>JBBGZY010000603.1:3515000-4803137 GCA_037952925.1 Lithobates clamitans | reverse complement strand
GCTGGCAATTGAAAGTGGTGATTATTGCCGCCAGGCTTTGAAAGAATGGTCTAGTGACCAGTTGTTTGCAACTATACGTTTGGCTCACTCCCTGGTCGATCAGAGTTATATATTGTTTGGGGAGGTGCAGCCTTTGATCAAGATCTGTACTGAGCTGGCCCTGCCCTGTATTCCAGAGGCCCATGATGATTTCACTCCTCCTTTTGATATGAATCAGGTTGTATCCCTAATATGGCTTTTTGAAGATGATCCCGAAGATTTTTGTGAGCACTACTCAGCCTGTTCCCCACAGGTGATTGCTGAGTGCTTTGTGTCTGCTCAGTCTTTTGTTAGTCTTTTGTTAGATTTAAAAGTACAGTTTGTACAACCTATACTTTCAGCATGATCTGACATGGTGCTGGACATCTCTGCTCCCTGTACCTATCCTTCATTTAACCCACCTGCCTCTTCTCAGCTGCCTACAAACCCCCAGGAACTTCCCTCAGCTACTGTTATCTCTTCTCTACCATATCCCAATCCTCCTTTCCAGTCTGCTGCACCCCTCACCTACAGAGCTTCAGTGGCTAAGCCAAAGAAAAAGTGAAAGTTTTTTCCAACCAAGACGATCCTGCCAGTAACCCAACCTGCCTCTGCACCAGCTAATCCAATCCAGTCTGAGGTCCCAGTGCTTACTATCCAGTCTGAAGTCCCAGTGCTTGCTATCCAGCCTGACGTCCCAGTGCTTGCAACCCAGTCTGACGTCCCAATGCTTGCAACCCAGTCTGACTTCCCAGTGCTTGCTACCCAGTCTGACGTCCCAGTGCTTGCTATCCAGTCTGACGTCCCAGTGCCTGTTATCCAGTTCAATGTCCTGATGTCCGCTTTCCAGCCTGATGTCCTGGTACCAGCCTTCCAGCCTGAAGCGCCAGAGTTCCAGCCTGAAGCACCAGATTTCCAGCCTGAGGTGCCAGTGTTCCAGCCTGAGGTGCCAGTGTTCCAGCCTAAGGTGCCAGTGTTCCAGCCCGAGGGGCCAGTGTTCCAGCCTGAGGTGCCAGTGTTCCAGCCTGAGGTGCCAGTGTCCAGTCGGAGGTGCCAGCGTTCCAGCTGAAGGTGCCAGCGTTCCAGCCATAAGGTGTCAGCTTTCCAGCCTGAGGGGCCAGCGTTCCCGCCGGAGGTGCCAGTGTTCCAGCCTGAGGTCCCAGTGTTCCAGCCTGAGGGCCAATGTTCCAGCCGGAGGTGCCAGTGTTCCAGCCGGAGGTGCCAGTGCCTACTTTCCAGCTTAATGAGCCCACTTTCCAGCCTGATGTGCCCGCTCTCCAGCCTGAGGTGTCCGCTCTCCAGCCTGATGTGTCCGCTTTCCAGCCTGATGTGCCCACCTTCCAGCCTGATGTGCCCGCTTCCGAGCCTGATGTGCCCACCTTCCAGCCTGATGTGCCCACCTTCCAGCCTGATGTGCACGCTTTCAAGCCTGATGAGCCCACTTTCTAGCCTGATGAGCCTGCTTTCCAGCCTGAGGTGCCTGCTTTCCAGCCTATTGTGTTCCTGTGTGCTGCCCAGCCTGATGTGTTCCTGTCTGCTGCTCAGCCTGATGTGTTCCTGGCTGCTGCCCAGCCTGATGTGTTGTTGTCTGCTGCCCAGCCTGATGTGTTGCTGTCTGATGCCCAGCCTGGTGTGTTCCTGTCTGCTGCCCAGCCTGATGTGCCACTGTCTGCTGCCCAGCCTAATGACCCTAAGCTTGCTGCCCAGCCTGGTGACCCGGAGCTTGCTGCTAAGCCTAATGACCCGGAGCTTGCTGCCCAGTCTGTGCCCGTGCCCACTGCCCAGCTTGATGTGCCTCTGCCCACTGCCCAACTTGAAGAGCCCATGCCCACTGCCCAGCTTGATGTGCATGTGCCTGCTGTCCCACTTGATGTGCCTGCTGCCCCACTTGATGTGCCTCTTGCCCTGCTTGATGTGCCCATGCCTGCTGCCCAGCTTGAAGTGCCCGTGCCTGCTGCCCAGCTTAAAATGCCCATGCCTGCTGCCCCACTTGATGTGCCTGCTGCCCTGCTTGATGTGCCCGTGCCTGCTGCGCAGCTTGAAGTGCCTGTGCCTGCTGCCCAGCTTGATGTGCCTGCTGTCCAGCTTTATGTGCCCGCTGCCCAGCTTGAAGTGTCCATACCCACTGCCCAGCTTGATGTGCCTGCTGCCCCGCTTGATGTTCCGTGCCTGTTGCCCAGCTCGATGTGCTTGCTACTCAGCTTGAGGTTCCTGTGCCTGCTATCCAGCTTGACAGACTTATTGCCCAATCTGATGTGACTTTGCCCACTGCCTGGCTTGACTACATGGACTTTTCCCAGCAACGGCTAGTTGGAGCGTCCAGAGGTCGCTCTTTCGAGGGGGGGTTCTGTCAGGATAGGTTGTCTCCACTGCTAAGATCAGCCATTTGGCATGCAGTACTGAGGCTCACCAGCAGGTGTCTCCTGGCAATTTGGAGCTGTCAGAAGAGCTTTTCCCTGCTGGTATTATGTCATCTTTTGACCGCAGTACTGGCGTCCACCAGCGGAGGGATTCTGGCAGTGTGGAGCAGGTATTACCTTCTGCAATCAGGCTTTACCTGACCTCGTTAGCAGCTATTGTATAAATACCCGGCAAGTGCACACTCATCTTGCCCTGGTATTGTCCTTGTGCCCTGACCTGCAGCCTGTTTACCTGTTATCCTGATGCCTGATGCCTGATGCCTGATTCCTGTATTCTGTATCCTGAATCTGTTATATCTGTTCCTGTATCCCTGGATCTTTGCCCTGCAGCCTGATCCCTTCCATCTTGTTCCCTGTCTGTTTACTTCTGCCTCCCCACCCATCTACTGATCTCCTGTTTATGACCCTGGCCTGGCTTGACTACGGTTCTGGTACTCCCTTTTGCTACATATGCTGGTTGGTTTATTGTAATTTTTTTTGTTTGGTTTGTTCACTCTGTTTGCATTGGTGGTGTGTTCACATGTATATGCATTTACCCTAATAAACTTACTTTCACCTATTTATGTCTGGTTCACTCTGTTGCAGTCCACACAGTTCTGGTCTTATCTGGTATATGACAGAGTGCTTCTTCTGATCCTATTAATAGCACAGGCAGGCAGTGTGAATTATTTACAGTTAGTGTACTGTGTACCCTGCACTGTTGCACCTATAGCTACCTGAAGACAAGTGCTGGTGTGCTTCTTCTGATCCTATTATTACCACAGGCATGCATTCTGCTAGCTGCTGTATAAATAGTATATATATACATCCCAGTTTTGTGCAGCTACATCTCACTGCAGTGCAGGCCATTAGTATGTCTGGAAGGTCAACAAGGAGAGGCAGACAGTCACAAGCCAATAAAAGAGGGCAAGCAGGCTCTGTGTCTAGAGGCAACAGTGCTGGTCGTGGACACGGGGCATCCTCATCAGCACGTGGCCGTGGGACACGCTTGTCCTTTTTTTCAGCAGCTGGCCGTGTTGAGCCGCAACATGCTGAAGACTTGGTAGAGTGGATGACCAAGCTGTCCTCATCCTCCTCATCCTCTCTCACCCAGGCTCACGGTAGTTTGCCTTCCAACACAACTGCCAAAGTGGCCTATTCCACCGGCTCCTTGTCCACGGTCACTCCTTCTGTAGCCCCACCATCATGCATGGAGGAGTCCCCCGAACTATTTGACCACAGTGTCGGGTACATTCTGCTGGAGGATGCTCAGCGATTTGAAGGCTCTGATGATGGTACTCAGCTAGAGGAAGGCAATAACGTGAGCCCAGACAGAGGGGGTGCCCAAGAAAGACAGCAATCTGGCAGTCATGTTCCCCCTGCTGCAGCATACTGCCAGCTTTGCTCCAGTGATGAGATGGGAGGGGATGATGAGGTCACTGACTCCACGTGGGTGCCTGAGAGGAGGCACATCACCAACGAGGCAGGATGCCCTCCAGGGGCCAGCTTAAGGGCAGCACACCGACTGCATCACACCACAGAGCTCCGCATGTGCAGGGCACTGCTGTCTCTGCACGTTATTACAAAAGTTCTTTAGTGTGGGCCTTTTTTGAGACGAGTGCATCAGATTCCACCGCTGCTATTTGCAATGTATGTCTCAAGCGTATCTCGCGTGGCCAAAACATCACCCGCTTGGGCACAACCTGCTTGACCAGACATATGTTGACCTGCCATGCAGTTCATTGGTAAGCGTACCTAAAAGATCCACACCAAAAAACAAAGAGGACCTCTCTTTGCTCCTCATCAGCTGGGATCTAAAACACCACTATACCTTCAGTACTCTCTGAGACCTGCACTGAGAGGAATGAAGGTGTAGAATTAGGTGTGTCACAACCAAGTACTTGCGGGCAATCTGCTGTCGGTACACCGACGTCAGGTTGTACCAGGAAAATTTCCCTGCCCCAGCTGCTGCACCGCCGAAAGAAGTTCGCTCCCAGCCATCCACAGCGGTTGAATGCTAGCTTGGCTAAATTGCTAGCACTTCAACTGCTGCCTTTTCAGTTGGTAGACTCTGCCCCCTTCCGTGAATTTGTGGAATGTGCGGTTCCTCAGTGGCAGGTTCCCAAATGGCACTTTTTCTTAGGAAGGCGATTCCGGCTCTCTACCAGCATGTGGAAGGCAATGTCTTGGCCTCGCTGGACAGGGCGGTCAGCAGTAAGGTGCATATTACCACTGACTTATGGTCAAGCAGGCATGGACAGGGACATTGCCTATCTTTCACGGCGCATTGGGTGACTCTTCTGGCAGTTGGGAAGGATGCAGGACAAGGTGCAGTAGTTCTGGAGGTTGTTCCGCCACCACGCCTCCAAAATACTACTACTGGTGATTCGGACACACCTCTCTTCTCCACCCCCTCCTCTTCTTCTTTCTCCATGGCCTCTTCCTGAGCTTTGTCCTCGGAACCAGCGGTGCTCCGTAGGAGTTCAAGGGGCTATGCAAGTACGCAGGCCAAAAGATGCCATGCGGTGCTTGAGCTGGTGTTCTTGGGGGACAGGAGCCACACTGGGGCAGAGATTCTGTCAGCTCTGCAAGGGCAGGCTCAGAGGTGGTTGACGTCACGCCAGCTTCAGCCACGAATGGTGGTTTGCGACAATGGCACCAACCTCCTCTCCGTCCTCTGACAGGGACAACTGACCTATGTGCCCTGTTTGGCTCATGCCCTTAACTTGGTGGTGCAGCGGTTCTTGAGCAGGTACCTGGGCTTACAGGATGTCCTGAGGCAGGCCAGGAAAGTCTGTGTGCATTTCTGCCGGTCATATAATGCCAGTGCTCGGCTGGCTGACCTCCAAAAGGAATTTAACCTGCCCAAGAACCGCCTATTCTGTGACATGCCCACCAGATGGAACTCAATGTTGGCCATGCTGCAGCGGCTGCACATGCAGCAGAGGGCCATCAATGAGTACCTGTGCGACTATGACACCAGGACAGGGTCAGGGGAGCTTGTTTTTTTTATCCCCACACCAATGGGCCATGCTTAGGGATGTATGCACTGTCCTGTCACTATTTTAGGAGGCCACGAGGATGGTGAGCAGTGACAGTGCATGCATCAGTGATACTGTCCCCCTTGTCCACCTGTTGGAGCACACGCTGCGTGGAATAATGGACAGGGCACTTGAGGCAGAACAGAGGCAGGAAGAGGAGGACTTCCTTACCTCTCAAGGCCCCCTTTATCCAGACAGTGTTCCTGCGTGCCCGCCGATCACACAGGAAGGAGGAGGAGGATTGTGTCAGCATGGAGGTGGAGCCTGGCACTCAGCATCAGCAGCAGTCTTCAAGGGATCATTTACAGTACCAAGAAACCCATGGACTTGTACGTGGCTGGGAGGAGGTGGCGGCGGATCATGTCGTCCTTAGTGACCCAGAGGACTCTGGACCGAATGCCTCAGAAAAACCTACGCTGCATCGCCTCCCTGATCCTTCAAAGCCTACGAAAGGATCCTCATTTTCTTGGTATCAAGGAGAGGGATCGTTACTGGCTGGCAACCCTCCTTGATCCACGTTATGAGGGTAAGGTTGCGGACCTTATCTTGCCATCTCAGATGAAGCAGAGGATGAAACATCTTTGGGAGGCCTTGCAGAAGCTCTGTGCAATGCGTTCCCGGGAGGTTACAGGCTCCTGCTCCTGGATAACGTGTTGCTGAGGCTTCGGTCAGTCAAAGAAGGAGCGGTGGAGAAGGTGGCCGTCTGACCGATGCGTTCAGATAATTTTTTAGTCCACAGCCCCAAGGTATGATCGGTTCCAGCAACCATCGCCAGCGTCTGTTTTACATGGTGCAGGAATACCTAGGGGCAAGATCTGACTTTGACAACTTTCCCACCGAAAATCCTCTGGGTTACTGGGTCTTGAGGATGGATCACTGGCCAGAGCTTGCACAGTATGCAATTGAGTTACTGGCCTGTCCTGCATCCAGCATTCTTTCTGAACGCACATTCAGTGCTGCTGGAGGCTTTGTAACCGATCACAGGGTGCGCCTGTCCACCTACTCGGTCGATCGACTGACCTTCATAAAAATTAATCAGTCTTGGATCACCACCAGCTACCAAGCACCTGATGCTGATGTAACTGAATAATTTTTTTGGGAATTTCAGATCCCTTCAAGACCATCAATGATCATGCTGATAGCTTGTAAGAATATTTTTGGTTCTGGACGCTGCCACCAGTGGCTAAGGCCCAATTTTTCAGCCCCTGTTTAACAGGGGAGTGTAATTACAATTTTTGATGCAATATTTTGCAAGGAGGGCTCGTTGCTGTGCTCAACTAAAGTATTTGTGAGGAGTTGCAGTGTTGTGGCACCAGCAGCAGTGCCTAAGGCCCAATTTTTCAGCCCCTGTTTAATAGGGGCGTGTAAATTTTTGATGCAATACTTTGCAGCAGGGCTCGTTCCTGCGCTCCAACTAGGGTATCTGTGAGGGGTTACAGTGTTGTGGCACCAGCACCAGTGCCTAAGGCCCAATTTTTCAGCCTCTGTTTAACAGGGGCGTGTAATTACAATTTTTGATACAATACTTTGCAGCAGGGCTCGTTCCTGTGCTCCAACTAGAGTATCTGTGTGGGGTTGCAGCCCCAAGGTATTATCAGTTCCAGCAACCATTGCCAGCATCTGTTTTACATGGTGCAGGAATACCTAGGGGCAAGATCTGACTTGGACAACTTTTCCACCGAAAATCCTCTGGGTTACTTGGTCTTGAGGATGGATCACTGGCCAGAGCTTGCAGCAGGGCTCGTTCCTGCGCTCCAACTACAGTATCTTTGAGGGGTTGCAGTGTTGTGGCACCAGTGCCTAAGGCCCAATTTTTCTGCCCCTGTTCAACAGGGACATGTAATTACAATTCTTGATCTAATATTTCACAGCAGGGGCGGTTTCTGCACCCACCAAGAGTAACTGTGAGGACTTACAGTGTTTGGTACCAGCACCACCACCACCACCAAAGGCCCAATTTTCTGCCCCTGTTCAACAGGGGCATGTAATTACAATTCTTGATCTAATATTTCACAGCAGGGCCCGTTCCAGCGCCCACCAAGAGTAACTGTGAGGACTTACAGTGTTGTGGCAACACCACCACCACCAAAGGCCCAATTTTTCTGCCCCTGTTCAACAGGTGCATGTAATTACAATTCTTGATCTAATATTTCACAGCAGAGCCTGTTTCTGCACCCACCAAGAGTAACTGTGAGGACTTACAGTGTTGTGTCACCAGCACCACCACCACCAAAGGCCCAATTTTTCTGACCCTGTTCAACGGGGAATGTAATTACAATTCTTGATCTAATATTTCACAGCAGGGCCCGTTCCTGCGCCCACCAAGAGTAACTGTGAGGGCTTACAGTGTTGTGGCAACACCAACACCTAAGGCCCCAATTTCTGCAGAGTATATAGGGCAGGCCTCTACTTTCAAATGACTCCTACTTGCAAATGGAAGGAGACAACAGGAAGTGAGATGAAATCTACCCCTAGGAAGGGAAATTCTCTTCTGTAAGAGTTAATATGGGAAAAACGTGTCTCCTCTTCACTGATAGGAAAATAATGATGAATCCACGCAATGGGGGTAGGTAAAAAGAGTGGTTCAGAACTGATGCCTCCATGAATGCAATCACCACCGAAGTGGAAAAAGCTGAACTGAGAAGAAATTAGGTGTGGGTGCGGCGCTGTTTTGGTTTTATGGCAAAGTGTTATGACACTGTGATAACATGTTAAGGTCACCTCTGATAGGTGAGTGAAAGTGTAAAAATGCTGGTTGATAAAAATTCTTGAAAAACTCTATCCCAAAAAAGAAGTAACAGCCAAAAGTGATTTTACATAAAAATAGAAAATGATGTATATGTAATTTGCTTCAGACAGTGGCTGATCCTATGCAACTCACTGTCTACCATGTGATGCTGTTATACCAAAATATGCCCACGTATTCATACTGTGCATTGATATAAAGTGCTAAAGTGAGTGGAAGGGAAAAAGGAATGGGGGGAGAGAGGGAAATGGAAGGGAAAGGGGGAGGGGGAAAAATGCAGTCAATGGTAAAGTGACTTGTGCTCAAAATAACAAGTGTTAATCAGAAAAAACAATGTTGCTTTGAATAGTCTTAATTATAGTGCACAGGTGATAGTGTGTTATCTCCCAACGAATACAGGATTAACAACAACTACAGAGTTCCAGGGAGGCGGGGCAGTCGGCCTCCCTCCCCAACAGTTAGCCGGAGCAGATGGTGTGGGGTTTCCAGCAGAAGGGCTGGCAACAGAGCCGAGTTCTGCTGGACTCTGCCCTCAACTAACAGGCATTAGAGGACTGGAACTACTGACTAACTTCGGAGTCAACCCGTCTGGGGTCTCCTCCTGTGTTAGACTCCTGCCGAAAGGGGAGAAATGTGACAGACCTAGCCAGAAGAGAGACTTTTGCAGGGGGCTTAATGCTAGCCTCTTGCCGATCGATCATGGGCCCTGGCATTTGGGGGAACGTTGCTCTTTGTTAGCTGTAGCCTGGGGACCCTCGAGGTGGTATTACTGTGGATTCTGGTCCTGGTCCCCCAGGACACACAGACTCTGGGGACCCTGGATTTCCCATATTAGAAATAGTGGCTGATTCATAATGCTGGGACAAATACTGTTAGGAGATGCTGATGTCAATTCCAGCCACCTGTCTGTCTGTTGCCTGCTAGAATGTGTATTGTAAATAAGTCTCTAGTATGGGATCTAAGAGTCATTAGATCCCCATTAGGGATGAGCCGAACACCCCCCGGTTCGGTTCGCACCAGAACCTGCGAACGGACCGAAAGTTCGCACGAACGTTAGAACCCCATTGACGTCTATGGGACTCGAACGTTCGAAATCAAAAGTGCTCATTTTAAAGGCTAATTTGCACGGTATTGTCCTAAAAAGGGTTTGGGGACCCGGGTCCTACCTCAGGGGACATGTATCAATGCAAAAAAAACTTTTAAAAACGGTCGTTTTTTCGGAAGCAGTGATTTTAATGATGCTTAAAGTAAAAAAAAAAAAAAAAATGAAATATTCCTTTAAATATCGTACCTGGGGGGTGTCTATAGTATGCCTGTAAAGTGACGCGTGTTTCCCGTGTTTAGAACAGTCCCTGCACCAAATGTTATTTTTAAAGGAAAAAATCTCATTTAAAACTGCTTGCGGGTTTAATGTAATGTCGGGTCATGGCAATATGGATGAAAATCAGTGAGACAAACGGCATGGGTACCCCCCAGTCCATTACCAGGCCCTTTGGGTCTTGTATGGATATTAAGGGGAACCCCGCACCTAAATTAAAATAAGGAAAGGTGTGGGGCCACCAGGCCCTATATACTCTGAACAGCAGTATACAGGCGGTGCAAACAAGACAGGGACTGTAGGCTTGTTGTTAAGTAGAATCTATTTGTAATTTTGAACGGGTACATTTTTAACGTGTTTAGCTCAAGCCAAAAAATCTTTTTTAAGCTTTTTGGAAAACATAGGGAAGGGTTATCACCCCTGTGACATTTGTTTTGCTGTCTGTCCTCCTCTTCAGAAGATTTTACCTCACTTTTTGTCCCAATGAAAAATGTTTTTTGAAAATTTGGGTTTTTTTGTGGAACAAGGATTGGAAAGCATCAGTGGAAAGGAGAATTTTCCCATATTAACTCTTACAGGAGAGAATTTCCCTTCCTAGGGGTAGATTTCATCTCACTTCCTGTTGTCTCCTTCCGTTTGCAAGTAGGAGTCGTTTGTAAGTTAGATGTTTGAAAGTAGGGTCCTGCCCTATATACTCAGCAGAAATTTGGGCCTTAGGTGTTGCTGTGGCCACAACACTGTAAGCCCTCGCAGGGCCCTGCTGTGAAATATTAGATCAAGAATTGTAATTACATGCCCCTGTTGAACAGGAGCTGAAAAATTAGGCCTTAGGCACTGGTGCTGGTGCCACAACACTGCAACCCCTTACAGACACTCTAGTTGGAACACAGGAACGAGCCCTGCTGCAAAGTATTGCATCAAAAATTGTAATTACACGCCCCTGTTAGACAGGAGCAGAAAAATTGGGCCTTGGGCACTGGTGCTGGTGCCACAACACTGCAACCCCTCACAGACACTCTAGTTGGAATGCAGGAACGAGCCCTGCTGCAAAGTATTGCATCAAAAATTGTAATTACACGCCCCTGTTAGACAGGGGCAGAAAAATTGGGCCTTAGGCACTGGTGCTGGTGCCACAACACTGCAACCCCTCACAGACACTCTAGTTGGAACGCAGGAACGAGCCCTGCTGCAAAGTATTGCATCAAAAATTGTAATTACACGCCCCTGTTAGACAGGAGCAGAAAAATTGGGCCTTGGGCACTGGTGCTGGTGCCACAACACTGCAACCCCTCACAGACACTCTAGTTGGAATGCAGGAACGAGCCCTGCTGCAAAGTATTGCATCAAAAATTGTAATTACACGCCCCTGTTAGACAGGAGCAGAAAAATTGGGCCTTGGGCACTGGTGCTGGTGCCACAACACTGCAACCCCTCACAGACACTCTAGTTGGAATGCAGGAACAAGCCCTGCTGCAAAGTATTACATAAAAAATTGTAATTACACGCCCCTGTTAAACAGGGGCTGAAAAATTGTGCCTTAGGCACTGGTGGTGGCGCCCAGAACCAAAAATGTTCTTACAAGCTATCAGCGTGATGATTGAGGAGGAAGAGGATAATTACTCAGGGATAGTCACTCAGCATCAGCATAGGCAGTCTTTGAAGGGATCTGAGATTTCAAAAAAAATTATTCGGTTACATCAGCATCAGGTGCTTGGTAGCTGGTGGTGATCCAAGACTGATTCATTTTTATGAAGGTCAGTCGATCAACCGAGTCGGTGGACAGACGCACCCTGTGATCGGTTACCACGCCTCCAGCAGCACTGAATGTGCGTTCCGAAGGAACGCTGGATGCAGGACAGGCCAGTAGCTCAATTGCATACTGTGCAAGCTCTGGCCAGTGATCCATCCTCAAGACCCAGTAACCCAGAGGATTTTCGGTGGGAAAGGTGTCCAAGTCTGATCTTGCCCCTAGGTATTCCTGCACCATGTAAAACAGACGCTGGCGATGGTTGCTGGAACCGATCATACCTTGGGGCTGCGGACCAAAAAATTGTCTGAACGCATCGGTCAGACGGCCACCTTCTCCACTGCTCCTTCTTTGACTGACCGAAGCCTCAGCAACACGTTGTCCAGGAACAGGAGTTTGTAACCTCCCAGTCTCTGGGAATGCGTTGCACAGACCTTTCTGCAAGGCCTCCCGAAGATGTTTCATCCTCTGCTCCCTCTGCGATGGCAAGATAAGGTCCGCAACCTTACCCTTGTAACGTGGATCAAGGAGGGTTGCCAGGCAGTATTGGTCCTTCTCCTTGATACCACGAATACGAGGATCCTTACGCAGGCTTTGCATGATCAAGGAGGCCATGCAGCGTAGGTTTGCTGAGGCATTCGGTCCGGAGTCCTCTGGGTCACTAAGGACGACATGGTCCGCAGCCACCTCCCCCAGCCACGTACAAGTCCATGTGTTTCTTGGGACTGATCCCTTAAAGACTGCTGCTGATGCTGAGTGCCAGGCTCCACCTCCATACTGACATAATCTTCCTCCTCCTCCTCCTCCTCCTCCTCGTCCTCTTCCTGTGTGATCGGCAGGCACGCAGGAACACTGTCTGGATAAAGGGGGCCTTGAGAGCTAAGGAAGTCCTCCTCTTCCTGCCTCTGTTCTGCCTCAAGTGCCCTGTCCATTATTCCACGCAGCGTGTGCTCCAACAGGTGGACAAGGGGGACAGTGTCACTGATGCATGCACTGTCACTGCTCACCATCCTCGTGGCCTCCTCAAATGGTGACAGGACAGTGCATGCATCCCTGATCATGGCCCACTGGCGTGGGGAAAAAAAAACAAGCTCCCCTGATCCTGTCCTGGTGACATAGTCGCACAGGTACTCATTGATGGCCCTCTGCTGCGTGTGCAGCCGCTGCAGCATGGCCAACGTTGAGTTCCACCTGGTGGGCATGTCACAGATTAGGCGGTTCTTGGGCAGGTTAACCTCCTTTTGGAGGTCCGTCAGCCGAGCACTGGCATTATATGACCGGCGGAAATGCACACAGACTTTCCTGGCCTGCCTCAGGACATCCTGTAAGCCCAGGTACCTGCCCAAGAACCGCTGCACCACCAAGTTAAGGACGTGAGCCAAACAGGGCACATGGGTCATTTGTCCCTGTCGGAGGGCAGAGAGGAGGTTGGTGCCATTGTCGCAAACCACCATTCCTGCCTTAAGTTGGCGTGGCGTCAACCACCTCTGAACCTGCCCCTGCAGAGCTGACAGAACCTCTGCCCCAGTGTGGCTCCTGTCCCCCAAGCACACCAGCTCAAGCACCCCATGGCATCTTTTGGCCTGCGTACTTGCGTAGCCCCTTGAACGACTACGGAGCACCGCTGGTTCCGAGGAAGAGGCCATGGAGGAAGAAGAAGAGGAGGGGGTGGAGGAGAGAGGTGTGTCACAATCATTAGCATTTTGGAGGCGTGGTGGCGGAACAACCTCCAACACTACTGCACCTTGTCCTGCATCCTTCCCAGCTGCCAGCAGAGTCACCCAATGCGCTGTGAAACTTAGGTAACGTCCCTGTCCATGCCTGCTGGACCATGAGTCAGCGGTAATATGCACCTTACCGCTGACCGCCCTGTCCAGCGAGGCATGGACATTGCCTTCCACATGCCGGTAGAGAGCCGGAATTGCCTTCCGTGAGAAAAAGTGGCGTTTGGGTACCTGCCACTGAGGAACCGCACATTCCACAAACTCACAGAAGGGGGCAGAGTCTACCAACTGAAAAGGCAGCAGTTGAAGTGCCAGCAATTTTGCCAAGCTAGCATTCAACCGCTGGGCATGTGGATGGCTGGGAGCAAACTTCTTTCGACGGTGCAGCAGCTGGGGCAGGGAAATTTGCCTGGTACAATCTGACGTCGGTGTACCAAAAGCAGATTGCCCACAAGTACTTGGCTGTGACACACCTAATTCTACACCTTCATTCCTCTCAGTGCAGGTCTCAGAGAGGACTGAAGGTCTAGTGGGGTTGGAAATCTCAGCTGATGAGGAGCAAGGAGAGGTCCTCTTTGTTCTTTGGTGTGGGTCTTTTAGATGCGCTTGCCAACGAACTGCATGGCAGGTCAACATATGTCTGGTCAAGCATGTGGTACCCAAGCGGGAGATGTTTTGGCCACGTGAGATACGCTTGAGACATATGTTGCAAATAGCAGCGGTGCGATCTGATGCACTCGTCTCAAAAAAGGCCCACACCAAAGAACTTTTTGAATAACGCGCAGAGACTGCAGCGCCCTGCACATGTGATGCAGTCAATGTGCTGCCCTTAGGCTGGCCCCTGGAGGGTATCCTGCCTCGTTGGTGATGTGCCGCCTCCTCCTCTTCCTCCTCCTCTCTCCTATCAGGCACCCACGTTGAGTCAGTGACCTCATCATCCCCTCCCTCCTCATCACTGGAGCAAACCCGGCAGTATGCTGCAGCAGGGGGAGCATGACTGCCAGATTGCTGTCCTTCTTGGGCACCTCCTCTGTCCGTGCTCATGTTACTGCCTTCATCGAGCTCAGTATCATCATCAGAGCCTTCCAAACGTTGGGCATCCTCCTGGAGCATGTACCCAACACTGTGGTCAAACAGTTCGAGGGACTCCTCAGGAGGACATGGTGGAGCTAAGGAAGGAGTCACTGATGACATTGAGCCGAGGGAAGAGGCCGCTGCTTTGCCAGACAAAGCACCCTGGGCATGGGTGAGAGAGGATGAGGAGGATGAGGATGGCTTGGTCATCCACTCGACCAAGTCTTCCACATGTTGCGGCTCAACACGGCCAGCTGCCGAAAAAAAGGCCAAGCGTGTCCCATGGCCACGTGCTGATGAGGATGCACCGTCTCCACGACCAGCAATAGACACAGAGCCTGCTTGCCCTCTCTTATTGGCTTGTGATTGTCTGCCTCTCCTTCTTGGCCTTCCAGACATACTAATGGCCTGTAGCTGCACTAAGCTGGGATATATATATATATATATAGTATGAGAACACCACCAACCTTCTACAGGTAGCTTTAGCTGAACACTGTGAGCAGGACGCACTGCACTAAATGTAAATAGTCTAGCTGCCCGACCGTGGTACTAATAGGATCAAAAGAACACCAGAAATTTTCTTCAGGTAGCTTTATATACTGTAACAAGACAAGCCTGCCTGTCAGTAGGAAGATAACAGGAACGGATCTAGCTGAACACTGTGAGCAGGACGCACTGTACTAAATGTACATAGTCTAGCTGCCTGACCGTGGTACTAATAGGATCAAAAGAACACCAGTAATTTTCTTCAGGTAGCTTTATATACTGTAACAAGACAAGCCTGCCTGTCAGTAGGAAGATAACAGGAACGGATCTAGCTGAACACTGTGAGCAGGACGCACTGCACTAAATGTAAATAGTCTAGCTGCCTGACCGTGGTACTAATAGGATCAAAAGAACACCAGTAATTTTCTTCAGGTAGCTTTATATACTGTAACAAGACAAGCCTGCCTGTCAGTAGGAAGATAACAGGAACGGATCTAGCTGAACACTGTGAGCAGGACGCACTGCACTAAATGTAAATAGTCTAGCTGCCCGACCGTGGTACTAATAGGATCAAAAGAACACCAGAAATTTTCTTCAGGTAGCTTTATATACTGTAACAAGACAAGCCTGCCTGTCAGTAGGAAGATAACAGGAACGGATCTAGCTGAACACTGTGAGCAGGACGCACTGTACTAAATGTAAATAGTCTAGCTGCCTGACCGTGGTACTAATAGGATCAAAATAACACCAGTAATTTTCTTCAGGTAGCTTTATATACTGTAACAAGACAAGCCTGCCTGTCAGTAGGAAGATAACAGGAACGGATCTAGCTGAACACTGTGAGCAGGACGCACTGTACTAAATGTAAATAGTCTAGCTGTCTGACCGTGGTACTAAAAGGATCAAAAGAACACCAGTAATTTTCTTCAGGTAGCTTTATATACTGTAACAAGACAAGCCTGCCTGTCAGTAGGAAGATAACAGGAACGGATCTAGCTGAACACTGTGAGCAGGACGCACTGTACTAATTGTAAATAGTCTAGCTGCCTGACCGTGGTACTAATAGGATCAAAAGAACACCAGTAATTTTCTTCAGGTAGCTTTATATACTGTAACAAGACAAGCCTGCCTGTCAGTAGGAAGATAACAGGAACGGATCTAGCTGAACACTGTGAGCAGGACGCACTGTACTAAATGTAAATAGTCTAGCTGCCTGACTGTGGTACTAATAGGATCAAAATAACACCAGTAATTTTCTTCAGGTAGCTTTATATACTGTAACAAGACAAGCCTGCCTGTCAGTAGGAAGATAACAGGAACGGATCTAGCTGAACACTGTGAGCAGGACGCACTGCACTAAATGTAAATAGTCTAGCTGCCTGACCGTGGTACTAATAGGATCAAAAGAACACCAGTAATTTTCTTCAGGTAGCTGTAAATACTGTAACAAGACAAGCCTGCCTGTCAGTAGGAAGATAACAGGAACGGATCTAGCTGAACACTGTGAGCAGGACGCACTGCACTAAATGTAAATAGTCTAGCTGCCTGACCGTGGTACTAATAGGATCAAAAGAACACCAGTAATTTTCTTCAGGTAGCTTTATATACTGTAACAAGACAAGCCTGCCTGTCAGTAGGAAGATAACAGGAACGGATCTAGCTGAACACTGTGAGCAGGACGCACTGCACTAAATGTAAATAGTCTAGCTGCCTGACCGTGGTACTAATAGGATCAAAAGAACACCAGTAATTTTCTTCAGGTAGCTGTAAATACTGTAACAAGACAAGCCTGCCTGTCAGTAGGAAGATAACAGGAACGGATCTAGCTGAACACTGTGAGCAGGACGCACTGTACTAAATGTAAATAGTCTAGCTGCCTGACCGTGGTACTAATAGGATCAAAAGAACACCAGTAATTTTCTTTAGGTAGCTGTAAATACTGTAACAAGACAAGCCTGCCTGTCAGTAGGAAGATAACAGGAACGGATCTAGCTGAACACTGTGAGCAGGACGCACTGCACTAAATGTTAATAGTCTAGCTGCCTGACCGTGGTACTAATAGGATCAAAAGAACACCAGTAATTTTCTTTAGGTAGCTGTTAATACTGTAACAAGACAAGCCTGCCTGTCAGTAGGAAGATAACAGGAACGGATCTAGCTGAACACTGTGAGCAGGACGCACTGCACTAAATGTAAATAGTCTAGAAGATAACAGGAACGGATCTAGCTGAACACTGTGAGCAGGACGCACTTTACTAAATGTAAATAGTCTAGCTGCCTGACCGTGGTACTAATAGGATCAAAAGAACACCAGTAATTTTCTTTAGGTAGCTGTTAATACTGTAACAAGACAAGCCTGCCTGTCAGTAGGAAGATAACAGGAACGGATCTAGCTGAACACTGTGAGCAGGACGCACTGCACTAAATGTAAATAGTCTAGAAGATAACAGGAACGGATCTAGCTGAACACTGTGAGCAGGATGCACTGCACTAAATGTAAATAGTCTAGAATTTAACAGGAACGGATCTAGCTGAACACTGTGAGCAGGACGCACTGCACTAAATGTAAATAGTCTAGAATTTAACAGGAACGGATCTAGCTGAACACTTTGAGCAGGACGCACTGCACTAAATGTAAATAGTCTAGAAGATAACAGGAACGGATCTAGCTGAACACTGTGAGCAGGACGCACTGCACTAAATGTAAATAGTCTAGAAGATAACAGGAACGGATCTAGCTAAACTGAGTACAGTGTATATATATATATGCAACACCTGGGATGCATATATATACACAATACACTGTAAGTGCAGCTAACTGACTGACTGTTCTGCCTAATCTATCTAACTCAAATCAAATGACACTGTCTCTCTGTCTATCTTTTTCAACGCCGGAACACACACTACACAGGGCCGCCGTGCAGGCGGCCTTATATAGTGTGGGGCGTGTACTAAATCCCCTGAGCCATAATTGGCCAAAGCCTCCTTGGCTTTGGCCAATTACAGCTCTCTGTTCAGGCGGCGCTGTGATTGGCCAAGCATGCGGGTCATAGTGCATGCTTGGCCAATCATCAGCAAGCAATGCACTGCGATGCCGCAGTGAATTATGGGCCGTGACGCGCCACACGAATTTGGCGCGAACGGCCCATATCGTTCGCAATTCGGCGAACGACCGAACAGCCGATGTTCGAGTCGAACATGGGTTCGACTCGAACACGAAGCTCATCCCTAATCCCCATTGTTGTTTGTGTTAATTAACTCTGCTATTGTGATAATGTTGATTGGGTTTTCTGAGCTACAAGATGGCCAGTCTGGCCTAAAGGTTATGTGTGAGTAATCTAGGCTGTCTAAAGGGATTAGTTAATTAGCCCATGTTAATTAGGTTTCTGGTAACAGGTGTATGTTCAGAGTAATATGAGCAGGAGGTATACACCTCCTCTTTTACTGTATAAAAGAGCCTGTATTTTTCAATAAAGAAGATTCCTGGTTGAACTTACATACAGCCTGCCTGGTGTTTGTTCTGAGCTGCACAACTGCATTAGAACGGCACATAGCTGTAGTTCTAGTCCCGGAGCATCGGATGACCGAACCATCAGATGTTGCGATCTGCAATCTGATTCTATAGCCGCAGAGGAATGTTGAGAGAGTGGAATTGAGCAAGCAGGGGCTCGTTACATCAAGTTATTGGCCATAAAAAGGATATGGGGGCCCAGGTACTTCCCTGGGGGACATGTATCAATGCAAAAGATCATTTTAAAAAGATTGTTTTTAAAGGAGCGATGATTTTAATGATGCTTAAAATGAAACAATAAAAATGAAAAATTCCTTTAAATATAGACCCTGGGGGGTTCCCTTAGTCTGCCTGTAAGGTGACACATCTGTACCATGTATAGAACCTGCTGCAGCAAAACTGACATATATAAAGAAAAAAATACATTTAAATTGATTTTCCCTGCAGGCTTTATTTGTTTTGTAAACAGCTTGGGTTGCCAGTATGTATGATGAGGCCACAATTTAGTGCACTCAGAGATTAGAGATTTTTTGGATACATTCTGTTGTCTCTTTGGCATACTTTGGATAGAAATAACAATGTTTTTCACCACAGTGAGCAAGCCTTATGTGAAGAAGCCAAATTATAGTACACTCAAGCCAAAATTAAGATTTTTTTTAGATAAAGTCTGGTGTCTCTTTTGCAGACTTTGGATAGTAGTAACAGGTGTGAAAAAATGGGCTTTGGGTGTTGGTGGTGCCTTCACACCGTAACCCTATAGAGGTACTCTTGAAAAAAAATCTATTTGTTTTTGCATGTTTTGTTAAGAAAAATAAACATTTTTTTTTCAAGAGTACCTCTATAGTGTTTGGTGTGAAGGCCATATCAACACACAAAGCCCAATTTTCCCACACCTATTTGACAGGTGCATATACTTTCACTTTTTTAACAGGAAGGCCAATTCTTGCTTTCATCAAGTGTACCTCTAGCCATTTCCTGCTCTCTCCAGCGGTGTGTTCTCGGAGCATTCCACAGGGAAATGTATTCTTCCTTCCACTGGTCTGTAGATCAGTGGTGGCTTCAGCAGCAGAATGAGTTTGCCACTAAACCCAAAACCATTCCATAATGGCCTTACTGGTAAATTAGCAATGGCGAAACTGAAGTGGGGTATGGAATACAAGGGATACCTGTTCTCTGTGGATGGCTACATGAGGATGCAGCTTGCCAATACAGAAGAATATATTATGGGGCATTATTTGGACATCTTGGAGAAGTTCTAATAAGGTTTAATCATGTATTGTATATATGAGGAGTAGAAGAGGAGGAAGAAGATGGCAAGATGAGAGAATAAAGCTATTTCCAAATTCGTTTTGTAAATTTGTTTTGAAACTTCTTTTGAGGTTATTGTTGGACATTGTTTTTGTATGTTTTTTTAAGAAAATTAATGTCCAACAAAAACCTCAAGTTTCAAAATAAATTTACAAAACTAATTTGGAAATTGCTTTATTCTCCCATCTTCTTCCTTCTCTTCTACTCCTCATAAGGGAGCCCATGCACTGCAAGTTTGAAGAAGCATGAGAAGTAGAGTCCTTGGGGTCACTGAGGATTACACTATTTGGAACTTCCTCCTTCCAGTCACATACTATTCCCAAGGTTTCTGGGGACTGAAAACCATCTCTTAAGGTTTGGCGTATGTCTTCCTCTGCTTCAATGCCTCCAAAACTGCCAGAACCTCCCTCTCCTCTTGTGGGTTCTGTTGCATCACAAGAATGGTGTCTGCGTAAGGTGGGCCTAGAGAAGAAAGGAAGTCCTCCTCTTCCTCCTGCTGCTCTGCCTCGAGTGCCCTGTCTATAATGCCACGCAGAGTATGCTCCAGCAGGAAGGATAGTGTCACCGATGCATGCTGTGTCATGGTTGGTGACTGCCTTGCCTAACAATGCTAAAACATTGTCTTCCACATGATGGTACAGAGCTAGAATTGCCTTATGTGCAAAGAAATAGCGACTGTGAACCTGCCATTGTGGTACAGCACATTCTTCAAATTCATGAAAGGGGGCAAAATCCACCAGATGGAAAGGCAGGAGTTTTAAATCCAGCAATTTGGACAAGCTGGAATTCAGATGCTGGGCATGTGGGAGGCAGGGAGTGTATTTTGTTTTTGATGCAGCAGCTGGGGCAGAGAGATTTGCCTGCTATACTCTACACTCTCTCTGGTGGTGTGCTGCTGGCAGACCGGTTGCAAGGACCTGTGACACCCTTTGCTATACCATTATTCCTGTCAGTGGAGGCTGCTAAGAAGTCAAGAGATATAGCAGGGGTAGACACGAAAGGAGAGTGGGAGGAGAAAAATAGTGTTCCTTTAGCGTGGCTTTCAGGTGCTCTTTTCAATGGGCTGAGTGGTGGGGGGGTTAAATGCCTTTGCAAGCATGTGGTATCCAAATGGCTGGTGTTTTTGCCATGCTTGATCTGCTTGCGGCAGAGATTGCAAATTGCAACAGTGCGATCAGCTGCACATGTGCTAAAAAAGACCCATACAGATTAGCTGTGGGAAGTGGGCTGGGAGATAACAGCTCCTCAATCTGATGGAATAGTGCTGCTTTCTATTGTTCTATGATGGCTGACTCTGGAGGACATGTTGTCTCATTGGGGTTGTGTCTCCCCATCACTTTCCTCCTCTGCTCTATCTGGCATCCAAGTTGCATCAGTGACCTCATCATCATCATTCCCTTCATCTGCAACATCACTGGAGCCAACTTGGCAATACACTGTGGCTGGGGGAACATGACTGCAAATTTGTTGTTTATTAGCATTCTCTCTGTAGGCTCATGTTACTTCCTTCTTCAATCTCAGACCCAGCATCAGAATCAAGTAATGCATGTGCATCTTTAAGAAGCAAGTAGCTGATGCTGTGTTCGAATAATTCAGCTGACTCCTCCATGCATTATGCTGGGGCTATGGCAAGAGTAGCTGTGGACAAGGAGGTAGAATAAGCCACTCTGGCAGCTTTGGTTGCCTGTGCACTAGTCTCAGCTTAGGTGATAAAGGATGAGGAGGATGAAGATGGTTTAGTATTCCAAGTCCACCACCTCCTCTGCATGCTATGACTGGATAGCATGGGCAACATCACTAAACAGAGAAAAATGTGCCCTGCCTGAGGACAGACCACGTCCATCTTTGCCTGTGGACACAGACGCTGCTGGCCCCTTCATAGTGTGCAATCAGCCTTAACCATATTCAATTAGATGTCTGCCAGCTTACCATCCCCCTTAATGTGGAACAGAACTGCAAGAGTTAAGAACAAGTTAAAGAAGATTGCGCCTGTTTTCAAGAACTGGAAACAAGACACCCTATTTAGCTATGATAGTTTGCTTTTCCCTTATATAGATATAACCCAGCTAAAAGCTTATACTTTGTCACAATAATGAATATGTATATCTTGTGGTCCGCATACGCTTGTCTTATTTGATATTTTATTTGATAACAAAATATCCGGCTCACGGTATATTAGCCAGAGTCCAGGAAGTAATAAAGGAGAAGTATCAATCTACTGAACTCGTGTATGCCTCAGTAATTTACTTCAAGTGTGCACACTTTTACATTGAAGGTTAATTTGGCCAGGGGGACAGAAACAAAAGTGCCGAACGGTTCTAGTTCGGTCCAAAACAGGAATGTCTTGTGCCTTGTTGGCCTCCCAGACATGATGGGGGGCTTATTACCCAAATATAATAGATACTGTGAAATGCAATTGGATGCACTTTATTCAATGAAAAGTCGTGTTTGGTGCACTTTAAATTGAGGACGGTATAAAAAATAAATAAAAAAAAACAATAAAAAACAAAAAGGGGGGAACAACTGCATTGCAGTCATAAAAACTGCGCCTAACAATTTTAAAAAGGGGTAAGGCACGGGACAAAAAAAAATGCAGCAACCAAAAGCAGCACTGTATACAGCACTAAATATTATGTAATGTGTTAAACACTGCACTACACTCACACTACACTGATGCTACACTATACTCACACTATACTGACACACTATACTGACACTACACTGACACACTACATTATATTCACACTACACAACACTATACTCACACTACACTAACACTGAACTGACACACTACACTGACATTACACTATACTCACACTATACTCAGACTACACTGACACTCTACACTGAGGGTCACAATAACCCACTAACTCACTAGTAGTAAACAGTAGGAAGGAATGAAGTGGTTAGACACTGAGATAAGCTGATACAAAATTCAAAAATGATAAACATAAATACGTGAATAAAACATTTCAATTATTATAAAAGTCCCACTTTTGTGAAATAAAGTGCTTGTGCATGGATAAATAATCGGTGCTCCAATGCTTAGTGTTTAGACAGAGGTGCCCCACATGGATGTACACTCATCCCTCAACATTGACCACCTATCACTAGAGTGGTCACTTGCACTTTGTAGGGTATAAAGACCCCTAGATGGTTTATTACAAGATCAGCTGTACTTAGGATGATCCTCCATGGATGGGAAGAAAAAATGACAGAAGGGAGGCACCCATAGTGTAAAACCATAATTTATTAAAAAGGATTCAAAGTAAAACATATGGGATGCACTCACATGGTTTGGTGCCTGTGCCTGGCACCCGGTGTGATCAGCATGTGTTTTAATTGAAGGGTAATCTAGCCAGTACCCGTTGGATGCCTCTCTGTTGTGGTGAGGCTCGGTCCCCTGTATTTGTTTTTCGGGCTGATCTGGTGTTGCAATGATGCAATCAAGCCTTCAATGCATTTCAGCCAATAGGAAAGGCCATCTTCAGGAAGTAGTAAGGAACCTTTTATAGTGTGGGGTGGGACAATGAGCACTGAGCCATGATTGGGCAAAGCCATGAGGACTTTGTCCGATCATGGCTATGACTGTGCTCTGTGCCCTGATTGGGCAAAGAATTGCACCTGACCAGCTTTCAAGTGCATTGCATCATCCAATTAGGGCCCTAGAATGCACTGTGCAGTGTGCAATGCATTTTGGGGCTCTCGGTGGGTGAATATCTCACAGAGCACCCCGCAAATTAGAGTGTTTACCAAATGGGCAAACAGGCGATGTTTGGGCTGTACTTTTTGTTCAGCTCAAACTGTTTGCCCAACTCTAATTGAGAACTACTGTGATAGCTGTAATTAGCCACACCTATAACATGGTACAGGACTGCAGTGAGTGGTCCTCTAACATGTGAACACTGTGACCAATAACAGAGATCACAGCACTAAATAATTGTGTCATGAATGACAGCCACTGTTTTCAGCTATTTACTGTGATCTTTGTGATTAGCCACAGCAATCAGATGGTACAGTGCTTATCGCAGCAGCCCAGTACCCCATTGTGTGATCCATAGATCACGCCACTACATGGCTGCACATAGGCACATATTCTGGAAGGAAGTATGGGTTTGTTTTTCCTGAACAACACATGTCCCATGTTGCTATATAAATCTTGCTATTTATATACAGTGGCCAGATGGGAAGTGGTTAAAGCTGAAATCCAGGCAGATATAAAAACATCAATTGAAGTAGGTACTGTATGTTTTCTTTAAAATCATTTACATTTAAAATTGAGTCTACTTAAATTTTGCCAACCTTGGCTACTGCTTTCCCTCCTCATCAACATGCTAATGAACCGCTCATTAATCGCTTGCCTCCTGTAGATATACGTCTGCAGAATGGCACGGCTGGGCAAAGTAACGTACCTGTATATTACTTTGAATTTCCTCCGTGACCGTGCCCGCGGGACCCGTGGACTCGATGTCCGCTGGGTTCCCGCGATCGTGTCACGGAGCTGAAGAACGGGGAGATGCCAGTGTAAACATAGCATCTCCCCGTTCTACTTAGTGACAGGACACTGATCGTCTGCTCCCTCTCACCGGGAGCAGCGATCAGTGTCGTGTCACTGCTAGCCCATCCCCAGACAGAATCACTCCCTAGTATACACTTAACCCCTCTCCTGCCCCCTCACCGGGAGCAGCGATCAGTGTCGTGTCACTGCTAGCCCTTCTCCAGACAGTTAGAATCACTCCCTAGTACACACTTAACCCCTAACCTGCCCCCAATGGGTTAACCCATTCACCGCCAGTGATATTTTTACAGTAATCAATGCAATTTTATAGCATTGATCGCTGTATTAATGCCAATGGTCCCAAAAATGTGTCAAAATTGTCCAATGTGCCATAATGTCACAGTCATGATAAAAATCGCTGATCGCCATAAAATGCCATAAAACTATCCCCTATTTTGTAGACACTATAACTTTTGTGCAAACCAATCAATAAAGGCTTATTGCGATTTTTTTTTACCAAAAATATGTAGAAGAATAAGTACAGGCCTAAACCGAGGAAAAAAAATGTTTTTTTATATATTTTTTGGGGATATTTATTATAGCAAAAAGTAAAAAATATTGCTTTTTTTCAAAATTATCGCTCTATTTTTTTTATAGCGCTAATTCATACAGGAAAAGGGGTAGGCTCCATAAGACTTGCTGCATCTCCTAATCATGAGAAGAACATGCAACAAGGTGCATTTGGGGAACGTCCCCTTGGACATTAAATGGCAGAGTTGAGTAATAAGAAGTAGAATATGTAAAAAAGGCACAAGGGTGCCAACTTTATTGATATACAAAAATAGAAAATATATTGTGTGTAAACACAATTCATTTAAAAAATATAAACAATACACCAATGAATCATCGTCAACAAGACATATATATGTATAGAATACCCAAAGCTAATAATCCAAGATACTGCTCAAAATGAATTGAGATCAGTCAAATATTATTATTATTATTATACAGTATTTATATAGCGCCAACAGTTTACGTGTAGCATACATCTCGACATGTTTCGGAAATTCGCATTGGTACATATTTTTTCCTTCATCAGGGGGGGTTTGTAGTTGGGTAAATAATTTTCATATCTGTAACATAGATATATATATAATGATGTTTGCACAGTAATATGAGAAAAGCATTGAAAAACTATATTATCTCTGAAACCTATTTCTCCATAGTATAAAGTAACAAGGCCAAAAGTACTTACATATGTTAGATTCACTGAGAGTTACAAAAATAAAAACAGCAGAGGAGAGTACATGCTGGCTGCATAGGTCCACACACACATGACAGGAATGGTTAATCATGTGTCCACAAGCCGGTCACTGGGACACATCCACAAGAGACACCTGGTATACCAACAGTGGCAAAGTTTGCACTGTAGGGACAATTAGGACAAGAAGGCGATCAAGTCAATCCTCCTCTTGTCAGGGTACATGGTTTTAAACAAAGTCAAAAAGTATAATAATATTGAAACGCAAAGAAACAAAGGCT
Organism: Lithobates clamitans; assembly: GCA_037952925.1. Taxonomy (NCBI): domain Eukaryota; kingdom Metazoa; phylum Chordata; class Amphibia; order Anura; family Ranidae; genus Lithobates; species Lithobates clamitans. Next base: position 4,777,725 of record JBBGZY010000603.1, on the reverse strand, counting down.
TAATATGCCTGTTGTAGCTATTGTAGCTACCTTAAATTAAGGCTGTGAACGGTGCTGACATTGGGGCGGCAGCTAGTGGACTGACAAACACCAGCCGAGTGTCAGCACTTACATACCCAATCTGACTGGCGTAGGCCAATCAGATTGTCTGTTCTGCTTAATTAGCTGTATAACAAAGAGCTGACTGCAGAACTCAGAGTGCCTCCCTGATGCGGAGGCGCGTGGCGCAGCCACGAGGGGCGTGATGGCATCACGCGTCACCGCGCCACCGGCGGGAAGAGGTTCCCAGCTCGTCAAAAAGAAGTGATGGCGGGGACACATGAGAGCTCCTCCCAACACAGAGCAGCTAGGCGGAGACAAAAAACATTTCATCATCCGCCTGCCCTACGCTGGTGGAGCCTACCCTCCGGGTGTCTGCGTGAAAGCAAAGCGGCGTGAGAACAGGGCTAAAAAGCCATCTAGTGGGCAAAAAGGATAACAGCCAGAATGTTTACAAAAGAGAAAGCAAAAAAATGATAATGGGCAATACATAGACAATAATATGCAGCACTCAGCATCAGATGTTACAAACAATAGAGACTGTGGTAACGAATAACAGCACAAATTGTATACAAACATTGTCATGTTCCTAAGACAGAGCAGATCAACAAGAAAAAGAGATGGTATCAATATTGAAATATAGCAAATAAAACAAATATAGATATAAATAGCCCTGACATATTGGGCTCATCAATATACATCCAGTTACATTAACAGGACAATGCCTAATAGACAGAGAGACAAAGCCAAATTAACACATATTAAAAGTGGTGATCAAGAAGCAATTTAGGGATATTTTTTTCGGTACCTAATTAGAAGCAAAGCCCTTAAAGGTTCAGTTTGCAAACCCCAGAGGTAAATCCTGGAAGGAACAATCTGAAATTAAATGCCTCGTTTAATCCAGGTGGCAAGGTTGCCTGTAGATTATATATCCACCTCAATTTGCATTGGAGAAGACGTTTATTAAAATCACCTCCTCTTGAATGGAAATGTACACGGTCAAGCCTTGGGAATTGACTCTGTATGCACCAGGGCCATGTGACGGGCAATAGGTACATCAGGGTCACGTTTTCGAATTGTGGAGATATGTTGGTATATTCTTTTCCAAAACTCATTAATGGTCTTCCCGACATAATAGAAACCACATTTGCATGTGAGTATGTATACTATGCCAGGGGTTTTGCAGTTAGCATAGTGTTTAAGATGAAAGTGATGTCCATTTGGTAAATCTATGTCTTTGCGTCTGTCCATATACTGACAGTATGAACACCCCCCACAGGAGAAGGTGCCCAACATTTTGCATGTGTCACCTCTGTCAGATTTATATTCACTTGTAACCACCCTATCACCCACAGAGGGAGCTCTCCTATATGTAATAGCAGGTGTGCTGGATACAAATGGAGACAGTTAATAAGTGCCAATACTTATTAAGAATTTGTTTTAGGCTAGCACACCACCCAATTCCCATATTCTCCTTTTCTCCCTGTTATAATTGGGTAGCAAATAATTGTAAAAAATAATTGTATAATTGCCCCCGATTTTTGAGAATTGATGTGTGCATACAGATCTAGGTCAATTGTACGTTTTTGGATTCACTCTCTTTTTCATTGACCTCTTTTTTTTGTTTTTCTCCCCTCCCCCCCTCCCCCATCCTCCTTTCTGTCTCTCCATGGTATCCTATCAAGGAGACCAGTGGATGAATTTCATGTCCAAACTGCACAAGGACTTTGAACAAAAAGAGTCTCTTGACTCTGAATTGTCATCGACCTTTCTAACTCTTAGTCAAATTCTAGAAAAAAAGTCCCTACATTGGCAAATTAAATCTTTTGAAGATTATATCTCTGAAAACATGAACCCTTTTGGGCTCAGGGTACAAATTTTTCCCACGTTTGACAATCTTGATTCCAGCTTTAAAATTGCATGGGAGGACAACTTAAAATCATGCTCCAAAACCATGATGTCACTGCTAATCAATGAGTATTAAAAACGTATAATAGGTTTGGATGAAAAACTGAAAAAATCAAAAATCCAAATGTTACCTCTTAAAACGCATTCTCTTTATGTTGAATCTGAGGAAAAATTAAAAAATCACCTGGAACAATTTAATAAAAATATTCTAATCAAAAAGGATAAAAAACTACAACGGGACAGAAAGGCCTTTGAAGAGGGTAAAGACTACAAATGGCAATCAAATCAAACTAATGATAGACTTCCTGTAAAAGAAAATAGAAATGCACGCACTCACAATCATGAATTTTCTGTACACTTACCTATTTCTTCACCTCTACAGCCTTTTTTTCAACAAAAAGGTCAGAGATGACAAAAACGTTGCCGTCGCGGTGATGAGTCACATGATGAATCCTCTCACACTGAGGGTTCTCCTCCAAGAACAGGTAATGGTAGTCACTCTCGGTTTAATACCAACAGTGAAATATCAGATATAACCACTCCAGCTAGTAGTACTGGATCCTCCTTGCATGCATCAACTACCTCAATCACCTCACGGTCACAGCCTTTACCTCCAGGCACTTTTTTAGACCATATGCGGGGTCACATACAGACCCATCAAAAGAAATTTCAACCACCCCTATCCAAAATTCACAAAACCAACAAGCTAAAACCACGCTAAATGTAGTTAATTTATCTTCTCACTCACTTAGTGTGAGATGGATGTCCTTGCGCATGGCCTCACTTTTTGCCCAGACTCTAGTCTGGACAGATTTGGGGCCATCAAGGACATCCATCTCTCTTTTTTTTTATTTTTTCCAAATATTTTTTTATTGAAAATAATGCATGGTACATAAAAATAGAATTTTGGAGTATACTTGAATATACAATCTGTGAATACAGATCGAAGGCAAATTTTATATATTCTTCTAATATTGTTTAAGTTCCAAAACTAAATCCAGTATCATCATACAAACAAAGATTTGTCTGTTTCATATGAATTTTACACATTTATGTAGAAATTTAGGACAATTGCACCTTAATACAACAAAACTTTATGTATAATTGTCAATTTCGGTTCGCAGTTGCGGTAATCTAAAACGTTACCTTTAACTCGATTAAGGGGAAGGGAAAAAGAAGGAAAGGAGGGGGGAGTACTGAATGGTGTTACAGGATACAGGATTATGATCTAGACTGGTTTAAGGAGTTCCACATAGACCAGTTAGAGAAATATTTTGTGCTCGAACCATCTTTAAATGCTAATATCTTTTCATATTCTGATACAGTATTGAGTTTTGCGGAAAGTTCCCTCACACTTGGAACCTCATTAGTTTTCCATTCACTCAGCAGCAGGGACCTGGCAGCAAATAAGATGTGCATCGCTATTGATCTGACAGAGATTGGGTATTCTGACATGTCAATGCTCAGAATTGCTTTCTCCAGGGAGGGCTTTGTGAAGACCCCAGTGGTCTTCGCGATCAGTTTGAACACTTCCGTCCAGATGGGCCAGCGTCCCCACCTGATTGCAGCCCCTCCAGCATAAATTAGAATTAGCATCCGATAATTTGGCTACTATGTATGGGGTGAAGTGCCACCTTGCTCGAAGTTTAACTGGCAGTTCCTTGTAGCCAGAGCATCTAGAGAACTGATGATTACATTTGGTTGCCAATAGCCATTGTTTATGCATGAAGATCTTGCCTATGTCTTTTTCCCATTTATTTAAAGGATTAAATTTGAGGAAGGTTCTTTTGACATTGATTAGTTCATATATCTGGGATATACCTTTAGCTCTAGGACTGGAGGAATTAAGGTGTTTCCAAACTGGAGTCGGGATAGGGGAGTCTGTCGCATTTAGTTGTCGGTGCCATGAGGAAATTTGTAGATAAGTGAGAAACTCCAAAGAGCAGTGGCGGAACTACCATCATAGTGACAAATGCGCGTGCTATGGGGCCTGTAGCTGAGTGGGGCCCAATGAGGACAGGCGGCTCCGCGGGTGAGAGCAGGCGACTCCGTGGGTGAGAGCGGGCGGCTCCGTGGGTGAGAGCGGGCGGCTCCGTGGGCCCACGGGTGAGAACAGGAGGCTCCGCGGTTGAGAGCACGGGCGGCTCCGAGGGCTGTCAGGTGGCTCAGTTGGGGATACAGCTGGGCAGCTCGTGTGTCAGCGGGCTGGCCAATCAGGGAGCAGAAAGATGACATTATCTCTCTGCTGCCTGACTAATAATCTGCTGCCTGACTCTGGGACACAGCAGGAAAGTGACACAGCAAGTGACAATCCATAATGTGTGACAGGTGAAGTGGCAAGTGACAATCTGGGATGTGGCAAGTGACATGTGGCAAGTGACAATCTGTAATGTGTGGCAGGTGACGTGGCAAGTGACAATCTGTAACATGTGGCAGGCAACGTGGCAAGTGCCAATCCGTAATGTGTGGCAAGTGACAATCCGGGACGTGGCAAGTGACAATACGTAATGTGTGGCAGGTGACGTGGCAAGTGACATTCCGTAATGTATGGCAGGTGACGTGGCAAGTGACAATCTGGGATGTGGCAAGTGACAATCCGTAATGTGTAGCAGGTGACATGGCAAGTGACAATCTGGGACGTGACAAGTGACAATCTGTAATGTGTGGCAGGTGACGTGGCAAGTGACAATCTGGGACATGGCAAGTGGACAATCGACAACATGTGGCAGGTGACATTCTGCAACGTGTGACAAGTGACAATCTGCATCTGGTGGCAGGCGACATGGCAAGTGGACAATCCCCAACGTGTGGCAGGTGATGTGGCAAGTGACATTCCATGACAAGTTGCATCTGGTGGCAGGCGACGGTGGCAAGTGACACGCTCAGGGCTCCCACTGATTCTGCATTATGCTGAGTTGAACTATTTCATTTTATATAACAGAACAGAAATTGGTTAGAAGGCATGAAGGTCAGCGATGTGTGTCCTTCAGGGGCTGCATACAGTACACTGCATACTTTGTTGTTCAAAATTAATATAAGCTGTTGCCTGGGTACTGTGCATGGGGGCAGTAATCTGTTGTGCAATGGCATTAGTTCATTTTTTTTGGGGGGGGGCTGTTTGCAGGGGGGGGGGGCATACAACATTTAGCTATGGGGCCCTGTGATTTCTAGTTATGCCCCTGACGAAGGGGGTATGTCAAACTCGGTTTGTATGTTCTTGAAGGACATTAGTTCATCTCCATGCATAAGGTCTTGTAAGAGGGGTATGCCTTTTTTCAGCCAATGGGTCAGGGATATATTTATATATTTGGGATCAGCCATGTAAGTGCTTCTAATGGATTAGGGACGCTCATACTACCCGTATTTGAGCTGGAAGTTTCTCTCATAAAAGGCCATGCTTGCAATGATGCTAGTATGGTGGGGTGGTCTGTCAGGAGATTAATTTGTTGTAAGTTATGTGCATGTATAAGGGACCTCAGAGATTTAGGGTGTAGCCATGTCTGTTCTAACTGGCACCAAGGTTTAATTTCTTTTTGGTCGAACCAATTTCTAAGCTGATCTATAATTGCTGCTGTATAATAATCTTTAAGAATTGGAATACCCAGTCCACCCGCAGTTTTGTGTTTACCTTGCATTTTAGCAGGAAATCTAACTCTTTTGCCTGCCCATATGAAATTGGTCATTTGTTTTAGCATGGAGGAGAGAAAGGATAGAGGTATAGGAATCAGGAGGACCCTGAAGAGGTATACTATTTTAGGTAGTAGAAGCATTTTATATGCTGCTAGGCGGCCATTCCATGAAAGATAGAATTTCTGGTATCTAGTGATATCCTTTTGGAATTCAGAAAGTAAAGGTAGGTAATTAATTTGGAACAAGTTAGCGATAGGGGAGGTCAGTTGGATTCCTAAGTAGGATATAGATTTGGGGGACCATGGGTATGGGAAGTCCTTTTGTATATTAGCTTTGATGGAGTTGACTATTGCTATTCCTAGAATGTTAGACTTGGATGAGTTGACCTTATAGTATGCTACTTTGCTAAATTGCAAAAGTGTCTTGTGTGCTGCAGATAAGGAGTTATAGGGGTCAGACAGGGTTGGTATAACGTCATCTACAAAGAGTGATATTTTATGTTGTTTATCCTGTGATGGGATACCTTGAATCAATGTGTTATTCCTGATCTTTTCTACTAGTGGTTCCATGACCATAGGAAAAATTAATGGAGACAGGGGGCACCCCTGTCTTGTTCCATTAGTTATTTGGAAATTCCTTGAGAACATGCCCTCTGTAAACACAAATGGGGAGAAGTACAATACTAGAATAGCCTGTTGGGCCTGTCAAGCCAAATTTCTCCAGAACCTTTGACAGATATCCCCAGTGTACTCTGTCAAAGGCCTTCACTGCATCCAGAGTGAGGAGCAGAGAAGGCCTTTTCGATTTTTCAGCTAGGTGGAGTATGTTTAACATTCTCCTTGTGGCATCGTTTGCTTGCCGACCTGACACGAAACCCACCTGATCCTGGTTAATAAACGTTGGTAATAGGGAGGATAATCTGTTGGCAACTATTTTGGCATATAGTTTAACATCGACATTTAACAAAGATATGGGTCTGAAATTTTGTGGGGTGGAAGGCTCTTAACTGGGTTTTGGCAATGTTATGATAGTTGCTGTTAACATTTCTTTTGGGAATGAGGCATTGGACATTGCGGCATCAAAGACTTGCTTTAGGTATGGGGAAAGTTCATGTTGGAACAGTTGTAGTAGTATTCGGATAAGTATCCTTCAGGGCCTGGTGATTTGTTGTGAGGCATATTCCTAATTGTTTTTTCGATTTCAGGGATAGTAAATGGCAAATTAAGCATAGATAGCTCTGTTTGGGACACTTTTGGTAGGTGAATTGATGTAAAAAATTCTGAAATTAAGTTGTCAGATGGTGAGAGGTATCTGGGTCCTCTTTGAGGTTATACAAGGCTTCGTAGTAGTCACTAAATGCGTCTGCTATGTCCTTTGGGTTTGAAACTACTTTGTTAGTTTTGGGGTTGAGCATGTGTGGGATTCTTTGTTTTGCTATTCATTCTTTCATCTGGTTCGCCAGCAGTTTCCCTGCTTTGTTGCTGCATCTATAGTTATTTGCTTTCAGAATGCGAAAGCGGTTTTCCTGCTGGGAGACCAGAAGAGTTCTTAGATCTTGTCTAGCGTAAAACAACAGATCTCTAGGTTTATGTGTGGAGTTTTGTTTATTAGAGGATTCTAGAGTTTTTATCTTATTCAGCAAGTCATTTAGCTGCTTCTCCTTCTGCCTTTTGAGCCTAGCGCTCAGTTATTTAAGTGCCGTATATACTCGAGTATAAGTCGAATTTTTCAGCACATTTTTTTGTGCTGAAAGTGCCCCCCTCGACTTATACTCGAGTCAAGCACTTTTCTGCAGCAAAAAATGTCATTTTCTGAACCGAATTTGGGGCCCCGTATCTCAGGGCCACTTGGTGCTAGAAACCCCAAATTTGGTGTGCAAACCCAGTGGAATTGGTACCATAACATATCCAAAGCTGGGGTTCCTAGCACCAAGTGGCCTTGAGATGCAGGGCCCCAAAACTGGTTTGGAAAATGTCATTCTCTGCTGCAAAAAAGTGTTTGACATTTTCTGAACTGATATTTGGGGCCCTGTATCTCGGGGCCACTTGGTGCTAGAAACCCCAGCTTTGGAAATTTTATGGTGCTAGTTCCACTGGGTTTGCACACCAAATTTGGCGTTCTTAGCACTAAGTGGCCCCGAGATACGGGGCCCCAAATTTGGACAACTGTGTCTATCTGCAGCAATGTCATTTCGGGACCCTTTGGGTTCAGAGACCCCAAATTTTGGCTGCAGCTAGGGGGCATCTAGGAACCCTTAACTACCAAGTTTGAAGTTCAGGGGACCTATGGCTGCAAATGGGCACAGTGAGGCATGCAAATGGGCACAGTGATGCTGCAAATGGGCATTGTTTTTCCCATTTTTTTCTTTGTGGTAAATTAGGGCCTCGACTTTTACTCGGAACGACTTATACTCGAGTATATACGGTAAACCTTGTATAAATACTTTTTGAGTATTCCAGAGCGTGAAAGGGTCGACCACCGAAGAAGTGTTTAATTCAAAGAATTCTTTCATAGACTATCTTATAAATTTTCAGGTTGCGATAAGGAGAAAATATAGTTTTTTCATCTGTTTGCTTTTGTTTCAGTGTTACGATCCCCCACGCTAATGGAAACCGGAGCATGATCAGACCAAGATATAACATCAATTTCGGATTTAACAATCTTCTGCAACATGAATCTGTCTACTAGAAACATATTTATATGTGAATATGCGTGGTGTACGTTTGAAAAGAAAGTAAAGTCCTTCTCAGAAGAGTGCTGGCACCTCCACACATCAAAAAGGCCAGATGAGGTGATGAATCATGCCAGGGTTGTTTTTCGGCTTTTCTGATGCCTGGAGTTTGAGAGGTCTAAGTCTTTGTCTGGGATTGCATTGAAGTCCCCACATACTATCATGTGACCCTGTTTCATGAACTCTACCTTGTTCCCTATTTTCTTTAAGAATCGGAGTTGGTGGTTGTTCAGTAAATATAAATTTACCAATGTATATTTAACATTGGAGATCTCACACACAAGGTGGGTTTTAAGTTGTGTGAAGGGAATAGAGTCTCTTACTGCTATTGCCACTCCTCCTTTTTTTTTTGGGCCATTTGCCATGTATATGTGAGGGAATTTGCGGTGATTAAAGGAGGGGGGGTTACTGGAGATAAAATGTGTCTCTTGAAAGCAAACTATGTCACATTTAAGTCTGGATGCTTCTTTCCAGACCATTTGGCATTTGTGTGGACTGTTTAGGCCCTTCACATTTAGTGATGTTTTGTTGAAAGCCATTTTGGTGGTGTATGAGGAATGTACCTTGTTGCTGTTTTCAGTAGGGTTGGTAGGGTTCGGACGATCCTTAGAGTTGGTGTCATAGATCTAGCTGAGGAGGAGTGGTGTGATGGGAGGTTGGCAAAAGGTTCTCAGTTTTCTGGTCGAATTAGATTAGTAGTCTCGTATGCCTGTTCCTGCAACAGTGAACAATAGGAGGTAAACAAAAGAGATAAAGAAACAAGTATATATAAAAATAACCGATCCTGTAGGGAATCTGTGTGGATACCCCTTGGGGGGTAAAGCAATCAAAGAGCTAAGAGGCATTCTCCCGGGCTAATCGGGTGGTAGATATGTAGGATCCCTCAAAATGCTTTCAGCCCGTTTCAGTATCTGAGCTGACGCAGGTGGATGGGGGTGACTGTGGTGTGTCTTTCCCATTGTTGTGTGGGTCTAGTGTTTGCCATTCTCGCATAAGACGAATACCATCCTTGACACTTGCTACCACACTTGATTTGCCTTCCCTGGTGATCAACAACTTGGCTGGGTACAACCATTTGTATTGAATGTGATGATTGTTGAGAGGTTTGGTTATAGTGGCCAGCTGCCTGTGTTGTTGCATGGTGAATGCAGAGAGATCAGCAAAGCATGATAAATCTTGCAGTTCTAAGGGAAGGTCATCGCGTCTTCTTGCTGCCACCATGAACTGGTCCTTAATGTGGTAAAAGTGGACCCGGACTATTGTGTCCCTGGGAAGATGAGCTGGTATGTTCCTGGGTCTCGGTAGTCGATGGATACGGTCAATAACTAGGTCCTCTAGTGGCGCATCTGGAAGTGCAGCTTTCATGAGGTTTAGAAAGTATTCTTTCAGATCGGGGGGTTTGACCGATTTGGGGAACCCCCTTATTTTGACGTTGTTACGTCTTGATCTATCCTCCATATCAGCCAATTTTGTTTTGATAGACATAAGTTCATCATCCCTATCATTGTGGGCATCAACCATGTCATTGAAGGTGGACGCAAATTCGCCCATCTTAGTTTCAATGTGGGATACTCTGTTAGCAACTGCTGACACTTCCAAATTAAATTGCTGAGTGATGGACAGTATGTCAGCATGTAGTGTAGAGCAGTGTTTCTCAACTCCAGTCCTCAAGGCGCACCAACAGGTCATGTTTTCAGGATTTCCACTATTTTGCACAGGTGATTTGATCAGTTTTCACTGCCTTAGTAATTACCACAGCTGTTTCATCTGAGGGAAATCCTGAAAACATGACCTGTTGGTGCGCCTTGAGGACTGGAGTTGAGAAACACTGGTGTAGAGCGCAGAGATACCAGCATGTCTTTGAGAGTAGTGTCCATGACTGGCTGGTTCAGTGTGGGGAAGTCAGTAATGGAGTCCTGTAACTCCCTGGTGTTGTCTAGTGATGAGTTAAATATGCTTACCTCTGCATTGTCTGTTGGAGCTTGTGACATTTTTTTGTCTGCTCTTAGCTGGACTTGATGAGGCAGAAGGAGGTGGTGGGTACAGACCTTGTCCTTGTTGTTTATTATTATAGTTGCGGCTGCTGCCTTGTCTGGAGTCCGTGCCCTGCTGTGTGCCTGGGCTGCGTGCTTCTCCTCCATGTCCACCATCTTGAATGTGGAGATGATGCGGCTGAATCAGAAAGTCTGTCATTTTCCCTGGCCTTGTGGACTCTTTATGTTTGCGGGAAGGCATCAGGAGGCGGTCCTGCTGTGGATCTAGTAGTTGGCGGTGTGAAATGAGGCTCGGTGTCCCTGTATCTCCCTGCTATCCTCCTATGGAGCTGTTCTATTGTGCGACCATCTGCTCCGCTGACTAGCCACGCCCCCAAGGACATCCATCTCTTTATCCACAGGATTCTACTAAAAAGTTTATATGCTAAAAAACAAAATCCAGAATCCGGACAAACCCGTCAGGATATGCAAGCACTGAATAATTTAATCACCTTATTGGTAGAGAATGAGCCCGAAATTCCTATAGATTCAGTCGATATAGAGGCCCTTCTTGCAGCAGTGGATGATATTCCCAGCATGCAAACAAAGGCACATGCCCCTGATCTTTCATTTAAAAAGAAATCCATTTTGTATCCCTCACCAAGTTCAAATCATAATGCAACTACCATTTTGAAATTTCTCTAAACCTCATCCCAATCTTGATCGCAATGAACGAGCTGCACTCAATGCGCTCGCCTGGGACCACGACATTGTGATCAAACCATCTGACAAGGGTGGCAATGCCGTGGTCATGGACAATGCCCAATTTATTGAAATGTGCATGAGTATACTTTGCAACTCTGAATGGTATCGACCCATTCAGCGGTCGCTACTGGACAAATTTACTAAGGATTTCTACCTACTCGTGGACACGGCATTTTATTAAAATGTCATAACTAAACAACTGTGGGAATTTATTAGAACCAGTCATCCTAGAGAGGCTACCTTTTACGCCCTACCCAAATTACACAAACAACAAAAAAAAACCCAGGCAGACCCATTATATCTGGTTGTGGCAACCTCACTGAAAATCTCAGTCGAGTAGTAGACAGTTATCTAAAACCCCTCGTTACTTGTTTGTCATCCTATATATATGATACCATCCATTTCCTGCAAACTATACAGGACTTGTACATCGTGGATGGTGTCCAATTGGTCACCATAGATGTTGAATAACTGTATTGCACCATTCCCCACACGAAGGGCCCTGAGTCATGTATTGTCGCAATTCAGTGAATGCGAGCCTGAATACAGAGATTTTATTCTGAGCTCTCCTGAGTTTATACTCCACTATAATGTCTTTTGCTTTGATGGTTCCCACTACCTCCAGGTATAGGGCGGTATAGGGCGTGGTGATGGGGACATGTTGTGCCCCATGGTACGCCAACCTGTACCTGGGGGAGTGAAAACATTCACTGCTTACTAACGAATCGCTATCTGTCTATATGTGCCATGTACTTACATGGCAACGTTACATAGATGATGTGTTCCTTATATGGGATGACTCAGTTGGGCTCCTACATGAGTTTTTAGTTTCTATTAACAACAATTACGTTTCTGGATGTACTTGTCAAAAAACAACCAGATGGGAGTCTTTCACGTCAACTATATCGTAAACCTACAGCAGGGAACTCGGTGCTTCATGCGACCAGCTTTCACCCAAAACCCCTGTTGGTATCCATACCCTATAGCCAATATCTTAGGCTTCGCCGAAACTGCTCAGACGATACTACCTTTAAAAAGAAGGCTGACATGCTCTCCACAATGGAAGCACATGCATTAAATGGATAGATGATTTATTGCATGTGCTTCCATTGTGGAGACGCTTATAAATTCAGTAGTGTTAGGACTGCAAGCATACACAGGGTGCCGTGAAGAGGCCTTGCAGCTTAATCATGCGTTTGCAAATGAGTGCTAACTAAACCCTTGTTGTTAACGCAGACTGTTGGACAGGTTAATTTGGTCAGTTGGCAGACTGGTTGGTGAGTTGAGCTATGGAATGTTCTGTTTTTGTCTTTCACGTGACAGCCCTTCCATGTGCTCCTTGCTGTAAAGGCCAGTTATAGGTGGGGGCAGGGGCCATTTGTTTGTTATTGGTATATATTGGCCTGGGGATACACTGTACACCTTTGCTGCCATTGTGCTCTTGCTGGGTGTCCAGTGTGCTCCTGTTCCTTTAAGGGGGATTGGGCTGCCTCCAGGCCCACCTGCCCCTCATCTATCCATTTAATGCATGTGCTTCCATTGTGGAGACGCTTATAAATTCAGTAGTGTTAGGACTGCAAGCATACACAGGGTGCCGTGAAGAGGCCTTGCAGCTTATGCATGCGTTTGCAAATGCGTGCTAACTAAACCCCTGTTTTTAACGCAAACTGTTGGACAGGTTAATTTGGTCAGTTGGCAGACTGGTTGGTGAGTTGAGCTATGGAATGTTTTGTTTTTGCCTGACACATGCAAAACGTTGGGCACCTTCTCCTGTGGGGGGCTGTCCATACTGTCAGTATATGGACAGACGCAAAGACATAGATTTACCAAGTGGACATCATTTTCGTCCTAAACACTATGTCAACTGCAAAACCACTGGCATAGTATACTTACTCACATGCGAATTTGGTTGCTATTATGTCAGGAAGACCATTAATGAGTTTTGAAAAAGAATATACCAACATATCTCCACAATTTGAAAACGTTTCCCTGATGTACCTATTGGCCGTTACATGCATCCTGAGTCAATTCCTAAGGTTCGTTTCTTGGGTCTTGACCATGTACATTTCCATTCAAGAGGAGATGATTTTAACAAATGCCTTCTCTAATGCGAATTGAGGTGGATATATAATCTACAGGCAACCTTGCCACCTGGATTAAACAAGGCATTTAATTTCAGATTGTTCCTTCCAGGATTTACCTCTGGGGTCTGTGAACTGAACCTTTAAGGGCTTTGCTTCTAATTAGGTACCGAAACAAATATCCCTAAATTGCTTTTTGATCATCACTTTTGATATGTGTTAATTTGGCTTTGTCTCACTGTCTATTAGGCATTGTCCTGTTAATGTAACTGGATGTATAGTGATGAGCCCAATATGTCAGGGCTATTTATATCTATATTTGTTTTATTTGCTGTATTTCAATATTGATGCCATCTCTTTTTCTCCTTGATCTGCTCTCTCTTAGGAACATGACAATGTTTGTATACAATTTGTGCTGTTATTCTTTACCACTCTCTTGTTTGTAACATCTGATGCTGAGAGCTGCATATTATTGTCTATGTATTGCCCATTATCTTTTTTTTGCTTTCTCTTTTGTAAACATGCTGGCTGTTATCCTTTTTGCCCACTAGGTGGCTTTTTAGCCCTGTCCCCAGGCCACTTTGCCGATGGGTAGGCTCCACCAGCAAAGGGCAGGCGGATGACGAAATGTTTTTTGTCTCCGCCTAGCTGCTCTGTGTTGGGAGGAGCTCTCATGTGTCCCCGCCATCACTTCCCTTTGATGAGCGGGGAACCTCTTCCTGCCGGTGGCGCGTGATGCCATCACACCCCTCGTGGCTGCGCCGCATGCCTCAACATCAGGGAGATGCTGTAGGTTCCATAGTCAGCTGTTTGTTATACAGCTGATTAGGCAGGACAGACAATCTGACTGGCCTATGCCAGTCAGATTGGGTATGTAAGTGCTGACACTCGGCTAGCGTTTGTCAATCCACTGGCTGCTGCCCTAATGTCAGCACCGTTCACAGCCTTAATTTAAGGTAACTACAATAGCTAAAACAGGCATATTAAGCCTTTGTTTCTTTGCCTGTCAATATTATTATACTTTTTGACTTTGTTTAAAAACATGTACCCTGTCAAGAGGAGGATTGACTTAATCGCCTTCTTTTCCTGATTGTCCCTACAGTGCAAACTTTGCTGCTGTTGGTATACCAAGCGTCTCTAGTGGATGCGTCCCAGCGACTGGCTTGTGGACACATGATGAACCATTCCTGTTGTGTGTGTGTGGACCTATGCAGCCAGCATGTACTCTCCTCTGTTGTTTTTATTTTTGTAACTCTCAGTGAATCTAACATATGTAAGTACTTTTGGCCTTGTTACTTTATACTATGGAGAAATAAGTTTCAGAGATAATATCGTTTTTTGATGCTTTTCTCATATTACTGTGCAAACATCATTATATATATATATATATCTATGTTACAGATATGAAAATTATTTACCCAACTACAAATCTCCCTAATGAAGGAAAAATATGCGAATTTTTGAAACATGTTGGGATATATGCTACAAATCTATTTGACTATCTTTATTCATTATGGATTATTAGCTTTCGGTATGCTATACATATACATGTCTTGTTGACAATGATTCATTGGTGTATTGTTTATACTTTTTAAATGAATTGTGTTTACACACAATATATTTTCTATTTTTGTATATCAATAAATTTGGCACCCTTGTGCCTTTTTTACATATTCTACTTCTTATTACTCTCCTCTGCCATTTATAGTCCAAGGGGGCGTCCCCCAAATGCACCTTGTTGCATGTTCTTGCCATGATTTAATATAGGATGTTGGCAGGCTAGCACACCACCCAATTCCCATATTCTCCTTTTCTCCCTGCATCTCCTAATACACACTGTGGGGAGCTTAACTGTACAGTGAAATTAAACAGTGCAGTGAGTAAGTGATATGTCTATATAATTGAACAAGACTGAGGATAAAGCTCAAGTTCAGATATAAGTGTGCTTTAATGTGAATGTAATTAGTTTGTAGAGCAACTTACAGACTGGGAGAGGGAAGGGCAGAGTTAGGAGTCAATCCAGTGCTGCATCCAGTGGCGAACCAATGGAGGGGGTTTGCTCAGGGTGCTTTTTGAGCTTTGACCTCTAGTAGCAGTCTCCACAATGATGGTGACAGCCCGCGGAGGGGAAATGATGCATACGACAGCAGGAAGTGCCAGCTGGAATGCATTTCTGGCCCCATTTCTTGGTCCCTGTGGTTAACGTGCATTTCACATTGCAGAACCATGCTTTTTTTCATGCTTTGCACCCCACCAAACATCCCAGAAACGTTTACATCCTGAATCCACTGTCACCAAGTGCATTATACCACACCTTCTTGTCCTGTAAACAAGCACCTCTGTGGTAAGTGTGCACACAGCAGTATTTCACTTAGATTGTTGCCAGGTGGGGGGTGCCAGATAGGGGGTTTCTATATATAGGATCCGCCCCAGGTGACAAATGCTCTAGGTATGCCCCTTGCATCCATATACACATATGCTGACAAGAAAAATAATGTCAGCAGGACGGACCACACAACAAAGCATATGGTTGCTGGTGCTCAGTTACTGCCCTGTCTCAGGCTGGGAACACAGAGATGACCCAGCTGTATTTCTTTGTTTGTAGAATAAAAATCACAGGTCATCAACTCAACTGTACTGTTTAGCAGATCTATGTAAATTGCAGGACTGGATGGACAGAAATACAAATCCTTTGGCAGATGATACATTCAACATATATAAATTGATCTTTGTATTTAGCTGTTTAATCTTAGCTTTTAAATGCTTGTCTGAAGAGCATCAGCTACACCAGCCATTTATGAAACATTTAGGCAGAGCCAAGTCAGTGAACGTATCAGGGTGTGTGGAAGTATTTGGCATAAGATGCATGTATACACAGCATACGTGTACATTATTGTGCATTTACCTCTGTGTTTCCCTCTTCCATTAATGACAGCTATGAGCTCTGCATTTTCCCTCTGTTGTTCCTTTGCCATTTCCAACCATTCCTCTTCCACACCTGGCATCTTCTGTCTTCTGCTATTAGATAGACTGTGATGATAATACTCTTCAGCAGGATGAAACTCCTGAGCATGATGAAACGCCTGTTTCATTATCATGGCACTCAGCTCAATTCTGCATCTTACAGAGTCCTAGCATGAACACTGCACTACATAGGTGCTGCATTTTTTTCAGGTTTAGCTAACCTTCAAAATGTTTCAAGTGCCTTTCTTGAAGCTCTAGAAGTTCTATTCAGCTCTGGGAGTGCTAAATACAGATCTTTGTTGGAAAGTTGGTTCTAGCACTGCATACAGTGCGTTTTTAGAAGGCTTCAAACTCTTATGATGTTTGCTAAAGCCTGCTGAAAGCTTGCTTGAAGTTACAGCCAGCACTCAAGTTAAAGTGACACTAAACTTTAATTTAAAAAATATCTATACAAGTATATATTCTTATCTCAAAGTATATCTTCTGCTGCTCCCAGCCTCCTCTGAATCCCCAAATGTCTTTTTTTTTGCTCGTGCAATCTGACTTCCTGATGCCAGAGGATGAATGTTCATTTTCCATGATCCCACTGTATGTAGGAACATAGCCACCCTCTCTTTCTAATTGAATAGAAACTATGGATTTTGTAGTATCCATGCACTGCAGCTAACATGTAGTGCTCATTTCAAAGAAATGAAAGTTAGAAGGAAAAGGAGAGGATCCAGGAGTTCAAGGGGGATGTTAAAAGAAGGCAGAAAAACACCTATTTAAGAACTGTCAAAGCGCAGAGCAGGCAGTCGACAGGAGGCCTCCCAGGAGGCCAGAGCGTTTTAATTTTTTTCGTGTCCAGCGGAAGTCGTGATTGACAATGGATTTACGTCATGGGGCATTATTTTTTTCTTTTTTAATAAAGGACTTGTCTCTTGTGGTTTGATAATTTTGGTGACCTTGGCTACTGCCCCGATAGGGGGGGTCGGGATCTGGGAGGCCCCTTCCAGATTCCGATAAGCCCCCCACCTCCACGTATTTTTTTTCTTTATTTTTTTCAATAGTCAGGTGCCAGCAGTCATCTTAAATGGGATTTGACTATATTTTTTTTTTCTTTAGAAATTGAATTTTTGCTATAGCATGTTTTATGCATGCTACAGATGCACGACTTTACAGGCACATTAACCACTTAACCAGCCCCGGTCCATTTGGCTGGCCAAAGACCAGAGCATTTTTTGCGATTCGGCACTGCACCGCTTTAACTGACAATTGCGCAGTCGTGCGATGTGGCTCCCAAACAAAATTGACGTCCTTTTTTTCCCCTCAAATAGAACTTTCTTTTTGTGGTATTTGAACACCTCTGCGGTTTTTATTTTTTGCGATATAAACAAAAAAATAGCGACAATTTTGAAAAAAACACATTATTTTTTACTTTTTGCTATAATAAATATTCCCAAAAAATTGATAAAAAAAGTGTTTGTTTTCCTTAGTTTCGGCTGATACGTATTCTTCTACATATTTTTGGTAAAAAAAATCGCAATAAGCGTTTATTGATTGGTTTGCGCAAAAGTTATAGCGTTTACAAAATAGGGGATAGTTTTATGGCATTTTTATTGATTTTTTTTTTTACTAGTAATGGCAGCGATCAGCGATTTTTATCAAGACTGCGACATTATGGCGGACACATCGGACAATTTTGACCCATTTTTGGGACCATTGGCATTAATACAGCGATCAATGCTAAAAAATTGCATTGATTATTGTAAAAATGTCACTGGCAGTGAAGGGGTTAACCACTAGGTGGCGCTGTAGGGGTTAAGTGTGTCCTAGGGAGTGATTCTAACTGTGGGGGGGAGGGGCTGTGTGTGACACGTCACTGATCACCGCTCCCGATTACAGAGAGCTGTGATCAGTGACAGTGTCATTAGGCAGAACGGGGAGATGCTTGTTTACATTAGCATCTCCCCATTCTTCCTCACCGTGAGACGATCGTGGGTATCCCTGTGGATATGGAGTCTGCGGGACCCGCGATCACGGTCACGGAGCTCCCAGTGGCGTGCGTGCGCCTTTAAGCATAATTAAAATCACTGCTCCTGAAAAATGATTGTTTAAAAAAAAAAATATTGATACATGACCCCCAGGGCAGTACCCAGACCCCCCATATCCCTTGTATGGCCAATTACTTTCATATAAGCCTTCAAAATGGGGCCTTTTAATTCTTCCTGTTCGGCTCCCATAGATTTCAATGGGGTTCTTCGTTCAGGTTAGAAAATTTCCCCTGTTCGGGAGTTCTGGTGCAAACCAAACAGGGGGTGTTTGGGTCATCCCTACTAAATACCTTGGACTGTCTACTTTTCAAGAAGAGTCATTTGGGGGGTATTTTTACTATCCTGGCAATTTAGGGCCTTAAGAAATTAGGCTGTTAGTACATCATGATTAATAAATTTGCAAATATACAACATACAGTCAGGTCCTTAAATATTGGGACATCGACACATTTCTGATCTTTTTGGCTCTATATACCACCACAATGGATTTGAATTGAAACAAACAAGATGTGCTTTAACTGCAGACTTTCTGCTTTAATTTGAGGGTATTTACATCCAAATCAGGTGAACGGTGTAGGAATTACAACAGTTTGTATATGTGCCTCCCACTTTTTAAGGGACCAAAAGTAATGGGACAGATTAACAATCATCCATCAAACTTTCACTTTTTAATACTTGGTTGCAAATCCTTTGCAGTCAATTACAGCCTGAAGTCTGGAACGCATAGACATCACCAGACGCTGGGTTTCATCCCTGGTGATGCTCTGCCAGGCCTCTACTGCAACTGTCTTCAGTTCCTGCTTGTTCTTGGGGCATTTTCCCTTCAGTTTTGTCTTCAGCAAGTGAAATGCATGCTCAATCGGATTTGGGTCAGGTGATTGACTTGGCCATTGAATAACATTCCACTTCTTTCCCTTAAAAAACTCTTTGGTAGAATTCCATCTGGTAAAGCCAGAACCTCCTGGAGACTTAACGATAACCTATTGTTTGACTCAGTGTGCGTTCAGGACATCATTCAGACCATTAAAAATTTTGTTACAGACCACGCACACGACGATACCAACCCACTTATACAATGGGAAGCACTTAAGTGTGTCCTCAGGGGCAAGTTTATCCAACACGGGTCCAGACTAAAACGTGAACGTACAGTAGACATTGCATGCCTCCTCGCTTCCATCAATGCACTGGAAGACTCACACAAGCGAAACCCTGACATGGCCACCCATCTGGACCTGACTAATGCCAGAAGAGATCTTCTGCGAATTTTTGCGGAACGCTCCCTGACAGCAAAAAATAAGGGACATTTTGTTCATTACTTCCAAGCTAATAAGTGTGGTAAACATCTAGCAAACACACTGCATCCTCGTTAATTCAGGAAATCCATTCCCTTTATCAATTCAGCTACCAAAGGGAAATTATTGAGTAACTCAGCGATAGCGGAGGAATTCCGCCTATACTATGCTTCTCTTTATAATCTTCCCCCACAGGCACCGACCTTTAAACCTCATGGAGATGCACCTCCACAAGATTTATCCTCATACAGAAACAGCCCTCCCCACCATTTCCTCTTCCGATTCGGAAGAAATGGAATCTGCTCTTTCTGATACAGATTTTGTACAGGCCATTAAAAATCTTAAAGCTGGCAAAAGTCCAGGTCCAGATGGGTTTTCCCCGCATTTTTATAAGACATTCCCACTACTATTATCACCTCTCCTAGCTAAGGCGTTCTCTGCGATAGATGGGAATGTGGCCCCTTCTGCAACCCTTCTTCAAGCCCAAATTGTAGTAATTCCGAAACCGAACAAAGACCCCTCCGCATGCTCTAACTATAGACCAATATCCCTATTAAATTTTGACCTGAAGCTCTTCGCCAAGATTCTTGCTAACCGAATATCACCATTCCTACCCAACATTATACATAGAGACCAAGTGGGTTTTGTCCCTGGACGTGAAGCTAGGGACAACACCACCAAAACCATTCATCTAATAGCATATGCTCATCATACTCATACTCCTACTTGTCTTCTTTCCTGCGACGCAGAGAAAGCTTTCGATAGGGTAAACTGGTCCTTTCTTCAATCCACCCTTACCCAGATAGGATTAGGCCCTATAATGCTAGCACGTATCATGTCTCTCTACTCAAAACCGACAGCCTCTGTTTTGACGAACGGTATACAATCGGACAAGTTTTCTATTACCAATGGCACAAGGCAAGGATGTCCACTTTCCCCTTTATTGTTTGCCTTAGTGATTGAACATTTAGCTCAAGCTATTCGGTTAAATCCAAGCATACATGGCATCCAGACTCCCTCCTCCCACTGCAAACTTTCTTTATACGCTGATGACTTACTTCTTTATGTGACCCAACCCCATATCAGCATCCCCTCTTTACTAGTCAAAATTAATAGGTTCGGACACTTTAGCAACTACAAATTAAATGTATCCAAAACAGAAGCACTGAACCTTTCTTTACCTCAAAACACTCTGACATCTCTGAAAGCCAACTTCCCATTCCAATGGCAGACGCACTCCATCTCATATCTAGGAACTGTTATTCCTAGATATACATCAGACATATACGCCCTAAACTTCAGCCCTCTCTTAACTAAGCTGCGACACCTCTCAGAGGAACGCAAAGACTTATTAATGTCATGGTTTGGACGCATGAGTACACTGAAAATGGACATACTTCCAAAATGATTTATTTCAAGCTCTACCGATTGCTCTCCCCTCAGCTTTTTTCTGTACCCTCCGTACTATGGCAATTCGCTTTATATGGGGAGAGAGCCAACCCAGACTGAAACACAAACTGCTATGTGCCCCAATCCATAAAGGAGGGGTTGGATTGCCCGACTTTGAGGTATACCATAGCTCGGCAGTGATCTCTCGAGTTTTGGAGTGGTTCCCTCGTCCTCTGACCAAAGCATCAATCTTGATAGAACAGGATATGTCATCGGACGACCTCAGGGCACTTCTCTGGGGATACGACAAAACTTATAAACCCATTCCAAGCTTATCCCCCCTCACCAGAGATGCCCTGGCGGTATGGTACCGAAAAAGAGAGGCACACTCACTGTCTACTGATCCGTGTCCTCTCACTCCTTTATTCGACAACCCAGCTCTTCCAGAGGGTAGACATGCACACAATTTGGGAAACTACACGAGAGACCCCTGGCCTACAGCACAACAATTTGTAGATTCGGAGACAGGTACCTTTGTGACCCCTCACAGTACAGCCGCATCTAGGGTGACATGGCTTACTCGTTTACACTTAACCTCCTAAGCCAAGAAACTTCACGCCTCCAATCTCATACACAGACCTCTGACTGGATTCGAACATCTAACCACCTACACAGAGACGCCTCACCATACTCTATCACTGGTATATAGGATGTCAATAGACCACATTCACAATAATCTTCCTCACTACACCAATACATGGTCGGAGGAGCTGGGGAAGGACATAACAGAGGCGGAATGGGGTAAAGCTTTTCTTTTTACCCACAAATCATCTATCTTGGGTTAAACTCAGGAAAAAAATAATAAATTAATATCGAGGTGGTACAGGGTCCCAACTACTCTCAGGAATATGTTCCCATCTGCAGACGATGTCTGCTGGAGATGTAACTCCGCAACAGGCTCGTATAAACATATCTGGTGGGAATGTGATGGGATTCGGCCTTTTTGGACACAAATTTTTCACATTTATAATGAGATTTATGATAAAACTCTCGCACCTTCCCCCTTCATAGCACTTCTCTCCGTGCTTCCCGCGACCCTCAAATCCCAAAAACACAGCCTGCTCAAATTTTTTCTGAGTGCGGCGAGACAATTAATTCCTAGACATTGGAAAACTACCTCTCCTTCATCTCTCATCGAATGGGTAGCTGAAATAAACGACATTATGCTCATGGAGGAGATGCAGGCTAAATCTATAGAAAAAGAAGCAAAGTTTTCATTCATCTTTAGTATCTGGAGGCATTACTCTACTTCAGACAAACTAAAGAACAGACTTTCACCAGTAAATACTACCTAGAGGACTGTGTCCTTCTAATTCCCCACTTAATCTTTGTGTGATTCCTACACATACAATTAGGTGAGGTCCGCTGCCGCTACCCCCCCCTCTACCTACTCCCCTTCCCGAGGTTCCCCCTTTTCTTATCTTCCCTTTTCTTCTCTCTCCTATTCTTTTATTTACTCTATCTCTATATCTTATCTTTTTCAAATCACCTTACGTGCCATTATATATGTAGCTGCCAGTATATACAATCTAGGCAGCCAAGATACTTTAACGTTTTATCAACCGCGGTTCTGAAGATACACATGGAAAACCTATCACCTCGGCCTCTGGAGCAGCAGGATCCCATTGGGGCTCCCGAGCCGGAGGTATAGGCAGTATTATAAAAGTTTGCATTGTATCTGAACCCTTTTTTGTCACTAACATCTTTTCTAATTATTTTCATGCATGTAAGAATGTACTACATGAATATGTACACGTTTTATGTTCTGGATCGGTACACCCTACGTTTGGGTCCTGATGTACTTTTTTGTCTAGAATATGAAAAAGTAATAATAAAAACATATTGAACCTAAAAAACTTTTTGGTTGCTTTCGCAGTATGCTTCGGGTCATTGTCCATCTGCACTGTGAAGCGCCGTCCAATGAGTTCTGAAGCATTTTGCTGAATATGAGCAGATAATATTGCCCGAAACACTTCAGAATTCATCCTGCTGCTTTTGTCAGCAGTCACATCATCAATAAATACAAGAGAACCAGTTCCATTGGAAGCCATACATGCCCACGCCATGACACTACCACCACCATGCTTCACTGATGAGGTGGTATGCTTTGGATCATGAGCAGTTCCTTTCCTTCTCCATACTCTTCTCTTCCCATCACTCTGGTACAAGTTGATCTTGGTCTCATCTGTCCATAAGATGTTGTTCCAGAACTGTGAAGGCTTTTTTAGATGTTTTTTGGCAAACTCTAATCTGGCCTTCCTGTTTTTGAGGCTCACCAATGGTTTACATCTTGTGGTGAACCCTCTATATTCACTCTGGTGAAGTCTTCTCTTTATTGTTGACTTTGACACACATACACCTCCCTCCTGGAGTGTGTTCTTGATCTGGCCAACTGTTGTGAAGGGTGTTTTCTTCAGCAGGGAAAGAATTCTTCCGTCATCCACCACAGTTGTTTTCCGTGGTCTTCCGGGTCTTTTGGTGTTGCTGAGCTCACCGTTGTGTTCTTTCTTTTTAAGGATGTTCCAAACAGTTGATTTGGCCACACCTAATGTTTTTGCTATCTCTCTGATGGGTTTGTTTTGTTTTTTCAGCCTAATGATGGCTTGCTTCACTGATAGTGACAGCTCTTTGAAACTCATATTGAGAGTTGACAGAAACAGATTCCAAATGCAAATAGCACACTTGAAATGAACTCTGGACCTTTTATCTGCTCCTTGTAAATGGGATAATGAGGGAATAACATACACCTGGCCACGGAACAGCTGTGCAGCCAATTGTCCCATTACTTTTGGTCCCTTAAAAAGTGGGAGGCACATATACAAACTGTTGTAATTCCTACACTGTTCACCTCATTTTAATGTAAATACCCTCAGATTAAAGCTGAAAGTCTGCAGTTAAAGTTGTTTGGTTCATTTCAAATCCATTGTGGTGGTGTATAGAGCCAAAAAAAATAGAATTATGTCAATGTCCCAATATTTATGGACCTGACTGTATACCAGTTTATAGACGCTATAACCTTTACACAAATTAACATACACGTATTGTTTCTTGTTTTTGTTTTTACCAAAGACATGTAGCAAAATACATATTGGCCTAAATTTATGAATAAATTTGATTATATTGGATATGTTTTATACCAGAAGGTAGAAAATACTGTTTTTGTTTTTTAAAATCTTCAGACTTCTTTTAATTTACTGTATAGTCTTGAAACCAGTCTGCTATCTTTAAGAGGGGGAAGAAGGAGGAGGAGCATGGGAGTTTCTTGGCATCCTAGTCTATGGGTTGTGTGTTTATATTGATGCACACTATGTAGAGAGGCACAACTCTAGTCCCTGCATGGAAGGGTGCCTGCAGAGGAAAAATCATGGCACCAGATTAAAGAGGAACATAGGCAAGGATGTAAAGATAAAGAAGCTGCTGCTTAAATCAACTGCTGAAAGTGCTTAAAAAAACTCAGTATACTGTATATAGAGCAGTATGTTTATTTGTCATTGCTGTGATTGTTCAGATTGTTCAGTACACTGCGGCCGTGATATGAGCTGTCTAAAGACAGCTTAGTTCACAATCACAGCCATTAACAGGTGCAATGTCTGCCCATGTGTGTTTTCTACAGCTGTTTATAAATGGGACTGAGGAAATAACTGTCTACCACTTCACCATTTACAAAATATAAAAGAAAATGATTAAACATTAGTTTAAAGCCTAAGTTTACCGAAAAAAAATAAGTCTTACAAGGCTGTACCCAAACAAAATTGATTTCCTTTTTACCCACAAATAGAACTTTCTTTTGGTGCTATTTGATTACCTCTGTGTTTTTTTGCCCTATAAACAAAAAAACTTTGAAAATAAGATAAAACATTTTACTTCCTGCTATAATACATATCCAAAAAAAAAAAAAAATATATATATATATATATACATATTTATTCATTAGTTTAGGCAAATATGTATTCTTCTACATATTTTTGGTAAACAAATATTGCAATAAGCATATATTTATTGGTTTGTGCAAAAGTTATAGCAAAATAACAAAATAGGGGAAAGATTTAGGAACTTTTTATTTTTTTAAATTCTTTTTACTAGTAATGGTGGGGATCAACGTTTTTTTAGCAGGACTGCGACATTGCGGCAGAAAAATCTGACCCTAAGTGACACTTTTTGGTGACCAGTGACACCAATACAGTGATCAGTGCTACTGTATAAAAATGCACTCATCACGATATAAATGGCACTGGCAGGTAAGGGGTTAATACTAGCAGGCGATCAAGGGGTTAAGTATTCCCTAGGGAGGTGTTTCTAACTGTCAGGGGGACGAACTGACTGGGGGTAGAGAGAGATCACTGTTCCTGATCACTAGGAACAGCTGATCTCTCTCTCCTCCCCTGTCAGAATGGGGATCTGCCTTGTTTACAAAGATAGATCCCCGCTCTGCCTCTCTTTCTGGCGATCGTGGGTGGCTGGGGGACATCAAGTCTGCCGGATCCGCGCACACCGCTGGCAGTACCACATGCACAAACTGATGTACAGGCGGTTGGTAAGTGGTTAATGGTCTGTTCTTTCCATTCATAGATTGTTATTCAATCATATAAGTTGTAATACCAGCTTCTATAAATGGAGGATCTGGGCAGGATCTGGGCAGAAAGGGCGAGCATAGTTGGGCACTCTTGATTACTGTCTGTCACAACCCCTCAGTTCTACTAATCCAACCACACTAGAAGATTACAACCTGTGTTACCCAGACTGCTAACTACTGCTAACCACTTCTCTCACCCCACTTCTTTGGAGCAGGCTTTCTACCTCCTCCCGCTAGGACGGAAGGAGATGCCAAGGGGTTCTCGAGTAGCCAGGAAGGCGCTCGGCACTGGTCCTGTTAAACTAAGCACCCTGCTCACTGGCTTCTATCCTGTGTGATCCTGGTAGGCTATGTATCCCAAAGCCCCATGATACCCGCGGTGTTCACGTCACCTGAGCTGCTCACCTCAAAGCCTCCCAAGTCTCACTTTGTGCCAAGCTCTGTTGAGAGCTGAGATCCGCCAAGAAAAGTCGAACATCACGATCTGATACCGACCACCGAGGGGATATCAGTGCTTTCTGGATCACTAGGTACAGTCTCTCGATACCCGCATTCTCCAACCATGAATGCGGGGATATCAGAAAGTTGCCCACAGATCTTCATACAGACTACCAGCTACCAAGCACAGGAGATCCAGACAGGTGAGCTTGCTGGGGAGTTTACTGCGGGACCTATTCAAGAAAAACACCTACCAGTACATAAGCCACAGACACAAGAGTCACAAAGTGGGTCAACAGGACTAATAACCCTATATATATCAATACAGATACCAATATGCAGACGGGGTTAATAGGTGATGGATCCTCAGGTCAGGATGATCAGCCTTCATATCAGCTCATACGGCAATCTGCACACTATGCACACTGTGCATTGGAGACTGCACCAACAGAATTATCTTGGACAACTGGTACAACTGGTGCAATTGGTACAACTGGACCTGCTGTTCCGGTTGTGTTATCTCTGCCGGCTGACCTGGGTATAACTTCCTTTCTATCTACACTCTCCACTAAGGCAGATATGGACCGCATGACTGCCACTCTACAGCAAGTACTTAGAGAAGAGTTCAAGGAGGTCAAAAAGTGATTGCATAGCCTGACTTCCAGGGTAGATACCATTGAACTAAACCAGACCTCAGCTGAACAAAAAATAGAAATCCTGGAAGCTAGGCTAACAGCACAATCACATTTTTTACATACTATGCGTCTCCAACAGGACAATTTAGAAAATAGGAGCAGGAGAAATAACTTAAAAATCCGGGGTATCCCTGAGACCATAACTGCTAAAGAGCTGCACCCTACTGCCACTGCCATATTAAACAAAATTCTGGGGAGGGACCCAACAGCGGACATTGAGCTGGACAGAGTTCACCAGAAAGAGGGTATGGCTCCTCTGATGGATGTTAGACCAAGGGATACCCTATGTAGAGTGCATTTCTATATTATTAAAGAAGAGATTATCCGGAAGGCATGGTCATTGGGTACTATTGATTTTGATGGAGCAACTATACAGATTCTACTGGATCTCCCAAGATACACCCTACAGATGCGTCATAAGATGAAGCCCCTTTTAGATAAGCTACGTGAAGAAGGTGCTACATATAGATGGGGTTTTCCTTTTTCCCTGCATATACAGAAACGCCAACAATTTTTTGTATTACGTTCACATACCCAATTGCCCGATATGTTCGCTAAGTTGTCTATGACACCGATTCTGCTTCATGACTGGACTGACACTGATACTAGTGTGATATAATATGGTTGAATCTAGTTTAAAAAGATATGTTATCTTCTATAACTAGTAATGACTTCTAAATAACGCTTCAAACAAAATACCAATGTGTCAGTCCTTCACGTGTTTATATTTGTATTATAGATGTTTAAGAGGTGTCAGATCGGAATAGATTGGTTCTCCTGGTTTTCCCGTCTTCCTTGTGTCCCTCCCCACCTTTGCTCGTTTTGTATACATCTTGGCGGGTTTCTGTAGGGGGGGGATTCGGCAGGGACAACTATTATAATGGGGGAGGGGGGGACAGGGGGGCAGGGAGGAAGCAACAGGAGTTGCTTGATGTTATTTAAATATTGCACTATGAAGGGTAAACATTGTGAAAAGCTACTCTAAAGAGACGGGAGTATTGGGGGATGGATGTGCGTGGGGGAGAGGAGAGGGGATATATAGGCAACAACAGTCGATGTAAATGGAGTATAAGTAATGAATATGCAGGTGCTGTTTCTGAATGTATATGGATATAAAGGGATAAAGTGTTTATTTTTTATTTATTTATTTATTTATTTATTGTCCTTTTTTGGTCCGATGGCTTGGAACGCATGTTTGATATGTAACCTAAGAGATGGGCACCAGGATAAAGAATCCGATGTGCTATCTATGTTAACATGATCCGAGTGACCTCCATTCTTGGTGTCGCTCTCCAGCTCCTCTACATAGGAATTTTGCCTCCCAGTGCTATCACCTCCTGGACCACTCTAGGAGGAGATCGCAGGGGTGCGCAGGCTCAATTAGAGCCTTATTAGTTTGCTGCATATATCTTTTGGGTTTTTTTTTTCTTCTTTCCCTTCTCTCGCTCTCTCTCCTTCCCTGCATCTACCTGCATTCGCTCCGGTAGTACACAACAGATAGATTTCAGGTTTTCACTATGACCAATGTGCGCTGTCTTTCTTTGAATGCTAATGGATTGAATATACTGGAAAAGAGTACAATGGTCCTACGTGAACTCTGGCGTATGCGCACACAAGTGGTATTCATACAAGAAACCGACTTTCAAACTGGGAAGATACCTAAATTTAAGGACAAAATACAGGACTTATACAGGGTAAGGTGGAGAAATTTAATAAAAAATGGAATTCATGGTCCCTTTTGGTCTGTACCAGGGAATACGGATGTGTGCTCAGAGAGCAGGTGGGGTCTTAGGGAGAGGGGAAAGAGAGTGAGAGAATTTAAAAAGTTTTTTTTTCTTCTTTTCTCTTCTCTCCTTGGTAAACAGCATTTGAGAAATGTTTGGGGGGAAAAGGAGGGGGAAAATATGTATGTATGTATATGTGTGCGTGCATAGGTGCGTATATGGATGTATATGCGTATGTGTATACGTGAACGTAGAATGGATTTATTAGAGATAGGGAGAGAATCCGTGTATGTTTGCAATGTTGCAGTCCCGCTATAAGTCACAGATTTCCGCCATTACAAAAATATCTTGTATTTCTGTAAATCCCAGGCTCTATAAATAAGAACAGAATGGATTTACAGAAATACAAGATATTTTTGTAATGGCGGAAATCGGTGACTTATAGCGGGACTGCAACATTGCAGTGGACAAATCGGACAACATATATTCTGGAAGCCCCCATTCCTGCTCGCCAGTGTGGGTCTCACGGAGCATAGTGGAGCTAGGTTTTTACCGCTGGAGGAGAGAAGCTGGAAGGACGTTTAAATCTACCACACTTGCCTGAGTGTTTCCTCCTGTCTGTGCCCATTAGACCTCCGTAATAGAGTTCCCATGGTTCTCGTAAGCGGCCATCGGGCATTCTTTATCATTTATCATCTGCTGGCTATAGTGTGTGATCACATTTTGGAAAGGACCATTCGGGGGTTTTCTACCTGCCTTCTTTATTGGACTTTATAGAACACTCTATGAACTTTTTTCTGTGTTTTTATGTTAGCACACATGTATAATTTATATTCTGACACAAGTCTCATTCAGATCATTCATTAGTTTGCTGGTATATGTTCTCAGTTGGTTGATTTGTCCTGATGGGACATTACATTAATTGGTGTTTCTATTCTGCACACACTTGATTTTCTTTTTTCTTTTGTTTTGTTTGGGTTGCGCATCTATTTTTTCACATTACACTTGAAAATGCAAATGCTCTTAAGTGCTGTTTTTGGAAGCATTTAGGAGCATTAAGCTGAGTTTTCTTAAAGCTCCTCTCAAAAACATGATCCAGAAGGGTTTTTTTTCTGCCTCTTAACGCTGAGCTTAAAGTATGCCTCTAAACGTACTAATGTGCATGGACACATAGGATATCACTGAGCTGCTTCTACAGGCAGGAGAAAAAAATGCAAAACTCCAGTAGAAGTAAAAAATGTAAAACACAGTGTGCATGGACCCTGACACTGTTGTGGTGTGTTGAAACATATGCGCTTTTTACCATAAAACAGTGTCAATTAAGCCATAAAAAAGTGAACAGCCTAAAGTAGTAAAAATCACTTGGTGTCCCATCTTCTGATTTAATACTATAAAGCTAACTATACATGGATTGAAATTTCCATCCCTTTATGGCCGTTACCTTTCATGAGAAGCCAACCTATCAATCGACTTCTCATGAACCGGATTGTTGGAAAACATTGCTTAAACAGCGCATGCAGCCAATCAGCTGCAGTGTGAATCAGTGTATACTGAGTAGTCCCACACACACAGCACACACACACCACAGGGAGGAGTGCAGCATCCACCTTGAGTGTATGGATAAGGGAATCAGTTCAGTTTTTTTTTCGTTTAGCCGTCTGGCTGAATAAAAAAAACTGACCCACGGATGGCCAGATTAACCACCTATTGAGAATCGTCTGTTTTCCTGTGGTGAAACACATGAATTTTACTGCATAAAAAATTCACTATATTCCTGACTGCTGCACTCGGCATGCTAATCGATACATTGCATAGTCCTTACCACTGTACATTGTATAACTCTTGATCACTGCATTTTGAGCATACAGAGTGAAGTGGTCAAGAGTACTTAACACACAGCAGAAAGATACATGTAAAGTACAATCATGCATACATAAGTTAAAAGTACCTTCTCTTTAGCAACTTCATAAGAAAAAAAAATAAAAAATCTGCTTCCCCTTAATATTGTTTTCTAAGCAAACATTCTTCCTTGCCCAAGTAACATCCTGCCTTCCCAAAAAAAATTACCTCACAACAAAATTTCTAATCAGACCTCAGAAGCAGAGTGGCACTTGGCTCCTAGCAAAAAGAAGTCCCCAGAGGCTTATCTTTGGATATGTGTCATGCAACACATCAGAGCAAAGGAGTCACTTGGGAGGGGTCGCCCAGTTCTGCACAACAATGCTTCTAGGTTCTGTACAGGGAAGGCACTTAACTGTTATGGTGCTCCTGCATAGCTCCAAGTGACAATGATCCTTGATTTTACAAGGACTCCTGCATATCAGTCAAGTGGGGGTATTGCTCACCCAACACACTAAGGTGGAAACCTTTGGTGCAAGTCCCAGGTCCCTTGCTCCGGCAGTACCCATAGTGAATAGTTTTATAAAATAGAAAATACATAATCCCTGATTTGTCTGCATGTAATCATTAGGGACGGCCCGTCCATTAGGGGGCCACCCCCTCTCTCCAGCCACCCCCTCTATGTAGAATGAATAGATTCATGCATTGCATGAATCTATTCATGGCCGCTGTCGCCACCCCCTATTCAGGCTTACAGCCCCTTTTAGGACACCAGGCGCCTGAATTACAGTGGCAGCTGTGTTTTTTTAATTAGAGCCATAGGCTTCAAAAAGGTGGACTTGGAGCGCAGAGTATTGCACTCGGAGCCCACCCAGGTGTGTTAGAAAAGCAAATATAATATTTAATTATTTGCTTTTTTAACACTAACTGCCTCTCCGCCAATCAGGTAGCATGGGTCTGATACCCATCACCTTATTGGCTGAAAGGACAGGTGCTGCTATTGGGCGCTTAGCAGGAAGCAAGAAGAGATACACAGAGAAAGCATGGAGGACATAGCTAGCCACTGCCTGACCCCCCCCCCAAGATGGGGGAAGTGTCAGTCAGACAGCAGGTGGGTGGGGGTCACAGTGGCTGCATTTGTTGGGGCACAATGGGGGAATTTGATGGGGCACAATGGCAGCATTTGATGGGCACAATGGCTGAATTTGATGGGCACAGTGGCCGCATTTGATGGCACAGTGGCTGCATTTGATGGGCACAGTAGCTGCATTTGATGGGCACGGTGGCGGCATTTGATGGGCACAATGGCGACATTTGATGGGCACAGTGGTCACATTTGATGGCACAGTGGCTGCAATTGATGGGCACAGTGGCTGCATTTTATGAGCACAGTGGCTGCATTTGATGGGCACAGTAACTGCAATTGATGGCACAGTGGCTGCATTTGATGGGCATAGTGGCTGCATTTGATGGCACAGTGTCTGCGTTTGATGGCACAGTGGCTGCGATTGATGGGCACAGTGGCTGCATTTGATGGGCACAGTGGCTGCAATTGATGGGCACAGTGGCTGCAATTGATGGCACAGTGGCTGCATTTTATGGGCACAGTGAGGCTGCAATTGATGTTTTTTTCAGAATTTTTCAGCTTGTTTGCTCCCCCAAAAATTTTGAGCACCAGCCACAACTGGTAACGATGAATATGTCCAAGATGACAATAAATATGAAACAAAACTGTACAGTAACTGCCAAGATGATCTTGCACTAGTAAGAAGTCATATCATATTCTAATATATAATATCATATCAATATTTATCATTTTAAATTCATCAATAACTTTTCAATCTGCCATTGAAAACCATCCATCTGAAATTTAAAAAAATAAAACTCTTGCAATGCAAAATTTCTCAATAAATATGAATACAAAGCAGTGCCAAAAGCAATATAACAGGCCCAGTGAATTTCAGATCCTTTTAGAGCTTTTGATCTAATGAAAACCTGATAGAGGTTACTCGACAGATAGTGGCAGATGATTACATCATTTTATGCTAAGAGCAGATAATCTTTAAGCTACTGTATTTTAGCATGCAGCAAAACTACAGTATAGAAAATATTGCACATAAAACATACTCCATCTGTTACATATAT
This sequence comes from Lithobates clamitans, assembly GCA_037952925.1. Taxonomy (NCBI): domain Eukaryota; kingdom Metazoa; phylum Chordata; class Amphibia; order Anura; family Ranidae; genus Lithobates; species Lithobates clamitans. The sequence goes on along the minus strand of JBBGZY010000603.1, from coordinate 4,745,446 downwards.
ACAATATTTATACATACTTTAAACATGAAAAGGAAAAACCCTTCCACCTGCCTTCCCAGTGATCTGGACAAATGGGTTGCTCGCACTATGATAGCCTGGGAGCTGCATTTTATACTTTGCAAACAGCTGTCTAACTCTCTGTCATCATCAGGGGCAAGTAATCCCGTTTTCCACTTTCGTGTTTAAAGCAAAAGCCAACCAAAAAAAAAAAGTAAAAAAAAAAGGATAGATAGATAGATAGATAGATAGATAGATAGATAGATAGATAGATAGATAGATAGATAGATAGATAGATAGATAGATAGATAGATAGATAGATAGATAGATATTTTTAAAGTCCTACTTCAAATATGTTTTGATACTTTGAATAGAGTGTTGAAAGGTTCCAACATCTGTTGGATTTTTAAGGCCAACTTCAGTCACAGAAATAGATATACAAGGAGGAAGTTGTGCAGGGTGCCTAAATATGACTGTGCAGTCCAACGGGCACCAGAGTTAGAAGTACTGCACTCAGTAATCAGCACTCAAAAAAAGGTCCGACATACCCCCTCTCTTTGCTGAAATACGATTCTATATATGAACACTTATGCCCCGTACACACGGTTGGATTTTCCAACGGAAAATGTGTGATAGGACCTTGTTGTCGGAAATTCCGACTGTGTGTAGGCTCCATCACACATTTTCCATCGGATTTTCTGACACACAAAGTTTGAGAGCAGGAAATAAAATTTTCCGACAACAAAATCCGTTGTCGGAAGTTCCGATCGTGTGTACACAAATCCGACGGACAAAGTGCCACGCATGCTCAGAATAAATAAAGAGATGAAGGCTATTGGCCACTGCCCCGTTTATAGTCCCGACGTACATGTTTTACGTCACCGCGTTCAGAATGATCGGATTTTCCGACAACTTTGTGTGACCGTGTGTATGCAAGACAAGTTTGAGCCAACATCCGTCGGAAAAGATCCTAGGATTTTGTTGTCGGAATGTCTGAACAAAGTCCGACCGTGTGTACGGGCATTAGACAGGAAAGTGTGATTGTAACTGGACTATTCTGACACAGAGCACTGGACTGTGAATGCAGAAAGCAGAATTTTCACTGAGAGAGAAACGTATTTGAAGCCTATCTTACAGTATATTGTAAGGCTCCTATCCCTTTAAAAATAAACTATGTTAAAGTGTTACTAAACCTAAAAAGTTGTTTACCTTAATGCATTGCTTGCTTTAAGGTAAAAAAAAATTAAGTTTTTCTGTCCCCCCTTCCCTGTGTGAAGGGGAAGAGAGGGAAGAAGAGATCAGCGATGTGCACGGCTGCATCTATTCTCCCCTCTTTTCCTCTTTACACAGCATTCAAGAAGCAGCAGAAGCCATTGGCTCTTGCTGCTGTCAATCAAATGCAGTGAAAAGAAAGGGGTGGGGAGGGGGCGGACCTAAGACCCGGTTCCATAGACACACAGGTCGGGAGCGCGCAAACTACGGTCTCCCTATAGCCAGCAGCTGGCTATGGTAGTCCCAAAATGAAGAGGAGGAGCCAAGATCTCCAGGGACCCCAGAATAGGAGGATCGGAGCCACTCTATACAATACCACTGCACAGAGGAGGTAAGTATAACATGTTTGCTATTTTAATTTGAAAAAAAGCTTTGACTTTAGTAACATTTTAAGGGTACCAAAATGCACATATAAAGAAAAAGGCTAGCTTTATACTCCTCTTACTCCTGCCTTCCACATTGCTGGCCATAAAGTCACCATACTTTCCAGATTCCTGGGAAATTCGGAGCAGGCCAGATATTATGAGCAGAAACCATTGTGAGGGCAAGATTCTAGCTGCTCTGTATTCCCGAGGATCTAGAAGAAATGTGACATCATCCAATAATTTGGAGTGCTGTCTGTAATCTGATTAAATAGAGTTTTCACTGTGGAAAACAGAGATCGATAAAAAAACAGGGGTTCTTGCCCTTACTCACTTACTCTTTAAAAAAATATGTTTTTATTGTTGTCCGTGTCCTCATTGGAAAGATTTTTTTCTTGCTTTCTCGAATGTCTGATACCTGTCAAATTAAGAGGAATTAAAGTGTACGTGAACCCAAAAATAAAACTTCCCTAGCAGCAGCTTATGCTTAAGTACCAGCTTTTGTAATACTTGCTTTCTCTTGTGCTTTTTATAATGTTTGATCCTGCCAGTAAGGCACTTCCTGCCCTAGCGTGACAACCCTTCAATACCATGTTTTTTATGCAGGAGCAACATTTTCAAGTTAGGAGCTCACTCCCACTGGGGCAACATGACAAGCACACTACTGTCTACATGATTTGTTCCGTCATAATTTTTTTAACAACTTTATTGACAAAAGAAACACTCCATTTCCACATCTGTTCATCACACACAGGTGAGCCCCTGGACTTGGAAGCATCTAGATTCAGCAGAAATCCAAAATCTAATTACAAGTATTAAAAAACACTTAATCATAGAAGAGCATACTTACATAATTTATATTAGAACAATATAGGATTTTTAAAATAAGGTTTACCTATAATAATACCTTTAGGGCCCATTCACAACACAAAAATGTCCTCCAAATACATTCCGAATCCATTTCTGCAAGCACATTTTCAATGTATTTTTGATGTGGTTCTGGATGCATTCCAGATGCTTTTTTTCTTCTTTATTACTGTTTTTTCCACAATACTGGGGTCTGGTGTGTTTTTGATGCATTTTTTATGTTTTTTACTGCATTCCAGTACAGTTCTGTGCAGGAAAAAAGCTGCATTTTGCACATTTTTTTCTGGAACTGAAAAGCACTGAAACACACTGCACTGGTTAGAACTACAGTCAGGTCCATAAATATTGGGACATCAACACAATTCTAATCTTTTTGGCTCTGTACACCACCACGATGGATTTGAAATGAAACAAACAAGATGTGCCTTAACTGCAGACTTTCAGCTTTAATTTGAGGGTATTTACATCTAAATCAGGTGAACGGTGTAGGAATTACAACAGTTTGTATATGTGCCTCCCATTTTTTAAGGGACCAAACGTAATGGGACAGATTAACACTCATCCATCAAACTTTCACTTTTTAATACTTGGTTGCAAATCCTTTGCAGTCAATTATAGCCTGAAGTCTGAAATGCATAGACATCACCAGACGCTGGGTTCTGCCAGGCCTCTACTGCAACTGTCTTCAGTTCCTGCTTGTTCTTGGGGCATTTTCCCTTCAGTTTTGTCTTCAGCAAGTGAAATGCATGCTCAGTCGGATTCAGATCAGGTGATTGACTTGGCCATTGCATAACATTCCACTTCTTTCCCTTAAAAAACTCTTTGGTTGCTTTCGCAGTATGCTTCGGGTCATTGTCCATCTGCACTGTGAAGCGCTGTCCAATGAGTTCTGAAGCATTTTGTTGAATATGAGCAGATAATATTGCCGGAAACACTTCAGAATTCATCCTGCTGCTTTTGTCAGCAGTCACATCATCAATAAATACAAGAGAACCAGTTCCATTGGCAGCCATACATGCCCACACCATGACACTACCACCACCATGCTTCACTGATGAGGTGGTATGTTTTGGATCAGGAGCTGTTCCTTTCCTTCTCCATATTCTTCTCCTCCCATCACTCTGATACAAGTTGATCTTGGTCTCATCTGTCCATAGGATGTTGTTCCAGAACTGTGAAGGCTTTTTTAGATGTTGTTTAGCAAACTCTAATCTGGCCTTCCTGTTTTTGAGGCTCACCAGTGGTTTACATCTTGTGGTGAACCCTCTGTAGTCACTCTGGTGAAGTCTTCTCTTGATTGTTGACACACATACACCTACCTCCTGAAGATTGTTCTTGATCTGGCCAACTGTTGTGAAGGGTGTTTTCTTCACCAGGGAAAGAATTCTTCGGTCATCCACCACAGTTTTTTTCCGTGGTCTTCCGGGTCTTTTGGTGTTGCTGAGCTCACCGGTGCATTCTTTCTTTTGTGTTTAATAATTGTTTATTAAAGAGTAATGTAAAAGATAAAGTAGCCACATTGCATATGCTAAATAATCTTATGAGCAAAATACAAAGGATTCAATGTACACATAGTCTAAGCATACATCAGTATTCAAATGATTGCCCTTGTAAGTGCAAAAAGGATTGAACAAACAGATATAGCCAAAGACTAAACAGAAGCTTACAGCTATGTGAACAAAATATTCAATCCAGATATTAATATTGTAACTAGATAAAATGGGCAATTAGAAAATACATTCAAGAAGAGAGGTAGAGAGAGGTTGGGTGAGGAAAAGGAAAGAGGATAGGGAGGTAGGGATGAGAGAGAGGGTATAGAGTGGGACACAGGGGGGGAGGGGGGATGGCATGTGTGTCGTCATACTTTAGAGTAACAATACCAATTGCTATAAAGTTATTCAGGAAAAGAATAAGCCACATTCAGAAGAAGATATATCTCTGAAATTAAGTTAAAAGATCATAACCAGTGGCTGAAGAGATAGACTCAGACTCATACTGGTTGTGTTAAGATGTCCTTATAAAAGGATGAAGATATGAATTTTATCCAGGGTGCCCATGTTAAGGAGTGTCTCTGGGAAGTGCCTCTGATGTTATGAGTTATGTCTTCCAAATGGTGAACCTCTGCGACCTTCTGTAACCAATTTTTTATGGACGGGGTTGTAGGTTGACCCCATAAAGCGGGGATTAGGGCCTTGGCAGTGTTCAGCAGATGGGGAATGAGTGACCGTTTATAGGTACCAATGGATTCTATAGTAGCATGAAAGAGAACGGTCCAGGGATCATTTGGGAGGTTGACATCTGATATCTGAAATATAAGATTGAGAACATTGTTACAGAAGGGGCGAATGAATGGGCAGCGCCACCAAAAGTGAGCGTGAGTAGTAGTGAGTAGTGAGTTCCCACAGCTCCTCCAGCACAATGGGGAGCTGTCCGGGAACATTAGGTGCAATTTGGCTGAGGTATAGTTCCATCTGGTAAGTAATTTGTAGTTGACTTCTGCTATTTTTGAAGCGGGTGAGGAGACATGGGTGAGTTTTAGGACTTTATCTTTTAGAGTGTTTGTAATGGGGGAGTCTAAATCTATTTCCCATTTAGCCAGGAAGTGCAGGTATGAAGAATTAGGGAAGTCAATAAGAGTTTTGTAAAATAGCAAAATAGCATGTAGTGGGGGGTCTTTTGGGTAAAATATTTCTTCCATGCTATTTAGATCCTGTAAGCCTCTTAACGGGTGAGGTAAGGATCATAGGAAGCTTTGTAGTTGGTGAAATCTTTACTTATCTAGAAATGTGATCGGTTTAGAGCAAAGGATCTCAGGAAGAGGTTTAATTACATTAGCATGGAGGACATGATGTAACAATAGGGGTTCTTCTGAGGTCCAGGATTTATATCCTGGGTCCAATAGGCCTGGTAAAAAATAGTTGTGATTGAGGAGGGGCATCAGTGGGGAGTCATATCTCCAGGAAAGTTTCCTATGTAGGGCGTCCCAGATGTCTAGTGAGGATGTGGTGAGTGCTGAAGCAGTGTGGGCAATGTTCCTGTAAGCTCGAGGTATCCAGGGGACAACAGAGAGATCTACGCCACTCAGAGAGTATTCTAGTTGCACCCATAGTTTCGAATTAATTGCATATTTCCAGTCTGTAAGTAGTATAACAGCATGATAATATGTCTTAACATTTTGGGAGTTCCAGTCCCCCAGAGCACTTAGAATGAAAAAGAACATCTCTGGATACTCTGGGGTGGCTGTTCCTCCAAACAAAGCGGGAGATCATCGCTTGCAGAATAGTGAAAAACCCCACAGGCACACCCAGTGGGATCATCTGAAAAATAAATAGTATGCGAGGGAGTATGTTCATTTTAATGATGTTTATTTTCCCCAGCCAGGAGTGTGATAGCAAAAATAAAATTTAAGTACAGCACTATGTTTAGAAAGAAAGTGAAAAGCAGCCAACACACCTATAGACTCAAGGCAGAAAAAAAACAAAAGAAACAACAGTGTGGCGCTATATATCACATCCACAGCCGTGTGTATTACAATAAAGACATATAAAAATAGTGAATACTACCAAAAAATGTATGATCATAAAATGGATAGTGTCAAATAATCAGTGTTGATCACATATAAAGTAAATACACAATAATGCTTAATCATCAGATGTGCCAGTGATTAGTAGAAACCCGTGCTGGTTCCATGAGCCAGACACCAAACATAAAAAACATAAAACTTTAAAAGTCCATAAAAAATGTGTAGAAAAATAGTGAAGAAAACATCAACAGAGTTCAAAGGGGGTGATGCATGGCCAGATGGTATTCACAGAATTTTAGTCGCACCAAATCTGGCGAGTGGGCAGAAGTCGCACCAAAGTCGCACCAAAACTGGTGAGTGGGCAGAAGGAAAACCACAAGTGTGCATAGATTGTACATCAGTGCCAGGGCCAACACCAGGAGTAGAGGAGACTTACCGGAGAAAATTGACCTGAAATGGCATACGCCAGACAAGTCAAAAAAGCATAATAACCACTGGTTCTGGGAAATGCGTCTTGTCAGATGTCATCAACAGATGGTGGAAAGAAAAAGGGGGGGGTCCGCACGGCTTCCTCTCCCATAGGTAATCCAGCATAAGCCAAACGTGTAGTTTCATATGCCATGCAAGGAGCAAACAAAACTCACATAGCGTAATAACGTTTTAAAACACTAGTTTATTAAAATGATAAAAAACAAACTCACATTTGGAAGAACGAAACAGAGCTCAAATAGCAAATAGCAGTGATCGTGAGGAGTGTGATAGACTAGCCCATTTTCTTAGGTCCTCTTTGATACTATTTAACAGTGGGATATAGTTATACTTGAAAAGGGAATGCAGTTTAGGTGTGAGGAATATACCCAGGTATTTCATGTGGGTCTGTTCCCATCTGAAGGGAAAGAAGGGCTTTAGAGAGGCAGCTTCTGGTCTGAGAAGGTTAATGTTCAAAATTTCGGACTTGGAGAGATTTATTTTCAAGTTAGATATTGTTTGGAAGGTGGAAAAAGCTGACATTAAGTTGGGAAGATAGATACCTGGCTGTTGGATAAAAAAAAGTATATAATCGGCATAGGCAGCGCGTATTTATGAATTCTATCACCTACTTGAATGCCATGTATATTAATGTTATGTCTAACCATGGCTAGGAAGGGTTCCAAAGTAATAGTAAAGAGGAGGGGGGATAAGGGACATCCCTGCCTAGTGCCATTGTGTAGGGTGAAGGGGTCACTCAGTGAGCTGTTTATGCAAATCTGCGCAGAGGGAGCGGAGTAGAGACAAGAAATGCAATGATACATCTTTGGGCCTAAACCAAAGTGACGTAGTGTCATCTTAAGGTAGTCCCAGTCCACCCTATCAAACGCTTTTTCAGCATCAGTAGAAAGGAGTAGGGTGGGCTGGGAACACCTTTGAACATATTGAATTAAGGAAATTGTACGTAAGGAGTTATCTTTAGCCTCTCTATGTGGTATGAAACCTGTTTGATCTGCCGAGATCCAACTAGACAATAGGGGGAGTATGCAGTTAGCCATCACTTTGGCAAATAGTTTAACGTCAGTGTTTATCAATGAGGTTGGCCTGTAACTGCTGCAAAGGGCGGGGTCTTTGCCGGGTTTAGGTATAACAGTAATGTGGGCTGAAAGGGATTCTGGGCGTAGGCCTGATGTTTGAGAAATTGAGTTAGTATAGGCTGTAAGGCGAGGGAGTAAAATGTCTTGGAATGTGTTAAAGTATAGGATAGTGAACCCATCAGGTCCGGGAACCTTACCTAAAGGGGAGGATTTCAAAGCGGCCTGGAATTCTTCAACTGAGAAATTCGCTTCCACTTCCGCAAGGGCTGACCTAGATAATTTAGGGAGGTTTGCCGCCTTCAGATAAGAAAGCATACAATTACGCCTACCTGTTGGAGAAAGGGGGGATAGACCATTTGTGACAATATAAAGATCTGCATAAAATTCCCTAAAAGCTTTGGCAATGTGTGGGGTTGCATGGACAAGCTCCCCTGTTGGGAGTTTAATTTTAGGAATAAATGACTTTGTTTGTTTAGCCCTTAGTGATCCAGCAAGTAGTTTACTTGGTTTATTGTCCCACTCGTAACATTTCTGTGATATGCGTTGAAATTTCTGTTTAGTGTCTAAGTCTAGAAGATTTTTCAGTTCTTCACGTTTAAGTGTGAGGGCATTGAGGTGTGTGCTATGGAGTGAGAGCTTATGCTGTTTATCAAGGTCTGTTATTTGCTGCAAGATCTGTGCAATTTGGTGACCATGCTTCCTTTTTTTTCTCTCACCGAGCTCAATTAATCGGCCTCTCATAGTGGCCTTATGAGCCTCCCACGCCAGCGATGGAGAAGCCACAGAGGGGATGTTCTCTTTAAAGTATTGCGTCAAGTGGGAGGCTAATATGTATACTTCAGTCAGGTTAGAGAGAAGAGAATCAAGTTTCTAGCTATTGGTGCTACGAGTTAAGGTGGGCATGGTCATGCGCATTGTCACAGGTGCATGGTCAGATATAGTTGCGGTTCCTATATGAGTAGATTTGAGGAGAGGAAGATGGAAGTGGTCTAAAAAAATATTATCTATTCTAGAATGGGACTAGTGTGTCGTGGAGAAGTGTGAGAAGTCTTTATCCTTAGGGTGGAGCAGGCGCCAGACACCTATTAATTGATAATCAAGGAACCTTTTTTTAACAAAAGCTAAGCGTTTAAATGATATGTTCGAGCGGCCCTGGGATGTATCCATTGTTGGGTCGAGAGGCATGTTTATGTCACCTGCAAGGACAATAATACCTTTGGCAAATTGTGATAATTTAGTGAGGGTTTGTGAAAAAAAAGTTGGTTGATTATGATTTGGACAATAGATGTTTGCAAACGTACACTGGGTGTTGCCTAAGAAGCCCTTAAGAAAGAGAAGACGACCATAATCATCTGCAAGCATATCAGATAAGCGGAAAGGTACCCCACTGCTGAGCCCAATGGCAACTCCCTTGGCCTTGTTGGTGTCTGAGAGGCTGTAGTGTAGAAAGTGGGGTGAGGTCAATCTGACCGGTGTGGTGTGGGTTAAGTGCGTTTCCTGAAGGAAGGCAATAGAGCAGACGACTTGCTTTAGCTCACGTACTACTTGGTGCTGTTTAGCGGTGACATTAAGACCCCGGACATTATAAGATGTAATTGTCAGAGTAGCCATTGATACAGCGGAATGGGATTCCTCTGCCTATATTTCCAAGCATGCCAATGGGGAGGGGGGAAAGAGGGGGAGAGGTGGGAAAAGATAGTTTGGAGAAGTATAAGAAGAGGGGTTAAGCACATAAAGAAAACATGTATATGCATTAACACAATCGTGGGAAATACAAGTGAGACATGCAGAAATCTGAAGTGGTCCCTGTGGCGAGAGAGAGCGCGGGCGGCCATCCAGTACTCCAGTGAGAGTTTGGATTAGGAACCCTTTGGGCAGCCTGATCTCTCCAACCCCAAAAGGGAGGGGGGGGCGGGGGATGTACTGAGGAGAAGGCATGGAGGAGCAATGCACCCTGCCAGCCTTCGGCCTGTTAAAAAAATACAGTATAGTTATACAAAATGAGCTCCAGCGAAAAACTAAAAAGGGAGAAAGGGAGATTATAAGAACCAAGACAATAACAGTATCAACAGCAGCTTGAACTTTACAAAACCTGTAAGAGAGTGTGCAGCTGAACCAATCGGGCCCAGTGAAACTGAACTTGAAAAATGGGATACCCAAAAGAAAAGAGAAAAGAATGTCAGGTCTGAATCCTCTAAGCCGATGAGGCTGATAAAGAGATCCAAGAGTCCGACCAAGGCATATAGAACATTGAAAGAGTGGGTATCAGCATACAGAGAACGGGGATGAGTAGAAAAAGACATATCTCAGCCATGTTTTTGTGCGGATCCTGGGATTGACGTGCGCTGTTTCTTTGATGCCGTTTTCTGCCAAGGGGGGTCCAGGGGGTTCGAGAATTTTGGGATGGGGTCCTGCCATCCTGGGAGCTCTACAGGTGGAAGATGGAGATCCTGTAGAAAGGTAGGAAGTTCCTCGTGAAAGCGAAGAGTGTGGGAACGGCCATTTTTGGTGGCAATCAGGCAGGCCAGAAAACCCCATCTGTATGTAATCCCGTCTGTGCGCAAATGTTCAAGGGTTTTAGCGCTTTGCGGCAATCGAGGGTTTATTTGGACAGATCAAGAAATATAGTAATGACTGCTCCATCAAAGTCAATGTTAGGAGTGTTCCGCATTTTTGTCATGATGGCGTTTTTGTCTTCGAAGTAGTGCAAGCGACATATGACGTCCCTGGGCTGATCTGAGTTTGCGTTGCGAGAGCGCAGAGCACGGTGCACATGATCAAATTGAAGTCGGTCAGTGACTGGATTACCCAGTATTGTATTGAAAATACCCCGGATCGATGGCTCTAGATCATTGTCTCTGGCTGCTTCTGGTAACCCTCTGATACGTAAGTTATTTCTACAGTTACAGTTCTCGAGATCTTCAAGTTTGTAGAGAGAGGCACAATGAGCAAAAGCAAGCTGGGTGACAGTCTCCTGTAATTCTTTTATAGCAGATGCTTGGGAGTCCTGACGCTGTTCCGTTTCCTCAACTCTGACCAGGAGGTGAGACATGTCAGTTCTCACAGCTGTAATTTCTTTCTTAATGGATTTCTCCAGGCTGTGAAACATTCCAGCAAGTTCTTTTTTAAGGCCACTCATCAGTGTCATCATTTCAGAGCCAGCGGGGGATCTGGGATCATCCATTAGATCTGAGCAGTAAGAAGAGGCAGGGAAGCTTTCCCACACAGAGGCAGCATGGGAGGAGGGAGAGACACTTGGTCTTGAGGTTCTGACCTGACCACTGCGTTCGCCAGCTAAGTATTGCTGGATGGAGCCGGAGGCAACCGTGTGAGATTTTAACCCTTTTCCGGATCTTTTACCTAGTGTGGAGCGGGTTTTAGGTGTCTTGGCAGGCATAGCTGGAGCTGTAAGGCCAGTAGCTGGACAGGGCTCCCCTCATTCATATCTGATTACATAGATATTGCGGCCGTATTACGAGAACCAAATGTAGTAGAGAGGTGCAAAGGAGACCCTGAAAGTTACTGTGAGAGATGGTTAATAATCCTCCTGTGCTCTAAACCTGGAGGGGAGGTAGCTGTGCGGATGGAAGATTAAGGTGGAATGGAGTGGAAGTGGGTGTATATGGAGTAGCAAGATGGCCGCCCACTTCCAGGACTAGGCCGAAGCCGCAGACTTTCCTGATGGGGACAGCCCGCCGGGTAGACTCCGCTCTTCACAGGTCATAAATTGTACGATCGGGCTCAGGCCTCGGGACCCCAGTAATGCAGCAGGGTGGGGTCTCTACTCAGGGTGTCAATGAGGGGGGAGAGCTGCTACTCACAGTGTCCAGGAGGCAGAGGAGGTCGGGCTGGCAGGCCGCAAAATGGCGTCAGGCCACGGGGATCCGGAGCAGAAGGACAGGATCTGCAGGCAACTCTCCTCCCTCGCTCTCCTGTCCCATGGTCTCCAACAATGCGGCTGCCCGGCAATCAGGGCAGAGTGTCTGCTTGTTCCTCGGATCCCTGGAACCAGAGGTGGAGGATTCCGAACCGCCAGCAGGCACCAAGATGGCGGCGGGCGTCTTCGGTGCGGGTCAGGCCACAGGCCCAGATACAGATTAGGCAGCCAAATCTGACAAAGACCCCTGCAGGAATGTAGCAAGGGGAGTCTAGGAGGCAGAGCAGGTGCGCTGGTGTCTCGCAAAGGAGGATTAGGACCGGGATGGCAATGGATTTAATGTGCCTGTGTGGAGCTCAACATCCACACGTCCTCCATGATACACGTCCGGACACGCCCCCCCACGTTCTTTCTTTTTAAGGATGTTCCAAACAGTTGATTTGGCCACACCTAATGTTTTTGCTATCTCTCTGATGGGTTTGTTTTGTTTTTTCAGCCTAATGATGGCTTGCTTCACTGATAGTGACAGCTCTTTGGATCTCATATTGAGAGTTGACAGCAACAGATTCCAAATGCAGATAGCACACTTGAAATTAACTATGGACCTTTTATCTGCTCCTTGTAAATGGGATAAAGGGGGAATAACACACACCTGGCCACTGAACAGCTGTGCAGCCAATTGTCCCAAATCCATTTCAAATCCATTGTGGTGGTGTATAGAGCCAAAAAGATTAGGATTGTGTTGATGTCCCAATATTTATGGACCTGACTGTATGTAATTGGAACCCATATAAACTAATTTTAATGCTTTTTTGATGCAGAAAAAAAGCACTGCAATGCATGTGGTGTGAATGGTCCCTTAGGGAAAATCTTCAAGATAGGCACACAAACAGCAATACAAATTTGACAAAGGTCCTAACCCTTTTCCACTCTATCCAAAACCCCCAAAAAATTTTGATTTGAGTTATGCTTTTATTATTGTTTTCATGTTTTATTTATTTTAATCGTTTACAGCTTACAACATGTTTAATATACAATCAAAAATAAGAACTGAAAAGGCTAAACAATACTGACCGTCGATCATGTTGTTTGTCTCATGTAAGGTCAATACGTTTTGGCCATTAGCGTGGCCATCATTAGGACACTAATAACCAAAACGCGTTGACCTCACATGGATTCCACAAATATGTGCTGTGGCTGTTCCCGCAATCATAGGTTTCTGAAAAGTTGAGAAAAAGTCCTGTGAATGCATTTTTTAGTTTTTACAACAGTATTTTATCTTGAACAGTAAAGAGACCTAATTTAGAGTTGGTACAATTTCTGTCTGGCATCATCTTAAAAGGGTTCAAACCATATACAGTATCATAAGAATCAAGATGATCATCATGATGTTGATGGTAATAATAATAATAATAGTAATAATAGCAGCATTAAGGGTTATTGATTAGCAATGCTACTTGCAATGCCACAAATAATTAATAGAGCTTTTGATCCAATTGGTAAATTCAGTTTAACAATAAATGAATAAATGGAAATCTTGGGGGGTTGAGATCAAATTTTGGATTCCCAGTGAATTGAAACTGGTTGAAATTGTAAGAAATTGCCACAAATATGACCAGAAAATAATGGTGTCTAAAATGCTGTGCAATATGTTTTTGCTGTAAAGCTGAAAAATTCTAAACATTATTTCTACCACACTGCCAGCACTATTATTATTGTTATTTAGTGCAATACATTGTTTGTAGTATGTATTTTGGTATGTCATTCATTTAAATACAGAGCTTTAAGGGTTACATTATTTTTCTAAATCTAGTGGATTTCTGTGAAAATCCTTATTGCCATCAGAGGGGATTTTCATTGAAAGACTTCGGATTTGCAGCTTATACCCCACAGACTGTAAGCTCACAGACTCAACAAATGTAGCCATGTGATGTGAAATATTAGAACTAGAGATGAACAAATAATAAACAATTCCACTTCTTAAGCAATTGACCTGATCTGCTCCGGTGGTATAACCCAAGTGGTTGTATTCCACAGGTTATATCACTGTTTTGTTTTGTTTTTTGTGTTATTTTATGGAAAATAATTTAAAAACAATGCATGCTTTTCTGCTTAAAATATCATACCAAAAGGGCAAGACTTTATAAAAAGGATGGACTGGGAGCATGTTATTATTATTATTATTATGCTTTTAGCATCTTTTGGATTTACTCATTCACAATGTGTAAAAAATATCACATATGAAAAAACCTTTGAAATTACCAAATCATCTTTCCATGTTAAATACTGTAGTTTACTAAAAATTTACTGAAATGGAATCCAATCAGTTATCTGTCTAATTCTACCCTGCACTTGGTTTCCTCTTCATATAGAAACCCTGTCTAGAGTTAAATATAGGGTATTAACATTTCTGTACTGAACATCCATAGGGAATGATTATCACAAAAAATGGTCTAAAGACAACCTATTATAGTTAATCAGCTTGTTTAGTTTTTAAAGTCTAACTACATTTTTGTTAGGTCCCTAAGCAAAAACCAAAAATAGCTCAAACAGCTATACTCATCTGCAATCTGGTTATGTCCCCTACAATTCTTTTTTTTAACTATAGGATGTGCCAGGTTGACTAGTTGCAGGGAAAAGGGAGGGTTATATATTTTCAAATGTATTTTCTGTTTTTGTAAACTAATAGGAAACTTTGTTTCCTCTTCTCTCTACACTGGAAAAATACAGTGCCTTGCAAAAGTATTCACCCCTCTTGGCTTTTTACCTATTTTGTTTCATTACAGCAGTTCAGTGTTTTTTTAATCTGAATTATATGTGATGGATCAGAACACAATAGTCTAAATTGGTGAAGTAAAATTTTTTCAGAAATAAAAAACTGATAATTGGCATGTGGGTATATATTCACCCTCTTTGTTATGAAGCCGATAAAAAGCTCTGGTGCAACCAATTACCTTCAGAAGTCACATAATTAGTGAAATTATGTCCATCTGTGTGCAATTAACTACGGTAAGTGTCACATAAACAGTCATTACATATACACACCTTTTTGAAAGGCCCCAGAGGCTGCAACACCTAAGCAAGAGGCACCACTAACCAAACACTGCCATGAAGACCAAAGAACTCTTCAAACAAGTAAGGGACAATGGTGTTGAGAAGTACAAGTCAGGGTTAGGTTATAAAAAATATCCAAATTATTGATGATCCCTAGGAGCACCATCAAATCTATCATAACCAAATGTAAAGAACATGGCACAACAGCAAACCTGCCAAGAGACGGCTGTACACCAAAACTCACGGACCAGGCAAGGAGGGCATTAATCAGAGAGGCAGCACAGAGACCTAAGGTAACCCTGGAGGAGCTGCAGATTTCCACAGCAGAGACTGGAGTATCTGTACATAGGACGACAATAAGCCGTACGCTCCATAGAGTTTGGCTTTATGTCAGAGTGTCCAGAAGAAAGCCATTACTTTCAGCAAAAAACAAAAATGGCACATTTTGAGTTTGCGAAAAGGCATGTGGGAGACTCCCATGTATGGAGGAAGGTGCTCAGGTCTGATGAGACTAAAATTTAACTTTCTGTCCATCAAAGAAAACGCTATGTCTGGTGTAAACCCAATGCATCACATCACCCAAAGAACACCATCCCCACAATGAAACATGGTGGTGGCAGCATTATGCTGTGGGGATGTTTTTCAGCAGTCGGGACTGGGAAACTGGTCGGAGTTGAGGGAAAGATGAATGATGCTAAATACAGTGATATTCTTGAGCAAACCCTGTACCACTCTGTGTGTGATTTGAGTCTAGGACAGAGGTTCACCTTCCAGCAGGACAATGACCCCAAACACACTGCTAAAGCAACACTTGAGTGGTTTAACCACTTCAGCCCCGGAAGGTTTTACCCCCTTCCTGACCAGAGCACTTTTTACAATTCGGCACTGCGTCGCTTTAACTGCTAATTGCGCGGTCATGCAATGCTGTACCCAAACGAAATTTGCGTCCTTTTCTTCCCACAAATAGAGCTTTCTTTTGATGGTATTTGATCACCTCTGCCGTTTTTATTTTTTGCGCTATACGCGGAAAAAGACCGAAAATTTTGAAAAAAAATGATATTTTCTACTTTTTGTTCTAAAAAAAATCCAATAAACTCAATTTTAGTCATACATTTAGGCCAAAATGTATTCGGCCACATGTCTTTGGTAAAAAAAATGTCAATAAGTGTATATTTATTGGTTTGCGCAAAAGTTATAGCGTCTACAAACTAGGGTACATTTTCTGGAATTTACACAGCCTTTAATTTATGACTGCCTATGTCGTTTCTTGAGGTGCTAAAATGGCAGGGCAGTACAAAACCCCCACAAATGACCCCATTTTGGAAAGTAGACACCCCAAGGAATTTGCTGAGAGGCATGTTGAGCCCATTGAATATTCATTTTTTTTGTCCCAAGTGATTGAATAATGACAAAAAAAAAAAAAAAAAAAAAAAATTACAAAAAGTTGTCACTAAATGATATATTGCTCACACAGGCCATGGGCATATGTGGAATTGCACCCCAAAATACATTTAGCTGCTTCTCCTGAGTACGGGGATACCACATGTGTGGGACTTTTTGGGAGCCTAGCCGCGTACGGGGCCCCGAAAACCAAGCACCGCCTTCAGGATTTCTAAGGGCGTACATTTTTGATTTTATTCCTCACTACCTATCACAGTTTTGAAGGCCATAAAATGCCCAGATGACATAAAACCCCCCCAAATGACCCCATTTTGGAAAGTAGACACCCCAAGCTATTTGCTTTGAGGCATGTTGAGTCCATGGAATGTTTTATATTTTGACACAAGTTGCGGGAAAGTGACAAATTTTTTTTTTTTTTTTTTTTTTTTGCACAAAGTTGTCACTAAATGATATATTGCTCACACAGGCCATGGGCATATGTGGAATTGCACCCCAAAATACATTTAGCTGCTTCTCCTGAGTACGGGGATACCACATGTGTGGGACTTTTTAGGAGCCTAGCCGCGTACGGGACCCCGAAAACCAAGCACCGCCTTCAGGATTTCTAAGGGCGTACATTTTTGATTTTACTCCTCACTGCCTATCACAGTTTCGGAGGCCATGGAATGCCCAGGTGGCACAAACCCCCCCCAAATGACCCCATTTTGGAAAGTAGACACCCCAAGCTATTTGCTGAGAGGCATGGTGAGTATTTTGCAGCTCTCATTTGTTTTTGAAAATAAAGAAAGACGAGAAAAAAATTTTTTTTTTTTCTTTTTTCAATTTTCAAAACTTTGTGACAAAAAGTGAGGTCTGCAAAATACTCACTATACCTCTCATCAAAAAGCTTGGGGTGTCTACTTTCCAAAATGGGGTCATTTGGGGGGGTTTTGTGCCACCTGGGCATTCCATGGCCTCCGAAACTGTGATAGGCAGTGAAGAGTGAAATCAAAAATTTACGGCCTTAGAAAGCCTGAAGGCGGTGCTTGGTTTTCGGGGTCCCGTACGTGGCTAGGCTCCCAAAAAGTCCCACACATGTGGTATCCCCGTACTCAGGAGAAGCAACAGAATGTATTTTGGGGTGTAATTTCACATATTCCCATGGCATGTTTGAGCAATATATCATTTAGTGACAACTTTGCGCAAAAAAAAATAAAAAAAATAAAAAATTGTCTCTTTCCCGCAACTTGTGTCACAATATAAATTATTCCATGGACTCAACATGACTCTCAGCAAATAGCTTGGGGTGTCTACTTTCCAAAATGGGGTCATTTGGGGGGGGTTTGAACTGTCCTGGCATTTTATGCACAACATCTAGAAGCTTATGTCACACATCACCCACTCTTCTAACCACTTGAAGACAAAGCCCTTTCTGACACTTATTGTTTACATAAAAAAATAATTTTTTTTTGCAAGAAAATTACTTTGAACCCCCAAACATTATATATTTTTTTTAAAGCAAATGCCCTACAGATTAAAATGGTGGGTGTTTCATTTTTTTTTTTCACACAGTATTTGCGCAGCGATTTTTCAAACGCATTTTTTGGGGAAAAAACACACTTTTTTACATTTTAATGCACTAAAACACACTATATTGCCAAAATGTTTGATGAGATAAAAAAGATGATCTTAGGCCGAGTACATGGATACCAAACATGACATGCTTTAAAATTGCGCACAAACGTGCAGTGGCGACAAACTAAATACATTTTTAAAAGCCTTTAAAAGCCTTTACAGGTTACCACTTTAGATTTACAGAGGAGGTCTACTGCTAAACTTACTGCCCTCGATCTGACCTTCGCGGCGATACCTCACATGCATGGTGCAATTGCTGTTTAC
Source organism: Lithobates clamitans (assembly GCA_037952925.1). Classification (NCBI taxonomy): domain Eukaryota; kingdom Metazoa; phylum Chordata; class Amphibia; order Anura; family Ranidae; genus Lithobates; species Lithobates clamitans. The sequence goes on along the minus strand of JBBGZY010000603.1, from coordinate 4,727,650 downwards.
ATTTGACGCCAGACCAACGCTTGCGTTCACCTTAGCGCGAGAGCAGGGGGGACAGGGGTGTTTTTTTTTTTTTTTTTTTTTTTTTTCTTTATTATTATTATTTTTTTATCTTATTTTTAAACTGTTCCTTTCATTTTTTTTTTTTTAAATCATTTTTATTGTTATCTCAGGGAATATAAATATCCCCTATGATAGCAATAGGTAGTGACAGGTACTCTTTTTTGCAAAAATTGGGGTCTATTAGACCCTAGATTTCTCCTCTGCCCTCAAAGCATCTGATCACACCAAGATCGGTGTGATAAAATGCTTTCCCAATTTCCCAATGGCGCTGTTTACATCCGGCGAAATCTACGTCATAAAATGCTCGTAGCTTCCGGTTTCTTAGGTCATAGAGATGTTTGGAGCCACTCTGGTCTCTGATCAGCTCTATGGTCAGCTGGCTGAATCACCGGCTGCATTTTCAGGTTCCCTGTTGAGACAGGAGAGCCAGAGAAAAACACGGAAGATGTTGGGGGGGGGGGGGGGCATTCCCTCCCACTGCTTGTAAAAACAGTCTAGAGGCTAATTAGCCACTAGGATTGCTTTTACATGAAAGCCGACCGCTGGCTGAAAAGAATGATACCAAGATGATACCTAAAGCTGCAGGCATCATTCTGGTATAACCACTCAAAGTCGTGAATGGCGTACCTGAAGACAAAAAAATGGTTAACAATGGTTAACAATAAAGCACAGTAAAGTGTAAATAATTACACACCTGAAAAACAAACATGATAAAACATAATAACAATAACAATAACAATCAATAACAATAACAATAACAATAACAATCAATAACAATAACAATAACAATAAAACATTGCAGAATAGAATACAGTAAAAAAGAGCAGAACAATAGAGAGAGAGAATAGAGAGAGAGAGAACAATAAAACAACAACTATTTTTTTTATTTCATATATTTTTTTTTTTTTTACACTTTTTTTGTAACTAACTTTTATAACGGTAACCGGTTCCAGGTTCGGGTCTCTCAAAATGCGATGGCATCTTGGGAGACCCTGTGAAAGTGCGCCTAGTCTGTGCAATGCTGTACCCTACGCTAATAGTCAACTAGTGCATGGTAGCGTTCAAAACATTCACCAATGCAAAGACCAGGATTGTCAGGACAGGAGGGACAATAATAGCGGGTGTCACGTCTATATCCGCGCTTGCTGCAGACACAACATCTTTTTTTGGGGGGTTCGCTGGGTAGGGGTACTCGGGAGGACATAAAAATGCCTCTCATGCAGCCGACTGCATTTGGTTGGGGATGTGAATGGGGGAAGTACGGGCGCTGCAGAAGCGGTGGGTTCCCAATTAGGATTGGCGAATGCAGCAGGAAGGGCACTATGGGCACGACGGGCCTGTGTTTGTCTTTTTGGTGGCAGCGGGACACTACTTGTGCTTGCCACCTCACCAGCTTGAACTGCACTTATGGGACTCGCCACGTCACCACGTGTTACTGCAGTGCTGGTTTGACTACGACCGGGGTGTACTAGGCCGCTGGCGCTTGCCAGTTCACCAAAACGCTACCAAAAAAACTGTTAGCGATCGCAGGGATCAGGCCTGACTCTGCGAACGCTGCAGTTATGCGTTTAGTATTTTGTAAGTGACAGTGATCGATCGATACTGCACTTGGGTGGGCTGGGCCGGGCTGGGCGGAGGGGCAAAACGCAGGTGCTAGCAGGTATCTGGGCTGATCCCGCTAACACTGCGTTTTTGGGAACCCTAAACTGCTGGGGACACTAGTATAGATCTAATCGGATCAGATATTGATCCGATCAGATACTATACCACTAAGGGTGGTGTACAGTGCGTGCGTGGGTGTTAGCGGTACTGGCGCTAATCTGACGCTGCCTGGGGCTGGTGCTTGCCAGTTCACCAAAACGCTACCAAAAAAACTGTTAGCGATCGCAGGGATCAGGCCTGACTCTGCGAACGCTGCAGTTATGCGTTTAGTGTTTTGTAAGTGACAGTGATCGATCGATACTGCACTTGGGTGGGCTGGGCTGGGCCGGGCGGAGGGGCAAAACGCAGGTGCTAGCAGGTATCTGGGCTGATCCCGCTAACACTGCGTTTTTGGGAACCCTAAACTGCTGGGGACGCTAGTATAGATTTGATCGGATCAGATATTGATCCGATCAGATACTATACCACTAAGGGAGGTATACGGTGCGTGCGTGGGTGTTAGCGGTACTGGCGCTAACCTGACGCTGCCTGGGGCTGGTGCTTGCCAGTTCACCAAAACGCTACCAAAAAAACTGTTAGCGATCGCAGGGATCAGGCCTGACTCTGCGAACGCTGCAGTTATGCGTTTAGTGTTTTGTAAGTGACAGTGATCGATCGATACTGCACTTGGGTGGGCTGGGCTGGGCGGAGGGGCAAAACGCAGGTGCTAGCGGGTATCTGGGCTGATCCTGCTAACACTGCGTTTTCGGGAACCCTAAACTGCTGGGGACGCTAGTATAGATTTGATCGGATCAGATATTGATCCGATCAGATACTATACCACTAAGGGAGGCATATGCTGCGTGCGTGGGTGTTCGCGGTACTGGCGCTAATTTGACGCTGCCTGGGGCGACGCATATCACCGCCGGGCGATCAGGGGGCTAAACCTTTATTCGGTAATAAACGGCGGGTGCCCTGACACTATAAAAAATAAACGAACTAACCAGCGTCAACCGTAACGGTTATACAGTGATCAGTGGTGAAAGGGTTAACTAGGGGGCAATCAAGGGGTTAAAACATTTATTAGGTAGTATAGGGGGGTCCCTGACGCTATAAAACACTGACGGCGAACCTAAATATTTACGTTCCTAACTACCGTCACCAGCGACACTAATACAGCGATCAGAAAAATGATCGCTTAGCGACACTGGTGACAGGGGGTGATCAAGGGGTTAAAACTTTATTAGGGGGGGTTAGGGGGGTATCCTAGACCTAAAGGGGGGTAATACTCACTGCCCTAACACTAACTGTCACAAACTGACACTATGCAGTAATCAGAAAAAAAAAAAAAAAAAAATACTGCTAATGTCAGTTTGTGACAGGGGGGGGGGGGTGATTGGGGGGGGATCGGGGGGCGATCGGGGGGGGATCGGGGGTGTAAAGTATGCCTGGCATGTTCTACTGTGTGTGTGTGTGTGTTGTGCACTCACTTGTCATCTCCCCTCGGCGCTGGAACGGAAACTGCCAGACCGAGGAGAGATGACATCACATCCTCTGCCTGTGTGAAACGACACACAGGCAGAGGAGCATTTCCATTGGCTGGGAGCGATCGCGAGGGGGGGGCCACGATCGGATGGTCTCCCCCTCGCCTCCCGACGCTCCCAGTCAGATGCCGACCGCCGATGGCACCGGGGGGGGGTCCGATCGGACCCCCCGCCCGCGGGAGGCAGATCACGTACGGGTACGTGATTTTGCCTGCCCGTGCCGCTCTGCCGCAGTATATCTGCGTTAGGCGGTCGGCAAGTGGTTAAGGGGAAACATGTAAATGTCTTGGAATGGCTGTTCACAAGCACAAACCATCCAACTTGAAGGAGCTGGAGCAATTTTGCAAGGAGGAATGGGCAAAAATCCCAGTGGTAAGATGTGGCAAACTCATAGAGACTTATCCAAAGCGACTTTGAGCTGTTATAGCCCCAAAAGGTGGCTCTACAAAGTATTGACTCTAGTGGGGTAAATAGTTATGCACATTAACTTTTCTGTTATTTTGTCCTATTTGTTTTTTGCTTCACAATAAAAAAAATCTTCAAAGTTGTGGGCATGTTCTGTAAATTAAATGATGCAAATCTTCAAACAATCCATGTTAATTCCAGGTTGTGAGGCAACAAAACACAAAAAATGCCAGGACGGGGGGTGAATAGTTTTGCAAGGCACTGTAACTGTTGGAAGTTGGTTACTAAGTGCAACAATATGCTCTTATTAGCATACCTTTAATGTGTAAGCCCCATTGGCTTTCTTTAATGTTCATAAATAAGCTGGGAGATTAAATGCTGCTAGATGATAGTCATGAGTATCTGCAGGCTATGAATTGATTCAATTTGGATCAAATCATTAAAGTGTGGATCGATGCACTGATCTCTAATGATAAAATACATCATGGTATTCTTTATTTCATTCCAATGAGGATTAAGCTGTTTTATATATCTATGCAATACATATAAAAGCAATACATATAAAAATATGCTGCACTAAAAAATGTAAAACAAATGTTTACCAGGTCTGACATATGTATATTAATAGAAAGACTAAGTCACGTTTATTTTCATTTATAAAAAATATGAATTGGCAGATTAAATGCCTTCACAATATTGGATCGCATTGTATATATTCTCATTTCTCATTTTGTCATTTGAGATGGATTATATCTTATGATTCATGTAATATTGCTGCGTACCAATGCTACTTTATTCAGTCACTGCAATTAAATTCTAAAGAAGTGGGTCATGTTATGAAAGTGCTGATAAATTACATATATCAGCGTGAGTTATTTCACAAAGAAGTTTTTTAAATATTCCCTGTAGTCCAAGAAGCATTTCCAAAACAGTATCTGAGGATTTAGAGACAAAAGATTTTTTAACAAAACTACAAGGACAGTTTTTACTGAAATTAATTAAAAGAAGCAATACTAACCATGCTTTTGTTCAACAATATAGTTATTTTTCAAAGCAGTAAGCATTGAATTAAGAAATCAGTATATGGAGAGCTTAACTAAGGCAATATTATTTAAAATATCTAATAAACATAAATGTTATAGAATTTACTGATACAATACAGTGTTGGCTTACACTGACTTGACAAGAAAAAGAACATGACAGGTCTAAATTTATGATTAGGCATAGGGTGCCCTGAGTGTTTTTTCTGTCCAGTTTTTTTAATTCAAGTGACAAACTTATACAAGCTTTTTTATATTGTGTTAAGATTTTGCATGCTCTTGTAGGATCAACAAAACCTTCTGCAAAATGTATATTTACACAAACTGAACAGATGTAAAACCTTGATTGATTGGATGGTGAAGGTGCAAATTCCGGGGCTGTTTTGCTAACCTGAGCTTCACTACATTTAGAGGCATTGACCTGAAACCAGCATGTGCATATGATATGATACCTGATGTGTACTTGCTTATTCAGGATTAGATACTCTCTAAGCAGTAAAGCAAGGATAAGGATGACAGCCTTGCAGCATGGTCCTGCATAAACAAGTAAACAACAGCATCTATCATACTTACATCTTGATAGGTTCCCTTTAAAGCAGGGCTTTTTTTCTCAGAGTATAGGTGCAGGAACTCCCTCTTTCCAAGTCACCTCTTCTGTCCGCCTCTGAGTACCATTCCTTGGTTCCACCCCCTACCCACCTCCGAGCACCATTCCTTGGTTCCACTCCCTACCCACCTCCGAGCACCATTCCTTGGTTCCACTCCCTACACTCCTCCAAGCACCATTCTTTGGTTCCACCTCCTACACACCTCCGAGCACCATTCTTTGGTTCCACTCTCTACCCACCTCTGAGCACCGTTCCTTGGTCCCACCCCCTACCCACCTCTCAGTAATGGATACAGAACCAAGTATCAATTTGTGGTGCTAAGTAATTTGTATGTCATTTGTTAATGATAGGAAGTAAAATAGATCCCCTGTAGCCAGCAATAATGGAGCACCCCCGCAACAATAGACTCTGAACAGCTAGCAACAATAGACCTCTCCCTCAATAGTAGATGTCTTCCAGAAACAATGGTCTCCCAGTAGCATAAGAGCCCTCCAGCAACAATAGATCCCCCACCAGCGACAACTGACCTCACCAGCAACAATAGACTCTCCCCCTTGAAAAATAGATCCCCTCCAGCAACAATAGATCCCCCAGCAGCCAGCATTAATAGACCCTCCAGTAAACCCCAGCACGCCTTGCCATTACATACATTCAGAGCTGGAGGTGCCGGAACTGCATTCCCCCATGTTCCTGGTGAAAAAAAAAAGCCCTGCTTTAAAGACATTTTTAGCTCCTGAGGAATTCTGCCATGATGAATTTAGGAACTGTGAAGATCTGTCTGTTTTTGAACCCAAGGGAGCAGAAAAATAATTTCTAGCAAATGTTCAGCTTTCTGTGCCATCAAACCTTTAGCCAAAAAAACACAGCTGCAGAAACTGACTTCTATCCCTAGATTTTTTCAGAAACTGTATTCTGCTACTCTTTCTTCAAACTGTGTGGACATGCAGAGTTTCTAAATTTCAAGCTTAAAGTGGTTGTAAATGACAGCCTCGGCTCTTCGGAACTCTCACTCCTCATTGGCTGAGACAGCAGTGGGAGCCATTGGCTCCCGCTGCTGTCAATCACAGCCACTGAGCCAATGAGGAGAGACAGGGGGCGGGATCAATATGCAGCTCTGTGTGTGAATGGACATGCTTCAGTTCCCCCACAGCAAGCTGCTCGCCCTGGGGGCACTTGGCAGGAGGGATATTAATATTAATGACCTGCAAGGGCTTTTTAACTTTAGGAAGGAAACAGTACTTTTTAGTCTGATTGCTAGTTCTTTGCCCAATCAATACCTTTACTGTATTTTTGTAAATGAGTGTTTGTTTTTAATTCTTTGTTTTAGTTGATTTGACATCAACAGTTACTTTTAGTATGCTGTCTCAACTTTTTTTTTTTTTTTTTTTACTGCTCGGCTTCCCTTATTCCTAATTGGGTATATTGCTTTTTTATGTAATGTTTTATAGTCTATATTTAAGATAACATTTAGCATCTTGGCTTTCCTTTAAAAAATAAATGGGCTTTTGTTTTAGAAGGTATTATTTTGGGGTTTCCATTTAAAGTATTTGGAGGATATATTTCTTTTGTTAGTCTTTTTTACGCTAAACTGACATTTTTCATGGTTTTTGTTTCAGAGGCCTTTTGTTTCAGTGGGTATTATTTTATGGTTTACACTTATTTGGAGGATATATTGTTTTTTATTTTATGTTGTTAAGGCCTTTTATGTTAAACTTGTCCTTCCCTTTCTTTTGCTTTTCTATGTTGATGGGACCTTCTTTCGATTTTGGGGTGCGCAAAGTGCAGCATTAATTTATTCCTGACCATCTGTTCTAGGATCTGCCTTTTGTTTGAAGCACACTGCTTAAAAGAAAAGTAGGAAGACTAGTTTGCACTTAAAACACCCCACATTATGTCACTTACATTCAACACATCCCTCTACCCTTATAGGTAAAACCACCATTTATTTGGGTACAACATGCATGAAGAGAGACATGAATTGGCACCACAAACCATTTGGTGGAAGCAGCATCTCAACTATACTGGTCGGCAGCAAAAGGCCTTCACTTCTCCTCATTTCTCACTTTACACCTCTTACCCCACTTCATAAGAATGTGCATTTGCACACACTGCAAAAAGGAATATGAGATGCTTAACTTACAGCACATGAAGTGGTAAAGAGAGTAATGCCCCCTACACACGATCGGATTTTCCGACAACAAATATTGGATGTGAGCTTGTTGGCTGAAAGTCCGACCGTATATATGCTCCATCGAACATTTGTTGCCGGACTTTCCACCAACAAATGTTGGCTAGCAGGTTCTCAAATTTTCTGCCAACAAAACGTTGTTGTCAGAATTTCCGATCGTGTGTGTATGCACAAAAGTTCACGCATGGTCGGAATCAAGCAGAAGGATCCGCACTGGCTATTGAACTTCCTTTTTCTCGGCTCATCGTACATCTTGTACATCACCACGTTCCCACGTTCGTAATTGTTGGCCAACATTTGTGTGACTGTGTGTATGCAAGACAAGTTGGAGCCAACAATCTTTGAACAAAATACCACGGTTTTGTTGTCGGAACGTGTGTACGGGGCTTAAGCATGGGTCAATGCTGAGTAAAGTCAAATGTAGGTTAGAATCTCACTATAAGTCTTCTTATCCCAACCAACTTTCTTCAGGTGTCTCTTTCACAGTTTCTGGGGTGGATGAAGAAAGTGACCCTCATGCACCGAATCTTCGCAAGCAAGCTTCGCAAAATTACTAGATTTACAGTTGTTTTCATTCCAGCAGATGGAGTTGCCCCCCTTTCCATACATTTTTGGTGTATGCTGCAAGACAGTAGCAGGTACTCAGCCATCATATTTGCCCATGAGGCCATCCCTGAGCTTTTTCATATGCATTTACAGGAAATCCACTGATCAGAGCTTTCTGGCTTGCTCTGTAGTTAGCTTTCTTTCTGACAGGGCCTTTAGTGCAGCAGACAGTTTTGTTATTTAGACACTGTTGACGAGCCTACTTTCTCTGAATCTCTAGATCAGCATTGAATACAAACCCCTGCAACTATACTACTGACTACTTTTTTCTTGTTTTCAAAAATGCCACAATCACTAGCTCCTTCCACGCATTCTGGCCTTCCACTGTTACCAACTCCTGCCACTGCTGCTGGCCAGCTACCATTACCAGCTTCTGCTACCTTTGCTATCCTGATACCATTACTTTCTCCTGCCACCTCTGCCGACCTGCCACCATTACCAGCTCCTGCCACCTTTCCTAGCCTACCAGTAATATCTGCTTCAACCAACTCTCTTAGCCTGCCTCCATTACCAGCTCTGGCCACCTAACTGGACTGCCACCATAACCAACTCCTGCTGACTAACCTTACCATTACCATCTTATCTGGCCTGCCACAATTAAAAGCTCTTGCCACCTTTTCAGACCTGTCACCATTACTAGCTCCTGCCACCTCTGCTGGCCTGCCACTATTACAAGCCTTGCCAAACTTACTGTCTTGACACAATTACCTGCTCTTGCCACCTCTGCTGGGCTATTACCATTACCAGTTCCTGTCACTAATATCGGCTTCTGCCATTAGCAGCTCCTTCCATCACCACTGGACTGTCACTGCCACTAGCTCCAGCTCCTTCCATATCTGTTGTCCTGATAACATTACCTGCTCCTGCCACCTCTGCTGAACTGTCACCATTACTAGCTCCTGTCCCCAATATCAGCTCCTGCTACTTTTCCTGGAATGCCATCTTTACCAACTCCTCCCAACTTTGCTGGACCCTTGCTCCCACCATTATTAGCTCCTGCCACCTCTTTTGGCCCACCACAGTTGCTAGTTTCTGCTGACTGCCTTGGCCTGCCACCATTACCAGGCATGCTACCATTTCCAGCTCTTGCAACCTTTGCCGACCTACCACCTTTAACAGCTCCTGCCACCTCCGCTGTCCTGATACCAATACCTTTGTTTTAGCTTCATTTTTTAAGAGTAAACTTTCCTATAGCTTTTATACCTGTTCAATATCCAGCCGTTTAATTCAAGTCTATTACCACTTGGTCAAGGGTCGCATCCAAAACTACCTAAAGAAATATTTTTTTTCCCATTTGTAATTAATCAGAATAGGGTGACACTGCTGCCACCTGCTGCCACCTTTAAGCCAAAAATAATGTAAAAGTAAAAAAAAGTATTACATAGTTACATAGTTACATAGTAGGTGAGGTTGACAAAAGACACAAGTCCATCAAGTCCAACCTATGTGTGTGATTATGTGTCAGTATTACATTACATATCCCTGTATGTTGCGGTCATTCAGGTGATTATCTAATAGTTTCTTGAAGCTATCAATGCTCCCCGCTGAGCCCACCGCCTGTGGAAGGGAATTCCACATCCTTGCCGCTCTTACAGTAAAGAACCCTCTACGTAGTTTAAGGTTAAACCTCTTTTCTTCTAATTGTAATGAGTGGCCACGAGTCTTATTAAATGCTCTTCTGCGAAAAAGTTTTATCCCTATTGTGGGGTCACTAGTACAGTATTTGTAAATTGAAATCATATCCCCTCTCAAGCGTCTCTTCTCCAGAGAGAATAAGTTCAGTGCTCGCAACCTTTCCTCATAACTAGGGATGAGCTTCGAGTTCGAGTCGAACTCATGTTCTACTCGAACATTGGCTGTTCGCAAGTTCGCCGAACAGCGAACAATTTGGGGTGTTCGCGGCAAATTCGAATGCCGCGGAACACCCTTTAAAAGTCTATGGGAGAAATCAAAAGTGCTAATTTTAAAGGCTTATATGCAAGTTATTGTCATAAAAAGTGTTTGGGGACCCGGGTCCTGCCCCAGGGGACATGGATCAATGCAAAAAAAAGTTTTAAAAACGGACGTTTTTTCAGGAGCAGTGATTTTATTAATGCTTAAAGTCAAACAATAAAAGTGTAATATCCCTTTAAATTTCGTACCTGGGGGGTGTCTATAGTATGCCTGTAAAGGGGCGCATGTTTCCTGTGTTTAGAACAGTCTGACAGCAAAATGACATTTGGAAGGAAAAAACTCATTTAAAACTAGCCGCGGCTATTGCATTGCCGACAATACACATAGAAGTTCATTGATAAAAACGGCATGGGAATTCCCCACAGGGGAACCCCGAACCAAAATAAAAAAAAAAAAATGATGTGGGGGTCCCCCTAAATTCCATACAAGGCCCTTCAGGTCTGGTATGGATATTAAGGGGAACCCCAGCCAAAATTGAAAAAAAAAATTGACGTGGGGTTCCCCCTAAATTCCATACCAGACCCTTCAGGTCTGGTATGGATTTTAAGGGGAACCCCGCGCCAAAAAAAAAAAAAAAAACGGCGTGGGGTCCCCCTAAAAATCCATACCAGACCCTTATCCGAGCACGCAACCTGGCAGGCCGCAGGAAAAGAGGGGGGGACGAGAGTGCGGCCCCCCCCCCCTCCTGAACCGTACCAGGCCACATGCCCTCAACATTGGGAGGGTGCTTTGGGGTAGCCCCCCAAAACACCTTGTCCCCATGTTGATGAGGACAAGGGCCTCATCCTCACAACCCTGGCCGGTGGTTGTGAGGGTCTGCGGGCGGGGGGCTTATCGGAATCTGGAAGCCCCCTTTAACAAGGGGACCCCCAGATCCCGCCCCCCCCCCTGTGTGAAATGGTAAGGGGGTACTTACCCCTACCATTTCACTAAAAAACTGTCAAAAATGTTAAAAATGACAAGAGACAGTTTTTGACAATTCCTTTATTTAAATGCTTCTTCTTTCTTCCTTCATCTTCTTCTGGTTCTTCTGGCTCTTCTGGTTCTTCCTCCGGCGTTCTCGTCCAGCATCTTCTCCGCGGCGTCTTCTATCTTCTTCTCCTCGGGCCGCTCCGCACCCATGGCATGAGGGGAGGCTCCCGCTCTTCTCTTCATCTTCTTCTCTTCTTCATCTTCTTCTTCATCTTCTTCTTCTTCTTCCTTCTTCTCTTCTTCTCTTCTTCTCTTCTTCATGTCTTCTGCGGGCCGCTCCGCATCCATGCTGTGGCATGGAGGGAGGCTCCCGCTGTGTGACGGCGTCTCTTCGTCTGACGGTTCTTAAATAACGGGGGGCGGGGCCACCCGGTGGCCCCGCCCCCCTCTGACGCACGGTGACATGACGGGACTTCCCTGTGGCATTCCCCGTGACGTCACAGGGAAGTCCCTCAAGTCACCGTGCGTCAGAGGGGGGCGGGGTCACCGGATGGCCCCGCCCCCCGTTATTTAAGAACCGTCAGACGAAGAGACGCCGTCACACAGCGGGAGCCTCCCACCATGCCAGCATGGCTGCGGAGCGGCCCGGAGAAGACAGGAAGAAGAGAAGGAAGAAGAAGAAGAAGAAGAAGATGAAGAAGAAGAAGAAGAGAAGAAGAGAAGAAGATGAAGAGAAGAGCGGGAGCCTCCCCCCCTCATGCCATGGGTGCGGAGCGGCCCGAGGAGAAGAAGATAGAAGACGCCGCGGAGAAGATGCTGGACGAGAACGCCGGAGGAAGAACCAGAAGAGCCAGAAGAACCAGAAGAAGATGAAGATGAAGGAAGAAAGAAGAAAGAAGAAGCATTTAAATAAAGGAATTGTCAAAAACTGTCTCTTGTCATTTTTAACATTTTTGACAGTTTTTTAGTGAAATGGTAGGGGTAAGTACCCCCTTACCATTTCACACAGGGGGGGGGCCGGGATCTGGGGGTCCCCTTGTTAAAGGGGGCTTCCAGATTCCGATAAGCCCCCCGCCCGCAGACCCTCACAACCACCGGCCAGGGTTGTGAGGATGAGGCCCTTGTCCTCATCAACATGGGGACAAGGTGTTTTGGGGGGCTACCCCAAAGCACCCTCCCAATGTTGAGGGCATGTGGCCTGGTACGGTTCAGGAGGGGGGGGGGGCCGCACTCTCGTCCCCCCCTCTTTTCCTGCGGCCTGCCAGGTTGCGTGCTCGGATAAGGGTCTGGTATGGATTTTTAGGGGGACCCCACGCCGTTTTTTTTTTTTTTTTTGGCGCGGGGTTCCCCTTAAAATCCATACCAGACCTGAAGGGTCTGGTATGGAATTTAGGGGGAACCCCACGTCAATTTTTTTTTTTAATTTTGGCTGGGGTTCCCCTTAATATCCATACCAGACCTGAAGGGCCTTGTATGGAATTTAGGGGGACTCCCACATCATTTTTTTTTTTTAATTTTGGTTCGGGGTTGCCCTGTGGGGAATTCCCATGCCGTTTTTATCAATGAACTTCTATGTGTATTGTCGGCAATGCAATAGCCGCGGTAGTTTTAAATGTGTTTTTTCCTTCAAAATGTCACTTTGCTGTCAGACTGTTCTAAACACGGGAAACATGCGCCCCTTTACAGGCATACTATAGACACCCCCCAGGTATGAAATTTAAAGGGATATTACACTTTTATTGTTTGACTTTAAGCATTATTAAAATCACTGCTCCTGAAAAAACGGCCGTTTTTAAAACTTTTTTTTGCATTGATTCATGTCCCCTGGGGGAGGACCCGGGTCCCCAAACACTTTTTATGACAATAACTTGCATATTAGCCTTTAAAATTAGCACTTTTGATTATTCATGTTCGTGTCCCATAGACTTTAACGGCGTTCGCGTGTTCGAACGAATTTTTTTCCTGTTCGCATGTTCTGGTGCGAACCGAACAGGGGGGTGTTCGGCTCATCCCTACTCATAACTAAGAACCTCCAGACCCTTTATTAGCTTTGTTGCCCTTCTTTGTACTCGCTCCATTTCCAGTACGTCCCTCCTGAGGACTGGTGCCCAGAACTGGACAGCATACTCCAGGTGTGGCCGGACCAGAGTCTTGTAGAGCGGGAGAATTATCGTTTTATCTCTGGAGTTGATCCCCCTTTTAATGCATGCCAATATTCTGTTTGCTTTTTTAGCAGCAGCTTGGCATTGCATGCCATTGCTGAGCCTATCATCTACTAGGACCCCCAGGTCCTTTTCCATCCTAGATTCCCCCAGGGGTTCTCCCCCCAGTGTATAGATTGCATTCATATTTTTGCCACCCAAATGCATTATTTTACATTTTTCTACATTGAACCTCATTTGCCATGTAGTCGCCCACCCCATTAACTTGTTCAGGTCTTTTGGCAAGGTTTCCACATCCTGCGGAGAAGTTATTGCCCTGCTTAGCTTAGTATCGTCTGCAAATACAGAGATTGAACTGTTTATCCCATCCTCCAGGTCGTTTATGAACAAATTAAATAGGATTGGTCCCAGCACAGAACCCTGGGAAACCCCACTACCCACCCCTGACCATTCTGAGTACTCCCCATTTATCACCACCCTCTGAACACGCCCTTGTAGCCAGTTATTATATGGAGAATATGTGATGATAGAACAGGGTTTCACTGAAGCTGTCTGTAAGAACTGTACTGTTTTGTGACAGCCCCATACAGCTTTAAGACTTGACAATGGCCAGTACTGATTTTTTAGATTTAAGTTTGCAATTATTGACCTTTAAGATGGGTTTGAAGAATAAACAGAACCCATATATATTCATCCATTCCTAGTAATTACACGGTTATTTTGCAAAACAGGAAAAAAATCCTCAAGGCCAGTAAACACTCTTATGCCCCGTACACACGATCAGATTTTCCGACAACAAATGTTGGATGTGAGCTTGTTGGCCGAAAGTCTGGCCATGTGTATGCTCCATCGAACATTTGTTGGCGGACTTTCTGCCAACAAATGTTGGCTAGCAAGTTCTCAAATTTTCCGCCAACAAATTTTTGTTGTCGGATTTTCTGATCGTGTGTACACAAGTCCGTTGCACAAAAGTTCACGCATGCTGGGAATCAAGTATGAGCCGAAAGCGGTCAGTCTTGTAAAACTAGCATTCATAATGGAGCTATCAAGTACGTCTTGTACGTCACCACGTTCGTAATTGTTGGCCAACATTTGTGTGACTGTGTGTATGCAAGACAAGTTGGAGCCAACAACCTTCAAACAAAAATCCATGGTTTTGTTGTCGGAAAGTCCGATCGTGTGTACGGGGCATTAGTGTTTTTGACCAGCATTCATACATCAATGTCCATAGTGTAAAGTAATACTTTTGAAGACTCAGGGAGCTGCCAATTTTGCATGAACAGTAGTCTAATACATTATGTTTTCCAACTTCAAATGCAAGAGGTCTTCAGAAGCTATTGGTGGGGACCTGAGGTACTCCAATAGATAGCCTGATTTTTTTTCATACTGCCCAAAATAACAGATAGCCGATTATAAACATGGCTACTTTAAAGACTAAATGCATTTTGTTTGTTTTTTGTTTTGTTTTGAATAGTGTAGGAAAGAGTTACATTTTTGTCAGGTTTTTACTTTTGCATTCTCATTTGAGAGATTGGAAAGGGGAAATCGCCCAAAATGGAAACAACATGAACATTTTTTATCTGGAATTGAGTATTAAATATGAATGTAGTTTATTTAGCCATGAAGGTTATATATTTAGGAAGCTCTTGGAAAAAAAACACTTAGCTAATAAGTTACAGATTGTATGATTTTTGAGAAAACATATGTACTTGCAAACAGTATTTGAAAATTGTAAATTACATTTTATAATGCCTTGATCCATACATAACAAATTTCTTCCCTTGTACTATATTGTATTTCCCTACTGCATTCTGGTACAACTCTTAACCTTCATTTATCATTTTTCAGAGATATATAGCAATATTCAAACGTGTTTTCATCAGTAAGCTTATGCCAGTAGACGTTAATAGGGCGTACACACGGTCGGACTTTGTTCGGACATTCCGACAACAAAATCCTAGGATTTTTTCAGACGGATGTTGGCTCAAACTTGTTTTGCCTACACACGGTCGCACAAAGTTGTCGGAATTTCCGATCGCCAACCACGCGGTCACGTACACCATGTACGACGAGACTAGAAAAGGCCGGTTCAGAACCAAGCGCGGCACCCTTTGGGCTCCTTTTGCTAATCTCGTGTTAGTAAAAGTTTGGTGAGAGACGATTCGCGCTTTTTCAGACTCGTGGCTTTCAGATCGTTTTCTGCCATTCAGTTTGTGCTTGTGGGTTTGTATCTGCTCTTCAGTGCGTGCAGTCTGTTCGTATCAGAGTTTTCTGTGTGATCTTGCCTGCTCGTTGCTGTTTTTCAGGTCGCTCTTCACAGGCCTTGCTGTTCTTCATTGCGTTCTGTTACTTCGTTCTGAGCAGCCGACCGTTTTCTAGCCATGTTTCGTATGCGTACTCCTCGTAGAGTTCGTGCTGTGTGGGGGCTTGGTGTTGGGGTCCTGACCTTGACACAAGTCCAGTCCATGAACAGGGTGGGGAGGAGTTCATGGACCAAGAATTGGTTGCTTCAGCGTGACCAGTTCTCTCATATGCCTTTGCTCCGTGAGATCCGTGAGAATAATCCTGATGATTTCAGGAACTTTCTCAGGATGACGGACCCCGTGTTTCACCGTTTGTTGGCTTTGCTGACCCCCTATATCAGCAGGCAGGATACCTGCATGAGGCAAGCCATCACTCCGGAGCAGAGGTTGGTCGCTACCTTGCGGTATTTGGCCACAGGGAGAAGTCTGCAGGACTTGAAGTTCTCGACAGGCATCTCCCCCCAGGCTCTGGGGATCATTATCCCAGAGACCTGTTCTGCCATCATACAGGTCCTGCAGAAGGAGTATATGAAGGTAAGATTTTTATCCTTTAATATCACATTTTATTGTATTGAATGTTTGATAATATCTTGTATTTCTTTCCTCATTCCCTAATTACCATGATTGTAATATGCTGTGAATGTCCCCTTTGTCCTCATGCATGCTGGATTTTTATGTAATTATTATTTTATGTCCTTCATACATATTTGCCCTTCAATAACCTCCCCAGCATGGTGTCTCCTGCCCTATATTCACCTCATGTAGTCACTTAACAATGTATTTTATCAGCTCCATAGTAGTGCTTTACCCCAAACACCCCCTAAAATGTTTGGTAATGTTATTTTTGATTTAAATTCAGGCAGAGTGCCAGAGGCTTTTTTTTGTGGTGTCCCAAAATAATTTTTAGTAACCCTCCCTCCCCCAACTGCTAAGTCAAAAAAAATACTCAAAAACACCGCGCTTACTCTATTGTAGCAGCTCACACACAAAATAAGGAAATTTGTAAACAGTATGGGTATATATAGTGTAGCGCTAGTTTTAGATCACAAAAAAAAAATTTTCAAAATAGCAAAAAACAAATGTATCCAACCGTTTGCTTGGACCACCATAGATTCAAAATAGTGTCAAGAAGGATTTCAATAAATATCTGTTTGCATAAAAAATCTGAGGACCAATAAAGAGTCACAATCAGGTGGTGGTGTCCGTACACCACGTAAATGGATTGAGAGAGGCAATACACAATAAAGGGGTCAGGAAAAATGAATACATCCAACCATTTTGTTCATAACACCATATGTTCAGAGTGATACTGGAAAGGATTTCAATAAGTATCTGTTGCATAGAAACTGAAGACAAAATAGAAAGTCCCAAATAGGTGGTGGTGTCTATACACCACGTAGATAGGTTGAAAAGAGGTAATACACAATGATAGAATCCCCCATATGGAAGCAATGCAGGCTTACCGGTACCGTTGGACTCACAGAGACATATATCCCCTGAGTCAGAAATGCTTGTGTTGCCACCGGGCAATGAAGTGGAGTCTCCTGATGGAACAATATGGAATCCGGATGCTGTTTCCAAGGCTCCCGACAAAATTCTTTCATGTATAACCAGATTTTGTAGTGGCTCATAGAAAGTAAAAAAGGGGCCACATAGTATAATACCGTTTTTATAAGGTAAAATTTATTAAGATAAAAGACTTACATTTTCCATAATAAAAAGCTCTTAAAGTAAAACTGATGGCAGGCAGTGGAGTCTCCCGACACGTTTCGTCTACTCAGACTTCATCTGGGGTACCTTGCCACTGCTGCCATACTCACTTATATATGTACCAAGACCCCCTTTGATGAGAATCCGGCATGTGCCACTTGTTTACTTGCACTTCCGGGTATCGCCAAAATGTCTCTGTGAGTCCAACGGTTCCGGTAAGCCTGCATTGCTTCCATATGGGGGATTCTATCATTGTGTATTACCTCTTTTCAACCTATCTACGTGGTGTATAGACACCACCACCTATTTGGGACTTTCTATTTTGTCTACAGTTTCTATGCAACAGATACTTATTGAAATCCTTTCCAGTATCACTCTGAACATATGGTGTTATGAACAAAATGGTTGGATGTATTCATTTTTCCTGACCCCTTTATTGTGTATTGCCTCTCTCAATCCATTTACGTGGTGTACGGACACCACCACCTGATTGTGACTCTTTATTGGTCCTCAGATTTTTTATGCAAACAGATATTTATTGAAATCCTTCTTGACACTATTTTAAATCTATGGTGGTCCAAGCAAATGGTTGGATACATTTGTTTTTTGCTATTTTGAACATTTTTTTTTGTGATCTAAAACTAGCGCTACACTATATATATCCAACTGCTAAGTCAGCTGATCCCAATTCTCTATCTATCCTCAATCATCTATCTGCTGACTTTGCCAAACCCATACACACTATACCCACCTCTTTACTGGTCAGATTTATGGATGAATTGCCCAAAGCATGTAGTGCAGGGGCCTGCCTGTATACTTTCCAATGGTACTGTTTAAAGTTTTTCTATCCTATTATTATCTTGATAGGTAATAGTAGAATGTCCAAATGTTCACAAATGTGCACAGTGTGTATTTATATATTTGAATTATGACACTTCTTACCCGTCCAGTGGTCTGCCAATAGTGTAACTAAGGAGGGGCTGTTCAAAGTAATACCCATTATTTAGGCATTCATCTCTCAATGAAGTGAAGAGGGTTACCTGTGCAAGATTTCCACACACCCCATAATGTTAGAAATGGCCCATGAGAGGGGGGGAGGGGGAATATGATAGGTGTACCTTATACTTTGGCCTTGTTAAATTCCCCTTAATAAATGCTATCTGGAGGTTGCCCCATAATGTTTGTGTCTAATCTGCTTGCCATGTTTCAGAGTAAAAATAGTAATGTTTATTGTTTTTTCCTCAACAATTTCCTTCCACGCCACGGGAATGGCAGACTGTGGCCTCCCACTTTGCCCAGCGGTGGGACTTTCCTAACTGCGGAGGGGCAATTGATGGGAAACACGTCCACATCGTCCCACCACCCAACTCGGGGTCATACTATTATAATTACAAGGGGTTTAATAGTATAGTGATGTTGGCGGTGGTGTCGGCTAATTACGACTTCTTGTATGTGGACGTGGGGAAGAATGGCCGGATGTCCGATGGTGGAGTCATCACCCAGACAGAGTTCTACAGGCGTCTCCAGAATGGCAGCTTGGACTTGCCAGCTCCAGAGGACAATGTGGAAGGACTCCCATTTGTGTTCGTTGCTGATGAAGCATTTGCGCTGGGGGACCACCTGATGCGGCCATTCCCGATGAGGAACCTCACCCCGGAACAGAGGGTTTTTAATTACAGGATGGCCAGAGCCCGAAGAGTGGCGGAGAACACATTTGGAATCCTGGCCAGCCGGTTCCGCCTATTTCTGACACCTATCCATATGGCGGAGTATAAACTGAACCATATAATACTTGCGTGCTGTGTTCTCCATAACTTTTTACGGAAACATTCGGCCAACTATGCTGGGTCAGTTGGGCCTGAGGCCGGAATCCTACATCAAACCACACTGACGGCGCTTGAAAGTGGCCGTCCTGGCTTGCCCTCCCTGAGTGCCCGTGATGTCCGGTTACGCTACCTGGAGTTCTTTGCGGGTAGGGGGGCTATCAATATGCCAGACAATATGTGAAGCTTTTTTCAAATAAAAAAAAAAAAGAAAATCTTTGTGGACATTTACTGCTTGTGTTTGTTTTAGCTGATCCTGACAGAAATGTTTTGAGTGCAGAAAATGTCGTGATTCGGTAACCTTATACAAAGCACTGTTGGCTGTTATTTCCTAAATGCAAAAACACATTTTACTACAAGTGCACTTGCAACTGTACTGAAACTGCACTTGTAGTGCAAAGAGGATTTGCCCTTAGGAAATAACCCCCACGTTTGCATCAAACAGCTATTACATCACCCCAAAAGTGTTGTAGTGTTGAGACAATAATCCACACATTCTTTTTTATACCTGCACAATCACATGTGCATTTACCAAAGGTTTTTAAAACATCATGTTTGTTGTATAACAATTTTTGCAGTAGCATTAGAAAAATTCGAAATGTCCATTTCAGATAAAACAGGCCTGTGTACAACCAACAAGAAAGCCAAAAAACTTGAACTTACAAAGTTCACATTAGGTAAAACCTGAAGGCTATATCAGACATCAGTATTTAGGAACTGGGTTTGATATAGCGTTCAGATGGGGGGAAATCACCCCTGGAAAAGCTAAATTTGGAAGATGCACACCAATTTCCCAATGTCAACATGTGCTATCTGCCATCGGGGGGGATCAAGGGATGTGTTTTGGGGGAGCAAGCCCTTCCTCAATGCTACTTTATAATTGAGGAAGGGTTTGCACCCCCAAAACGCGTCCATTGATCTCCCGTGATGGCAGATAGCACATGTTGGCACACTGTGTGCATCCTCCAAATTTGGCTTTTCAAAACATTGCAAAAAAATATAAAAGATTGGACCACAATACAAAAAGTGATTTTGTGGGGTTTAAATTCGCCCCAAAACATCAATGATGTTATTATTTTTTTTAATAACATCATGGATTTTTTGCTGGATGTTTTGCAGTTCGGCATTACACCCCATGATCTCCCCGATCAGGATCTGGGCACTTTCTGAAGTAAAGCGTTCGGGATCCACAACCTCACGATCACCTAAAAAGAGATAAATAAAAAAAAAAGGTCTCAAAAATCTGCCACCATCCATCTCTTTTACCTGAGTCTGTGGTCGCAGACACTCACCTGTTGTGGTGCCAATCTCCACCACATCTTCTTCTTCCTCCTGCTCTTTCTGGGTTTGGGGTATTTCACCTTCTTCCAGAGGTAGGGGGTCTCTGGTCTCCTCGGATGAGGGGTGTCCTCCGAGTCTTTTCTCCCCTATGTAAAACAAAAATGTTATAATTAGCACACAGATATTTGATGGCAGAACTAGAAATAGGAAACATTGCTTGGAAGTGGGGTACAATTGTCTATTTTAGCAGAGTTCCAAGATGTATTTTTTTTATTGCCCTTTGTCAAGCTGCAATACTTTACCTGTTTGGTACAAGCTTCACAGATGTAGCCCCCCCTATAGTATACACTGGAGCACCTGTGTGGCCCCCTAATAAAAATGGTGTTCTGGTGTCCCACACTAGTGCTCCAGTGTCCAGATGTGAAAACAGCTGCTCAGTGTCCTCTCCTTACACACAATCTAGTTTGCATTTCATTCTAGTAACAAACTCATCTACACAAACAAATATTTGGCATCCAAGTAGGCCCCAAAAAAATGTGGGAAAATGCATATGGCCTAAACAATGGTGTTCTAGAGGCCGAAAGAAAAATGTTTGATACGAACGAATAATGGACCCATGAACATTAAAGTTGCCCTTTTAAACGTTACAATTAATAAAAGCATATGGAGCAGCACGAACGTAATAAAGACAGAAAGAATAGGAACACAGAACAACTACTTACTTTTTTGCAGCACTCTCCAGATCTTTTGGTACTGCTCTGGCTCTCTCAACTTCAGGTCCGACCACCGCTTCCTGAGCTGATCTTTAGATCTTCGTACCCCGAAATTCCTGTGAAGGCTTTTGATCACTTTCGCCATGATCTTGGCCTTTCTGATGTTGGGGTTGGGTTAAGGCCCATACTTCCCGTCATAGTCGGACTTCCTCATGATGTCGACCATCTCCAACATCTCCCCAAAGGACATATTTGTGGCCTTAAAACGTCTCCTTCTGGATCGGGACGTGCCTGGATCCGGGCTTTCCTCCTCCTCCTCCTCGTTGCTATAATTAGCACACACCTGCTCGAACTCCGCCATCATGCTCTTCACCCACTGCGCCAAACGAAAAGGGGCGGGGAATAGACTAGAAACACTGTCATGGGCGGGCGGAGTTACACGCATGCGCAGTGTGTATAAAGCGTAACACGCGTGCGTATTACGTACAATCTGTGAGCGGAGGAAGGAGCATTGGACGCGCCGATCGTAAGAACGAAGGTAAGAGACAAACTTGTGTCTATACTGCTTCTAGATTGAGGCCTATATTATAACAAGATTAGGAGAGTTTTGTCTGACATTAGGCTTTGTCTTGTGTTGTGTCTTGCAGTGAACATGGATATGCTACTCAAAGATAATGACTTCATGTCAGTATTCCTAGAGATGCTAAGGGAGCTGCCATGTCTGTGGGAGATTAACCACCCCCATTTCAAGAACCAAGCAAAGAGGAAGGCAGCACTGGAGCAATTGTGTGAAATTGTGAAGCAGGTGATCCCCACGGCAGACATCACTTATTTAAAGATATTAATTGGTTGCCTGAGGAGCACATATCTAAGGGAGCGCAAGAAAGTCCTGGATTCACAGAGATCCGGAGCAGCAGATGACATCTATGTCCCCAGGATGTTGTACTACGACAGGCTGCACTTTCTGGCAGGCCAGACTGAACCCAGGCCATCCCTCTCCAGTCTTCCTTCCACGCTTCCTTCCCCCCCGGCTGAGGCTTCTGATGCCCAACCTGGGCCTTCCAGGTGATATGTGGAGGAGCCCAGATTGAGCAAGGTATAGCATTCCTCTAAATATTTCTGCTTGTCCAATCAATGATGTTAACTAGATGTTAGTTGGGAGTACTAATTTAGGATTGTGATTGATGATGCAAAAACTAAAACCATGTCCCTTTTTCATACACAGGGAAGTCTCAGCCAGGAGATGGCCGGGCCGAGCCTGCTGGCTGATCTGCAGGTCCCTCCACCCCCCCTGAAAAGAGAAAGTGGCAGTAGGAGTGCCCTAGAGGAGGCTGCTATAGGATTCTTTTGGAGGGCTACAGAGGTCCTGGGAGCACCCCATACCATGGAGGAGAACATTGCTGCCTTCATTGCATATAAAATGCAGAGGATGGAGAAGGGCCAACAAGTCATGTGTGAGGCCCTCATATTGGAGGC
Source organism: Lithobates clamitans (assembly GCA_037952925.1). Taxonomy (NCBI): domain Eukaryota; kingdom Metazoa; phylum Chordata; class Amphibia; order Anura; family Ranidae; genus Lithobates; species Lithobates clamitans. The sequence continues at coordinate 4,705,225 of JBBGZY010000603.1, read as the reverse complement.
TCTTGAGAAAGGTATGAGGGGCCAAATGACACCTCAGACACACCTTTGTGATGGTCCTCCTCCTCCTCCTGCAGGTCCTCCTCCTCGTCCTCCCTCTCCTCCAGGTCCCTCCAGTCCTCCTCCAGGTCCCCCCAGTCCTCCTCCAGGTCCTCCCAGTCCTCCTCTTCCTCCAGGTCCTACTCCTCCTCCTGCCACATTTCCTACTGCACAGCCACAGCCCGGAAGGAAGCATGGAAGGAAGGCCAGACAGTGATTGCCCTGGGTTCAGTCTGGTCGGCCAAAAGATGCAGCCTCTTGTGGTACCACAGCCTGGGGACACAGATGTCATCTGCTGCTATCCAGATCTCTGCGAATTCTGGGCCAGAGTGCCCTCCCTTACATACGGACTCCTCAGGCCACCAATTTTGATGTTGAAGAATTGATGTCTGCCGTGGGGGTCCCAGGCTTCGCTAATTTCTCCTGTTGATCCAGTGTTGCCTTCCTCTTTGTTTGGTTCTGATCCCTTAATAAAGGAATTTTTGTTTTGAATTATACTCTCCTATGTGTTTTACTTCAAAAATGACAGCTTGTTTGTGAGGATTCAGGTACATTTCTAATATACAATGTGAAATGAACAAGGGACACCAACACCAAACAATCACCTGGAGATTAAATAATACAAGATATCAATGGTGTTGGGGTAACTTGACACACAAAACACACACAAAAATATTCTGGAGTAAAAATAAAAATAACATTGAACAAACATCAGCCTTGGAAAAAATCCAAACATTAAAGAAAAAAAAAGGCTGAAAATCCAAAAAAAACAAAAACAATAATATAAAACTGTCAGATGTGACAACTAATAACAATATATTCAGGGAATCCCACTAAAAAAAACACAAATAAAAGTTTGTGAGAAGTGTGTGTGAATATGAGCAGCAAAACTACTTAATTCTTGTCACATTATAAAGAAGAAGAGAGTGCGCTGTATTGAACCATTTTTAACATTGCAGCGTGACGAAAGTGCTGTATCCATTGCGAATGCTAAGTTTACCAGAACGAGCTGTCCCATCTCGGAATTTCTTCTGAGCATGCGTGGCACTTTGTGCGTCGGAACAGGCCACACACGGTCGGAATTGACGCGATCGGATTTTGTTGTCAGAAAATTTTATCTCCTGCTGTCCAGCTTTGTGTGTCGGAAAATCCGATGGAAAATGTCCAATGGAGCCCACACACGGTCGGAATTTCCGACAACACGCTCCGATCGGACATTTTCCATCGGAAAATCCGACCGTGTGTACGGGGCATAAGGCTCCATTCGCATCTAAGCATTGCTATTTTACAGACAATTTTCATGCGTTTTTTGTGGCTTTTTTTTGAAGAGTTTTTGCAACTTTTTTTGTACAGGCATTTTAAAGTTCAAAAGGTCACCAATGCCTGTAATCTGCCAGAAAAGAAGCTCATGTAATTTTTTGAGTGACGGGCATTTTTCTTTAGGGGACAGAATGCTCAGATGTGAACAGGGACCATTGAAATGAATGAGATTTGTCTTGTTGGGCATATTTAGAGCTGAGGCTTAGAGCAGAAAACACCCAAAAATGCCTAGATGTGAACGGAGCCTCAGAATAATATTACACGTACAGTATGCCAGTTGCTTTATGTTTTGTTATGCTTTTTAAAATAGCACAAAGCATACTATATGATAATATGATATGATATGATTTTTTAACAACCTTGATGCACACATTCTGCCTTACCATCTATTCTAATAAGCAAAATAATGCATTACCTATGTAAATGCTGACATCAACTGGTTACTTGTCAAAATTATACAGATCCCACCCCTTGAGAGCAATTACATGTCACCAAAATAAAAAATAAAAAATACTCATTCATGTGCATTGCCTTCAACCATTACATTTTACCTGGCTTGTGATGTGTGTGTGCATATAATCCTTTTACCACAGGACAGGCACAGTTAAGCCCAAAGTGGGTGAAACACGTCAGAGGGATGTGATTGATTGGTGATGATTTGTGCTGAAGCCTGTTTTTTTCACAATCTAAAGGAAGGAGACATTTGCTTCAACTTTCCAGCAGCTACAGTTGTGCTCATAAGTTTACATACCCTGGCAGAATGTATGATTTCGAGGCCATTTTTCAGAGCATATGAATGATAACACAAAAACATTTCTTTCACTCATGGTTTGTGTTTGGCTGAAGCCATTTATTTATCAATCAACTGTGTTTACTCTTTTTAAATCATAATGACAACATAAACATAAAAATTTGTTATGTATGGACCCAAATGACCCTGATCAAAAGTTTACATACCCTGGTCACTTTGGCCTGATAACAAGCACACAAGTTAACACAAAGGGGTTTGAATGGCTATTAAAGGTAACCATCCACACCTGTGATCTGTTTGCTTGTAATTATTGTGTGTGTATAAAAGATCAATGAGCTTCTGGACTCCTGACAGACCCTTGCATCTTCCATCCAGTGCTGCACTGACGTTTCTGGATTCTGAGTCATGGGGAAAGCAAAATAATTGTCAAAGGATCTGCGGGAAAGGTAGTTGAACTGTATAAAACAGGAAAGGGATATAAAAAGATATCCAAGGAATTGAGAATGCCAATCAGCAGTGTTCAAACTCCAATCAAGAAGTGGTAAATGAGGGGTTCTGTTGAAACCAAACCATGGTCAGGTAGACCAACTAAAATTTCAGCCACAACTGCCAGGAAAATTGTTCGGGATACAAAGAAAACCCACAAATAACTTTAGATGAAATACAGGACTCCCTGAAAACATGTGATATTGCTGTTTCAAGATGCACAATAAGGAGGCACTTGAAGAAAGATGGGCTGCATGGTCGAGTCACCAGAAGAAAGCCATTACTACACAAATATTACTACACAAATTCCACAAAGTAGCCCGCTTACAAAATGCCAAACAGCAGAGAGACAAGCCTCAAACCTTCTGGCACAAAGTCATTTGGAGCAATAAGACCAAAATTTAGCTTTGTGGCCACAACCATAAACGCTACATTTGGAGAGGAGTCAACAAGGCCTATGATGAAAGGTATACCATTCCTACTGTGAAACACTGAGGTGGATCACTGATGTTTTGGTAACCTTTTGAAAGGCCATATTACTGATATAGCACCCTCCTGGTTAGTGTAGGTTGCTAAGTTAATTTAGTTTAGCTCCTCTGAAATAAGTGGAAACAGGGGTTGATTGTTTCAGTGCTTCACAGGATGCTGGTTTGATTACTTTCCCTTCATTCTAGAGAACTCTAAAATCACAATGGGAGGAAGAATCGAGAGGCAGCTTGAATATTTATGGGGACTCAGCCAATCCCTGAGGAGGTGTGTCCAGTAGGTGGCTGGGAAACCCATAAATATAAAGCCTGAAACAGATATGTTGTTGGATCAGGGTTCAGCCCTGTCAGAGGAGACCCCTGTCTGCTGGAGAAGCTGCTTGGAGGTCATTGAGGTCCCAGATATAGTCTAAACTGGGGGGCCTATTTTTTAAAGTCTGGAATTGGCCTTTTACGGTCTAGAGAAGGTCACTGCAGGATACCCAGTGAAGGCTGGAGGGAAGAATGTTCAGTGGTCTGGTGGTATCATAAGTCTGTGTCTTTCTCACTGAAGAGTGTCCAGTGGATAACAGAAGGCAACTGATGATCCTGTGGCATTGTGAGCATTGACCTAATCCTGTACCCTAGAGACTGTGTGCAGTTTTCAGTTCAACAAAGAAGCAAGTGCTAGGCATTCTCTCAGCAAGTTATGAACTGTGTGGCATGTCTCTGTCAAAGTAGGGAGAAGATTAGTGTCCTCAGTAAATTTGGGCAGGACCCAGGTCCCCAAACACTTTTTATGACAATAACTTGCATATAAGCCTTTAAAATTAGCACTTTTGATTATTCATGTTCGTGTCCCATAGACTTTAACAGTGTTCGCGTGTTCGAACAAATTTTTTGCCTGTTCGCATGTTCTGGTGCGAACCGAACAGGGGGGTGTTCGGCTCATCCCTACTCTGGAGTTGATCCCCTTTTTAATGCATGCTAATATTCTGTTTGCTTTGATAGCAGCAGCTTGGCATTGCATGCCATTGCTGAACCTACCCAAACAAAAATGTTTATGATTTTTTTTTACACAAAAAGAGCTGTCTTTGGTGATATTGGATCACCACTGGGTTTTACATTTTGAAAATTTTGAAAAAAAATTATATTTTTATACTTTTTGATATAAAACATATAAGAAAATCAAATTTCTTTACAAATTTTGACCAAAATGTATTCTGCTAAATGTTTTTTTAAATCCCATTACATGTATATTGAATGGTATGTGTGAAAGTTATAGAGCCTACAAACTATGGTATATATCCTGGAATTTTTATTTTTTTATACTACTAATGGAGGTGATCAGTGACTTATATTGGGACTGCAATAGTACAGCAGGAAATCTGACACTAACTGACGCTGGGGTGAACTGATTGACTGCCACTGACATCACCAGTGACATTAATACAGTGATCAGCAATAATAATATACACTGTCACTGTAATAATGACACTGGGTGGGAAGGGGTTAACATTTAGGGTGATCAAGGGGTTAAACGTATGCCTACCTGGGGGCATGGCTTGCACGGGACCCGGAATGGCTGCCTGAGACGAGAGCTCCTGCACAAAGAGGACGGCAAAGCCTTTAAACAAAGGAATCAGAGGCACATCGATCATGGGCAGATCAAATAGGAGCACCTCAACTCCCCGCACCGTGAAAGAGACCGGGACAGAACTGAGCAACAACATTCCGGAGATGTTCCGCTCCCTCCCGGCAGGCCAACATGTGGAGAAGAAGGCCTCGCAGGCCTCACAGGCCTCATCCTAGACCCGCCTAGAAGCGCTGTGGACCTGACAACTGAGAGAAGAGATAAGAGAATCCTACAATTTCCAATAATGTTTACCTGCCTAAGTTTACTATTTAAACACGCACAGAATGCTAATGGTTTTTCTTTAAAATGTATACCCTAATGTCTCACAAAAATTTTTTGCTTACGCTCTTTGTTATTATGTTCCTAAGAGTTTATTTTAGTGTATTCAGACCAACGTTACGCACAGTCGGAATAAACTAAACATATCTCCTCACAGGTTATGTATCCGACCCTTAAAATATACTACTCTACACAACATGCACTACCCTTTGTCACAGCTGATCAACCTGTTCATCCTCCTCAGTGCTACATCATCTGATCCTCTCCAAGTTCACTGTCCCCACGCTGGTCACGCAGACCAGAGCTGACAATCCGGACCTCCCCCATTAGGTGGATAGGCACGCCTACGGCCACCTTTGGTAAAAATATATATTAGAAACCCAGTTTGATTACTGGGGCTCACACCCCACACTCCACAAACTAACTTTGACCTTAACCTCCTCCCTCCCCCCCTCTTTCTCATCTCTTTTCTCCTCTACCTACTCGCCCCCCTCTCTCCCCCTTCCACACCCTCTTCTACTCTTTCCCTTTCCCTACAGTTGGGGCCGCTCCTCACTTCCACCCCTCCCCGCAGGGACACAAAACCAGTCCCTACAGAATGCAGAGACTCTTTAGTAGAACAGGCTAAACATACGTACTATTACCCAATATCCTTAAAACAAGCAATATGCAGAAAGAACCAACCATTAAAAAACAACTTTCACTAAAATGTGTGTCCCTCAATGTGAAAGGCCTAAACCTTCCAGAAAAGAGATCCCAAGTTCTCTCGGCCTTAATTAAACACAAAGCCCACTTCTTAATGCTACAGGAAACACACTTCCATTCAGATGCTGTCCCCAAACTAGCAAATCACATATACAAACAAGCTCTACATTCCACCAACCCGGTCTCCAAGACTAAAGGGGTATCCACTCTCATCTCCAAACATGCTGACTTCTAATTAGCTGACTCCTTAATCGATCATGAAGGTAGATATGTTTTCATCAAAGGTACATACGCATCCAAACCAATCACACTGGCAAATATCTACTGCCCGAACGAACACCAAGTGACTTTTTTCAAAAAAATATGCAATCTCTTGTCCACTTTTCAGGAAGGAATACTAATATTAGGGGGCGACTTCAATATCCCACTAAACCCGATATTGGAATCCTCTACAGGTACTTCTGCACTCACATACCGTGCACTATAACAGATCAAAATCCAATTACAGAATCTGACTCTCCATGACACGTGGCACACCACATTCCCGACAGACAAAGACTATACCTTCTTTTCTTCTCCAGATACTCAAGAATAGACTACATATTCCTATCTCAGACCAATCTTTCACTCCTCTCACTCCTCTCACAGGCCACAATAGAGCCAATGTTCCTGTCCGACCACCACCCCATCACAATGACCCTTACATTCTCCGACTCTAAAAAAATAACTAAAACCTGGAGGTTGAATCCGTCCCTTCTAAAAGACCCAGAAACGCTACGGCAAATAAACTCCCGAATCCGTTTATACTTTCAGGAAAACTCTACCCCAGACATCTTACCCATCACACTTTGGGAGGCACATAAATGTGTTTTAAGGGGGAAACTTATTTTACTTGACGGCAACTGCTAAAAAAAGACACCAGGAATTGATTACGTTACTTATCAACACAATCATCAGACTTGAAGCAGCACACAAACAATCAACCTCACAATCTACATTACAAGACCTTTTACACGCTCGTTCCTCTTTGTTAGACAAATTGGGGAAATGCACTAGACGCCGATACATTCTCCAGCAAAAAGGGTTTATGAACACAGCAACAAAAGTGGGAGACTACTGGCCCACATGATACAGGCAGCTAATATATATAGTTTCGCTCTGTAGTGCCTGCTCTTTTTTATATGTTTGTGTGCAGTGTTAAAATAAAAGAACATTCTTTTAAACCTACTGCACTATGAAGCCCTCCTCTTTGTTCCTTTGATCTACATTTTGGAAGCCCCTATTTTTATCTGCAGAACGTGGGTCCCTTGGAACTTATTTGAGTCTGGGCATACTGGCTGATGAGAGGATCCAGACGGACGTTGTGAAGCTGACTGTTCCCTCCTGTCTGTGTATATTAGACCTCCGTAATAGGGGGCCTACAGTTCTGGTAAGCGGCCATTCGGCCCCCTTTCTTTTTTTCATTCCTTGACCTTCCTGTGAGACCATTTGCAGAAAGAGATGTATTAGGCTCTACATCTATTTCCATATGAACTGTAGTGAATGTACCATGGACTTTTCTTTGTGTTTTTGTTAACACCAAGGTTCCCCTTTGCTTCAGTCCAGCTTTATGTAGACCTATCTGGATACTCACAACTATATATATATTGTTATGTCACTATATACTTTATATCACTTAATTTCATTTATTTTATGTCACTTTATTTTATTTGTTTCATGTGAGCATCCAGGTGCACACATTTCACTTTTTTCTTTTGTGTTGGTTGTACACATTAGCCCTTTTTTTAGTTTATTTGGTTGCGCATCTATTTCTTACTTTATACATTGAGGAACTGCACCTTTCTATAAAACAAATGAAAACGGGTAAAAGCCCAGGCCCTGACGTTCTCCCTCTAATCTACTACAAGAGTTTTTCCGATATCCTTTCTCCCAAGATGCTGACAGCATTTAACTCCCTATCGAATCCACTTACCCCCATAGGCAACCTATTAGAAGCTCACATAACAGTCATCCCTAAAGAAGGCAAGGACCCCTCACAAGTGTCTAATTACAGGCCCATCTCTTTACTCAATGTGGACATCAAACTTTACGCAAAGATGATAGCAAATAGACTTTCACCCCTTATCCCTGGCCTCATCTCACCTGACCAAGTGGGCTTTGTCCTGGGTAGAGAGGCCAGGGATAATACCATACGCACCCTAAATATTCAACACTGGCTCACCACGTAGGAAACCAAGGGATTCCTTCTATCACTTGAAGCAGAGAAGGCGTTTGACAGGGTGGCCTGGGACAACATGCGGGAGGTACTAAAAGGCATTGGCCTTCCTCCCCGCATGCTCGCATGCGTCAATGCTCTATATACTAACCCCTCAGCAAGGGTAAAAACCAATGGCCTCCTGTCAGACACCTTTTCTATAAGCTACAGCACCTGCCAAGGATGCCCGTTATCCCCCCTGATTTTTGTCCTGACATTAGAACCTCTTCTAAATAGATTACGTGCCTACACAGACATCCAAGGAATCTGTATTAACCATAAAGAATTTAAAGTAGCCGCGTTTGCGGATGACATTTTATTATCATTGCAATCACCTTGGACATCCTTACTGAACCTCTTAAGTGACATTAAACAATTCAGTATCTTGTCAAACCTTATAATCAATTACTCCAAATTCCATGCCTTAAACATTTCCTTACCTTCACAACAAGTACTCCATTGCCAAGACTCCTTCCCTTTTCAGTGGAAAAGAGAAGCCATTACCTATCTTGGACTTCCAAGAATGACATTTGGACAAGACAACTTACCCCATGTGAGATCCTTCACTCCCGAAACACACCACAGAAGCATCTAATATCTCTGATTTATTCTTTCCTCCAAGACGAAGCCCATCCCACACAGATAGATTCCTCAAGGCTATCATGGGGAAAGGACTTACAACTAACATTCACTGACAATGAATGGGAAGCCATATACACATATGCACATAAGGGATCATTGAATGTAGCAATTCAGGAAAATGGCTACAAGATAATCACAAAACGGTACAGAACCCTATCCTGCTTACACAAATTTTCACCATCAATTCCAAACACCTGTTGGAGATGTAACAGAGAAGAAAGATCTATGATCCACATATGGTGGGAGTGCGCTGCGCTTCAACCATTCTGAAAGGAGGTATACTCAATAACAACACAGGTTACCACCTACACCTTAGACTACAATGCTGCTCAATATCTCCTCCATCATACAACCCTGCCTAAACAATCCTACTATAAATCACTGGCCATGCACATGGTTAATGCAGCTAGACTCTGCATTCCTGTTCATTGGCGATCAACTAACAGCCTAACCATCAGAGAATGGCTGATAAGGATTGCAAAGATTGAGGAGATGGAGCAGTTGATCTACACCTCCAAGACCGCATACAGAAATTCTCCTCTACTTGGGCCTGCTGGACACACTTTAAGTCCACAGAAGGATTTAAATACCACTTAACTCGGTGATACTCCCGTACTCGATTTATACACAAGTGACGCTGTCATAATTTAAGCAAAATCAGGGGATCAGAGGAGAGGAGCGGTCTCCTACTTCCCTCCCTTCCCTTGTTCTTTTGCCCCTTCTCTGTTCCCTCATGCTGTCCCCCACTCTTCCTTACCCCCCCAACCTCTCCCCTCTCACCCAGCCCCATCTTTCTCCCCCTGCCCCCACACTGTTCTTCTGCCGATATGGCGAAATAACCAACAAATTTACTTCATCCCCCCAACAGAGGCATTTAAACCTTACTATACCCTACATACAAGTTTCATGCTCATATAAAGGCCATGGACGGACCTGTTGATAGTGGTCCCCATGGTCAATAATCAATTCTGATAAAACTTGTTTCGACTATAATGTCTCTTCTTAGGGCATACAACTGTTGGTATTTTATATAATGGTTATCTTCGTCAAGAGTTACTTATGTTCAGTTAACCCTGCAGTTTCTTTCTCCATGACTTGTAGTATAATAACAGTGTATAATACTGTCATGGATGCTCCTTTCAAGTATTTGTTCAATATGTTGTACATGCAACTATATTATCTTTTAATAAAAACCTTTTTGTGGAAAAAAAATGTATGCCTACCTATGTGTAATGTGTGTACAGTGTGCTGCTTTTACTAAAGATCCTTGCTTTGCAAGGAAGAGAAAGTGACAGATCATTCCCTCTGTACAGAGCTCTGTGTTGTTTACCAACACAGAGCTCTGGGCTGTGATTGCACACAGCCGATCAGCAGTTCCGGGCTGTGAATCATTGGCCAGGACATGTCCACTGTGTACAATCACAATGGGTATTGCATACGCCCTAAACGTGGAAGTAGGCAGCAATGTACCAATATGTCACTTTGCCCACAGCAGTCGCTCGCCTGCAGTACATTGCGGGCGGGTGGTCACCAAGTGGGTAAATAACATGATTGGGGATGCCAAAAAAAAACTATTGTCACATTTCCTGGCTGGCTTCATCCTGTTTGTAAGCAAAGCAGCTGGGGAAATCCCTTCAACATTTACTATATATCAGACCCTTATCCATGATAAGGATCTGGTAAAGATTTGCAGTGAACTCTGCACAAACAAAAACACAAACAAAAAGGGATAGGGGATTTATGTTCTTAAATAGGGCCTGGTATGGATGTTCAGGGGTACCCCACTCAAAAAAAGAAACAAAAAAGAAAATGGTGTGGAGTTCTTCTAAAAATCTATACCAGACCCATTGGAACATATACTAACCTGTGTGAGGATAGGAAACAAACCAATGGGCATGCTGGGGAGTCATTCTTCTAGTGGCGGTAGCGATTTTGCAATCTTTCTATGAGAAAGGGGAAATTCTGCAATTCCCTTATGGCAATTTTGGTAAAAGATAGGTTGATTTTAAAGCCTGCAAAAATCTATTGGACGATTTGCACTTCACAAGAAGAAATACTAAACAATGTAGAGTAAAAAAAGGAAACCAATGGATTTTTTTTTTTAGCTTTTTCTAACATGGTCACAAGGTGGATGAGGCTGAGTTTTAAATACAATGTCCCTGTTTTTATCACTTTACATTGTCATTTCACTTTTTAAGGTATCCTAGCATCACCATATTAGTTAGATGAAAGAGTGTTTCGTATGATGTTTCACAAATCTAATAAATACATGTCTTTCATTCTTTTGGAAGATTACCCAAGTGACTGTTTATGTCTGGTACCAATTTCCAACTCATTAGGCATCCGCAAACAGACTATGCCCAAAAGAAATAATTTCACTTGTTTATTTTCCTGCATAGTTTATGTTGTTTCTGATACAGCATAGCAATCATCAGCATAATAATCATCTAGCAAACTCTAACCAATTAACTGCTATACAGATAAGTAATACAAGCCCATGGACTGCTTATTAAGTACTGCTTACTAATTCTACATTTTTTCATGGGCTGGCAATGTGCTGACACATTAAAGTATAGTGCTTTACTTGTCAAAGGATTTCTAATTCTGTACAGCTAGTTTTATGATATACACATTTCTGCCACTCTGCACATCAGAGAATGTAACATACATATATTTTAATTTAGCAAAACTGGGCTCAATTCAGGAAACATTATCTACCACTTTAAGAACAGTGATAAAAGAGCTCATAGCTTTTTCAAATGTTTTTTACAATTCACTATAGAACGCTACTAAAATACGGCATGCGCTATTTCTTGACGTGATGCAGTATTTTAGTAGTGAAAACTTGCAGTATTTTAATGGTGTTACCCGCCGGCATTTTTAAAAACCATGACTCATCTGCTGTCAGCAGGAATCGCCTCTGTAGTAATCTAGAAATACTGTAGACACTCAAAAGTTTGACGAGTGCTTTAGTATAAAAATTCCAAAAAATTCTCTCATTGTAAATCCATCATTAATCAGGATGCTCACCACCCACCGACTCACCAGAAAAAAAAAAAAACCTGGCGTATGCGTCCAACCCTGACAGTAACACTAGCTCTCCTAGCTGTCATCGGCTATATAAGAGAAGGGGAAAGGATAGTGGTTACATCATTGAACAATTGTGGCCATTGCCCAAATGTGGCCAGTAGCCATATTTCGGCAGCAATGTCATTGCTATCCATGCCCCTTTGCTTTAAAGAAGCAAGGATTCCTCATGATGTCTGTGTCAATGACGGGAAGCTGTCATCCACAGAAGTGATAGAAATAATTCTTCTATATATGACTTTTGGCTCCCGCCAAACAGAGGGCCAAATAGACTAAAGTGCTGTACCAAAGATCTAACTTAAAGGTTTGGAACTGGAGGCATGCATCCCAAGAAATTTGTCTGCATAGGGTTTTTAGGTTTCAGATGGGTTTGGATTGTGGTAGTGAATTTCATATTTAAAAGTAAAGGCACTCTAAAGAAAAAGTTATTTTCAACAAAAGAGCCCAAGACCTCTCCCTTTCTTCCCCTCCTCATCACATGCATGTTATATAATACAGACCTATCATACAGGTGTACCCCTGGTTTGTGTGTATTCCATCCTCTGGATTTCTTCTCTGTTGTTTCTTTTTTTACAGAAAGTAATGGTCTCTTAAGATGACATGTTACTCCCCAAGTATGCAAGACAGTAGAGTAAAAAGTTGGAGCATAGGATCCATGAGTGTTGCTAGACCCAAGAACTTTGGGTAGCTGCCTTGGGTCACTCCTTGAGTTCTCCAGTGACATCCAGAATTATCATTATGCAAAGCCAAAGAGCCCTGCAGAGCCAAAGGTCAGGATTACTGTGATGTTAAAATAGCCTAAAATAGCCATGACTGCTGCATTGCATCACACCTCTAGTGAGAGCAGCACCTGACGCAGTGTAAAGGGAGGTCCTCCCAGGCTTCCCATAGGCTTTTGCATCATGCGACAAAATGGAGATGAGAGAAAACCTAGGAGAACTGCTACACACTACCTCTGGTGTTCCGGTGATTACTGGTATTTATATATTGTATCTGCATATACAGTATACTGTATATAGACATAAAAATACAGTGGCTTTGACTTATCTCTGCCTCAAGACTCATGAGTGCCTCTATACCTGTTCTGGATTTATATAAGGCATCCTGTAAACTACTGTATCTATTTCAAATATATAATGAAAGCATAGTGTCCAGCGCTTTACATAGTACATACAGCCAGGGCTTTCTTCAGCTGAAACATGGCAGAAACGAGTTATGCCACCTCTGGTGCTGGAACCTTACTTACTACCCATTACTGTAATTTGTAAACACAGAAACTGGAAGTAGGGGTTTGGGAGGAATTTGGGGGCTAAACCATTTTTGGTTGTATACTGGCTGGTGAGATATGCAACCTGAACCCTGAACTCTGTACGTGGCTTACTCCTGAACCCTGCACTCTGTACATAGTGCACTCTTTAAGCACTCTTTAACCCTGCATTCTGTTCATAGAGCACTCCTGAACCCTGCACTCTGTACATAAAAACATTTTTGAACTCTGCACTCTGTATGTAGCACACTACTTAAATCTTCACTCTGTATGTAGCACACACCTGAACCCTACACCCTGTATGTAGTGCACTCCTGAACTCTACACCTTGTGCGTAGTGTACTCCTGAACCCTATTCTCTGTACTAGTGCACTCCTGAACCCTGCACTAGTGCGTGACGTAATCCTGCACTCTGTATGCAGCGCACTTCCAAGCCCTGCACTCGGTATGTAGCAAACTCCTGAATCCTGCACACTGTACATAGCATACTCCTGAACCACGCACTCTGTTCTTAGTGCACTCTGGAACTCTGCATTATTTACATAGCACACACTGGAACCCTACATTCTGTACAAAGTGCACTCCTGAACCCTGTACTATATCACACTTTTTAAAATGTATAGACAAACATGTCATTAGTAAATCAGAAATTTAACCCTTTCACTGCCAAGTCCATATGCCGTACGGACCTACAGAAGTGCCCGCAGGTGGCTAAGTAAGTACGGCATACAAACCTCCTTTCTCCCTCTCCTATAAGTTTTTGGTCACTTCAATGACCATAAGCTTATATCAGAATTGTTCATCAGACCCTGCTGCACAATACTATAACTCTGATCTGTTGATTACAACCTGCTGATCAGAGTTATTAACCCCAATGTGACTGCCCCCACCCATGCTGCTTCCCTGCCTCTCCACCCCCGCTTCACCCTTCCATCTAAAACTGCCCCCACTCTCCTCTCCTATCCCCTTCACCCCCCTTCTCCCCCTTCAGCACTAATTACTCTCCTCCACACAATCCGACCAAACCTGCTCCCTGCAGCAACCATCATTAGCCTGCATCCCTCCTCTTCCACTCCCATCAGTTTTAGGTGCTGCATGGGGCTTGGGGGGGTCCAGATGTGCCCCCCCGCCAGTCAGATCACCCCCAAATGCCCCTGCACCCCCGATCCATGGCCGATCCGAGCGGCATCTTTCCTTCCCCTTCGACCGCATGCAGCTTCTCCCTGCACAGATCTCCTATGATCTGTCAGGCTGAAAACTGGTCACAGGAGTGCAGAACAAACTGCAGAATGAACAAGCTTTGGCTTTACTTCTCCTTTAAGTCTCTCACTTTGTCATCCTGATTTCAATTCACTAGTAAGAGTTTGATTGGGACTAAGCCTAGTCCCTGTAACTCAGAAAGCAAAGCACCACTCACCTTTAAAATTAGAATGCCTTAGTGTCTAGTGGACACTAGACAGAAGAAGGATGGGTGGGAGCACATAAATCTCAAGTTAGAAAGGAATACTATTAGTACCAAATTGTACAAGGATCAGAGGAAAGCGCAAAACAGGCTTTCTGACAAACCAAGGTAGTAGCTGGAAACTTTTGGTTGCTTTACTTACACAGATTAGCTAGAGTAGGCTGGAGCTGAAAATGTTTTTTTTTTTTTGAATGACCAATGATAAGCTTTCAATTGTTTGCAAGGTTTACCTGAAAGAAAGGAGATATTACATATTGTGGTGTACATAAAGTGGATTTGTAGCAGCTTATGTGTACTATATTAGTGCTTGAAAGTAAATGTTTTAACATGGGCGTCAGTCAGGTTTGTCCTTCTAAATTAGTTATTATAAGCTGTATATAAAGTTGACTGAGTTGATCAATTTGCATGTGTCCTAGGTGTCTCCAGATGCCAGTTGAAACTTTAAAGTAAGGTTAAACACTAACTAATTAACATTTATTGTTCTCAAGCACTGTGTATTGTAAACAATTTTTAGAATACAATACTGTTTTCATATTATTTATAGACCAAGTTAACTTTTGTGTGTAAAAATAAGGAAAATTTTAAAAAATTATATAGCATATAGAATTGTGACACACTTCATATTGTAATTAAAATTAATGTTATTAAAAATTACATTTCCTTTTCAATCTACAGCACTGTCATTTTCAGTAAAATTCAATGCATTATGGCAAGTTGGAGCAATTCCATACATAGTTGGTGCTCGGAACACCTTCAGAAATTTCACTTTCTGCTTATGTAACTGGCTCAATGAAGTCTTCATTGAGGCTATATCAAACACACACTGTTTAATTTACATCGTCCCTTCTATTTCTGTATGTAAATTATTTTAATAAAAAAAAAAAAAGTACCCTTTTTCCTAATCATTATAAAGCTGTCACATGGCCCAACTCTTTTCCAGCCTGTATTTTTTAATACCTGCAATGTACATTCATCACCCAGATCAATGTTGCATCTTAGTGCTGCTGATTTTCTGCGTCATCTTTGCATTAACTTACTGATTTTATGCATAGAGCAATGATTCTCTGGCATTTATCAGAGCAGGTTTCCTGATGGTGACAAACAGAGGATCCAGCCTGCTTAAGCAGTTGCCTACTTGGCACTTAAACCCCCTTCCTGCCCAGGCCAAGTTTCAGCTTTTAGTGCTATCACTCTTTCAATGACAATTGCGTGGTCATACCACACTGTACCTAAATTTAATTTGTATTATTTTTTTTCACACAAATAGAGCTTTCTTTTGGTGGTATTTAATTACTGCTGGGTTTTTTATTTTTTGCTAGAAAAAAACAAAAAACACAAAAATGAAAAAAAAAAAAAGTTTTATAGTTTGTTATAAAATTTTGCAAACAGGTAATTTTTCTCCTTCATTGATGTGCGCTGATGGGCTGCACTGATAGGCACTGATAGGCTGCACTGATAGGCACTGATAAGGCGGCACTGATGGGCACTGATAGGTGGCACTGATGGGCACTGATAAGTGGCACTGAGAGGTGGCACTGATGGGTGGCACTGATGGCTGGCACTGAAGAGCACTGATAGGTGGCATTGAAGGGCACTGCTAAGAGGCACTGATGGGCACTGATGGGGGGCAATGATAGGCACTGGTAGGTGACACTGATAGGCAACAGTGATAGGTGGCACTGATGATGAGGCACTGATGGTCACTGATTGGCAGCACCAATAGGTGGCACTGGTGGGCATTGATAGGTGGCACTGGTGGGCACTGATAGGCAGCACTGATTTGCACTGGTAGGTGACACTGGTGGGCACTAGCAGGTGGCACCTGTGGGCACAGATGAGGCGGAGGTGGCTCCCCGTGTGCGGGACTTATGTCCCTCCAACAGAAGCTGGTGATTGGCTTTTTTTTCCTCCTCACTCTGTCAGTGTCTGTCAGATCTTCTGTTCACATCACGTGATCAGCTGTCATTGGCTGATAGCTGATCACATGGTAAGGGGCCAGGATCGATTGACTTTGTGATCACAGAGCATGCCCTGCATGCCCCACAGGGGGCCACAGGCACCTCATGCATGGGAGGATGTACATGGACGCCCTCCTGGCAAGTAAGGCCCATGCTGTAGCTGTCTTTCGGCTATAGCGTGGGTGGGTGGTGGTTAATGTATATTGAAGTAGCCTCTTGTTGTCTCCATTGCAATCCCATGTGACAGTGTGACAATGTAGGAGCACAAATGAAAGACAGGGCATTGCCAACCCTTTAACAAGAAGTGTCAGAACAAGGACCTTTATGACAGAATAGTTATTATTTTAATAAAAACTGCAGATAAAAAAAAATGAAAAAGATCCTAAAATTACAGTAACATATTAATAATTTTACTAAATGGTTTTGCATCTACTTTTAATAAATGAAACCAAGTATACTTTGTTGTGATGAGTTACCGGCTGGTGACAATTCAGCTGGTTTGTTGAACTATCCAAATATCTCTAGTTTGTATAGATGAATATAATTATGGAAGTGGATAAAGTGTGTAGCCTCAAACATGTTTTATACTGCTTGGTCTAATTTAAAGTTTACTGTTGGTATAGCAAAACTGTCTTTATTATGTTGTTTTAACACCGTAGATTTGTATTACTATCCTTTTCCTGCATGAAAGATTTACCCTCTCTACTTGTTCTGGAAACCATTGTCACTGGGACAGAAAGTGATGGAAATCCAACATTTAACAGATGCCACCAATACAAGACAAATAGAAATATCCTTATGGGGACACCTGTTCTGGTAGCAACTGTGTAATAGTCAGTTCCCCCTCATTTTGTGAAGATTCCCTCCCACTTCCTGTTATATCTCAGGGACATGAAGTAAAGGCAATTTTTCTTCTAATGGGACACAGACAGCAAAGAATTAACTCCCTAGTTTATCCAAGTGGGATGGGGGATTTTGGCTATACATGCGTTTTATTGGATCATTGCATAAATAATAGGCTTAGAATACATTGCAAAACTACCATATATTCTCTGAATTTTAAGATGTGTTTTAAAAAGATACTGTACATATTGATATGTATTGTATATACATATGTCAGTATGCGTTAGTCTGTGTCTATCATATAGCACACACATATATACTGTATACTGTATACATTTGCTAAAATCATTTAAGTTAATTTTTTCCTCATTAATGTACACACAGCACCCCATATTGACAGAAAAACACAGAATTGTTGACATTTTTGCAGATTTATTAAAAAAGAAAAACTGAAATATGACATGTTCCTAAGTATTCAGACCCTTTGTTCAGTATTTAGTAGAAGCACCCTTTTGATCTAATACAGCCATGAGTCTTTTTGGGAAAGATGCAACAAGTTTTTCACACCTGGATTTGAGGATCCTCTGCCATTCCTCCTTGCAGATCCTCTTCAGTTCTGTCAGGTTGGATGGTAAACGTTGGTGGACAGCCATTTTTAGGTCTCTCCAGAGATGCTCAATTGGGTTTAAGTCAGGGCTCTGGCTGGGCCATTCAAGAAAAGTCACAGAGTAGTTGTGAAGCCACTCCTTTGTTATTTTAGCTGTGTGCTTAGGGTCATTGTCTTGTTGGAAGGTAAACCTTCGGCCCAGTCTGAGATCCTGAGCACTCTGGAGAAGGTTTTCGTCCAGGATATCCCTGTACTTGGCCACATTCATCTTTCCCTCGATTGCAACCAGTCAACCTGTCCCTGCAGCTGAAAAACACCCCACGGTATGATGCTGCCACCACCATGCTTCACTTTTGGGACTTTATTGGACAGGTGATGAGCAGTGCCTGTTTTCTCTACACATACCGCTTAGAATTAAGGCCAAAAAGTTCTATCTCGGTCTCATCAGACCAAAGAATCTTATTTCTCACCATCTTGGAGTCCTTCAGGTGTTTTTTTTAGCAAACTCCATGCGGGCTTTCATGTGTCTTGCACTGAGGAGAGGCTTCTGTCGGGCCACTCTGCCATAAAGCCCCGACTGGTGGAGGGCTTGCAGTGATGGCTGACTTTCTACAACTTTCTCCCATCTCCCGACTGCATCTCTAGAGCTCAGCCACAGTGATCTTTGGGTTCTTCTTTACCTCTCTCACCAAGGCTCTTCTCCCCCGATAGCTCAGTTTGGCCGGATGGCCAGCTCTAGGAAAGGGTTCTGGTCGTCCCATACGTCTACCATTTAAGGATTATGGAGGCCACTGTCCTCTTAGGAACCTTAAGTGCAGCAGAAATTTTTTTGTAACCTTGGACAGATCTGTGCCTTGCCACAATTCTGTCTCTAAGCTCTTCAGGCAGTTCCTTTGACCTCATGATTCTCATTTGCTCTGACATGCACTGTGAGCTGTAAGGTCTTATATAGACAGGTGTGTGGCTTTCCTAATCAAGTCCAATCAGTATAATCAAACACAGCTGGACTCAAATGAAGGTGTAGAACTATCTCAAGGATGATCAGAAGAAATGGACAGCACCTGAGTGTCACAGCAAAGGGTCTGAATACCTAGGACCATGTGATATTTTGTTTTTTCTTTTTTAATAAATCTGCAAAAATGTCAACAATTCTGTGTGTTTCTGTCAATATGGGGTGCTGTGTGTACATTATTGAGGAAAAAAAATGAACTTTTTTGTTTTTAGCAAATGGCTGCAATATAACAGAGTGAAAAATTTAAGGGGGTCTGAACACTTTCCGTCCCCACTGTATATATATATATATATATATATATATATATATATATATATATATATGCAAGTCATTTTTTCAGCCATTTACATTTCAGTAAATTATGGTCATATTGACACCGTCAACTGCACTTTCTACTTCATCACTGCATTTTGGCATGTCTTATTAAATAAACACGTAGCTAGATGCTTTACTAAAACTAAACTAAAATACTGAGACTAGATTATCACTAACAAGATAATGTAATCATATTGCAGTGTAATGCAAATTTATAAGTAAACATGTCATTAGAAAGATTTAATTTACTAGAAATAAAAAATCTGATCTCTGAAATATACCAATGTTTCACTTACTTTAGTAGTTAAATTGGTCTGGAAAACGAGTTCATCATCCTTGGTTCAAGAGACTGTCATACAGCTCAAGAAAAAACGTTCAGCTGTAGAGCACTTTAGGTAACTTTTGTATCAATTGCATAATTAGTTAAAACTCTTTAAAAGGTACAGAAATGTAATTACCAATTATAATCATTTTAACATGTCTGTATGTCATGGACTGCACAGCAGTGAGATTACATTAGTCACACTTTTAATTCTCACAGACAACATAATTAACATGTTGTGTTAGACATCTAATGACCTGGGCCATGGGCCGCAATGTTGGTAAAACATACCACAGTGTAACTTCACTAGTAATATAGCATGAGACATCCAGGGGATAATCAATGTTGACCCAAATGTTTCTATACAGTAGATTAGCATGATGAAGTATTGTCTAAAAATTGCAGAAAGTTTTAAAAAATGCAAGCAAACTCTTCAACCAGATTTAAAGTCTAAATTGAGACAAACTAGTTCATATTCAACATAAGAAGTAAAGAAATGGGGGTGCATGTGCAAAGCCAGGAATGGAGGACATTTGATTCTCCAGCTTAGCATTTTAACAGTCAAATCCATCTGACTACAGAGGCTACAGAAGACCCAGCAGCTATGACCTAGTTCATATAGCTTCTTGCTTATTCCAGACACTGAGCAGATGGCCAAGAACAAGCCCAAACAACCAGCAATTACTGCATCAGCGACAGCACCTCTGGCATCCACAGAGGTCAATATGGTACAGAGCTGCTCCTCTGTTGATGCCCAAGAAAGTGCTCAGGACTCTGACATTGGACTGGGTGACCCACTTTATTTTCTACTCAATCATCGGACAAGCTTGCTGAGGGTTAGTCTGGTGCAGCTTCCCAACACTCTACATCTTCTTCCCTGGATAGAGCTATAGAGGACATGATAAATAGCCAGCCAGGTATAGGGGATAACCCAGAGCTCTCCAGTGCACAGCCACTGCAGCCTCAGCTGGTATATTTAGGAAATCCCATTATATTGGCTAGATTCACCAAACTCCTGAAATAGGGATTAGAGAAAGCCAGCAGACTAATTACTACTGAACTGAAAAAAGAGTTTAAGGATTTGGGTGCCCACATAGACATTATTAAAACAAAACTAGATGCCACCATAAGCACAGCAAACCAGAATACTGGAAGCATCAAAGATCTTCACACCCAATTAGAGGGAACTCTGTCCAAAATTAATGATCTGGAAAACAAATCCTTTAGGTATAATTTTAGATTACGGGGTCTCCCTGAATCAATCACAGATGTATCCCGATCATAGATTGTAAGTGGAATGTGCTCACAGAGCACCCTGGGCAGAGGGCAATCCCAGAGGTATTATAGTTAAACCTCACTTCTATGGTATCAAAGGGCAAGTGATGCAGAAAGCAAGAGAGACAACTGATCTTAAACTTTGTGGCCATGTGAAACAAATGTTTGCTGATATCTCACCAGCTATAGTTCAAAAGAGGTGAGCCTTCAAGCCCTTACTTCATTATTTACAAGAGAAGGACATTAAATATTAAGGGATATCTTCATTTCGCCTGTCTTTTCCATGCTGTGGTAAATTGTATTACTTCTCCACATTCCAGGGCAGAGAGACTATAATGAAACAGTTGGGCATTATTTCTACTTTGCCTACTATCCCACCCACGACAACACTCGCCCAGAGGTCAAGCCAAAGTGGGCTCCAGAGGAAATGCTCCCCTTTCACCAATTTGGCATATAAACAGGTGGCATGCCAGATGCCAGGAGGCTCGCCCCACTTGAGAACTGGCCTCCTTATGTGGGGTCTCTGTGAATGTATTTCTGTTCTGCTTATAATTGGGTCCTCTACATTAGAAAGTCAGTGAAATTTCAGATCATATTGATGGCATAGTCCATTTCTCAGAAGTGCAAATGGTTCTTTTGCTTTTTTTCTATTTTGTTTTGTATTTATATATCACTAGAGTACTATATCTCCTTTATGCATTACCAGTGGGAGGTATACATATATATAATTTGAGATTTTTAATCCGGACAATTGGACCATCAAGAGTCTTAAACTGGTTGTAAACCTCAGACATGAAATATGAACAAAGCATATCCTTCTATAGTGTGTACTTGTCTCAATTAAGAGCACTAAGTGTCATTTCTGTCTTGCGCTTTTTTCCTCTGCTATCAATTTCGTTAAAGCTTTACAACACAAAACAAATGATATAATGACTTGGACTACAGTATATCAAATTAATGTTTAATTAATGAGGTGGTGGCAGGGTGATGGATGGTTTGTTTTTACAACTCAGATACCCCTGCCCAGTCATAAAGCTTACTGCTGACATTTCAATGGTTTAATTCTTTGGTGCGGTTCCCCCAAAGCTCTGCAAGTCTTTGGTTCTATACATTTCGAAAGTTGATAGTTATAATGTACCTCAGTGTGCTTTCACTCTGTATATGTATCAATACCTCAAGGATGATATGCGAGTTTTGTTATCTAATGAACACTGTATTATTGGTAATATTCAATATTACTTTTCAATAAAAATCATTAAAAAGAAAAGAGAAGAAATATATTGCCAGAACGGAGCAGTCATATTTAACATGATGTACAGTATCTCACAAAAGTGAGTACAACCCTCACATTTTTATAAATACTTTATTCTATCTTTTCATGTGACAACACTGAAGAAATGACACTTTGCTATAATGTAACATAGTAAGTGTACAGCTTGTATAACAGTGTAAATTTTCTGTCACCTCATAATAACAACACACAGTCATTAATGTATAAACTGCTGGCAACAAAAGTGAGTACATCCCTAAGTGAAAATGTCCAAATTGGGCCCAATTAGCCATTTTCCCTCCCCGGTGTCATGTGACTTATTAGTGTTACAAGGTCTCAGGTGTGAATGGGGAGCAGATGTGTTAAATTTGGTGTTATCACTCTCACTCTCTTATACTGGTCACTGGAAGTTCAACATGGCACCTCATGACAAAGAACTCTGAGGAACTGAAAAAAAATTGTTGCTCTACATAAAGATGGCCTAGGCTATAAGAAGATTGGCAAGACCCTGAAACTGAGCTGCAGCATGGTGGCCAAGACCATACTGTGGTTTAACATAACAGGTTCCACTCAGAACAGGCCTCGCTATGGTTGACCAAAGGAGTTGAGTGCATGGTCTCAGCGTCATATGTTTTGGTAAATAGATGTATTAGTGCTGCCAGCATTGCTGCAGGGATTGAAGGGGTGGGGGGGTCAGCCTGTCAGTGCTCAGACCATATGCCACACACTGCATCAAATTGGTCTGCATGGCTGTCGTCCCAGAAGGAAGCCTCTTCTAAAGATGATGCACAAGAGAGCCTGCAAACAGTTTACTGAAGACAAGCAGAGTAAGGACATGGATTACTGGAACCATGTCCTGTGGTCTGATGAGACCAAGATAAACTTATTTGGTTCAGCTGGTGTCAAGCTTATGTGGTGGCAACCAGGTGAGGAGTACAAAGACAAGTGTGTCTTGCCTACAGTCAAGCATAGTGGTGGGAATGTCATGGTTTGGGGCTGCATGAGTGCTGCCAGCACTGGGAAGCTACAGTTCATAGAGGGAACCATGAATGCCAACATATACTGTGACATACTGAAGCAGAGCATGATCCCCTCCCTTCGGAGACTGGGACACAGGGCAGTATTCCAACATGATAACGACCCCAACCACACCTCCAAGATGACCACTGCCTTGCTAAAGAAGCTGAGGGTAAACGTGATGGACTGGCCAAGCATGTCTCCAGACCTAAACTCTATTGAGCATCTGTGGGGCATCCTCAAACAGAAGGTGGAGGAGCACAAGGTCTCTAATATCCACCAGCTTTGTGATGTCATCATAGAGGAGTGGAAGAAGACTAGTGGCAACCTGTGAAGCTCTGGTGAACTCCATGCCCAAGAGGGTTATGGTAGTGCTGAAAAATAATGGTGGCCACACAAAATATTGACACTTTGGGCCCAAATTGGACATTTTCACTTAGGGGTGTACTCACTTTTGTTGCCAGACATTAATGGCTGTTTGTTGAGTTATTTTGAGGGGACAGAAAGTTTACACTGTTATACAAGCTGTACACTCACTACTTTACATTATAGCAAAGTGTAATTTCTTCAGAGTTGTCACATAAAAAGATATAATAAAATATTTACAAAAATCTGAGGGGTGTACTCACTTTTGTGAGATACTATACATGAGACTTAATTGCCAGCCCACCAGGTCAACACTTTATAGGTATACTAAAGCCTTCTTATTTTTTCTAGCCAAGAAAGTTGCCATCCTAGCCTGTTTAGATCTGAAGTTGGTGCTGCAGTGGTCCTGCACATGTGATCAAATATGAGACCAACATTTTGAGGGCCATTGAGGGCTTGGTAGTTACTGTGACATTTATCACCAGGGCATGCCCTGAATGTATCTGCCCTAGGAAGTAAATTCATGGGTTTAGCTCTGATTTAAAGATGAATTACAGGCAGATAAAAAAGACACACAATAATGCAGCTCTGTTTTATATATACATCCCTAAATATATATTTTAAATTTCAGCAGTGTAAATACCTAATTGTGATTTGGCATAAGCCTCCCTAGTCCCCTCAACAGTAGAAGTCAAAGTGGGGATAGTGTCAGGGCTGGGCACATCCCTTCCTTCTCTGAGCTGGCCACTCAGCTGTCGGCTAATTGCCAGCTCTATCTCTCCACAGTTACTCAGCTGTTGATAATATCATGCTCGTCAGTCCTGCCTACTTAAGCCGTCCAGTCCAGAGGAGCTCTGCCTTTGTCTTGGTCAACATCACAGAAACCATTTCCTGTGATCCTGTTCAAGACTTGCTTTGCTGATATCCCTTCTGGCTTGAGCTTCTGGCTTCTGCCTTCCTGCTTGCTGTTCCACTACATTGATCCCTGACTTCTGGCTTGGGTGACTATCCATTCTGGTTACTGAACTTTGGATATGTTTTGACTACGTTTGTTCTTTTTACTTTTATTATTAAATAAGTGTGATTTAACTTTACTTCTGTCTCGTCCTGATTTCATGGTTTCTGACAGTAGGCGAAGGCCATGAATTCAGAAGATGCAGTCAATCCACTTGTTGGTAATATTTTTTCCAGATTGGATGAACTGGATCACCGCATGGATCAGTTTGCCATGGCATTACAAATGCTCCTGAGTTGCACGGCTCACCTGGAATGTCCCACTATAGCCGCCCCGGTACAACCTATGTTGCAGGCCGACCCTGCTGCTGCTCCAGTCTCTGTGCAGGCACCCACCCCGTGTATTACCTCTATAAGAGGTATGTCTGGTTCCACTCTGCTTCCCCAAAGATTTGGGGGCGATCCAGTCCAATGCAGAGTGTTTCTCAACCAGGTTGATATATACTGTGAGATGCTGCCCCAGGCGTTTCCCACGGACAGAAGCAAAGTAGGTTTTGTGATATCTTTGCTTTCTGAGAGAGCCTTGGCCTGGGCAAACCCTCTATGGAAGATGCAAAAGCCTGTTGTCTAGAGCTACCCTGAGTTTGTGGCTTCGTTTAAAAGGGTATTTGACATTCCCGCATGCACCGCTTCTGCTGCCAAGTGCCTCATGTCCATCGAACAGAGTATGAGAACTGTTGCCGACTACGCCATTGAATTCCATACTCTGGCAGCAGAGGTTGCTTGAAACAATGAGGCCCTCATGGCTGCTTTTTCTCTTGGTCTCTCAGATACCATCAAGGATGAGATAGCAGCCCGAGATATACCACTGAGCTGGAGAAGTTGATCACGTTTACCATCCTCATTGACTCCAGACTTAGAGAAAGACTCTCATTTAAGGAGCGCTTGTGGAAGCCTCCTGTATTTTTATCTCTGAGCTTAGCAGTCCCACCCGTGCCTCCCTCACCTCCCATGCCTCCTGGTACCGAGTCGTTCAGTGAAGGTGAACCCTTGTACTTGGGTTTCATGCGTCTCTTTGTGGAAGAGAGCGTTTAGGAGGCAGGGAGAGATTGTACCTTTTTGAAGTCTTGTCCTACCCATCCAGGGAACGCCCAAACCTTGAGGTCCTGTCATGGACAGACCTTAGGTGGAATTGTTTCATCTCCAGTTATCCAGAAGGATAAGCCCCTGGTTTCGGTCACCCTTTCTTGGGCTGAATCGTCCATTGAGATACAGGCTCTAATCGACTCTGGGGCTGCAGGCCTGTTCATTGATGCTGCCTTTGTATTGAAGCACTCGATTCCGCTGCAGCTGTGTAACACTCCACTTGCCATTGAGGCTCTTGACGGGAGACCTCTACAGCCTGCCCATGTGACTCATGAGACTGTTCCATTGTCCATGGACTTAGGGGCTCTTCACCATGAGATAATTCAATTCCAAGTTATTTCCTGACCTAAGTTTCTGCTGGTTATTGGTTATCCTTGGTTACAGAGGCACAACCCTTCTTTTGATTGGCTCCGTGCTGAAGTTCTCTCCTGGTCACCACAATGCAGTGAGACATGCTTCCAGAAGGTAGCCAAGGTCCTGTGCACCTCTTTACTCTCCTCCCTGCCAGAGGAGTACTGTGAGTAGCGATGTCTTTGACAAAGGTCAAGCCGGTAGTTTGCCTCCACACTGGCCGTATGATTGCACAATTGACCTTCAACCTGGTGGCATACCCCTCGTGGCTGGGTTTACCCTTTGTAGGTCTTGGAGGATAAGGCCATGGAGGAGTATGTTGCAGACGCACTTTCTCAAGGCTCCATCCACAAATCCTCGTCTCCTGCTGGTGCTGGTTTCTTCTTTGTGAAGAAAAAGAGTGGTGAACTGAGACCTTGTATTGATTATAGGGGTCTCAATCGATTCACGATTAAGAATGCCTTTACGATTCCGTTGATTACGGAATTATTTGACCGCCTCAAGGGAGCAACAGTTTTAATGAAGCTTGATTTGAGAGGGGCATACAATCTTGTGAGTATTAAGGAGGGTGATGAGTGGAAAACTGTGTTTAATACCAGAACAGGCCATTATGAGTATCTCGTAATGCTTTTTGGCCTTTGTAACGCCCCTGCAGTTTTAGGTAATAAACAAAAATGTGTAGCGCTAAAAGACAAGAAATTTCAAACTGATATAATAAAGGCCAATACCCAAAATATATATATACGTATAAAGGTACATACAAAATCAGATTATAAATGAAGATGTATCAAATGGACAATCCATGGGTTGGAAATGAATATATCGCTACCCAAAACATGAGGTGAGAAGCGCCTTCACCAACATACAACAGGAGAAAGTCTCAGAGAATGATGTCCTGCAGTCATTCAAAAGATCTTTATCAAAAAAATTGGATAGTCCATACGTAAACCAAACTCTAATATCACACCACTGTGTCTTCAAAACATGCAGTGCACTTAGATGTTATAGATGGGGGCTTACCGGAGGGTTTGAACCCAAAACAGTATATACTGTGAGGGTCAAACCAGCTTTTATTGCACCCTGGCAATGGTGAGAAGACCTTGGCCACCTGATGGTATAGAGAAGGGCTTTCCTAGAGGTATATCTTCTCCACAAGTAATGTTGGATCTCTCCACGCAGGGTTTTTCACTTTGTGACCGAGCCCCTGCAGTTTTCCAGGAATGTATTAACGATGTCCTCTGAGATTTGTTGCAGTTATGTGTGGTGGTTTATCTTGATGATATCCTCACATTTTCCAAGTCCTTGGAGAGCCACCACAAGGATGTCAGTCATGTGCTTCAGAAACTAAGAGAGAACAATCGCTATTGTAAACTGTAGAAGTGCGAGTTCCATCGTGAACAGGTTAAATTCCTGGGTTATGTCATTTCCACTGCTGGTTTTTCGATGGACCCAGAGACACTTTCGGCAGTTCTACAGTGGCCCCGACCCATGGGTTTATATCCTCTGCAGCATTTCCTGGGCTTTGCCAATTATTATCGGAAGTTTGACTGATATGACCAGAAAGGACGGTAACCCACAGAGTTGGTCTCCGGAGTCCATTAAGGCCTTTGAGAGTCCCAAGGCTGCCTTTGTTTCTGCTCCTGTGTTGGCACATCCTGATACGTTACCTTTTATCCTTGAGGTTGATGCTTCTGAGACTGGTGTTGGCGCCCTTCTGTCTCAACGTCCTACCTCTGAGAGCGCTATGCATCTTTGTGGCTACTTTTCCAAGAAATTGTCACCTGTGGAGTGCAAGTTTGAGATTGGTGACAGAGAGCTGTTGGCGACCATTTTAGCCCTGAAAGAATAGAGACATCTGCTAGAAGGAACCACTGTGCCGGTTCTCATTCTTACTGACAATAAGAATCTCACATTCTTGTCTAAAGCTAAACGCCTCCCTCCCAGAAGGGCGCGATGGGCTCTTTTCTTGTCAAGTTTCAATTACATTGTCTCATTCTTACTAAGAATGTAAGGGCTGACGCCTTGTCACAACAATTTTCCTCCACTTCCAAGTTGGAGTCGGTTCCAGTTCCTGTGATTCCTCCTGATTGTATTCTGGCTACGGTTCACACCAGTCTCACTTCTTCTTTGGGTGACAAAATTCTTGCTGCTCAGGTCCATGCTCCTCCTGAGAAACCTTGTGACCGCTGCTTTGTCCCGGAGAGTCTCTGTACTGCCGTGCTTCAGACTTACCATTCTCCCAAGGCTGCTGGCCACCCTGGGAAGAATTAAACTCTTTTGGGCCATTTCCTAACAATTCTGGTGGCCTAGTCTCTGTGCTGATGTAACTGCCTTCGTAGTTACCTGTTCCGTGTGTGCTCAGAGTAAGACTCCACGACACCTTACAGTGGGCCTCCTACAACCCATACCTAATGAAGAGAGGCCCTGGACCCACCTGTCTATGGATTTCATTGTGGAGTTACCCAACACCCAGGGCAACACAGTTATTCTTATGGTGGTTGACTGGTTCTCAAAGATGTCTCATTTAAGAAGTTGCCCACTTCTAAGGAACTGGCTTCCATTTTTGCTCGTGAGATCTTTTGCTTACATGGGCTACCCAAGGTGATTGTCTCGGACAGGGGTAGTCAGTTTGTGTCCCGGTTCTAGCGAACCTTTTGTACACAGTTGGGAATTCAGCTTGCTTTCTTCTTTGCGTATCATCCACAGTTTAATGGGGCCGCAGAACGAGCCAATCAGTCCTTGGAGCAATTCCTATGTTGCTATATTTCTGACCATCATAACAACTGGTCAGACCTATTACCGTGGGCAGAGTTTGCTCAGAACAGTGCCTTGAATTCTGCTTCCCGATTGTCCCTGTTTATGGCGAATTATGGTTTCCAACCTTCCATGTTGCCTGACTCGTTTGCTCCGCAGAATATTCCTGCGTTAGAGGAGCACAAGTCCAGGAGGCTCTACGACATGCTAACCGCAGACGCATGACTGCACCTTCCTATCTGGTTGGGGACAGGGTCAGGCTGTCATCCCACAACCTCCGACTTCATGTTCCCTCACTGAAGTTCGCACCTCAGTTTATTGGGCCTTTCCATATTCTTCGCAGGAATAACCCAGTGGCTTACGCATTAGACCTTCCTTCTAATATGCGCATTTCAAATGTATTTCATGTCTCCTTATTAAAACATTTTTACTTTACCACCTCGGTTCTACGTCCTCACCCTGTACAGGTTGAGAACCATGAGGAGTATGAAGTATAGTCCATTGTTGATTCCAGTAGGTTCTGTGGGTGCATACATTACCCAGTGCATTGGAAAGGGTATGGGCCGGAGGAATCCTCTTGGGTCTCAGCCTTGGATGTACATGCCCCTGTCCTCCTCCGTGATTTCCATTGATGTTTTCCCTTAAGCTTGGTGGTCCTCCGAGGGGGAGGGGTCATTGAGGAGGGGGTACTGTCAGTGCTGGGCTCAGCCCTTCCTTCTCTGAGCTGGCCGCTCAGCTGTTGGCTAATTGCCAGCTTCTATCTCTCCACAGTTACTCAGCTGTTGACGATATCCTGCTGATTGGTCCCGCCTACTTAAGCTGTCCAGTTCAGAGTAGCTCTGCCTTTTGCCTTCGTCAACATCACAGAAACCATCTCCTGCGATCCTGTTCAAGACTTGCTTTGCTGACATCCCTTCTGGCTGCAGATCCTGCTTGCTGTTCCACTACATTGATCCCTGACTTCTGGCTTGGCTGACTATCTGTTACGGTTACTGAACTTTGGCTGTGTTTTGACTACGTTTGTTCTGTTTACTTTTATTATTAAACAAGTGTGATTTAACTGTACTTCTGTCTCGGCCTGATTTCATGGTTTCTGACATATAAAGAAGAAGCACAAGGTGGTGCCAATCAATTATATAAGCCTTGTGGGCTTCCCATATTGTGGCCTGTGACACTTCCTGAGTTTCATTCAGCAAAAAGTACATTTTAAACATAAAGCTCTCTCCATAACATGAGTTCAACTCGAACATTGGCTGTTCGCCGAACAGCGAACAATTTGGGGTGTTTGCCGCAAATTTGAAAAGCCACAGAATACCCTTTAATATTCCATGGGAGAAATCTAAAGTGCTAATTTTAAGGGTTAGTATGCAAGTTATTGTCATAAAAAGTGTTTGTCTATAGTATGCCTGTAAAGTAGCACATGTTTCCCATGTTTATAACAGTCCGACAGCAAAATGACATTTCTAAAGGAAAAAAAAGTAATTTAAAAGTGCTTGCACTAGTGCCGCCTATTAATAAATTGTTGGTCCCGACAATACACATAACAGTCATTGAAAGTCATTTAAAAGTAAAAAATAAAAATGTGTGGGGGTTCCCCAAAACTCCTTTACCAGGCCCTTCAGGTCTGGTATGGATATTAAGGGGAACTCCGTGCCAAAATTTAAAAAAAATGGCATGGGGTAACTCCCAAAAATACATACCGGACCTTCATGTCTGGTATGGATTTTAAGGAGAACTCCGCGCCAAAATAAAAAAAAATGGTGTGGGGTTCCCCCAAAAATCCACACCAGACCCTTATCTGAGCATGCAACCTGGCAGGCTGCAGGAAAAGAGGGGGGATTAGAGAGCACCCCCCCTGAACCGTACCAGGACACATGCCCTCAACATGGGGAGGATGTCCTCATGTTGATGGGGACAAGGGCCTCATCCCCACAACTCTTGCCTGGTGGTTGTGGGGGTATGCGGGTGGGGGGATTATCGGAATCTGGAAGCCCCCTTTAACAAAGGGGACACCCAGATCCCAGCCCCCCCCCCATGTGAATTGGTAATGGGTATATTGTACCCCTACCATTTCACAAAAAGAAAGTATCAAAATGTTAAAAAAACACAGGAGATAGCTTGGGACAAGTCCTTTATTAAAAATAAAAAAGTAAACAATAAAAAAGAGCTTCCAGTGATATAATCCAATAAATCCATGCTCCTACTCCAGCGATGTAATTCAATTCTCGATCTCCAGCGACTTCAGCGAGGATCACGCATAGGATCCTGCCTCCACCGGAGGCACCCAGCCAATGATGCGGCGCTAGCTTGACAGCTCTTATGTAGCTGAGGGTGGGGCTACCCATCACGTGACCCCATCCCCCTCTGACAAGGGGAAATGCCGGGGTTTCCCAGTGACATGTATGAGTGACCCCGCTGCCCTCTGATGCAACGGTAATCCTGCGTTGCTTTTTGACACTTTTTTTTTGTAAAATGGTAAGGGTCTGGTACGGATTTTTGGGGGGAACCCCATGCCATTTTTTTTTAAATTTTGGCACGGAGTTCCCCTTAATATCCATACCAGACCTGAAGGGCCTGGTGTTGGAATTTTGGGGGACCCCCATGCATTTTTTTTTTTTTCAATGGCTTTCAATAACTTTTATATTAACCTTTAAAATTAGCTCTTTTGATTTTTCAGGTTCGTGTCCCATAGACTTTAACGGTGTTCACGTGTTCGAACAAATTTTTTGCCTGTTCACATGTTCTGGATGAGAACCGAACAGGGGGGTGTTCCACCCATCCCTATGTATGACAATGTAGATGGTCAAGCTGTTTTCTTATTTATTTTTTTATCAAAAGTAAACTATTTTTAAAAAGGTTTACTATAACCCCAGATAAATTGAATTGGATAAGCAAACCACTTGAGGAGGGAGTTTTCAATATTCATAGGTTTAGTTTTAAATAATATACTGTATATTTCTAGTACTCATTTAAATATAAACCTAAATATAAGCCACAGTAGCACATATTTGGATACATACCCAGGGCCCAATGGAACAGAACTAATTATATACTTGTACTTCTTACCTTGTGTATACTGTCTCTAAGGTTTTTTTTTTTCAGTTGTCAGCAATAAATAAAAGGAAGAAAGGTATGCCTGAAATATTACAAGGGTAGCTGGTGATCTTATGTCCTGTGAGATATGTAGCAGTGGCCATTTTTGCTTTGGTTGTACAAAAATGTTCACGTGTCCAAAATAAGACACCCTGCGATCATTCTTTATCCGTAATAATCTTGCTAAATATTCCCCTGGTTTATTTCCCCACTAGTATCTTTTCTTGGTCACCATATTGAAAACCAGTTTTGTCTCCTGTTCCATTAAGGCTCCTATCTCATCTCTTTTTTAGCACTAACATATGTTTTATGGCTGGA
Organism: Lithobates clamitans; assembly: GCA_037952925.1. Taxonomy (NCBI): domain Eukaryota; kingdom Metazoa; phylum Chordata; class Amphibia; order Anura; family Ranidae; genus Lithobates; species Lithobates clamitans. Next base: position 4,673,235 of record JBBGZY010000603.1, on the reverse strand, counting down.
TCTGCTTTCTTTTTATGTAGTTGTTCTAACTCATATAATTTGTTTAATAGTGTACTTATTTTATTCCATTCTCTCTTTCTTTTTCTGAGCCACAATAAAAATCAATGCCTGACTCCAGTTCTCTGCAGACTCTTTGTGGCATAGTGATCTCCTACCTAACAGAGTCTGTATAACATAGTTCTGGAAGCAGGAGGAGGAGGCAGAGAGCAGCAGCACAGAACATAGATTCTGGAGAAAGGTAAGAGTCCTTCTGTCTCTCATTTGTATTTTGATATGTGATTACGGTTAGCTTTTTAATTAATGGGCAGGGCTAAACGGGGAATTATGGGAGTGTGTGGCACATACCTTCCTGTGCTTCTCAGTCATATCATTGTGTACATACTTACAAATGAATATACATCTTTGTTAAACTATCTGTAGTCTTTTAAAAGGGATATTTATTAGATTAGAAAAAAAATTAGTTGAAGAGTTTCTTTGTTTTTTTTTTGTTTTTTTTAACACTGTTTTCTTTAGACCCATGCATCACTTCTGGATCCTAAACTGTTTCCTGCAGGCCCCTATGTCACTTCTGGATTCTGAACTATGCCCTGTAATGACATGGAAGTTGGCAAGAGGAACCACAGAGTGCTACAGGGAACACAGAAGACCGCTATTTCTATAAGCCATGCACAATATTATGAACAATTTAGCGACACCCTTTTCTGTCCATGGGTGTCCCTCTTTCTCAAGTTTCAAAGTTTGGAGGTTTGCTTGCCTAAGGTGATGGGCATATAGAAAGCATATTAATATAAATCAATTATTAGGCATATTGCTATTGCTCCAAAATAACTTCTAAAATAAATATACTTTATTCACTATACTTGATTGAATGTAAAATCAAAATACTAATATTTCAATAAACACATAATAAAAAAGTAGGTAAGCTATATCCTGTAGACCTAGGGCACTCAATAGAAGACCCAGGATAGGGTTCTGAGTGCCAAGGTGTAGCAACATTCTTGCTTATAGACCCCCAAAGAGCAGGAGCCTGGTTGTAACGGCAGTCTCTGTTATCCAAGTTCAAATGCCCCAATTGCATTGGTGAGACCCCTTTTACCCTGGAGGCATTTTTCAGGCACTTTAGGGCTAAAAATAGTGCCTATAATGCGCCTGAAAAAAGCCTCAGCTTCAATCCCAGTGTGAAAGCCTGAATGCTTTCACACTGGGGCGTTGCGATGGCAGGGCGTCACAAAAAGTCCTGCAAGCAGCTTCTTTGCAGCGCTGTAGGAGCATTGAATACACTTCTCCTAAAGCGCTCCTGCCCATTGAAATCATGGGCAGCACCGCCGAACTGCTGGCAAAGCACCGCTACAGCAGCATTTTGCGGGCAGTTTTAACTCTTTTTCGACTGCTGTCAGGGGATAGAACCACTGCGCTAGTGGCCGAATAGCGCTGCTAAAACGAGGGTAAAGCGCAGATAAAAATATCGGCGCTTTACCGCCGACGCCCGGACACTGGCAGTGTGAAAGTGCCCTGACAGTATAGAAATGACTTAAATAAAATAAATAAATAAATAAATAAATAAATAAATAAATAGGCTTTAGCTAATATTAAGAAACAAATAAAAAACATTAAATTGGACCTATGGGTTAAATACTACCAAAGGCCAGTGATGTTACCACCACTGAATAGTATTATCAACTTTAAATGTCTAACCTTATCTAACATTATAGCCTTTATTTGGCCTTTTTACACAAATATTAAGATATACATGTACAAAACTGATGAGCATTCCAACTGAGCTTTCAATACAGTGGGGTTGATTTACTAAAACTGTAGAGTGCAAAATCTAGTGCACCTTTGCATGGTAGCCCATAAGCTTCTAACCTTAGCTTGTTCAATTAAGCTTTGAAAATAAAATCTGGAAGCTGATTGGTTTCCATGCAGAGCTGCCATATTGAAAGCAGACTCCTCATTGGTAAAGTTACATTCTTGCCTGACCCCACACAGTTTTTCTAACAAGCTCCCATGCTTTAACCTCTTCTGGACCGCCAACTGTATATATATATGTTTACTTTGACGTTATATACCAGTGATGGCAAGCTTTGGCACCCCAGATGTTTTGGAAGTACATTTCCCATGATACTCATGCACTCTGCAGTGTAGTTGAGCATCAAGGGAAACGTAATTCCAAAACATATGGGGTTTCAAGGTTCGCTATCACTGTTCTATACCGTTGTTATAGCAGCAGCTAGCTGCCATAACCCCAGTATTTTTTTTACACAGTGGGTGATTTAGTGTCTGATAAAAGTGGTTCCGGTTGCAGATTCGCCATGGGATCACTATTCTAGGCAGCGGGAGAGGTGCCCCCCCTTCCATCACTTCCCGGTCATTTCCCCACTTACCGGAGCTGTTGGTAGAGGGGGAAATGATCCAATCCCCTGGAGCGATGGGCAGGAAATCGAGTGAGGGCAAAATGGCCCCCACTTGACTCTATGTCCTCGGAGTATCGGAGTGATGTCTGATGTCATTTCTGCCTAACGGCCTTAAAGGGCCAATTTATAGTAAATGTAAAATTCTTTTTTTTTTTTTTTTGCTTTTAAGTGTAAATGTGAGATCCGAAGTCTTTTTGACCCCAGATCTCACATTAAAGAGTACCTGTCATGCTTATTTATATTACATGTTTACATTCCTTGTAATAGGAAAAAAGTGATAAAAAAATATTTAAAGGGACCGTGTAAAAATAAAAAATAAAAAGTAAGATAAATAAGAATAAAAGAAAAACAAAAAGTGTAAAGCACCCCCGTCCCTCCAAGCTTGCACACACAAGCATGTGCATATGTAAGTCGTGCCAACATATGTAAACGGTGTTTAGCCACTTGCCCACTAGGCACATATACCCCCTTCGTAACCAGGCCAATTTTCAGCTTTCAGCATGCTCACATTTTGAATGACAATTACTCAGTCATGCAACACTGTACGCATATGAAATTTTTGTCCTTTTTTCATATTAATAGAGATTTCTTTTGGTGGGATTTAATCACCACTGGGTTTTTTTTATTTTTTGTGCTATAAATGAAAAAAGACCAAAAATTTTGTAAAAAATTGATCACACCTGATGTACCGGAGGCCTATCTAATTTCTTGAGGCACTAATAAGCCAGGAAAGTACAAATACCGCCCCCCCATGACCCCTTTTTGGAAAGTAGACATTCCAAGGTATTTAGTAAGAGGCATGGTGAGTTTTTTTGAAGTTGTAATTTTTTCCCACAATTCTTTGCAAAATTAAGATTTTTTTCACAAAATTGTCATATTACCAAGTTATTTCCCACACACTGTATAAGCATACTTGCAACTACACTCCAAACACATTCTGCTGCTCCTCCTGAGTATAGTTATACCACATGTGTGAGACTTTTACACAGCCTGGCCACATACAGAGGCCCAACATGCAAGTAGCATACATTACACATATAATTTCCTGACAACCTATCACACTTTTGAAGGCACTGGAGCACTAGGACAATAAAAACACCCACAAAACTAACCAAATTTGGAAAGGAAACACCCCAACATATATTCTATGAGGAATTATGAGTCTTTTTTTTCCTCAAGTTTTTGGAAAATGTAGAAAGAAAATGAAAACTCATTTTTCTTACTCAAAGTTTTAGTTTTATAAGATATTTCTAAGATACAGCATGTGCATACCACAAATTACATCCCAAAACACATTCTGCTACTTCTCCTGAGTATGACAATACCACATGTGAGACTTTTACACAGCCTGGCCACATACAGATGCCCAACATTCAGGGGGCACAGTCAGGTGTACTAGGAACATAAAATTACAAATCAAATTTCCTGACCACCTTTTACACTTTTGTGAGGCACTGTAGGTCACTGATAAGCACTGTAGTGGCACTGATGTGGCATGGATGTAGGCATGAATAAGGCACGAAAGAGCACTGATGTGGCATGGATGAGCACGGATGAGGCATTGATGTGGCATGGATGAGACATTGATGTGGCATGGATAAGGCATGGATGAGGCACAGATGGGCATGAATGAAACACGGATGAGTCATGAATGAGGCACAGATGAGGCATGGATGAGGCACAGATAGGCATGAATGAAGCATGGATGAGGCATTGAGGCACAGAAGGGCATGAAAGAGGCAAAGATGGGCATGGATGAGGCACAGATGGGGATGAATGAGACACAGATGAGCATGAACGAGGCACAGATGGACCTGGATGAGGCACAGATGGGGATGAATGAGGCCCGGATTAGGCACATATTGGCATGAATGATGCACAGATGAGGCATGGATGAGGCACAGATGGGCATAATTGAGGCACAGATGGGCATGAATGAGGCACATATGAGGCATGAATGAGGCACACATGGGCATGGATGAGGCACCTATGGGCATGAATGAGGCACAGATGGGCATGAATGAGACACATATGAGGCATGAATGAGGCACATATGGGCATGAATGAGGCACATATGGGCATGAATGAGGCACAGATGGGCATGGATGAGACACAGATGGGCATAAATAAGGCACATATGGGCATGAATAAGGCACAAATGGGCATGCATGAGGCACAGATAAGGCATGAATGAGGCACAGGTGGGCATGAATGCAGCACAGATGAGCGTGAATGAGGCACAGATGAGGCACGGATGAGGTATGGGTATGTACTGCTGCATTCTCCCTTCTCCCCTTGCATGCTCTACTGTCCTCCCAGAACTAGCCTTTTACTCTGCGTATATAGATATGGTAGTAGCGTGCTGCCACCTAGGGATACAATTTAAGAATTACAGGGTACAGCTGCTGCAATCACCAAATGTATTCCCACATCCGCATTAAATCAATACTAAAATGTGTGATCGCGCTGAATATAAATCAATATGAAATAATAACTACAAAGTGACAATAAATGACTAAATAGGTGTTTCATATATATAAAGTGTCAGTGCAAATTAAATCCATAAACAAACATATAATGCAAAAAAGCCAATGCAATAAATAATAAAGGTTCATATAAATTGTGCAATCAAAAAAGTCTCTGTTTGATAAGGTGCTTCATAAAGATGACCCCACAGTGTAACATCAATTTTCCACTTGTGATCCTTTCGATAGGCGAAGTGCAAGCCTACCTCCATTATAGACCCCTAAGGGTCAACAAAGCATGTACACAGGTCAATCTGATGGACCAAACTTTGGTGTTCAGGTTCCTTTAGGAACAATGGAATTCCCTCTCCAAGATGGCACCACACAGCTCACATATAGGTCATAGACAACAGAAAAACAACCTCCAATAGTGCAGTACCTGGGTTATTAGGCTCAACACACCACACAGAACCCACTTCATAAAATGCACTCACATTTATTGGTAAAAAAACAAGCGTATAATACAATCCAGCATCTCACATAAACCAGTGAAAACTCCTGCCACCAGGCTAAACCTCTATGCGTTACTCCACCAACGCACGTCTGGAGGGAAACCCACTGTGGCGTTGCCTCTATGAAGCACCTTATCAAACAGAGACTTTTTTGATTGCACAATTTATAAGAAGCTTTATTATTTATTGCATTGTTTTTTTTGCATTATCTGTTTGTTTATGGATTAAATTTGCACTGGCACTTTATATACAGTGCTTTGAAAAAGTATTCATACCCCTTAAAATCTTCCACATTTTATCATGTTACAACCAAAACTGTAAATGTGATTCACCAACACAAAGTGGCACATAATTGGTAAGTGGAAGGAAAATGATAAATCTTTTTCAAAATCAGTTTTTACAAATAAATATCTGAAAAGTGTGGCATGCATTTGTATTTGTACAGCCCCCTCTACTCTGATACCCCTAACTAAAATCTAGTGGAACCAATTTCCCTCAGAAGTCCCCTAATTAGTAGAGTCCCCTTTGTGTAATTTCATCTAAGTATAAATACAGCTGTTTTGTGAAGCCCTCAGAGGTTTGTTAGAGAACCTTAGTGAACAAACAGCATCATGAACGCCAAGGAACACACCAGACAGGTCAGGGATAAGGTTGTGGAGAAGTTTAAAGCAGGGTTAGGTTAAACAAAAATATCCCAAGCTTTGCACATCTCATGGAGCACTGTTAAAGCCATCATCCAAAAATGGAAAATGTATGGAACAACTGCAAACTTACCAAGACATGGCTGTCCACCTAAACTGAAAGGCTGGACAAGGAGAGCATTAATCAGAGAAGCAGCCAAGAGACCCGTGGTAACTCTTGAGGTGCTGCAGAGATCCACAGCTCAAGTGAGAGAATCTATCCACAGGACAACTATTAGTCATGCACTCGACAAATCTGGCCTTTATAGAAGAGTGGCAAGAAGAAAGCCATTGTTGAAAGGAAACCATAAGAAGTCCCATTTGCAGTTTGCAAGAAGCCATATGGAGAACACAGAAAACATGTGGAAGTAGTGGCTCTGGTCAGATGAGACCAAAATGTTACTTTTTGGCCTAAAAGCAAAAAGCTATGTGTGGAGGTAAACTAACACTGCACATCACCCTGAACACACTGCGAAACATGGTGGTGACAGCATCGTGTTGTGGGGATGCTTTTCTTCAGCAGGGACAGGGAATCCAGTCAGAGTTTATGAGATTGGATGGAGCCAAATACAGGGCAATCTTAGAAGAAAACCTGCTAAAGTCTGAAAAAGACTTGAGACTTTGGCAGAGGTTCTCCTTCCAGCAGGACAACGACCCAAAACATACAGCCAGAGCTACAATGGAATGGTTTAGGTCAAAGCATATTCATGTGTTAGCATGGCCCAGTCAAAGTCCAGACACAAATCCAATTGAGAATCTGTGGCAAGACTTGAAAATTGCTGTTCACTCCATCCAATCTGACAGAGCTTGAGCTATTTTGCAAAGAAGAGTAGGCATAAATGTAACTCTCTAGCTGTGCAAACCTGGTAGAGACATCCCCAAAAAAAACTTGCAGCTGTAATGGCAGCGAAAGGTGGTTCTACAAAGTATTGTAGGGGCTGAATACAAATGCACGCCACACTTTTCACATATTGAGTTGTAAAAAATTTGGAAAACCATATATCATTTTCCTTCACAATTATGTCCTACTTTGTGTTGGTCTATCACATAAAATCCCAATAAAATACATTTACGTTTTTTGTTGTAACATGACAAACATGACAAAATTTGGAAAATGTTAAGGGGTATGAATACTTTTTCAAGGCACTGTATATGAAACACTTACCTATTTAGTCATTTATTGTCACTTTTTAGTTATTATTTCATCCTGATTTAGAGGCAGCGTGATTGCACATTTTAGTATTTATTTACTTGACGTAACATCATCTTTCACATACAAAAAAATTGCACATATACGGTGTGTCATAAAATATTCAATGATATCCATTTTATTATCTAAGGTCTAAGGTCTCTAATATATATATATATATATATATATATATATATATATATATATATATATATATATATAATGTTTTGGGGTTATAAGTAATTTTCTAGCAAAAAATACAGATTTTAACTTGTAAACAACAAATGTCATGTCAGAAATAGGCTGGGTTGGTGATGATAGTTATGCCACCACATTAACCATGCAGGAAATATGAGAGAAATTATAGTTAATACATGACCCAGCCTACTACTAATGCTACTGCGTTTCTTCAAATTTTAAAATATTTGCTTTTTCATTCATAAACCATTTTATTTTAATAAGCCTACATTTAGCAGAGTTATAACTTTAGCTTAGTGTACAAATGAAATCACTGGGGTTTATTTACTAAAGCTGGAAAGTGCAAAATCAGGCTCACTTATGCATAGAAACCAAATTCCAGGTTTTATTGCCAAAGCTTAATTGAACAAGCTGAGGTTAAAAGCTGATTGGTTTCTATGCAGAAGTGAGCCTGACTTTGCACTCTCCAGTTTTAGTAAATAAACCCCACTGTATTCATTCCTCATTAGCTTTTAAATGTATTCCTCCTTTTAAAAGATATATACATCTGACCATCTGTCTACCATATAATCTATGACTACATGGCTTAAGAGGAAAAAATGGAACAATGATACAATGTTGAACATTTTCAATTACTGAACTTAAAGAATGTAAAATATACTGACTGTAAACATTTTGACTGGGACAGATTTTTTGCAAAGCTATCAAAATCATTAGTCTACCTACCATAATGTATTAAAAGCTAAAGTGGTATCCTTTACCATGGATGACTGTCCATAACACGGAATACTGTAACCCAAGATCCCTCAGATTTCTAAACAATGGGCCAGTTTACATTCCTTCTGACCTTACGTGGGCACACTGTCATGAGTGGGAGTTGAAAATGTCCCAGCATAAGTGGGAGTAAGCCTGGGGCTTAGTGATGAATAGGAGTAAAAAATCCCTTAGAGTTGCTAGGGTTAGTAAAAATTGGCTTAAGGCCTGTAACTAGGGGGAGGAGAAATAATACCTCATCCTTATTGTCTGTAGATGGAGCAGTGCTCCATAATTTAAATCCATAGAAGTAACAATGACCCGTTGTTGGTGTTAGTGTGAGGAATAGTGCCACAATGGTGGTTTCTCTGGGGGGAATAATGTCTATCAATTGTGTTAGTTGAAAAAATTATGCCCTTTGTAGCGGTTAGTGATGAGTGCTTTGTGGGAGGATATACAAACCTAGCCTGAAATCTGTGAAACATGGAAACCAAAAAAACAAGCAGTCCATTAAGTCTGCCCTATTTTAAACTGTCAGAGAAGGACTTTTTCTATCCTTACTCGCCATGCTCCTGTGCGCATGCGTGGCGCAATGGTGCGGCGTGTGCGTGTGCACAACAGTTCCCGTGTGCGCATAGTAGCTCGCGAGTGTGTACGGTAGTGCACGCAGTGTGCGCAATGGTGCACGCCGAGGCGCGGCTATTTCAGACGGTTCTGGCGGCCAGACGGGTTGCTGGTTTGTTGTCAGCTTCCTGTTTGTGCCTGTTTCCAGTTTGCCATATCTGATCACCTGCCTTGACCCGGACTGTTCCTGACTACACTGCTGCTCTCCTTGATCATACCCTCGGATTGCTTTAACGGACTTTGCTTGATCTGCCTACCAGTGTTTGACCCTCGGCCTGCCTAACGGACTTTGCTTGATCTGCCTACCAGTGTTTGACCCTCGGCCTGCCTAACGGACTTGCTTACTTGCCTTACCTAGAATTGACCTCTGGCCTGTTTCACGGACTTGCTTACTTCTTCTGGTACCTGATTCCTTTGTCCTGCATTGGACCCTCAGTCAGTTCCTGAAGCTCAGCTATCCCTCATGCAGCTCCTCAGGTTCCTAAAGGAACTCACAACTGCTGGTGGCCTGTGCCTCCGCGTGTCACCTGTTCCCTGTATCACCTTCAGGGGACAGGGTGCACGTGGTCGCAAGGGCGAGCCGCTCTCGGCATCTCAGCCTCGGTAAGTACTATCCTTGACAGTACAAACCAGCTAGATGTCCGAGGCCGACAGAGCACGCTCTCCTCTGGAGATCTTGTGCCAGCAGGTTTCAACTCTTACTGACACCGTCCAAAAGCTGCAAGAAGGATATACACAGATTGATAACCTTCAGCAACTCACGGGATCACCTTTACCTGCAGCCACAGCTCCCGCACCTACCAGTGGGGTCTCCTCTTCTCAGGCTACCACTAACCCTACTGTAGTAATGGCACTTCCAGAGCCCAGGGTTCCCACACCTGAGCGTTTTGCAGGAGACCGCAAGAAGTACAGGGCTTTTAAAAATGCCTTTTCCCTCTATTTAACCTTTCAGCCCAGAACTTTTTCTTCAGAAATTGTAAAGGTGGGTTTCGTGATCTCCCTCCTGGCCGAGGAACCACAGGCCTGGGCCCACAGCCTGATGGAACAAAGTAGCCCTGTGCTGAACTCAATTGATTTTATGTTTGAGAGTATGTCCCAACTCTATGACGACCCGCAGCGCAGGGCCACAGCTGAAGAAACCCTGCACAGCTTGTCACAAGGAAGAAGACCAATAGAGGACTATACGGTGGAATTCCATAAATGGGCAGCTAATACAGGCTGGAATGAGCCTGCCCTAAGATACCAGTACCGTCAAGGCCTGTCTGAGGTCCAAAAGGACGAATTAGCCAGGATGGAAACCCCAGCTTCTCTAGGGGAGTTGATCCAATCAGCCACCAAGCTGGATAGGCGCTTGCATGATCGATGCTCAGAGTGTTTTCAGGGACCGCGTCTGGCTTGGACATCATCCAGGCGAATTCCGACCCATGTACCGTCTCCGACTGCAGTCACCTCTTCAGCTCCTGAGGTCGAGCCTATGCAACTCGGTTTGGTCCGTGCTCCTCTGACCCCTAAGGAAAGGCAACGCAAACGTCAATCCAACGTGTGCTTATACTGCGAGGGTACCGGACATTTTCTACACAGCCGTCCAGTAAGGCCTAGTAAGTCCTACCCGCAAAACTTTGTGCACTGTCAAATCAGGATTGTGCCTAAGACTTACATGATTCTGTTTGTCTCCTTACAGCTAACGGAAGTGGAAACTCGCCTGCCGGCTATAATTGACTCAGGAGCTTGCAGCTGTTTCCTAGATGTTACCCTAGCTCACGGTCTGCATATCCCCCTTCAAACCAAGGCACGAAGTCTACAAATACATCTGGCTGACGGGTTTCTTCCTCGCTCTGGACCCATCACCCAGGAGACTCAACCCATTCTTGCTACCACGGACTCTGGCCATCAGGAGTTCCTACGATTCAATCTCATCCATTCTCCAATCTTTCCTATTATACTAGGTCTGCCCTGGCTCCGGGCGCACGACCCTCAGATAAACTGGAGTACCAAGAAAGTATCTTTTCCATCTCAATACTGCTCCCAGCACTGTCTCTCCCCAGCTCCTAGTGTCTGCTCAACCATCCCAACCACGCCTGACAACATCCAACATGTCCATTCTGTATACCTCGAGTTCCAGGGTGTGTTTTATAAACAAAAGGCTGACTGTTTACCACCACATCGGCCGTATGACTGCCCGATTGACCTCCTGCCCAGCTCGGACGAAACTAAAAGCTCTCAAGCAGTACATTGATGAAAACCTCGAAAAAGGCTTAATTGGTCCCTCTTCTTCACCAGCCAGAGCTGGTATCTTTTTTGTGGGGAAAAAAGATGGGTCCCTAAGGCCATGTGTGGACTACAGACAACTTAATAACATAACAATCAAGAACAGATACCCATTGCCACTCATTCCCAAGTTATTCCAACGGTTCCGATCCGCCCGAATTTTCTCCAAGCTGGATCTCAGAGGCACTTATAATCTCATCAGGGCTGGGGATGAGTGGAAAACTGCCTTTAGGTCCAGGTTCAGACATTTCAAGTACCTGGTGATGCCGTTTGGGCTCTGCAACGCCTTGGCCACTTTTCAACATCTGGTGAAGGATATTTTTCGGGAATACCTTGACGACTTCTTAGTTGTCTACGTGGATGACATTCTCATTTTCTCCGCCACCATTGAACTGCACCGAGGGCATGTTAAAAAGGTTCTCACCATACTCAGGCAGCATAAGTTATAACTCAAAGCCGAGAAATGTGAGTTTGAGAAATCTGTTGTGCAATTTTTGGGATTCATTATTTCTACCAACGGGGTCGCAATGTACCCACAAAAGGTCAAAGCAATCCAGGAATGGCCAGCCCCATTGGATAAGAAAGGGGTGCAACGATTTATAGGGTTTGCCAACTTCTATAGGAGATTTATTGTTGAATTTTCTTATATTGTGGCACCCATTACTCAGTTGACACATCAACACAGTCATTTTCAATGGTCTCAAGCAGCACAGGAAGCCTTTACTAAGCTAAAAGCTTTATTCATCTCCGCACCAATTCTATGTCACCCTGATCCAACTCTACCATTTCTATTGGAGGTGGATGCATCAGAAACCGCTACAGGGGCCATTCAGTCCCAGAGACATGGGCCCAAGGCTATTCTACACCCTGTAGCCTTCGCATCTCGGAAGCTCAGCCCGCCAGAAGTCAACTATGAAGTAGGTGATAGGGAGCTGCTGGCCATCAAGTTTGCCCTAGAAGAATGGAGGTACTTATTGGAAGGTGCACTTCATCCGGTTATGATCTTTACAGATCATAAAAATTTAGAGTACCTCTGAACAGCGAAACGCCTGAAACCCAGACAAGCCCGTTGGGCTCTCTTTTTCTCTAGATTTAATTTTCACATATATTATAGTATATTATATTATATTATATTATAGACCAGGCTCAAAAAATGGAAAGGCAGACGCACTCTCTCGGATGTTCTCTGCAGATCCTCAAATGGCTGAACCCAGTACTATCCTTTCGTCACAAAACTTCCTTGGACTCACCCGAGCAGACTTAATAACTTCCATCAAGTCTTCATCCAGTCACTGCTCCGACTCAGAAATACATACCTTAGATAAACATGATGATCTACTCTGGGCCCGGGGAAAAATTTTTGTACCACGTGAAACACAGCCTTTGGCTCTCAAGACTTGTCACGACCATAAATTGTCAGGTCACTTTGGGACAAGGAAAATGGCTGAATTGATTTCTCGTTCTTTCTGGTGGTCAGGGTGAAGACAAGATTGTAAGGATCACGTCTCTTCCTGCCCCCTTTGCCAGCGTAACAAGGGTCAAAACACCAAGTCCTGGGGGCTACTCAAACCCTTGCCCATCCCAGAGCGACCATGGGCTAAAGTATGCATGGATTTCATTGTGGACTTACCTGCCTCAGAAGGGTTCACCACCATCCTGGTCGTTGTCGACCGCTATTAAAAGATGGCTCACTTTTTGCCCATGACGGGCACCTCTTCTGCTTCAGACACAGCCAATATTTTTCTCAAAGAAGTAATCAGACTCCATTGTGTGTCTAAAAGTATCTTCTTAGATAGGAGCATTCAATTTACTTTCAAAACCTTGGAAATTAAGACTTGCCTCTCTTCAGTGTACCACCCACAGAGCAACGGCCAGGCGGAGAGGACAAAGCAAACCTTGGAGCAGTACCTCAGTTGCTTCTGTTCTGGCTCTCAAGATGATTGGGCAACTCTCCTCCCCTATGCCGAGTTCGCTTACAATAACTCTGTCCATTCCGCCACTAATCAAACACCCTTCTGGGCAAACTTTGGGTTCCATCCCACCTTCCTCTCTAACAACATCCCTGAAATGTCCATTCCTGCTGTTCAAGACCGGATAACTTCCATATAGTCCAACTTTAAAAAAAATTCAGGATACTTTACAAAAGGCTCAGGATAGCTATAAGAGACAGTATGACAGAGGGAGGAAGGAGAACCCAATCGTCAATGTTGGCGAGGAGGTCTGGTTGTCAGCTGCAAATCTTAAGATACCCCTGCCCTCACAGAAACTTGGACCAAGGTTCATTTCAAATTAAGAGGATGATTAACCCCGTGGCGTTTGAGCTGGCATTACCAAATTCTTATAGAATACACCCAGTCTTTCACGCATCCTTGTTAAAACCTGTTGGGTCCGGCTCCTTTCTCGGGAGAAGGGAACTTCCTCCCCCGCCAGTTGAAGTGGACGGGGATAACGAGTTTGAAGTGGAGTCCATTATGAACTGCAGAAAGAGGGGCAGATAGCTTCAGTACCTAATCCAATGGAAAGGATATCCTCCTGAGGACAATTCTTGGGAGCCCGCTAGGAACCTGAATGCCCCACAGTTAATTCAAGCCTTCCACCGAGAACATCCAGAGCTGATGTCCAGTTTGGGCGTCCAGTGTCCGCCCCTAGGGGGGCACTGTCAGAGAAGGACTTTTTCTATCCTTACTCGCCATGCTCCTGCGCGCATGCGTGGCGGATTGGCGCTTCGGCGCTCACACGTGCACGGCCCAATGGTGCGGCGCGTGCGTGTGCACCACAGTTCCCGTGTGCGCACAGTAGCTTGCGAGTGTGCACAGTAGCGCACACAGTGTGCGCAATGGCGCACGCCAAGTCGCGCGCTGTGGCGGGGCTATTTCAGACGGCTCTGGCGCCCAGACGGGTTGCTGGTTTGTTGTCAGCTTCCTGTTTGTGCTCTCCTTGATCTGACCCTTGGCTTGCTTTAATGGACTTTGCTTGATCTGCCTACCAGTGTTTGACCCTCGGCCTGCCTAACGGACTTTGCTTGATCTGCCTACCAGTGTTTGACCCTCGGCCTGCCTAACGGACTTGCTAACTTGCCTTACCTGAATTTGACCTCTGGCCTGTTTCACGGACTTGCTTACTTCTTCTGGTACCTGATTCCTCTGTCCTCCATTGGACCCTCAGCCAGTTCCTGAAGCTCAGCTATCCCTCATGCAGCTCCTCAGGTTCTTCAAGGAACTCACACCTGCTGGTGGCCTGTGCCTCCGCGTGCCACCTGTTCCCTGTATCACCTTCGGGGGACAGGGTGCGCGTGGTCATAAGGGTGAGCCGCTCTCGGCATCTCAGCCTCAATAAGTACTATGCTTGACAGAAACAAAATAGCAAATAAGGAAAAAAAATATAGCATATACAATTGCGACACAAGTAATATTGTAATTGAACGTTATTAAAAATTAACTTTCCTTTTCAATCTGCAGCTGCTGTAATTTTCAGAAAATGCAATGCAATAAGGCCACCTGGAGTTGTTCTGTACATATGTACTGAACACACTCCAGAAACATAATTTCCTGCTTGTGTGATTATCTCATTGATTTTCACAGAAGTCTGCACTAAGATACAAGTCAGATTTCATGGATCCCCTGGAACAAAAATGTCATTTTTAGTAAGATACTTCCAATAGGAACACGTCCAGGGATGCAGGCCCAGCAGATTTCCTCATTAGTGTTCTGCAGGTGCCACAGCTGGTTGATAATTATGAAGCCACTCCCATTAGATTAATTTTCCACATGAGCACAGAGAAACACAGAGGGATTTCTTCAATATAACAAAAGGTAGGAATCTGCAACAAAGGTTGTTATAATCCTTGCAATGTGCATAGATCACCCAGAGTAGAATGTTTTTTTCTCAACAAACGGGGAGTTACGCTTTAATGTTGACTGACTCACTACCTCTGCTGAGAGTCTATTAACTCATCTTTTAGTAAAATAATTCTTTCTAATGTGAGTTTTGAACTTTCCTCTTTCTGGTTTGAGAAAATTTCCCTGTGTTCTCGATCTTAACTTTATATTGAAAATACTGCCCTCTTGAACCTTATTCACCCTCTAGTGTATTTAAAGATTTGAGTCATGTCTCCCACACCCTTCTTTTCTCATGACTGTACATTTTAAGTTTCTGAAGTCTCTCCTTATATGTTTTATCCCCCAGGTCTTTCACCTTTTTTTTGTTCCCATCTCTAGACGTATTCTATCTTATCAATATATTTTTGTAAGTGATGTCTCCTAAGCTGGACACAGTTTTCTAAGTGGCCTAAATTAAGAGGCCTAGGGGAATCAAGGCCTCCTTCCTCCTGTCTGCGATTACTGATACACCCTTGAATTCTATTCACTTTTACCACTGGCCACACTGCTCATTTTGGAATCATCTTAAATACAGTAAATACCCCCATTTTTTTCCTCTGTAGTTCTCGTTTCTCAACTCATTGTTTATGAGTTGGAGGATTAACGGATGTCCATTTTTGTAGAATAACTTTATGTGCTATCCACATAGTATACATCTGTACTGGTAATGCACCATCGGTTATTTTACCTAATAATGCAAGGTTGGGCGTTCCTGTTATATCAGTGGAGCATAGTGAATTTAGAGTTATAAATACTTTTTCCCAATAACGATGAAGCTTTGGACATCGCCAAAGAATGTGGATAAAAGAGCCATTAAATAGAGAGCATCGCGGATGTAACAGTGTTATATATTTTCCCCAGGCATAGAGTTTTTGTGGAGTATAATGAGCCCTATGTATGATAAAAAGCTGGGATGTCCAAGGAAGTGTTTTCAGGGCACGTGTCCAGTCCTCATCTAGGTCCTCTATCTCTCCTTGCCACCGAGCCAAACTATTTTTATATTTTTCTGTACTCTCCATAGTTTGTAAGTTAAAGTAAAGGTCTCCTATTAATCCTTGTTTTGTACAGGCAACCAAGTCAGTAATTATCCCATATGGGCATCTGTTCCTCATATCCCCTATGTTGAGTAATATTTCGTACTGCTTCCCATACTCTGTGAATCAAATAAAAAGTAGGGAACCTCTTTTTATTATAAAAATGGTGAGCTACTATTAATTGAACTAAGGGGTATTTTTTAAATTGGGATGCTATTACTTTTTGTATAGGGTCCTCCATCGCATTGTTGATGGAGACAAGAACATCTTCCCTATATTCCTGACCCAGTGTGGGCATTATGTGTGGTGGGGACTTATCAGAATCTGAAAGCCCCAAATTAAAAAGATGTCCAGTTCTATTCTTTACATAAATTATTAAGGGGTACACAGCACACTTTGTTACTCATTTATCAATAAAAACACCCAAACGTTGGAAAAAGTCTCTTATTTAAAAAAAGCCCCACAATGAAGATCCAACAAAATTGTAATAGACAGATTGTACACCATCAGATGACATGATTGGCATTGAATTTACAATTTCGGACATTCTTTATTATTTTTTATAACTGACTTCTTCTATGGTGTGAGTATTTTATTTACTTTTTTTTTTAAATGAGTAACAAGGCGTACCCCTAACTAATTCATGTGGGGGGGCTGGTTAAAAAAAACCCCTCCCCACACCACTCTAAATCCACTCAGTCAGAAATGCGGGAATGAGGTCTTTGTCCCCATCAACATGGGACAAGGTGCCCCTCCAATGTGTAGCCCTGATCAAAAATTTTTGAAAGTGACACAAATATTCATTTTTGTAGGGGTCAGTGGGAGAAAACTGTGTCCTATTGTTGGGGTCATTTGGAGGAATAGTGCCCCAAAGGCTGTTTAAAGGCAAACAATGGGCCGCATCCAGCCCACAGGCTACAGTTTGGGAACCACTACTGTAACCAAAAGAGTGACAATAAGGTTACATTTATATTTCTGTCTATATTTTCATTGGGGAGATTCACCTTATCCATTTGTCCTGGTGATGTAATGATAAATCAAAAATGTCACAGTTGTTATCAGAAAAGTAATAGAGGCAAAATCTTCTAATGGGGACAACTATTCCAAAGAGGGCAATTCTCCCTAAATTAGAGACATTTCCTCCCACATCCTGTGGCATCTTCAGGATTGAAAGTGATTTTTACCCTTCCTCCACGCTATCCAAATTTAAAAATGTGGATAATACACATACATTGAAAAGCTATTTTTTTCTCACCCAACTTGTATCTTCTATCACTGAAAGGAAGTGAATTTCAATTTCCATTTTCTTATTTTAATTTTACCTTAATTTTCAGATACTGTAGATGTAATGAAGATATGGAGATTCTGGCAATATTGTCTTATTGCCAGGTTGATCATTTTTGAACCACAACTGCAAATGCTGGCATTCACATGAAAGGCTCCACACACAGAACAAGCAAGGCTGTCTTGCAATTAATCAGGAGTGTATTCCTAATGCTCTGTCTTAAAAATGTATGAGATTAACCTACTTAAAGTGGAACCTACATACAAATGAAAAAGCATCATAAGTCTGTCCTGCTTTCAGTATTGAATGTCTTTTTTGAAGTTTACCTTGTACCTTGAATATTTAGCTGTTGATCCTGCCAGAGCATTGACATCAGAACAAGAACATCCATCACCTTAGAAGATCGTGTTTCTTATTTATTAATGTTTCAAATTCCCATTCAGTGTAATTTCAAGAAAACTTTGCTGTTCTCCTACTCTTTTTAGAATGGTCTGCTGATGTTGATGAAGATTCCTGGGTTTATAAGGTTGAGCTATGGGATTAGAACATTTGGCTATATACAAGAGACGGATGTATTCTTATGTGAACTTTGGTGTGCTTTGTGCATTTCTTCCAGATTTGTGCAGTAATCCAGTGTGAAGCATGGTCTTTGTGAAGGGGAGTGCTTTCTATCCTTGTACAGGGTAACTGGTCTTCCATCCACCCTCCTGTAAATTTTTTGCAGACAGCCTGTAGTGGGTGGGTCTGCTTTTAGTGCAGGCTATGTGCAGCGAGAGAAGATTTCACCACTACTTTTACAAGATTATAACTTGGTTTACAAAGTATATCCAGCTTTAACCTCTTGTCGACCTGCTCACACAGATATACTGTGGCAGGTCGGCTCTCCTGTGCAAACTGACGTACCTGTACATCAGTCTGTAAAAGCAGGATAGAGAGCGCACACCCACCACGTGCCGTGGGAGTGTGCCCCTAGGACCTGTGGATTCAATGTCTGCCGGCGGCCCGCGATAGTGGCGAGGAGAGGCAGAACGGGGAACTCCCTGTAAAAAAGGCATTTTCCCATTCTGCCTAGTGACATGACAGGGATCTTCTGTTCCCAGTGATTGGGAACAGTGATCTCTGTCATGTTTCAGTAAGCCCAATCTCCTACAGTTAGAACACTCTGAGGTTACGGAAATAAGGCAGGCAAGCTCTTAGCGAAGCTGTGCTCGGGAGGCCTCCGGTCGACTCATATTGGAGCTTTACGCTCCTCTAACAGAAATTTTACTAATGCGCCCTCTGAGATTGGTGCCATCCTCACTCAGTACTATACCAATCTTTACTCTGAAGACCCCATTGACGTAGGGGCAGCGAACAAATTGCTCACGGCAATTAAACTACCTACCCTGTCCCCTGATCAGTTGGACACTCTAAACGCCCCCATTTCCCATGAGGACATCTGCTCTACTATTAAATCCCTCTCTAATGGAAAAGCCCCTGGCCCAGACCGCTTTTCGGCAGAATTCTGTAAATTGACATCCAAATTCATTCCTGAGACCCTATCCCATGTCTATAAAGCAATGTGGGCTGAGGGCCCATACCTTCCTACGGGCGCTCAAGCACACATTAAACTCATCGCCAAAAAGGGAAAAGATCCCCTCCTACTGGGTTCGTATAGGCCTTTATCCCTAATCAATGTAGACCCAAAAATTCAATCCAAAATCATTGCACCCCGTCTACCCGGGGCGGTCTGCCACCCTCAACATTTGTAATGTCCTCCTAGCCCTTGAATTTGCTAAGACACATCTTGACCATGACACAGCCATTGTTTCGCTAGATGCCGAGAAGGCTTTCGATAACATCAGCTTTTCTTGGCTCTTCATGGTCATGAGAGCAATCTGACTGACTGGCCCCTTACTACAATTTGTCCAAAAAAGTACTCCCCACCAACGGCCTGCCTTGTTACTCCTAATTTCATCTCCTCTAACATACCACTCACTAAAGGCACATGACAAGGCTGCCCCCTATTGCCTCTTCTTTTTAACATAGCCATCGAATCACTCTCCAGACTTTTAAACTCACTGTCGGGGGTCAGTGGTGTCACGGTGGGCAACCAAGTCCTACGCTCAGGCTCTATTCGCCGATGACATCCTCTTATTCTTACCCAATCCCTCCACGGATATTTCACTCCTCCGAGACCTATTTGCGACCTTCCGGGCCTGTTCGGGGCTCCGGATTAATTTTGACAAATTTTACCTCTCAACCCACAGCTGGCTCGAGTGTGGATGGGCTCATGCCTAATCATAGTAGTGAAACATCATATCACCTACCTGGGCATTCGCATTGGCAGGGAACCCTCCTCTCTATATAGCCTGAACTACCCCCTGGTGATAGCCAAGATTGTACAGGAGTTGTAAGCATGGGCAGACCTACCCCTTTCACTATTTGGGATGCCACCTCTTTAAAATGGTCTTGTTCGCTAGATTGTTGTATCCGTTACAGACCTTACCTTAATAATGAAACACACTGACGTCCAAAAGATTCACACTGCACTGCTTGCGTTCATTTGGCGTGGCAGAAAACCTTGCATTGCGCTTCAAAAACTCTGTCTCCCAAAGTGTGAAGGTGGAGCGGGTCTGCCCAGTATTAGATTCTATAATCTCTCCTGCCTATTGAGACAAGGTATTGACTGGTTGTCCAAAAACTCATGTTACTCCAACTACATGCTGGAGGGTGCCCTTGTGTCTCATTTTAATCTCCAGGCCGTCCTTCACTCTAGGCTACGCGCCCTTCCCCAGCCCCGGAGATCAAATCTCTTGATTAGAGACACTGTGATTGCCTGGAGAAAAATACGGAGTCTCCTGGGCCTACCCTTCTCAAATCACCTTTCCATACTTGGCCAGCCAATGTCCCCCCCTTCTATGGATCACAAAGCCTTTACTCAATAGACATCCTCAGGCATAACAACCATCTCTAAATTCACAGATCTTGCCCAAGGTATTTTTAGACCCTTTTCAGAATTAACTAAACAGTACTCCCTCACGCCATCACAGGTGTTTCACTATCATCAGCTAACCAGCTACCTCAGATCCTGCTTCAGCAAGCGCCAAAACCCTTGTCAACTCTCTTTCATTGCTGCCCTAATAGATCAGGACCAATATTCCATATCAGATATATACTCCAACCTCATCACCCATCAGGCTACAAAATACCACATTGTTCCCTTCAAACCCTGGATCTCTATTCTGGATGATCAAGATGCACCGGTGAAGATTCTTGCAGGATATCAAAAGATCCGCTCTATAGTAACATGCGAAACGTGGTGAGAAATCCAGTTTAAAATCGCCCATCGGGCGTATCTTCCATTCCACCACAGCAAAAATGACTCATCCATCTCCACATGCCCTTGGTGCTCTACTCCAAGACCATCCCTGTTCCACAGATTATGGACCTGTCAAGCAGTCTCCACCTTGTGGGACCAGGTGTTGGACTATATTGATAGATCTCAGCATTTACGTCTGCCTAAGGACACACTAATTTGCCTTTTCAGCTAAGACACCCCGCAAGCTTCCTTACCAACACCTACCTGTGCCTCTCTTCCTAAATGGGACCATATCTGCCTTCTGGCAGCCCGCAGGGCAACAATGCAAGCATGGGTCAACCCTTCTTGGCCTCAAATTGTCTCGGTTAAACAAGCACTCTTAACACTATTTCACACTGAGAAACTGGACACTATCACCCAACATTCTACATCACTGAAACGCTTCATTGCAAGATGGCATCGCTTCATGGAACACTCTTTCTCTCCAGAAGAAATCTCTTCCCATATGACTACCTTCCGCTACACGGACTGGTACCTGCGGACAGATCTTGCTAATACACTGGGCAAACTTAGGATCCAGGTCACCTCTAATGCCTTAACTCCACATATCTCCCCCCCCACAGGCATTCCACCTAATCTATCCATTTAAGTTGTACATTTGATGTGAAATATCTGATATTTCTTCATAATGGTAGTGATCTCTCTACCCATTTTCAGAGTGATTGTTCACATGCTTCCACTCCTTTGGCAAAACCTCCAGTTAGTTTCTCTTGTTAGACCAGATACTGTATTATTAGTTAATGTTTGTAGGCTTCGAATTACGCAGTTTTATCCTGCTCACTATGTCATATTTTGTTTATTACTTACCTTTTCTGACAGGCTACTCCTGCATCAACAAATCTTGTACTTTTGTATGAAAACTGAATAAATATATTTTAAAAAAAGAACACGCTGAGGGAACACACTTAACCCCTTGATCGCCCCCTTAGTGTTAACCCTTTCCCTGCCAGTGTCATTTTTACATTGATCAGTGCATTTTTATAGCACTGATCAATGTAATAATGTCACTGGTCCCCAAAAAGTGTAATTTGGGGTCACATTTGTCCGCCGCAATATCGCAGTCCTGCTAAAAATCGCAGATCGCCGCCATTACCAGTAAAAACAATAAAAAAATAATAAAAGTCCCTAAATCTATCTCGTAGATTGTAGATGCAATAACTTTCGTGCAAACCAATCAATATATGCCTATTGTGATTTTTTTTACCAAAAATATGTCGAAGAATATATATCGCCCTAAACTGATGAATAAATTATTTTTTTATATTTTTTTGGGATATGTATTATAGCAGAAAGTAAAAAAAAAAATTTTTTTTTCAAAATTGTCAGTTTTTTTATTTATAGCACAAAAAATAAATACCACAGAGGTGATCAAATACCACCAAAAGAAAGCTCTATTTATGGAAAAAAGGACGTAAATTTTGTTTGGGTACAGTGCCGCACGACTGCTCAATTGTCTGTTAAAGCGTCGCAGTGCCGTATCGCAAAAAATGCTCTGGTCATTAAGGGGGCAAATCCTTCTGGGACTGAAGGTTAATAGGACTAAAAATTCTATTGAAATCTGAATAAATCTATTGCTTTACTGTATGCTGCTAACTATCATTGTTTTTGGCACTCCTAATCAAACAGGTCTAAATATTATTTTGCAGTCAGCATTCAGTCTCTCCACAAACAATTTTTGGCCTCATGCATTAACATACATGTCTTGTTTCCCCTTTCTCTTGCCTTATTTCTTACTATCTGGGCAAAACATTAGATCCTATTTGGTACCTTTTTTAATCCTTTTCAGATATGCTATGCGTTTTCTCCTGATGAGTGGCGACTGGCCACAAAACTCGTCGAGCCTATCAATGTCATCATGTTCCTAACACATAGCTTGACCTCAACTGTTATTCATCTGCATCTTATAACCCATTTTTTCCATTATTTTATAAGCATTGGCTTTTTATACTAATTACTTCTATGGGATACTATGCGATTTCAGATGCAGGCATGTGTGTATATATATATATATATATATATATATATATATATATATATATATATATATATATATATATATGAATTCTTCTTTTTTGTATACCATCGCTTTGTACATAGATAAATATACTCATGTTCAACCAAGTATAAAATGTTTATATGTCAATTAAACAATTTTGCAATTTCTCCTACCATGTGTCTTGTGCCTCACTCAAAGTCCCAAAAACCCTTTCTTTTTTCTGAATTAGGGATGGAGGTGCATGTTATCATGCACATCATTTAAAGTCCCAAAACCCCTTTTGCTTTCTACATCCAACTTTGAGTCTCAAGAGTCCAATAAAATGCAAATAAGTCTAAATTATTTATTATTACCAGATAAATCAGTAATCAGCAAAATAACAAATTGTTTTACTTATCAATTATTTCTGAACTTTATTTTGTTACTACCGTATATAAAAAAAGTTTGTACTTTCACTTTAGATAAAACAAGCAAGTTTTTTCTTTTTTTTCTGCTGCCCTTGTGTAAACGCTTAATATATATTTTTTGCAAACTTGCTTTTCTCTAACTGCTGCACCACAAGGGAATAGTGTCAGGGGAAAGCTAATAGACCAACCTGTAAAGTAAAGCATTGTTCTCTGCAGTGGTATGCTCAATTTGTATCTTATATAGCTATGTTGTCAATATACAGTGTTTACACTTTTGGTAGGAGCATTTCACAGCTGGCATTTAATAAGTTATCAGTTATCATAATGAGTACATACATGACACAGCTTATTGGGCACTTAGTGTTGCATGTTTTACAAAACATTATTCATAAGCACCTGTTTCATTTTATTCTCAGTTATATCATTTTTGCATGTAGAGTTCGTAACTGTCTACAATTACACATGCCTTCCTATAGTTCCTATACTTCCTATTTTTATTTCTTCTTACCTTTCATTATATGACTTATTTGTTTATAATCAAGTCATTATGTATAATTTTTCGGTAGCTATTTATTTCTGTAACCTTAAAGCCCCGTACACATGATCAGATTTTCTGCAGACAAAACCTCAGACTTTTGTCCGAAGGCGTGTGCCTGGATTTTGTCTTGCATACAAATGGCAAGCAATTGTCAGCCAACAAACACGAATGTAGTGACGTACTACATGGTTTTTCAGCTGTTTTTTTAGCACTTTTCAGCTCTTTAGCATCACCCTTTGGGCTCCTTCTGCAAACTTCGTGTTTGGTGAGTGTTGATTCATGCTTTTTATTTTGCGCTTTTCATTGAACGCTTTTCAGTTTGCGCTTTTCATTTTGTGCTTTTCAGTTAATTTCTGAATGGCTATTCGTCAACCAGACATGTTGCGGAATCAGAGGAGATAACTTGTTATTTATTATTGGCCTTGGAGTTATTGCTTTGACCCAAGTCCAGTCCAGGAACAGGAGGGGGAGGAGTTCTTGGACCAAAAATTGGTTGCTTTATTAATTGTGACCAAATATGTCATATGCCTTTGCTGTGGGAGCTCCAGGAGAATAATCGAGATGATTTTTGGAATTATCTCCAGATGACAGACCCCTGCTTTCACCAACTCTTGACATTGTTGACCCCCTATATTAAGAAGCAGGACACATGCATGAGGCTTTTATTTTATTTTTTGGTTAAATAATAATGATTTGATTTGTTATATTTTCTATATTTTTGGATGAATAGAATGCACCTTAAGTACTATTGGTAAATAGCATGTCAAATTGTATTTGTTATCTTTTTTTTAATGCCAAATTAAAAAATTGTGACAAATAATACTTGGCTATGTGTTTTACTTCAAATGACAGTTTGGGAGTAGGCAGTTACATTAAAAAAAATACAATGTAAAATTGACAAGGGACTCCAACATAGTTGTATCTTTGATCTTAAAAACTACGAGATAATGGTGTTGTGGTAACTTGCCCTCCCCCCCCAAAAAAAAAGCATAATAATATTATTCTTGATATCACTAGAAAAAAAACCCTTTGAAAATTTGTTTGCAATAACTCCATCAGTATCACCAGCAAAGCAGCTTCATTATTATCCCATTAAAGAAGAAGAAAATGTGCACTGCATTTCAAGATTTCATAATTTGCCACGTCATAGATGTCAATTCTCCAGTACGAACGCTAGTTTACAAGACCGACCGCTTCTGGCTCTTCCTTGCTTCTGAGAATGCGTGTTTGTACTGTGGACTTTTGCCCGATGTACACACGCTCAGAAAATCCGACAACAGACATATGTCCGTGGAAAATTTTAAAACCTGCCATCCAACTTTTGTCCGCAGAAAATCAGACAAACGTTCAGATTTTCCACCAACAGCCTGGCATCACACATTTCCTTTCGGAAAATCTGATCGCTTTAGTCTAACTGGTGGCTATGAGAAACGGGTTAGTACTGACATTGCTTTACATGGTATCTTTGTGAAAAACAGCAAGAACTATTTACTAACAAGTGTGTTTTAGGATTACCAAATTTTAGACAAGACTGGTGCAGTAAAGCAATACCTAGAAAAAATACTAAACGGGTAGTCTAAGCTCTGCATATCAAGGATTAATTTTCTATTTTGATTGAGTGCTGTTTTAAAAATGTTTGAAAATAAAATGTATGTGTTCCCCACAATCAAGAATCTGGTCTCCACAAGTTAAAGGGAGGTTAGAGAATTATAGTGAGAATGTAATTGGTTATAAGGGCAGTACAAACACTTCTGTGATATAGGAAGATGTGTTTCCCCAATTTTTTTTTAATACTGGTAATTGGTCTTTCCCAAAAAACTAAATGTTTTCAATTTGACATGGCCATCATGTGTCAATGCATATAATATCATAACTTCAGCTTCTCGCAAAAGAGATGATTGTCATGTTTAAAAGGAAGTTGTTTTGCTAAGCCTCCATGCAGTGCTTCTGCTGGATATAATTCAAAGACAAATCCATCCTAGCTTTCATGACCAGATGTTGCTTAGCTCTAACAATTTTAATGCTAACCACTGACTGTACAACATAAAGTTTACTGATCCTTTTTCATAGATAAGATTAATTGTACTGTTTGTATTTGTGCTATATATAATGTTGATATTATTTCTGTATTCTAAATATTTCCAAATGCTGCAAAATCTGCACCCATTAACATCTGAAAATGAATATATTACTATTCATTTTCAATGACTTTGTTATTGAATGGTGGTACATACTTTTAAAGAGCATACAAGAGACAGATGTGGCAATCTAAAAGAAATAATCTAAAGAAACCTTAGGGCTCGATTCACATCTATGCATGTTGCTTTTGAGCTCTGCAGTGCTTTATGTGGTGCTTGCCACATTTTTAGACACATTTTTTTACCACGACTTTGCCACGATTTTGCTGCGATTTGCGTTTTGCATTTTTTTTACACTGTATATAGCTGGTTGCTAAGGAGGGGGCCAGGAAGCTGGCCACTGCGTCCTTAATAACTGATGAGTCATCAGCTGAATGTAAAAAAAAAGAATTGCCGGCTAAAAAAAAGTGTGAAAAAAAACAGTGTGTGGTCCCCCAGGTCCATATCAGGCCCTTGGGTCTAGTATGGATTCGGAGGGGACCCCCACACCAAAATTAAAAAAAACAGTGTGGGATCCCCCCAAAATCCATATCAGACCCTTATCCGAGCATGCAGCATAGCAGGTCGGGAAAGAGAGGGGATGAGCGAGCACCCCCCCCACTCCTGCACCATACCAGGCTGCATGCCCTCAACATGGGGTGGTGGGTGCTTGATAGGGATAAGGGCCTCTTCCCAACAACCCTTGCCGGTGGTTGTCAGGGTCTGCGGGCAGGGGGCTTAACAGAATCTGGAAGCACCCTTTAACAAGGGGGCCCCCAGATCCCGGCCTCCCCCTATGTGAATGAGTATGGGGTACATTGTACCCCTTACCCATTCACCACAAAAAAGTAGTGTAGTGTGAAAAAATACAGTAGACAGTTTTTGACAAGTCTTTTATTAAAAATATCTTCTTCTTCCATGCTTCTTCCTCCGGTCTTCCTCCATCTTCTCCCGCATCTTCTTCCTCTGGTTTTCTTCTCCCACATCTTCCGCTCTTCTCCTTTCTCCTGTCTTCTTTGTAAGGTGTTCTTCTTCCTTTGCCAACCCTCCTCCGATGCTGTGTCCCGCTGATCTTTCCACGCCGAAGTCAAGCATGTCTTAGATAATGACAGGGGTGTGGCCATCGGATGACGTCTTCTGGAGGCCTCGCCCCATGTGATGTCAGCGACCGGGGCATGATGGGTTTGTGACATCACAAGGGGATGGGCCTCTGGATGATGTCATCCGATGGCCATGCCCCTATCATTATCTAAGACATGCTTGACATCGGCATGGACAGATCAACGGGATGCAGCATCGGAGGTGGGTCAGCAGCAGAGGAACTTTTTTATACTATTTTGTGGTGAATGGGTAGGGGTACAATGTACACCATACCCCTTCACATAGGTGGGAGGACAGGATCTGGGGGTTGCCTTGTTAAAGGGGGCTTCCAGATTCCGATAACCCCCCTGCCCACAGACCCCGACAACCACTGGCAAGGGTTGTCGGGAAGAGGCCCTTGTCCCCATCAACATGGGGGCAAGGTGTTTTAGGGTGGGGGGGGCAGAGCCCCCTGCACCAAAGCAACCACCCCTCCATGTTGAGGGCATGTGGCCTGGCCCCCTCCTTAGCAACCAGTTATATACAGTGCATGTACAGCTAAAAAAAAACACAAAACGCGGGAAAATAGCGGTACTTGCGTTTTGGATGCGGTTCCATTGAAGTCCATTACATGCAAAACGCTGCATTTTGTGGGAAAAAAGTCCCCGACCCTTTCCAAAGAACAAAATATTACAGCGCACACAAGCAAAAAAGACATTTACCTCCTCCTGCAAGGCTATTTAAAACATTGTGTTTTAAATAGCCTTGCAGCAGGAGGTAAATGTCTTTTTTGCATGTGTGCGCTGTAATATTTTGTTCTGTTGTATGGTCTTATGGCTGCACCATCTTTAATGCATCTTTTAGAGTGTGC
Source organism: Lithobates clamitans (assembly GCA_037952925.1). Classification (NCBI taxonomy): domain Eukaryota; kingdom Metazoa; phylum Chordata; class Amphibia; order Anura; family Ranidae; genus Lithobates; species Lithobates clamitans. Next base: position 4,645,565 of record JBBGZY010000603.1, on the reverse strand, counting down.
CCCCCAAATATCTTGTTCGAACCTTTCCAAAAACGCAGAGGCACAAAAAATTCATTGCTGTGAACATGTTCCATAGGAACTCATGTTAAAAAAAATTCCCTGCATTTCTGCAAAATGCAAAATGCATCAAAAAACGCATTAGTGTGAATTGAGCCTAAATAGGGAAAAGTGAACAAATCTTGCTCAAAGTAGAAAACATAATGAAGCCATAGCTGTACAAGCGGATATGGTTTTGTAATAATTACCGTATTAATCGCCGTATAACACTCACAGGCGTATAACACGCACATTGATTTTAAGAGGGAAGTTTCAGGAAAAAAACTTACATTTTAAATAAGGAACTTTGAAGCAAAATAAGGGTCAGTGCCCATCTGCAGCCTTACCATTGCCATCAATGCAGCCTGATCATTGCCATCTGCAGCCTCACAAGTGCCATCAATGCAGCCTCATCAGTCCACATCAATGCAGCCTCACAAGTGCCATCAATGCAGCAGCCTCACCATTGCCATCAATGCAGCAGCCTCACCACTGCCTTCAATGAAGCAGCCTCAACATTGCCATCAGTGCAGCTTGATAGATGCCCATCTGCAGCCTAAAAGGGACAAGCCCCGACAGATTACAAACAGTGAGAATCTCCTATGATAGACAGAACAGTGGTCCAACTGCGTCCCAGGAGACAGGACTTCCTATTACAGAGGCCGCCAAGTAAACAGGAAATTCACACTGTATGTAATCTGACAGCGCTCGTCCCCCCCCTTCCTGTCCCCTCCGAGGCACTTAAAATTGAAGTATCGGCGTATAACACGCACACGTTATTTGCACCCAATTTTCAGGGTGAAAAAGTGAGTGTTATATGCCAATAAATACAGTATTTAACACTTTGTAACATTCTAGGATAACACATGCTTGTTTACATACTTCAGATTCAGGTCTTTGTCCAAGGAAGGGTGCAAAAAACTCTATACTAGTCAAGCTGTACTGCTTATGCAGGGTGTGGAACAGACAGAAACTGATAGGAAAATAGGAATCTTCAAATGATATTTTCAAGTGTGGTTTGTGGCACAACAATGTACAATTGTTTTGTACACCCAGTCTTTTTTACAAAAGTGCAAATTAAAATGTACCCAAAATCCCCAAAATAATAGCTTCCCTATAACTTGAGGCAGCTGTTTCCTATGCAGGTTTACTGTCATAGTAGGAGACAACTATGCAGTAATGTCCAGGTGAGACAACACAGTCCTTCTCCAGTAGCACAGACTGACTGGTGTAACTGAACACACCTTGTCATAGGTAATAATTGGCAGCCGAATGTTTGGCCAGCATATTAGTCCATTTAGGTGACCACCTTTTGTTCTTGCTAAAACATACCTAATTATGACCTACCTTCCCTGGTCCTCATGTATGCCTCATTTAGGGATATCCAAGTAGGCTACCTCACCCCATTCACTTTGTGGTATGAGTTTCTATTTAGTAGGAAAGCTGTTTTTGACCTTACATGGATATTCAAAGAACTCCTCCAAAAGCCTTGTAATACATGTATGGATTTTATCAAGGGGTCATAAGAACTCAAAATTATTAGAATCTCTGGTACCTGTAGTCAGGACTGTTTTGGGATGGGGGGAGCACAAGTCTCAAAACATACATATATTTATAGCTTTCTCCCTATTCTGTTTCCCTAGTCCTCCCACAGCTGGGTATGGTGGCTTAGATCAGCAGGAGAACTGTAGGGGGGGAGGGAGTGTTAGGGGATGTTGAGAGGAGTCAGAAGACTTGTTATAAGTCAGGAAACATATTTTCTCTTGTTAAATGCTTTGTACAGTTAAAACATAGCTCTGCATACAGAGCAGACATTATGCTGCCTGCAAAAAAAAAGCATTCTATCAGTAGCTTTTACTAAAATAATGACATGAAACAAGGTAGAACTTGTACAAAAGGGCTTCATTATTCAATTGTGCCTGGGGCAACCCAATGCCTAAATCCTGATCCTGCTTGTAATTTTCACTGCAAGAACGAATCCACTACTTTATTAGCAACTGACAATCATTCTATTTTATATAAATGTAAAACAATCAGCTTGTTGTAAATATTCTAATTATTGTGCATTTTAAGTTTTAAAAAACATAAATATTTTGTACATATATATGTACATTAGAACAATTATAGTTTCTCATTATATACCCCCTGCTTTGCAGTGCTGCACAAGGATTCTGTTTTTTTTTAATCTTTTGTACAATGTAATTATATTACTCTGTAATGTTACTATTATAATGCCTGATATCTAATTTCAAAAGTTGTAAAGCAGGCAGTCAATGTGAATATAACTAATTTACAAATCTCTACCTTTATTCTACTGTATAATAAAAATATAAAATATGTAAAATAAGTCAGTAACAACAACAACCCAAAATATACTCACATAGAAAATAGACTACATTTTTTCTTTAAGGCTGGGCTCACACATTAGCTAATTGGATGCGGTTTACACCGCATCCAATTTGCAGAACATTTGAAAATATGTTCTTTTCAATGGGTCTGGTTCACATATGTTCGTTGCATCCACAGTCCGCATTGCACAAAAAACATGTTAATTTTCTAGGCAGTGTGGTGCGAATTGCAGGCACATAATAATCTTCAATGGGAATGCATCTGATTCGCAGATGTGTTCCGTTCTGAACACGAATTCCCTCCCCCTCCTCACTACACCTCCCCCTGGTCAGCTGATCCACAGCTACAACGGAGAGGAACCGCTGAATGAATCATTTTTATCTTCGCAGGGGAGCTGCAATTCCTACTGCACATGTGTGAACCCAGCCTAAAGGTGTATGTCTCTACACACAGAAGTCTTCTTTTTTTCTTTTTTCTTTTTGTCCTTACAGACTTATTTATTTATTTATTTTCAATAGATTTTAATTGGGATAAAGCATACAGTACAATAGTCCAAGATGAAGAACTTCCTGACTGTACATAAAAACAAATATACAGTGACTTGTAATGAAACAGGTATGGCTGTATGCAGAATGTTAAGCGAATAGCCTACCACAACCTTACAACTGGTTAGGAGCAACATCAGGGCAGAAATAAGGGTGACAAAACAGGAAGGTGGGGTGGTAGGGGGGAGGATAAGAGGGGGGGAGGAGAGGGAAGGTAAGCAATGTTAGTGCTAGGTGAGTCTTACTGACTTTTATTTATTTATTTATTTTTTTATTCTACATAAAACTCAGTAACTAGGCAGATCTTAAGTTAGCAGACACATTTAAAACCACAATTCCAGGTTGCAACACCCTTGCTTATCCTGCTGAAATTTATTTTTAGATCAATACAAATAAATTATGACCACTTTGTTTTAATATGTATAAGCATTGGGATGATTGTTATAAAACATCAAACTAGCTGTGTAATTATAATTACCTGACAAAAATATTCTAATTGCATCTGACAGTTTTAATCAGTCCTGTACTGCAGCAGTCAAACAAGAAAAATGTCTCTAATAACTGTGAACAGGCCACAGTACATTATTTGACATATATAGAAGGGCCGTTTTAGAAAATAGCAACTTTTGCGGCTTTATGATAGATTTTCACACAATGCCACAAATGGTAAAACATTCTGAAAGCCAAATTTCCCAGATGGGAAAAAAAAAACTTTCAGTGTGCCCCCACTGCAAAATTTAAATGTTCATTAACTCTAGGGGTAGAGAAAGAGCCTGCATTGCTTAACATATTCCTCACTCCAGCAGGGTCCAGCACTCTTTTTTCCCTTACATACTGGGCTGTGTGTAGGCGCTCAGGCAACATCAGGTACAATGGAGGGCTATTAGTCCCACATTGTGAGTGAAGAGACAAGCATGCTATTGCAGGAGAGTCTCAGATATGAGACTGCAGGAGACTGGTTACATGGAGGTTAGATGGAGTGAGCCTGCCGGAGAAAGGAACAAGGTAAGTATTACACCTTATTCCTTATCCCCTAGACTCCTTTTTGTTCCATGAGTTGGGCTTTAAGGCATGAGTGAATGTATTTAATTAGAATACTATATCAAGGCACAAAGCATACCTAAACATATATTCATATATGGAACACGAAATTCTCTTTTAATCATCAGTGAAAAATATATCATGTGAAATGATGTTAACAAACTCAGAGAGTGATATACTGAACATCTGTCACACCAGTGTCATTATTGTATCTCCCATTTTAACAACCAATCAGGTCCAGGGAAGTCATGTGTATATGTATTCATATAATTTACTCTTATCTTGATTGGGCATTTAAAGTATACAAAGTTGTATTAATCTAATAAAATTAATTCACCTTTAAATTCTTCAAAGAAATTACTAACATGAAAATTCTCCTTATGCTTTCAACGTAGTATGCATCCTCTCATAACTGTTCAGCAGGGCTAGATCTTCCATTTTATTTGCTGCACCCATGCCTGTAGGTGTTATTTTCTGAGGAGCATCTACTTAAAGTAGATGTAAACCCTAAATGTATTACATTTTGTTCACTTAAGCGTATGCTAATTCAAACAGCTGCTAATTTTAATAAAATACTTGCTCTTATCTTTTTTTTTTTTCATCATTTGTTGCATCTTAGTCCAGTTGACCCCCTACAGCCTTTTGTAGCCACTTTCAGTCTTCATGCACTCCAGCAATGGCTGCATGGGATTTCCATCTGTTGTGTAATGTGTATTGAAATGGCCAATTGTAGTCTTCATCAGAAACCCATTTGACAGGGCAACAATGCAGAAGCTCAACTGAGAGGTGGGACAGAAATGTGTCACTCTATAGCAGGACATCCTAAAACAGGTCTTTAGGAACACTAGGTATTATTTTAATGAAAATGTCCAAAAAATTGAAAAGGTATCAACGCTATGCCCAGCTGCAGGTCTTCTCTCCCTCTCTTAGTGGTCTCATAGGCTTTGCTGAGAACAGCAGGAGCCATTCACCTCTACTGCTGTCACTCAAATCCAGTGAGCAGAGAGTGGGGGGGCAGGGCCAAGCCACACTGTGCGTCTCTATGGACACACACACAGCCCGGCTCAGGAGTGAGTCAACACATTTGCCCCCTTAGCAAGCCCCCGCAAGGGGTGGCTCTGTGCAATACCATTGCACACAGCAGGTAAGTATAAATTATTATTTTATTTAAAAGCATTTAGACTTTACAATAAATGTATGTGTTAAAGTTAGGGTGGTGCTTTAGAGTAGACAGTACTAATGAAAAGTTGCTGATTGCTATAGCATACTTGTACCGCCACTGCTAAAATAAAACATTTTTGGCAAAGCATGTTAGTGACACTTATAACTGTTATACTCAATATCCTTCTATTCACAGGCCACCTCCACCTCCAATATTATGAACGCTGTAGTAGATTACATGATTCTTTGAACTTCTACTAGTGTTTTCTTTATTATTCCCTCACCCTTGTACAATTCAAGTACAGCAACACTGGCACCAAAGCCCTTGCATCTTTTGAAGTTTGGAAACAAGGTAATTAATTTTGATAAACGATCCAATATTTGACAAAGTGTATTCAAAGATGAGTTTTAGTACTCAACACTTTTTAAATTCATTCCTCTTCTGTGTTGGAGGTGTTCATCTCTGGATTTAATACTACAGAAATATGGAAAAGCACAGAAGCTTACCTACAGATATAACTAAAATTCAGATCCCTTTACCAAGACTTTTCATTGAGCCTAGTGGGGACTCATATCTTCACCACAGGGGAACAGAATACATACAAGCCTTTTTAACTGCATAAGAAAATCTGTCAATCTGTCAAGTGAAAAAATGCTGACAGTCCAAGTCTCCCTTTAATGAAACTCTCTCATTAACTTTCTATTTCCTCTACATAAATTGGGATACACACTGAGAAATGCCCTCAAAAACATGGAAAACTGTGGTCACTGTAGCTAGAGTGCTTCTAGCTAGAATGTTTCTTTGTTGTGTCCTGTCATGGTGCTGGGTTAATTTGTATTTTAAGGTAGTTTTAAATTTGTGTACTGCACAATGTTATTGTGATTAATGTATTCAACATAAAGTGAAATATGTAATATTGTGAAAAAACCCTGATCTCTTTTATGTGCCAATGCATTTATTTATATTCTTTTTTACCTATGATGTATGGCATAGTGTATGTAAGAGGTAAGAGGTTTTATTTAATATAACTTTTTCCCTGAACTTGTCATCCTGATACATTTATCTTGCCTGGGATTAGGGATGAGCCGAACACCCCCCTGTTCGGTTCGCACCAGAACATGCGAACAGGAAAAAAGTTTGTTCGAACACGCGAACACCATTAAAGTCTATGGGACACGAACATGAATAATCAAAAGTGCTAATTTTAAAGGCTAATATGCAAGTTATTGTCATAAAAAGTGTTTGGGGACCTGGGTCCTGCCCCAGGGGACATGGATCAATGCAAACAAAAGTGTTAAAAACGACCATTTTTTCAGGAGCAGTGATTTTAATAATGCTTAAAGTCAAACAATAAAAGTGTAATATCCCTTTAAATTCTGTACCTGGGGGGTGTCTATAGTATGCCTGTAAAGGGGCGCATGTTTCCTGTGTTTAGAACAGTCTGACAGCAAAATGACATTTTGAAGGAAAAAACCCATTTAAAACTACCCGCGGATATTGCATTGCCGACAATACACATAGAAGTTCATTGATAAAAACGCCATGGGAATTCCCCAAAGGGGAACCCTGAACCAAAATGTAAAAAAAAAATGACGTGGGAGTTCCCCTAAATTCCATACCAGGCCCTTCAGGTCTGGTATGGATATTAAGGGGAACCGCGGCCAGAATTTTTTTAAAAAAATGACGTGGGGTTCCCCCTAAATTCCATACCAGACCCTTCAGGTCTGGTATGGATTTTAAGGGGAACCCTGCGCCGAAAAAAAAAAACGGCGTGGGGTCCCCCCAAAAATCCATACCAGACCCTTATCCGAGCACGCAACCTGGCAGGCCGCAGGAAAAGAGGGGGGGACGAAAGTGCGGCCCCCCTCCTGAACCGTACCAGGCCACATGCCCTCAACATTGGGAGGGTGCTTTGGGGTAAGCCCCCCAAAACACCTTGTCCCCATGTTGATGAGGACAAGGGCCTCATCCCCACAACCCTGGCCGGTGGTTGTGGGGGTCTGCGGGTGGGGGGCTTATCGGAATCTGGAAGCCCCCTTTAACAAGGGGAGCCCCAGATCCCGCCCCCCATGTGAAATGGTAAGGGGGTACTTACCCCTACCATTTCACTAAAAAACTGTCAAAAATGTTAAAAATGACAAGAGACAGTTTTTGACAATTCCTTTATTTAAATGCTTCTTCTTTCTTCTATCTTCCTTCATCTTCTAGTTCTTCTTGTTCCTCTGGCTCTTCTGGTTCTTCCTCCGGCGTTCTCGTCCAGCATCTCCTCCGCGGCGTCTTCTATCTTTTTCTCCTCGGGCCGCTCCGCACCCATGGCATGGGGGGAGGCTCCCGCTCTTCTCTTCTTCTTTTCTTCTTCTCTTCTTCATTTTCTTCTCTGGGCCGCTCCGCACCCATGCTGGCATGGAGGGAGGCTCCCGCTGTGTGACGGCGCTCCTCGTCTGACAGTTCTTAAATAATGGGGGGCGGGGCCACCCGGTGACCCCGCCCCCCTCTGACGCACGGTGACTTGACGGGACTTACCTGTGACGTCATGGGGAATGCCACAGTTATTTAAGAACCGTCAGACGAGGAGATGCCGTCACACAGCGGGAGCCTCCCTCCATGCCAGCATGGGTGCGGAGCGGCCCGGAGAAGAAAATGAAGAAAAGAAGAAGAGAAAAAGAGAAGAAGGAAGAAGAGAAGAAGATGAAGAAGAAGATGAAGAGAAGAGCGGGAGCCTCCCCCCATGCCATGGGTGCGGAGCGGCCCGAGGAGAAGAAGATAGAAGACACCGCAGAGGAGATGCTGGACAAGAATGCCGGAGGAAGAACCAGAAGAGCCAGAAGAACCAGAAGATGAAGGAAGATAGAAGAAAGAAGAAACATTTAAATAAAGGAATTGTCAAAAACTGTCTCTTGTCATTTTTAACATTTTTGACAGTTTTTTAGTGAAATTGTAGGGGTAAGTACCCCCTTACCATTTCACACAGGGGGGAGGGCCGGGATCTGGGGGTCCCCTTGTTAAAGGGGGCTTCCAGATTCCGATAAGCCCCCGCCCGCAGACCCCCACAACCACCAGCCAGGGTTGTGGGGATGAGGCCCTTGTCCTCATCAACATGGGGACAAGGTGTTTTGGGGGGCTACCCCAAAGCACCCTCCCAATGTTGAGGGCATGTGGCCTGGTACGGTTCAGGAAGGGGGGCCGCACTCTCGTCCCCCCTCTTTTCCTGCGGCCTGCCAGGTTGCATGCTCGGATAAGGGTCTGGTATGGATTTTTGGGGGGACCCCACGCCGTTTTTTTTTGTTTTTTTTGGCGTGGGGTTCCCCTTAAAATCCATACCAGACCTGAAGGGCCTGGTATGGAATTTAGGGGGAACCCCACGTCATTTTTTTAAAAAATTTTGGCCAGGGTTCCCCTTAATATCCATACCAGACCTGAAGGGCCTGGTATGGAATTTAGGGGGACTCCCACGTCATTTTTTTTTTAAATTTTGGTTCGGGGTTCCCCTTTGGGAATTTCCCATGCCGTTTTTATCAATGAACTTCTATGTGTATTGTCGGCAATGCAATAGCCGCGGGTAGTTTTAAATGGGTTTTTTCCTTAAAAATGTCATTTTGCTGTCAGACTGTTCTAAACACAGGAAACATGCGCCCCTTTACAGGCATACTATAGACACTCCCCAGGTACGAAATGTAAAGGGATATTACACTTTTATTGTTTGACTTTAAGCATTATTAAAATCACTGCTCCTGAAAAAACGGCCGTTTTTAAAACTTTTTTTGCATTGATCCATGTCCCCTGGGGCAGGACCCAGGTACCCAAACACTTTTTATGACAATAACTTGCATATTAGCCTTTAAAATTAGCACTTTTGAATTCTCCCATAGACTTTTAAAGGGTGTTTCGCGGCATTCGAATTTGCCGCGAACACCCCAAATTGTTCGCTATTCGGCAAACTTGCGAACAGCCAATGTTCGAGTCGAACATGAGTTCGACTCGAACTCGAAGCTCATCCCTACCTGGGATAGGGTAGGCTGAATGAATAGGGTGGGAGGTATATATATATATATATATATATATATATATATATATATATATATATATATATATATATATATATATATATTTGGTAAAAAAAATACTGAAAAGTATGAACAGGATATTTTTTATGTGTTCTGGAACAAAGGTTGAAATTCTGCTATAAACATTTACAGCTTTTGATTGGTCATATCAGTCTAGATATACATTTTTTGTAGGCATTTGTAATATATATATATATATATATATATATTACACTGCCTTGAAAAGGTATTCATACCACTTGAAATTTTTCACATTTTGTCATGTTATAACCAAAAACATAAATGTATTTTATTGGGATTTTATGATAGACCAAAACAAAGTGGCACATAATTGTGAAGTGGAAGGAAAATGATAAATGGTTTTCCATTTTTTTTACAAATCAATATGTGAAAAGTGTGGCATGCATTTGTATTCAGTCCCCTTTACTCTGATACCCCTAACTAAAATCCAGTGGATCCAACGGACTTCAGAAATCACCTAATTAATAGAGTCCATCTGTGTGTAGTTTAATCTCAGAATAAATACAGCTGTTCTGTTCTGTGAAGCCCTCAGATGTTTTTTATGACGCTCTGTGTGGATGCCATTTGTTTCCGCTCGTTGCGCTCTCTGCACGTTCGACGTGTCATCGTCTTATATGACATGTGACTGACCTCAGTCTGAGGTTTGGTCCAGCATGTGGAACGCAGCGATGCCGCACTATCTGTGCAGGACGTGATGTTGCAGCTTTACACAGGAGTGAGGCTTGGTTTGTGTAGCCTCATACTACTTCTGCACAAACGAGGCTTGGTTACGTCATATTCAATTATGGTTATGGCTTATTCTTTTAGATATTTATCTATATTTCCCATTTTCTTTTTCTCTTAAGGGCTAAGGACCTTCTGAGTCTCTCTAGTTTTATTTATATGGGAGTCAGATCATAAACCAGAGGTCTCCCCGAACCGGAAGTAGTATTATCTTATTGCACTTCCGGTATTATGACACTTCCAGAGGGGTCATTATCTGTTTATATAGTGGTGAGGTGGGGGGGTTCTGCACCCCAGATGACGGCTCCTTAGCTGAAACATGTCGGGTGGATTCCTCACCGCTACTTGAAATTCGAGCTTTTTATGATCTTCTAATATGTGAGTTTGTTTACTATTATTTTAATAAACCAGTGTCAAACGTTATTACGCTATGTGAGTTTTTTTCATTTCTCGCATGGCATATGAACATCCGTATGGCTTTCATTGGATTTGTATATGGATGATGTGGAAGTCATATCGCTATTTTCTTTTCTGCTACTTATTGAAGACATCTGAAGAGACAAATTATCCAGACCGGTGGGTCACTAAGCCTTTTTGACTTGTATGACGTATGTCTTTTCAAGTCAATAAGTTCTGGTAAGCCTCTTGATGCCTTCGGTGACGGCTCCTGCACCATCATTAGATCTTCTGTTCACATGCGGTTTTTCTGCATTTTTACTTACCTGCCTGATCCAGTTGATCCCTTCTATTGTAAAATTTGGGAGGTTTTTGATCTCTTGTTTCCGATAAACCTCCATAGACCCCTGGTGGTGGTTTTTCCTTCACTTTTTTTCTACAATCAACATTTGTGGACTTTTTTTTACCTAAGAACTCTTTATGGTGTTAATTCTATTGGACTTTCTTTGGATTATATTTTATTTTATTTTTCAATATTTTTACTAATATTTAATATTTTTCCTTATTTTTTGGTATATTGAATATTTGTTCCAGTTTATATCACTCCATTTTATTTCACTTTGTATCCTACAGGATACATCATAAGCTTGTGACATTGTTTTCACATACATAGCATATTGTTTGATTCATCAAAGCTTATTCATGTGTTAGAATGGCCCAGTCAACGTCCAGACATAAATCTATTTGAGAATCTGTGGCAAGACTTGAAAATTACTGTTCACAGATGCTCTCCATCCAATCTGACAAAGCTTGAGCTATTTTGCAAGAAGAATGGGCAAAAATGTCACTCTCTAGATGTGCAAAGCTGGTAGAGACATCCCCAAAAAGACTTGCAGCTGTAAAAGCAGTGAAAGGTGGTTCTACAAAGTATTGACCATTTATCATTTTCCTTCTACTTCACAATTATGTGCCACTTTATGTTGGTCAATCACATAAAATCCCAATAAAATACATTTATGTTTTTGGTTATAACATGAATAAATGTGGAAAATTTCAAGGGGTATGAATACTTTTTTAAGGCACTATATATATATATATATATATATATATATATATATATATATATATAGGCAAAATGATAGGTGAGGTGGTTGAGAGATGGTATGTTTTATCTTGCATGCTTTCAAACTGAGGTGGAATCTGATTGTTTTCCAGGCCACCTTGGCAGTGTTAAATCCAAGGCGGATTTTGCTTCCCAGGTAGGAAAACTGCCTGAGAGAAAGCTACTTGGGGAAATTGCTCTCTAAGAGAAAGAAATAGTTTGCAAAATGTTTAATTTCTGTTGGTGACTTGGAGAAAGCCCTTCACCTGTCAGAGAGAATCTGTACTGTTTAGATGGGGCCTGGATTTTGAGGATTTATTTTCTGTTTTGTTCTGTTTATTTTTGTTTGCAACCTTTTTTTAAAAAAAATGACTACAAGTCAGACTTAAAGAAATTACCTACTGTTTGGATTGCCTTTTTCCCAGGAAATATTGACCCCATTTGAGCTAATACCCACATTATGGCAAAGGATCCAGGCAACATCCTCAGCCGTGTAATAATGGAGGACATAAGAGCTTTGCTGCAGGCGAATGCAACCCAGCAGGAAACAAATCACCAGTTTGCAGATATTTAGTGGCAGATGCTTGAGATCCAGAAGAAAGCCACTACAGCTCGGTAGAAGAGGACTTGCCAGCTTGCTGAGGCCCAGCAAACAGATCGAAAGCTCCTCAAGGGGGTGGTCCAACACCTTATGGAGTTAAAGAAGGCATCTGCAGGCCCACTACCTGTGGAACAGGAAATGGTGCATGCCAGCTATTTTCTACATAAGATGACAATTACAGATGACGTGGAAGCCTACCTCACAACTTTTGAGAGGGTTGCTGCATGGGAAGGATGGCAAAAAGAGCAATGGGCAGGACTACTAGCACCTTTTCTGAATTGTAAACCCCAAAAAGCCTATTATCACCTAGAGCCAGATGCTGCCCAGGATTATGAGTAATTTGAAGCCTGAAATTCCTGCACACCTAGCCATCACCATTGTGACCTGAGCTTATTGGGTGCATCAGTGGATGTATAGTGTCAACAAGCCACCATGCTCACAGATGTTGGACTTTGTTGGTGCTCTGAAGAGATACACTACAGCTGAGGACCCCCTAAAGACCTCTGCGCCTGACCACAATGTCTAGCAAGAAGGAAAACCACCTGGAGGACCTGGTAAGACTGTTCTAGGGCTTAGGGGCATGGATAAGAATAACAAGACTGTTACTACAGATGTCAGGACTGTAGACCAGATAGATCAGGAATGTCCATGAGGCCAGGCAGAGGATTGGGTGCAGCATCTAAAAGGTTTTATCATTGTCATTAGATAGGTAGGATTGCTAAAAACTGATGGAACTGATGGAACAATGCAATGCAATAATGCTTACTTGAAAAAATGCCTGCCTCTTGTGCAAGTGGTGTGTGCTGCATCATGTCAGGGACAGATGGCAGAACAAATGTGCGTGATCTCAGTTAATAGAAAGCCAGTCACTGCACTACTGGACTCTGGTAGCATTGTGACATAGGAGATTTTGTTAACCCTGCAAAGATTTATCCTAGCCTTATTGGGGCTATTTGTAAACATAGTGACACATGTGACTACGAGACTGCTGTGGTTGATATTTATACTTCCTGGGGCTCTGTGACACATATGGTAGGTATGATACCATCATTGCTTCATGAAGCTATAGTGGGGAGAGATTTTACCCATTTTTGGAGCTAGTGAGAAAACAAAAGGAGGCGACAGGACATAGCTCCCCCTGTAGGTGAAACATCTAAACTTACTTCCGACCCTTTTGACTGACCAGTAGAAGAGGAACCTGTCAGTGTGTCCATTGCATATGTAGATCCTTTTTCTTTCTCTGTAATGGCTGGGGAACAGAAGGAGCTGGAATCCAGTCCGGAGCGTGGAAGTAATGAACATAAAATTATCTCTGACTCTAATAATGAGAGTAGACACCTGACTTAGAAGTCAGAAAAGATGATTTTTGTATGGAACAACTGAAAGACTCCATGCTTATTATAGCCAGATAAAACATTGAAATGATAGATGGGGAATCCATTAAACCAAATGTTGGGGTGTCTTTTCCTTACATGACACTTTAAAATAATTTGCTGTATCAAGTGGTAAAGCAAGGGGAGGAGGTGGTAGAATAGCTAGTGGTCCTGAAATCATATCTCTGGATGGTGTTAGATTTGACCCATGACCATATAATGGGTGGACACCTGGGTACAGGGAAAACTAAGGAGAGAATAACCCTTTTTGACCTGGTTACGCTCAGATATCAAAGAGTATTGTGAGTCATGCCCAGAGTGTCAGTATTCTGCAATCGCCCTATTTCCACAGTCCACTGGTAACTTTGCCATTTATTAATATGCCTTTTGAAAGAATTGTCATGGTTCTGGTGGGACCAGTGGTAAAGTCTGTACTGGGCTATCAGCATATAGCATTAATTCTGGACTATACCACACAATATCCTGAAGCCATTCCCTTGTGTATTACCTCAGCTAAGGCTATTGCCAAAGAACTCATTTAGGTATTTAGTTGTGTGAGTATTCCAAAAAAAGTATTAACTGACCAGGGCAGGCTATTTATGTCCAGAGTCACTAATGAGCTATGTAAGTTGTTCAAAACCTCACATCCATCTACCACCCTCAAACAGATAGTTTGGGGGATAAATTTATGAGGATGCTCAAGAACAAATAAAAAAAGTGTGACAAAGATGGGAGAAACTTATATATATATTTTTTTTTTTTTTAACAATATGTTTATTGAAATTTTCACAGGTTATCAGTACAGACGGTTGATGTAATAGCAAAGTTACATGGTTTAGTACATAGTGCAATAACCAGCGTTGTTTTGTAACAAATGCATATAGCGAGTACATAGTGATTTAAATTTGAAGTTCGATGAGAGGAGGCACCAACTCCACTCCCCGGCACCCCATCTGGGTACTTACTGTGCCATGAGACTAGAGGTGGTGCCACCAACCATCTACCTGAGAAAGCCAGGTAACTTGTAGAGCTACTAACATTCTAGATACGTAAGGCTTAAAAAGAAAAAGAAGAAAAGAACAGACCAAAAAAAAAGATTAATTGTAGAGCGAAGGTAACTTGCGAGCCTACTTGTTATGAGTGTAGGACATGAGTGCATGTCCCACCCTAAGTAGTAACTGAGAGAAATGTCCCCAGGCGGAGCGGTGCATGGCAAGGGGGTTCCTACTTTCTGTGCATGTTAGATATGCGAGGTTGTGGCAGACTGCGGGGTCAAAGATGCAGAATCTTAGATAGTTTGCGACGTGGAAGAAGAAGGCAATCAGAGTAATGTTATACTCCTCGGGTCAGCGATCCAGGGTTCCCAGTTGAGATGAAATGTCGCGGTATACATGTTGGCCTTAGCAAAGGAGAATTCCATTAGAAATTGGTTGTTTAGTAGAACGATGAGTTCCGATCCAGAGGGGGCTTGTGATGCTTTCCATTTTTTCGTTAGAGCTAAACGGGCTGCAATGAGTATGTGTGTCGCCAGGACTCTGATATTTTTGGGCCAGTTGGGGATGTTGAGACCCAGGAGGAGGTCCAGTGGGGATAGCGGCAAGGGGATTTTGCAGAGCTGTGAGAGGAGGTCGGAGACCTCTTTCTAGTAAGGGCGAATGTTAGGACAGTCCCACCAGATGTGTCTTAGGGTGCCTTTGCCTGAGCAGTTTCTCCAGCATTGAGAGGAGGTAGCCGGGTAAATAGTTGCCAATCTGGCTGGGGTGTAGTACCACTTGTGGAACAGCTTTTGTGTTGATCCCCAGTGAGATATGCATTTTGAAGCTTTAAGAGGGATGGTCAGGGCTTTGTGCCACAATGAGGGCTTCGGTGGCGAGCTTGTGAATGTGGACCAGAATGTGATGGATGAAGAGGTGTGGTCGTCAGAGAGGCTTGTTAATACCTTGTAAATCCATGCAATGCCTTTAATTGCTGGGTTCGGGGTATTGTAAAAATTCAGGATGTCAGCTATTTGGGATTCACATGCTGTGAGATCAAGTTTACCGACGATAGAGCGGATCCTCATATACAAAAAAGATGAATTAGCAGGTAGATCAAAAGCTTGTTGTAGATGTGGGAAAGGGTGGGGTCCAGATGTGGAGATGAGTTGTCCCAAGTTGGTAAGTCCTTTTTGTATCCATATCCGAAGGGATAAATTAGGAGAGATCAACTCTAGTGCTTGGAGGTGTATTTTGGAAAGGATATCTTTGGGAGTGCCCCTGGATTTTTTTGCAGTAGCTGACCACACTCGGATGGCTGCGGTTACCGTAAGTAAGAAGTGTTGAAGTGGTTGTAAGCCGAGTAGTGCAGCCATTAGCGCGTGTTGTGGATTCGCGTTGAGGGCCGTGGTTTCAATTTGTGTCCAGGTCTTGGTCGAGGTGGGTGCCCACCATTCCCGTAGTTGATCTAGTATGACTGCCTTGTAGTATGCGTGGACGTTGGGGGCTCCCATTCCTCCATTTTGTACAGGAGACAAGAGGATTTCTTTTTTGAGTCTGGGATGTTTGTGTTGCCAGATATGTGTATTAATTATACTTTGTATCTGTGCCAGTTGCTGGGGTATCATAGGTATCGGGATTGTGCGAAACATATACAAAATATGTGGCAGTAAAAACATTTTGACCTGAGCTATTCTACCCGCCCAAGAGACAGTGTAGTTACACATATTTTTGGAGATGCGCAGAAGCTTTTCCTGTAAGGCAGCGAAGTTTAGTTGAAGTATAGATTTACTGGGGAAGGTTAGTTGGATACCCAGGTATGGGAGCGAGGAATTTTTAGCCCAAGTGAAAGGAGAGGTTGTCGAGATGTGATGTGAAGTTTGAGGGTCTATCCCTAGGTTCAGCATGGTGGATTTGCTGTGGTTTATTTTATATAGAGAGATTGAACTAAATTTTTCCAGTGTTTTTTGGATATTGGGAAGGGAAGATCTGGGATTTGTGAGGGTAATGATAACGTCATCCGCATAGAGACCGATTTTATGTTCAACCGTCCCCACAGTAATGCCCGAAATTGCTGGTGAGGATCTAATGGCTTGTGCAAGTGGTTCCATCACCATGGCAAAAATCAGGGGGGAAAGTGGGCACTCCTGTCTAGTGCCATTAGTGATGCGAAAGGGGTCTGATATTATGCCTGAGGTCCAAACTCGGGCGCTGGGGGAGGAGTAAAGGGTGAGTATAGCCTGGAGGATATTCCCTGTCAGTCCGAATTTGAGCATGACCTTTTCCATGTATTTCCAGTGCACTCTGTCAAATGCCTTCTCTGCATCCAGGGAGAGGAAGAGAGAAGGCGTTTGACTGTGCTCCACCCATTGGATCAAGTCAATAAGGCGTCTGGTACCGTCGGAGGCCTGCCTACCGGGCACGAATCCGACCTGGTCTGGGTGGATGATGAGGGGGATTATTTTGGACAAACGTTGGGCTAATATTTTTGCATAGAGCTTGGTATCAGTATTTAGGAGTGAGATCGGGCGGTAATTGGCTGGGTTATCAGGAGATTTGCCTGGTTTGGGTATGGTGACAATGAGGGCCTCCAGGGCTTCTGTGGGGATTTTGCCGGTATGAGTGTATTGGTTAAAGGTAGTGCATAGGTGTGGGGTGATCACGTCCGAGAAGTGTTTGTAATACTCGTTCGGGAATCCATCGGGCCCTGGGGCCTTGTGGAGGGGTAGTCGTTTGATGGCTGTGCGAATTTCCTCAGGGGAAAAAGGCATAGAGATGGAGTCTAGTTGCTCAGTGGAGAGTGAGGGGAGGTGAATTGAGGAAAGGAACTCATCTATGTCTGCTAATTTTGGCTTGGTTTCGTGATGCATGTCATTGAGATTGTGAAGTTTGGCATAAAAGGTACTGAATTCATTTGCTATATCTAGAGGATTATGAACTTTTTTACCTTGGGGGTCGGATAAGTATTGTATCTTATTATTGGCCCGTTGTTTTTGGAGTTGTTTGGCCAGGAACACACCTGACCTGTTGGCTGAGGAGTAATATTGTAGCTTAAGACGTTTTACGTAATAGTCAAATCTTTTGTGGAGATGTTCGCTAAGGTCATATCGTAGGTTTTTGAGTTCTAGGGATAATTTGGTAGATGGAGTTTGTTTATTGGTGAATTCTAAGGCTCTGATCTGTTTTAGTATTGTTTGAGGAGGCCCCGTGAGAAAGCTTTATGCGCATGCCAAACTATGGATTGGTTAGCAGTAGATTGTACATTGATGTCAAAGTAAGTCTCAATCTCGGATCGAAGATTATTCTCATAGGATGGGTTGGTGAGGAGGGATGTGTTTAGCCTCCAAATAGTATGACTAGTAGTCTTTTTGCAATTAAATAATGTGATGGATATGGGTGCGTGGTCTGACCATGTGATTGTACCTATGCGTGCTTCAGCGATTGATTGGAGGAGAAATTTATCCGTGAGGAACATGTCGATCCGAGAGTAAGACTGCTGGGAGCTGGAGAAGAAGGTGTAATCCCGCTCTATGTCATGGGTGCATCTCCACGGGTCATACAGATCTTCTTTATGTAGGAGGGAGGACAAGGCAGAGGGCCTACGTTTAGTGGGATTGGATGTGTCTAGGGTTGTGTCAATGATTTCGTTAAAGTCTCCACATAGTATAACTGGATTGCATCTATACGGTGCCAGTTTGGAGATCAATGTGTGGAAAAATTTCTTTTGGCCAGTATTAGGGGCGTATAGGTTTACTAGGGTGAGGCGTTGGTTTGCGATCGTGGCTGAGAGAATCAGGTATCTGCCGTCTTCATCAGCTTCACAGTGGTGTAATTGAAAGGAGACAGAGGAACTGACGGCAATCATTACTCCCCTTTTTTTGGTGGGGGCACTGGCAAAGAAGCAGTGTGGGTATCGAGTATGCGAGCATTTTGGGGAGTTATCTTTAGCGAAATGCGTTTCTTGTACGCAAAACACGTCAGCGTGCTGGGACAGTGCCTCTTTCCAGAGGAGGTTGCGTTTGAATGGGGAATTCAAACCCTTTACATTTAGGGAGGTGATTTTGAGGGCCATAATAGTGTGGGATGACCCGGGTTAGGAATGAGAGGAGCGAGATTCCACACCTCTTCTGTTTGCCCTGACTAAATATGAATCAAACAATAGAGTAGGTATCTATACAGAGTACGACTGTTATATACAAAAATCGTATAGGAGACACTCGTTACAGTCCCTCAGGACTGTCAAATATGTTACAGTGCGGAAGTAGGTCAGATGTTAAATAGCGTATACGTTCAGTATGAATGCTTAAACACTGTTAGGAGAACCAAAAGGAAAAGAAAAAAAAAAATAAGAATAAAAAGAGAAAAGCAATATATATCTCTTTAGGAACAAAAAGTAAATAGAACAATTAGAACAGTGTGCTTAGCACACTATAACCTTAGGGAGTGGATGTGTTTCAACAACTGCGCCCATCAGGGATCTTAGTGGTGGTGCGGAGGACCAGGGGCCTGTTTGTTGTTACAGACCTCGCCGGGAACGTGTATTCCATTTCTTGCAGACGGAGGACATGAATAGGAGCCCCTGTTATCTTTTTGGTTGGCAGACACGGGTAGAAATCCCCAGTTGGTCAACTTTTTATATCCATCTTTGGGAGTAAGGATGGGAATTATCTGTTGCTGGTATGTGACTAGTAGCTTGGTAGGGAAACCCCATTTGTAGGTAATTTTCTTCTCCTGTAGCACAGAGGTGACAGGGGTGAATGCTCTTCTCATTTCCATCGTGGCCTTGGATAGGTCACTAAACATGAGGACATTAGTATAGGGTGCTGGCAGCGGTTTAGTGGTTTTGGCGATTTGCAGAATCTGCTCTTTAGTTTGAAAGTAATGCACTCTCGCTAGTATGTCCCTGGGGGTGTCAGGGGGGAGGTGTGCTGGCTTGGCGATTCTGTGTGCTCTATCAATCGTGATGTCTCGTGCGTTTAGACGAGGTAGTAAGTTGGAGAACATCTCTCGCAGGTAGGGCGTAATTTCATTCGGCTTAACAGATTCGGGGATACCCCTGAATTTAATGTTGTTCCTTCTGGAACGATCTTCCAAATCTGCTAATTTCAGCTTCATGTGGTGTATTTCAGACGCATGGTGTTCGTGTGCGTCTAGTAATTCATTGTGAGCCCTGACATGATCCTGCATGCTATCCTCAAGCACAGTTGTTCTTTCTGCCAGGTGATCTACTCTGCCATGTATCTGAGAGACAGAGAGTTGCAGTTCTCTGTGGAGGTCTCTCTGCAGGGTAAGGAGCATAGCTTTCATCATTGATTCTGTCACAGGGCTATCAGAGACAGGGATGGTTGCTAGAGCTGGGGTGTGTGCAGTGTCAAGCTCTCTGTCAGCCCACTGATGTCGTTTATACTGTGGCTCCTTACTGGGAGAGATGGCTGGGGAGGAGGCCAGTCTCTTACCTCTGTCTGTTCCTAGTTGTGAGGAGGAGGCATCTGGCGGTGGGAGAATGTCCATGTCCTCCCTGTTTGAGCGATCCAGCAGTTGGGAGAGGAGATCCTTGTGAGGAGAGGCTGTCAGCTGTGTCACAGTTTGTGCAGCGCGGGACGCTTCTGAGGTGAAGCTCCCGGCGCCGGCGCCATCTTGGGCCTCGTTCATAGCTGCAGGGGAATAATAATCTGTGAGGCGGCGAGGTGCTGGCGGTTTATTCTGCCTCCTAGACATGCCCGGGGTGGTCCTGCTACCTTCCCCCCTCCGTGGGATCGGAATGAGGGTCGGATGGTGGCGGAGAGTAGCGTTAGATCCCGTCAGCGGCGCGGAGCTCAGGCTTTAGGCATCCATCACGGTCCGCGTCAGGCCACGCCCCCCGAAACTTATATTTTTTACTGCCTTATCTCATGTTGGCTACAAAAGAGGTGCCTCAGGCTCACCACTTGAATTTCTGTATGGCAGACATTCCAGCGGATTGCTAGATGTCAAAAAAGAAATGTGGGTGACGTAGAGGCCACCTCCTATAGAAGAGTTATTGATCATATATCACTGATGCAGGATAGAATTGCCATTGTCATTCTGCTCATACTGGAACATATGGAACAAACCCAGAAGGCACAAAGAAGGATTTATAATCAGGATGCCAATATCTGTAACTTTAACCCTGGGGTTAGAGTGCTGGTACTAGTCTCAACAGTTAAGAGTAAATATCTGATCAAATGGCAGGGTCCCTTTGAAAATATGGAAGGAGTTGGGGAAGTAAATGATAAAGTCCACCAGCCATGGAGAAGGAAACCAGAGCAAATATATCATGTCAATTTTTTAAAGCATTGGAAGGACAGAAAGACTTTACTGGTGGTACAAACCCCCCAAAATGAAATAGCCCCCTTAACACCTGAAGTACCCACACCCGAAACCTTGTCAGTGGCCCAAAAGAATGAGATAAAAGGGTTTGTAAGAAAGAATAGATACTTTTTCTTTTGGATGCCTGGACTGACCACAGTTATACAACATGACGTAATTACGGAGCCTGGTATCCGTGTGCATTGAAAAGCTGTATAGAATACAAGAAGCTATGTGAGAAGTAGTTACAAATGAAATAAAGAACATGTTAGAAATAAGACCGATATAGGAATCCCAGAGTGATTGGTCAAGTTCAATAGTGTTGGTTCCAAAGCCAGACAGAACCAAAAGATTTTGTAATCATTTCAGGAAGTTGAATAGTGTGTCCAAATGCGATACTTGCCTGATGCCGCATGGGGGACAAGCTTGCTGACAGATTGGGAACTGCACAGTACATAACTACTTTAGATCTGACTAAGGGCTACTGGCATATACTAGATACCAAGCAATAGTCTGTGCCATGTAAGAAAAAAAATATTATGTATAAACAAATATTTGGAAAAGAGAAAGCTGCTATCGCTAAAAAAGCTAAAAAGCTTTCAAAATAACCTATAAATGGTGACCATGCTGTCCCCTTTTAGCAATGCCCAACAATATAATACACAGTGTAACTTCCTGAAAATTGTGCAAACTATAAAAAAATCATAAATAGTCCAATTCGTAAAGTGTCCCAGAAAAACTGAAAAACAAAGCAAATATTGCAAATGCCATGCAAAATAAATAAATAAATAAATAAATAAATAAAAGAATAGCATGGAAAAATGTATAAAGTGTCCAGTGCTATAATTTAATATATTAACATCTTCTCGCTGATGGTTCTCATATATGTTGCTTCTTGGTGGGTGGGATTTAATGGCAAGAGACCGCATATATGCAGTCCTATGTAAACACTTTTCTGTGCTGAGAGCGCGCACCCTGTGCGCTCCCAGCACAATTGCCAGTGGAGAAGGGCAAGCTCCTGATGCATACTTGCGATCAGGAGTTTTCTGATCATGTGACTGCTGTGACAGCCAATCACAGTGGTCACATGACCTGAATGCCCACTTCCGCCTCATGAAATTTAGAAGCACTTCAGCCCCGGAGTGTTTTACCCCCTTAATGACCAGGCCTTTATATTCGATATGGCACTGCTTTACTTTAACTGACAATTACGCGGTCGTGCAAGACTATTCCCAAATAAAATGTATGTTCTTTTTTCCCCACAAATGGAGCTTTCTTTTGGTGATATTTTTTTTTTTTTTATCAAAGAGTTTTATTAAGGTAAACAAAAGGTTTAACAATCAAAGCCATCGCACATTGGTGTAATGATACAAACGTATAGGACATTTTACAATCTTAGGATGTTACAATCATCTACTAGATCAACTTAATCTAGGAATGCTGAGGATTAAACCAGACAACCATCTAAGTCCTGAGCCTATAGAAACAAACTTACAAGTAAGGATATCTAGTGCCTCCTCTATTTGAATGAGTGAGGTAGATCAGAGTGCTAATACAAATAACATCTTCATCTGATGGCAATGAGAACTTCAAACATAATTTTTCAGTTTATAGTGTTTGAAAAGAAATAATAGAAGAAAAGGAAAGAAAAAGATAAAGGTATGAAGCAGGGTGGACTCATTTAATGAGGGGCGATGACTCTCTCCCCTTGGTCTGCACAGAGCATCAAAGCCTGTCCCATGGAGTATGCGTCGCTCCTCTAATTAGAGCGGTGTTAATTACTCATGAGGAGGTCGTATTTTGTTGAAACCTTAAAATGGAACCATGGGGTCCATGTCCTGTGGTATCTTTCTATGTTGTCAGCAGTTTGGGCCAGTAAGTCTTCCATGTGGCAGATCTCGGAGACCTTCTGCAGCCATTCCTTTACAGAAGGAGCCTGTGTGCTCTTCCAACGCAGTGGAATCAGGGCCTTAGCGGCGTTTAAAAGGTGCTTTGTTAGAGATTTTTTATATCTTTTGTATGGGAAATTGGAAATGTGAAGTAGACAGCAGGCTGCGTCAAGAGAGAGACTGGTCTCCGTGATCTGTCGTATGATATCCCGCACCTCTGACCAGTAGGTTTCGAGGATTGGGCATTGCCACCAGATATGTAAGAGAGTCCCCAGTTCAGTCCCACATCTCCAGCATCTATCCGTAGTCTCAGGAAACCATGTTTGAAGTTTCTGTGGGGTGGCGTACCATCTAGTCAGCAGCTTGTACGCTGTCTCTTGTATTTTCGAGCTAATGGAGCATTTGTGTGCTAAAGTACACACCGTCTGCCACTGGTTGTCAGTGAAGTCTTTCTGCAATGCCCCTGACCATT
The DNA here is from genome assembly GCA_037952925.1 of Lithobates clamitans. Taxonomy (NCBI): domain Eukaryota; kingdom Metazoa; phylum Chordata; class Amphibia; order Anura; family Ranidae; genus Lithobates; species Lithobates clamitans. The sequence continues at coordinate 4,622,490 of JBBGZY010000603.1, read as the reverse complement.
CCCTTCTGAATCTGTCTCTAGCTATATTTGGAGGAAATTGGAGCCAGGAATATGTAGCCGAGGTCGCCTTCAAAAAGTCATCTCCCTTTAAGCATGCTGTCTCTAATGGAGTCAGAGGTCTCCGAAAGTGGGTTTGTTTAGTCTTATCTGTGAGAAAGCTACGTAATTGAAAGTATGACCATTTAGGTAAGCAGGGAAGATTGAGATCATCTTTCAATGTTAAGTAATTTTTCACCTTGTCATTGCTGAAACAGTCACCAGCGGTCAGTGGTTTCTGTGGGTTTGGAGACTTAAAAATCCTGCCCGTCAGACCCGGAGTAAAATCTGGGTTATTTTGAATAGGAGTTAGGGGGCTGAGTTGTGTCGTTAAGTCAGATTTCTTAATCACTTTTTGGAAGGCCTCCATGGTGGTCCCAGTTAGTGGATGTTGTTTTATGGAGTGGTGCTGTTTTCCCCAAGGAATCCATGGGGAGAACCTGAGTGTGCCTGTGGTGAGTGACTCTTCTAGTTTAACCCAGTCTTTTGCCCTCCCATGGCAGTGCCAATCAATCACTCTAGTGAGATGCGAGGCTAGATAGTATTTTTTTTAAGTGTGGCAGACTCATCCCCCCTCGCTCCTTGGGTCTAGTGAGGAGGTCGAGTTTGATTCTGGGGCGTTTATGTCCCCATAGAAAGCGTGTGAGGACCGCTTGAAGTTGTTTAAAGAAATTTAGTGGAATCTTAACCGGAAGTGCCCTAAGGAGGTACAACAGTCTGGGTAGAATGGTCATTTTAAGAATGGCTGCTCTACCAAACCAGGAAAAGTGTTTAGAGTTCCAACTCTGTAAGTCTGAGGCGATGTTGCGTAGCATAGGGGGGAAATTCTTTTCATAGGTTTTTGTCAATGTCGAGGGGAGTGCAACCCCCAAGTATTTAAGGGTGCCCTTCACCCATCTAAATGGACAATTCCCCTGCGTTTTGGCTAGTACATCTTCTGTTAATGTAACATTCATCGCCTCAGACTTAGAGTAGTTTATTTTGAGGTTAGAGATGAACCCATAGTGCGCAAACTCTTTCAATAGGTTAGGAATTGTAGTATGTGGTTTTGTCAGGAAAAACAGTAGATCGTCCGCATAGGCAGCCGTCTTGTAAGTTTTGTTTGCTACTTCAAAACCTGAAATAGATGGGTTTTTGTTGACCTGCCTGATAAATGGCTCCAATGAGAGTATAAACAGCAACGGTGAAAGGGGACAGCCCTGCCTCGTACCATTCGAGATCTGGATCTTATCTGATAGTATGCCATTTACTTTTATCCTGGCAGACGGATCTTGGTACAGGGCCGCAATCCAGGATAACATATGCGTTCCCAAGCCCACACGACGGCAAACTGCCATCATGTAATCCCAAGAAATCCGATCGAAAGCCTTCTCCGCATCCGTAGACAGGAGAAGGCCCTCGATGCCCCCGGATTTAGCTGCATGTGTCAGGAGAAGGGCCTTAATAATGTTGTCTCTTGCCTCTCTTCCTGGCATGAAGCCAACTTGGTCCGGGCCAATCAAAGATGCAAGGAGTGGCTGTAGTCTGTTCGCCAGTATTTTGGATAGTAATTTGAGGTCTAGATTCAACAGCGAAATGGGTCTATAGCTAGGGCACTCTGTGGGATCTTTACCTGATTTGTGGATCACCGCTATGTGGGCCGCAAGAAAATCCCGAGGTACCTGTCTAGGTGTAGAGAGTGAATTCAGGGCTCTGGCCAATGGTGCCGCTAATATTTCGCTAAACGTTTTGTAATAGATGGAGATATAACCATCAGGACCTGGACTCTTCCCGGGCTTAAGTCCCTTAATTGCCCCCTGAATTTCCTCTATCGTTATCATATCCTCAAGAGGGTCTGTCACGTCTGTTTCTAGATGAGGTAAGCCACTGTCTGTCAGATAGTCCTGGATGGCCTGTTTTCTATCTGGTGGCAATGAGGGAGGTCTATGTTGTTGTGTTAGGTTGTAGAGTTTGGAGTAGTAATTGTATAACTGTGTCGCGATTGCTTCCGAAGTCACTTCTAATGGCCCACCTGGCGATCTGATACCCAGTATAGCATTATTTGTACAGGTTTCTCTTAAGGCCCTTGCCAAAAACCGTCCGCTCTTGTCTCCTGATTCATAATAGACTTTCTTTTTAAAGAATAATGAACTTCGTGCTTTAGTTTGAAAAATTTGTTGTAGAGTTTTCCTAGTGTCTAGAAGTTCTCTGGCAGTCTGAGACGCTAGTGAATGTTTGTGTGAGGCTTCCAGTCTGCGTATTTTATCAGTTAAGTCTCGAATTTCTTTTTCTTGTCTTTTTTTGCGTTGGGCGCCCATGTTAATAAGTATTCCTCTAATAGTACATTTGTGTGCCTCCCAAATCGTCAGCGGATCCATATCCTGTGTATTGTTATGTAGAAAATAGTCAGTTATTGCTTCCCTAATGCGCGGGAGTAATTCAGGGTCTGTTAACAAAGAGGCGTTCAATCTCCATGTATTAGACCTGGGCGGTAGGACCTGTAGGTCTAACTCTAGGGAGATGGGTGCATGGTCTGATAGCGACTGAACGCCGATATGGGCCCCTGATACGGTCTGAAGGTCCCTTTGTGAAATGTATATGTAGTCGATTCGTGAATATCTGTCATGTGGTATAGAGTGGAAAGTCAAGTCCCGTGAGTCAGGATGGAGGAATCTCCAAGCGTCAACCAACTGAAGTGAGTTTAAGCATTGTTTGATTTTTTTAAGTGCTCTGTATGTCATGTAAGATTTTCCAGAAGAGGAGTCTGCCATGGGGTTTAGTGGTACATTTAAGTCCCCTCCCATAATAAGTAGACCTGATGCAAAACCCTTAAGCTCCCGGGTAACCTTCTGACAGAAGGCAACCTGAGAAGAATTTGGGAAGTACACGTTCGCCAGTGTCACAGTCCTTTGGCCGTAGGTTCCCTTAAGGAAAATATAGCGACCCTCAGGATCTGTCAGTCTATCCGTTAGAGTAAAGGGGGTGTCTTTACTAATTAGAATTGTTACCCCTTTAGTTTTTGCCGAGTCATTGGTAGCGTGATATGCTGTGGTGAAATATTTGTCAGTAATTTTGGGGACATGGTTGGTTCTGAAATGCGTCTCCTGCAGGAAGACAAATTGGGGCCTACCTTTCTTCAGTTCCCTGAGAAGTGAAACCCTTTTCTCAGGGACGTTCAGTCCCCTAATGTTTTGAGAGATCACCGCAGGCCTCTTCCCCAGGGACGAGAACGCCATCTCTGGTGTTAAAACCAGGGATGGGGTGTTTCTGTTTAGCTCTGTAAAGACAAATCCGTGTTACTTGGTATGCAAAACTGCTATTATCAGACCAAGGAAAGAGAGCGTGGGAAAGATCTAGATAAGAAAAAGAGAAAAAAAAAAAAAAGTGGAAGAAATGGCAAGGAGAAAAATTCGGATTCAGAAATAGAGAACGAATCCTACGTTATTCAGAGAGAATATTTCAATAAGTATACTCTAGACAATATCTATGTTATCTAAAGCAAAAAGTTAGCGCACCTGGGTTATAAAACTACCGGCCCAGGCGCCCTTTGTGGGATCGAGGGTGGGAGCCCACCGAGATGGAATAGTCTCAACCAGTGGACCCGTGTAGAAGATCAAGTCTCCACCACGAGGCCACTGCACCACACCATGCACAGAAAAAAAAAAAAAAAAAAACGAAAAGAGAAAGAAAACGAGAGAGCGAGAAAGAAAAAAAACTCTCTCTCTCCTCCTCTTCCTCCTCCTCAAAAGTGTGGTATAAGTAGTAAAAAAACTAACAATAAGGAACCAAAAAGAACGACACAGCCCAAAAAAAAAAAAACATTCTAGACCCAAAAGGGAAAAGAAAAATATTAAGACTATCGTCTTTAAGGATCAACCCTGTAGAAGCAGTAAAACACAGAAAAAAGAATGAGGAAAAATTATCTTCTTTCTTTCTTTCCTTCTTTTTTTCTTTTTTTTCCCCCTTTTTTCACCCTTTCTTGATAACTGCCAATAGGAGGATGTCCCAAGGAACACCAGACGGTCTTCCTTGCATCCTATGCGAAACAGTTCTTAACTCCACAGTGTGTTGTCATCTGTCAAAGATCTTTTTGTGAGCATTTTTAGATCCCAAATCCTTGGCTCAGAGGGATGCAGATCGTAGCCTTGGAAGTAGAGTGAATGAGCCTCCTATAAGCGTCATCTATTATCAGGCTACTTGGTATATAGGAGGTGGAGGGCGATCTTATCATAGTGTTGCATAGAACAGTTACAAAGCTTGCATGTGAGGGCCATGTAGTTTATGGTAAATAAGCAGAAGCACCTCACTGTCAGCCAATGGTATGTAAAATCCTTGTAAGGGTGAAAAAATGTAGATAATAGGGATCCTGGCCTACCCTAATAGCTGGAAAGAGTTATACGGCCAGGCCCCATTATATGTTTCAAATGAATTACTCCGCTGATTGAGACCCATGTGGGTTTTGACGCCTATTCGGAGTTCCTGAGTATTGACCACCGCCGCGGCCATTTTTCAGTCTCTTGGAGAACTGTTTCTCTGGTGTGGAGGAGGGTGATGCATGAGGGCTTCTTGCTGGTGGTGGTAATGCAAATTCCTGATACCAATCAGGTAGATCTATATTCTCCATGCCCAAGCCTGCACAGAAATCAGGTAGTTCAGATGGCCATCGAAGGACGTGTTGTTTCCCAGCTAGCGACACTACCAGAGCAAAAGGAAAGCGCCAAGTGTAACGCAAGTCATGTTCCCTGAGTTTGTCCAGGAGGGGGCGCAGGGCCCTACGGTTTTTCAGGGTAATTTGGGAAAGGTCTTGAAATAGCATAATATGTTCACCATTGAATACTATGTGGTCATTTCTGCGAGCCTTTCTCATTATGTCTTCCTTAAGTGGGTAACTTTGAAGACAGCAGATAATATCCCTGGGAGGAGCCGTGTCTGAGCCTCTAGCTCTAAGAGCTCTGTGGGCTCTCACAAACTCTATGTCCGTGTCCTCCTGTCTCTCTAGCAAGGAATTAAAAACCCGTTGCAATGCTGGTATGATCTGATCGGCTTCCACCGTCTCAGGAATCCCCCTCACCCTGATATTGTTCCTCCTCCCACGGTTATCAAGGTCTTCTAAATGTCTGTTCATCTCTATGAACTGCGCGGCGTGTGAGTCAGTCACCTTCTCTAATCTGTGCAGGGCTCTATCCCTGTGCCTGCCCGCTGCCTCCACAGTCTCCATCTTGTCAGATAAAGCTAGCAGATTTGATTTGAGATCCGTGATTGCGGCCGAAAATGTAGACTTAATGTCAGCGGCAAACACGGACATATCTGCATATGTAAGGGGTTTAGCAGAACGGTTGCGTCCCCTACCTGACTCCTCTGTTGCTGACTGTGAGTCTTCGCTGAAATCCTCCTCAGCATGAGGAGCCCGCGCCATCTTGGAGCCTGTGCTGCTGCCTCGTGGAGCCGTCTGAGCGTTGAGAAGGTCCGCAATGCTTCTGGCAGCGGAGGAAACAGCGGAATTGCGGCGTGATCGAGAGTGGGGTGTTTGTGCGGTCTGTTTACACATCTCCGGGTCTGTGCGTCTCGGGTTAACCTGCTTTTAGGCCGTGTCGGTCCGGGAGCTCCTCTAGAACGCAGCCATCCCGGTCGCTCGCCAAGCCACGCCCCTTCTTTTGGTGATATTTATTCACCTCTGCGGTTTTTATTTTTTGCGCTATAAACGAAAATAAAAATTTTGAAAAAAAACCCAATATTTTTTACTTTCTGCTATAAAATATATCCAATAAAATTTAAAAAAAAATCTAATTTCTTCATCACTTTAGGCCAATATGTATTCTGCTACCTATTTTTGGTAAAAAAAATCCCAGTAAGCATATTTTGATTGGTTTGCGCAAAAGTTATCATGTCTACAAACTATAGGATATTTTTATGGCATTTTATTTATTTTTTTACTAGTAGTGGCAGCAATCAGCATTTTTACCAGGACTGCGACATTGCGGCAGACAAATTGGACACCTAACTGACACTTTTAACACTTTTTGGGGAACCAGTGACATTATTACAGTGATCAGTGCTAAAAATTTGCACTGTTACTGTACTAATGACACTGGCAGGGAAAGGGTTAACCGTGTTCCTGCTTAGCAGGAACACAAGATCTCTATTTTCTTCCGTGTCAGAATGGCAATCTGCCTTGTTTACATAGGCAGATCAGCGTTCTGCCTCTCTGGGGAGTGATAGCGGGTGGCCTGTGGACCCGTTGATTGCCCCCCTCTGTCCAATCCCAGTGCCTATTACACGCAATAGAGCTGACCTGCTGCAGTATATCAACGGTAGCTGGTCGGCAAGTGGTTAAAGGGCCGGAAGGTGGTGGTAGGAAAGGGTTAAAGTGTCATGTGCAATCAAATTAATATATTCAATATGCCCCATGCATTCCAATGAATGACATATCCAATGCAGTTAAACGAGCTCAGGTGCAACAAAATCCATGTGCAAACAAAGGTCATCCAGAAAAAGTGCTTGTGTCCCAAAAGAAATCTCTCCTCCAAATTGTCTGTCAATGTCATAATCTCCTCCACCACAAACAGTAGCTACAGTACTCATCAAATGCTAGTCAGCAGCAAACTTTGGTTTGGTATCACATGTTACAATCTGCCTAATCCAGCCAATAATGGATTAACTCAGTCCACTCTCCTTCTCAAATCCTCCTTCTCTTTCCTTGTGACCATGCATAGAAAACAAACAGGTGCTGCATAGTGTAAAATCCTTTTATCCATATTAAACCGTTCACAGCAAAATGCATTTAGATTAGAATGTGTCTTGCCCCGACACTAAAGTTGTTATCGTGTGTATCCAGTGGTACTGTTGGCTCCAGCCACACACAACAACAAGCTACGAGCAGACAGACTCTCTGTGTGGGATCACTTCACTCCAAAATCAACTTCAGCACAACAGTTGTCTTTTATTAAATGGTGTATCCAAATAACTATCTGTATTATTTTTTAAACACTAATCAGATTTAAGTTTTCATTCTGCACATTTGTACTGTTCAGATTTCAGTCCTACTAAAACACTTTAACCGTTTGCTGATCAGCCGCTGCAGTTTTACTGTGGCAGAATGGCACGGCTGGGCGAAATGACGTTATCTTACGTCGCTTCGCCTTTTGGCCACTAGCTGCATGTGCCCGGAGCCGATGCAAGTGCCCGGCAGAGAGCGACGACCGCCGGGCTCTCGCAATCACTCGTGAGAGAGCGAGAACCGGAATCTGTGTGTGTAAACACACAGATCCGGTTCTTTCAGGGGAGAGGAGACAGATCGTACGTTCATACTATGTATGAACACCGATCTCTCTCTCCTCCTAGACAGTCCCATCCCCCCACAGTTAGAAACCCACATAGGGAACACAGTTAACCTCTTGATCGCCCCCTAGTGTTAACCTCTTCCCTGCCAGTGACATTTACACAGTAATCAGTGCATTTTTATAGCACTGATCGCTGTATAATTGTCAATGGTTTCAAAAATGTGTCAAAAGTGATCAATGTGTCCGCCATAATGTCGCAGTCCCGTGCAAGTGCACTTTCAAGTGCACTTGCAGTGCAAAGTGGATTTGCCCTTCGTAAATTACCCCCATTGTGTTTTTTTCAAAATTGTCGCTCTTCTTTTGTTTATAGCACAAAAAATAAAAACCACACAGGCGATCAAATACCATCAAAAGAAAGCTCTATTTGTGGGAAAAAGAGGACGTCAATTTTGTTTGGGTACAGCGTCGCATGACCACGCAATTGTCAGTTAAAGCGACGCAGTGCCGAATTGCAAAAAATGGCCTGGTCATTGAGCAGCCAAATCTTCTGGGGCTGAAGTTGTTAATAAAGAAGCCTGTTATATACAAAAGTTGAATGGTATCAGCATAAGCCAGTTTCGTTTTGGTGATCTCTTAATGTACACATTGGTTGCTATTCATTTGTTTAAATTGAATTTCTCTGGTTTGTTCATGAATTGCCTTTGTTCTCATTTTTTCCACCTAAGATAGTGTTTTATAACAGCAGTTTTATTGCCTCCTGTGATGTGAATTTGTCATTAGCTATTGTTTTACTAAAACATATTTGGACAACTTGAAGCTGGATGATAACTGACAAGTCTGTTTATTGAACCATGGAGCAGCTGCATATTTTGTGGTGGGTGTATCCACTTTTCATCAAACAGACCATCATGTACAGTTTCAGAACATACAGTATTTGCATACTTTCTCTGGCATATGTCAACGGTTTCTAGAACTACCTAGGATAGCCTATCGTGGCTGCTAGGGCTGACAGTAAAAAGAGGTCATGAAGCCTTTACAAAATAAATTCTTGGATTTCTTTCAAGGCTGGTTTGGTAACACAAACATTTAAACATAATGATGTTTCTTAAGAAATAGTGTCTAAGCAACAGTAACTTGCAGACAGACCATTACAGAATAAAAGCATATACAAATGTCTGCTGTTCTTTTACAGTAAATGAATACCACATTCCCTTTCTGCTCAACCAGACAACAGAAAGTAGAAATAAAATTAATCATAAAAATTGGATTACTACTATTTTATATGCTTTGTTTGTCAGCAGTGAAATTATCCATTATCAATGTATCCCTTAACGTGTATTTAAATGTATTTTTATTAAGGAAAAATAAGGCTAAAGTTGTATAACAGGCACCATATAGATTTTTGCTTAGTTTCGCTATTTTGATGCCCAGATTGACAGCTGGAGAACTACAAACGTCAAACACCAAAGTCAGCCTATTCACAGAACTTTCCATCCATCTTACCTAATTTAACAGTGCTCGGGCCTTGTAAATGGCTGCTCAGGCACTGAACACTGTGTGCCTCTATACTCAGAAGTACCAGGTTTATCTTTATTTCAGGTTTGCTTTAAAGAAGGTTCAATCAACATATAGGGATACCTTTCATTTACTAGGCACACATGCTATTATTCAGAGACAGGATAGGGGCTGAGAGGGCCCTTTGCCCATGTTGTCTGAGGTGCCCAACTCTTCTGACTGAGGAAAATGGAGAAAATAATGACAGATGAGTACTAATAGGTGAATATTAGTCAATGACACTTTCTTTCACCTTTGCTGGCATGGCTGGTACATACTGATACATATTACTTGGAGTGTTTTAAAACCCTATGAGCTTCAGACTATGCAAAGAGCTGCAAAGAAAAGTAGGGGATGCTGTAGGTGGAGGTGTGGAGCATTGGGAAGGGACACTAGAGGTGGAGAAAAGATACAGTACAGGAAAAATAATTGAGATGAGGGGAGAAGCAGTATGGGGGCACTGGGTGACATAGAGGGGTGACCATCACAACGGTTCACACACTTCTTATTTCTCCTGTCACTGCTGCAACCGTTCTTGACAGATAGAAAGGAGAGCAGTGTGTGAGAACAGGTCATCAAATTATCTGAAGTTTGATGATGGGACCACTGAGCCATTCTGACATCGCCTTGTATAATTTAAGGTCTAGAGGTAAATAAGTCTTCCATTCTCCCCACCCTTATCTAACATTTTTTTCTGTTTCGGCCAGAGCGCCTATAGACTACATTTTCACTCTTTCACTACTAACACTTACTGTAAGATAAAATAAGATACGATAAAATAAGAAGTGATATGACAACCCTACCCTATAGTTTGACCTATATGTAGGTATTCAATGGATTATTTTTTTTGCTGAATGTAATAAAATGTAATCAACAGCAAGAAAATAAAAAGAAATGATCTCACAATGGCAATGTTCAATTTCTTTCCTTTATTGATGCAATTCACTCCATAGCAGGTAAAAAGTTTAGAACACAGTGCATTGGTGTTTTAAACTTTTTACCTGCTGTGTAGTAAATTACATCAACAAAGGAAACAGATAACTGTAGCGGCGAGTGTGAATTCTTTTCATTTCTTGCTCTAGATGAACTTTGTTGAACTGATTAGAGATCAGCACCAGAAGGGCTACTATTACTGTATTCTATTGCTGTAAAACATGAGTCACTGAATCTGCTTGTTGTAGTGTAACTCATTGTTCCATATGGAGATTGTGTGACAGGTGTGCGAAAAAAAAATGCATTTCATGAGGTGTATACAACCCACAACCCTAAGTCCATTTATCTGAGCTTTCTATAGGGTATCACAACATGCTTATAACTGCTGTTATAAAGAAGGACAGCTAGAAATTTGTTGGAACACTGCACTCTTTAAAATTATTTATATCCATGTCTTGATAACATACGAATGTTAAGGTGTAGTACAGAGGTACAAAAATCATTCATAATGTAACAATGGGGCACTAAACATACAATTTGAATTCTACATTCTTCTTCAAAAATATTAATAGTAAAAAGGTCAGGTCTGAGTATGTAGCCCCTTTACAAAATAATCTAAAGTGGGTGACTGAGGACAAAGAGAAGGCAAATTTATTAAATACAATATTCAGCTTTGTGCATATAAACGTGTATCTGGGAGCCCCAAATAATCCACTATGGCTATTCTGGTAAAGTATATAGGCTTAAAAAAAAATCAGTTTGTAAATGGATAGAAAACTGGCTAAAAGCCTGTATTCGGTGAGTATGGGTTAATGATTCGTACTCTAAATGGTCTAGGGTTGTTAGTTGGGCACTTTAAGGTTCAGTGTTGGGACTCTTAAATTTTAATATATTTATAAATGATATGGGGTCTGGGATTAGAAGTACCATTTTGGTCTTTGTGGATGACACCAAGCTACGCAGTGGAATAATGTTCTTACAGGATGTCTCCAATTTACAAGCTGACCTTGATGCACTTTAATTGGGCAACTGTGTGGTAAATGAGGTTTAATGTTGAAAAATGTAAAGTTATGCACATGAAGGCTAAAAAACATGCATGCATCATACATAATAGGGGGAGCACAACTGGGGGAATCAATGGGGGAGAAAGATCTGGGTGTTCTGGTAGATCAGAAGCTTAATAATAGCATGCAATGCTAAGCAGTGGTTTCCAAAGTGAGCTAAATCCCTTTCTTGTATTACAAGTGGTATGGACTGCAGAGAGAGAGATATAATTTGCCCCAGTACAAATCATTAGTAAGACCTCATCTGGAATATGTTTAGTTTTGTGTACCAGTTCACAAAAAGAATATTGGGAAACTGGAGAGAAGGGCAACCAAACTGATAAGAGGCATGGAGGAGCTCAGCTATGAGGAAAGATTAGCTGAACTGAATTTATTCTCTCTTGAGAAGAGGAGATTAAGGGGGATAGGATCAACATGTGTAACTACATAAATGGTCCATACAGTGAACTCAGTGTAGAGTTATTCACCTTAGAGTCATCACAGAGGACAAGGAGACACTCTTTACGTCTGGAGGAAAAAGAGATTTAATTCCCAAATACGGAAAGGTTACTTCACAGTAAAAGCTGTAAAAATGTGGAATAGACTCCCTCAAGAGCTGGTTCTGGCCAGCTCAGTAGATTGTATTAAAAAAAGGCCTCTAGACCTTAAACTACACAAGGCCTTTTTTCCTAAATGCACATAATATAACTGGATACTAATATCTGTAGGTAAAGTTGATCCAGGGAATATCTGATTGCCTTTTGGGGGATCAGGAAGAATTTCCCCCCACTGCAGCAAATTGAATCAAGCTTTATTGTTTTTTTTTTTTTGCCTTCCTCTGGATCAACTGTGGGTATAGGATTGTATATACAGTGCCTTGAAAAAGTATTCACACCCCTTGACATTTTCCACATTTTGTCATTTTACAACCAAAAACGTAAATGAATTTTATTGGGATTTTATGTGATCGACCAACACAAAGTGGCACTCAATTGTGAAGTGGAATAAAAATGATAAATGGTTTTTTCAAAATGTTTTACAAATAAACATGTGAAACGTATGGTGTGCATTTGTATTCAGCCCCCTGAGTCAATACTTTGTAGGACCACCTTTTGCTGCAATTAAAGCTGCAAGTTTTTTTGGGTACATCTCTACCAGCTTTGCACATCTAGAGAGTGACATTTTTGCCTATTCTTCTTTGCAAAATAGCTCAAGCTCTGTCAGACTGAATGGAGAACATCTGTGAACATCAATTTCCAAGTCTTGCCACAGATTCTTAAATGGATTTAGGTCTGGACTTTGACTGGGCCATTCTAACACATGAATACGCTTTGATCTAAACCATTCCATTGTAGCTCTGGCTGTATGTTTAGGGTCGTTGTCCTACTGGAAGGTGAACCTCCGCCCTACTCTCAAGTCTTTTGCAGACTCTAACAGGTTTTCTTCTAAGATTGCCCACTATTTGGCTCCATCCATCTTCCCATCAACTCTGACCAGCTTCCCTGTCCCTGCTGAAAAAAACCATCCCCACAACATGATGCTGCCACCACCATGTTTCATGGTGGGGATGGTGTGTTCAGGGTGATGTGCAGTGTTAGTATACCGCCAAAAATAGCATTTTTGCTTTTAGGCCAAAAAGTAAAATTTTGGTCTCATCTGACCTGAGCACCTTCTACCACATATGTCCCCCACATGGCTTTTCGCAAACTGAAAACTGGACTTCTTAAGGCTTTTTTTCAACAATGACTTTCTTCTTGCCACGCTTCCAGAGGCCAGATTTGTGCAGTGCACGATTAATAGCTGTTCTGTCGACAGATTCTCCCATCTGAACTGTGGATCTATGCAGCTCCTCCAGAGAGTTACCATGGGCCTCTTGGCTGTTTCTCTGATGAATTCTCTCCTTGCCCGACCTGTCAGTTTAGATGAACGGCCATGTCTTTCTAGGTGTACAGTTGTGCTATACTCTTTCAGTTTTTGGATGATGGATTGAACAGTGCTCCGTAAGATGTTCAAAGATTTTTTTTTATAACCTAACCCTGCTTTAAACTTATCCACAACTTTATCCCTGACCTGTCTGGTGTGTTCCTTGGCCTTCATCATGCTGTTTGTTCACTAAAGTTCTCTAACAAACCTCTTTGGGCTTCACAGAACAGGTGTATTTATACTGAGAATAAATTACACACAGGTGGACTCTATTTACTAATTAGGTGACTTCTGAAAACAATTGGTTCCACTAGATTTTAGTTAGGGGTATCAGAGTAAAGGGGGCTGAACACAAATGCATGCCACACTTTTCACACATTGATTTGTAAAAATGTTTGAAAATCATTTATCATCTTCCTTCCACTTCCCAATTATGTGCCACTGTGTGTTGGTCTATCATATAAAATCCCAATAAAATACATTTACGTTTTTGGTTGTAACATGACAAAATGTGGAAAATGTCAAGGGTTATGAATACTTTTTCAAGGTACTGCATGTAGGTTTTCTATTTGTGTGTGACTTTTTCCTATGTTGGTTGTACTGGATGGACTTGTGTCTTTCAAACAGATTAACTATGTAACTATATGTAAAAACAAAACAACTATACCGCGCTGTCTCTTTAAGTTGTTAGATAGCAGCCGGCACAGCAAAGCATAAACTGCAAAGTGAAAAAGTTATAAATAAGTACAGCGCTAATATACTGTCTTAAGGCCCGTACACACGATCGGACTTTTTGACAACAAACATGCAAATTAGCTGTTTTGGAGCAACATCCGACCGTGTGTACGCTCCATCGGACAAACTTTTTCTGTTTCCATCAGACTTTTGTTGGCTGTACGAACGAACAAACTTTCCGGCAACAAAAGTCAGATGGAGCAAAGTCCGATCGTGTGTACACAAAAGCATTGGACTTTTGTACAAACTACAGTACGCGGCCGCGAGAATGTTTCCAGCGCGAACCCATCGTGCTGGTTCTCGGCGACCAGGTACTGTACATCTTGCGCTGGCTGCAATAGGAAAAACACATTTTCCTATTGCGGCGAGCGCGAGGGGGAATTCCCCTCTGGGGGCATACCAGGCCCTTAGGTCTGGTATGGATTTTAAAGGGAACCCCCTACGCAGAAAGAAACGGCATAGGGGTCCCCCCAATATCCATACCAGACCCTTATCTGTCCACGCAGCCCGGCCGGTCAGGAAAGGGGGTGGGGACAAGTGAGCGCCCCCCTCCTGGGCCGTACCAGGCTGCATGCCCTCAACATGGGGGGTGGGTGCTTTGGGGGAGGGGGCGCCCTTCAGCCCCCTCACCCCAAAGCACCTTGTCCCCATGTTGATGAGGACAAGGGCCTCTTCCCTACAACCCTGGCCATTGGTTGTCGGGGTCTGCGGGCGGGGGGCTTATCAGAATCCGGGAGCCCCGTTTAATAAAGGGCCCTCAGATCCCGGCCCCCCACCCAATGTGAATGAGTATGGGGTACATGGTACCCCTACCCATTCACCTAGGGAAAAAAGTGTCAATAAAAAAAACACAGGTTTTAAAAGTAATTTATTAGGCAGCTCCAGGGGTCTTCTTCCGACTTCAGTGGTCTTCTTCCGACTTCGGGGGTCTTCTGCCGACTTCGGGGTTCTCTCAGGCCTCTTCTCCCTCTCTGTTGTCTCCGTGCTCTCTGGTTCTTCTCCGGTGCCTTCTTCCTTCTGCCGGGCTCCTCCGCTATCTTCTGCTCTTTTGCCGCTCTTTTGCTAGCGGAGGAGCCCGGACATCTGGATCGTCTTCTTCCCTCTTCTCTTCCAGAGATGTTGACACGACGCTCTCTCCGGCTTTAATGCTGTTTGTGCGCTCTGATATGACTTATATAGGTGGTGACACGAGGCGGTATCAAACGGTATGTCTGAATGAAGGGCACCCGGGAGTGTTGAGGTGGGGGTGAAGGGATGGAAGCGGTGCCAAGGTTCCAGCCATTTTCCTTGGCACCGCTTCCATCCCTTCACCCCCACCTCAACACTCCCGGGTGCCCTTCATTCAGACATACCGTTTGATTGTTTAAAACCTTATTCCATTGAATTTCTCACAATAGCATTACCCTAATTTGCCTCCCTGGCCCGCCCCCGGGGGAACGCCTCGTGAGGGCGTCTCACAAATATCGCTCCAGAGAACCGTTATGGTTATAGTGTGGTGAGTGCAATTTTTAAACTTCAAATTTCAAATATGTTCTCCAATATTAACCATGTACTCTTTGTAAAACCATGTATGATTCTTATTATGTTGATACTGTATTGTTCTTCACCTTCATAGACTATATACTGTTAGACGCCTCCTGAAGAAGCGGCTATGACCGCGAAACGTAGAGGTCACGTCTGCAAGTATCACACCATACAATTTCTGTCCATATATCTGTGTGGGCATTAGCCATACCAACCTAGTATCAACAATGCTGTAAAACAATTATCATTGTCTATGCATGTCATGTTATGAATATGTACAATTGATGTCCCTTGTGGGACTTTATCATGTTTTGAAATAAATTTATGCTTTTTTAATTCAAGTCTTTTTTCATGGTACCGCAATAGTCCGTTGTTTTTGTAAAAGAGGCAGGACATTATTGGAGAGGTCCTTGCTCTGATCCCTCTTTTTACCCCACTTCCTGATCTATGGCAGAATATAAACTTAACCATATAATCCTTGCATGCAATGAACTATGTTGCCTCAGTTGGGTCTGAGGCCAGACTTCAACAAGAAACCCTGACGGCACCCTCAAAGTGCCTGCAAAGTAAGACAGAAGTATGTTGAGTACTTTGCGGGTGGGGGGGCCATTGATATGCCACAAACTGTGTAACCACTTGCTTACTGGGCACTTAAACCCCCCTCCTATCCAGACCAATTTTCAGCTTTCAGCACTGATGCATTTTGAATGACAATTGCGCGGTCATACAACACTGTACCCAAATTAAATTTTTTTCCCAGAAATAGAGCTTTCTTTTGGTGGTATTTGATCACCTTTGTGGTTTTTATTTTTTGTTGGTAAAAAAAAATGTAAAAAGACCAGATTTAAAAAAAAAAATTGTTTTTTATATTTTGTTACAACATTTTAAATAAGGTAATTTTTCTCCTTGATTGATGTACGCTAATGAGGCAGCACTGATGAACACCGATAGGTGGCAGTGATGGGCACTGATAGGTGGCAGTGATGGGCACTGATCGGTTACACTGATAGGCAGCACTGCTAGGTGCCACTGATTGGCACCACTGGTGGGCATTGATAGGTGGTACTTGTGGGCATTGATAGGTGGCACTCATGGGCATTGATAGGCAGCACTGGTGGGCACTGTGGGCACTGTCAAGTGGCAATGGCAGGTGGCACTGGCAGGGGGTACTGGTGGCACAATTGAGGCAGAATTGCCTCTTCCTCTTCGGGACCGATGTCCCTTGCTGATAAGCCGGTGATCGGCTCTTTTTTCTCCTTGCGCTATCAGCGTGAGGAGAAAAAAAAATTATCACAGAGCTTTTGTTTTGATCATGTGATCAGCTGTCATTGGCTGACAGCTTCTCACATGGTAAGGGGCCGGGACCAGCCTCTTACTCAGATCGGTGATCACCCGAGTCTCAGTGACTTGGTGACCACAGCGTGCTCCATCCTACAGGGCGCGTGCACAGGGAGGCCGTCATATGACGGCCTCCCAGGAATTCAGGTCCGCGCTGTAGCTATAGCACGGATATCAAGTGGTTAAAAAACTTTTTTTTAAAGATTTTTTACTTAAACTGAAATAAGATTTCCTTTGATTTACTGCATGGGAGTCTTTTAGCTGTCTCCTAGGTTCTCCAAAGGGCTTTTCTTTTTGGCCGTTTTCGTCAATAGTGCTAATGTAATTTATTTGATACACGAGGTGACAATCTCTTCTTCGTCAAACTATTATTATGTTGTGCGTCTGCTACATACACACCTTGTTTGTGTTGTTAATGTATGTAATGCATTAATGACAAAAATATTCATCATTTTCAGCACCATGAATGAATTTTGGTGAGTCACGAAAATGGCATAATTGTGTCAAATTATAAAGCATTGTGGGAGTTATTTACTAAAGGAAAATCTACTTTGCACTCCAAGTGCACTGCAAAAGTGCACATGAAACTGCACTGAAAGTGCACTTGTAGTGCAAAGTGGAGTTGCCTTTAGTAAATATCCTCCATTTCAGTGTAAACACCAACTTAGTACAAAAAATTATATTGAGTATTGAAAGAAAAAGCCACACATTGTTGAGTACAAAACTTTTTACTCTGTGCACAATCACATGTGCATTAGAAAATGCTTTTTGAAACAACCAACATATTTTAGTAAGAACATTTTTTTCTTAGGACAGTACAAATAGCCTTTTTTGTGTTAAAACAGGCATATTTAAAACCATAAAACAATACACAACTCAGGAACTTCCAAAGTTCAACTTTGACAAAGTGAAGGCAATATCAGACATTAGTATGTCCAAACTGTGTTGATATTGCTTTCATCAGATGGGGCGATGTCACCTCTGTGAAAGCCAAATTTTAAAGCTGCACACAAATTGACAGTCAAAATGGGGATTTCCCTCCTGATCCCATGCCTAATGTCAACATGTGCTAGGTCCCATCATGGGGGATCAATGGACGTGTTTTGGCGGTACAACCCCTTCCTCTCATCTACCATAGTTCCCAGGAAGGGGTAGCACTCCCAAAACGCGTACCTTGATATCCCATGATGGCAGATAGCACATGTTTACACACTGAGTGCATCTTCAAAATTTGGCTTTCAAAATTTTGTAGAAAAGTTAGAAAAAGAGAGACAATTTTAGAAATGTTGGTGTGTTTTTGATTCTGCCAAAAACATCAATGATGTTTTAGAGTCTTTTTTTCCACATTATTGATGTCTTCCTTGACCTTCTGTAAATCCTGATTGCACACCATGATTTCCCCAATGAGGACTTGTGCACTTGTGAAATGTGATTCTTCTTCCACAACATCCACATAACCTAAAAAAAACACACCATGTATTATAAGTATGCAGGCATACATCTATTACCTGAAGCTGTGGTCTCAGACACTCACGGGTCACTATTTGGGCCACGTTTTTTCAGCGTACGGGGTACTCCTTAAAATCCATACCAGACCTAAGGGCCTGGTATGCTCCTGGAGGGGAACCCATGCCTTTTTTTATTTAAAATTTGGCGTGGAGTTCTTCCTCATGATTCATACCAAACACCTGTCAGCAATGATTGTCGCTCCTTGGGAAAGGAAAACACATTTTTCCTTTCCCGATGAGCGAGCCAGCTTGGCGCTGGCTCCCGCGACGGGACTCGCAGGTGTCAAATCTCACCAATAACAGTGGCAAGATTGACACAATATCGTGGTCACCTACTGTATGTTGGTCATATCCCCTTGTAACGAGTTTTTCTAATTATTTTTTAAAAGACAAAGTGGGATTATTGAGTAATTCTTTATATGTATCTTGGTGACTTAGGATCCTGTACATTTAGTTTTTGTAGTCTGTTCTGTCCAGTACGACGATGCTCCAACCCTTGTCGGCAGGGCGAATAAGTCTTTCCTGTCACACAGTGATTTGAGACCGACCCTAGGTAAGGGGTGACTATAGATCTTTTTAGATGGTAATTTAGCTAAATCTTTAAGGACCAGGTCCTTAAAGATAGTAACGGCTTGGGCCACAGGAGCAGGTGGATTGAACAAAGAAGAATTGGACTACGTTCCCGAGGTAGCAGCTCATGGGAGTGCCTAAAGGGATTGGACGTAAGGTAACGTAGAATGTTAATCTTTCTTATGAATTTTTGAATGTCTATAAATGTATTGAACTTTTTCTTTTGGAGGGGCAAACTTAAGGCCCTTATCCAAAATCATTTGTTCCTCTGTGATTAGTTCCTTAGTTCTAAGATTAAATACTCCTTTACCAATTAGTTTCTTCTTTTTTCTCTTCGCTGCCCATTTCAGATTCCGAGCATGTATAGGAGAGGTTTATTTACTACTTATGTTAAGCTTGTTTTTCGAAAACGAGACTTGATTTCCTTTTCCGGCACCTGATTTTGAGGCTTGGTTAGGCATAACCTCGAGCGGCATACGATGACTCTAGTGTACGTGGTGACATAATTTCCACTGCTGACTGAAGTCATTCATTTCAGAATGAGGCTTGAACTGCACGCTACTGTACCATTTTGGCCATGACAGGAAGTAAACATTAACACATCCAATTAACACCACAGAGCTGTATCTCGTTATGGAGGACACATTACTTTATTTAAATGTGTGGCCGCAGTGGACCAGCACCCTAGATGATGTCTTATTAGACGAAATGCGTCATATCGGACTCTGCTGATGCCATTGCGTCATATTTTATGCCAAGTGCTTTTTTATCTTCACAGATGTGAGTGTTCCTTTTATACAATAAATAAAGTTTCTTAATGGAATTACACAATGTGGCCTTTTCCTTCTTTCCTTATTACTACATCATATGGGAGAGATCATTCATCTGGCTTTTCGTCTCAATCCTTTTGGAGGGCTATCCTTTTGTAGTGTCATTGTGAGGGACCACTGGAGATTATACCCCTAACCGGAGGTCGTGCGTGTTGAGGCCATTATCTCCTGGTGTGTCACACCACAAGTCTGCTTGACTCATTATGCGTATGCCTGTTTGAGTTCAATCTTTCCGGTAAGCCTTTTACTTATTGGTGGTGGATCGTTTATCGGCAACTTTTCTGCACAATCCTATATTTGAAGTCACAACAATGTTTTGCCCATCCATTTATGGACTCTGAATTACTTTTGGATTTTTGTTTCATTGTCATTACATTCATGTTTCATTTTATCCACTTGACTGTGTATATATTAGAGATATGTCACTCTAATGCCCTGTACACACAGTCGGACATTTATCGGACATTCTGACAACAAAACCCATAGATTTTTTCCAACGAATGTTGGCATAAACTTGTTTTGCATACACACGGTCACACAAAGTTGTCGGAAAATCCGATCGTTCTGAACGCGGTGACGTAAAACACGTACGTCGGGACTATAAACGGGGCAGTAACCAATAGCTTTTGTCTCTCAATTTATTCTGAGCATGCGTGGCACTTTGTGCGTCGGATTTGTGTACACACGATCGGAATTTCCGACAACGGATTTTGTTGTCGGAAAATTTTATAGCAAGCTCTCAAACTTTGTGTGTCGGAAATTCCAATGGAAAATGTGTGATGGAGCCCACACATGGCCGGAATTTCCAACAACAAGGTCCTATCACACATTTTCCGTCGGAAAATCCGGCCGTGTGTACCGGGCATAAGTATTACATTGTGTGCCATGTCCCTTTAGGATTTGTTTTCAACAATTACCCTTGTATATTGTGTACATTTAATTTGTATGTAATCACATTTATCCACAGGTTTTTTCAACATCCAAGGGGTTCACATACAGTGTACACCTTGCACAAATATTCAGTCTTGGTTTATTCTAAGACAGTATATTAGCGCTGCACTTATTTATAACTTTTTCACTTTGCAAATGATCCTTTGTTGTTTCAACTGCTATATAACAACTTAAAGAGACAGCACAAAATATAGGTAACTATATGTAACTATGTTTTTTTTCTACTGTTCTTTTTTTTTTTTTACTATAAGCACAAATTAATATTATACAGTACATACAGGTATCTTTGTCTGCCAGTACAATCTACCAGTTTTATGGAAAGCATGTCTAGTGATTTCTACTAGCTGTCAGAATTTGAAACAAATGCAAAAGAAGACATGGGCATGGGCATGGTTAATTTTACAGGTTTAAAGGTGTTTACAGAATTTTGTAGTGGCTGTCACTGTTTATTTAAAAATTTAGACTTGAATAAGGAATCTCATTGAAATAAAGTGTTGTTATTAGTTTTTTTCAGCAAGCACCATAAACGCATAACTTCGAAGTTCTGCCATCATTTTTTTTTGCATAGACACATTTCATTTCTTATGTGATGTTTTAGCAAGTAAACACCTGTGCAGTAAAAAAGAGCCTTTCAGGAATTTCACTATTTGCCAATTAGGTACACAATTTTACTACCATAATATTTTGGCAAAGTATATGTAAATATTTGCATAAAGAAATGATGTTAATGTAGTGCATGCAGAGCAGTTCACTGACATCCAAGCAATGCTGATGAAAACATTTTAATATATTTTTTGTCAGATATTCTAGCAATCATGCCACCTCGCATCCTGTGCAGCAGTGTTAGGGGGAATTTCATGGGCAAAACCCAGCATTATTGCAGCTCCCTATCAGCTCATAAGGCCTGATCTGTTATAGTACACGTCCACCCTGCAGGGAGAGATGGATAAGACCAGTTTTAGCAGTGATTTAACAGTATTGTCAGCTTTTTACTAGAAATTAACCAAGGTCCTTAAAACTAGCAGAATAACCAGGTTGAAACTAACAGAATTATGGGGACAACATTAAAAAAACTGTCTCTCTTGAAAATATGCTGGGTAATTAATTTATTATATTTCACTGTAGGGTTTACATAATTTCTGAATATTTCAGCATGGAAGGTTTCAGATATTTGTGATTTGTGGTTTAATATCCTTGTTATTACTTGCAAACTAACTATTTGTTAGGGATTCCAGTTTGTTACAGCCACCCATTACCCACAGTTCCTTGCACACTGAATGCCCTACATCTCTTACATGCACTGTAGTTCCAAGCAGACACATGATTTGCATTTAGACTACAGTCCCTTTCAATTTGGAATCCTGCTAGCAGCCATCTAGAAATTTCCTGAATAAGATGTTGTTTCACATTTGGTGGTGTGCTATTTTTGACTATCTTTCTTTTAAAGCTTTTATGGTAACCCACAAAGTTGTCACCTCAGTGTAGGAGTGTGACCTTTATGTCTCCTAGTTCCAAAGAGTTGATTTGCATCAATAGCTAAACTATCAATAGATACTAAATGAAATCATTCTGGATCCAGCATCTTTAGACAATCACAACAGATATGTGTATTACACAGAATTTTATGAGATTAATATGTAATAAAAGAATATTTGGATATGATTAAATGCTATTTCTGATAAACAATACTCCACTGAACAGGAAACTGTTCATTAAAGGTAATTTGCATAATTGCTAAACAATATCTAAATTTATAGCTGTTGTTTAATTTGCCCTTATCTGTGAGTTAACATTTTTGCTGCTAATGGTTTTCATTTAACGATTTCTAATGCAGAGAGTAATTGTATGTGTGGCTCACATATACAGT
This sequence comes from Lithobates clamitans, assembly GCA_037952925.1. Lineage (NCBI taxonomy): Eukaryota > Metazoa > Chordata > Amphibia > Anura > Ranidae > Lithobates > Lithobates clamitans. The sequence goes on along the minus strand of JBBGZY010000603.1, from coordinate 4,600,419 downwards.
AACTGTATAACATTCAGTTCTTCTTGCCTAGAGTTGTTTATCTATGAGTTTCCAAAGCCTCGTTTTTAAAAAATCTGATTCCTAAGCTAGGGGACATTGTTTACCTTTTTTTTATTGGATCTTTTTTCAGGTTGGGTACATGAGTATCCCTTATTATTCATCCCCCCAAAATTTCAAAAATAAAGGCACTCATGCAATGAAAAAGTCAATAGTGATCACCCACTGTCATGATTACCCACTGCCTGATGATGTTGCCCACCTCCATGATGACCCAAAGGTGTCATCCCACCAATCTGCTAGCACAAAACTGCAGATCCCTAGCTGAATTCTGTTGGTAAACAAACAAACTTTCCAGGGGTGTTGGGTGATATCATTGATCATACATGGTCATGACTATATTTGGTCAATAATGTCCTCCTGGCTGGTTTTTTCTACAAACAGAAGTCAGCTAGAAATCAATAATTTAGTGGAAGTAGTCCTTTTGTCACTAAATGACCGATCCCCAGCCAGTTTATTTAAAAACAGCAGGTGGGAAATCTCGCTGAAGAAATATCCAAATGAGGGCAATTTGTTCAGTGGTTCAGCAGAACTTGAAGCTCATCCCTTCTTCCAATCATTACTATTAAGGTAAACGATAAGGATGAGCAGAGCAACCTGGTTTCAGTTTGTGGGCAGTCTGAAAATTGTAAACATTAATCCAAACTCCATAAAATTCTATGGAGGGCATTCTTGAAAGTAAAATACAGCCATTATCAAGACTAATCAAAAATGAATTGTCAAGCAAAAGGGACCTGGGTACTGAAAAAATTTCACAGTGCAGACAAGGTTCTCCTTTTTATGTGACTTCAAGAAAGACATTGGAAAAAAATGCCATTCCTTTCTATTACATGCATGGGAGATGTCTTTAAGTTGTATTTGGTGTTGAAAACCAATACTATTTTCACAAACATCGCATATTTAGCATATGTAATTGATTTTTCAAATTAAATATAAAGCTTGGCCTAAATACAGCAGCACCAGATTCTCATTAATTTCAATTTGAAAAAAAAAAGGCTTTTTAACTTAGTTTGGGCTGTCTTGGACCTGAATTCACCATTGAAAGTAGCAACGACAACAGATCTAGCAAAGCTATGGGTTATTTTTCTTCTTATAAAAATAAATCTAAAGCTCTCTGCATCATACTAATTGGCTAGTGGCAAAAGTTTCATAGTAATTCTGAATTTATATTTTACAGTACCACACTGTTTTGTCTTAAAAGTTTATAAAAAATGTCAAAACTGAATCCAGTAAAACACTGCAAAACCAAATCCCCACATTCCAGAGATGAGGCAGTTTTCACCCTGAAGTTTTTATCCTTGCAGCACATTATGTAGTCAGTTTAACTAAGCTACAATTTAAGAGGGAAAGACAATGCCGTTTTTTCTGAGGCAAAAGTTGCAAATATTGTACAGACTCTATTCTCACTATGTTAGCACTTTTACTAACATGTAGGCAGAGAAAAGGCAGACTTTATCATGGTAAAAAAAATGTAAGTGTATTATTTTGAAGACAAAAACCTGAAATATTGTACAGATTCTGTGTACACTATGTAAGCAGCTTTAGTAGGCTCTCATTTAAGAGCGAGAGATGGGCAGGATTTAATTGGGAAATCAAAATTAGAGAGTATTATTTCACAGAAAAAAAGTCACAAAAATTGTACAGACTTGATACACAATATGTAAGCAGCTTTTGTATGCTGCAGTTTCATTTTTATAGGGAGACACAAGGCATGTTTTTTCAAAAGGATTAGAGTATACTATTTCACAGAAAAAGGCCAGAAATATTGTAAAGACTTGACTTAAACTATGTAAGTGGCTTTTGTAACCAGCAGTTTCAAAAAGAAATGATAGGAAGTTTTAAGCAAGAAATCAAAATGAGAACGTATTATTTCACACAAAGAAAGCCAGAAATATTGTAGAAACTCTATGCACTGTATATAAAGGAATGTTACACACTATGTAGACCACTACACTGTAATTGATTGAAATGTGGTACAGTATAGCACTGGGTATAGCATGTTTTAGAAGTACTGTACACACACTGACTGTTTACAACTCCAATGCGTTGTTTATATAGCATTTTTCATCAGCACTTCATAGTATAGCAGCACTTTTCTCTCTCTGAAAACTCATTTGTTTCAAGTAAAGGTTTATATAGACACAGCACAGTGTATTATATCTGAGAAGAAACATTGTCACCCTAGAACAGGAAGTGTTTTAGGACTACAGAACACCCTCCTTCTCTTTACCATAGAGAGGAGGTGTATAGTAATCAACAAAAAGAGGTGGCAACAGTGGTAACAAACTCCTGTCAGTGTATGCAAGATTTCTGGCAGGATCAGGATGGTATTTCTGCACTTATCAAACAGATAGAATAAAAGGCTTTAATTGTGTGTTTAATAGACCAAATGGGAACAAATAAGAAAGGGTCATTGTTAGGGTTTTTTTTTTTTAATCAACTCATTTTTATTGTGTTTTTTCACATTATACGACAAGAAAAGAAAAGAAAAAAAGAAGAACACTTATAAAATTTCCATCACATAACCCCACCGTACAACAGAGGAATAAAAAAAAAGTGCATCCCTTCCCTATCTGCATTCATCAGACTCTATTTCAATGCCCTCCTTCACATTATTCCACAATGGTACATGTTTTATATATGTTTGTTTCGCTCCAGTATTGTATTTCTTTATTATTTTCCTATATCATTAATATACTCTTCTGATTGCTCATTCAGATTAGACACTAACCACCAATGCCAGATCTTTTCAAATTTCTTTATTCATCTCCTATGTTTACAAGTCGGTTCTTCTCATCTTAAATTAAGATTTATTGCTTTAATCCATTGATTTGTCATTGGTGGACAGTTTGATATCCATTTCTACAAAATAAGTTTACGTGCCATATACATAGTTCTCAGCCACATCACATGCACTTCAACTGAGAGGGTATCTTAAAGTATAACCCCCAGCAATGCAATTTTTGGATTAGGCTGTACTTGTGTAAAGCACAAGGAATTAAAAATGTCAAATATGGACTCCCAGTAGGGTGCAATTTGGGGCTTCGCCACAGCATATAAATAAGTGCACCTGTACCGTTTGCACATCTTGGGCAATTGGGCGTAGTTGCTTTGCCCCAGGAATACAGTTTTAAAGGAGTGTAGTGGGCTCTATGAATGATAAATAGTTGGATCTAACACTGTGCAGAGGATAAAGATACCCTAAATAATTTTTTCTGAGCTTGTCCCTATTCCTCATCACTAAGTGCCTTTAGGTCTTGGTTTCACCATCCAAAGCTACCCTTGTGATCTGATTCTAGTTGTCATTTGAATAGAGGAATATATCTTTCCCATTAATCCCTGTTTAGCACATCTTGTGTAAACTTCCAAAGCTAAAATTGATGAAGGATTATATTTTAATAAAAAGGTATATTCTTGGCTCTGCAAGGCATGCCGTAATTGTAAATATTGAAAAAATAATTTATTGGACAAATGATATTTCGCTGCCAGTTTATTAAATGATTGCAAAACATCATTATCATAAAGTTGGCTAAGAAACTAAATGCCTGCCTTTTTCCACAAATCAAAACTTTTACATTTCGCCACTTCAGGCAATGGTGGATTATTCCATATGGGCATATATTGTGTATAACCCTCATACTGAGTATCTTGTTGAACCGTGGTCCAGATCCTATGTATCAAATAGAATGTAGGATACCTATGTTTGTATAAAGATGGTAAAAAACTATTCACTACGCTAATGGATCTATCGGCATATTGGGAGAATATGATTTGTTGTATGGGATCCTCACAATCTATAGTATTCCATCCATTCAATTGCTGAAGTTGGGATGCCAGATAATAAGACCTGGCATTAGGAAAAGCCAAACCTCCTTCATCCTTAGGGAGCTGCAAAGTTTCCAAACTAATCCGAGGATGTTTATATCTCCATATGAGCTCTCTAAACAGGGTATCTATTTGTTTAAAGAATTTCCGCGGTAACAATATGGGGCAGTTATTTAACAAATATAATATTTCTTAGGGTTTTTATACACTCCAAGATCAATATTAGCAAAATGCATTGCCATAAACACAACTCGATCTAGAGAAAAGATGAAAGAAAAAACAAAAACATTACAAATGATGGCCTTGTCTTCTTTTATCCATCACCACAACAAGCAAAACTTGCCCCTAAATGACACAAAATCAATATGTTCGTCTTTATATGTTTCTCCTGTATCAATTGCAAGTTTGGAGTGGAGGTAAAGAAATAAGAGAATGAATGGCTCACCCATGACTTGTAAAGGATAATGGCATCTCTCATCTACCATCATCTGCCAGATGTGATGGATTATGTGATCTCTCATTAACTTATATTGCAACATATTTTTTTTCACTGTATCTTTATTAAAATATTTTCAGTACTAAAACAATGAGAATAAAATAAAGCTTAACATCAAAGATATGCCAGGAACATAATGTTCTAATCCATAACTATACAGAATTTTATTTAAAATAAACAAACTTGTGATCATTATAATCAACACCTGTTGCACTTACTGCCCTTTAACACAGCACAAAAACTCCTTCTCCACCAGAAATGGTTCAACTATGATATATACTGTATGTCCTGTATTTAAGTATTTAACAATATACTTCTAGCACAATCCTTGAGGAGAAAAGAGGGAAAGAAAATATCCACATCAAATACAGGCCATATAATAAACCCTTACACCATATCTCTATAATTTTTTTAGATGTATGAATGCCTGGAGTTCCACTTTAAATGTATTTGTGCACCCAGTTAAAAGAAATATCAGCATTATCATATATAAAGAATATTTTTCTTTTTTGCTATTACAAGTTTATGCTGCAATTTCCAAAGTACGTTCAAGTACATTCAATAACTGGTATTATGAAGTTAGATTAAATATGGCCCCTTTTCATCACTAATTACAATATTGTTGAGCACAGGACCCTCATCTACAAAGCTCATTGCTGTCTTCATTCAACACAGATTTTCCTACCTATGCTAATGATTGTCATATATGTCCAGACCAGGTATTCCACATGCAAGAAAGCAGGTGATATATCTATCTGAAATAAAAATATACTTACATCAGCCAAGGCATTCTCTATAACTATCATACATGCACGTGCCAGCTTGTCCAAAAATGGAATTCTCATAAAGAAGTACATGCCTGACAGGTGCGCAGGAATGTGCTGTGCGATTGCGCATGGCAAGATCATCAGTGCAATTGCCAGACGTTTAAGGGACACCAGACTTGCTCACTTGCTTAATGCTCACTAGCGATGTCAGGCCTCAAGCCATTAGAAAGTCCAGAATATGCTGAAACTCTGGCAGAGGATGAAAAGGTAAGATTCGAGGATCACCAGAAGAAAGTATGGGTTTACCTGGGGAACTTATTCTAAGAAGGCCCTAGTCTTCATTAAAAGACACAAATGGTATAAATGGAACCATACTGGTTGTGTTGGTACAAGTTTGAGGTGCAGAGTCCATACCATCCCATTCTAGGACAGCTATGAAAGAAGGTTAATCAAACCTCTCTCATGTCTCAAAGTCATCTTAGTGTATGTCTGGTGGCACATTGGGAGAAGCCTAGGGCCATACATAAAGAAACCACAAATGAAGGGATATCAATAGAGACACGTCAAAAGACAGCAGATATGTGTGTTGTGTGTCTGTGTTTGTGGTAGGTTCTAGAGGACCATCATAGCAATAACTTTAAAGAGGCTGAGAAAATCTCCAGTTCAGACACTTTAGACACGTGGTTGAACATCAAGACTTACCTGAGCAGTGGCAGGGAGGGTAGAATCTAGAGCTTGTGCTCTACTGTCCTTAGCATTCACTGCTCAATGTCACTACCCCTTTAAAGGAAAGTTATCAGTCAAGCACATTCTAAGCAGGTTATATAAAACCAGTGGACCCCTCAAAATTTCAATGGAGATACTATACAAAAGAGAAACATTTTTAAAGGTTATATGTGATGAACTCAACATGTTGAATTGACTAGCAACCATATACAAACAATAAAAGTACAAGGCTTTTTTTATTAAAACAAATGTTTTTTAAACTACTAAAATTCTTCTTATCCTAGAGTTAAGACGCTATTAACAAATTATGTAGGGTCCCACTATAGCAAAAAAGTTATGAAAAAAGTACATCTATCATAAATAGTAGCAAAAGCATTATAGGGGTAGCTTAAGAAAGGTGGTATGGTAAAATATCCTATACAAATACATATGCTTGAATCTTGCTCATAAAACAGCAGGTTATTGAACCAATAGGCAGTGGTAGAAAGAGTATGTGCAGTCACTGCTTGGTGTCACCACTGCTTTAAAGGGAAGTTATTAGTCAAGCACAGGCAGACAATTAGTGTAGTTCCTATATGAATATTACACAAGAGGGTCTATGAGTTGGGGGTACAGTAAAGGTTCACAAATTCTCTTTAATGTAAAGAATGTGAGTTCATAAGTCTATCAAATTTGTATAAGACTGTGAACAGGGGTTTTTTATGCCCCTTGCTATTAGTTGGGGGATGAGCAACGGTTGTATGTGGTTGTGAGCCCAGGAAGGGATGGCACGTGTGTATTTGTGTGTGTGGTAAATTATTTATGCTAAGGACTAGACAGTCAATCATAAAGGATAAGACATACTACATGTGGGCAGTGATGGCATCACCATGCTTGTGGCACTGTGTGGCACTGTGCATGCATAGTCACTATATTTAAGTGGACTATTTTAGAGTGGACAATTCAAATACTGCAATGGCACATGAAAAACACAAAAAAGTATTACCATGCCCATATACACATAAATAAGCCATTGAACACAATGTGGCACTTGGGAGATTAATGCAATTCTGATAGAACCCTAAAAAAGTCAAAATGAATTAGTATAGAAACCCTGATAGTGTTGCCATGGAAACAAGAGGAAGCTGTAAAACAATGATGTTACAACTTCTATAGCACATAAGTAAATCCACAAAAATAAACAACAACTTGTTAGCTGCATCTCAATAATGTGACACCCCTTTGCACACATAAATACAGTATGATGCAAACATTAAAAAACAACTAAATGTGAACTCTGATTTTAGATTATTTTTGACTAACATTCAGATATTGCTATACACATTTTTAGCGGTATCCATTAACTGATTAGGGATTTTGTTGTATTAATTCATTATTATTGACAAAGTTAACATTTATGTAGAGTCATATTATACGTATATTTAAGACAAGTATAAACTTGCCCACATATTGGTGTTTCCATGTTGTTAGTAGCCAATATTTGGAATTGTATCAGGAAATTTCCAAAAACGGTATTAAAAGTATAATGTCAGGTTGGATCATTAACTACATTCTGCTAACATGTAAGATCTGTAAATGCTGAATTCCAGCCTCAGATTTTAAAAAAATAATTATAAAAGGTCCTTACTTGAGGGCAATGTGGTCTGCATTCTCTTCTCCCTTTTGCTTGCCCCAGAGTATCACATATCCTCCATGTTTTCTCTCCTTTTAGAATACTTACAATGTTACTATACCTATATGCTGTGTCTAAACCCTCCTTGAATATTTGCATGTTTATATACTGTAGATATGACTACTTTTACAGATCATTGTAAACCTTAGTGCTTGTTTACCTTCCTCTCCGTGTCTGCCAAGTTAATATTCTTGTGTAAGCTACATTGCCTTTCTTTAGGTGTAATGTACAACCGTGTCTTACTCCTTTTTTTTTCAATAAAGAAAAACAGCTAAAAAAAAAAAAATTATAGAATTAAAAATATAATTACAACAGCATCTGGTATATGTAAATGCAGTATGTAAAACTTCTCATGCTTAATATAATATTAAGCAAGCAGTCCTTTCAAAGACTATTGCAGAAAGCCTTCAGATCCTATAACACAGAGGCACATCAATGTGGCCTTAGCTGTAAAGGAGGGATTTTGACATCTGGTTTATACATTTATTTTATCACCTAATAGCAATTCAGAGCAAGCTGACATAAAGCTTCCCAGCCATGGGATACTGGGACATGGCATCTTTCCTCAATTTTCCAGGGATTTTAGCATGGATAAGGACCCATTCTACTATTTCAGTGTATTTTTAAAAATTTAGATGGATGCTGGATTTTTGATTACCTTTTCTCTTTTTTTTTTTTACTCAAAACATATTTCATACATATCTGGTACACTGAGACAGTTCTCAAGCTATGGCAGGATATTTGTAGGCTTTTACTAAAGGGCGCTTGATAGTACTATTCCATAATGACTTTCACACTCAATGTTTATGTGTAGCCAAAACATTTTTTCTTTATTTTTTTTTAGAACATAGAAGGTTTAGAAACCCTGTCAACTTTTTATTGTTCAAAAATTAGGTATATCAGGTCATTAAGGTAAAATTGAACAACAGATGCATTTAGCCAAAACCTTACTATGAACTAATTTCTAAATTTTTTGACACTCTGATCATTAGTATAGTATTCGTATTCTATACCGCACCTTTGGGATTTCTTTTTAGGTCTTTCAGAAGCATGCTGTTTTATGAGAAAAGCCTCTCCATTGCCAATAAGCTCCTTACATTCAATTGTTTCTTCACAATGTCATGATATTCAAAAGCTAAGATCTAGCACATCGCATGTACACATATGTAAAACCACCTAACTTTTACACACTTTTTTTGTTGTCTGCATCCCCGCTGAAGAAACTAAACCTCTATGTTTGTCCTGGGAAATAACTCTGTCACTTAAATAGAAAGCAATAGGAATTTGAATAGTTGAAAGATTCACCAGAGCAAAAAGTGAAGGTAAATCTTTCAATGTTGACAGTTGTTCTGAAGACAAGGGTGGAAACCTTGCCATAATATAAAGAATTCCTTTCACTTTCTGCTGCATCTCTGGGGCAGGAAATGAAGCAAAATCTTCCAAATGGGACACAGAAAACAAAACCCTTCCCTGCCCTATCCGAAACAAAATCACACTCATCAAAATCATTGAGAAAAGTCTCTCCTCTCTCACTTCTGTCTCAATTTATTGTTCATGCACACTGCCCTTTTAGCTGCAGTAATACTGATTGGGTCCCATGTGCACAAATAGATTTTCAATCCCCTGGCCAATTAGCTGTGACAAAAACATATGATTTGTGGGACCGTGTTTTGGACTCTAATGTTCCTATTCATTAGAAATACCTTGATGATTTTTAAATATGAGAGGTAGATCGACTCCAACAAAAATCCTGTATGTTAGTGCTTCACAGCAGTAGAGAACATTAAACTACTTTTACATCTTTTTATAAGCCAACAAACTGCATCTGTTAGAACATACCAGAAAGTATATGTTTTTTTGCTTGCAGATGAATGGAAGATAAAACTCAGCAGAGCTTCACATCATTCGCTAAGCTACGGAAAAATTCCATTGCAAAGTGAACAGTCTTTAGTAAATCAACCCCAATATACCAACCATTTTTCCATACTGTATACAGTGAACAAATTTTATTATGTATAATGGGACCATTTATAAAGGTTCCACTTAGCAAAAGGTTACTTTGGTATTACCATCTACTGAAGTAAATGTGGGAATTTTGGGAGTCAAGCTGTCAAAGGTGCAAAGGGAAATTACTTCTTACACCCTTTCTCACCTGCTCCCTTCTGAAGATGAGTCAAATCTTATAACACTGTAGTGAACCACATATATATTACAGGTTATAAAGCAGCCAGATGTGGATGAAAGACAAGGTCATGTAAAGGATTAGAACATATAAAGAAGGCATGTGGGATACTAGCTTCCTTCTTCAATACTGTACACACAATTTTGTAATAGGGTCAGACCTAAAAGCCTTCCTCAAATTCTGTGCCTTCCTCAAAAAGCCTTCCTCAAATTCTGTTTACTATTGACTGTATACTGTATAGCAGATGTTCATGATTTAAAGTGTTAGTTTAGGCATACAGCTAAATTAATAGTTAAAATACATAATTCTGGCCTGCTTTATATTTTAAAAAATGCTTATTAGGCTAGCAAGTTTTGTCATCTAAGCATCTTTCTTAAACAGCACTTGCAAATGTTGGCACCACTTTTTCCTACTGCAGTTAAAGCAACATAGCTTCGTCAAGGACTACCTCATGTTGTACTTTGAGAGTGAAGGTGGTGCAGCAACATACTAATGAGCTTCGTCTTAAACTCTGCTCTCCTATCAGCCAGCTCCTAGTGAAATGTAATAAAATCTAAATGGCTTAAATTGCTTTATGTCTCATTTTGAATCTGGCTCTGAAAATAACTACTGGAGGCGAATATAAAGGCTGACTGAGAGACTATTCATATACTGTACAGCTAAGGATTTCCTAATAAAATACATAAAATACATCAGTTGGTGTATTTAATATCTAGCTATAATTCTGTTTGAAACAATAGTATATAAATAATGGTTTAGTAATATTCTTCCTATACATAAGAATTAATGTACTTCCTGATACTGGTTTTCACCAATCCTTTAATTATTATCAAATTTAAATAATAATTAGTATTGTGGCTAATTTGTTTAGTCAATTGGTTAATAAGCAATAGAAATAGCATTAATACATATATGCCAGCTACTTAAAAGGATGTGTTGATAACTGTGGTTTATACATGCATGTCATGATGTTACTGAAAATGTACAGATTTGTAATGCAAATGCATAAAGACAGCATGAAAAAGGAGAATTTTGTTCACTGGTGTAGAGTAATCTGATTGATACATGATTATGTAAGGGTGGGAGTAGACGTGGAACAATTATAACTCCACAGAGGCACTGTCCCTAAAAATTACAAAGTTCAAATTAGTGAAGTGGCACTTTGAATGTGCCTCGTGGGGTGTAAATAATAGTTTATAACACCATTTTAAAAAGATATAGAAAAGCTTTATTTGCCATCCATAGATGGGGACTTTAAAACATATTACAGTCTGAGAAAAAGTACAGTTTATTGTTTCTTTAATCCAGGGTGTGCAGGTCCGGGTGTAAGATGTCAAGGATATGGCCTATGCGTTTCGTGGGAAACCCCGCTTTGTCAGGGCCTTTAAAGCAGCACAAAAAAAACATGTAAGTATTGAAAATATCTTAAAAATACAGAGTTAACAACATTATGAAGTAATGTAGGGTAAACATTGATATTACATATACAGCATGTAAAAAAACTTCTGCAAGAACACTATGTCATTTTGGGGCATTTGTGATTGCCCATTAGTAAGATTCAAATACATCAAAATAGAATTTTGACAAAAAAATACGGTTACATATCATACTGTTTGATGTGCAGTGGTGTCTCACAAATGCAAGATTGGTCCAAAAAGGAGAAGGGGAAAGGGGTAATCTAGTTGGACGTCTAGATATTAAATCTATTTTTAAAAGATACATTCATTTATGGTTTACCTTCAGACTGTGCAGGTAGTATATCAGTCTAGGAGGAACAATGAGCCTGGGGAGCCCATGGGGATACCCTACCGGGTCTTGCCAGAGAGAGACCAGGGGTCCTTTTTGGACCAATCTTGCTTTAGTGAGACACTGCTGCACATGAAACATTATGATATGTAACTGTATTATTTTGTCAAAATTCTATGTTGATGTATTTGGATTTTACTAATGGGCAATCACAAATGCCCCACAATGACATAGTGTTCTTGCAGAAGTTTATTTACATGTTGTATATGTAATATCAATGTTTACCCAACATTACTTCATAATGTTTTAACTCTGTATTTTTAAGATATTTTGAATACTTATATGTTTTTTGTGCTTTTTAAAGGCCCTGACAAAGCGGGGTTTCCCACGAAACGCGTAGGACATATCCTTGAAATCTTACACCAGGACCTGAACACCCTGGATCAAAGAAACAGTAAACTGTACTTTTTCTCAAACTGTAATATGTTTTAAAGTCCCCATCAACAGATGGCAAATAAAGCTTTTCTATATTCTTTTAAAATGTTGTTATAAACTATTATTTACACCCCACCGAGGCACATTCAAAGTCCCACTTCACTCTACTTAGAATTTGATTAATACATGCGTTCATGTGACTGTTCTCCTTTCTTTACTTTATTCTTGCCACAGTGGATGAAGGGAATGCCTACTCCAGTTAGGCATAACCTCCTTATTATTATGCCCTGATACTTTCTTTAAATATTTTATTGTGCTCAGCTTCGTATCTGCATCTCAGATCTTAGCCACTGGAGTAATAAGCATATGTCATGTTCAAATAAATTAAAGTAGTGTTCGTTCAACACTGAACCTTTATTTCAATAGAAAGAGATGAAATATGCTTACATTACATTTATTATCACAGTAAAGCAAACTTTACTCATTTTAGAATATTAAATTATAGAGCCCAACAAACTTGCAATGTTATCAAAATATCATAAATAGTTTCAATGTTCAGGGATCGGGTGTTGTATCTGTCACAACTCCTAAAAATCAGCAAAGGCCCTTCAACTAACTTGTTGTTTGCAGAGATATACATATTGTATACATATGCAGTATGACATAATAATTTACATATTTCTCTTGACTGGTTTGCTGTTCTACCTTAAAATGAAAGTCATCCTATTACTTTCTTGCATTTATGGCATATGCTATATATTATTATTATACAGGATTTATATAGCACCAACAGTTTGCGCAGCGCTTTACAACATGAGGGCAGACGGTACACTTACAATACAAATCAATACAGGAGGGATCAGAGGGCCCTGCTCGTTAGAGCTTACAATATAGAAGGGAGGGTCAAGTGGAAACAAAAGGTAATAACTGTGGGGGATATAGCTGATGGAAAAAATGAAAATACAGTTGTTAAGTGTGGGTAGGGTAGGCTTCTCTGAAGAGAAGGGTTTTCAGGGATCATCTAAAAGCTAATAGAGTAGGAGATAAGCGGACAGATTGGGGTAGGGCATTCCATAGGATTGGAGAGGCTTTGGAAAAGTCCTGAAGGCAAGTAATATATATCTGAACTTTACCTGGGAATAAGTAAAGTTTGCATACCATCTAGTTAAAATAATCCTTTCACAAACTAGGGACAGATGTTTAAAATGTAGTATGGTATATTCAATGAAAGCATGTTAAAACAATCCATATATCCAGTGATATAGGCAGCTGAAGTTAAATACAAATTTTGACTTTTACACTGTATCTCAAGCTTGTCCTCTTCCATTCCCACCTACCTGTCCTAATATAGGTCACCTTAGTGATGAGCACTGAGCAGCCTCGTTAACAAATGAGCGGCTCAGGAGGTAGGAGGGTCAGTGCCAAGCCCAACTTTTGCATGAACAGTTTATGTAACTTGACCCAGCTAGATGCCTGTACATTGATAATTTGACATGTGCTTTTAACAGAAAGTGACCTCTGTGTATACAATTCTTTAATTAAATACATGGTTTATCCAGGTTTGTGATAGGTTTACTTTAAAAGGGGTGAACGGATTCACTTAAAAAATCTGGCAATAGTACATCAACCTACACTATTTTATTTATTATAACATGTCTATTAACGTGCATAATGTTTTTAGATAACTGAGTTGCTTGGTAACTTTTAGTTTCACTCACTACACACGTATGACATTAAAACAATATAGTTGAGACTGATAGCATTTATGTCACGCCACATCATTTTAAATATAGAACATGGGGTCATTTTGTCCTCAATCCTCTTTACAGTTTTATTATTTTTAGTGCAAACACACTACAGAAAAACATGCTGCAACCTTGAGTTCTCTGCATTCATTTTGTGCTAAATCAATGTGTGTTGTGTAAAATATCATTTAAGAAAGAAGTTAAGCCTTAAGTGAGGCATATTTGCAGATGAAATCTGGATTCCCTTTCTGCATGGTCGGTTAGAATTATAATTAATTCTCCCTTGGATTAGAGATTCAGTACTGGATTAGTCTATCATTGATGACAGCATACTGTATCCATCCAATGTGATATGCTTAAATTAAAAGAGTGCATTAACTTCATTCATTTGTGCATGGTCTAGTTCAAAATGAATCATCTAGGGAAAAAAATACCATATTTTTAACAAATCTTTGGACCACACACTGATTATTAAATATAGTAGTTTCCAGCCATTAAATAAATTCTATAAAGATTATTGCATTTAATATATTTCTAAATTTAACACCACAGACAACAAGAGCTAAATGGCAGCTTCACCTATTTTCCATGTATTGCTGTACTAGTCTCCTGCCAGTTCATTAACTTGTCAATATGACCACATTAAAGACTACTTCCAAACTTCCCCAACATATATTAAATTCAGCATGCCTTTGATGTAAGCAAGTAGAGAGAAAAAAAGAACATTACTGTACCTAAAATTATTTTATGCATAATGTCTGTAAAGCGCACCACTGAACACTGATTAATGAAACACCACTGATTAAAAAAGTTAGAGCATGCTCAACTACATTTTCCTAATGGCAGACATGATTGGGTATTTATTTCTTATTTGTTCAAAACATTAGTCTTGAGATTATCTTTATTAAATATGTTTTCCCTTCAATCTGCTTTACAGAATCACTAATCTTATTCCTAGAGAACTGAGGATTTATTCACAGGGAATGAATTTACATTCCTACAAACATAGAATATTACCATGGCAGATAATTTTTTTGTTATTACGTTGTATTTTATAAGGGCCTGACCTGTTCTAATTTACATCCATGGTGAGTTATTAATATAACTCCTTTGCCGAATATCCTAGAATTGTATCTTTCACAAAGCCTTCTGTTGAATCAATCATGAGATGGCTATTAGTACAGAACTGTGAGCATGTACAGAGGCAAAGGGGGTTACAGGGAAGCTTTCCCTTGAACAGAGACAGCAGGACAGATCAGCAGGGGAATTTGATTAATTTAACAAATTGGAATGGGCATCAATGTTTTGCCAACAATCAAAAGTAGAGGCAAAATACTACTACTACTACTACTACTACTACTAATAATAATAAAAAATAGTAATAATCTAGAAAATGTTGTTATGTCACATAGCTAAAATAGAAACAATACACTGTACAGTAAGAAAATACTCCACATCAGCTGTAAGAATTATATGATAAATAGTTTTAGTAGTTTGTAAACCAATACTATAGGCCTAAATATAGATTATACTATAACTAGACAATATCTTTTTTCTGATTGGTGTATATTATCAGCTCAGCAACTTAGCAACTAACTTGTAAAACATGCAATTCCTGACTTAGTGGATCCACAGTAAAAATAATTAGAGGCCAGTTACTTTCTCAGCAAAGTTACTGTGGCAGTATTACTCACATTACATAAAACTTTCACCAGAGATGCTTTCAAGTAAAATAGCCTAATGGTTAACTACTATAGCAGTTCAAGCTCAGCAGCATCTGTTCCCTGCTAAAATGTAGCCATTCCTCTATAGATCAGTCAGCATAATCCCTTCAAAAGCAAGCATTTACATCAGAAAACAGCAAGCCCAATAACGCAGCTCAGGGCTGAGAAGTACATGAACTGTACAAGTTAAATGCATTCAGATGTCCCTGGTGCTAAAATCAGAAGGATCACCAGATAAATGTATGGAGTTGCCCCTGATGCTAAAATCTCTAGGTGTACAAGGCAACTAGTCAGAGCTAACCATGGTGCTGAGATCTGGATGCGCTTGAAGAAAATGTATGGGGTTGTCAATGGCAGTGGTTCTCGACCTCAGTCCTCAAGTACCCCCAACAGGCCATGTTTGCAGGTTTTCCTTTATGTTGCACAGGTGCTTTAACCGCTTCAGATCCGGGCCATTGCCAAATGACGGCAACAGCGCGGATCTAAATTGCCGGGACGTCGTCCCGTGCACGAGCGGCCTGCGCGCACCCTGCAGGGCGCACTCGGCGCGCTCGGTGATCAGCGAGTCTATGAGACTCGCCTGATCACAGTTCAGAGTAAGGGGTTGGTCCCGACCCCTTACCACATGATCAGCTGTCAGCCAATGACAGCGGATCATGTGATGTAAACAGAGCCGGTAATCGGCTATTTTTCCTCCTCGCGCTGACAGCGTGAGGAGGAAAAAAAAACCTGATCACCGGTGGCCCTGATCGGGGCATCAGTCCCGATCACAGCAATCTTCTAACACAAAGCAATAGGCAGCAGTGCTGCCTACCAGTGCCCACCGGCGTCACCCATCAGTGCCCACAGTGCCATCAATCAGTGCCACCCATCAGTGCCCACAGTGCCACCCATCAGTGCCTACAGTGCCACCCATCAGTGCCAACCATCAGTGCCACCCATCAGCACCCACATCAGTGCCACCCATCAGCACCCACATCAGTGCAACCTTTCAGTGCCCATCAGTGTCACCTACCTGTGCCCATAAGTGCCCATCACTGCCCATCAGTGCCACCCATCAGTGCCCCCCATCAGTGCCCCCCATCAGTGGTACCTATCAGTGCCCATCCGTGCCACCTATCCATGCCACCCATTCATGCCACCCATCTGTGCCACCCATCCATGCCGCCCATCCGTGCCGCCCATCCGTGGCCATCAGTGCCGCCTTATCTGTGCCCATCAGTACCGCCTTATCTGTCCCCATCAGTGCCGCCTTAACTCTGCCTATCAGTGCCGCCTTAACTGTGCCTATCAGTGCTGCCTTATCTGTGCCTATCCGTGCCCATCAGTGCAGCCTATCAGTGCCCACCAGTGCCGCCTCATCAGCGCATATCAATGAAGGAGAAAAATTACCTGTTTGCAAAATTTTATAACAAACTATTAAACATGATTTTTTTTTCAAAAATTTCCATCTTTTTTTTGTTTGTTTAGCAAAAAATAAAAACCCCAGCTGTGATTAAATACCACCAAAAGAAAGCTCTATTTGTGGGAAAAAAATGATAAAAATTTCATTTGGGTACAGTGTTGTATGACCGCGCAATTGTCATTCAAAGGGGTTTAAGTGCCCAGTAAGCAAGTGGTTAAATTAGAGTCAATGGCTTGGTATTTTGGACAGCTATTTTGTCTAAGAGAAATTCCCAAAAACATGGCCTGTTGGTGGTACTTGAGGACTGAGGTTGAGAACCACAGGTCTATGGTGCTGAAATATGTAGTTGCACAAGGTAACAGTATGGAGCTGTCCATGGTGCTGAAATACTGATGTGCACCAGGTAAATGCATGGGGCTAGCCATGATACTGAAATACTGATGTGCACCAGGTAACTGCATGGAGCTGTCTGTGGTGCTGAAATACTAATGTGCACCAGGTAAATGTATGGAGTTGCCACGGTGTTAAAATCTCTAGGTGTACAAGGCAACTGTTAGTAGCTGTCCCTGGTGCTGAGATCTGGATGTGCTAAAAAAAATGTATGAGGTTGTCTATGGTGCTGTAGGTGCACAAGGTAACTGTATGGTGCTGTCCAATGGTACTGAAAAAATGAAAATACTGATGTGCGCTAGGTAACTGTATGGAGCTGTCTGTGGTGCTGAAATACTGATGTGCACCAGGTAAATGTATGGAGTTGCCCTGGTGTTAAAATCTCTATGTGTACAAGGCAACTGTTAGTAGCTGTCCCTGGTGCTGAGATCTGGATGTACTCAAAAAAAATGTATGGGGTTGTCTATGGTGCTGTAGGTGCACAAGGTAACTGTATGGTGCTGTCCAATGGTACTGAAATAATGAAAATACTGATGTGCACCAGGTAACTGTATGGAGCTGTCTGTGGTGCTGAAATACTGATGTGCACCAGGTAAATGTATGGAGTTGCTCCTGGTACTAAAATCTTTAGGTGCACAAGACAACTGTTTGTGGATGTGCTCAATGAAAATGTATGGGATTGTCTATGGCAGTCGTTCTCAACCTCAGTCTTCAAGAACCCCCAACAGGCCATGTTTGCAGGTTTTCTTTAATCTTGCACAGGTGCTGTAAATCAGAGTCAATGGCTTGATTTTTTGGGCAGCTATTTTATCTAAGAGAAATTCCCAAAACATGGCCTGTTGGGGGTACTTAAGGACTGAGGTTGAGAACCACTGGTCTATGGTGCTGAAATCTGTAGGTGCACAAGGTAACTGTATGGAGCTGTCCGCGGTGCTGAAATACTGATGTGCAGCAGGTAACTGTATGGGGCTATCCATGGGGCTAAAATAGTGATGTGCACCAAGTAACTGTATGGAGTTGCCCCTGTACTAAAATCTCTAAGTGTACAAGGCAACTATTCGGAGCTCCCCATTGGGACCTGGATGTTTTCAAATAAAATGTATGGGGTTGTCTGTGCTGCTGAAATCTGTAGATGCACAAGGTAACTATATGGAGCTGTCCATGGTGTGGAAATATTGATACGCACAAGGTGAATGTATTGAGCTGTCTATAGTGCTGAAATCAAGATGTGCATAAAGTAAACGTATGGAGCTATCCATGGTTCTGAAATCAGTAAGTGCGCAAGGTACATGTATGGAGCTGTCCGCTCTACTGAAATCAAGCTGTGCACACGGTAAACTTGAAATGCACTAATCCTTATCTCCCATAACGACTCAGTAATAAGTGTTTCCTATGACTGCCTTATAACACACATAACTGAGCTGACAGCAAGTGGCAACGAAGTAGATCAATAAATAAGTTACCGTGACATCCAAAATGCCACCTACAGACTATTAACTAATGCATCTAAGCCATGACAAAATCTCAAAGTGCATAGAAATCAGCCAGCGATCTCTGACTGCTGTCACTCCCTGCAAGCAATACCATAAAACAAAGTAAAGACTTACGTGTTCCGTCGAATCTAGTCGCTATGGTATCTAAGAAGGTGTTCTGAGGTGCTAATAATCCTTTCATAACAGGCATTTTTCCAGCCCGGTGTGTAATTCTCCATCAAAGTTTATAAACAAGGGTGTTTTGGAAGAAAGTGCAGAGGGGGGAGGGATGAAATGAGGAAGAGGAGGTGGCGGGTGAGGTGGTAGTGGTGAAAAGAGGAGGGGGGGGGGGGGGTGCAGTCACTGGTGACTCCTGATTATCCCTGGGAGCGCCCAGTCCACTAGAAGTCTGCTTTATCCTGAACGATGCAGCACAGCTGTGACCTTCCCCAGCCAGCTCTCTCCAAACCCGAGCAATGGATTAATGTAATCTCCGCAAAATGCCTCTGTATTTCTATTACCCAAACCAAAGTTACCAGACTGTAGTTCTCTGAATAGTAGGGGGGGGGGGGGAAGCCAAAATCAGTTAACCCCCTTTTTTTTTCCGGAGGAAAATAATCAATACTAGGTGACAGCGTTTTTCCTCTCTTCTCACTCCTCCAGCCCCGTGTTGATTATTCACTTTGTACTGTGGGCTTAAATTGCACCATTGCACTCTACAGAACCATACCCTTCCACGGAGCTATATTTAGATTCATGTAAAAGCACGAAAAAAAAAGAAGGAAAAAAGGTTCCTGCAAGCGGTGACTTTGGTCTGCAATACAAAAGCAGGAGGACTGATGGAGTGACGCTAGCCAGGAGAGCAGCTGGGACGTATGATAGCAGAGCATGCAGCCCCTTTCCTATTTGATTTAGCGATTCCTCATTTGGAGAGACGATCCCTCCTTGCATTTTCTGCAGGCTCTAGACAATGCCTCGCACACCTCCAAAGGAAACAGGAGGATCTTTTGTGCTTCTCTGTAATGAGTTATGTAGGGCAACTTTAGCAGCGTGACAGCCTCATCCACAATTATTTCTAGTAAGCCTGTACATCTTCCCATCATTAGCTACAACCATCTCACCTATAGTCACGAATAGTGAAGAGTGCTTGCTTTTTAAAACTGGAGAATGATAATACTGTATACTAATAACGATTCAATGTCTATCCATTCACAGCAGAAAGCTTACTAGGGCTTACATAGTAAAGCACAATTTGGGTCAGTATGGTGTCAATGGCATGTGAAATCAGGATTTGGGCATAATATACATTTAATCAATAAAACATTATAAAATCTTTAAAAGGTAATACCAATTTTATAGTCATTTTCATTCTTTTTTTTTAAATCTGCAGCTTTTATTTTAATAATACCTGGTGAACCTGCCATGAAGGTCTTTGTTCAGGTTCTTCCTAGGGGGTGACCATGGTCTGTTCCTATCTGCTAATTTGTTTGCATTTTTCATCACTATCTCACTGATTGGTTGTAAATGTATGTATTAATGGGGGCTCCAAATATGGCTAATCTGTCAAAATGTAGAGCTCTATGATTAAGTCCATGAGAGGGTGAAATGCATTACAGGAGCCTGGCTTGGGAGGAGAGAAGCTGAAGCCACAAATTTGACCAGGGTTGACTCCAACCAACTCACTCACAGTACCAGCGCTTATATAGTAAAGCACAATTTGGGTCAGTATGGTGTTAATAGCATGTGAAATCAGGATTTGGGGGTTTTGGGCATAGTTTAAAGTATGTGTAAATGTAATTAATACAACATAAAAACTTTAACGTGGTATTACCAATTTTATAGTCATTTTCATTCTTTTTTAAATCTGCAGCTTTCTGCCATGAAGGTTTTGTTAAGGTTCTTCCTAGGGGGTGACCATGGTCTGTTCCTGTCTGCTAATTCTTTTTTTTTTTTCATTTTTAACAATATCTTACTGATTGATTGTAAATGTATATATGAATGTGGGCTCCAAAATATGGGTAATCAAAAAGTAGAGATCTATAATTAAGCCCATGAGAGGGTAAAATGCATTAGAGGGGCGTGGCTTGTAAGAAGCATGCATTTGTGAGGACAGGCACTGATTTTGGATGAGAAGGCCTGGCTTGCAGTCTCTGCTCTCATTCATCCCAAAGGTGTTCTATCAGATTGAGGTCAGAACTCTGTGCAGGTCAGTCCAATTCCTCCACCACAAACGCGCTCATCCATGTCTTTATAAACTTTGCTGTGTGCACTGGTCCAAATCATTTGGTTGAGGGAAGATTATGGTGTGGGCTGGTATTTCATGGGGCGGGCTTGGTTCCAGTGAAGGCAACTCTTTTGGTGTCAGCATACCAAGACATTTTGGATAATTTCATGCTCCCAACTTTGTGGGAACAGTTTGGGGATAGCCGCTTCCTGTTCCAACAGATATACGCACCAGTGCACAAAGCAAGGTTTAAAAAGACATGTATGGGCAAGTTTGGGGTGGAGGAACTTGACTGACCTGCACAGAGTCCTGACCTCAACCCGATAGAACACCTTTGGGATGAATTAGAGCAGAGACTGCGAGCTTGGGCTTCTAGTCCAACATCAGTGCCTGACCTCACAAATGCGCTTCTGGAAGAATGGTCAAACATTCCCATAGACACACTCCTAAACCTTGTGGACAGCCTTCCAATAAGAGTTGAAGCTGCTATAGCTGCAAACGTGGGCCAACTCAATATTGAACCCTACGGATTAAGACTGGGATGCCATTAAAGTTCATGTGTGTGTGTAAATACAGACATCCCAATACTTTTGGTAATATAGTGTAAGTTATGCTGGCATGGTCAACTGTTGTCACCATAAGAAAATCAACCATGGGAAAAACCTTGTAGAGATTGTTGGAGCCCGTGTATGTAATCAGGAAGTGGCTGCAGGAGATCAGTAGCACTGAGTTGCAACAAAGTATTAAAACATATTAGAAACAAGTGTTTTATTGATACACAGTTCAGACAGTTGAATAGTAATCTAAGGCTGTGTTCACATTGCTGTGCTATGGTTTGGGTGCAGAGCAATTGTATGTGTGTTTTACATGCACTTTTAGGTGCATTTCTATTGAGTTCCATTATGCCCTGTACACACGATAGGATTTTCCGATGGAAAATGTGTGATAGGTCCTTGTTGTCGGAAATTCCGACCGTGTGTAGGCTCCATTACACATTTTCCATAGGAATTTCTGACACACAAAGTTTGATAGCTTGCTATAAAATTTTCCGACAACAAAATCCGTTGTCGGAAATTCCGATCGTGTGTACAAAAATCCGACGCACAAAGTGCCACGCATGCTCAGAATAAATTAAGAGACAAAAGCTATTGGCTACTGCCCCGTTTATAGTCCCGACATACGTATTTTACGCCACCGCGTTCAGAACGATTGGATTTTCCGACAACTTTGTGTGACCATGTGTATGCAAGACAAGTTTGAGCCAACATCCGTCGGAAAAAATCCTAGGATTTTGTTGTCGGAATGTCCGATCAATGTCCGACCGTGTGTACAGGGCATTAAGCT
This sequence comes from Lithobates clamitans, assembly GCA_037952925.1. NCBI lineage: Eukaryota > Metazoa > Chordata > Amphibia > Anura > Ranidae > Lithobates > Lithobates clamitans. The sequence goes on along the minus strand of JBBGZY010000603.1, from coordinate 4,578,209 downwards.
GTGCATTTTCTGAAAGTCCACTAAAGATGCAGTATACATGACTTGAACTTTCATGAAAACACACAGTCTAATAGAAGTCATTGGGATTGCACCTAAAACTGTGTGTAAAAAACACATACAATTACGCTACTCCCAAACCGCAGCACACAGTGTGAATCTGGACTAAATGTAATTCATTTAGAATTTACATATAAGTTAATATAATACCTGGTAATATTGCCATGTAGGTCCTTATTTACGCACTTCCTGTCATGGGGTGACAATGCTCTCACCCTGTCTCCTGCAATGTCCCCCTGTCATTTGTGTTTCTGAGAGAAATAATACATTGCTATGTCAACACTCAATTTGCAGTAATTTTATGGTGCTGTCACCATTAGGAAGCTGGTACTGAGTAATATCTAGCCAAATCTGAAGCTAGTGAATATAGATAGGAAAAAGAAACGAAAAAAAGATAAAAAAACAGTGGGGGAGATTTACTAAAGCTGGTGCACACAAAATCTGGTGCAGTCGTGAAGACTAACCAATCAGCTTCCAGGTTTTATTGTCAAAGCTTCGCTGAAGTGAGAAGCTGAATGGTTATTATGTACAAACTAAATGTCATCAATTTGGGGATTATTTTTTTTTTTTTTTTGTATAGGATTTACATAGTAATAAACAATCCAGGTCATTAAAATATTATTAGTGTTTAAAATAAAACAACTTTGGGGGTTCTGAAATAGTTCAATCGGCTATGGTAGACCAAACTATTGATAATTAGTAAAATAAAGCAGATTCAAAATCTGTATTGCTCCACACTGAGCAAAGCCAGTGAAAAGACAGAAAGCAGTTATAATGACTTCTGCCTGAGGGGAAATAGCATTGTGTATCTGTGGAAATTGATAGTGCCCCTGTGCTGTATAACTTCATGTTATTAAAAAGGGGAGCTTATTCTAGCCTGCAGCAATTAATCTGCCATAACTCTTCCACCCTTACTAAAAGAGTCATGCATGAATACTGTGTCCTGCCCAAGACCCTTCCTCTACATGAAACATGGCACTGTCAAAGCTACAACTGGGAATAAATGCAAAAAAGAAGTTTGTGTCATCCTTCCTTCTTTTGCCTCTTCTCTTTTATTTAGAAGCTAGTGCAAGCACTTTAACTTTCAGCCTATTCTTGAATTTCAGCTAATATGAACGGACTAACGTGAAAGTCATGACAAAAGCTACTACAGGGTATCCACACTACATCATTTCAATGAAGCCTGTAGTGAGAAAATATGCAGGTTGCTATTGCTGACTTCCCCTTCTAAAAATGCTATCTGTCACTGTTATGCTGATCCAGTTGCTTCTGAACTTTGAAAGGCATTGACCAGGTGTACAGACTTTTTAAATGGAATGCTTGTTGCAGGTCAGCAACTGCACTGAATTATGCAAAGCACAGACAGCTAGGTAACTTGTATTCTAAGAACAACAGAAATGGCAGACGCTGTGTTTCTCCTACTACAAATTTCCTTAAAAACTTGCCCTATTAAATGAATATAAAGGATCATTTTTTTTTACATTTACTTGAAGCCACCCTTTAACTCACAGCTGCTGTAATGTAATATCACAATCCAACAGGAATTTTTTAATACTCCAGCAGCCAAGAATATCAACACGGTCAGACTGGCACAAAGAAAATGGTTAAATATATTCTTTTGTGTTTCAGACTTGAATTCATAGCATAGCCTGTGTGTTTAATCTTCCTCCTGGATGTCACAGTGCAGTATGTACCTTGTTACTAGACAATTGCAATTTATGAGGTTACAGTGTTATGAGAAGGAAGGAAAAATAACACACAAAGGACCGGCAATGGAGATCTCTGTATAAAAATAGCAACACCCTTTATCAGCAGTTGAGAAGTTCGTGTCTTTTTCAGGAAGCTGTCGGGTTTCCAGCAGAGAGATTTACGGTGTACAGTACAGGGAGCAGCGTGATATAAGTGAAGTAACTGTAAGACAGCCCCATTTGGTAGGTAGAACATAAATCATTTCCTAGGAGAGACCAGTAGCTCAGAGGCAGTTGGCTCTCTGAGGAATCATCTGTGTACCCAATGCTGAGCACAAAGCTACCATCACAGTTGTAATTGGTTGCCTTTACTGTGAGGTGGAGGAGATTCCTTGCTACACTGACAAGATATTGCAGCTCCTAAAAACACCTCTGAGGCCAATGCAGATGGAATGCTTTGTCAAATACGGTGCATATTAAACTTCCCCAAACTCCAGAGAGATTCTAGCATTATTGGTGAGGCTATGAGGTAGTGAGGGGTGAATCAGCCCACGTTCAATTCCCCCAGGATTTACAGTAGCAAATCGTGTTCAAAATGTGGCAAATCCAATTAAAATCTATGAGGCTAATAGGCAAACTGGCTGATAGCTTGGCATTGCCATGTGAGCCATGTACAAATGAAAAAAGAATGTAAAAAAATACCTTACGGTGGGGGGAAGGTTTTTTAATATGACTTTGAGGGCAACATTAAAAATACATAAATCCTACAAATAACAAGTCAGACAGTGTTGTGCATTGTGCTTGATATAAAGAGAAATTGGTAACATTTAGGGTTCTTACCCATGTCAGTACTTGGGCTCCAGTGTGCTTGCCTCCTATAGAGAAGACTGGAGTTTCAGTTTCTTCTAGGATTAGTAAGTCCCGGATTGCATCCCGGAGGTCAGAAGCTTTTTAGATCATTTGGTGGGATGTACCCTCAAACCCTATGTCTGCATTTTGTCAGTAACCAGTACACTGATTTTAGGATAGGTGTTGGCAACAGTTCATGGTTCCACCCTCCCTAGGAGTCTGTGTGGCTGCAAAGGAGAAATCAGAGGTGCAAGTGTGTACAAGAGAGCTTGAGTACTCTCTGGAGGAACAGACAAGGGCTTAAGCCTATGGGCCAGAGAAGAGTTTGGTGACATTTTTGTTAATAAGAATGGGGAATGGGCAAGAAAAGCCTTAGCCTACATATGGTGGAAGTATGCACTGGGTAAAATAAGAGTCTACTGCTGAGAAGTATGTGTTATTTGAACTGTGTTCAGTGGTTAGAGGTAGCACATTGCATGTGTGCAGGTCAAGGGGATCTGCTGGTGCAAAGGAGTGCACGAAATGGAGTGTCTGTGGCATGGGGCATTTAAGAAAGAGGGACTATTTTGCTAAGATGGTAAACAGAGTCTGGTGACTAGATGTGTCTTCACCACCTGTGGAAGTCCCACAGGTGCCTGTACAAACTCTGCCTGTTTGGGAGTCTTCTGGGGACTAGACAAAAAGTCTGTTGGCAGTAGTGACTCCAGATACCACAAATGGAAAGCCCACTTTGAGTGCCATGAGAATTTGAGTGTAGTTGCTCCTAGCAATGCCAGTGGGGCCAGTGCCGCTGACTGTGTACCAAAGATATTGGAGGATTGTGGCAAGTTTAAAGCAAAGATTCTTCATGGAGAGAGGGTAGTCTCACCAGGTTTCCCGATCACTATGCTCTTTAACTCCCCAACAACAAGAACCAGCAGACAGGGCAGAGTTTTGTGATTAATTATTACAGTACCAACGCTGTCTGATGACCAGTGAAGGTCTTGGATCAGCTTGCCACCATGTTTCCAGCAGCCCCGCTCAACAGCCCATTGCTTCCCTTCCCTACACAGGCTCTTTCTTCCAGTCAGTTCATCGCACATATTAGGATTCTGATTGCAAACTTGGGGTTGAACCCGAAACAGTTCACAGGTCATTCTTTTAGGATCGGGGCAGTATCTGCGGCATCCAAGCAGGGGGTCCCATCCCATGTCATCAAATACATGGGACGCTGGCAATCATCTTGCTATAGTCGGTACATTCCTGATCCCCATGTGGAGGTCAAACATGCTTTTGCTACTTTGTTGGAAGTTATTTGTCATGTTTTTCATTAAATTTCACTTTCTGTAACTAGTTGGTGTCTCTTTTGCCCTCTTTTAAGCTTACTCTCACAGGCGACCATGGCACACCTCAGGTCGCCATAGTTAGAGTTATGTCTCCTCCAGTATCCTGACTCTGACTACAAGTTACAAGGCTGGTCATTGGCTAGCCTGTGTTTGTAGCAGGACTCAGGGGCCATATAATCCCCCCTCCTCCCCTACGTATTAGTCGGCTTGCATTTCTGGGTTCCCTCCTGCCCATTCCACCTGTTTTCCATATTTTATATTCAGGGTATGCCCTCTTTTAAGCTTACTCTCACGGGCGACCATGGCACACCTCACCATAGTTGGGGTTACATCTCCTCCAGCATCCTGACTCTGACTACAAATATATATATAGATATATATTGATCAAGCCTGACTGCCTATCTCATTTCTTGAGGCTCTAACATGCAAGGGCAGTTGCCATTTTACCAAGTTATTTCTTACACACATAATAGGCATACTTACGATTACAAAACACATTCTGCAATGCCTGTATTTATGGACTTTTTCACAGCCTAGATGCATAGAGGGGGCTAAAATCCAAGGAGCACATTTGGGCTTTCAATGAGCATAAATTACATATTTGATTTCCTGACTACCTACACATTTTTGGAGGCCCTGGAGCACCACAACAGTGGAAACACCCACAAATGACCCAATTTTTAAGAGAAAGGCATAGTGGGTCTTTTAAAATGTAATTTTTCGCCACAAGTTTTTGCAAAATGCAGGAAAGAGAATGAGAATGCTTTTTTTTGGTAAAAGTTGTCAGTCAAAAGGATATTTCTAACACACATTGTAGGAATACTTAGAAACACAACCCCAAACACATTCTGCTACTTCTCCCAAATATGGTGATACCACATGTGTGAGACTTTGTTACAACCTAGCCACATAGCCTAGCCCAAAATCCAAGGAAGCACCTTCAGGCATTTTAGGGGCATAAATTATGCATCTAATTTCCTGATTACCTATCATATTTTTTATGTAAGATTATATAAGATTTTTTAAATATAACAGAAGTAAGTAAACAATATCTGTCGAGTAATGCGATGTTGTAGAAACAGCAACATAGATATAATTACATATGAGGTAACATAATGATATCAAAGATGAATTATACTGTCATTGTGAAAGTTAATAGATACTTGGTATAGGATTGAGGTAAGAGGTTTGTCTACCATCCTGGACACCCCATTGGGAACAATACTGTGTTGAGGATGGAGACAACCCTATCCACCTTAGAGTTGTTAGCCTTAATCATGCAAACTACTATTCATCAAGGTAAGTAAAACATGAAAACAGTGAAGAAAGCTCCTAAATAGGGAGGTTAGTAAACAAGAGCCTTGACGATTATTCCTAGGTAGGACATATAAAAGTTGTAATAGTCTTTTTTCCAAACCAACCATGGGTACCACAGTTTATAAATATGATCCCAAATTTTGTTCGTTAATGCTAGGATTTGTTCATAAGTAAAGTGTACTTGGGCCGTAACCACCATATCCCACAGTGTAGATGGGTCAGGATTTTTCGATTTTCTGGTAATATTTATGGTAATATTAAGTCTTGCTGACATTAATACATTGGTCATGATATGTCTGAGCTGTTTTGAGCAGTGTTCAATTTCAAGAGATAAAAGTGCTAGGCTAGGTTGCGGGGGGTATTATCATTTTTGGTGAGTAGAGTAGATGGAAGAATGCTTTTCAATAGTGTGTCAGCTTGGGTCATTTCCAAAATTTATGGAGCATATCTTCCCTCTGTCCCCACATCTTCCAGCATTTATCATCTAGGTCCATGTTGAATCTGGTACCAACGTTGTGTTAATTTGATTGATAGCTCCCAAAGGGTGGGGCAGCAGGTGGATTTATATGTGAAGTTGCAGGCTTTAGCCCATTGATCCACAGTGTAGGTGCAGCCTAGATCGGATTCCCATCTAAGTAGAGGGATTGTTTTTGTGAAGATACTCTTTTGTTCAAAGCGATTGTAAAAAAGTGAGATCCTTTTTGATGTGTTATGGGGGCTTTAAAAAACGTCCAAACAGATTGGGGGATTTTGCAGGTCCACTTTGGGAATTTAGTGACACAGTGTTCAGTGCGGATGTAAAGAAAAAGGTCAGAGTTAGGTAGTTGGAATTCTTTTTGTAGGGTGGAAAATGGTTTGAGTGCTTCGTTACTGAACAGCTCGTTAATGTACATTATTCCTTTCACTTGCCATGCTGCATAGGATGTTGATTCTATAATATTGTGCAAAGTCTCTAAGGGGATTTTAATAGTGGACTTGATGAGGCAAGATGAGCTGAGTTTTATGAATGAGTTCCAGGCTTTAAATGTTGCTTAAAATGATGGGGAACATATGAAGGGATTTTAGCTCCAAGTGTGACAAAGAATAACCAGGTAGATAGATTACCTCCTGGGAAAGTGGAAGCTTCTATATTGCCCCAGATTGTGGAAGGGGAGGGCAGAAACCACTCTCTTGATTGTGCAAGTACTGAGACCAGATAATAGTCATGAAAGTCCACATATACAGTTCCACCCGCTGGGCGTTGCTTAATTAGTTTTGCATGAGCGTATCTGCCTTTTTTACCTTGCCATATAAATTTAGAGAGTACAGTCTGAAGTAATTTAAAGTAGCTAGATGTAATTGGTATTGGGACAGTTCTGAATAGATAAAGGATTTGGGGGAGATGCAGCATTTTAAAGGCCACTAAGCTATGAAAATTCAAAAGACGCTAATTTGTTGAGGGCACCTATCATATTTTTGAAGGCCCTGGAGCACCCTGGAGTGGAAACATTGACAAAATTACCACATTTTGGGAATAAACACCCCAAGGATTTTTTTAGGAGGCATGGTTAATTTTTTTTCCTACAAGTTTTTGGAACATGGGGAAGGAAAATTAAAATTTAATTTTTACACAAAGTTGGTAATTGAATAATATATTTCTCACACACAGCATGGGCACACTTAGAATTACACCCAAAACACATTCTGTTACTCCTCCTGAGTATGGCAATACCACATGTGTGAGACTTTTTCACTGTCTGGGCTGATTATATGCCAGATATTGTATGTTGTCAGAGAAAAGAAAATGGGAAGAGGGGCTTCAGTAGAGGCCCCTCTAATGATGGACAAGAATTGTCCGGTACATCATCATGGAAATAGACTACACAACCATAGCACACTAAGTTAAGGACTTTAGTAGTACCAATTAGGTAAAATATCAAAAAAGTTTTATTGCACAAAATTTTAAATATATGAACACAACATACAAGTATATAAATATACCACATTAAAACAGAAAATTATGATGCTCTCAGTGTTTTTCTCATCAACCCTCATCTCTGTGGCTTCGACGCAGGTGCGTTTCACAGGACATATCCCGCTTCTTCAGGAAAATATATTGCAGCCGAGCTCTCAGAGTTCATAAACAGAAGCATAAATAGTCATGTCAAATGGTCATCCTAAAGCCAACCCCTGCCAGCCCTCTGGTCACATAGGGTAGACCACTCAGCCCTTTATACAGATGGTTTTGGGTGGGTACGTATCTAGTATCTATAATGTCTAGCCCACCATCCACAGCATCTAATATGTCCAAGGTTTACGGGGGTTAGTGAGGAATAGGGATGAGCCGAATACCCCCCAGTTCGGTTCGCACCAGAACCTGCGAACATACCGAAAGTTCGCGCAAACTTTACAACCCCATTAAAGTCGATGGGACTCGAACGTTCAAAATCAAAAGTGCTAATTTAAAGTCTAATAACTAAAGCAAGTTATTGTCCTAAAAAGGGTTTGGGGACCCGGGTCCTGACCCAGGGGACATGTATGCAAAAAAAGTTTTAAAAAATGGCCGTTTTTTCGGGAGCAGTGATTTTAATAATGCTTAAAGTGAAAAAAAAAAGTGAAATATACCTTTAAATATGGTACCTGGGGGGTGTCTATAGTATGCCTGTAAAGTGGCACATGTTTCCAATGCTTAGAACAGTCCCTGCACAAAATGACATTTTTAAAGGAATAAAAGTCTTTTAAACTGCTTGCGGCTTTAATGTAATGTCGGGCAATATGGATGAAAATCAGTGAGACAAATGGCATGGGTACCCCCCACCCCCCAGTCCATTACCAGGCCCTTTGGGTCTTGTATGGATATTAAGGAGAACCCCACACCCAAATTAAAAAAAGGGAACGCATGGGGCCGCCAGGCCCTATATACTCTGAACAGCAGTATACAGGCGGTGCAAACAAGACAGGGATTGTAGGTTTGTTGTTAAGTAGAATCTGTTTGTTTTGAACTGGTACATTTTTAAAGTGTAGCTCCAGTCAAAAAATCTATTTTTAAGCTTTTTGGAAAACCTTTGGAAGGGTTATTACCCCTGTAACGTTTGTTTTGCTGTCTGTGCACCTCTTCAGAAGATTTCACCTCACTTTCTGTCCCAATGATAAATGTTTTTTGAAAATTTGGGGTTTTTAGTGAAACAAGGATTGGTGATGAAGCATCAGTTAAGAGGAGAAACGTTTTTCCCATATTAACTCTTACAGGAGAGAATTTCCCTTTCTAGGGGTAGATTTCATCTCACTTCCTGTTGTCTCCTTCCATTTGCAAGTAGGAGTCGTTTGTAAGTTGGATGTTTGAAAGTAGGGGCCTGCCCTATACACTCTGCAGAAATTGGGGCCTTAGGTGTTGGTGTTGCCACAACACTGTAAGCCCTCACAGTTACTCTTGGTGGGTTCAGGAACGGGCCCTGCTGTGAAATATTAGATCAAGAATTGTAATTACATGCCATTGTTGAACAGTGGTAGAAAAATTGGGCCTTTCGTGGTGTTGGTGGTGGTGGTGCTGGTGCCACAACACTGTAAGTCCTCACAGTTACTCTTGGTGGGCGCTGGATTGGGCCCTGCTGTGAAATATTATATCAAGAATTGTAATTACATGCACCTATTGAACAGGGGCAGAAAAATTGGGCCTTTGGTGATGGTGGTGGGGGTGTTGCCACAACACTGTAAGCCCTCACAGTTACTCTTGGGGGGCGCTGGAACGGGCCCTGCTGTGAAATATTATATAAAAAATTGTAATTACATGCACCTGTTGAACAGGGGCAGAAAAGTTGGGCCTTTGGTGGTGGTAGTGGTGGTGGAGGTGTTGCCACAACACTGTAAGCCCCCACAGTTACTCTTGGTGGGCGCAGGAATGGGCCCTGCTGTGAAATATTAGATCAAGAATTGTAATTACATGTCCCTGTTGAACAGGGGCAGAAAAATTGGGCCTTAGGCACTAATGCCACAACACTGCAACCTCTCACGGATGCTATAGTTGGAGCGCAGGAATGAGCCCTGCTGCAAAGTATTGCATCAAAAATTGTAATTATACGCCCCTGTTAAACAGGGGCTGAAAATTTGGGCCTTGGGCACTGGTGCTGGTGCCACAACACTGCAAACCCTCACAGATACTATAGTTGGAGTGCAGGCATAAGCCCTGCTGCAAAGTTTAGCATCAAAAATTGTAATTATACTCCCCTGTTAAACAGGGGCAGAAAAATTGCCACAACACTGCAACCCCTCACAGATGCTATAGTTGGAGCTCAGGAATGAGCCCTGCTGCAAAGTATTGCATCAAAAATTGTAATTATACGCCCCTGTTAAACAGGGGCTGAAAAATTGGGCCTTGGGCACTTTTGCTGGTGCCACAACATTGCAACCCCTCACATATACTTTAGTTGGAGCGCAGGAATAAGCCCTGCTGCAAAGTATTGCATCAAAAATTGTAATTATAGCTACTCATCCCCTAACTGCAGTGGTGTTGATGAGGAAAACACAGAGGGCATCTTCATTTTCTGTTTTAATGTGGTATATTTATATACTTGTATGTCATGTTAATATATTTTACATTTTGTACAGTAAAACTTTTTTGATATGTTACCTAAATGGTACCGCTAAAGTCCTTAGCAGCAATTATAAATCAAAAAAGAAGTTTTGTAAAAAAGTTGATTTTATTGGCAAAATACTCTGGACATAAATTATGCAGTACAAAAGTTTAAAACATGAGCTCCAGTTTACATGATACGAGACACAATAGGTTGGATAACAAATCAGACAATGAATTGTATCATATAAAGATTATAGGGGGTATGCATATAACAATGCTGTCTACAATATTGATTATGGTTATACTGTCCAATATTAGAGAAAACCCCAATGCATTTCAACCTTATTGGGTCATGGTCTTCCTCAGGGGGTCCTTATAACTCTACAAGGACATCAAAAGAAAATCAAAGTTTTAGTATTATTTAATATATCTTCTACATAGATTGGTTTGACATGATTACTTTATATTTACCCTCTATACCATGTGGGCTTGTTTATCCGGAGACTTCTTTTAAAAACATGAAAGAAAACAGAAGATTCCCCCACTTGTGATTCTGCTTTCTGCTGGAATGTCGTCCCTACCTGCACCCCAAAGGGGAGGCAAAGCTGTCCCGTGAGGCTTACAAATGGTCACAGATAAAGTGGCCCTCACACATAAAACCGGAGTAGGGGAAGGGAGAACCAGAGCACCTAAAAGTTACCATAATGATAAAAATTAGTATATTAGCTATATTTGTAAATATGTCAAACTATATCAATATTCCAACCCAAATATGCAGTGTGTTTGTATATGAAGTGTAAGGGACAAAGAGCAATCTTAGGGAATATTTAAATACCAGAAAGTGTATGTATTAATGTCAGTGCTGGGACAAGGTCACCCAGTGCCCAGGGCGAACATACCAAACTGTGCCCCCCCCCCCCCCATTTTCAGTGCAAGGGTTCAGTAGCAAGTGATGCAGAGCTTGGGAATGGAAAAAAAAACTTGTTAAGGATTGTGAAAATAGGGTTCAGAAGACTGGTATAATACCCAAGATGTTATATATTACAGTTTAACAATCATTAGATGTGGTGGCTGCATTAGTTTTATTTTAGGCTTTTCCCATCTGTTTTCACCTGGCGATCTGGCCAGTGGCACACGTCCTGTATTAGAGTGCCCCCAATCTGGATAAAGAAGCACAGAAGGCACAGCTGATAGCAGCATAGTCAGTCTGGGAAGGAGGGTAGTGTTAGATGTACTAGCAGATTTAGACAAACTCACTAGCCTTTGGAAAACAGGATCACACATTATCCACACTTCAGCACACTGGACTCCTCTACTTTCTGCTCTGCTGTCTAAAGTCAACATGGGAAAGAGAATGAGGAGGACACGCTCTGACACACAGGGGGGCTCTGACACACAGGGGGGCTCTGATTCCCAACAACATCGATGGCATTTGCAGCTTGCTGAAATAATGTTTCCCCAGCATTTACCCCCAGTCTGCACATGTACAGAGCTCTATGCTAACACCTCAGCTCTTTTCTGAGAATGTGGGGCTGACAGAGCAGGGGAGGGCTCAATAGACTGACAGGAGACTGGGCTAATAGGGACAGGTATTTTTTTTTTCATTGCACTGAACTTATATCAGGCAAATAATATAGTAAGTACACTGCTGTTAGTGAGACATATCCTGTGTTCAGGATGGGAGACAGCTGGGGGGAGATAGTTAAGCACTGGATCCCCTCCCTATGCACAAGTACTAGATGGATCAGCAGAGAACATTATCAAATGAAAAGTCCCAGTATATTCCCAACATATATAAGAATTGTTCTTCTCTTTTTTTAAACCTGCTCTGCAAAGTACAGGGCGGGTTTACAGCACAGCCAGGTACAGTTTGGAAGGCAGAGCAGTGGGGACTCACATGGAAGAAAACTAACATCCATCCTGTGAGATCTTCATGTTGGGAGAGCTGTGTGATGTATGCAGGGGGCAGAAAGCAATGATCGGGACTGCACTGTTGTATCATCTTGCTCCGCCCACCTGTAGAAGAGCTCTCAGTGTCACAGCCCGATCCAGCCAGCCAGACTGATGAGAAATCAAGCCCGGTAGAATGAATTCTTCTCCCTCTGTGCCAAGATGTGGTTGCCGCTGTAGAGAGGAGGCAAGCAATATGTATGGGCGCATCCTCAGCCCACTTTTTGGGCAGACTGTAGCATTGAGTGGAGCCATAACCTAAATATTCTCTGCCGGCGACCCAGCTCCCCCTCCCATACTCCTCCCACACCCCGCCCAGGGCAGCCGCCCCTCCCGCCCACCCCTTGTACCGGCCCTGATTAATGTGATATAAATTATTAAAAATATGAATATCAATGTACATCATGAATTTATTTGAAAGAATGGATGTTGCATCATGTTTTAACTTAATTTTGACTTAAAACAGAAATGTCTGTGCTAACAAAAGTGAAAAGGGTGATAAAATACTGATAAGAGTGCAAGGTGACAAATGGTGAATAAAGGAGATCATGATCCTTTTCCCCTAAAAAGAGGGGAGGGTTACCAAAGTGAAAATGGTGAAAGGGAAAAAGCATGTGAGGTGAATCCTCTTACCAAAAGAGGGTTACTGAAAAATAATAGTGCAAAACGTGCATATTACTGAAAAAGAAAAAACCATAAGAAACGACAAAAAGTGCATTATACTTGATGAGTGGAGTGAAAAAACACAGTGAATAAAGGTGAGGGAAAAAGTGGCAGTGAATGAAAGATGCCACTATAAATAAATGTGCTAGTGCTGAAAAAAGGAGTGCTTGTGTAAGATATAGTTGCTTCAGCAGATGTACATACAGCTGCCAGGGATATTAAAGGCTAAGAAAGTGAGTGAACATAAAAGTAAAAGTGCCCCTATGAATTAAGGTGCTGATGCTGTGAAATAGATATAATTCCTCAGCAATTATAAGAAAAGTGCCAGGAATATTTGGTGCTGGGAAAGTGAAACCACAGAAATTAATACCTGGTTTCTATATTGAAAAGTGTTGAACCACTGTGGCATCCAAAAGAGAATGCACAGTGTCTAATAGCCAGAATCAAAGGACATATGCGTAAAAGCCCTAAGTGAAAAAAAGAGTTATCATATAAGTGACAAAGATTTTGCAAACAGATTTGCAATAGTGCAGCTTAGCCCTCTATTATTGTGTATCCTTACCCGATAGCTTTGTGTGTTGTCATGTTCATGTCAGGGATCAATTGAGCAGTCCCAGCAGGGAACAACTCTAAATATGCTCCTTGGGTAAATGAATGATTGCTAACAGATGCTCAAGGTAATGCCCAAATCCATCCCTCCGGAGGGAGGGGCCATTGGGAAGCAAGGTGCGTCCCTACTGTGGCCATCCCGGCGTTCCGGTAAGCGGACTGCCCCGGACACCTCCGTCACCTCCGACGTAAACACCGTGGCTGGAGACAGGCCGCGCGCATGCACGGCAAAAGTTTCCCCGGTCTAGGCCGGGAGGCCCCCCCGCGCATGCACGCGACATGAACTCCTCATCCGAAGGTGAACACGGAACGTCGCCAGCAGGTTAAAAAGCTCCATCTAGTGGTATATTTTGAAACCACTGGTGTTGCTTAGGACGGTAGATGCTAGAATTCCATTTCTCCACCATGCTGGGAAGCCGCCAGATCAGAAATGGACATCCCAAGGTGCAAGGAGAGGACAATAACAGCAGTCCAGTGTCTAGGGGGAAGAAAAAGAGAAAGAAAGAAAAAGAAAAAAATGAAAAAAATCATAAACATAATTAGCTATTTAAATTTTACATCAATTAATGTATTGTAATGTCCAAAAAATCAGGCAAACTGATATTTCAAATACATTGTTTGTTATTTATATTTTATAGTGAGCAAAAGGAAGAAAAGGGGGTACACTGTAAGAACTATGATCTGAAAGAATATCAATTCAGAGAAATGCATAAAAAAATCCCTAAAGCTTATTTAGAAGAAAAGGCTGCCAGGAAGAGCGGATAGATAGATGTTCATGAGGGGGGCAATGAGGGGCATTGAAATATTGCAATCATATATCATCATATAAATGTATTGATATCATAAACATATATGTATGTACATCTATATATTATTATACTCAGAGAGGGACAAACTTCCAATATGAGGAAATAGCACAAAAAGTAATGTTTGAAAAAAGAAACATATATTTCCATGCCCTCTCTATCTTCCTCCTCATTTCCTCAACTATATCCTCCTAGCTAGTCTTCCCTGAACTAAAGCCCTTCAGGAAAGGGATATATGAGATAGACTTGTTTAGACCTGGATATGAGGTAGCCCCGAGTCTATATATCCATTTTTGCTCGATTTGTAAGAGCCTTTTATTCCAATCGCCACCTCTTCCCGGAATGTGGATCCAGTCTGAGGCAGCAAAGGCAATTTTAGGCATCCTTTAATTGTGCTGAGTAACCACATGTCTTCCTAGGGGGAGGTAGATATTGCCTATCTCCATACTATAGACATGTTTGGATGTTCTGCACCAAAATTTCTGCCTGGTTTTACCCACATAAAATGCGCTGCATTTGCAGGTCATTAAATAGACTACTGCGGGGGTCTGGCAGTTTACAAAATGTTTGGGTTTTAAGACCTGGCCATTGGGAAGCATGAATACTTTTCCCTTTCTTATCCACAGACAGTGAGCACAGTATCCGCAATGAAAAGTTCCATATGTGGAACAATGTTTTTTGTAAAATTTTCGATATTCACTTTCTACCAATTTATCTTTTAAAGATGCAGCGTGTTTAAATGTAATGGAGGGAACCGGAGAGACAAAGTGCCTGACTTTGTCATCATCTGTGAGGATGGACCAGTGTTTTGTAATGATATTGTGAATTCGCTGATGTTGTCGTGAGTATCGTATAATGATACGTGAAGGATCTACTTCCTTCCTTCTTCTTGTTTGTGGTCTAAACAACAATGTTTCACGAGCCTGTGAAATGGTTCGATTGTATGCTTTTCTTAAGCAACGACGACTGTAACCTCTATCAAGCAATCGATTCTGGAGCTTTCCAGCCTTGATTTTGAAGATCGTATCATTTGAACAGTTTCTTCTCAACCGGAGGTACTGTCTGTATGGAATAAAATTCTTTAGGGGGGTAGGATGGAAGCTTTCCGCGTTAAAAATGATATTTCCCGCTGTGCTTTTTCTGTATAATGTACTGGTTAGATTCCCTTGTATGTCACACTCAACTTTTACATCTAAAAAGGTTACGGATTTAGCATCAAAATTCATAGTAAATTTCAAATTTGTTTGTGTTTATGTGGTAAAAAATTAGATCAGTATTTCCTCAGGGCCTTCCCAGATGAAGAAGATGTCATCAATGTACCTGAGCCATGTGGTGACATGGCCCAGGTACATGACCAGATCCTCATCACTGAAAAGTGACCGCTCCCACTCCCCCAGGTACAGGTTGGCGTAGGATGGGGCACAACATGTCCCCATCACTACGCCTTGCACCTGGAGGTAGTGGGAGCCGTCAAAACAGAAATAGTTATTGTTTAGAATGTGGTCTAGTCCACTCAGAATAAAATCATTCAAGGCCTTGTCATACCGTGACCCTTGTTGTAATACATTGTGAATGGCCTGAAGTCCTTTTCCATGTGGGATTGAACAATATAAGGCTTCAACATCTATTGTAACTAGAATTTAATTTTCAGAGCCTTTTAGTTTGTTTATCATCTGTAAAAAATGAATGGTGTCCTTCGTAAAAGAAGGTAATGCTACCACAAAGGGCTGAAGATATAAGTCAATTACCCTACTTAGATTTTCCGAAATCCTTACCTGAAATGATTGGTCACCCTGTAATTTGGGTGGAACTTTTATGAATTTTCAGGAGACTGTAGAATGTGGGTGTTCGAGGATGTTTGATCCTAATAAAATCATAAAATCAAGTCTTTATTAATTGTACCATTATGGTATGCATGATCAATTAGATTATAGAAAGCTTGATTGGATTTTACAATGTGTCTAGTTTGCATGGTTTTATACCATTCTCTGTTATTCAATATGTTATGGCACATTGTTCTATACATTATGTTGTCCATCAGGACAACATTGCCTCCTTTGTCCGATGGCTTCACAACGATTGAGTGATGCATACGTAGGGATTCTAATGCTTCATTTTCTTCAACGGATACATTTTGTGAGATATTGGTACTACAGGATATTTTAGCAATATTCTTAAGTGTCTGTCTAATAAATGTAGCTACACTCGGATTTGTTTGTAGTGACGGAAATTTGGTAGATGGTTTTTAAAAAGAGTTACTGGATTAAGGGTGGATTTATTCACCTCTTCGAATAATTTATCAAGATCCAATTGATCTATCAAGTCATCCGAGTTGCTCTCTTGGAATAACAAAGTCAGATCCCATAGGGCTTTGAACTCTCTCATAGTGTATTTTGACCAATCAGTTGTATCTGTTTCAGTGGGTATTGACTCATATTGACACTTTAACAATAATTTTCGAGCAAACAGATGCAAGTCCGTAACTAGTTCAAACATATAAAAATTTTGTTGGGGGAAGAAGCTCAAACCCTTCGATAAGAGGCGAGTTTCTGCTTCTGTAATGGAGTGTGAAGATAGATTAATAACATTTAGGGGTTGTGTTGTAACCGGATTACATGCGGGTCCATCCCTTTCCCAGTTTTGTTGGGTTGTGGGGAGCTCACTCCCCTTGTAGAGTTTAAAGACCTCTGAGATACTGAACGTTCAAGCAAATTTGAAGGTCGATTAGTTACAGCAGTGACGTCCGATAAAGACGAATCAGATTCACAAGGAGCTGTATAGGAGGATTCCCCTCCTTTTGGTGGTATAGAGAAGCATTCATTGAGACTACTCTGCTGGGTGTAATCCGAACCGGTATCTACTGAACGTTTTTTATGATCCTGTTCTAGAGAACCCCTATTGGATCTACTCCTCTTTTGGCATACTCGCCCTCTATTGTTGGTGTTTTTATCTTGATTATACCTGGGCAGGGGGAGTTAGATTTCGAATGGGTGGTTGATTTGTGCGATTGAGGATAGTCTTGTGCTCGTCCTCTCGAATATGATTTGTTATTCAGCCATTTATAGGCCTTGCAGTCTGAGAAAGATGTCTTATCTCTTCAAAATTTTGTTTCTTTATTCTGGAGGATAATTTTTTTGTAAGCTGCCAAATGTTGTTTTAACTGAGTTTGCAGCTTAAGGTACAATGCATGGCCTTTAAATTGGGCCAGCTGTACCTCCAAGGTGTTTAATTGTAAATCAAGCTGGGCTGTCTGTTTTGTATATTCTTTGATCAGTATGGTCATAATTACTTGTGAACAACTTTGCAAATTGTTCTCCCATTCTTTTTTGCACGCCTCACTAATTAATTCTAGGTTTAGGAAAATCTGAATCCGCAGCCCGTAAGGGTTAATCTTCTCTTTTATATAGCCACCAAAGGTTTTGATGTGCCAAAAGAGGGTGGATTTTTTCTCTAGAATTCTACTAAGTTTCTGGATGAGGGAGGCGAATCAGTCCAGGTAGCAAGCAGAAACGTGGTCAATAAACAGGCCAGGGTTGGTACAGGCAGCGGGCAGAGGCAACACTACACTGGTGTGGCAGTGATCAGAGATGCTGTAACTGGCGTGGCAGTGATCAGGGACAATATGACTGGTGTAGTAAAGATCATAGACACTAGGACTGGTGTGGTGGTGATCAGGGACACTGTAACTGATGTGGTGGTGATCAGGGACACTGTACCTGGTGTGGGGATGATCAGCGACAATAT
The DNA here is from genome assembly GCA_037952925.1 of Lithobates clamitans. Classification (NCBI taxonomy): domain Eukaryota; kingdom Metazoa; phylum Chordata; class Amphibia; order Anura; family Ranidae; genus Lithobates; species Lithobates clamitans. Next base: position 4,560,649 of record JBBGZY010000603.1, on the reverse strand, counting down.
AACTATTTTGTTTGTGAACAGGGAAAATATGACTGGTTTGGTAGTGATCAGGGAGACTATAACTGGTGTGACAGTGATCAGGGACACTGTAACTGGTGTTGCAGTGATCAGGCACAATATGACTGGTGTGGTAGTGATTAGGGACACTGTGAGTAGACTGTGGTGATTAGGGACACTGTGAGTATACTGCAGTGATTAGGGGCACTGAGTGGGTGGCGGTGATTAGGAACACTGTAAGTGAACTGAGGTGTTTAGGGACACTGTGAGTGGTCTATAGCGATTAAGGACACTGTGAGTGGGGATTGGTGATTAGGGAAAATGACTGGTGTAGCATTGATTAGGGATACTGACTGTCAGTTCTAGTCTGGTGACAATGTACTGCTGTGGCGGTGATCATAGTGATATGAGATAAAGATAATAGTTGGCGGCACCGACATACAGTGATATCAGAGCACCCAGTCATTGTACATGATAACCACCAATAACCAGCAATACAATGTCACCATAGTGATACTGCTCTTGTCCTGGTGACAGTAAATATATACAGTACCTCACAAAAGTGAGTACACCTCCCACATGTTTGTAAATATTTTATCATATCTTTTCATGTGACAACATTGAAGAAATTACACTTTGCTACAATGTAAAGTAGTGAGTGTACAGCTTGTATAACAGTGTAAATTTTGAAGGTTTTCACAGTTAAAGCAGTGCTACCCTGTGTCCAGTGTAAATTTGCTGTCCCCTCAAAATAACTCCACACACAGCCATTAATGTCTAAATCGCTGGCAACAAAAGTGAGTACACCCCTAAGTGAAAATGTCCAAATTGGGTCCAAAGTGTCAATATTTTGTGTGGTCACCATTATTTTGCAGCACTGCCTTAACCCTCTTGGGCATGGAGTTTACCAGAGCTTCACAGGTTGCCATTGGAGTCCTCTTCCACTCCTCCATGACGACATAACGGAGCTGGTGAATGTTAGAGACCTTGTACTTCTCCACCTTCTGCTTGAGGATGTCGCACAGATGCTCAATAGGGTTTAGGTCTGGAGATATGCTTGGCCAGCCCATCACCTTTACCCTCAGCTTCTTTAGCAGGGCAGTGGTCATCTTGGAGGTGTGTTTGGGGTCGTTATCATCTTGGAATATTGCCCTGCAGCCCAGTCTCCGAAGGGAGGGGATCATGCTCTGGTTCAGTATGTCACAGTACATGTTGGCATTCATGGTTCCCTCAATGAACTGTAGCCCCCCAGTGACGGCAGCACTCATGCAGCCTCAGACCATGACACTCCCACCAAACTTCTTTGGTTGACCATGGTGAGGCATGTTCTGAGTGGAACCTATGCTGTGAAACCCCTCTATGGTCTTGACCACCATGCTGCAGCTCAGTTTCTGCAAACTCCTTGTAGCCTAAGCCATCTTTATGTAGAGAAACAATTCTTTTTTCAGATCCTCAGAAAGTTCTTTGCCATGAGGTGCCATGTTGAACTTCCAGCGATCAGTATGAGAGAGTGAGAGCGATAACACCAAATTTAACACACCTGCTCCCATTCACACCTAAGACCTTGTAACACTAAAGAGTCACATGACACCGGGGAGGGTAAATGTCTAATTTGGCCCAATTTGGACATTTTCACTTAGGGGTGTACCCACTTTTGTTGCCAGCAGTTTAGCCATTAATGGCTGTGTGTTGAGTTATTTTGAGGGGATAGTAAATTTACACAGTTGTACACTCACTGCTTTACATGGTAGAAAAGTGTTGTCACATGAAAAGATATAATAAAATATTTACAAAAATGTGAGGGGTGTACATTTTTTTAAAATTTTTACATACTTTTTTACATTTCATTAATGTCACCAGAGCTGTGCAGTGTCACTGTGACGCTGTACTACTCTGGGGGTTGATCAGGATACAGTGATAATCAGTGAAAATAAGCAATCTGCAACACCTTTCAAATGTTTTATTCATGAAACCTTGGTTACTACTGCGATGCTGTTATTGGTATTTAGCTATCACATGCTATAGGGCTGCTGTGATTGGCCCTGATAGCATGTGATTGCTGTGAGCCTGTGACCAATCACAAAGATCACACAGTAGTAAGCAAGGCATCATGAATGACAACCTTGCTTACTACTGTGACTGTGATTGCTGTGATTGGTCACAGTGATCACACAGTACCAGAGCTGTTCACAGTGGCCTAGTACCATGATCAGTTATCGGCTGTGTCTGGTGGACACAGCGGTAACAGATCATGCCACTGTGTGCCCAAGGGGACGCATATGGCGCATGCTCCCAAAACAACGGAGCACCCACTCAGCTGTTATTATACTTTGGCTTGGAGGAAAGCAGTTAAATATTGATCATTTTAGTTTGCAATTAAAGTTTTTTTTACCTATTTAAGGTTTTCAGTCAAAAATTAGCTTTGTCAGTAAATGTGTCATACTTTGTCAGTAAAAAATGTTATGAGAAGTTGGAAACTGTGGTAACCACTAAGAAGAATGCTTCATATCCCCTAGAAACAGTAACAAAGGTAGGAGAGGTGTGACCTGGAAACCTCTGTGGAGTGTGGTGTGCCAGAGCCAGAGTTTAGCACAGAGAACTATGATGCCACTGTGGTGGGAAATAGAATGCCTACAAAGAGAATATATTAAAGCAGCCTGACAAAATTATAAATGAAAATGTGTTAATGCAGGCTGACATTTTTGAAAATGTTCTTCTGTATAATAAAGGGCCACAGGCCCAAAGTGATGAGAATATGCAAGCATTAACTGCAGAACACCTGCAGGCTCATTATGTGGAAAATCAAATAGTGCAGCCTTCTACCCTTAAAAATTAATTGTAATTGTCTCATTGTCTCATTGGACAGATGGATTGATTCAAAGGAGTGGAACACAGATAACATTGATTGGGATGGTTTGGCAAAAAGTTTATTATTTATGTTTCATGTAAGCCAGCAGAAATTGTGCCCATATTTCAAGACATGGTTAAACACAATGATGTTTTTTAATAAACAAAATGGCATTGAGAACATGCCAAATGATACAAATGGTCATGAAAATTTGGTTGTACATAATGACTGTCAGCATTTAGAGCAGTTGCTGGTGAAGTGCCATGTGCCAGTGGAATTAGTCCACTGTGAGGTTGTCACTTACTACTCAGCTGTGTATGTCCTCTGCAGACACTGTCTAGCCATGAGTTTACAAGCAGAATGCTTCTGAAAAATATGAAATGTGTAAGACACTGCTGAATCATAGTTAGTTGGTTGCCATGGGCAATATCAAAGGTGATGGTAAACATGAAGGCCAGTATGATGTGATGATGGAGGCTGAAACATGTAATGAGATGGGTTATTGCCTAGCAGTCATAGCAGAGATAAACAGTGCAGTAAAAGTGGGCCCCTTACAGGTTCAGAAAGATGGTTTGTAAAAAGATTTCCCACAGTATGGATGGATAGGATAGGATGGATGTAGCACCAGAGAAGAGAAACTTTACTGAAAACCTTATATGCCCAGAAAAAAGAGTTGACTAAATAATTGGAATTTTTAAAAGTTTCACATGACTTAAAGCAGAGGTCCATCCACCACTACAAAAATTAAAAGCCAGCAGCTACACATACCGCAGCGGCTGGCTTTTAATAATAGGACACTTACCTGTCCTGGAGTCCAGCAATGATGGCACCGCAGCTGATGTTTCCATCAGCTGTTGGGTGCTGCTGCCACCATTGTGGGTAAGGGAACCCGTCAGTGTAGCCTTACGGCTTCACGCCGGGAACCCTACTGTGCATGCGCGAGGCTATGCTCCTCACTCCTACTGACCCGGCTGCAGGGGAGGGAGGAGGGAGCCGAGCAGTGACATCAACGACTGTGGCTCCCAGAAGTGGAAACAGGATACCTGTCAAAAACAAATCAGTGGAAGTTCCACTTTTGGGTGAAACTCCACTTTAAAGACATCTGAATGGCAAGACAAGCATCTGGCCTTTAGAGAGAGACTGAGACATTGCTGCAGACATATGCAAAGTGGTAAAAAGAACAGAATGTAGTGTGCAATGAACACAGGGAAATAAGAGTAGTTAAGATTGGACAAGAATTAAATGGGATGTAATCCTCAATCATTAAACTTGAGAAAAGTACATATATCTGTAGTGTTTTCTTATCTCTCTCAAAAGCTCTAAGTGTCATTTCTCTCTGGTGGTTTGTTCCTCTCTTATCAGCATGAGTCACTCCTGAGAAGTTTTCCTGACTCATGAGATAAATTTGTGTCAGGGAGGGAGCTCAGCACACAGCTTGACTATTCACAACACAGTTCTTCTTCTCTGTGAAGGGGGGTGTGTTCCTTTCCTCCAATCAGCTCTCACACATTTTAACTGCAGCCTCTCTGCCCCCTTCTCTGTAATACTAACAGAAGTAGAATAATTTTAACAGAATTATGCTCTTTTGAAGGGGTGTAGGGAAGAGAAGGCTGCAGATAAACAAGTAAAGTCTATATAGGAGGATTTGTTTCATCTTTTTGTATCATCTGGGCCACTTTAGGAAACCAAAAGTGATATAATAGCAGTGTACAATTAGCCAGCAGCAGGACATTTTTAATTAAGAATAATTGGCATCAATTAAATAAATAAAGAGGACAGGAAGGTGTTTAGTACAAGAATTAATAGACCATTACAAAATATAAACATTCATGTTTACAAAAATAGTATAGCGTATTTGAATAGGCATAAGAGCTGATAAGTTTACAATAAACAGTCTGTAAACAAACAAGAAAAAAAAATCATAGACCACAAATGAGCAGTGTAAAATTGGCAAGTAACAAGACAATTTAAAATAGCAAAGCTAGGCCCAAATTTACTAGAGACAAAGATCACAGGCTGGGGTTTTACTGTAAGTATTAAAACAGCACTACCCTGCATCTGAGTACCACAAATGAAAAATGCTATTTAATTTTTAGCAATTAAAGCAAACTCACTCATCCATCCATGTCTGCATGCTTGATTTTGCTGAGAAATCACTTTAAAAAACACCCCTAGCATTTCTGTCTGTGGCCATCTTGAGTAAGGGAAGATGATTCAGTTAGCATTTACTTCCTGGAATCATCTGCCCTTAGCTTAGGCATGTAGACCGGAGGGTGTGCTTAGTTGAGAAAGCTCCTCCTTCCTCCTAAAGACTCCTGGGATTTATAAAATAATTTTGGCCAAGGCCTGGAAACCAGGAAGTAACTGTAGGCCTGGAAAGCAGAAAGTAACTGAATAAATGTAAAAAAAAAAAAAAAGTTTAAATCAAGTAAATGTGATATTCTTACCTATCTATTTACTAATGCCAGCAGCATAAGGATTAAAAATAGTCAGTGTAGACAGAAAGTGAAGTTCCACTTTAAAGAGACCCTGATGCCAACCTAAGGAGGAAGTAAACCCTAATGGTGTGGCACTTGCAATTCCTTTATACAACAATATTAATAAACTCCCTTCAGTGACACCATACGCTTAACCCATTTATTGAGGGTCATAAAGATCTGGTGCGTGGGGTGTTCACAAGGGAAGCACATATTGGTCACAATAAGTGAAGATATTGGATTTTTTACCTCTGGACACAAGACTTTTTAAGAGCACTTTATGAACACTGAATCTAAAGACTGTTTATTGAATATATGCATCTCACACAAAGGCTTGTGTTGCTGAAACAGTGATTGTTATAGTTGAAATATTGTGTGTTACTGATTTATGCACTTTACTGATACATGCACATTACTTAGTTAAGGACGTGGCTGAGGGAGGTGCACTGTGGTACAGTTTTATGTATATGATGTTACTGGAGGGAATTTATTTACTTTGTTGTATAGAGGAATTGCAAGCGCCACACCATATTGCCTTATACTGTGTATATATATATATATATATGCTTTTTAAGCCTTTAGCCTGTAGTTGACAGGATGTTCTGCCAAATCAGTTATCTCAAATCAGAACAGGAATTTCCAATAACCAAATTATATAAACATATTGTTAAAGTGAGGTAGTACTTAGAAAGGTTACATGTGAATTAAATTAAAATTTTGGTAAAAATTAGGAACAGAAAATAAAAAAGCAAACGAAGCACAAGGAGAGGCACAAAAAGGCTCACAGGATCAGGGGCGCGCACACGACACTATGCACCTCTAACACCTTGTTCAGGAGATTGGGCGACATTGTCCACAATTTGTATATCCAAAGGATTTCCCTTTTGCACAGCAAGGAGAATCTCTCGCTGGCAGTCAGGAACCTCTGGGATATACACTCAATAGCTAAGATGCTAAGAGCTCCGATATCCTGCTTGTGACAAGCCACAACGTGGTGAGGCACACTACTGTATGCTTATCTGACCTTTAATGATCTTTGGTGTTCATCTATCCATTTGCGTAGTATGTGTTTAGTACGCCCCACATATAAAAGATTGCAAAAACAATCCAAAATATAAACCACATGCTCTGAGGAACAAGTAATGCACTGCTTGGTATTGAAAACATTACCTGTCCTATCCCTAAAAGAGGACTAACAATGATTAAGGAATTGACACGTGAGACAATCTAACTTTCTGCATTGGAATATACCAGTTCTGCTATTAAAATAAGGATGCACATTCATCGCTATATTTTCCCTAGAGCACTTCAATCTATTGGGTGCAATCACATTTTTCAGGGAGTGAACTCTTTTAAAAGTCTATGACGTCAAGTCACCGGAATATGTAATCACAGCAAACCCTACCCTGGCCTGCCTCCCTGCAGTAATACATATCTGTGGTGTCATGAGGCTTGGAATAGTGGCTGATTCATAATGCTGGGACAAATACTGTTAGGGGATGCTGATGTCAATTCCAGCCACCTGGCTGTCTGTTGCCTGCTAGAATGTGTATTGTAAATAAGTCTACTATGGGATCTAAGAGTCATTAGATCCCCATTGTTGTTTGTGTTAATTAACTCTGCTATTGTGTGAAGAAGAGTCTGTGTTGATTTGTGATAATGTTGATTGTGTTTTCTGAGCTACAAGATGGCCAGTCTGGCCTAAAGGTCATGTCTGAGTCATCTAGGCTGTCTAAAGGGATTAGTTAATTAGCCTATGTTAATTAGGTTTCTGGTCACAGGTGTATGTTCAGAGTAATATGAGCAGGAGGTATACACCTCCTCTTTTACTGTATAAAAGAGCCTGTATTTTTCAATAAAAGCGATTCCTGGTTGAACTTACATACAGCCTGTCTGGTGTTTGTTCTGAGCTACACAACTGGATTAGAACGGCACATAGCTGTAGTTCTAGTCCCAGAGCATCGGATGACTGAACCATCAGATGTTGCGATCTGCAATCTGATTCTATAGCCGCAGAGGAGTGTCGGGAGAGTGGAATTGAGCGAGCAGGGGCTCGTTACATGTGGGCATTGATTCTTTCTTCTACCACAGTCACTGCACTGTTACCAGTGGAGGCCCGTCAATAGGGGGCACACAGGCGCCACCCCCCCCCCAAAGCTAGTTATTGGAAAAAAAGTGGTCCTTTAAGTGTGTTCTGGCACCAGACACACAGCTGCCTATGGGGAGCTTGAAGTGCTGCAATCACCTGATTGCGGCTGGGAAGCTTCATTGGGCTGTCTTTAGAGTGTGCTCAGGGCACAAGCGATACACTCACAAACACTCCCACTCTACAATAATTCCTCCCATGCTTGTTTGTCATTGGCATGCTCGCGGGACCGCTGCATGACTTTTGGTTTCTGGTGCCTCGGGTCTCAGACACAGCTCAGCAGCTGGCCTGGTATCATTCACTGACAGCTGCCCCTCCTCAGTTCTGCAGTCCACACACACTTCCCGGCTTGCCCAGTTCTCTCTCCACTCCGTCTGTCAGTGGCAGTGCAGGCTGAGCCCAGGGGATGACTGATCGCGTGTCTGGAGCGAGCGGGCATGTGTACAGAGATCGGACAGGAGGAGAGAGACCTTCCTCCATCATTACTGAGGTCAGTGACCAGTGACAACTATCATCTGTCCTATGTAGTAGTGTATACAGCTATATACACCCACCTTCCTTCCTGTATATAGAAACCTTCATCATCACTGACTGCAGATATATATCATCTGTCCTGTTACTGTATATATGCAGTCAGTGATGATGGAGGAAGGTTTCTATATACAGGAAGGAGGGTGGGTGTATATATAGCTGTATACACGCACCTTGCTTATTGTATATTCCATCCACCCCCTCTATATACAAATACTGTACACCTTCTATACTGTACAGGCAGTATTTTATGGGCACAATGAGGCCGCATTTGATGGGCAAAGTGAGATTGCATTTAATGGGCACAGCGAGGCTACGTTTGATTGGCACAGTGAGGCTGGATTTGATTGGCAGAGTGAAGCTACATTTGATGGGCACAGTAAGGCCGCATATGATGGGCACAGGAAGGCTGCATGTGATGGGTACAGTGAGGTTAAAATAGATTGGCACAGTGATACTGCATTTGATGGGCACAGTGAAGCTGCATTTGATGGGCACAGTGAGGCCGCATTTGATTGGCACAGTGAGGCTGCATATGATGGGGCACAGTATGGCTGCATATGATGGGCACAGTAAGGCTGCATATGGGGGGCACAGTGAGGCCAAATATTATGGGCACATTGAGGTTGAAATAGATTGGCACAGTGAGGCTGCACATGATGGGAACAGTGAGGCCGCATATGGTGGGCATAGTGAGGCTGCATATGATGGGCACAGGGAGGCTGCATTTTAAGGGCACAGTGAGGTTGAAATAGATTGGCACCATGAGGCTGCATTTGATGGGCACAGTAAGGCTGCATATGATGGGCACAGTAAGGCTGCATATATGATGGGCACACTAAGGCTGCATTAATGATGGGCACAGTAAGGTTGCATTTGATTGACACAGTAAGGTTACATTTGATTGGCACAGTGAGGTTGCATTTTATGGGCACAGGTTGAAATAGATTGGCACAGTGAGGCTGCATTTGATGGGCTCAGTAAAGCTGCATTTGATGGGCACAGTAAGGCTGCATATATGATAGGCACACTAAGGCTACATATATAATGGGCACAGTAGGGCTGCATTTGATTGGCACAGTGAGGTTGCATTTGACTGACACAGTAAGGTTGCATTTGATTGGCACAGTGAGGTTGCATTTGATGGGCACAGTGAGGCCGCATTTGATTGACACAGTGAGGCTGCATATGATAGGCACAGTAAGGCTGCATTTAATGGGCACAGTGAGGTTGAAACAGATTGGCACAATGATTCTACTTATTATGGACACAGTGAGGCCCCATATGATGGGCACAGTGAGGCTGCATTTGATGAGCACAGTGAAGCTGCATATGATGGGCACAGTGAGGCTACATATGATGGGCACAATGAAGCTGCATATGATGGGCACAGTGAGACTGCAATTGATGGGAACTGTGAAGCTGCATTTGTTTGGCACAGTGAGGTTGCATTTGATGGGCACAGTGAGGCTGCATTTGATTGACACAGTGAGGCTGCATATAATGGGCACAGTAAGGCTGCATTTAATGGGCACAGTGAGGTTGAAACAGATTGGCACAGTGATTCTGCATATTATGGACACAGTGTGGCCGCATATGATGGGCACAGTGAGGCTGCATTTGATGAGCACAGTGAAGTTGCATATGATGGGCACAGTGAGGCTACATATGATGGGAACAATGAAGCTGCATATGGTGGGCACAGTGAGACTGCAATTGATGTGCACCGTGAAACTGCAGTTGATGGGCACAGTGAGGTTGCATATAATGGGCACAACTTTCTCTAGCAGTAACGATACATAATCACCTGATTAATGGCTATTTACAGTCCTGAATTACTAACAGTTTAATTTTTTAGTTTGTCTGTGCCACCCCAAAAATTTTAAGCACCAGCCTCCACTGACTGTTACCAACACCATTAGCACACAGACCGGATTTTTTTGGGCAACGTAAGCATGTTCTATTAGAATGATATTTATATGATGTTTGAGGTATTTTTTTTATTGAATTATGATGACACCCAATACATATTTAACCTATGCTGAAAATTATTGTGGAATGTGTTCTTTATTACAGTGTTATTACACTGAATACTTTTCAACAAAGATACTTCGTTTATAATTAAATATTTCGGGTTGTTTGGTGATTTCTTACAATGTGAGACTCTGCAGACATGATCAATTTAATTGATTGCCCCTGAGCGCTTTTCATATGTTTTTTTGGCTCATGGCCAGAACCTAGTGTACCGGCTGCTGCAGACAGTTGCAAAAGCCACAGAGTTGATTTGGAGGATTCAGCTTGATGCTCACTTTGTGGTGGCAAAAGCCCTAAAAAGAGCAGAGACGCAGAATCTAAAATGCCACCTGGTCTTCAACAGACTTCCTAGTGGTGAAAATGTTGCGCTGCTGGTGATATCCAGATTGGGGCCCTCTGGCTCACCAGAGAACACCACAACCAACAGCAGATTAGACTCTCTTGCAGCGCTGGTGCACTGGACTTACATAGCAGCAGGGTACACAGAAAAACAAAAAACACTGGAGTACACTAAGTGACAAACATGCAACACAAGCTGGTAAACAGGTGCCAATAACGAGGCTGGCTTGAACTAATGGGTGAAACAGACTGGTGCAAAGAAACAAAATGAAGATCACAGTGAGATACAGACGTGAATGAAGATGAGCTGCAGGTAGGAGTGCATAGAGTGACAAAACATAATAAAAATTGCAGCGCTAAATAAATTAAGTTTGAATTAAATCATTATAGTTCATATAGTGTTTGAACACTAAAGTCAGGGCTCGAAATTTCAAGTCCTGACCTACTAGCCAGTAGGGATGAGCTTCGGCTGTTCGCCAGTTTGCCAAACAGCGAACAATCTGGGGTGTTCGCGGCAAATTCGAAAGCCGCGGAACACCCTTTAAAAGTCTATGGGAGAAATCAAAAGTGCTAATTTTAAAGGCTTATATGCATGGTATTGTCATAAAAAGTGTTTGGGGACCTGGGTCCTGCCCCAGGGGACATGGATCAAGGCAAAAAAAGTTTTAAAAATGGCCGTTTTTTCGGGAGCAGTGATTTTAATAATGCTTAAAGTGTAACAATAAAAGTGTAATATTCTTTTAAATTTCGTACCTGAGGGGGTGTCTATAGTATGCCTGTAAAGGGGCGCATGTTTCCCGTGTTTAGAACAGTCTGACAGCAAAATGACATTTCAAAGGAAAAAAAGTAATTTAAAACTACTCGCGGCTATTAATGAATTGCCAGTCCGACAATACACATAAAAGTTCATTGATAAAAACGGCATGGGAATTCCCCACAGGGGAACCTTGAACCAAATTTTTTTTTTTTTAAATGGCGTTGGGGGCTCCCTTAAATTCCATACCAGGCCCTTCAGGTCTGGTATGGATATTAAGGGGAACCCCGGCCAAAATTGTTTTTTTCTTTTTGATTCAGTACTTTTTTATTCTTTTCATAGCAGTACAAGTTATACATTTATCCATACATTTTATTCCAGATACATAATCTTGCTTCTAACATTCACCCACCCCAAAAAAATAAATAAATAAAAAACCCACACAAAACAAAAACTAAAAGCAAAAAAAAAAAAAAAGGAGCAAAACCCAACAACAAAAAAAATAGATTTCCTCCCCCTACTGTATCTCTCCACCCCCCTCGACCCCAAAAGCCCCCCCCCCCATCCTCCCATCCTCTCCCAATATTGTCCCTCTCCCATATTGATTCATCTTTTATTTTCATTGTCCCAGGCCTCTACCCAGCTTTTCCAGATGGCATCAAATTTATCTTGGCTCCCTCTATGTGTATAAATAAATTCCTCCTTTATTATGGTTTCTTTTATTTGTGTTCTCCATTCTTCGACTGTTGGGGGGTATATAGATATCCACTTCTGAGCTATTAGCTTTTGTGCCTGAAACAAGCCTCTCGTCATTGCGATATGGGTATGTTTTGAAATATTTGGTTCCTCCACTATATTTAATAAACATAAATTTGGGTCCAGTGAAATTTCTATACCTAATGCGCTATTTATGTTTTTAATTATATCCTGCCAATAACGATGGAGTTTGGGGCATTTCCACAACATGTGTATTAGATTAGCCGGTGCACCACTACACCGGGGGCATAAGGGGGATTCCCTGCGTTTCCACTTAAATAGTTTTTCAGGGGTATAGTATGATCTATATGTAATAAAAAGTTGTGTTAATTTTTGAGTAGCTGACAGAGATACCTTTGGGACCTCCGACCACTGAGCGTTAGTCAGTGCTCCCAGGTCTCGTTCCCACTGCGCCCTGGCCAGCACCACTACCGCTTCCTTAAATTTACACTGTAATATCTCATATATTTTAGAGATAAGTCCCTTCTTTTGATCCCTTTTCTTCAACAATATTGTTATTTTAGAGACATTAAATTTAAATACAGATGTACGGGCCTGGACATGAAAAGCATGTCTAAGCTGGAGATACTGAAAGAACCTCTGTCTTGGAATCCCAAATTCCTCAGATATTTGCGCAAATGATTTTATCTTATCGTTCCAAAACAGTTGTTCCACATATCTCAGCCCCTGAGTTTGCCAAAGCCCAAATCCCTCCAATCTCTGCACTTCTTCATAGTTTGCCTTATTCCATATTGGTGTCTAGGAAGTATAACCTGTAATGCTAGTAATCTTTTTTATTGCTAGCCATACCTTATTGAATAGCTCACCTGTCATGAATTTCCTATCTTTTTGAAAGGTTTTTGTCTCTAGGCCAAATTTTTTTTTTAAAATGGCGTGGTGTCCCCCTCAAAATCTATACCAGACCCTTCAGGTGTGGTATGGATTTTAAGGGGAACCCTGCGCCAAAATAAAAAAAATGGCATGGGGTCACCCCAAAAATCCATACCAGACCCTTATCTGAGCACGCAACCTGGCAGGCCGCAGGAAAAGAGGGGGGATGAGAGAGAGCCCCCCCTGAACTGTACCAGGCCACATGCCCTCAACATTGGGAGGGTGCTTTGGGGTAGCCCCCCAAAACACCTTGTCCCCTGTTGATGGGGACAAGGGCCTCATCCCCACAACCCTTGCCTGGTGGTTGTGGGGGTCTGCGGGTGGGGGGCTTATCGGAATCTGGAAGCCCCCTTTAACAAGGGGACCCCCAGATCCCGGCCCTCCCCCTGTGTGAAATGGTAAGGGGGTACAAAAGTACCCCTACCATTTCACAAAAAAGTGTCAAAAATGTTAAAAATGACTAGAGACAGTTTTTGACAATTCCTTTATTTAAATGCTTTTTCTTTCTTCTATCTTCTTTCTTCTATCTACTATCTTCTATCTTCTTCTGGTTCTTCCTCTGGTGTAGAAGAAAGAAAAAGCATTTAAATAGAGGAATTGTCAAAAACTGTCTCTTTTAATTTTTAACATTTTTGACACTTTTTTTGTGAAATGGTAGGGGTACTTTTGTACCCCTTTACCATTTCACACAGGGGGGAGGGCCAGGATCTGGGGGTCCCCTTGTTAAAGGGGGCTTCCAGATTCCGATAAGCCCCCTGCTCGCAGACCCCCACAACCACCGGGCAAGAGTTGTGGGGATGAGGCCCTTGTCCCCATCAACATGGGAACAAGGTGTTTTGGGGGGCTACCCCAAAGCACCCTCCCAATGTTGAGGGCATGTGGCCTGGTGCGATTCAGGAGGGGGGAAGCTCTCTCATCCCCCCTCTTTTCCTGCGGCTTGCCAGGTTGTGTGCTCGGATAAGGATCTGGTATGGATTTTTGGGGGGACCCCACGCCATTTAAAAAAAAAAAATGGCACGAGGTTTCTCTTAAAATCCATACCAGACCTGAAGGGTCTGATATAGATTTTGAGGGGGACCCCACGCCATTTTTAAAAAAAATTTTGGCCGGGGTTCCCCTGTGGGGAATTTCCATGTTGTTTTTATCAATTAACTTTTATGTGTATTGTTGGACCGGAAATTCATTAATAGCTGCGAGTAGTTTTAAATGACTTTTTTTCCTTTGAAATGTCATTTTGCTGTCAGACTGTTCTAAACATGGGAAACATGTGCCCCTTTACAGGCATACTATAGACACCCCCCAGTTACGAAATGTAAAGGAATATTACACTTATATTGTTTCACTTTAAGCATTATTGAAACCACTGCTCCCGAAAAAAAACGTCCGTTTTTAAAACTTTTTTTGCATTGATCCATGTCCCCTGGGGCAGGACCCAGGTCCCCAAACACTTTTTATGACAATATCTTGCATATAAGCCTTTAAAATTAGCACTTTTGATTACTCATGTTCGTGTCCCATAGACTTTAACGGTGTTCGCGTGTTCAAACACATTTTTTGCCTGTTCGCATGTTCTGGTGCGAACCGAAAAGGGGGGTGTTCGGCTCAACCCTACTAGCCAGGCCTTAAGGGTTACTCGTCACCAGTTGCCCCACCCAACCCCATACATGCCCTGCTCCCCATAACCCTGCCCCTAAACACTCCCACTATCTCATGAAATGATACTCAAATGTTTTATGCAGAATTAAGTTACAAAAAAAATATTAACAACAACTTTATCTGTACCCATCAGTGCAGTCTCACCAGTCCCCATCAGTGCAGCCTCACCAGTGCCCATAAGTGCAGCCTATCAGTGCAGCTTATCAGTGCCCATCAGTGCAGCCTCACCAGTGCCCATTAATGCAGTCTGGCCTGTGCTCATCAATGCAGCATAACCAGTGCCCATCAATACAGCCTAACCAGTGCCCATCAATGCAGCCTGCCCTGTGTCCATCAATGCAGCATAACCAGTGGCCATCAATGCAGCGTGACCTGTGCACCATCAATGCAGCATAACCTTTGGTCCATCAATGTAGCATAACCAGTGCCCATCAATGCAGCATGATCAATGCACATCAATGCAGTGTGACCTGTGCCCATCAATGCAGCTTAACCAGTGCCCTTCAATGCAGCCTAACCTGTGCCCAACAATGCAGCCCGACCTGTGCCCATCAATGTAGCATAACCAGTGCCCATTAATGCAGCATAACCAGTGCCCATCAATGCAGCATGACCAGTGCCCATCAATGCATCATAACCTGTGCCCATCAATGCAGCATAACCTGTGCCCATCAATGCAGCGTGATCAGTGCCCATCAATGCAGCATGATCAATGCCCATCAGTGCAGCGTGACCAGTGCCCATCAATGTAGCCTGACCTGTGTCCATCAATGCAGCATAACCAGTGCCCATTAATGCAGCATAACCAGTGCCCATCAATGCAGCATGACCGGTGCCCATCAATGCATCATGACCTGTGCCCATCAATGCAGCATAACCTGTGCCCATCAATGTAGCATAACCAGTGCCCATCAATGCAGCATGACCTGTGCCCATCAATGCAGCATAACCTGTTCCCATCAATGCAGCATGATCAGTGCCCATCAATACAGTGTGATCAGTGCCCATCAATGCAGCGTGACCAGTGCCCATCAATGTAGCCTGACCTGTGCCCATCAATGCAGCATAACCAGTGCCCATCAATGTAGCATAACCAGTGCCCAGCAATGCAGCATGACCGGTGCCCATCAATGCATCATGACCTATGCCCATCAATGCAGAATAACCTGTGCCCATCAATGTAGCGTAACCTGTGCCCATCAATGTAGCGTAACCAGTGCCCATCAATGCAGCATAACCAGTGTCCAGCAATACAGCATAACCGGTGCCCATCAATGCATTGTGACCTGTGCCCATCAATGAAGCATAACCAGTGCTCATCAATGCAGCATGACCTGTGCCCATCAATGCAGCGTGATCAGTGCCCATCAATGCAGCATGATCAGTGCCCATCAATGCAGCGTAACCAGTGCCCATCAATGTAGCCTGACCTGTGTCCATCAATGCAGCATAACCACTGCCCATCAATGCAGCATAACCAGTGCCCATTAATGCAGAATAACCAGTGCCCAGCAATGCAGCATGACTGGTGCCCATCAATGCATCGTGACCTGTGCCCATCAATACAGCATAACCTGTGCCCATCAATGTAGCATAACCAGTGCCCATCAAGGCAGCATAATCTGGGTGGCTGTGAGTGGTGCTATGAATGATGCTGGTCTGGGGTGATGCGGAGCTCTGGGCTTAGGCAACCATCATGGAGCTCCGGCACATGCGCACCAAAAATTATGATTTTTACATGTCTGAGAGAAGTGTCAGAATTGGGCTGGGTGGCAAGGGGTTAATTACTATAAGTAGTATACAAATAATTATTATATATTGTTTTTAAGGTAATTTACTATATTTTCAAAATCTGTACCCAAGCAGGTGGCTTAATGGACAAATTACTGAAGTTTGACGTTATAACTTCCAACCAGTAATTTCACAGTAAATAGATAAATAAATTATTATGTTATAACATATAGCATATAAATATATGATTTAGCTTGAATATAACAGTACGTTTTCAGCAGGCAGCAGATTCTCATTCTCCCTCTTAACTGTGTGAGAAAAACATGGTTTCGAGCGTAAATCTTATACACATAAACACATGTTTTTTTCTTGTAGTTAAGAGGGCTGGGCTGGAAGGGAGTATGTGTCTTTCAGACACATGCCCCTTCTATGACACTACAGTGAGAGGCGTGCCTCCACTGCAGAATTTTTAATTGGACAGCTGGGGCCAATGGTACTTTACCATTGGTCCAAGACTCCAAGCTGTTTATTGAGCTCAGTGCCTCTGAAAAGAAGTGAGGAGAGGCACTGTAAGCTCATCCTCTCAGTCTGCTGCAAACAGAGTGTGTCAGCTTGTATTTAAAGTGGCCACCATGTATTTACATACTTAAATTTCCTGCGAATTTCCCAGGACATTTCGAGGATTTACAATATTTTCCCGAGTTTATTATTTATTCCCGGGAAATGTCCCGAGGAATTTGGCTTTTTCAGGATTTTCCGCCGCTAGAGGTCTGCGGCCGGCGGAAACATTGTCTCCGCCACCCGCCATTTTTTAGAAGACCAGGAACATGGCTGGGCGGCGAGACGGAGCTCCTGTGTCTCCGCCCCGCCCCGCCTACCCCCCAGCTCCGCTTTGCTCCCACCACCCCCCCTCCCACTCCGCCTGTTCCACCCCCCATGCAGACGGCGGAGACTAACCTGATGTAATGGGGGCTCCGCTGGGGAAACCTAATGTAAGGGGGGGCACCACTGGGGAAACCTGATGTAAGGGGGGGCTCCGCTGGGGAAACCTGATGTAAGGGGGGGCACTTCTATGGAAAACTGATGTAAGGGGGGCTCCGCTGGGGACACCTGATGTAAGGGGGGCTCCGCTGGGGAAACCTGATATAAGAGGGGGCACCACTGGGGACATCTGATGTAAGGGGGGGACTGCTGGGGAAACCTGATGTAAGGGGGGGCACCGCTGGGGAAACCTGATGTAAGGGGGGGCTCCGCTGGGGAAACCTGATGTAAGGGGGGGCACCGCTGGGGACATCTGATGTAAGGGGGGCTCTGCTGGGGAAACCTGATGTAAGGAGGGGCAACGCTGGGGACACCTGATGTAAGGAGGGCACCGCTGGGGACATCTGATGTAAGGGGGGTCCACTGGAGAAACCTGATGTAAGGGGGGGAAATGCTGGGGAAACCTGATGTAAGGGGGGCACCGCTGGGGAAACCTGATGTAAGGGGGCTCCACTGGGGAAGCCTGATGTAATGGGGGGCTCTGCTGGGGACAACTGATGTAAGGGGGGCTCCGCTGGGGAAACCTGATGTAAGGGGGGCAACGCTGGGGACACCTGATGTAGGGAGGGCACCGCTGGGGACATCTGATGTAAGGGGGGCTCCGCTGGGGACACCTGATGTAAGGGGAGCACTGCTGGGGAAACCTGATGTAAGGGAGGGCACCGCTGGCGGCACCTGATGTAAGGAGGGCACCGCTGGGGACACCTGATGTAAGGGGGGGCTCCGCTGGGGACACCTGATGTAAGGGGGGCCCTGCTGGGGACATCTGATGTAAGGGGGGCTCCACTGGGGAAACCTGATGTAAGGGGGGGCTCCGCTGGGCAAACCTGATGTAAGGGGGGGCACCGCTGGGGACATCTGATGTAAGGGGGGCTCTGCTGGGGAAACCTGATGTAAGGAGGGGCAACGCTGGGGACACCTGATGTAAGGAGGGCACCGCTGGGGACATCTGATGTAAGGGGGGTCCACTGGAGAAACCTGATGTAAGGGGGGGAAATGCTGGGGAAACCTGATGTAAGGGGGGCACCGCTGGGGAAACCTGATGTAAGGGGGCTCCACTGGGGAAGCCTGATGTAAGGGGGGGCTCTGCTGGGGACAACTGATGTAAGGGGGGCTCTGCTGGGGAAACCTGATGTAAGGGGGCAACGCTGGGGACACCTGATGTAGGAAGGGCACCGCTGGGGACATCTGATGTAAGGGGGGCTCCGCTGGGGACACCTGATGTAAGGGGAGCACTGCTGGGGAAACCTGATGTAAGGGAGGGCACCGCTGGCGGCATCTGATGTAAAGGGGCTCTGCTGGGGAAACCTGATGTAAGGAGGGGCAACGCTGGGAACACCTGATGTAAGGAGGGCACCGCTGGGGACATCTGATGTAAGGGGGGTCCACTGGAGAAACCTGATGTAAGGGGGGGAAATGCTGGGGAAACCTGATGTAAGGGGGGCACCGCTGGGGAAACCTGATGTAAGGGGGCTCCACTGGGGAAGCCTGATGTAAGGGGGGGGCTCTGCTGGGGACAACTGATGTAAGGGGGGCTCCGCTGGGGAAACCTGATGTAAGGGGGGGCAACGCTGGGGACACCTGATGTAGGGAGGGCACCGCTGGGGACATCTGATGTAAGGGGGGCTCCGCTGGGGACACCTGATGTAAGGGGAGCACTGCTGGGGAAACCTGATGTAAGGGAGGGCACCGCTGGCGGCACCTGATGTAAGGAGGGCACCGCTGGGGACACCTGATGTAAGGGGGGGCTCCGCTGGTGACACCTGATGTAAGGGGGGCCCTGCTGGAGACATCTGATGTAAGGGGGGCCCTGCTGGGGACATCTGATGTAATGGGGGGGCTCCGCTGGGGACATCTGATGTAAAGGGGGTCCGCTGGGGGCACCTGATGCAAGGACGGACTCTGCTGGGACACCTGATGCAAGGACCGGCTCTGCTGGAACACCTGATTCAAGGATGGACTCTGCTGGGGGCACCTGATGCAAGGACGGACTCTGTTGGGACACCTGATGCAAGGACGGACTCTGCTGGAACATGTGATGCAAGGACGGACTCTGCT
Source organism: Lithobates clamitans (assembly GCA_037952925.1). Classification (NCBI taxonomy): domain Eukaryota; kingdom Metazoa; phylum Chordata; class Amphibia; order Anura; family Ranidae; genus Lithobates; species Lithobates clamitans. The sequence continues at coordinate 4,541,390 of JBBGZY010000603.1, read as the reverse complement.
GGGGGCACCCGATGCAAGGACGGACAGCTGGTGGCAAGTGACGTGGCAGGTGATACGCTCAGGGATCCCACTGATTCGGCATTATGGTGAGTTGAATGATTTCATTTTATATTACAATGTAATAATAGAAATAATGCACTTGAATCATCCTGACACCATAACAACTATGGTACCGGGATGAAGTGCTAACACCAGGTGTTTGGAGTATCTTTATCTGCTGATTGTTAAACTTTCTGGAATACACATATTTCTATTGTTATGTAGGATCTGGGGATGCTTTCCCTCCATCCCTCCCTCTCCTTCCATCCCTCGTTCATCTCAGACGCTAACCACACCCCCTTTGAGCCATGCCCATTTAAGAAACGCCCACTATTTTTTGTAAACCACGCCCATTCTTTTACCCTGTGCCACACCTACAAACGTATGCCCCGCCCCCTAAGTATAATAAGACTCCGCCTACAGCCTAAAATTTTTTTTACAATGTAGGCAACTATGTATTTAGTTTCTAACAGGCTGTGCAAGGAGCACCATATCTCTAGAACCATAGGTCGTAGGAGTTCCAAATTAGCCAGTGGTGGGGTAGCAGGTCTCTGGTCTGTATGCAGCTCCAGGAGCCTCCAGACATTAAAACAATGGCCTCATTCACGCTGTACTGACCCCAGCATATATGAGGCATATATGAGGCATACTAATGTGCATATATGAGGCATACTAAACTTTCTGTGAATCATATCATAACTTTTAGGAAATGTTATATAAATGAAACTGTATAATGATTCATACTAGTGGTGTTATTATAACTCTTGCTTCTTTGTGCTGCTTGATTTGGAGGGGGGGACTCTGCATTATTGCCTGTAATGAACTATCTACAGTTTTATCTAAGATTGCCTTAGTCCAGTGTTTCTCAACTCCAGTCCTCAAGGCGCCCCAACAGGTCATGTTTTCAGGATTTCCCTCATATGAAACGGGTGTAGTAATTACTAAGGCAGAAAAACTGATCAACTCACCTGTGCAAAATAATAAGAAGCCTGAAAACATGACCTGTTGGGGCACCTTGAGGACTGGAGTTGAGAAACACTGCCTTAATCACATGCTCACCCATACCTGCAAGTGCTGAAAGTGAGAAAAGGTGAGTATAGTGCTGGAAAGAGATAAAGCTAAGTGAACCTTATACTTTTCCCTGCATTGGCAGGTAAACGTGTAACAAATCTGGGCAGATCCAACTGTGCACATGATCAAAAAATTTTGAGGATTACCTTTAGTGGAAACGTACAGGTATTCTGAAATGCTAAACACCTGGCCATATCTGACTTTGGTACGTTTCAGTCACAGTCCAAGAACAAGCATGATGTGAATGAGTGTCAGAAGAGTTTGAAAAGTACTTAACTTTACACTTGTTCCACATCAGCTACCTAGCCTGGGTTCACATTGCCATGACTTCAAAGTCATGCGACTTTCGCAAAACTGAATGACATCCAAGTCATTCAAGACATGCAAGTCGTATTGAAATTGTACCAAAGTAGTGCAGGGCAACTTAAGTCATGCCAATTAGAATGGTTCCATTGCAGTTAATGGTCCACAACTTGTCATGCAAATTTGAACTCTTAAATCGCATGACAAGTCGTAGCAGTGTGAACCAGGGCTAAGGGCCCAATTACACCATATGTGTTAGGCTGAACAAGACAGCCTTTCCTAATGTATCCAATGTAAATACATATTTATATATGTAAATACCTTACATACCTTACCTCCTATTAGTTTAGTTTATATGACTGCCCTGCATGCCATACTACATCACACTGAAATGTGCTGTGATGAATAAAAGTGAATTAAATGTTCATTTTTTACATTTTAATACAACTGAATAAACAAAGAATAAAATAAACAGGGCATCAGCACTGCTCCCTTTGCAGTGTCCACCAGCAACTGTAGTATAACATGGCCATTCAAACAGCATGGAAGCTAAAGCATCAGAATGACAGGCAGAGAACTGGCATTCTCAAATGAGAGTTTCTCATGACATGTCCTGTTAAATAGGTTAACATCTACTATAACGTCATAAAAAAAAATCTAAAATCACCAATGTTATAGCATTCACTCTATTTACCTTATTATGTGTTCTGAGCAATCACCTGCAGAATAGACACACAGAGGATCAGCAGAAGTGTATTTTCTAAAACCCAGGTTGTGTAAATTCTTTACCTGATTCCTGCTTCATCAAACAGTCAAACCTTTGACTTGGTGGATGTAAGAAACAAATGTTTTAACCATTTGCTGGATGTCATTAGTGTGTGCTAGATATGTCATTTGAATGCCCATATGAAGGACAAACTGTAGAGTGAAACTGATAGCTTTAGATCACACCTGGGTATGCGTACATTGGTTAGGCGGAAAAAGGGCCAGATATTTCTTTATTATTCTCTGCTTATGGTACAAAAATAAGTCAGTGGTGCACAAACTGCTTGTTGGGGCCTCTTGTGAGCTTTTTTTGAACAGTGTTGTTGTTGACAATGGAATAAGGTGGAAGAGTAGAGAAAGCAATAAAGTGGTAGCAAATAATATCAGAGCAGAAAAAATAACTTGTTGATAGCACAGGAAAGGGTGGCCAGAGGAGATCTAAAGGCATCGCATCCCATCAATATTGGACAAGACAAGAAAAAGAATCAAAATCACATCAGCTAAAATATATGTTTTATTCAATCAATTAATGTTTAAAAGAAGGGAAAAAAAATTGTACCCTGAAGAAGCCTAACAATTGGCGAAACATTTTCGGATTGTCACTCCAAGATTATTATCTATTATAGATTATGTTTGTAGATATCAAAAATGAAATGATCCAATGCTTTAAATGCATTGAAAATTGTATTTTCATATATATATATATATATATATATATATATATATATATATATATATATATATATATATATATGTATATATATATATATGAAAATACAATTTTCAATGCATTAAAAGCATTGGATCATTTCATTTTTGATATCTACAAACATAATCTATAATAGATAGTAATCTTGGAGTGACAATCCGAAAATGTTTCGCCAATTGTTAGGCTTCTTCAGGGCATATGTGCTATCACACATATATAGGCAGATCAAAATACATAGATAAATATATACATAATTGCAATGACATCATTCAAACATAGATATATTGCGTAGGAATGTAATGTTACAATCAAAGAGAAGTTAACACATAAAACACAATACTATAAGGATTCGTGGGGGAAAGTCTTATCAATGGACTATAGCTGTATGTACAACAGTCAAAAAATGTATGACATGAGTCCATAGATCCAAATACAAGTTCAGCAAAGGGGAAGACACAACAAGAGAGGGCAAAGTAATAGTATGTTGGCCGTAGGAGGAGTAAATCAGGCCAGTAACAACTAGAAATCATGAAAAAATCTGAGAAAACAATCAATGGGAAAAGACAATTATACAAGTAAACATATAGCTATGGTGTGCACATCATGTTATAAAACCAAAGCAGGGGGTAAACAAGGTGAGAATATATATGCCACATATATCTGTTACTATATTACTTCTAGGGGTTTGCAGCCAAAAGTTCTAGGGATCAGCTTCTCCAGTCCACCCAGGGGGCGATTCCGAGCACGAGGCATGTAATTTGCTCCCAAATAATCATATCAGGGTATAAAAAAGGTGAGGTAGGAACATATTGGCCCCATAAAAGATGAGCAGGAGAAGTTAGTCACAAGTAACAGGAAGATGGCAACTGTATTAAATACATCTCTTTGGTTTATACCAAGGAAAAGGGGTACAATAAACAAGACAATAATGCTAATAACAATATATAGTATGTACCCTTGTGGCTGACAAAGAGCAACACTGACATATGACATTTTTATCATTTTTTTCACACAAATAGAGCTTTCTTTTGGTGATATTTATTCACCACTGGGTTTTTTTTATATTTCTGTTCACAATAAATGAAAAAAAAGCCAAAACATTTTTTTTTATTGTTTTTCTTCATTTCTGTAAAAACGTTGCAAATAAATAATCTTTCTTCATAAATTTAGGCCAAAATGTATTCTGCCGCATTTCTTTGGTGAAAATAACCCAAATCAGTGTATATTATTTAGTTTGTAGGGAAGTTAAAGAGTCCACAAACTATGGTATATATATCTGAAAATTAATCAATCCTGATGTACTAACAGCCTCATTTCTTTAGACCTGAAAACACCAGGATAGTACAAATACCCCCTAAATGAAATTTTTGGATAGTAGACAGTCTGAGGTATTCAGTAAAAAGCATGGCACATTTTTTGAAGTTGTAATTTTTTTGGCACAATTTTTTGGGAAATTAAGAAAACTATTTTTTTTCAATTTTTTTTTACATACTGTCACCAGTGCAGTGCAGTAGCGTCATATAACTAGTGTGGTGTAGTAGTGACCAGGGACACTGACTGATGACAGTATGTAAAAAAAAATATTTTTTTTCTTCATTTTTTAAAATATGTTTTTATTTTTATTTATTTATTTATTTTTTTACATGCTGTAACCAGAGCAATACAGTATAAATATAATAACACTGTACCAATCTATAGATTTGATCAAGATTTTTTCTTTTTTTACATACTTCGTTTGCTTATAGCAGTAAATTCCACTGCTTTAACCACTTACAGACAGGAAGATTTTCCCCCTAATGACCAGGCTATTTTTTGCGATCCGGCAGTGCATCATTTTAACTGACAATTGCGCGGTCGTGCAACGCTATACTCAAACAAAATTGACGTCCTTTTTTCCCCACAAATAGAGCTTTCTTTTGGTGGTATTTCCTCTGTGGTTTTTATTTTTTGCGCTATAAACAAAAAAAAAAGAGAGACAATTTTGAAAAATTGACAATTTTGAAAAAAAAAAAGTTTACTTTTTGCTATAATAAATATCCAAAAAATGTAAAAAAAAGAATTTTCTTCATCAGTTTAGGCTGATATATATTCTTCTACATATTTCTGGTAAAAAAATCGTAATAAGGGTATAAGGTTTGCGCAAAAATTATAGCGTCTAAAAAATAGGGGATAGATTTATAGTATTATTATTTTTTTTTTACTAGTAATGGCAGCAATCTGCAATTTTTAGTGGGACTGTGACATTGCGGCGGACAGATCGGACACTTTTGACACTTTTTTGGGACCATTGACATTTATACAGTGATCAGTGCTAAAAAAATGTCCTGATTAATGTATAAATGTCACTGACAGGGAAGGGGTTAACACTAGGGGGCAATCAAGGGGTTAAATGTGTTTCCCTCATGTTTGTTTCTAACTGTGGGGGGATGGGACTGACTGGAGGAGGAGACATATCGCTGTTCCTAATCACTAGGAACAGCACATCTGTCTCTCCTCTGGTCTCAGAACGGGGATATGTGTGTTTACATACACACATCCCCATTCTGGCTTTCGTGCTCCCAGCTACATGCATTGGGTCCCCTGCCATGTAGCGGATGTGTGCATGAGCCTGCTATCGTCCTTAAAGGTGCTGACATACACCTATGGCGATTTGCGGGGTCATGCCGACCTGCCACTGTAAGACGGTGGCTGGTCGGCAAGTGGTTAAGCAAATATTTTTACTGAATGACAGTGTGTAGACACTGTGTATTGTTGTGATTAGCTGTGATTGGCCACAGCTATTCATATGGTACAAATGGGCTGTGATTGGCCCTGTCTGTACCATGTGATCACTGTGACCAATCACAACTCACAACACAATTGTATACAATAAATGGCATGAAAGAAAGCCACTAGATGGCTCATAACCACATCATGGCTCCCAGGTATCTCCACCAAAAGCCTATTGTTTCAAAACATTGGGGTGTATCAGGCAATTAAAAACCATACTACTAGCAGCATATGTGATAATGTCACAAATGGGCTCCTCGCAATGCTTTTCATGTCAGAACACTTCTTCAGGTTACAGGACACTGTCTTTTCTTTATCGTACATCACGAGACAGAGAGCCACAGTAATAATTGTATGGGTTATATAGGCACCTTTAGGTGATGGACACTGGCACACCCTAGACAGGAAGTTTAACTCCCTATTTAACCCCTTCCCGCTACCGGGAGTACCTCCGTTTTTTCGCCAGTGTCTTAGGTGTTGATCATGAGTAAATATGTGCTGAGCTCCACTGGAGTAATCCTTGCTGGGGCAAGCCATGCAGCTGGATCCATCCAAAGTGTCTTTTTAGGCCAAATTGAATGGTACCTGGGCTTCGTGTCAGAAGAAACAAGGTTTTGCCTGTAACGCTTCTCTTTTTAGAGAGCTGGTCCCCGGGATCCAGTGCTTTGTTTTTTTTCAGCCATATTTCCTGACGGGGTGCTGTACGGGTCCAAGGGTGTGGAACCCCCAATAAAAAGGGGCCCCGGTCCTTGAAGGTTTTTTAACAGAGCCTGCCTTGAGGGGTCAAGATTGGGTCTGTTTGGTTTACCACAGAACCCTGCAGCCGGATAAGGTAAGTGGAGATTCCTAAGGAATTTTTTAATTCTTATGTTTTTTCTTCTTTAAGTAAATGTTGTCATGCCTAAAGTTGCCACCGGCTGCTGTCAAGAGCACATACTAGTTCCATGCTTGTCGGTCTCACTCTGTGTCAATACAAGCTCCAGGCTTCCTCCAATCCCAAGCCTCAGGTAAGATGTTGGAAGGGGGGTTTTCTTTTTAAACATCCCCCACCTGGAGAGAAGTTTCTCTTCTCTCCCCAGGAGGTAGAGTGAGCATAGAACAGTCAGCGGTATGCCGTGCCGCTCCCGCTGCCACTGCCATAGTACAGCGGTTCTCCTTCCATTGGCTCTCCTCCTCTCCTCCACCCCACCCTCCCCCCCACATGCGATCCGGTCGGATCAGAGGCCCGCTCACACGGGAAAACAATCTTGGGGAAGTCGGAGGAAGGGGGCGGGGCTTAACGCAGCATCAGCGTGCTTCAGTGTCCACAACGCGGAGCTGTGTAGGCTATAAGTGCACCTTTTGCAGGTGCATTCAGCTGACGGTGGGACACAGAGCGGACGGGGATATGTGAGTGTTGATACAGGCATTACCAAAGCACTTTTACTTAGCATCAGGCTGAGCATTAATAGCAGCAACAGTTGCTGGACTATTTGCTCAGCAGTGGGTGTATTTTTGGCAGTACCTCTGCATTTGTGCTTAGCACTATGGTCAGAAGGGGAGGTATAAATACCTCAAAAAACAAGGGCTCAAAGGGATCTCCCTCAAGCTCTGAGGACCCTGCCTCTGCAACACCACCCCCTGAAAAGCCTAGGGTGGCTGGTCAGAGTGAGCCATCCCAGTTCGTCAGGGGTTGCAACTGTTTCTGACATTTCAGCCCCTGTCTATATTACTGAGGAGGTTTTTTCCTCAGCCATGATTGGATTGGAGGAAAGGTTAGTGGTTTTAATCGCATCTTCCCAGAATGGGAGAAAACGCATTAGTCCCCTTCTACTACCCAGGACCATCAAACAGAGGAACAGTGGGATTGGGACAATGAATTCCCATCAGGGGACCGTGAAGAGGCTGATGACTCCTCTTCCGAGGGATCAAGTGGGGAGGGGCATTCTTCAGCTTCACAAGCTGAGAAATTGCTGGTGCAATCTCATACTGAAATGGTCCGCTCCAAATTTAAGCTACCCTTAACTGAGTAGGTTGAAAAGCCCACTTCTTGTTTGGGTTCACTAAAGCCTCCTCAAGCTTTGTGTGCCTTTCCTGTCAATTAATTGCTGGAAAAGCTTATGTATTCTGAGTGGGATCACCCAGATAAGTATTTTTTCCCTCTTAAAAAGTTTTCAACACTTTATCCTATGGAGGAAAAATGTACTAATATGTGGGGTATACCAGCAATTGACGCTGCTATATCATTTGTGAATAAAAGTTTGACTTGTCTGGTTGACAATGCATACATGCTTGGAGATCCAACCGAAAAAAATTGGAATTCCTGTTGAAAAACATTTTCTCTTTGGCAGGTGCAGTAGCTCAACCTGCAGCGGCAGCAATTGGGCTATGTCAATCCTTGAGAGACCACTTGAAACCGGTGCTCAAGGTTTTCCCTGAGCAGCAGGCCCAGGATTTAGCAGAGCTGCCAGGGTCTTTGTGTTTTGCAATTGATGCAATCAGAGATTCAATTCTTCAGACCTCTCACCTTACGCTTGGGTTTGTGCATATGCATAGAATATTATGGTTGAAAAATTGGTCAGCCAAAGCGCCATGCAAAAAACTCCTGGCTGGTTTTCCTTTCCATGGTGAAAGGCTGTTTGGGGATGATTTGGACAAATATATCCAAAAAATATCAAGTGGAAAGAATACCCTTTTGCCAGTTAAGAAAAGGAGTAAACATCCCTCATTTAAACAAGCTCCTTCTCCAGGGCCAGGGGCATCAGCCTCCAGGCAGTCGCGGCGGCCTCCACCATCAGGTTCAAGAGGTAAACCTCAGGGTCAATCCCAGGGACAAAAGAAGTCCTGGGGGAGGAAACCTACAAGACAGAACACTAAAGCCTCTTTATGAAGGGGCGCCCCCGCTCGCTGGAGTGGGGGGAAGACTTCTGCAGTTCTCAAGGGTCTGTAGGAAGAGTTTCGAGACAGATGCGTGGTCTCCACAATAACTCAAGGTTACAAACTAGAATTCCGAGAGTTCCCGTCTCCTCGTTTCCTCAGGTCAAACGATCTAAACCGATTGCTGAATAACCGCTCTTTCTGCATGGAATCAATCCAATCTGTTGTCTCCATCGTAGAAGGAGGAGAACTTCTGGCAACAATCGACATGAGGGATGCATACTTGCATGTACCTATTTTCCCCGCTCACCAGAAATATCTACGTTTCGAAGTAGAAAAACTCAATTTTCAATTTTTAGCCTTGCCTTTCGGTCTAGCTACTGCACCTTGGGTGTTTACAAAACTTTTGGCCCTTCCTCTGGCCAGATTAAGGACTCAAGGTATAACAATTGTAGCATACCTAGACAACCTGCTCTTGATACACTGGTCGGTAGCCCACTTATACCAGAGCATGGTCACCACAGTCAATTACCTGGAATACCTAGGTTGGGTCCTCAACCTAGAGAAGTCTTCTTTAAACCATTAAGAAGACTAGAGTACTTGGGTCTGGTCATAGATACAGCCCAGAAGAGGGTGTTTTTACCCCAGGCAAAGATCAGCGCCATAAAGGAGCTGGTTCAGGTGGTCAGGGCAAAGAAGGGTCCTTTTATTCACCTTTGCATGAGGTTGTTGGGAAAAATGGTGGCTTCATTTGAAGCAGTTCCCTATGCTCAGTTTCATTCAAGACTACTGCAAAACAGTATCCTACCTGCTTGGAACAAGAAGGTCCAAGCGCTAGATTTTCCAATGCGTCTGTCGCCAAAGGTATGCCAGAGCCTCAGTTGGTGGAGGATATCCAAGAATCTGCAGATGGGGAAATCCTTCCCACCAGTTACCTGGAAGGTGGTAACAACAGATGCCAGCCTGTCAGGTTGGGGAGCAGTCCTGGAAGAAGCGACTGTCCGAGGAAATTGGTCCAGGACCAAAAGGACCTTGCTCATCAACATTCTAGAGATTCGGACAGCGTGCCTAGTTCTAAGGGCCTGGACATTCAGGTTGCAGAATTATCCTGTCAGAATTCAGTCCAACAATACCACAGCAGTGGCTTATATCAATTGCCAAGGGGGCACCAGAAGTCATATCCTAGCCTGGGCAGAAAAGCATGTGCCGTGCATATTGGCAATCTTCATTCCAGGGATAGAGAATTGGCAGGCAGACTACTTGATTCGCCAGCAGTTGTTCCCGGGGGAATGGCCCCTTTACCCTGACGTCTGGCTCTATGCCAAAGATGGGGAATCCTGGATGTAGATCTGTTTGCGTCCAGGTTCAACAGCAGAGTCGACATCTTTGTGTCAAGAACAAGGGATCCATTTGCATGCGGAACAGATGTGTTGGTGACCCCGTGGGATCAGTTCTCACTGATTTATGCATTCCCTCCTATTCTGCTGCTACCACGGCTTCTTCACAGGATCAAGCAGGGAAGGAAGTCAGTGGCGCTTGTGGCCCCAGCGTGGCCCAGAAGATCTTGGTATGCAGATATCATAAAGATGGCGGTAGGGGACCCATGGACCCTACCACCAAGTCCAGACCTGCTTTCACAGGGACCAGTGTTCCATCCTACCTTATAAACACTAAATTTAACGGTTTGGCTATTGAAACCCACACTCTGAAAAATCATGGGCTTTCAGGCTCAGTGATATCTACATTGATTAATGCAAGGAAGCCAGCTTCCAGAATCATTTATTATAGAGTCTGGAAGGCATATATTTCCTGGTGTGAATCCAGGGGTTGGCATCCCAGAAAGTATGTCATAGGTAGAATCTTTGCCTTTCTGCTTAGAGATGGTTAGAGATGAAGCTGGCCTTGAGTACTATCAAAGGCCAGGTCTCGACCTTATCGGTATTGTTTCAATGACCACTTGCTTCGCATTCCTTGGTCCATAGCTTTTTACAAGGAGTAACGCGGCTTAATCCACCGGTTAGGTCACCCCTGAACCCTTGGGACTTGAATTTAGTTCTGTCAGCATTACAAAAACAACCCTTTGAGCCGATACAACATATTCCCTTGGTCCTTTTGACAAGGAAGCTAGTTTTTCTGGTAGATAAAAGGGGATTTTGCGAGTCACAATGGTATATTGCCTCAAATGTGGAAATCACCTAGCTGCCCGCGCAGAACATGTTTCATATGCCGTGCAATACAATGTATACAAAAGATACGCTGCGCTAAGGTGAAAATATCAATCTGGAGATTATTAATGCATATGAGGTATACTGAAAATACCGCATAAGCGGCTTATCCAGCCACAGCAAGGCACAAAGGATATATATATATAAAACAAGTGATTTTAAAGTGCAATGTGTAAATAATATATTAGATGTATACCATTAGAATGAGAGTAGCGATTACTGAACTACTACCTGTATATATAATGGATGAAAAAAATCAGTCTCCAAAGTTTGCCTCAAAGTTTGCCTGTCAGGAGGGATAAGCTGTGCATCGCATCTCAGTGGAGTGAAAGGTTCCATGCTCCGTCCTGGCCCTTCCCCTACGCGTGTTTGACACAGGGTCACGTCCCCCTGATGAAGACACGTGACCCTGTGTCGAACACGCGTGGGGGAAGGGCCAGGATGGAGCATGGAGCCTTTCACTCCACTGAGATGTGATGCACAGCTTATCCCTCCTGACAGGCAAATTTTGAGGCAAACGTTGGAGACTGTTATCAGATTGGTGCACTCACGCACCTTGCAAATGTGAGTACCCTAATGTAGGGAGCTTTTATTACAATAAATATTTATAAACGATATCACACTATCCAGTTTTTCTTTTCCTTTATTCCTAACTGTGGAGTTGCTGCTGAAAACTGTGTATCTGGATTCCATCACTGAGCCATGGGATGGCTCATAAGCGTGTTTAGACCCAGTCTCACAGCTAAGTTGCACGCTCTGAGGTGAGCGGCTGTCCCCGGGGGGGTCACTGGATGGCACTTGAGCATGGAATTCTGAGCACTAAGCACTAAGATTAATGCACGCACGTTGGATTTTTTTTGAACTGTTTTTATGGACTTTATGTGCATTTCTTTCATATATTGGACTTTAATAATCACGTACCACATCTTGGATTTGATATTCACACTCATTGTGTGGCACTTGGCACTTTGTTGTATTTTGCACTTATCACTCTGATATATTTATTTATAATTTTTTTTTTTTCACAGTAAATTTCAGACTATATAAATGATTTTTTCATCCATTATATATACAGGTAGTAATTCAGTAATCGCTACTCTCATTCTAATGGTATACATCTAGTATATTATTTACACATTGAACTTTAAAATCACTTGTTTTATAAATATATATCCTTTGTGCCTTGCTGTGGCTGGATAAGCTGCTTATGCGGTATTTTCAGTATACCTCATATGCATTAATAATCTCCAGATTTATATTTTCACCTTAGCGCAGCGTATCTTTTGTATACATAGTTTTTCTGGTAGCCATATCTTCTGCAAGAAGGGTATCAGAATTGGCTGCTCTTTCTTGTAAAGAGCCATATTTAATTATTCACAAGGATAGAGTAGTATTGTGTCCTCATCCTAGCTTTCTGCTGAAGGTGGTTTCAGGTTTTCATCTAAACCAGGATATTGTTCTACCTTCATTTTTCCCAGAACCCTGTATTACGGAAGAAAAGTCACTACATTCTCTGGATGTAATGAGAGCAGTGAAAATCTATTTGGAGGCGACTGCTCAGATTCGGAAAACGGATGTTTTGTTTGTGTTGCCTGAAGGTCCTAGAAAAGGACAGGCAGCGTCGAAATCTACTATTGCTAAGTGGATTCGGCAAGTAATTATTCAAGCTTATGGTTTGAAGAGGAAAGTTCCACCTTGTCAAATCAAAGCGCACTCCACCGAGGCTGTTAGTGCTTCATGGGCAGTGCATCATCAAGCCTCCATAGCTCAAATCTGCAAGGCCGCAACTTGGTCTTCAGTCCATACATTCACCAGATTCTATCAGATGGATGTAAGAAGGCATAAGGATATCGTCTTTGAGAGCAGTGTGCTGCAGGCAGCAGTATAGGTCCTCAGGTCTGATTGCACCCTACTTTTGTTTGTGTCTCCCTCCCCTCAGATAGCATTGCTCTGGGACATCCCATACAGTAGTTACTGTGGCTCTGTGTCCCCTGATGTGCGATAAAGAAAATAGCATTTTTATAACAGCTTACCTGTAAAATCCTCTTCTTGGAGTACATCACGGGACACAGAGGTCCCTCCCCTCTTTTTGGTTACACATGTATTGCTTTGCTACAAAACTGAGGTACTCCCGGTAAGGGGAGGGGTTGTATAGGGAGTTAAACTTCCTGTCTAGGGTGTACCAGTGTTCATCACCTAAAGATGCCTATATAACCCATACAGAAATTACTGTGACTCTATGTTCCGTGATGTACTCCAAGAAAAGTACGACCTCAGTGTTGCCAAACGCTCGTATTTAGTATTTTTACAGGCAGCCCATAAAAACAGGACCCTTTTCTCCTGCCCGTAAAAGCCCATAGCAGGAGAAAAGTGCAAGTAAAATGGCTGTGAACGGCTCAGAACTGAATGAGCAGTTCTCGGAGATGCCCAAGTCAATCCAATCAGATCCTGTATTCGCTTTCGCTCAGCGCTAGTGTGGTCTGGCAGAGGAGGCTGTGCGGCGCGGAGCTAAAATGTCACCGCCACACAGGGATCTCTACAATATTAACAAAGATTCATCCATGCCACAACCCTCACATGAAGACATTGACGCATTTCTACAATGAATCACACTCCCCAAATTATCAGACTCACAACTGGCCTCTCTGAACGAACCCTACACTGAGCAAGAAATTCTTGCTACAATACATTCACTCCCACCTGGAAAATCCCCAGGACCGGATGGTCTAACGGGGGAATATTATCAGCAATACTCCAACCAACTACTCCCATACTTGACTCAATTTTGTAATAACGCTGCCTCTTCTTCTATGCTTGCTAAAGAATCATTGAATGCTATTGTAGTGACAATCCCGAAACCGGGAAAAGAACCAATCTCCCCTCAAAACTTCCGTCCTATATCACTTCTAAATTTGGATGTGAAGATTTATGCCAAAACTATAGCTAGGAGACTAATTCCCCGTACACACGGTCGGACTTTGTTCGGACATTCCGACAACAAAATCCTAGGATTTTTTCCGACGGATGTTGGCTCAAACTTGTCTTGCATACACACGGTCACACAAAGTTGTCGGAAAATCCGATCATTCTGAACGCAGTGACGTAAAACACGTACGTTGGGACTATAAACAGGGCAGTGGCCAATAGCTTTCATCTCTTTATTTATTCTGAGCATGCGTGGCACTTTGTCCGTCGGATTTGTGTACACACGATCGGAATTTCCGACAACGGATTTTGTTGTCGGAAAATTTTATAGCCTGCTCTCAAACTTTGTGTGTCGGAAAATTAGATTGAAAATGTGTGATGGAGCCTACACACGGCCGGAATTTCCGACAACAAGGTCCTATCACACATTTTCCGTCGGAAAATCCGACCGTGTGTACGGGGCATAATAGAGATAATGCCACATCTCATACATTTAGATCAGTTAGGATTCACTAAAGGGAGACAGGCACCTGATACCACGAGACGTATGATCAACCTAGTCCAGCGGAACACCTTCTCTGCTGCTCTCTTTAGACGCAGAGAAGGCGTTCGATAGGGTTCATTGGGTATATCTCCAAAAGGTACTGCTCAAATTTGGGTTTAAGGATCACATCTATAAAGCCATCATGGCGCTTTACTCTAACCCATCTGCACAAGTATACTCCGTGGACATGCTCTCCCAACCGTTTAACATAACGAATGGTACTCGCCAAGGATGCCCCTTGTCACCGTTAATTTTTAACTTACTGATGGAACCCTTAGCAGAACATATGTGTTCAAATCCCCTGATTACTGGTCTAAATATAGGCCAAACATCACACAAAATAAGTCTCTTCGCGGACAACATCATCTTAATCCTGTCTAACCCGACAACCTCTTTAGCGGAAGCCCACAAATTACTAGAATGGATCGGAAAGGTTTCCTATTATAAAGTAAACACAACCAAATCCCACATCCTTGATCTTAAACTTGATGCCACAACAAAAAATTTATTACGAGCCCAATACCCGTTCTCCTGGCCAGACAAGAGCATCCCGTACTTGGGGATACACCTTACTAGATTGATCAGACACCTTTTCTCAACCAACTACAAAGCCCTCCTCCCAAACCTACACTCAGACACGCGATCCATAATCAATCAAGAACTATCGTGGTCAGGGAGATTTGCAGCATTTAAAATGCTTCATCTCCCAAAAATCCTATACCTATTCTGGACTCTCCCTGTCCCCAAATACTACTTTAAATCTTTACAAACACTATTCAACAAATGTATCTGGAAAGGGTCCAAACCTAGATGTGCACACTCTAAACTGTTGAAACATAAATTAGCGGGAGGATCAGGAACTATAGACTTTGAGGACTACTACACAGCATCACTGTTAGATCAACTCACTGAATGGTTCCGTCAGGATCACACTAAACTATGGAGTAACATTGAAAACTTGTCATTGGTGCGCTCCAATTTAAAATACTGGTTAATGAGCATACCCTTAGGCAACAAATTACTTTCGGCACTATCCCCTACCATGTTAGCCACGGCGAAAGCGTGGAAAACCTTGATCAATGAAAGCACCAAAAACTCTACCGATCCTGCAATACCGTTCCGGCTATCAACCCTCCACTATCTGTCACCAGATTTATCCCTGTCCCAATGGACCAAATGTGGAATCCTACACATCCATGACCTTCTTCACAGCTCCCGTATAAAAACCTTTCAACTTCTTCAAAAAGAATTCAAACTACCTTCCTCAGATTTCTTTACCTATATCAGAGTCAAACACTGCCTTGATAAAATTCAGCTGCCTCTCTACACGGTTAACCCAAAAGCTTGGTAACAGCTCCACAACGCTTCACACAAAACTAAAGGAATATCTATATTTTATAACATCTTACAACAGAAACTCCACTTTGTCAAGTCGTCCCCCCATAACCATTGGGAGAACGATTTGGGAAAGACATACACGAATTACCAGTGGCAACAAGCACTACGGTCCATATACAAGGCCACTAAATGCTCTGCACTTTGGGAACTAACCCAAAAAATGTCCCTCAGATGGTATCTAACCCCATCAAAACTGGCATTGTTCAGTCCAAACACTCCTGACACATGCTGGAGATGTAACTCAGCGAAAGGTGATATATTCCATATAATGTGGAAGTGCAAATTTATCCAACAGTTTTGGAAAACTATCTTCCAAATCCTATCGGACATAACCAATCAACACATACCTATGTCACCAGAGTTAGCAATTTTAAACCTCAAAATTGACACGATACCCCAGCCTACTAAACAAGTGGTTACACACATTCTGCTGGCAGCCAGATTATGTATAACAAGACTGTGGAAAGCAAATAAAGCCCCAAACATAGAAAACACACTAGACCTGGTAAGCCTACACTATGGTTACGAACTAACCATGGCCTCCAGCGGAGGTTACATGACTAACGTTAAAAACAAATGGCTACCACGGGAGAGGTGGTCTGGAGCCGCGAAATTTCTGTGATAATATTGTCAATCAGTCGATACAGTCATGATATAACAACAAGTTAGACTTCAATAATACATACTCTGTTTGAATATAGGATGTATAATACTCAGCTATGGCAATTTCCCCAGGTAACAAAGAGATCCCAATGGAGGTTCCTGGGGGAAAGCTATATAGGTATCATTTATATTCGCAATTGTGTTATCCTATATTATATGTATAGTTTATCGACATAGAATTTCCTGTTAACAGATTCACGTATATGTTTATGTTCATTGATCAATGTGTGATCCCCTACGACCAAATACAATGTATACATTGTCTTTATATGTATCTGATGTAAAACAATAAAAATCTATTGATAAAAAAAAAATGTCACCGCCACACCATGCCAGGAGCCGAGCCGAAGCTGAAGGATGAGTGGGAGACTGGGAGTCTGTGCTGCTGTGCACACTGCAAGTGCGCCTCTGCAGGGTGCAGTTTTATGATCATGTGTTCTAGTTTATGGAGCATTTATTTAGATTTCACTCCTGGAAGAATGGCATGTGCTGACTCCATGGCTCTCTGGAGTCTGGTAAGAGATGAAAGGTACTGGTATGGGATGGGTAGGTTGGGAGATTTCCTGGTTTTACTGCATAGAAAGCAGTTACCAGATGAGTGGCAGTGCCTGATGAGATTTTAAAGCGCAGTTCTGCCTGGATATAAAAAAATAACAATCAGTAGCTACAAATACTGTAGCTGCTGACTTTTAATATAAGGACACTTACCTGTCCTGGGAGCCCGCAACGTCGGCACCCTAAGTCACCCCGTCCCTCGTCTCCGTGTGCAGGACCATCTCTTGAATCATTGTCTACAGTCTCTGACCATCTCCTGTACTATGTCTGCAGCCTCTGACCATCTCCTGTATCATTTCCACAGTCTCTGACCATCTCCTGTATCATGACTGCAGTATTTGACCATCTCCTGTCTGCAATCTCTCAATATCTCTTGTATCATGTCTGCAGTCTCTGACCATCTCTTGTGTCATGTCCAAAGTCTCTGATCATCTCTTGTATCATTGTCTGCAGTCTTTGACCATCTTCTGTATCATGTCCTCAGACTCTGACCATCTCCTGTATCATGTCCGCAGTCTATGACCATTACATCGCCTGGCCCGATGGTTTTTCAGGGGAATATTACCAAACTTTCAAACCTATCCTGCTTAAGCATATCACAAATGTTTTTAATGCTGCTGCTTCCTCAGCTTTATTCCCACAAGAAATGTTAAAAGCTTTGATCGTTACTATACCAAAGCCAGGTAAGGAACCTACTATACCACAAATTTTTGGCCTATCTCCCTACTCAACCATGACACCAAACTTTACGCCAAAGTAATAGCCAATAGATTAGTGGACCTATTACCTTCCCTCATTTACCCAGACCAATCCGGGTTCACAAAAGGACACCAAACCTTAGACACTACAGGTAGAATGATCAATATCATTCCCCATGCTGAGAGATTGGGGATGCCTTCTCTGCTTCTCTCTTTAGATGCAGAGAAGGCATTTGATATAGTCCAGTGGCAATATCTAGATATGACACTGCAAAATTTTGGATTTCACAGCCATATTCTCTCAGCTATTATGGCCTTATACTCCTGCCCCTCAGCTTAAGTTTACTCCTCTGCCATGCTATCCAAGCCCTTCTTAATAACCAACGGCACAAGACAGGGTTGTCCCCCCTCTCTATCTTCAACTTGGTTATGGAACCATTGGCCGAAAAAAATTTGATCCCATTCATGTATATCTGGTTTCAAACGTGGCTCCACGGAGCATGAAATGAATTTATTCGCAGATGGTGTCATACTAATACTGACTAATCCTGTATCTTCCCTGGCTGTGGTACAACAATATTTAAAGGAATTTAGCCTTGCCTCCTACTACAAAGTGAACACATCTAAGTCTCACATTTTGCCATTAGGCTTACCACACAACCTAAACACCACTATTGCAGACAAATATCCCTACGTTTGGGCTAAGGATTCCATATCATACTTAGGAATCAAACTTACAAAATCTATGTACTCCTATACTGGACCAACTTTATCCCCTTCTTACAAAATCTGCCTAAGGATTTAGAGAAAATCACCAAACTAACATTGTCCTGGTCAGGCAAATTATCTGCATTTAAAATGATCCAACTGCCACAGCTACTGTACCTATTTAGATCTTTACCCATTCCAATCCCACTAACCTTTTTGAATTCCCTACAATTGTTACTGAGAAGCACGGTATGGCACAAGAAAAAAAAACAGAACTGCCCAAGCATATCTCATCAAACATAGATCTATGGGAGGAACAGGGTATATCTGCTTCAGGGACTAATACATAGCTTCCATACTAGCACAAGCAAAATCATGGTTTCAACCTAGCTCTGCATGCCTGTGGGTTGACATTGAAGCTCTGCAGATTCCAGGGCGCAGCCTGAAGAACTGGCTACTTGGTACTCACTCAAAGAAAATGAGCAATACCAATCTCTCCCCCACGATCATAGCCACAGTAAAAGCTTTTGATTATTTCATGGCTAATGCTACAACAGGGGACAGCCCCTGTAAAATCCCAATTTCAATCTCGGTGCTTCCACTGCTCATACCAGAAATATGAAATCCTGGGAGGAAAAGGGCATTATACTCCTATCTGACCTATACTCAGGAGACCTCCTTATCCCATTTCCCTCCTTACAGGAATCCTTCGCATTACCAAACAAGAAGTACTTCAAGTACATCCAAGTAACTCACTGGCTAATTGGTATTTCCCATCTCCACAAATATGTTCACAGAAAAATTTGGAAGTACCATAGTTACTAAAGGTTTTACCCTTTCTTACAGCTTACTACAAGCCAAATCCTCATTTGTCAAAATGCTTCCTATGAACAAATGGGAAAGAGATATAGGTACTACTTTTAGTGACCTCCAATGGAAAACTGCCATAACCTCTATCTCCGCATGACACACTCCTCCAACTTATGGGACCTTACTTACAAATTAAATCTTATATGGTATATCACTCCCACACAGATACATACGTTCAACCAGTCCTCATCACCTCTATGTTGGAGGAAATGTGGACTAACAGGGAATTTATACCATTGACTTTGGTTATGTAACGATATTGCTTCTTTCTGGAATGATATCTTCCAGCTTATCACTGTTATGACTGGAATTACAATCCCACTCTCACCTGAACTGGCATTACTCAGCATAGGCATCAAAAACATCCCCACAAATATGCAGTGCATAACCATACATATGCTCTTAGCTGCCAGATTGTCAATCGTTAGACACTGGAAATGCCCAGATATCATATCTCTATCTACAAAACCATCCACCAGATACACACACACACACACTACTCATATAAATACATGTTTGCAATTTCCAAGGGTCGTATGAAATCTGCACAAAAACTGGGAAACCTGGTCAAACTGGTATGATCAGAACTATCACTACCCTTTATAAACCTCCTCTTGTTACTGCCCTATATACTAGTGCTCTAAAAAGCTAATTATCTGATAATCTCTTACTTTCCTGTAACACCAAATGTTGGCAATCACTCCTATGTTGTGTTGTCTCCCCCCCCCAACACAGTTTGATCCCAGATGGGATGTTCGGGTAAGAGGAACAGCACCCTTTACCCTACGCTTAGGATTGTTTATGTTGTTCTCCTATGTCTATTAATTTGATATGTCATACCTCTCTACTCAAATAAGTCTTCTCACTGTGTCTCACTGTATGACAGATTCTGCCTTATTGTTCCTTTTATGTTTTTTTTTTGTGAAAATTTCAGATAAAAACATTGGACATAAAAAGATGTATAATAAATACAACTATTGGAAAATAGTTCTTATTAAAGAGGAGCTACCACTAAAATGCCACAAATACATTAATAAGGCCTATGACAGCATTGCCAAATTGAAATTTATTAATTTAGAGTGAAAAGAGGAACAACATTACATTTTACATGCCCTAATAAAAAAAAAAAAAAACTCTTACTCTTCAGCTCCCATCTAAGACAGCCTAGATCACATAGTCTGCCACTACCAATCAACAGTGCCCTTGCATTGTTTTAAATCAGCAGTGCAATAAGATGATTTAAAATGCTCAACCCATTTATGTAGATAATTAATGAAGTCCATACAGCCCATTTTTAATGAAATGTTGGCATAGTGTCAAGGGGGGCTTAATATTTTAATCTGCATTGCTGGCCTTGTGATATGTGGGCTATGAAGACTTTAGAGGGGGCTTCCCAAAATGGCAGGCAATATAGGTTTTCATTATGTTTTTGGAAACTTCCAGATTATTAAGTCTGGATAGTTCTGAACATGAATTATTATAAGTTTAATATCCACGCTAATATGTTTCAAGCAGTTCAGAGTTCAGCCTTTTTATTGGTAAAATAATTGTTCTGCAATATATTAAACTGCACATACAGTATATAACCGACTTATGACTGCCTTTAACTTAAATAATAAGGAAACTTACAGATTCTTATGATACAGAGCTGTTTGTCAATATTTGCAGATATTGCTACAGGTTAAAGGGAATCTTGATATCTCCAGGAACTAAATGCTAGGTCCACTCTGCAACACGTGCAATGCATTCTAAGTGGTTCCTCAATATGTGAGATTGTGTTGCAGTGGGCCTTCTAATTGTTTGCCCTATCAGCTCACACCACCTCTCTACCCCCATGCTTCTGCTATACACAGGTACTGTAATCTCCAGCCTGGTAGCTCACACTACTAAACCTCATATATAAATTGTTGTGTTTTGTGCTTAGGTGTAGGCTAGGCTGCTGCCTCGACTGGAGTGCTTCAATTGAAGTGCTTAAAGAGTGATCCTCTACAATGAGTCACCCCTCCCAGGTGAATATGCAATAAATGGGTGATACTTGCTTCAGGTGCTGCTGCCCGTCACCTGAGGAGTGATCCTCTACAATGAGTCACTCCTCCCAGGTGAATATGTAATAAATGGGTGATAATTACTCCCGTCACCTGAAGGGTGATTCTCCAATAGGTCACTCTTCTCAAATGGACGGTGAGTGATTTCCCAATATGTGAGGTAGATGTCATAGAGGGTGTACTGATCCTGTGACCTATATAATTTTTTGTCATAAGACCACCTTAGATGATGTCCTATAATGAAATGCGTAAGCCGGAGCTTGGTAAGCACTCACATCACTTCCGGTCTGTGGAATGCACACCGATCCGGAGCTCACGGGTTGCAACCAGAGCATGCTAGCTTTATACATGACTGTGTCAAGTCTTGTTTTATTTTTTTTTAAATCAGAAAAATTTGTTTATTGTGCCACCAAAAACAAAATACATAGTATATGTCAAGTCACCAAAAATGACAGAATATAAATCATATCACCAAAAAATTACATATGTCATCTTGACAGAGTGTACATTGTGCAATTAAAGAGCAGTACATCAGTGGCGTCTAAAGGAATTGATTTAACATATAGAAGGAAAGCTGTGTTATACAATATAGCAGGGACTCTCTGACCTTACCCATCCAACAGATGACCAATGGGTCATTTAACTTACAACTTTGTCCACAATCCACTCAAGCATATGAATACTTTTTCGTTAAATCAAGGTATAAATACACCTACTGTCCTACCACAATGGCTCATATTTAGGAAAGGTTAATCCCCACATCAGATTGTCAGTCCCTTTTATACTTGTAGCAATCTATGCATAATCAGCTGTGGGGGTGCCAATCCAGGGGTTTCCAGCCAGGGTTGCCATATGGAATAGAATTTTCGAGATGCATTTCTATGCTGATATGTTAAGTGCTCCCTAATAAGGATATAGTTGACCTGATCTACCCATTGTTTTTTGGTTGGAACATGTAAAGATAACCAAAATCTGGCCACCATCTTACGGGCCAGATACAGTAATCTGATTACGGCTATAGTAATGGGGGGGATATATCTCTTCATCTACCGCTCCTAAGATGCATATTAGGGGGTCCAAAGGGACCCTAATCTGAAAGACTGTAGAAATCGTTTCAGTAACACTGCCCCAATATCTGTGCAGTTTGGGGCAACGCCACATCAGGTGAGTTAGAGATCCCTCCTCCCCACAACATTTGGGACACAAAGATGAGTCTCTCCTACCCCATCGCTGAAGTTGTACAGGTGTGCAATAAGCCCTATGCAGCAAAAATAGATGAGACAGTCTGTGTGATTGTGAAACAGAGGTAACTGGGCCTGCTTGGAGGCATATGTCCCATGTGTTGTCATTCACTTCCCCTAAGTCCGCTATCCAACCCTGCCTAATCGGTAGCGTTGTAGTGTCTTGTGTGGCAGATAACAAAAAAGAATAAATATGAGATATTAAGCCCTTTTTTTCCTGACCTAGAAAAATGTTGTCTATCAGGGAGTGAGTGGCAAGTGAGAGATTAGAGGTCTGACCTTGGGTCTGAAGAGCATGTCGTACCTGAAGGTATTTGTAGAAGTGATGCCTAGGTAAGTCAAATTCTGTTTGCAGTTCCAAAAAAGATTTTAAAATATTATGAATTAACAATTGGGAAATATTACAAATTCCGGCCAGTCTCCAGGATTGAAAGCTATCCAACTTATAAACTTCTGTCAAATTTGGATTATCCCATAATGGAGTTTCTATCAAAAATCCTGAGAACTTCAAGCTAGCCTTGACCGTGGACCAAAGTTTTTTCAGAAGAAATACAGTGGGCGCTGTTTGTGGCAGGTGTGGTAACCCCGCCTCCAAACTCGCCACCACCGAAGTATTCAGCGTTCCACTCCGCAACATGTTTTTGACCGGGTCAGAGTCACCCAGTAACCCAAAACTACTTAAATGTTGTAGCTGAGAGGCGTAAAAATAAAGTTTAGGGTTAGGGACTGCAGCTCCTCCCCAAACTTTACCATACTGCAGAGTAAAAAGACTAATTCTGGCCACTTTTTTTTCCATATCAAGGACCTGAACAAAGTTTCAATACGGCTGAACCATCTACATCTGTGGAGAATTATGCATAATATATAATAGTTGGTGTCCCCAAACCATCTTAATTAGATTTATTCTGCCTATTACTGACAACGGGAGCTTGCACCAAGTATTACACGTCATTTGAAGTTTCTTGAACAGGGGTAAGAGATTGTCCTCTAAATATGTCAGTGGGTCTGCCGACACTTGTACTCCCAAATATTTAAATGAAGAGACTACCTTAAGGGATTCCGCACTAGCCGGTAACAAGATCATTGGCTCATCTACAGGAAGAAGGACAGATTTGCTCCAATTAATAGAGAATCCCGATAAGGATCCAAAATGTTGGATTACCTGCATCTCGTTCGTAAAGGAAGCACCCACGTCTCCCAGGTACAGCAAAGTGTCATCTGCGTAAAGGGAGATCTTATCTGTAAATGGTCCTCTGTTAAAACCCACAATAGACTGGGATGACCTAACAGTAGCTGTATGTGGTTCAAGGGCTAGCGCAAATAACAGGGGTGAAAGTGGGCACCCCTGCCTCGTGCCTCTAAATAGAGGAAATGAGTCCGAAAGGTCTCCATTTACGCAGATCCTAGCCGTAGGTGCTGCATACAACAGCTTTACCCATTGAATTAAATTGTCCCCTAGTCCAAAGTGTTTTAAGACAGCCCACAAATAAGGCCATTCGACGCTATCAAAAGCCTTAGCTGTGTCTAGGGACAGGATCGCTCTCCCACCCGGGTTATCAACAGGTATCTGAAGGTTAAGAAATAGACGCCTGATGATGTTAAGGGCTGTAGATCTCGATGGGATAAACCCAGATTGGTCCCTGTGGACCACTTTATGAATAACCTTAGATAGTCTAGTAGCCAGAACCCTTGCCAGTAATTTAACATCTGTTGTTAATAGAGAAATGGGTCTATAGGAGTCTGGGGAGTGATCCCCTTTACCAGGTTTCAAAAGAAGCACAATAATTGCTTCATTCATGGATTGGGGCAAGCTTCCCGTTTTTCTAGCGTCCTCAAACACCTCTTTTAAACGTTGTATTAATGGTGCAGAATAGCGTTTATATACCTCCGCCGGCAAGCCATCCGAACCCGGAGACTTACCCGGAGAGGAAAGCTCTAGTGCTTCCAGCAGTTCATCAGCCGTAAGAGGAGAATTCAACTGCTCCACATCTTGGGCCGGAAGCTGTAGCAATTGGCATTGTTCAAGAAAAGAGTCAATTTCTTCAGTAGTAGGAGAGACCTTAGAGGAGTACACATCAGCATAGAAATCCCTAAATGTGGATAGAATATTCACATGAGATGAAACCAAGACCCCAGAGGAATTAGTTATTGCTTCTATATGAGATGATCCTTTCTGTGATCTCACCATCATAGCAAGCATATGGCCTGTGGTTTCTCCCTCCTCAAAATATTTCTGTTGAAGGAAAAACCTTTTATTTTTGGCTTTAGTCAGTACCAAATGCTTAGACATGTGTTGAGCCTCATGCAAAGTTCTCTCAGTATGCTCTGAAGGGGAGTCAACAAAGGCAGATTCAGCCCTCTCAACCTCCTTCAGCACAGACTGTTCCCAAGTCTTGGTCTCGGTCTTAATGGCACTGATAGATTTAATAAATTGACCTCTTAAATAGGCTTTTAGTGTATCCCAGAAAACACCAGGACTAGCCGTAGATTTGTTAAATCGAATAAATGTACTCAGGTTATTGTGAATAGGGTCAGGTTTAGGAAATAACGACAACCAAAACGGGTTGAGCTTCTAGCAAACCCGCTTGGATATACCTGACGTAGAAATCTCTATATAAAGAGGTGAGTGGTCAGACACAGTTCTTGCCTCGTAGTGTGAAGAAGTTATTAGTGGTAGCATGGTATCATTGCCAAGACCAAGATCAATTCTGGAGAGACCTCTATGTGTGGCAGAATAACATGAGTAACATTTCACTTGTGGATGGTTCAACTGACAAACATCTTTCAGCCCCAGCTCTAAAAGGAGCCAAGCGAAGGATGTCTGCCCCCTGCCCAACACACTCAGAGGAGCTTTTGTGGACATTTTATCAAGCTCTGCATTCAAGTAGTTATTGAAATCACCCACAATAAGTGCCAATACCTGGATGCTGTGAGAGAAATGTAGGCAGAATCTTGATGACCTCCACCGAGAAGGGGGGCGATATATATATGTTCCCAACAATGCATTGTAAACCATCCAGAGAGCATACTAAAAATATATACCGACCATAAGGGTCAATAAGTGACGCCGTGTGTACAAAGGGGATATTGATACCTATCAACACGCTGACCCCCCTGGCGTAAGATGAGAAGGCAGAGTGAATCTGGGCACCAAATAATTTTTCAGAAAATGGGGACTCTTGACCAGGCAGTATATGCGTCTCCTGTAGACACACCACAGAAGAACCCATGCGCTTAAGTATATGGAGTACCACTAAACTTTTCACCCTGTCCCCTAGACCCCTCACATTCCAACTGGTCAGAACAACTTATTTAGCCATAAAGTATTAAAACATATGTATACAAAGCATTAGTACTCCACTGCAGCCATTATTTTACATACAAGCGCTTTTTTAACTACTTAAATGTAAGTGTTTTTCTTTTATTAAAATTTACGTTGTTTACGGAATTACACTATGTGGCACCTTCTTTATTCTGTATGGGCTATGTTCGGGGACGTTTAAACACCTGTATGGAGAAGACACCTCTGTGAAGACTCCTAGGACCTCAACCCCTGTTGGCTACCAAGGCTTCCCCTCTGATAAGCTTGTCTGACCCATACAGCATATGCTGTTTTGGGTCCCAACCTTCCAGTAAGCCTCCATTCACTTGGGTGGTGGTATCTTCACAATCCTTTGTTTATATATATGACACTTTCGTGAAGGCTTCCAGGACTACATTCTCAGCCGATCACTACAGCTTCTTTCCCATTGCCAGTGGGCAATACAGGCTGGTTTGACCCATACAGCATATGCTGTTTTGGGTTCAAACTTTCTGGTAGGCCTCCATTTACTTTAGTGGTGGTGTTTTCATTATCTACATGCTTACGCACATGGTGACCACAATGGCTTCATACAATGATGGACTATGATTCACCAATACATATGATGGACATTTACAAATATTAGAGATTTTCTCATTACTTTATTTTTTATGTATATTTAAATCTTTAGCGCTACACTTTGTTACATTTATACTTATCAACACGCTGACGCCCCTGGCGTAAGATGAGAAGGCAGAGTGAAACTGGGCACCAAATAATTTTGCAGAAAATGGGGACTCTTGACCAGGCAGTATATGCGTCTCCTGTAGACACACCACAGAAGAAATCATGTGTTTAAGTATATGGAGTACCGCTAAACGTTTCACCCTGTCCCCTAGACCCCTCACATTCCAACTGGTCAGAACAACTTGTTTAGCCATAAAGCATTAAAACATATGTATACAAAGCATGAGTTTTAAAGGCATTCATAATAAGCACTGCGTTCTCTAGATAATCATCCCCAGAGTACCGGATATGGCGGTATGTAGTAGGCAGTCTCTGATCAAAAAAGTGGAATCTGTAAAATAAAAGGTTAACCAAAACTAGGACCAATGAACCAACTAGGTTCCAAGTAACACAAAAAAAAAAACAGAAATAAAAAAACTGTAATGTCCACGAAGGACTCACAACTGGGGGGCTAAGTTCAGTAGCCGGCTTTGAAGAGCCATTAGGCAACAGGCCTCATATAGTGATCATTAGCGTGAATGACACTAACGCTCTTTGTGAACATAGTCTTCCGCCTTGGCAGGATTTTCATATTCATATTACCAATCAGATCTCATGAAGATAGTAGTGGTACCATTATTACATATGTGACAAAAATGATGACATTCAGGTGTTTTTGCGCCGTCTGCTCAAGTCTTCCCGCAGGGATCTTTCTTCTCTATCCAGCCATTGCATCACCATTGCAGGTTTTTCAAAAAAATGCACTTCATCTCTGGCCACCACACGCAGGCGAGCCAGATAAAGCATGGAGTATTGTATATCCAGGGAGCGAAGTCTCCTTTTAACATCATTAAACTGAGCCCGTTGTTTTTGCACCTCAACCGAAAAGTCCGGGAACAAGGATACTTTAGAGTTATCTATCACCAGGGCATCTCCCAAGGTACGTGCCTTAGACAAGATAATATCTCTATCTCTGTAATGTAGCATTTTGAACAGAAAGGCTCTAGGGGGATTTCCCGAAGGCAAAGGCCTGGAGGGAACCCAGTGTGCACACTCCACCGCAAACATAGGAGAGAATGATTCCTTCCCAAACTTTTCCAGTAGTCAATGCTCAATGAAATCAACTGGGTTTCTCCCCTCCATTTTTTCAGGGATGCCAATGGCTCTACGTTGTTTCTGAGAAGTCTATTTTCTAAATTATAAACTTTCATGGCGTGTTTAGCCACCATTAATTGCTGTGCATGCGAATCCCTCTGCATGGAGGCCCAATCATCCTCTATGATACTAATGCGCCCTTCAATGGCAGATGTACGATCCCTTAATTTCTGCATGTTCTGACGCATAAAGGACATTTCAGCTTTCATTCCTTTAACTTCCGTGGCCAGAGCAGTAATAGAAAGATTGCATGATGTGACCGCAGAGAGGATATCTCCCAGTGTGGGTTCAGGCCCAGCCGAGCCTGTGGCTTGGGCCTTGTGTGAGGCTTGGGACATGGGTCGATTACTCACTGTGTCCCATAGTAACAACGGTGCGTTCGGATCCTCCAGGGGTACTGTATCCTCTGCCTCCGACTGTGATCCACTATGGCTCTCTGCACCATTTCCAAGAGCCTCCGGTGAATCCCACATGTCATTCTGGGAGAACAGTTTCTGCACTGCCTCCCTGTGCTTCACTGCAGCCGACTTTAGAGCCGAGCCGCCATCTTGCGTCTCGTGGTCTGGAGCCGAGCGGGCCACAGAGCAGAGTTTAGGCATCTTCCAAGCTAAGTGCTGCAATAGCCTGAAATCGAGTGATCAGCGGTGATGTCCAGGATAAAAGAGCGGATTCTCGGTGGAGCTCACACTGAGTGCGACTGACTACATCTGCCAAGCCACGCCTCCCAAGTCTTGTTTTTACTTTGACTTATTTTAATAAACAAACCATCCGGATTCACACTATGAATGCCCATCTCTTTTGTTCATGAGAATATCCTACGGTTCGATACAGAAGGGGTGATTACTGCAACCTTATCTAGTGGAAGAGATTCAACCCTGGAGGGACAGAAGGATCTGGATACCCCAGTGTCTGCTGAGCCAAGGTGGAGGTGTTTGCTCTGGATTAGGGATGAGCCGAACACCCCCCGGTTCTGTTCGCACCAGAACCTGCGAACGGACCGAAAGTTCGCACGAACGTTAGAACCCCATTGACATCTATGGGACTCGAACGTTCGAAATCAAAAGTGCTAATTTTAAAGGCTAATTTGGGTTTGGGGACCCGGGTCCTACCCCAGGGGACATGTATCAATGCAAAAAAAACTTTTAAAAACGGCCGTTTTTTCGGGAGCAGTGATTTTAATGATGCTTAAAGTAAAAAAAAAAAGTGAAATATTCCTTTAAGTATCGTACCTGGGGGGTGTCTATAGTATGCCTGTAAAATGGCGCGTGTTTCCTGTGTTTAGAACAGTCCCTGCACCAAATGTCATTTTTAAAGGAAAAAATCTCATTTAAAACTGCTTGCGGGTTTAATGTAATGTCCGGTCCTGGCAATATGGATGAAAATCAGTGAGACAAATGGCATGGGTACCCCCCAGTCCATTACCAGGTCTTGTATGGATATTAAGGGGAACCCCGCACCCAAATGAAAATAAGGAAAGGTGTGGGGCCACCAGGCCCTATATACTCTGAACAGCAGTATACAGGCGGTGCAAACAAGACAGGGACTGTAGGTTTGTTGTTAAGTAGAATCTGTTTGTCATTTTGAATGGGTACATTTTTAACGTGTTTAGCTCCAGCCAAAAAATCTTTTTTAAGCTTTTTGGAAAACATAGGGAAGGGTTATCACCCCTGTGACATTTGTTTTGCTGTCTTTCTTCCTCTTTAGAAGATTTCACCTCACTTTTTGTCCCAATGACAAATGCTTTTTGAGAATTTGTTTTTTTTTCCCATATTAACTCTTACAGGAGAGAATTTCCCTTCCTAGGGGTAGATTTCATCTCACTTCCTGTTGTCTCCTTCCGTTTGCAAGTAAGAGTCGTTTGTAAGTTAGATGTTTGAAAGTAGGGGCCTGCCCTATATACTCAGCAGAAATTTGGGCCTTAGGTGTTGTTGTGGCCATAACACTGTAAGCCCTCACAGGGCCCTGCTGTGAAATATTAGATCAAGAATTGTAATTACATTCCCCTGTTGAACAGGGGCAGAAAAACTGGGCCTTTGGTGGTGGTGGTGCTGGTGCCACAACACTGTAAGTCCTCACTCGCTCTTGGTGGGTGCAGAAATGGGCCCTGCTGTGAAATATTAGATCAAGAATTGTAATTAAATGCCCCTGTTGAACAGGGGCAGAAAAATTGGGCCTTTGGTGGTGGTGGTGCCACAACACAGCAACCCCTCACAGACACTCTACTTGGAACGCAGAAACGAGCCCTGCTGCAAAGTATTGCATCAAAAATTGTAATTACACACCCCTGTTAAACAGGGGCAGAAAAATTGGGCACTGGTGCTGGTGCCACAACATTGCAACCCCTCACAGACACTCTAGTTGGAACGCAGGAACGAGCCCTGCTGCAAAGTATTGCATCAAAAATTGTAATTACAGGCCCCTGTTAAACAGGGGCAGAAAAATTGGGCCTTAGGCACTGGTGCTGGTGCCACAACACTGCAACCCCTCACAGACACTCTAGTTGGAACGCAGGAATGAGCCCTGCTGCAAAGTATTGCATCGAAAATTGTAATTACACGCCCCTGTTAAACAGGGGCAGAAAAATTGGGCCTTAGGCACTGGTGGTGGCGCCCAGAACCAAAAATGTTCTTACAAGCTATCAGCGTGATGATTGAGGAGGAAGAGGATAATTACTCAGGGATAGTCACTCAGCATCAGCATAGGCAGTCTTTGAAGGGATCTGAGATTTCAAAAAAAATTATTCGGTTACATCAGCATCAGGTGCTTGGTAGCTGGTGGTGATCCAAGACTGATTCATTTTTATGAAGGTCAGTCGATCGACCGAGTCGGTGGACAGATGCACCCTGTGATCGGTTACCACGCCTCCAGCAGCACTGAATGTGCGTTCTGAAAGAACGCTGGATGCAGGACAGGCCAGTAGCTCAATTGCATACTGTGCAAGCTCTGGCCAGTGATCCATCTTCAAGACCCAGAAACCCAGAGGATTTTCGGTGGGAAAGGTGTCCAAGTCTGATCTTGCCCCTAGGTATTCCTGCACCATGTAAAACAGACGCTGGCGATGGTTGCTGGAACCGATCATACCTTGGGGCTGCGGACCAAAAAATTGTCTGAACGCATCGGTCAGATGGCCACCTTCTCCACCGCTCCTTCTTTGACTGACCGAAGCCTCAGCAACACGTTGTCCAGAAACAGGAGTTTATAACCTCCCAGTCTCTGGGAACGCATTGCACAGACCTTTCTGCAAGGCCTCCCGAAGATGTTTCATCCTCTGCTCCCTCTGCGATGGCAAGATAAGGTCCGCAACCTTACCCTTGTAACGTGGATCAAGGAGGGTTGCCAGCCAGTATTGGTCCTTCTCCTTGATACCACGAATACAAGGATCCTTACGCAGGCTTTGCAGGATCAGGGAGGCCATGCAGCGTAGGTTTGCTGAGGCATTCGGTCCGGAGCCCTCTGGGTCACTAAGGACGACATGGTCCGCAGCCACCTCCTCCCAGCCACGTACAAGTCCATGTGTTTCTTGGGACTGATCCCTTAAAGACTGCTGCTGATGCTGAGTGCCAGGCTCCACCTCCATACTGACACAATCTTCCTCCTCCTCCTCCTCCTCCTCTTCCTGTGTGATCGGCGGGCACGCAGGAACACTGTCCGGATAAAGGGGTCCTTGAGAGCTAAGGAAGTCCTCCTCTTCCTGCCTCTGTTCTGCTTCAAGTGCCCTGTCCATTATTCCACGCAGCATGTGCTCCAACAGGTGGACAAGGGGGACAGTGTTACTGATGCATGCACTGTCACTGCTCACCATCCTCGTGGCCTCCTCAAATGGTGACAGGACAGTGGATGCATCCCTGATCATGGCCCACTGGCGTGGGGAAAAAAAACCAAGCTCCGCTGACCCTGTCCTGGTGCCATAGTCGCACAGGTACTCATTGATGGCCCTCTGTTGCATGTGCAGCTGCTGCAGCATGGCCAACGTTGAGTTCCACCTGGTGGACATGTCACAGATAAGGCGGTTCTTGGGCAGGTTAAACTCCTTTTGGAGGTCCGTCAGCCGAACACTGGCATTATATGACCGGCGGAAATGCACACAGACTTTCCTGGCCTGCCTCAGGACATCCTGTAAGCCCGGGTACCTGCCCAAGAACCGCTGCACCACCAAGTTAAGGACGTGAGCCAAACAGGGCACATGGGTCATTTGTCCCTGTCGGAGGGCAGAGAGGAGGTTGGTGCCATTGTCGCAAACCACCATTCCTGCCTTAAGTTGGCATGGCGTCGACCACCTCTGAACCTGCCCCTGCAGAGCTGCCCCAGTGTGGCTCCTGTCCCCCAAGCACACCAACTCAAGCACCGCATGGCATCTTTTGGCCTGCGTACTTGCGTAGCCCCTTGAACGGCTACGGAGCACCGCTGGTTCCAAGGACAAAGCACAGGAAGAGGCCATGGAGGAAGAAGAAGAGGAGGGGGTGGAGGAGAGAGGTGTGTCACAATCATTAGCATTTTGGAGGCGTGGTGGTGGAACAACCTCCAACAATACTGCACCTTGTCCTGCATCCTTCCCAGCTGCCAGCAGAGTCACCCAATGTGCTGTGAAACTTAGGTCACGTCCCTGTCCATGCCTGCTGGACCATGAGTCAGCGGTAATATGCACCTTACCGCTGACTGCCCTGTCCAGCAAGACATGGACATTGCCTTCCACATGCCGGTAGAGAGCCGGAATCGCCTTCCGTGAGAAAAAGTGGCATTTGGGTACCTGCCACTGAGGAACCACACATTCCACAAACTCACGGAAGGGGGCAGAGTCTACCAACTGAAAAGGCAGCAGTTGAAGTGCTAGCAATTTTGCCAAGCTAGCATTCAACCGCTGCGCATGTGGATGGCTGGGAGCAAACTTCTTTCGGCGGTGCAGCAGCTGGGGCAGGGAAATTTGCCTGGTACAATCTGACGTCGGTGTACCAAAAGCAGATTGCCCACAAGTACTTTGCTGTGACACACCTAATTCTACACCTTCATTCCTCTCAGTGCAGGTCTCAGAGAGGACTGAAGGTATAGTGGGGTTGGAGATCTCAGCTGATGAGGAGCAAGGAGAGGTCCTCTTTGTTCTTTGGTGTGGGTCTTTTAGATACGCTTGCCAACGAACTGCATGGCAGGTCAACATATGTCTGGTCAAGCATGTGGTACCCAAGCGGGAGATGTTTTGGCCACGCGAGATACGCTTGAGACATATGGTGCAAATAGCAGCGGTGCGATCTGATGCACTCGTCTCAAAAAAGGCCCACACCAAAGAACTTTTTGAATAACGCACAGAGACTGCAGCGCCCTGCACATGTGGAGCTTTGGGGTGTGATGCAGTCAATGTGCTGCCCTTAGGCTGGCCCCTGGCCATCCTGCTTCGTTGGTCATGTGCCGCCTCCTCCTCCTCCTCCTCTTCCTCTCTCCTATCAGGCACCCACGTTGAGTCAGTGACCTCATCATACCCTCCCTCCTCATCACTGGAGCAAACCTGGCAGTATGCTGCAGCAGGGGGAGCATGACTGCCAGATTGCTGTCCTTCTTGGGCACCCCCTCTGTCCGTGCTCATGTTACTGCCTTCATCGAGCTCAGTATCATCATCAGAGCCTTCCAAACGCTGGGCATCCTCCTGGAGCATGTACCCAACACTGTGGTCAAACAGTTCGAGGGACTCCTCAGGAGGACATGGTGGGGCTAGGGAAGGAGTCACTGATGACATTGAGCCGAGGGAAGAGGCCGCTGCTTTGCCAGACAAAGTACCCTGGGCATGGGTGAGAGAGGATGAGGAGGATGAGGACGGCTTGGTCATCCACTCGACCAAGTCTTCCGCATGTTGCGGCTCAACACGGCCAGCTGCCGAAAAAAAGGCCAAGCGTGTCCCACGGCCACGTGCTGATGAGGATGCACCGTCTCCACGACCAGCACTAGACACAGAGCCTGCTTGCCCTCTCTTATTGGCTTGTGACTGTCTTCCTCTCCTTCTTGGCCTTCCAGACATACTAATGGCCTGTAGCTGCACTAAGCTGGGAAATATATATATATATATATATATATATATATATATATATATATATATATATATATGTACTGCTACTGCAGCTAGCAAAATCAACTGCCTGCCTGTAGTATGAGAACACCACTAACCTTCTACAGATAGCTTTAGCTGAACACTGTGCAGAGCTCGCAAAAAACTAACTTGTAGGTTTAGCTGAACACTGTGAGGTGGACGCACCACATTAACTTGTAGTTTTAGCTGAACACTGTGAGCAGGACGCACTGCACTAACTTGTAGCTTTAGATGAACACTGTGCAGAGGTCTCACTACACCAACTTGTAGGTTTAGCTGAACACTGTGAGCAGGATGCACAGCACTAACTTGTAGTTTTAGCTGAACACTGTGAGCAGGACGCACTGCACTAACTTGTAGCTTTAGATGAACACTGTGCAGAGGTCTCACTACACAAACTTGTAGGTTTAGCTGAACACTGTGAGCATCACGCACAGCACTAACTTGTAGTTTTAGCTGAACACTGTGAGCAGGACGCACTGCACTAACTTGTAGCTTTAGATGAACACTGTGCAGAGGTCTCACTACACCAACTTGTAGGTTTAGCTGAACACTGTGAGCAGCACGCACAGCACTAACTTGTAGTTTTAGCTGAACACTGTGAGCAGGACGCACAGCACTAACTTGTGGTTTTAGCTGAACACTGTGAGCAGGACGTACTGCACTAACTTGTAGCTTGAGATGAACACTGTGCAGAGGTCTCACTACACCAACTTGTAGGTTTAGCTGAACACTGTGAGCAGGACGTACAGCACTAACTTGTAGTTTTAGCTGAACACCGTGAGCAGGACGCACAGCACTAACTTGTAGTTTTAGCTGAACACTGTGAGCAGGACGCACTGCACTAACTTGTAGATTGAGATGAACACTGTGCAGAGGTCTCACTACACCAACTTGTAGGTTTAGCTGAACACTGTGAGCAGCACGCACAGCACTAACTTGTAGTTTTAGCTGAACACTGTGAGCAGGACGCACAGCACTAACTTGTGGTTTTAGTTGAACACTGTGAGCAGGACACACTGCACTAACTTGTAGCTTGAGATGAACACTGTGCAGAGGTCTCACTACACCAACTTGTAGGTTTAGCTGAACACTGTGAGCAGGACGTACAGCACTAACTTGTAGTTTTAGCTGAACACTGTGAGCAGGACGCACAGCACTAACTTGTAGTTTTAGCTGAACACTGTGAGCAGGACGCACTGCACTAACTTGTAGATTGAGATGAACACTGTGCAGAGGTCTCACTACACCAACTTGTAGGTTTAGTTGAACACTGTGAGCAGGACGCACAGCACTAACTTGTAGTTTTAGCTGAACACTGTGAGCAGGACGCACTGCACTAACTTGTAGCTTTAGATGAACACTGTGCAGAGGTCTCACTACACCAACTTGTAGGTTTAGCTGAACACTGTGAGCAGGACGCACAGCACTAACTTGTAGTTTTAGCTGAACACTGTGAGCAGGACGCACTGCACTAACTGTAAATAGTCTAGTTGCCTGACTGTGGTACTCATAGGATCAAAAGAACACCAGCAATTTTATTCAGGTAGCTGTAAATACTGTAACAAGACAAGCCTGCCTGTCAGTAAGAAGATAACAGGAACGGATCTAGCTGAACACTGTGAGCAGGACGCATTGCACTAACTTGTAGCTTTAGATGAACACTGTGCAGAGGTCTCACTACACCAACTTGTAGGTTTAGCTGAACACTGTGAGCAGGACGTACAGCACTAACTTGTAGTTTTAGCTGAACACTGTGAGCAGGACGCACAGCACTAACTTGTAGTTTTAGCTGAACACTGTGAGCAGGACGCACTGCACTAACTTGTAGATTGAGATGAACACTGTGCAGAGGTCTCACTACACCAACTTGTAGGTTTAGTTGAACACTGTGAGCAGGATGCACAGCACTAACTTGTAGTTTTAGCTGAACACTGTGAGCAGGACGCACTGCACTAACTTGTAGCTTTAGATGAACACTGTGCAGAGGTCTCACTACACCAATTTGTAGGTTTAGCTGAACACTGTGAGCAGGACGCACAGCACTAACTTGTAGTTTTAGCTGAACACTGTGAGCAGGATGCACTGCACTAACTTGTAGCTTGAGATGAACACTGTGCAGAGGTCTCACTACACCAACTTGTAGGTTTAGCTGAACACTGTGAGCAGGACGCACAGCACTAACTTGTAGTTTTAGCTGACACTGTGAGCAGGACGCACAGCACTAACTTGTAGTTTTAGCTGAACACTGTGAGCAGGACGCACTGCACTAACTTGTAGCTTGAGATGAACACTGTGCAGAGGTCTCACTACACCAACTTGTAGGTTTAGCTGAACACTGTGAGCAGGACGCACAGCACTAACTTGTAGTTTTAGCTGAACACTGTGAGCAGGACGCACTGCACTAACTTGTAGCTTTAGATGAACACTGTGCAGAGGTCTCACTACACCAACTTGTAGGTTTAGCTGAACACTGTGAGCAGGACGCACTGCACTAACTGTAAATAGTCTAGTTGCCTGACTGTGGTACTAATAGGATCAAAAGAACACCAGCAATTTTATTCAGGTAGCTGTAAATACTGTAACAAGACAAGCCTGCCTGTCAGTAAGAAGATAACAGGAACGGATCTAGCTGAACACTGTGAGCAGGACGCATTGCACTAACTTGTAGCTTTAGATGAACACTGTGCAGAGGTCTCACTACACCAACTTGTAGGTTTAGCTGAACACTGTGAGCAGGACGCACTGCACTAACTGTAAATAGTCTAGTTGCCTGACTGTGGTACTAATAGGATCAAAAGAACACCAGCAATTTTATTCAGGTAGCTGTAAATACTGTAACAAGACAAGCCTGCCTGTCAGTAAGAAGATAACAGGAACGGATCTAGCTGAACACTGTGAGCAGGACGCACTGCACTAACTTGTAGCTTTAGATGAACACTGTGCAGAGGTCTCACTACACCAAATTGTAGGTTTAGCTGAACACTGTGAGCAGGATGCACCCCACTAACTTGTAGGTTTAGCTGAACACTGTGAGCAGGACGCACCTCACTAACTTATAGGTTTAGCTGAACACTGTGAGCAGGACGCACCCCACTAACTTGTAGTTTTAGCTGAACATTGTGAGCAGGATGCACCGCATTAACTTGTAGGTTTAGCTGAACACTGTGAGGTGGACGCACCACACTAACTTGTAGGTTAGCTAAACACTGTGAGCAGGACGCACCACACTAACTTGTAGGTTAGCTAAACACTGTGAGCAGGACGCACCCCACTAACTTGTAGGTTTAGCTGAACACTGTCAGCAGGACGCACTGCACTAACTGTAAATAGTCTAGCTGCCTGACCGTGGTACTAATAGGATCAAAAGAACACCAGTAATTTTCTTCAGGTAACTTTATATACTGTAACAAGACAATCCTGCCTGTCAGTAGGAAGATAACAGGAATGGATCTAGCTGAACACTGTGAGCAGGACGCACTGCACTAAATGTAAATAGTCTAGCTGCCTGACCGTGGTACTAATAGGATCAAAAGAACACCAGTAATTTTCTTCAGGTAGCTTTATATACTGTAACAAGACAAGCCTGCCTGTCAGTAGGAAGATAACAGGAACGGATCTAGCTGAACACTGTGAGCAGGATGCACTGCACTAACTGTAAATAGTCTAGCTGCCTGACTGTGGTACTAATATGATCAAAAGAACACAAGTAATTTTCTTCAGGTAGCTGTAAATACTGTAACAAGACAAGCCTGCCTGTCAGTAGGAAGATAACAGGAACGGATCTAGCTAAACTGAATACAGTGTATGTATATATGCAACACCTGGGATGCATATATATATATATATATATATATATATACACAATACACTGTAAGTGCAGCTAAACTGACTGACTGTTCTGCCTAATCTATCTAACTCAAATCAAATGTCACTGTCTGTCTCTCTCTCTCTCTCAATGAACGCCGGAACACACACTACACAGGGCCGCCGTGCAGGCGGCCTTATATAGTGTAGGGCGTGTACTAAATCCCCTGAGCCATAATTGGCCAAAGCCTCCTTGGCTTTGGCCAATTACGGCTCTCTGTTCAGACGGCGCTGTGATTGGCCAAGCATGCGGGTCATAGTGCATGCTTGGCCAATCATCAGCCAGCAATGCACTGCGATGCCGCAGTGAATTATGGGCCGTGACGCGCCACACGAATTTGGCGTGAACGGCCCATATCGTTCGCAATTCGGCGAATGGGCGAACAGACAATGTACGAGTCGAACATGGGTTCGACTCGAACACGAAGCTCATCCCTACTCTGGATATAGCCAGTACACTCACTACATGTGTTTTGACCCTGTAGGGGTGCAAGAATATGGTGAGTGGGGAACCGAAGGGGCACACGGAAGTCACTTGATTTATTGCTCATCTGTGGCTAAACCGAGGCATGAGTCACTTTGGACAAGCACAAGTCACTTAAAATGTTGCTATTTTGCACTACTTGAGATTGAACTTGATAATAGATTTTTTACTTTTTTTTCAGTTTTCTATACTTTTTTCACTGGACCTTAACCTCATTTATTCCTATGATAATTCTTCACCAGATATATATTTTTTAATATATATTATTTTGCACATTTACTATATATTGCTTGGGATGAACTATTGAGGATGAAATTTGATTGCCTTTGTTGATTTGATAAGATTACTATTACCTTTTGCACATTTTAATTTGGGATTGGGTGTTGGACATATGGTTGTAAATAGCACAATTAACAGAGCATTATTAATACACTATTTGATCTAGGTCACAGGGTGAGTACACCCTCTATGACATCTACCTCACAAATTGGGAAATCACTCACCATCCATCTGAGAAGAGTGACCTATTGGAGTATCACCCTTCAGGTGACGGGAGTAATTATCACTCATTTATTACATATTCACCTGGGAGGAGTGACTCATTGTAGAGAATCACTCTTCAGGTGATGGGCAGCGCCACCCACCCCTACATTTACACAATCTTTAAACTACTAAACCTCATGCCTCACCTCTGCTGCTGGCTGACAGGAATGCGTCTGAAGTTGAAACTGACAGCCATCATGTCAGCAAACCCCCCACAATCACCATGTTCCCAATGTGCCTGCACTACTCCCTCTTCTCACCACCATGCGAGAAATGTCACCACAACTGTGCCTGTACACCTCCTCATTACTGCACTTGACCCTTATCCTCCCCTCCTGCTCTCACCACCTTTCTCATATGCTCTCATTTCCCTCACCATTGCACAAACACCTACCTATGCATTTACTGCCACTGCACCAATGCATGCCTCGGCACTTGCCATCACGTTACCAATGTATTTAGTCTTTTCAATGAATGTGCACTCTTTAGTTATTTTATTTAGCATCTATTACACTTGTTACTGTAGTGCAATTTCTAATTCTGTGGTACCCCAAAGAGTCAAGATTACATAGAGATGGGTATTACCTCTTTGATATAGCTACATGCAAACAGAGTATATATGGTAAAAAAGCAGGAGTAGTATGGCGCTGCCCTTATGGAGACAAAATTTTTTTTTCCCTTCTTTGTAGTGAATGTATTGCCTAGTGTCCTTATAGAATTGCTTCTAAAACCTGTATATGTTCAAAAGTTGAATAAAACTGACTGGTGGTGAATATTTCTATTAAAAATGAAAATACAACAACTGGTGCTCCAATTGTTCAACAAAAGTAGTTGTGGATATGGATACAATATCATCTAGGTGGAAAGTGTTAAAAACAATACAATACCACCTAAGTGGAAAGTATTAGAAAATGGTAAAAAAGCAGGAGTAGTATGGCGCTGCCCTTATGGAGACAAAAAGATATTTTCTTCTTTGTAGTGAATGTATTGCCTAGTGTCCTTATAGAATTGCTTCTAAAACCTGTATGTGTTCAAAAATTGAATAAAACTGTGACTGGTGGCGAATATTTCAATTAGAACTGAAAATACAACAACTGGTGCTCCAATTGTTCAACAAAGGTGCATTGTGCCCTTTAAATTAAGTAATAAAGTAGTTATGGATATAGATACAATATCATCTAGGTGGAAAGTGTTAAAAAAAGAAAAAAAAGGAAAAAAAGGAAAACAGGAATAGTATGGCGCTGCCCTTATGGAGACAAAAAAAAAAAAAATCCTTCTTTAAAATGACTTTATAATTCCTAAAATGTGTGTGCCAAAAATGAATAAATATGTGATTGGTGCCAAGTCCTTACTGTTAAAAGTACAATTACAACATAAGGTGCTTCAATTATTCAACAAAAGTGCATGGTGCAGCATCACTAAAGTGACCAGTGTTAAATCATACAAATCCATACAACATTGTGCAAAATATACATCATAAATAGTGACTCTTGTGCTGTGACCAGTATTAGTTGGATAGGAAAAGTTCAGTTTATGAAAAAAACAAGGTTTTTTTGGAGTATTTTGTAGTGTTCAATCTCTGAGGGTCAAATATCTGTAGGAAAGCTTCTTATCCAGGTGCTGGTTTCTTTAATTAGTGCCTTGTCTGCATGCTCTGACAATGCTTGCACTCACCGGATTCTAGTTTCCCCTGCAGGGGTATGGATGGTCACAGTGTCTGCCACTGTGTAGCAATCAAGGATATCCCCCAAACTTTACTTGCGTATTGTGGTGTAGTAATTACATGTAAAGGAAAGAAGGTATGCCCATCGCGTAAAACCATAGGAGAACTTTTATTAAAACTTAATAGACAAATGTACTCACATTTCAAATGAACAAATCAAGCATGCCAAAAGTTAGCGAATTTCCTTTGTTAGAGGTGCTGCAAGACGTTCGTAACCCGCCCTACGCACGTTTCGTCTTCAGACTTCTACTTGTCTATTAAGTTTTAATAAAAGTTCTCCTATGGTTTTACGCGATGGGCATACCTTCTTTCCTTTACATGTAATTACTACACCACAATACGCAAGTAACGTTTGGGGGATATCCTTGATTGCTACACAGTGGCAGACACTGTGACCATCCATACCCCTGCAGGGGAAAGGAGAATCCGGTGAGTGCAAGCATTGTCAGAGCATGCAGACAAGGCACTAATTAAAGAAACCAGCACCTGGATAAGAAGCTTTCCTACAGATATTTGACCCTCAGAGATTGAACACTACAAAATACTCCAAAAAGAACTTGTTTTTTTCATAAACGGAACTTTTCCTATCCAACTAATACTGGTCACAGCACAAGAGTCACTATTTATGATGGATATTTTGCACAATGTTGTATGGATTTGTATGATTTAACACTGGTCACTTTAGTGATGCTGCACCATGCACTTTTGTTGAATAATTGAAGCACCTTATGTTGTAATTGTACTTTTAACAGTAAGGACTTGGCACCAATCACATATTTATTCATTTTTGGCACACACACTTTAGGAATTATAGTCATTTTAAAGAAAGATTTTTTTTTTGTCTCCATAAGGGCAGCGCCATACTATTCCTGTTTTCCTTTTTTTCCTTTTTTTTCTTTTTTAACACTTTCCACCTAGATGATATTGTATCTCTATCCATAACTACTTTATTACTTAATTTAAAGGGCACAATGCACCTTTGTTAAACAATTGGAGCACCAGTTGTTGTATTTTCAGTTCTAATAGAAATATTCGCCACCAGTCACAGTTTTATTCAATTTTTGAACACATACAGGTTTTAGAAGCAATTCCATAAGGACACTAGGCAATACATTCACTACAAAGAAGAAAATATCTTTTTGTCTCCATAAGGGCAGCGCCATACTACTCCTGCTTTTTTACCATTTTCTAAAACTTTCCACTTAGGTGGTATTGTATTGTTTTTAACACTTTCCACCTAGCTGATATTGTATCCATATCCACAACTACTTTTGTTGAACAATTGGAGCACCAGTTGTATTTTCATTTTTAATAGAAATATTCACCACCAGTCAGTTTTATTCAACTTTTGAACATATACAGGTTTTAGAAGCAATTCTATAAGGACACTAGGCAATACATTCACTACAAAGAAGGGAAAAATTTTTTTTATCTCCATAAGGGCAGCGCCATACTACTCCTGCTTTTTTACCATTTTCTAATACTTTCCACTTAGGTGGTATTGTATGTGTAGAGGCAGCAGCCATATCCATAACTAAAACATTCAATTAATTGCGCGGATTTACCCCATACACCTACTAAAACACAGTATATAGTTAATGATAGAAGCGTGAGTGATCATTAAAAAATTGGCTCATTAAGCTTCACATTTTTGTAAACCTTTCCCTTAAAATATGCTAGAAATCTGAATAACATTATAAAATTATTGGTTGCCCCTTGCGATAGGTACAGGAGAATTTAATTAGGCAGTGTATCATTTGCAGTGAACCATAGTAACCGATCAAAACTCAGAAACTGCATTCATAATACTTAACGATTAATTTTGGATCCTCTCAGTAATGAAGACCTCTATATTTATTTATGTGAGTAAGAGGCTTTGTATGTCTTTTCTGCCAAAAAATTGTATTTTTACCTGTATACTAGCAATTGTTTAAAATTGTACATTGACTGTCATAAATGTGCAGTGCAGTGTAGAGTGCCAGCATCTGAAAGATGCCAAGAATGTAGCCAGGTGCTAGGATAAGGTAACTTTAATGTGCATGCGCAGTGGTTACATCATCAGTCCTCACCCAAAGGGTGAAGAAAGAAGATGCTAGGCCCAGAAAAACACATAGCAGCCAATCATAATTAAACTTTCTTTCACTTGAGTTTTATTATATTCTACAGAAATGGCAAGAAAAAGTAAACTGTTTCGTATCCAAAAATCTGTGCAAGGATATTAACACATACAGAAGAAGTAGTCTCTCTGCAAATTTGTAACATTCAACAATAACATAGGGGTGAAGGTCCCATGCAATATCGTACCAGTATGTAATCAATCAGAGCCCTGCCTGGAAATACAATTTGCTTTGTTTTGTAAAAAAAAGCCTTTCAACTAGGGGCTCTTCTGCTATAGAGAACAGTGCAGTCATCCATAGGACCAAATAGAAGTACCCCTCTTGCTCGAAGGCATAAAAAGGAAAAAGAGGAAAGGGCATGCTTTCGTGGCGAGAGTCCAGAAAGAGAGATAGGACATTGAGAAAGAGAAAATAAAATAAAATGATTTAAAAAAAGGGGATGGGGGGATGGGAGAGGGGGAAGACCACCTCTGTCCTAGAGGTTCACTGTAGGTATGTTGACCCATAATGTTGTATTACAATTCTAGAAAGTGTGTAAGTGGTTGCGTTAGAGGGCAATAATCTAGCCAGGGCTGTGAAATGCATAAAAAATTGTCTTGTGTGTCAGTTAATATCGTCATCAGTTTCTCATTCACCAAAATACAATGCACCCGGCTTTTCACCTCATCGCAGTTGAGAATCTGAGACTTCCCTGGTTTTGCAATCTCCTGCTTCGCAGTGGAAAATAAATGTGTCACTAGGGTACGTTCTCATTTGGCAATGCCTGCGATCGGTTTGTGTAAGTGCGCCTCCCAAGGATCTTTGCCCAGGTTTATATGTAACACCAAGTTGATCATGTTGTAGACTCTGATCCACAGGCTCTTAATTCTAGAGGTCAAAATAAAATAAAAGGTCTGCAGTCACCAGTGATACACCTCCATCCTCATCCTTATATACATATACAAAAAAAGAGAGTCGCCCTGGGACTTTAAATGAAATGGTCACAGTTAGAAATCTGAGTAACAAGAGTAATAGCAGTATAAATGTTTATTAAAATTAATGTGCATACATGGATAATATAGCATATTAGCCCAGCCAATGGATTTGCACATAATGAAGAGAATAAATAAAGTTGATACAAATGTTATACAATGCAGTATATACAAATGCATGCATCAGAAAACCCGACACGCGCTTCGCGAGATCATTGCTCATTCATCAGGGGTGGATGCGGTTGAGATGTATCTAAATAGACAAAAAGACCTTAGAGGTCGTCCATCATATATGTTTCATGTCTCCTAGGTCTGAGCATCCCCTAAAGCATCTAGAGGGGTAGGAGGGGAGGCATTTCGCAATTCTAGCTGGGGTAAAGTACCATTGAGACAGAATTTTGAAAGAGTTTTCTAAAGTTATAACATTGTGGGAAGAGCAGAATAATGCCTCCCAGTTTTTTTCCCATGTCTCTGGGGTTTGCGTGGCACCAAAGTCCCTTTCCCAACTGGAGCAGTTAAGCAGGACTCGGAAGTTAGAATTGTTTAGTATAGAAGAGTATAATAGGGAGATAAGGCCATAATTAATCTTTCAATGGAATTACTGATCTAGGTACCTTTTTGATTAGTGGCTACTGCACTACACATCATCACTGCTTTTGGCACTGACATAATATATAAGACCATTAATTCTGTGAAAGGGCAGAACTAGATAGATAGATAGATAGATAGATAGATAGATAGATAGATAGATAGATAGATAGATAGATAGATAGATAGATAGATAGATAGATAGATAGATAGATAGATAGATAGATAGATAGATAGATAGATAGATAGATAGATAGATAGATAGAATATTACATCACACTAAACAAAAGTTGCCCATAACAGATAATAGAAATCACAATTCATATAATAGTGGAAGCTTGAGCTGTGTCATGTCCATGCCCAACTAATTGCATATGATTGTGGAGCCAAATATGTATGCATTCTTTACATAGATAAATAAAGCTTTTTAAAGAATTTTACTAGGCAAGACTGACACCAGAGCAATTATTTAAAAATCCACTTATGAAACACATGTACAACATTATGTTTCAGATTTCAAAGTTGATGAAGTGAGGAAAAGGCACATATGTTGT
Source organism: Lithobates clamitans (assembly GCA_037952925.1). Classification (NCBI taxonomy): domain Eukaryota; kingdom Metazoa; phylum Chordata; class Amphibia; order Anura; family Ranidae; genus Lithobates; species Lithobates clamitans. Next base: position 4,496,904 of record JBBGZY010000603.1, on the reverse strand, counting down.
TTGCAGAGAAAACGGCACATTTGATTTAAACATCTGGGTCATGCAGCTGCCCAAGCTACTTGGGTAAAAGCCTGTGCCAATTTTGAACATTAACTGTGTTGATTGTATGATCTCATGATATTCACTTCCTCCCCCAGTATCTGAAAAACTCATATTTGCTAATTTAGTACAAAGAATCTAATCCAGTAATTAGTAATGAAGTAGCTAGAGATTTTTTTTATTCCCTGGGCAAGATTTGCTACAGACCAACCTCAACTGCAATATAATTACACAAAACAGGACATCTGGGCTTATTTAATAAGAAGTGTAATGAGCAGGAATTATGTACACAGTGCAAGCATCAATAAAAGCCAATCAGGTATTAGCTTACATTAGTTTAGAGCACTCAGAACAGTGATTGAAGAATGATTCTTGATTGACTTTATTGAGTTTCTCTTCAAAGTTAAAGTTCTTAAATTCCTAAATTGCGTATAAACCATATACTGGTCATTTATACTATTGAAGAGCATACAATTATAAGTATCATCATTATTAGTAGTAATTCAAATGCATAGTTACAAAAAAAATACTTTTAGTGTTAATAGTAATAAATGTAAATAACATTTAAAATATTTTTTTAGATTTACAAAAGTGTAAAAAATGGGGTAAGGCGGGCTAATTCTTGATTGGAATGATCAATTTTCTCTTTAAAATAGAACTGCAGACAAACAGCTAAAAACATACAGTGCCTTAAAAAAGTATTCATACCCATTGAAATTTTCCACATTTTGTCATGTTACAACCAAAGACGTAAATGTATTTTATTGGGATTTTATGATAGATCAACACAAAGTGGCACATAATTGTGATGTGGAAGGAAAATGATAAGTGGTTTTGAAAATGTTTTACAAATAAATATCTGAAAAGTGTGGCGTGCATTTGTATTCAACCCCTGAATTCAGTACTCTGACACCCCTAACTAAAATTGCCTTCAGAAGTCACCTAATTAGTAAATAGAGTCCACCTGTGTGTAATTTAATCGCAGTATAAATACAACTGTTCTGTGAAGCTCTCGGAGGTTTGTTAGAGAACCTTAGTGAACAAACAGCATCATGAAGGCCAAGGAACACACCAGACAGGTTAGGGATAAAGTTGTGGAGAAGTTTAAAGAAGGGTTAGGTTATAAATATATATCTCAAGCTTTGGACATCTCACGCAGCACTATTCAATCCATCATCCGAAAATGGAAAGAGTATGGCACAACTGCAAACTTACCAAGACATGGCCGTCCACATAAAGTGACAGGCCGGGCAAGGAGAGCATTAATCAAAAAAGCAGCCAAGAGGCCCGTGGTAACTCTGGAGGAGCTGCAGAGATCCACAGCTCAGGTAGGAGAATCTGTCCACAGGACAACTATTAGTTATGCACTCCACAAATCTGGCCTTTATGGAAAAGTGGCAAGAAGAAAACCATTGTTGAAAGAAAGCTATAAGAAGTCCCATTTGCAGTTAGCCATGTGGGGGAAACAGCAAACATGTGGAAGAAGGTGCTCTGGTCAGATGAGTCAAAAATTGAACTTTTGGCCTAAAAGCAAAACGCTATGTGTTATGGAAAACTAACACTGCACATCACCCTGAACACACCATCCCCACATGGTGAAACTTGGTGGTGGCAGCATCATGTTGTGGGGATGCTTTTCTTCAGCAGGGACAGGGAAGCTGGTGAGAATTGATGGGAAGATGGATGGAGCCAAATACAGGGCAATCTTAGAAGAAAACCTGTTAGAGTCTGCAAAGGACTTGAGACTGGGGCAGAGGTTCACTTTCCACCAGGACAATGACCCTAAACATACAGCCAGAGCTACAATGGAATGGTTTAGATCAAAGCATATTCATGTGTTAGAATGGCCCAGTCAAAGTCCAGACCTAAATCTAACTGAGAATCTGTGGCAAGACTTGAAAATTGCTTTTCACAGACGTTCTCCATCCAAACTGACAGAGCTTGAGCTATTTTATGAAGAAGAATGGGCAAAAATGTCACTCTCTAGACTTGCAGCTGTTAGTGCAGCGAAAGGTGGCTCTACAACGTATTGGCTCGGGGGGGGGGGGCTGAATACAAGTAGAGCTGTAACATCATAATGTGCTAATTAATATCCTTAGAGCTGAGTAAACTAGATTTAACTGATCATACTGGAATCGGGGGGGGGGGGGGGGGGGGGGGCATGCCACACTTTTCACATATTTATTTGTAAAAAAAAAATTGAAAACCATGTATCATTTCCCTTCCACTTCACAATTATGTGGCACTTTAGGTTGGTCTATCACATAAAATCCAAATAAAATACACTTACGTTTTTGGTTGTAACATGACAAAATGGAAAATTTCAAGGGGTGTGAATACTTTTTCAAGACACTGTATCTGAACTGGCATATCTGCCAAATGATTGATAATTTTGTCTGGTCATTTTTATGATTCATATACAGTACCTCTGTTACTTAGCTAAGCCAGGAAGGTGACACTTCTTTCTCTATTGGAGCTTGGAGATACATGGGTTTTGTCTCCACATTTGCTTCCTGCTGATTGGACAATAAAGAAGCAGAGACACACTGATAAGTTGTGGAAAGCAAGGGCAATAAGTATGGGGAACTGTGCTCGAAAACACATGTCTTAATTGAAGAAGCCTGATAAACATCCAGTTAGGCAGCCAAAATACCACCCACATTCTGTGAAAGGTAAGAAGATGTCCCTCAGGCATAACTTGTTGGAGTGTTTAAATTCCATATTTCAACCAAACACTAGATTCTGGTATGAATCAAAGGTGTGAGAGGCTCAAATTACCCTAAAGCAGTGTATGAGGAGAAATAGCGTTCACCTCTCCAATACAACTACTCGTTTTTCTCCAAACCATAACTGGGGATTGTAATATTTGGATTGGAGCAGTTGCATATTTCAGAGTAAGTAAGTAAGACTCCAACATGCAGCTCAAGAGTCACCACAGGATTATTTAAATGCATTTACTTTTAAAGGAATACACAACTGCATTCTGTGGCATTTTTTATATTTGTGGAGTTCATCTTTAAAAACTTAGGGGGTGGAAACTATCAAACTAACAAAAATGTGCTCCTTATCTGATTTATAAAGTCCCTGTATATGCAGCCGATTCCAGTATGATCAGTTAAATCTAGTTTACTCAGCTCTAAGGATATTAATTAGCACATTATGATGTTACAGCTCCACTTGTATTCACCGAGAGCTAGAAAAAACAGTTCACTGCACTCATGTACACAGTGCTCAAGGTCTTGCGCAATGTGCTAATTAGTTTAAATGTGAGAGGTTTTATTTGACATTGACAGTGATTGATTCACTAACAGATTTAAATGTTAAAAAATTTTAATTTCACTAAGCTAATGTTCACTTATCTTTGTGAATATTGTGAATCTCTGTTCATTGTAAATACTCGATCATGTGCAAGGTCTCTAAAAAAATTGTTCCTTATACACTGTCACTTTGCAAAGTGAAAATGTTCTACTTTTTTAAAGTGGATCTCCCCATCTTTACTAAAACTAACAACAAAAGCATAATCTTAACAAACAATAAAGTTTTTCACTTATTTGCCTCTAAATATTAACTTTAGTCCAGTCTCATAGTTTTTTATTCATTTCTATCTGAAACTCCAGGGCCAGGATTGAATCTAAGGGGAAAACCTATTATATTTTTTTAAATTTCCCGTTAAAGCAGAAATACACTGCATCTGAGCACCACAAACCAAAAGTGCTATTTAACCATTTCAATACCAGACACTTATGCACCTACTTGCCAAGACCAATTTTCAGCTTTCAGTGCTCTCACATTTTATTTTTTCAAAATATTTTTATTGAAAATTTGGTGGTACAAATATGAAATGAGGTACATGTATGGTAGTATTCATTACCAGTAAATTGCATAACAAAACTTGTGTTAACATGGGTACGCACGAAATAGGGTGCATGGTTACAAGTTTAAAACTATATAACTTCAATCATGAGTATCAACATAAACCAAAGTAAGATATATACTACTTTTAATCTTGAGTAAATGGAGGGAAGTAGGTTGGGAGGTGGTAATAGGGGAGAGGAGGAAGGAAGAGATAGGGAGAGAGGAAAGGAGGTAGGAAATGGAAGAGGGGAAAGAGGAGAGGAGGAGAGGGGGAAGAAGAGAAGAAAGAGAGAGAGAAAGTAGAGCAAAAGACAGAGCATCTGGTATTGTAGCCCTATATCATATAACCAATGTTCTAAGGTCTGTTCTTTTCATACTAATGAACCCAGGGAAGCCACAACTCATGCAGCCTGGAGTATGAGGGTTTACCTCCTGAGAGCAGTGACTCGTAAGTATAGTGATTTTGTACTAATGCCATAACTTCTGCACTGCATGGGATTTCTGTTGTTTTCCATCTTCTGGTAATGAGTAGTTTGGTTGCCAGCAACACATGGGTGTTGATGAGCCTGAGCTTGGGTGGAATCAGTTCTATGGTTAGATGCAGGATGCTAAGTTGGAGAGTTAGGATGATGGGATACTGCTGTATATTTTGTAAAATGTTTTCAATCTCTGACCATAGTTTCCTTATAGATGGGCACGTCCACATAATGTGTAAGAGGGTACCTGTGTGAGTGCACTCCCTCCAACAACAAGAAGTTGAAAGTGGTTGGAAATTTGCCAGCCGCTGAGGTGTCAGGTACCGCCTCATCATTATCTTTTGTGTTAATTCCCACAGGGAGGTGCAGTTAGTAGTTTTGTATACTGTTTTTATGGCTGTTTGCCATTGCTGGTCAGTAAACTGGGTCTGTAGATCATGTTCCCAATCAGTAATGGGTTTAGATTTGTGAAATACTGCCTTTTCTTGTAGTGTAGAGTAAAAGACGGAAGTCCCTTTGGAATTTGTGTTGTCTGTGAAAAGGAAATTCCATATCTTAATAGGTAGTGTATTTTCCAGAGTGGGATGTGCTGCTACACATTGTTGAAGTCTGTAGTAATTAAAGTAGTCTTTGGCGGGTGCATTATATTCTCTGTGCATTTGGGAGAAGAGTTTACCTGTTACCTTGGGTCGGAGTGCTGCTATGTGGGTTACCTGGTTAGATAGCCAGGTGGGTATGGTGAGGTCTGGAGACAGGAATTGAAGCACATTCAAGGGTATTTGGACGGTCTTGGTCAGCAGGTGTGACCATTTGATGTTGTGTAAGGTTTTCCATGCTTTGATGGAAGCTTGAATGGTTGGGGAGTAGTGGTGCAAATGCGATTGTCTGGAGACAGTACTGAATAGCTAGTCTTTATGGTTATTCCCTGGTGTCAGGTTGTTTTCTATGTCGCCCCAGAGCATGGTAGACTTTATGGCCAACCAGTCTTTTAATTGGGAGAGTATAGTAGCTAAGTAATAGTCTTTCAGGTCGATGTACCCCATTCCCCCTGCAGATCTATGTTTGATAAGTTTGGCATGATTACTCCTGGGTTTTTCCCTTGCCACACGTAGTGACTTATTATGGATTATAGTGAGCGTATGTGGGAATGGGAAAGTGGTAGTGGTAGTGTTCTGAATATGTACAATATTTTGGGCAGGACTAGCATTTTAAATGCTGCTAGACGTCCTGACCAGGAAAATTCATGCTTGGACAGTTTGGTTGTTTCTCTTAGAAGCATTTGTTTGGCTTCAACATAGTTAGCGGCGAATAGACCTTTTCGTGGATTTAGTGAGGGTGATACCTAGATATGAAATCCCCTTTTCTGCCCAGGGATAAGTAAAGCTGTTTCTAAGTTAGTTGCTAGTTACTGCATCTAGTCCTAGGTCTATTATGTAGGATTTGTTTTCATTCACCTTATAATACGATATGGTACCAAACCTGTGTAAAAATTGATGTACCGAAGCCAGGGAAGATAGGGGGTTAGTGATCATAATTATCACATCGTCAGTGAATAGGTTTATTCTGTGTTCAGTAGATCCTATTTTTAGGCCAGTGATCGCCGGGTTTGTTCTTATATGTTCTGTGAGTGGTTGAATCATGAGATTAAAGATAAGTGTCAAAAGTGGGCATCCTTGCCAGGTACCATTGGTGATTTTGAATGGTTTGGTTAGCATTTCAGAAGTGTATACTTGAGCAATTGGGGTTGAGTATAATGCTTGTATGGCTGACAGAATATGTCCCTGAAATCCAAATTTGCAAAAGGTCACCTTTAGATAGGACCAGTGAACCCTGTTGAATGCCTTCTCTGCATCCAAAGAGAGGAGCAGAGAAGGCGTCCGAGATGACTCAGTTGTGTGGATCAAGTTTATAATTCTGCATGTAGCATCGAATGTTTGTCTCCCTTTCGTAAATCCTGATTGATCTCTATTAATCAACATGGGCATTAAGTTTATTAATCTTGTGGCTATAAGTTTTGCGTATATCTTTGTATCTAGATTAAGAAGTGATATGGGCCGAAAAGTTTGTGGAGAAGTGGGTTCTTTCCCCGGCTTCGGTAATGTGATAATCAGTGCATTTAACATTTCCTGTGGGAGAGAGGAGGAAGAGGCAGCGTCATTGCATACTCAAAAAGGGTGATAGTACGGATCTAAACTGTTTATAATATTCACCCGTGAGGCCATTCGGGCCAGGAGATTTGTTAGCTGGAAGGGCAGCTATGATTGTTAAGATTTCTTGTGTTGTGAATGGAGCATTTAATGTTGTGAGTTGGGAGGTGTTAATTTGGAGAGGTTTATTTCTTGTAGAAATGCTTCTATGTCGTGTGTGGAAGGTTGTGTGGTAGAAGGATCATCTTTGAGGTTGTACAGTGTGCTATAATAGAGGCTGAACGCATCAGCTATAGCTTGCGGATCTAATAATTTTTTCTGTGTGGTAGGATGATGAAGATGTGTGATTTTGGATTTGGTATAATGTCCTTTTAATCTGGTGGCCATGGTTTTCCCTGCCTTGTTACCTGTGGAATAATGTATTGCTTTAAAGCGAGTTTTGGCTTTTTCAAATGTGTCTAATAGGTGTGTTCTTAATTCTTGTCTAAGACGGTTTAATTCAGTTTTTAGGGTAGGGTCTGGAGAAGTTTGGTTTTGTGTCTCTAGAGTTTTAATACTAGAGGTGAGTGTGTCTATACGCTGTGATCTCCTCTTCCTCTCTCTTGTACTCACTTGCATAATGATGCCCCTTATGAATGCATTATGGGCATTCCACAAACTGGTAACGTTAGATACAGTCCCTTCATTTAGTTTGAAAAATTCTTCCAGGTTCTTCTGGATTTAGGCTGAGTGTTCTTGCGAATGCAAGATCTGGGGTTTGGCTCTCCAAATCAGTGGGCAAGTCTTGGTTGGTGTGTCCTCCGTTGTTATGGTGATCAATGCGTGATCAGACCATGTTATAGTGGATATATATAGTGGATATATTCAAATAAGTTATTTTGGGTAAAAGCCATTTGTCTACCAAAAAGTAGTCAATCCGTGTGTATGAGTTGTGGCGATGTGAGAAAAATTCTGTTCGGTGGTGTGATGACACCTCCAGACATCGTATATGTCATTTGTCCTTATGAAGGACCCCATGGGGCATGAAAGTCTCCTGTTGCATGAGGAAGTGTCAATGGTGTTGTCTGGTACTATGTTGGAGTCTCCACATAGAACGAGGTGGCCGTGACGGAAATCATTAATCTTTTTCATCAGCTTTTTTAGAAATCTGATTTAGTTAGAGTTGGGTATGTAGATATTTACTATGGTATATCTGATGCTATTTAGGGTGCAGTCGAGTGCGAGGAATCTTCCCTCTTCATCTACTAGGCTATTGTGCAGGGTGAATGCGACTGAGTTTTTAATAGTTATTAGAACCCCATTTTTCTTCAAAGGTCCAGAGGCTTTGAATATTTGGGTAAAGGGAGTATTGGTGCAGACTGGTTCTGCTTTCAGCATAAAGTGGGTCTCTTGGATGCACAGTACGTCACTATGAGAGTCTAGTGCGGTGCACCACATAGATTTTCGTTTAGCTGGGTGGTTCAACTATTTAGCGTTAAGTGATAGGAATTTTGGCATCTTAGGTATAGGAGTGCAGATGTTATGTAGGGTGTGTTTCACTTACAGTTAGTAGAGTAGTTTTTTCTCATTCAGAGAAAGTTGGGTGCTTTCTTCTTGATGACAGTAGGCTCATTGAGGAGTTGTTGATATTTCGTGGCTGGACTGTCTCCAGTGCTCTTAGAAAAAAAGAAGGTGAGTGGGGAGTTATAGGATAGACTGTGGATAAAGCAGCAGTAACAGTAGAGAGTAAGGGGTAACAAGTGTCAGCAGTGTGTTTTGGAACTGCTGGCGTTTGTGAAGGTGAAAGTTTGTGAACTATCTGCTGCGAGCAGGCACCGAGGCAGAGTGCAACACTTGTATATCTTGTGTGGGTGTGGTAGCACCATTAACCTGGTGCTGAGTTTGCAGTAGTTGTAGGATGGCTGTTAGTAGAGGTGTGTTCCTTCTCGTGGTGCTTTGGTTTTGTTTGCGCCACTTCATCAGGAATAATTCCCCAAGTGCGTAACATTTGAAATCCCTCTTCAACAGTATTGATATTATGCTTCTCCCCATTTTTGTTCACAATGAGCTTGGTCAGGAATGCCCATTGGTAGGGAATCTTGTGGTTGTTAAGAGGTTTGATGATGGTGCTCAATTGGCGCCTCTGTTGGCGAGCATATTGGGAAATATCTGCATACAATTGTGGTATCATGTATGGTGCAGGAAGTTGCCCAAGGTGTCTTGCTTTGACTAGGAGCATGTCTTTTGCATGGTAGAAGTGCACTCGCATCAAGACATCCCTAGAAATGCTGGCAGGAAGGTGTGGGGGTTTGGGAAGGCAGTGAATACAGTCGATAATAGTTTCCATTGGGGACAGGTCAGGCAGGAGTGTAGATATTAACTTCCTGAGGTAGGGGTTGAGATCAGGTGGTAGAATTGATTCAGGTATGCCCCTTATTTTGATGTTGTTACGTCTGGACCTGTCCTTGAGTTCTGCCATCTTGACTCTGACCCAGTGTTGTTCATCTTGAGTGTGGTTGTGGGCATCAACAAGGTCACTAACCGTTTTAGTCATGGCAGTCATTCATTGTTCAATATGATCGACTTTCTGATCCATAAAGGACAATTCATCTTTAAATGTTTTAAACATAGTGGAAATGTCATTATGCAGCGAGCTGTGAAGTGACATAAGTATCTCCTTCATGGTTGTGCCAAGAACTGGCATGTTAGATGTAGGAAATGCTGCTATAGGTGATGGTTGGGCCTGCTGTGTGAGGATAGTGTCCAGAGCAGGGCTTACCTCATGATGCTACGGTCCAGAATCCAGGCGCATCCGTGCTTTAGCAGGACCGTTACTGACCGAGGATAATTGTGGAGTTGAAGGGGAGGTTGGAGTATCATCTGAGGGGGATATTTCATCTCCCTCTGCATCAGAGAGATTAGTGTATGCAGCGGTGCTGTGTGATGAGGAGCCGCAGGCGCCATCTTGGATTCGTCCTCCGGGTGGCACTTTGAAGAAGTCTGTCAGCTTCTTCGGCTGTCTGTACTCCTTCCTTTTCCGGGATAATATGGGCTGGTACCCCGATGAGTGGGGGTCATTTGTTGCTGTCCTGTGATTGTGGATTAGCGGTGCTATTGCTTGGTTTTCCGTTCGGTGCAGGAGCTGTCTGATTAAGCGTCCATACTGTTCGGTGCTAGCCACGCCCCTCTCAGTGCTCTCACATTTTGAATGACAATTACTTAGTCATGCTACACTGTAGTCAAACACATTTTTATATTTTTTTTCTCACAAATAGAGCTTTTTTTTAATGGTATTTCTACACCACTGGGTTTTTTATTTTTTGCGATATAAGCGAAAAAAGAGCCACAGTTTAAAAAAAAGAAAACACTTTTTTTAGTTTTTATTGTAAAATTTAGCAAATAAGTAATTTTTCTTTATAACTTTAGGCCAAAATTTATACTGCTACATATCTTTGGTAAAAATAACTCAAATTAGCGGATATTATTTAGTCCGTTTGAAAGTTATAGAGTCTACAACTATGGTGCCAATCACTGAAAATTGATCAAACCTGATCACACCTGATGTACTGACAGCCTATCTCTTTTCTGGAGACACTAACAAGTCAAGTACAAATACCCCCCAAATGATCCCTTTTTGGAAAGTAGACAGTCCAAGGTATTTAGTAAGAGAATTGGTGATTTTTTTTAAGTTGTGATTCTTTTTTCCACAATTCTTGGGAAAATGAATTTTTTCTTTTTTTTTTACATAAACTTGTCATATTAACAGGTTATATCTCACACACAGCATATGCATACTTGCAACTACACCCCAAAATACATTCTGCTACTCCTCCTGAGTATGGCGATACCACATCTTTGAGACTTTTATACAGTCTGGCCACATACAGAGGCCCAACATTGACGTAGCACCTTCAGGCTTTCTAGAAGCATAAATTACATTCATTTCTCAACCACCTATTACACTTTTGAAGGCCCTGGACAATAGAATTGCCCACAGAAGGACATTTTGAAAAGCAAACACCCCAATGTATAATCTATGAGGCATAATGAGTCTTTTGAACAAGTCATTTTTCTGCAGAAGTTTTTGGAAAATGTGGAAAAAAATGAAAACACATTTTTACACAAAGTAGTCCATTTATAAGATATTTCCAACACACAGTATGTGCATAGCAAAAATGACACCCCAAAATACATTCTGCTACTCCTGAGTATAGCGATACCACATGTTTGAGACTGTTACATAACCTGGCCAAATACAGAGGCCCAACATCCAAGTAGCACCTCCAAGCGTTCTTGGAGCATAAATTACACATATCATTTTATGACTACCGATCACATTTTTGAAGGCCCTTCATATTTCTAACACATAGCATGTACATACTAATTAAACAAATGATTACCTGTGGTTTTAGTAGTGCAGTGGTCCACAGAGGAGAGCATTGGTCCAGGCAGCAGGCAGCGATGTGGTCAGCGACAGAAAAGTCAATCGTCCAGGCAGCAGGCAGGAATACTGTCCATCAGGGATGAGCCGAACACCCATAAAAATAATAGAAAACAACTCAGCGCTAACAAATGAACAATATAGAATAAATGCAAGCAAGCACAAAGGCAAATTCAACAAAAAAACCTCAAAGAACATATGAAAAATATAAAGGTGCTGCGCAAAATAAATTGTCCGTTCAATAATTGTAGGTAGGAGATGAGATCACCAGTGGATAGTCAAACGCCTAGGATAGATCAGAGGTGACTGAAATCCCTTCACCATATAAGGATGGCCCCTCACCTGCAATCTTCGACCTGAAACAGGTCATACAGCATGTAAACAATGTATACTGGAACAGGCGATAATGACTTCCCATCAAGAACTCCCACTCTCATCAAATGGCATAGGTGAGATATGCAAATAAAGCATAGACAATATAGTGCTCTCCGTTTCTAAAACTTTAATAATAAATAAGAAAAAAGATAATGCACTCACATAACCGAGCACTCAGAACCGAGTGCCGGCTGGGTGGCGTGTGATCGTGAACAGGCTGACAGCCGCGGGTGACGTCATGCGCTCCTGGCCCCCGTACGCGTTACGTCCTGTGGGCGGGACTTCATCAGCGTGGGGCGGGATACGCAACGACGGCCCGCATTGTTGATATGTGGTGTCTAGGTGACCGATGCTCCAATCACAGCACTGGTACAATTATCCAGAGGATGCGAGCCCGCACGTCACTCCGGCAACACCTACTCAATAGTAAAAAGTTTAAACCGCTCAACTTCTCTAAGGATAAAGGGGCAGTGAAAAATAAATCTTCACATCCCAGATATAAAAATCTTGTATGGCTATGAAGGGATTACAGCCCAAGGATGTCACTAGGAAGAAAAGCCCCCCACACATTAGAGAAGAGGTCAGAGCATGGTTAATCATCCCTCACTTAAGGGGAAAGATTATGCAATTTAATTGCTCAGAATCGCTAAAAATCGCATATGCAGATAAGAAGCACAATTGATAAAACATAGCTAAAAAAATATGACAATCAAACCGCGGGTGTCCCCTGGACACGATCACACTTACATAAACCATTAAGAATATAAACAAAACCAAATAATGCACAAACTAAATATAGTAAAAATAATAAAAATAATAATGAAAAAAAAATAAATAAATAAATAAAAAAATAAAAAAAATCATCTATTTGAAATAAAGCAATTTAAATCAAAATCCACGTTCATCCCTGCCGGAGATAAGACCTTGGTCTCATAGATCCAGAAGGATTCTCTACGGCTAAGTTGTCGGATATAGTGACCACCTCTCCAATGGCGAGGGACCTTTTCAACGCCCCAAAATTTGAGACATTTGGGGTCTCTATTATGGCATAGGCGAAAATGCCTGGACACACTGTGGGTTTTTACCCCCCTTTTGATATTACTAATGTGTTCGCCAACCCTAACGTGTAAAGCCCTTGAGGTGCGGCCTACATACTGGAGTCCACAATCGCACTCCAGCATGTAGACCACTCCCACCGACGAACAGGTAATGAGACCTTCAATTTGGTATTTTTTATGCGTGCTATTAGAAACAAACTCTTTGCGCCTTTTAATATTCTTGCTGGCCTTCCTGCAAGTGGCACACTTACCACAAGCGTAAAAGCCAGACAGAAAACCAAACATCCTATTGATTCCTATTTTAGGTGGATCGATAACTCCCGGAGCTAGTCGGTCACGTAAGGAGGGGGCCTTACGATATATAAACCGTGGACGCTCTGGAAGTACAGACCCCAAGGTACGATCACCTTTAAGAATAGGCCAATGTTTAGTTATAATTTGTTCGAGTTTTTTATACTGGATATTATAGTCCAGTATAATCCGGTAGCTAGTAGTCGCCTCTTCACTTACGGGGGGTTTTATCCTATCTGCCACAATAGAGTTCCTGTCAGTGGAAAGTACTTTAGAGATTTCGGAGTCAACCATGGTCTGCGTGTAACCTTTTTCTTTAAACCTAGTTGCCAAGATTTGGGATTGTGTTAGGAAGTCATCATCGGAGGTACAATTGCGACGTAAGCGAATGAATTGTCCACGTGGAATGTTACAGAGCCACGATTTATGGTGACAACTAGTCAGTGGAATGTACGCATTCCTGTCCGTCGCTTTAAAATGATTCCTCGTTTGGAAAACTCCCTCTCCTTTGAATATTTCTAGGTCTAGAAATGTAATCTGTTGTTTGTCTATAGTCCATGTCAGCTCAATGTTTTTATTATTTTCATTCAACTTATCCATGAAACAATGCAAACTAGTTAGGTCACCTTCCCACACCATGATTACATCATCGATGTACCTTCTATAGCACAGTAATTCCGGTGGGGGATCATAAAAAATAGTATCTTCCTCCCAGTGGGCCATAAACAGATTAGCCACACTGGGAGCGAACCTAGCCCCCATGGCGACTCCTCGTGCCTGCAGGAAGTAATCACCATTGAACCAAAAATAATTACTCAGTAAACAAAATTCCAAACCTTCCAATAAAAAGGAAATATGGTCTTTTGAGAGCTCAGTGGTGGTTAGGGCCCACCTCACAGAATCCAAGGCCTGTTTGTGATCAATAATTGTATACAGGGACCCGACATCTGCAGTAATCAAAAAGCAAGACGGAGTACATGGAAGAGTGGACAGGATTTGCAAAATCTGTTTAGTATCACGCAAAAAAGCTTTGGTTCGGGTGACAAGTGGCTGGAGGAAGAAATCCAGGTACTGGCCTAGCCTTGAGGTGACGGAATCAATTCCGTTCACGATCGGGCGACCAGGTGGATGCTCCGCATTTTTATGTAATTTAGGCAGAATGTATATAATGGGGGTACGACAGTAAAATGGATCTAAGTAAGCCGCCTCCTTGGAATTCAAAATGCCCTTACTTTTACCTTTTTCTACTAGTGAATGTAAATTATTCTTAAAGGTTAGCATAGGGTCTCCCCTTAGAGGTAAGTATGTGTTCCTGTCATTCAATAATTTTTCCATCTCAGCCTGGTAGTAAGCTTTACTAAGCACCACTAATCCACCCCCCTTGTCCGCTGGCCGGATTACAATATCCTTCCTTTGTTCGAGGGAGGATATACCCCTTTTAATGGCCTGAGAATCCCTGGCCCTCTTGATCTTAAGTTTATCCAGATCCTGACACACCATGTTTTTAAACACCTCCAAATGTTTGTTGTCACCACAGAGAGGATTAAAAACGGATCGATTCCGAAGATTGGAATGTCTGGAGACGGTATCAACATGAGGGATAGTCCGTTGGACTGGATTGGAAAGAAAGTATTTCTTGATATTTAAATTGCGAATATATTTTTGTATGCTGATATATGCTTGAAATTTGTTTAGATTACGAATCGGGGCAAACTTCAAACCACGATCCAACACTAATGTCTCATCAGTAGTAAGAGGGGTACCACTTAAATTGAAGATGCCAGTGCCTAATGGGGTCTTGGCCTTTTGGAGTCGTCTTCCCCCCCTGCACCCTCTCTGTGTTTTCTTTTTAGGCTGCCTTGGTTGTTTCGCAGGTCTTGGGGACCTCTTCTTTGGTCCTGGGGACTTGCATAACCGGTCGGATCTCTTACCCACACAGGGGTCTGTGGAGGTCCCCTCCAGGGGGTCCTCTCTTGGCCTAAAAAATGATCTTGATTGAATTGCTGATCTTCCTGGAGGTTTTGTAAGGGGGCAAAATTGTTGGAGGTATAAACTGGCTCTCCCCTATAAGAGGAGTTACCTCTTCCTCGGGGCCTACCTCTTCCCCTAGTGGGTACTGTTTGCCACATGTAATTATCTGAGTATTGGGGACGATAATCATAATTGTTTGCCTGTGGGACTGGGTGAGGATGTGAATTTCTCTTCCCACGGCCCCGTTTGTTAATTCTGGGAGGTCCCTGGCTTCCTCCTCTAGATGTATCTCGTACAGTAGGTGCATTTTGGAATGGTTGAGATATAGGTATAGGTGCTTCATGATTAGAATATCCCTGGGGGGGCATAACTGCTCCTAATACTGGAACATTAACCACCGTCCCATCAGGGCCATTCACTGGTGTTAAATCCTGGGATTGCCATTTGAAAATAATTTTCCCTTCGAAATCCTTGACATCACGCAGAAATTTTTTTCTCTTTTTATCGCGTGTTTCCTTATCCCATTTCATAAGTTTTGTTTTAAGTTCTCCTGACAATTGAATAAATTCGCTAGAGTCTTTAAAACTCTCAATGCGGTCAGTGATTTCTTTGATCTGCTTCTCCAGCAGCTTCTGTTTCCTTTGCTTACGTGAAAGCAGCAGACGGAGAAGATGAAAACTTTTGTCAACAAAGAAATTACACCATTCCACATTAGACTCATTGTCGGTTAACCCGTCATTAGGTGGTAAGTCCCACCGCAGATGCCTGGGTACAATATTAGCAAACAAATATTGTTCAAAGGTCACTATATCCCACCAGGTCTTAATCTTTTTCTCAAACAGGTGACCCAGTTTTCTGAACGCAAAAACAAGGTCATCCTGTTGCGGGATAACAGCTTCCCTGGAGAAGACCTCAGTAAGGATAATCTCTCTATTTTCAACATAGGTGAACACATCCATAGTCAGCAGCTAAGTGAACGTGAATTAAATAGTCATAAAAATAATAGAAAACAACTCAGCGCTAACAATTTATTTTGCGCAGCACCTTTATATTTTTCATATGTTCTTTGAGGTTTTTTTGTTGAATTTGCCTTTGTGCTTGCTTGCATTTATTCTATATTGTTCATTTGTTAGCGCTGAGTTGTTTTCTATTATTTTTATGACTATTTAATTCACGTTCACTTAGCTGCTGACTATGGATGTGTTCACCTATGTTGAAAATAGAGAGATTATCCTTACTGAGGTCTTCTCCAGGGAAGCTGTTATCCCGCAACAGGATGACCTTGTTTTTGCGTTCAGAAAACTGGGTCACCTTTTTGAGAAAAAGATTAAGACCTGGTGGGATATAGTGACCTTTGAACAATATTTGTTTGCTAATATTGTACCCAGGCGTCTGCGGTGGGACTTACCACCTAATGACGGGTTAACCGACAATGAGTCTAATGTGGAATGGTGTAATTTCTTTGTTGACAAAAGTTTTCATCTTCTCCGTCTGCTGCTTTCACGTAAGCAAAGGAAACAGAAGCTGCTGGAGAAGCAGATCAAAGAAATCACTGACCGCATTGAGAGTTTTAAAGACTCTAGCGAATTTATTCAATTGTCAGGAGAACTTAAAACAAAACTTATGAAATGGGATAAGGAAACACGCGATAAAAAGAGAAAAAAATTTCTGCGTGATGTCAAGGATTTCGAAGGGAAAATTATTTTCAAATGGCAATCCCAGGATTTAACACCAGTGAATGGCCCTGATGGGACGGTGGTTAATGTTCCAGTATTAGGAGCAGTTATGCCCCCCCAGGGATATTCTAATCATGAAGCACCTATACCTATATCTCAACCATTCCAAAATGCACCTACTGTACGAGATACATCTAGAGGAGGAAGCCAGGGACCTCCCAGAATTAACAAACGGGGCCGTGGGAAGAGAAATTCACATCCTCACCCAGTCCCACAGGCAAACAATTATGATTATCGTCCCCAATACTCAGATAATTACATGTGGCAAACAGTACCCACTAGGGGAAGAGGTAGGCCCCGAGGAAGAGGTAACTCCTCTTATAGGGGAGAGCCAGTTTATACCTCCAACAATTTTGCCCCCTTACAAAACCTCCAGGAAGATCAGCAATTCAATCAAGATCATTTTTTAGGCCAAGAGAGGACCCCCTGGAGGGGACCTCCACAGACCCCTGTGTGGGTAAGAGATCCGACCGGTTATGCAAGTCCCCAGGACCAAAGGAGAGGTCCCCAAGACCTGCGAAACAACCAAGGCAGCCTAAAAAGAAAACACAGAGAGGGTGCAGGGGGGGAAGACGACTCCAAAAGGCCAAGACCCCATTAGGCACTGGCATCTTCAATTTAAGTGGTACCCCTCTTACTACTGATGAGACATTAGTGTTGGATCGTGGTTTGAAGTTTGCCCCGATTTGTAATCTAAACAAATTTCAAGCATATATCAGCATACAAAAATATATTCGCAATTTAAATATCAAGAAATACTTTCTTTCCAATCCAGTCCAACGGACTATCCCTCATGTTGATACCGTCTCCAGACATTCCAATCTTCGGAATCGATCCGTTTTTAATCCTCTCTGTGGTGACAACAAACATTTGGAGGTGTTTAAAAACATGGTGTGTCAGGATCTGGATAAACTTAAGATCAAGAGGGCCAGGGATTCTCAGGCCATTAAAAGGGGTATATCCTCCCTCGAACAAAGGAAGGATATTGTAATCCGGCCAGCGGACAAGGGGGGTGGATTAGTGGTGCTTAGTAAAGCTTACTACCAGGCTGAGATGGAAAAATTATTGAATGACAGGAACACATACTTACCTCTAAGGGGAGACCCTATGCTAACCTTTAAGAATAATTTACATTCACTAGTAGAAAAAGGTAAAAGTAAGGGCATTTTGAATTCCAAGGAGGCGGCTTACTTAGATCCATTTTACTGTCGTACCCCCATTATATACATTCTGCCTAAATTACATAAAAATGCGGAGCATCCACCTGGTCGCCCGATCGTGAACGGAATTGATTCCATCACCTCAAGGCTAGGCCAGTACCTGGATTTCTTCCTCCAGCCACTTGTCACCCGAACCAAAGCTTTTTTGCGTGATACTAAACAGATTTTGCAAATCCTGTCCACTCTTCCATGTACTCCGTCTTGCTTTTTGATTACTGCAGATGTCGGGTCCCTGTATGCAATTATTGATCACAAACAGGCCTTGGATTCTGTGAGGTGGGCCCTAACCACCACTGAGCTCTCAAAAGACCATATTTCCTTTTTATTGGAAGGTTTGGAATTTTGTTTACTGAGTAATTATTTTTGGTTCAATGGTGATTACTTCCTGCAGGCACGAGGAGTCGCCATGGGGGCTAGGTTTGCTCCCAGTGTGGCTAATCTGTTTATGGCCCACTGGGAGGAAGATACTATTTTTTATGATCCCCCACCGGAATTACTGTGCTATAGAAGGTACATCGATGATGTAATCATGGTGTGGGAAGGTGACCTAACTAGTTTGCATTGTTTCATGGATAAGTTGAATGAAAATAATAAAAACATTGAGCTGACATGGACTATAGACAAACAACAGATTACATTTCTAGACCTAGAAATATTCAAAGGAGAGGGAGATTTCCAAACGAGGAATCATTTTAAAGCAACGGACAGGAATGCGTACATTCCACTGACTAGTTGTCACCATAAATCGTGGCTCTGTAACATTCCACGTGGACAATTCATTCGCTTACGTCGCAATTGTACCTCCGATGATGACTTCCTAACACAATCCCAAATCTTGGCAACTAGGTTTAAAGAAAAAGGTTACACGCAGACCATGGTTGACTCCGAAATCTCTAAAGTACTTTCCACTGACAGGAACTCTATTGTGGCAGATAGGATAAAACCCCCCGTAAGTGAAGAGGCGACTACTAGCTACCGGATTATACTGGACTATAATATCCAGTATAAAAAACTCGAACAAATTATAACTAAACATTGGCCTATTCTTAAAGGTGATCATACCTTGGGGTCTGTACTTCCAGAGCGTCCACGGTTTATATATCGTAAGGCCCCCTCCTTACGTGACCGACTAGCTCCGGGAGTTATCGATCCACCTAAAATAGGAATCAATAGGATGTTTGGTTTTCTGTCTGGCTTTTACGCTTGTGGTAAGTGTGCCACTTGCAGGAAGGCCAGCAAGAATATTAAAAGGCGCAAAGAGTTTGTTTCTAATAGCACGCATAAAAAATACCAAATTGAAGGTCTCATTACCTGTTCGTCGGTGGGAGTGGTCTACATGCTGGAGTGCGATTGTGGACTCCAGTATGTAGGCCGCACCTCAAGGGCTTTACACGTTAGGGTTGGCGAACACATTAGTAATATCAAAAGGGGGGTAAAAACCCACAGTGTGTCCAGGCATTTTCGCCTATGCCATAATAGAGACCCCAAATGTCTCAAATTTTGGGGCGTTGAAAAGGTCCCTCGCCATTGGAGAGGTGGTCACTATATCCGACAACTTAGCCGTAGAGAATCCTTCTGGATCTATGAGACCAAGGTCTTATCTCCGGCAGGGATGAACGTGGATTTTGATTTAAATTGCTTTATTTCAAATAGATGATTTTTTTTATTTTTTTATTTATTTATTTTTTTTTTTTCATTATTATTTTTATTATTTTTACTATATTTAGTTTGTGCATTATTTGGTTTTGTTTATATTCTTAATGGTTTATGTAAGTGTGATCGTGTCCAGGGGACACCCGCGGTTTGATTGTCATATTTTTTTAGCTATGTTTTATCAATTGTGCTTCTTATCTGCATATGCGATTTTTAGCGATTCTGAGCAATTAAATTGCATAATCTTTCCCCTTAAGTGAGGGATGATTAACCATGCTCTGACCTCTTCTCTAATGTGTGGGGGGCTTTTCTTCCTAGTGACATCCTTGGGCTGTAATCCCTTCATAGCCATACAAGATTTTTATATCTGGGATGTGAAGATTTATTTTTCACTGCCCCTTTATCCTTAGAGAAGTTGAGCGGTTTAAACTTTTTACTATTGAGTAGGTGTTGCCGGAGTGACGTGCGGGCTCGCGTCCTCTGGATAATTGTACCAGTGCTGTGATTGGAGCATCGGTCACCTAGACACCACATATCAACAATGCGGGCCGTCGTTGCGTATCCCGCCCCACGCTGATGAAGTCCCGCCCACAGGACGTAACGCGTACGGGGGCCAGGAGCGCATGACGTCACCCGCGGCTGTCAGCCTGTTCACGATCACACGCCACCCAGCCGGCACTCGGTTCTGAGTGCTCGTTATGTGAGTGCATTATCTTTTTTCTTATTTATTATTAAAGTTTTAGAAACGGAGAGCACTATATTGTCTATGCTTTATTTGCATATCTCACCTATGCCATTTGATGAGAGTGGGAGTTCTTGATGGGAAGTCATTATCGCCTGTTCCAGTATACATTGTTTACATGCTGTATGACCTGTTTCAGGTCGAAGATTGCAGGTGAGGGGCCATCCTTATATGGTGAAGGGATTTCAGTCACCTCTGATCTATCCTAGGCGTTTGACTATCCACTGGTGATCTCATCTCCTACCTACAATTATTGAACGGACAATTTATTTTGCGCAGCACCTTTATATTTTTCATATGAGCCGAACACCCCCCTGTTCGGTTCGCACCAGAACATGCGAACAGGAAAAAAATTTGTTCGAACACGCGAACACCGTTAAAGTCTATGGGACACGAACATGAATAATCAAAAGTGCTAATTTTAAAGGCTAATATGCAAGTTATTGTCATTAAAAGTGTTTGGGGACCTGGGTCCTGCCCCAGGGGACATGGATCAATGCAAAAAAAAGTTTTAAAAACGGCCGTTTTTTCAGGAGCAGTGATTTTAATAATGCTTAAAGTCAAACAATAAAAGTGTAATATCCCTTTAAATTTCGTACCTGGTATGCCTGTAAAGGGGCGCATGTTTCCCGTGTTTAGAACAGTCTGACAGCAAAATGACATTTTGAAGGAAAAAACACATTTAAAACTACCGCGGCTATTGCATTGCCGACAATACACATAGAAGTTCATTGATAAAAACGGCATGGGAATTCCCCACAGGGCAACCCCGAACCAAAATTAAAAAAAAAAATGATGTGGGAGTCCCCCTAAATTCCATACAAGGCCCTTCAGGTCTGGTATGGATATTAAGGGGAACCCCAGCCAAAATTTTTAAAAAAATTGACGTGGGGTTCCCCCTAAATTCCATACCAGACCCTTCAGGTCTGGTATGGATTTTAAGGGGAACCCCGCGCCAAAAAAAAAAAAAAAAACGGCGTGGGGTCCCCCCAAAAATCCATACCAGACCCTTATCCGAGCACGCAACCTGGCAGGCCGCAGGAAAAGAGGGGGGGACGAGAGTGCGGCCCCCCCCTCCTGAACCGTACCAGGCCACATGCCCTCAACATTGGGAGGGTGCTTTGGGGTAGCCCCCCAAAACACCTTGTCCCCATGTTGATGAAGACAAGGGCCTCATCCCCACAACCCTGGCCGGTGGTTGTGGGGGTCTGCGGGTGGGGGGCTTATCGGAATCTGGAAGCCCCCTTTAACAAGGGGACCCCCAGATCCCGCCCCCCCCCGTGTGAAATGGTAAGGGGGTACTTACCCCTACCATTTCACTAAAAAACTGTCAAAAATGTTAAAAATGACAAGAGACAGTTTTTGACAATTCCTTTATTTAAATGCTTCTTCTTTCTTCCTTCATCTTCTTCTGGTTCTTCTGGCTCTTTTGGTTCTTCCTCCGGCGTTCTCGTCCAGCATCTCCTCCGCGGCGTCTTCTATCTTCTTCTCCTCGGGCCGCTCCGCACCCATGGCATGGGGGGGGAGGCTCCCGCTCTTCTCTTCATCTTCTTCTCTTCTTCATCTTCTTCTTCTTCTCTTCTTCCTTCTTCTCTTCTTCATTTCTTCTCCGGGCCGCTCCGCAGCCATGCTGGCATGGTGGGAGGCTCCCGCTGTGTGACGGCGTCTCTTCGTCTGACGGTTCTTAAATAACGGGGGGCGGGGCCACCCGGTGACCCCGCCCCCCTCTGACGCACGGGACATGACGGGACTTCCCTGTGGCATTTCCCGTGACGTCACAGGGAAGTCCCGTCAAGTCACCGTGCGTCAGAGGGGGCGGGGTCACCGGATGGCCCCGTCCCCCGTTATTTAAGAACCGTCAGGCGAAGAGACGCCGTCACACAGCGGGAGCCTCCCACCATGCCAGCATGGCTGCGGAGCGGCCCGGAGAAGAAATGAAGAAGAGAAGAAGGAAGAAGAGATGAAGAAGAAGAAGATGAAGAAGATGAAGAGAAGAGCCTCCCCCCTCATGCCATGGGTGCGGAGCGGCCCGAGGAGAAGAAGATAGAAGACGCCGCGGAGGAGATGCTGGACGAGAACGCCGGAGGAAGAACCAGAAGGGCCAGAAGAACCAGAAGATGAAGGAAGATAGAAGAAAGAAGAAGTATTTAAATAAAGGAATTGTCAAAAACTGTCTCTTGTCATTTTTAACATTTTTGACAGTTTTTTAGTGAAATGGTAGGGGTAAGTACCCCCTTACCATTTCACACAGGGGGGGGCCGGGATCTGGGGGTCCCCTTGTTAAAGGGGGCTTCCAGATTCCGATAAGCCCCCCACCCGCAGACCCCCACAACCACCGGCCAGGGTTGTGGGGATGAGGCCCTTGTCTTCATCAACATGGGGGCTTCCAGATTCCGATAAGTCCCCCGCCCGCAGACCCCCACAACCACCGGCCAGGGTTGTGGGGATGAGGCCCTTGTCTTCATCAACATGGGGACAAGGTGTTTTGGGGGGCTACCCCAAAGCACCCTCCCAATGTTGAGGGCATGTGGCCTGGTACGGTTCAGGAGGGGGGGGGGCCGCACTCTCGTCCCCCCCTCTTTTCCTGCGGCCTGCCAGGTTGCGTGCTCGGATAAGGGTCTGGTATGGATTTTTGGGGGGACCCCAGGCCGTTTTTTTTTTTTTTTTTGGCGTGGGGTTCCCCTTAAAATCCATACCAGACCTGAAGGGTCTGGTATGGAATTTAGGGGGAACCCCACGTCAATTTTTTTTAAAATTTTGGCTGGGGTTCCCCTTAATATCCATACCAGACCTGAAGGGCCTTGTATGGAATTTAGGGGGACCCCCACATCATTTTTTTTTTTTTTTTTTGGTTCGGGGTTGCCCTGTGGGGAATTCCCATGCCGTTTTTATCAATGAACTTCTATGTGTATTGTCGGCAATGCAATAGCCGCGGGTAGTTTTAAATGTGTTTTTTTCTGCAAAATGTCATTTTGCTGTCAGACTGTTCTAAACACAGGAAACATGCGCCCCTTTACAGGCATACTATAGACACCCCCCAGGTACGAAATTTAAAGGGATATTACACTTTTATTGTTTGACTTTAAGCATTAATAAAATCACTGCTCCTGAAAAAACGTCCGTTTTTAAAACTTTTTTTTGCATTGATCCATGTCCCCTGGGGCAGGACCCAGGTCCCCAAACACTTTTTATGACAATAACTTGCATATAAGCCTTTAAAATGAGCACTTTTGATTTCTCCCATAGACTTTTAAAGGGTGTTCCGCGGCATTCGAATTTGCCGCGAACACCCCAAATTGTTCGCTGTTCGGCGAACTTGCGAACAGCCAATGTTCGAGTAGAACATGAGTTCGACTCGAACTCGAAGCTCATCCCTACTGTCCATAGTTACTACAGGCAGAGATACTGTCAGCACAGCCAAAGCACAGCCAAAACATTGGGCCGGATAGCAGGCAGAGATATCCAGGCAGAAATACCGTCTATAGTCAGTAGAGGCAGCAGGCAGCGATATGGTCAGTGCAGCCAAAGTATTGGGCCAGGCAGTGGGAAGAAACATGGGTCCTGGGTCATTACAGGCAGAGATATGGTCAGCATAGCCAAAGTATTGGCCCAGGCAGCAGGAAGGACCATCAAGCTTGGGGACAGGGATAGAGGCTTCTCCCACCCAAATCTCTCTGAAGCCTCCCGGCAACCAGAACCTGTTCTGTGAACACAGAAAACCAAAAACTGTTTTTCTCTACTCAGAACACTATTCTGAAGCCCCTCACATATGTGAGACCCCTGTGTACTAAAGTAGAAGGGCAAAAGATCATTCCAAGTGGCAGGCAAAAACATGATCGATAAACAGGCGGAGGACGGTGCATGTGGAAGTCAGAAACATGGTTTAAAACGTCAGGAAGGGGCATCATCAGTAAAGAGGCATCATCGGTAAACAGGCTGAGGTTGGTGCACGTGGAAGTCTGAAACCTTGTTTAAAACGGTAGGCAAAGACATCTTCTGTAAACAGGCCATGGTAAGGTGGAAGGTAGAAACATGGTAGCAGGCAAAAGATCCACACAGGTATTTGAAATGGGGAAATGTCAGTCTGTTAAAAATAAGGGGAATTAATATCTAATGGTTGTGTGGCAACAGGTTGGGAGGGACATTGGGGACAATATTAGCTGGTATCTCTTCTAACTCCTCCTCTGCTGCATACACAACATCTCTTTTGGCGTCTTATTATGGATTCTGTGGAGGGCAATGTTATAGGGAAAATGTTGCTCATGAAGTTGACTCATACTATCAGAGTGAATCCTTCCTGGGGCTGGGTCCTTGTTGGTAAATCAGGGCAGTGATGATGTCTTTAATATACTTGAGGTAGGTGATCTGTTGGTTTTCAGTTGACTTTTGGTAGCAGACAAACAAATTAAACATTGCCATATGAACAGATAAAATGCAACTTTCTTATACCAGTAACGGGACTTTTGGGTTGACAAATATGGTTGCAGCATCTGAGCATCTAAATCCACTCCCCCATGTACAGATTGTAGTCATGGACACATTCAGGCTTTACAATGGGGCCGTGTCTTCTCTGGATCTCCACCAAGGTGTCATTGTGGATGGTAGAGAGGATGTGGACATCTTTCTTGTCCCTCCACTTCATGGCCAACACTTCCTCATTTCTCATGAATGCTGATTCCCCATTTTGTAATTTTTTTGTCAATAGATTTTGTGGGAAGCCCCTACGTTTTTTGTTTTAAAGTACCGCAGTCCAGGGTTTGTTTACGGTAAAGGTGTCGAAAAAGGGGGCAATCTGGAATAATAATTGTCCACATATAAATGGTATCCTTTTTCCAATAGGGGGTATGCCAATTTTCCCACTGGTTCCAATATATGGGGCTGGAGCTGGGAGTCTTTGCCTTCATAAATACTGTGTATAAATAATGTGTACATGTATCCAATGGCTCGATCACACAATTTATTCAATTTCAACCAGTACATGGCTCTTTTACTTTGGATATACTGCTTGAAGTGCAGTCGGCCAGTAAAATGTATAAGGGATTCATCCACACGAATGTTTTGGTCCGGGATAAAGACTTCAGAAAATTTGTCGTGGTTGGGTTGATCTTGGGGAGGGCACTGCAAATTGTCGTTAAAGTGTAGGAAATACATAATCATGTTGTAACATGTCCTGGACATGACAGCAGAATATATCGGCATGTGGTGGATGGGGTTCGTGGACCAGTAGGCATGGAGTTCATTCTTCTTTGTAAGCCCCATATTGAACGTAAGGCCAAAAAACAATTTAAATTCGTCCAGTGCGAGACGTCGCCACTGGAACATGTAGAATGTAGGCGTAGAATGAATTGGGATGGCAGAAATAAATTGCTCTGCATACAGATTGGTTTGGTCCACCATATTCTGCAACAAATCTTGTGTGAACAATAAAAAAATAATCAAATTCTGAAAAATTTGTAGTGTTGGGTTGCACACCTGGCTGTACAGTGTAAGGGGGGATTATAGCAGACCCTGAGCTGGCAGGCAACCATAAGAGGTTTGCCAGGGCAATGAGAAGGTAGGACTGGATTCTTCGGGTTGGGAGAGTAATTACAGTACTGGTACTGGGCTCCTATTCCTGGGGTCTGGCACTACTGGTGGTAGGCAGGTCTTCTGATCTTGGTCCTGATCCTTGTCCTGATCTCCTTATTCTTTTAGGAGGGACGGTTTCCTCCTCTGACTCCGATCCACTATCCTCTACTGGCTTGTATTCCGAACCAGAATCGGATGATGGGAGCTCCCCACTGCTCTCATCATCCGACATAGCAAGGATGGCATATGCTTCCTCAGGTTTGTAAACCCTTTGAGACATGATGGCGGTACTAGTTGGCGGGCCTGTGTGACGGTACTGCTGGTGGGCCTGTGTGGTGGTACTAGTGGTGGGCCTGTGTGGATATATCGATGGTGGTATTAGTGGCGGGCCTGTGTGGCAGTACAGATGACGGTACTAGTGGTAGGCCTGTGTGGATATACCGATGACAGTATTAGTAGTGGGCCTGTGTGGCGGTACCAATGGCGGTACTAGTTGCAGCCCTATGTGGATATACCGATGGCGGTATTAGTGTCGGACCTGTGTGGATATACCGATGGCGGCATTAGTGGCGGGCCTGTGTGGCAGTACCAATGGCGGTACTGGTGGTGAGCCTGTGTGGTGGTACTGATGGTGGTACTGGTGGCGGGCCTGTGTGGTGGTACCGATGGCGGTACTAGTGGCAGGCCTGTGTGGTGGTACCGATGGTGGTACTAGTGGCGGCCTGTGTGGCATTACCAATGGCGGTACCGATTGCGGTACTGATGATGGTACTGGTGGCGGTCCTGTGTGACAGGTGGGCTATGACAGATCCGGATGGACTGACCAAACTCCTGACAGGTTCTCTTTATCAGGGGGGCGTGTTGTGCACAGTAAAACAATTGACTTCTCAGACAGACACTGATCTCACTCACTGATCTCTGCTCTCTCCTCACACCATCGGTGTATGAGGAGAGCGCAAGGATCAGATAGTAATTGCTCTCCTGTGTTTACATTTGTGACTGGCTGTGATTGGACACAGCCGGTCACGTGGTAAACAGCCAATTTCATTGGCTGTTTACTCTGATCAGGGATGGGCTATGTTCGAGGGACACGCGCCACCCCAGATCAGCGCAGTGTGCACCTCTGGGGATGCGCTTTTGATGCGCCTTCGATTCTGTACACTATTGTGACCGGCTGTGATTTTACACAATTCATTGGCTGTTTACCATGATCAGGGAAGCGCTGTGCCCAAGAGACATGAGCAGTCCCTGATCGCCGCACTGCGTGCCCCTGCTGGCCGCGCTGGGGGATGTCCTGAAAGACGTCATATGGCATCTGGTCAGGTTAACGGAACCACCGCTTGGCCATCATTCTAGGCCGGGCGGGAAGTGGTCAATGTATTTTTCATATTTAAAGCAAACTCTTCCATCCATCCCTGTCTCCATGCTTTATTTTGCTGAGAAATCACCCCATAGCATTTCCGACCGTGGCCATCTTGAATAAGGGCAGATGATTCATGTAGCAATTACTTCCTTGAATCCATCTGCCCTTAGCTCAATCATACAGGCAGGAGGGTGTGCTTAGCTGAGCAAACTCCTCCCCCCTCCTGAAGGCTCCTGAGATGTATGACTTCATTTGCCTAGTCATGGAAACTAGGAAGTAACAAAATACATTTAAAAAACTGTTTAAAACAGGTAAATATGATATACTTTCCTATATATTTACTAACGCTAGCAGTATAGGGATTACAAATAGACACCGTTGATTGAGAGAGTTAAGTTCCACTTTAAGGACTCTATTGTGCTGTTCAATAGCACCACAGTCAGTTTTAAGGGATCCCCAAGCATGTTATTTAAAGGATTTCTTTATTTCAATGTTGTTCTTCAAGAAAGGACATGAAAAAACCCTTTCTACTGATCAGTATTTTTGAAGAGAATTTTCACATGGTACATATCCCCCATGGCAGTGCCCAGCTACCCATGCAATTTTTTTTAATAATAGCTTACCTTTTAACCTTGAAACGGCCAGAAAAATATAGCTGGTTTTGAAATATGAATCACAAATCTTTCCTTGTTAATAGGAAACTATTTTACAATGAATACAACTCTATACACAGCTGTAAGTACACTGATAATCTTATCTGTATTAATTTATCAGCTGGCTCTTCTTCTATCTTCCACTCTGTCTTCTTTCCTAAAGCTGAACTCTGTGATAAACAAATATTGTCCACAACACAACAGGCATGCATATTCTTACGTTAATCTTGGTTTATATTGTGTATTTATTCCAGATCTGTGCAGGAGTCCAGTGTGGAACTTTTCCTCTGTGCAGGAGCTTCCTTAACCACACATACATCCTTCCACTCTAGCCCCTCATGTGTGCCCTCTGTGAGCACTGTGTCCCTTGGACATAGTGCATCAAAGACTAGGGTACAGGGCCGATGAAATTAACAGCAAGCACAATGGTAAATAAAGGCTGCATGCTGTAGCTGTATGCTATAGCCATCAGATCGGTTTCTCCTCACACAGAGAGTCAGTCTCAGAGGATCTGTGAGTTACTGTAAATCTACTGTCATTTTACTGTGAAAACATATCAGCTTAGCCATCTACAGTGCCCTGATTGCAGTCACACCACATCAGTACTTGGTCACCAGTGCAACCATCAACACATGTACCAATGTCACCGTCATGCTAATACCTGATCACTGTCCAAACAGTACAGTGTCAACAGTGCAGCCATCAACATCTGTACCATGTATCAGATTCAGATTCTGAATATAAACCATGGAGAGCAATGGTTCAGTAACCAATTCCAAGGAGGAAAGGATCCCAACAAAAGGAATCAGAGGTATTAAACAGCAGCAGGCAAGCACCTGAGTGATGTACATCCTGGTGAGCTTGCAAGCACCAGCAGCCCAGCACGCCTGGATGAAAGGCCAAGTACTAGTAGTGGGGTGCCACATCAGCCACAAAGAATTGGGGCCCATACTAGTGTCTTAGAAGCACCTTCAAATCCTTAATGGCTTCCCTTCAATTCAGCAGTACCTATCATCCCCCATTTTACAGCACAACCAGGCATTCAGGCAGAGAGCAAAAATTTAACACCAATTCAGCCTCTTTATTTATTTTTTACTGATAATACATTCAGTTTTCTGTGAACCAATGTAACCTGTATGCCCAGTAGCACATTGCCAATAATCCAAACTCACATGCCTGTCCATTTGAGTGGAAGCACATCACAGTTGAGAAATGTAAAATCTTTTTCAGCCTTACACTAAATATGGGACTCACAAAAAAATCTACTTCTCTCTTATTGATCCACACACTCCATTCACCATATTCCACCCAATTCCTTCATTATGTTTAGAACACACTATACAATGATCATGAGATTCCCCCATGTTATTGACAATTCCCTGTGCCCTTCTCAAAATCACCGTAAATACAACAAACTCTACAAAATTAGACCACTTATACATTTTTTTCCAAACATTTTTTTAAAATAATCAATACTCCTGACATTTGCATTGGCAAGTCCCTAAATCATTTTCCAGGCAGGATGGGCATCGGACAGCATATACCAGGTAAACATACCAGATATGGAGTAAAGTTATATAAACTTTGTAAGACAATGCATTTATGAAGGAAAAGACAGCCCCCTGGATGCCCAACTTATATGGGTATCAGTGGAAAAATTGTGTTGGACCCTATGTCACCACTAAATCAGGAATACCACCTCTACAGTATGTTGACAATTATCATAAACCACCTTTATCTGCAGCAAGCTCTAGCTTCAGGTACTGTACAAGCAAATTGCAAGGGTTTCCAACAAAGAATGGTAGCCGCAAAGCTGAAAAAAGGGGAGTCAGTGAGTTTGCGGAATAAAGAAAGTTTGGCTCTTAAATGGAGAAATAAGCAGTATGTGTATGTCCTTTCTTCCATACAAGAAGACACATGAGTGGAAATCCAAGTAGGGCACAGTCTGGTCCAAAAATCTGATTGCATACACGACTACAATAAGTTCATGAGAGGTGTAGATAACAATCAGATGATGCAGCCCTACCTAGCCACCAAAAGATCCATTCATTGGTTTAAAAAAAAGTGTCCATATGCCTATTCCAATTGGTCATTTATAACTTCATGTCATCTATCATAACTATCAACAGGAGATTGTAACCATCTTTATTTACCATAGAGGCCCTGCGACCAAAAACATTTATTCTGATGCAGTCAGCAGTCTGAGTGAGAGGCATTTCCCTCCTCCCCAAGCAGGTCAAACGCTTTAGAAAAAATCTTGTAAGTGCAACAGAGATGGAGTAAGGTGTGACATATATTTCTATTGTCCCCAATGTCCTTTGTATTATACCTCATTACTATATTAGTTAAGTTATTGTGAAGGTGTTTCTATTATGTCTGTCTACCAACATTTTGCCTGAATAATAACCATGCCACTGCCTACCTCCTGAAAAGACCCTGACCTGTTAATCAACCATGCCTCTGCCTGCTTCCTGAGCTGACCCTAGCCCAGTTAATCAACCATGTTTTGGACTGCCACCTGGACTGATCTTTTTCCTGCGTACTGACCACATCTCTGCCTGCTGCCTGAACTGACCCTGGTTTATTTATTGACCATGTTTTTTTAACTGCCACCTGAAATGATGTTTTGCTTGCTATAACAGTGCTAGGCCCTGACACTGTAGTAATGGGCTTGAGGACAACACTGGGGTCTCACTTATGCAGTGAGGGGCTCCAAATTTGTGTTTCTGAGCAGAGAAAACGTAGCTTTTGATTCTCTCCAGGTTTTGTAGTTCCCAGATCAGGGTCTCGAGGCTTTGAAAAGCTTTCATTGGGAAGAAGACTTTACTCCTGTGTCCATGTCTTACCAGAGACCAGCAGGCCATTACACTTGAGTAATACCTCCAGAATATCACACAGAATGGCCTGGTAATTACCAAGTTCCTACCTGCTGCCTTGACTGATCCTTTACCTGCATACCGACCACATCTCTGTCTTCTGCCTGAACTGATCCCTGCTTGTTTATCCACCATGTTTCTGCCTGGACCAATCCATTACCTGTTTGCTGACCACATCTCTGCTTGGCTACTGACCCATCTACATATATATATATATATATATATATATATATATATATATATATATATATATATATATATATATATATATATATATATTATATATATATATATATATATATATATATATATATATATATATATATATTCCAAAAGAGAGAGTGGCATTTGCGGGTCTTGAAAGCTATGACTAAGCACCGTGCCTGGTGTGAAACATGTCAACGGCTGTACAGTTAGTCTGTACCCATTTGTGATGTTTTGATATCCATTTTTAGACAATAAAGGTGAATTTTTTAAAGTGCAGCTATCCAGCTATTAATTTTTCCTTTCACTCCTGTTGCAAACAGAGTGTGCACCCTGCTTGATTGTGGAGACAGCTGAATCTAGGAGAGGTAATTACCTGTGAGCAGTGAACTTCCTCGCAATACCTACAAAATAGACATCAATAATGAAAGGAACCAAATCTAGGCATTAACAACAAAAAATACTGAATGATAACATATCATGCTACCTAGGCAAGATGGCCATCCATGATGAGGCAGAGCTAAAGTAGGAGAGCATGGTGAACATGTGATGTGTATAGGAAAAAGTACAAGGGGGCGCTGCAGAGCAGCCTGCAGCACCAGGAATGTAGATTAGGAGACAAGTACAAAAACAGACAAAATCCCAGTGTACAGTTACCAAATAAATGTGCTGAAGGTAAAAACAAACAGACAAGTAATACATTAAAAACAGTTTGAAATCAGAACAGGAAGAGCACTGAAGGGGCCAACATTCATAGCAGAGTAGTTCCACTGGTCACAAAAAAGTACATGTGGTTAATAAAAATGAAACTCCACAGTCCTGTAGCAGGTGTCATCAGAAAGGAGATCACAGGGGAAAGAGGAGGCTGGACTCAGGGCTAGAGGGAAGGAGAATGAAGGAGAACAGAAAAGTGTACTGGTTACATAGTAAAGATACATAAAAAGAGTAACCACAATCAACATTAATCAACACTACATACAATCTCTGCAAAAAAAGTAGTGCCGAAGAACAATATATCTGTTTCCAAACCCACAATAAAAACAAATGAATACATAAGATCAAGGTCAAGCAGATTGCACTGTGTATGGGGCAAAAGAGAAATCAATATCTAAAGGACAGACCATAAACAGTGCAATCAATTCCGCCAATCATCTCCAGGGGATTCATGTCAAAAAACAAAAGGTCAAATCATGGTTTCAAAGACTGTAAATGATGGTGAAAATTAATTGAGCGAAGGTATGGGTAGAGCCAGAGAGGCTGTCAAGGGGAAGGATGATCCACTGGTAAAAGTGGGGGAACCTTCTAAGTGGGGATCAAGGTCAGCCTGATCCCAAAGTGTGTGGGACCCAAGGGCCAAGAAAAACTCTCAGTGAGACAGCCACACACACACACACACCTTAAGATCATTATCAGCAATCATATCCTAGAAAAGCTGCAAATCAAAAAGGCAGTCAATCAATCATTTTATGCAGACTCTTGTTGTGATGAGTCAGATCACAGGGAGCAATTGTAACTCAATTGTTCATTGATGCCTTTTGGTGACACAATTTGTAAGTCATAAGTCCAGTGACAATCACATTGCAGTAATAATTGATGCTGATCTCCATCTCTGGTCAGTGAGGGAATGTGGTCAATCACCATGCATTTGAGGGTGGGTAGTGGATGATTCAATTCATGGAAACCTGCAACCGGTTGCATGGCGGCTCTTAAAGACAAGGCCTGTCGTATAGCTGATCAATGGTTATTAAAGCGATCTTTACAGGAAGTAATGGTTTTACCCACATAATACAAGCTGCATGTGCAGTGGAGTAGGTAGATTACATATTCTGAAGTACATATAAGTCTATGTTTAATAAAAATCCATTTTCCAGATTGATTGTGTAAAAAGTACTGTTCAACAAGTATGTGTCTACATGAGCTGCAATCAGGACAGCAATCAGCCCAGTTTGGTGGCAGCCAGGAGTGAGAAATCAGAGATGACTGTATGGCAGTTCAGTTCAGACCAACAAGTTCTTGAGATTTTTCCCCCTGCAATAGCTCAAAATCGGTGGGGGTGACCCAGCTATCGATAAATTCGCATCACTAGAAGGGATGGCCCAATGGGCAGTCACAGCATCTTTGACCAGCCTGCTACCACTTGAGTACTGAGTGGTAAAAATACTTGGTTCTGGAGGTTCTTGTCCCTCAGCTGGTTAGTATCAGTAGCTGCAGTAAGAGCCTACTATTTATGCTGCAAGAGTGCCTCCCCGAAGTATGCATGTTCTGTAAAGCGCTGGGCCAGGTCATCCAATTGTATTGCTGCAGTGTCAGGGTTGGCATTACATGATTGAGTATTGAAGGTTAACAGAAATTTGTCTTTTACATAATTCTATAATTCGATAAATAGACACACAATTGGGTGAAGATTTTTAACTTAATAAATCAGACACTATGTCTATCCTAGTATTTACTCGTTGATTATCTTCAAATAAAAATAGTATGGGTGTTCAATTCAGGTTTCATGTGCAGATGAAATATCAGTTCCAAACTAAAGGTAGGTAGAGTGCACTGCCATTTACTCATGTACAAACAGTATGTTTCAAACAATGAGCAAAGTTGAGAGTTCTTGCTTCAGGGAAATGTCTCTGATGGGAGAATAAGTAAGTTTTCTGTGGATACAATTTTGGAAAACTTGCTCTACTTATTCCTTATTATTATACTAATTCTTATTCTAATAATTAAAATTATTGTTTATTATTAAAACTAGTATTCAGTGCAGAAAATAGTATGGTTAAAATTATGGAATATATTCCAATAAGGACATGTCTTCTAGTGAGAGGTGGGATTACACCCTGTTACAGTACATATCTGGGGTTAGGAAGTTATAAGGAAATCTCCCCTATAGGTATACTTGGCAAGGGTTCTAATTCCTCCTAGAGAGATTCAATGCTAAAAAAATGAGATTGGAGAGACTCTTTTAAGGCTAAGTTCACCCCTGAGGGAGAAATAATACGTGCACATATTTTTGCAGGAAAATGTTCATTTATTTTTCCCCCAGGAGCCTGTAAAGCATTGCACCCACAATCAATGTCAGGCTCCTGCAGACTAGTTCTACAGCTGTTTGTCTATATTTCTGTACAGGATTTTTATTTGAAAGCTGGAGAAAGAGTTAATAGACTATGTATGCGCTAATCAGCATGCACATAGTCCACTGAAAATACAAGTTTGTCTGCTGCATTAGCAGATGGGACTTGAAGATTTATCATTCACAGATCAAGGTTCAAATATATGCAGTAGTCACATGTAATATATTTAAAACCCATACCTAGCTCCCTGCCCCCTTGTTCCCCAGTCTTTCCCTCTCTCTCCCTGAAGCTCACTCATGCATACAGTATGTTTTTTTTAATTCCCACATAAATAACCTGATTCCAGGTGTCTTCTGCTCAGTCTGGTGACATCACTGGTCCTTCATTTTCTGCTTCATTAATAGTGGTGGTTGGCCCTTACTGCTGCATGAAATGTCATTCAAGTGTTGACATGTGACCAATGTTCTGTGTTGCGATATTGTGAGCCTAGGCCAGCATGATGAATCATCCCCATCAGTTGTGTCCATAACAGCCTGTGCTCTCAGTAAGAAGGTTGAATGACACTGGTCATCATTCAGCCTGGAAACAAAGCACTATCTTCTGCAGTAGAGGACTTTGTACAGGGGGCAGCACCACGTAGAAGGTAAGCACTGTAGCAAGAGCTGTACATTTTTTTTAAGTGTTGGGCAACTTAGAATTAACGTTTTCATAAAGAGTTGGACTTTTGCTGTAAAGAGTACATCCCATGTGTATAGTTAATAATAACCTTGCAATCATAAAGCACTACAATGCAAGATATGCTTCTTGAATGTACCCCCCAGTGAGATTTGGGCTACTCAAGATCCCCAGTATCTCACCAGAAGGAGAATGACATCAGCCTTGCCTAGGCAAGAAACTACCAGCGAGCTTTGATTGAGAACTTTAACTGTTACCAGTCCGCCATTAGCCTGAATCAGAAACTTTTATACCTTCAATAAGGATTGAATTGATGACATATCAACCATTGTTTTGTATATTGGAATATTAGTGTTAATTATTTATACCTACAAAACATTTCAATCCATAACTAATTATTTTGCAATCCCGGGTTCAGCACAGGTGTCTTTCCTCCCCAGCACTTTCCACCCTTTAATTGCATTATACCACGGATGACAGCATGCTAATTTAAACTAAATTTTCACCTTAAGTGGATCTAGTTCACCACTACTTGACTAAGTAACCCCTTTTCCAAGCCCATCCCTATTGGGCTTATCCCTCTCCCCAACACCCTTTTTTTTTGTAACGTGGACAGAAGCTGGGGAAAACATAAGTTGATTATCTATTTTTTTTCCCTACACAGATTTTTTTATTCAGCTTTTGAGAAAGGGTGAAGAGGTTATATTTAAAAAAGAGTACTTTGCTTTTTAGGTGCAAGGTCTACTTTGGGTTTCTTTTGCATTACATTTTATTTACAGAAGTTTGCCAAACAAATATTTCAGGTTGTACTTCTTCATTTCTTCAGATTTTATCATTATTTTCTAAAATAAAGATTCTGGTGAGCTGTGCAGACATTTTCTGAGGGCCAATTATTAGCTCCTTCAGTGATAGAATGTTGACACTAAAGCCATGTAGACTGGCCTTTATCATTATCCATGCTTTACATTTTACCTAATTAATCTCATGAACATTTTTCTGAGACGTTTTAATTGATCCCAGGACATGTTAAATAAAATAACACACTAGTTATGGCATTGGTCTGTGAGCTTGAAGTATATTAATTAAATGACAGTGATAGTTAAAAAAAAAATAGTGGAAGTTGTCTTAAAGCCTTTAGCCTTTCCTAGGGAATATAGTACCAAAATATAATTATGTATAACACATGGCTTTTGATGATTTGCATCAATGTGAACATTTGGAAAATCCCCAGTTATTTTGTAAAGTGAGAGTTGGCTCAAGGTTTATATTTCCCACAGTTAACGGTCCAAAGGTTAATACAGTAAAACTCTATCTTTCTATCCCAGAAGACTAATCACACACATATGCTGACACATCTTCATAGCTCCCAACTGTCCCTCTTTTGGAGGCAGATTCATTTCTTCCACAACTGTCTTTAGTATAATGTAAAGACCAGTCTGCTTTGAAAATGTTTGCATTGATTATTTAAAAACACAAGCATTAAAAAGTATGATTTTCCCCCATAGTCATTGGTCTAATTTTTTATTTTAATTAATTTACGTTGTATGAAGGAAACAACATTTGTTAAGTACTTCACTATATTGGAGAACAAAAGCTGCTACAAAGAATTGATCTGATTTTACAGTTTACACCAAAGAGTAACTAAACAACAGCAGTGTTAATATTGACTTTAAAATTAATCATTGGGTACCATGTTCACAAGATAAACTAATTTGATTGTAAAAGTTGCTTTAGGTAAATCCTAAGAAAAGTACCTAAGAAAAAAAAAACCTTCCCTCACGCTCCCTTATGTGTCTTTGTCCTTTCAATAAAGCTTTGGGCCTGTGAACTCTTTTTCCCTCCCTTAATCCTCCTCCCTACCCCTCATCACACCCGTTGCATAGTGAATTGTATTGAAGCGTTGCATGCTCTGTCTTAGTTGTGGTGCCATGTAGGACGTGTGGAACAGGAGTCCAACTCAGGCACTGCACGTCAGACATTGCGCCACTAAATTCAGTATTGTGTCTTGGTCAATGCTTTTTGGGGATAAGCGGCGTCATGCATGATTTGTTGGTTTGGGGAGCTCTGCTCCGCACAACACGTTAGGCATCATACCGTAGGATGAATGTATTTATTGTATGACTGGAACTGAATTGTAATGTATACTTGTATTCATCGTTGCATCGCAGTACAGGATGGAATGTACCCTGATTAGTATTTTAAAATACTAATTTTGTTTTTAAACAACTTTTAAAAGTATTTTGTTTTTTATACATTCTATATAAAGTAAACTATATTTTCAACATATTGTTAATTGGGGCTTAGGTTCCAGATGGTAATGACCACATCCATTATACAGTATATGAACAGTACAAGAGATTGTGTTAGTGACATTGACACATGGATTTGAGTGAGGTGAGCTCTCCAGTATAAGTGGCATTAAGCAGAGTATATTGACACTGATTCCTGCAATCTATTAGAAGCCATTGGTTTGTGCAATATACAGTAAACAGTGGTGGAGTGATTTAGTATGGTGAAGCATCTTCACTAGCTATACTGGATTAGAAGTGATAAGGCTAAAGGCTTAATTTTTTAAAACTTTTTTAACCACTTGCTTACTGGACACTTAAACCCCCTTCCTACACAGGCCAAATTTCAGCTTTCAGCGCTGTCACTCTTTGAATGACAATTGTGCGGTCATGCTACACTGTACCCATATGAAATTGTTATAATTTTTTTAACACAAATAGAGCTTTCTTTTGATGGTATTTAATCACCACTGGGATTTTAATTTTTTGCTAAACAAACAAAAAAGACCGAACATTTTGAAAAAAAAAACAGTTTTCATAGTTTGTTTTTAATATTTTGCAAACAGGTAATTTTTCTCCTTCATTGATGTGTGCTGATGAGGCTGCACCCATGGGCGCTGATAGGCTGATGGGCACTGATGGGCTGCACTGATGTGAACCGATGGGCTGCACTGGTGGGAGTTGATAGGCAGCACTGATAAAGCAGCACTGATGGGCACTGATGGGTGGTACTGATGGGCACTGATGAAGCGGCACTGGTAGGCACTGATGAGGCAGTGCTGGTGGGCACTGATCAGGCTACACGGATGAGGCTGCACTTATAGTTAGCACTGATGGGCACTGATAGGTTGCACTGATGAGGCTGCACTGATGAGGCTGCACTGATAGGCACTGATAGGCAGCACTGAAGGGCACTGATAGGTGGCACTGATAGGCATTGGTAGGTGACACTGATAGGCAGCACTTATAGGTGGCACTGATGACGAGGCACTGTTGGGCAGTGATTGGCAGCAATGGTGGGCACTGATATGTATCACTGGTGGTCACTGATAGGTGGCACTGGTGGGAACTGCTTAGCAGCAGTGGGTCTGGAGTGTGCGGGACTGATGTCCCGTTTACTACAGGTGGTAATCTGCTTTTTTTTTCTCCTCACTCTGTCAGCGTGATGAAAAAAAAGCAGATTACCGGCTCTGTTTACATTACTTGATCAGCAGTCATTGGCTGAAAGCTGATCACTTGGAAAGGGGCCGGGACTGACCTGTGATCATCCGAATCTCATTGACTCACTAATCAAAGAAAGAGCCACGTGCACCCCGCAATTTAGGCCCGTGCTGTAGCCATCTTTCGGCTATAGCGTGGGCAGGAAGAGGTTAAATAACAAACATGTCATACTAACCGGCTCTGTGCAATGGTTTTGCACAGAGCACCCAGATCCTCATTCTCTCAGCCCCCCCCCTCTGGAGCTCTGGACCCCCCCCCCCGCCGTGTGCCCCCATAGCAAACCTTATGCTCTGGGGGCACTCATGTGTATGCTTGCTCTCGAGCCCATATGACACAATGAGTAGCTGTAATTGACAGCAGTGGGAGTCAATGGCTCCCCCTGCTGTCTCTTTGTCAATGAGGAGGCAGAGAACCGGGACAGCAGCCACTCTTGTGCACATCGCTGGATCGTGATCCAACTTGGGTAAGTATGGGGGGGGGGCTGCTTACTGGCTACTACAGGCTTTACAACTGCTTTAACAACAAACCAAAACTAGGAGGGGAGTTTTTTTGTGCATGCTCTCAGGAAAAAAAATGTACACATTTAAAATGGGTGACAGTCTTTTTTTAAATACACAAAGAATGTTGAAATGATTTGAAAAACATATAATTAATATCATTATCAATAAAAATATATGCTATGGGGTGTCTGTAAACATTCATAAAGCTAACATCAGTTCTGACCATAATTTGTAAATAAGAGTGGTCCAGAGAAAACAAATCCCCCTTTTCCCTTTGCACACCATTCCACATATACAGTACAGTGTGCACAAGTTGTACCCAGTTTAATGTGTACTGTATGGTTTTAGTTCAGTCCTCATCTGCCTCATAGAGAATAAAAAAAATGCTTGACATTATTTAAATCATTATTTGAGATTATTGTCACTGTTTATGTGCAAATTATCTTTATGGAAATTATTTCTAAAACTGATAAATAATAATAACACATATGTTTTAGAAAATGCAAGGAGCAGTAATAATGAGATAGCTTCATGGATGGGTTCTTAATGAACAGTGAATGCTGTGTTCTTTTTAGGTTTCCAACAGATGTTAGACAGCTATACCTCTGATCAGGAGACAGGTTTTCCCAGTGTTAAAACATAATTTAAAGTTTTGAAATAAATGACAATATTCAGCAGTGGAGATTTAAATTTCACTGATGCAGCAACAGTACCATCTAGTGTATTTTTATAAAATTGCCTTTTTCACAAATTAAACTTTTTTCTTTTGCTTTTTATAAATTTTATAAATTATAAAAGTGTGTGTTGTACTATCCACATGTTACATTCTCAAATAAAAATCTAAATAGTCAAATTTAGTAGCTTAGCAGATTTAGTTGACTGTAAGCATTTTAGGTAACAGGTAAAAACAACAGCATGCTTACACATCTTAAAAGCAGCAGGAAGGCGTAATTACTGCCATTTTGCTGCTTTTATAATAAAACATTCCCATACATAGATATGTCATAGTGCTCTGCTGCAATCAACAAAAGTTCCCTGTAGCTGTATGCAGAGGACTGACTGCAGGACATTAGATGCTTTGTAGAACATAAAGTATGAAATTATCTAAAATGAGCAGCTTAGACCCAAAACTTTGGATTCCTTTACCGTATACACATTTAGTCCAAACAAGGTCTGAGAACCGTGGGAGGCTCCCTTGTCCTACAAAGCTGCTTTTCAGGTCATTCTCTGACTGGTTTTGTCCCCGCTGCCAACGTCCTGTACAATATAGGATCGGCAACCAACCAGCCAGGTTCAGCCAGACAGGGATGTTCTGAATAAAAGAATTTTGATCGAGTACAGAGTGTGGCCATATCTTCTTTTGACTATATGGCGAGCCGAGGCAGGCACCTGTCCGGGTCATCAGGCTTTTAAAACCTCACCTGGAGTCTTCTTGTTTGGATATACAGGTACAAACATATAGAAATGTGTACAGCTTTTCTATACTGATCAAGTGTCAGAGGTCAAGGTATAGTCAGTACATGCAGTATATCAGAAAATTTAGAATTTTTTAATAGGCTGATAGTTTTGGAAGCTAATAACACAATAGCATAAAAGATAACTACATAGATTATTTAAAAAACTAAAGTGTAATATTAATGAAGTACACAAGCTAATATTGTAGATGGTACGTTCATATTTCCCAAGGATAGCCACAGCAACCATCATTTTTGAAACTTTTGGGGGCATTCCCTATGCTGATAATTTAATTTTTCCCTTTCAAGGATACTGTTAGCTGCATGTTTCCATTGCAAGAATGATGGTGGGGTGAAAGACAACAATTTTTGTTTGAGGGTTGGAAGAAGTAATCGTATAACTTTTTTTATTTTGAATGTTTGGGTCAATATACTGTCAGGGATGATACTCAAAAGTGCAATTTTAGGGCCAGTAGGTAAAGAAAGAAAAATCAAACTATTAAGCATTTGAAAGATGGAGGTTTGATACCTAAACAATTTAGGACATCTCCATAGCATATTAATCAAAGTGCAGTATCTTCTATACAGCTAAGACATTTAGGAGATGTTGCCCTACCCCATAAGAATAATGTTTGCAGGGCATGATAGGTCTTGTGAGGTATGAACAGTTGTTTTTGGGAGGGACAAAGTGAAACTATGGGGTCATTTTCTAGGGCCCCAGTCCTTTACTTATTATTAATGAGCCCTATATCTTGCTTGCAGCCTTCACCATTGCGTAATTGAATCATAAAACTCAATGTGACCATTATTTCAGAGTAAACATTCCCTATCAATCCCCTCTTAGTCAGTGTCACTGAGGTCCCCAAGAGAATTGGCCTTGCTGTAAAAAATGTATATTTGATGCCCCTATCAAACAGTTGTGGAAAAATATATCTTTGGGTGTTGGTGGTGCCTTCATCCCGTAACCTTCTAGAGGAACTCTTGATGAAAGCAAGAATTGGCCTTGCTGTTAAAAATTAAATTTGATACACCTGTGACACAGGTGCAGAAAAATTGGTACTTGGGTGTTAAAAATTGAAATTTGTAGCCCCTGTCACACAGTTGCGGAAAAATTGGTCTTTGGATGTTGGTGGTGCCTTCACTCTATAACCCTATAGAGGTACTCTTGAAGAAAGCAAGAATTGGCCTTGCTGTAAAAAATTCAAATGTGATGCCCTGGTCAAACAGTTGGAAAAGAATTGGTCATTGGATGTTTGTGGTGCCTTCACCACGTAACCTTCTAAAGGAACTCTTGAGGAAAGCTATAATTGTCTTTTCTGTAAACAATTGAAATTTGATACCCCTGTCAAACCGTTGCAGAAAAATGGGTCTTTGGGTGTTGGTGGTGCCTTCATCCCATAACCTTCCAGAGGTACTCTTGATGAAATCAAGAATTGGACTTACTGTAAAAAAAAAAAAAAATTGATACACCTGTGACACAGGTGCAGAAAAATTGGTACTTGGGTGTTAATTGTGCCCATTAAACTTATACCAAAAAATTGCTTCAAGATAAAATCAACACCCACAGAGCTAGGCAGCCTAGACAGTCTTGCAGCAATTTGAGATCCCAATATCACTGACTTAATCAGTGGTATTGACATCAGGGGCTTGATAGCTGCTGCTAATCCAGGACTGATTCATGCTGACAAATGTCAGCCGGGCAATGGAGTCTGTAGACAGATGCACTCTTTTATCTGCCACAAAACCTCTGGCAGCACTGAATGCTCATTTAGGAAAGCAAACTGGATGCAGTGCAGCCCAACAGCTCAATTGCATACTGGGCAAGTTCTGGCCAGTGGTCTATTCTCATGACCCAGTAACCCAGTTGCCTACTTGCCTAGTTGCTCTCCACATCTGTTTTCACCACTAGATAATCTTCCACCATATGATGCATGGTATCTGCATAAAGTTGGCCTTGAGAGGAAAGGATGTCCTCCCCTTCCTCCCGTTGCTCTGCCTCGAGTGCCCTGTCCATAATGCCACACAGAGTATACTCCAGCAGGAACACAAGAGGGATTGTGTCACTGATGCATGCATTGTGAAGGCCCACTTGACGCCTCCTCAAATGGTGATAGTACAGTGCATGCATCCTTATCAGCAACCATTGGCATGGGGGGAAAAAAAAACAAGCTGCCCTCTTGCATACTCACACAGGTACTCATTGAAGGCCCTCTGCTGCATGTGCAGCCCTTGCAATTGGGCTGGGAGATAACATCTCAACAATCTGGTGAATAGGGTGGCTACTTTCCACTCTTCCATGATGGCTGCCTCTGGAGGACATCCTGCCTCTTTTGGGTTGTGTTTCCACCTCACCTTAATCCTCTACTATATCAGGCAATCATGTGTCAGTGACCTTGTCATCATTATTCCTTCCATCGTCATCATCTCTGGAAACAACTTGGCAATATGCTGTGCCGGGGGAACATGGTTGCCAATTTGTTGTTTATCAGCATTCTCCCCTCTCTGTAGGCTCATGTTACTCCCTTC
This sequence comes from Lithobates clamitans, assembly GCA_037952925.1. NCBI lineage: Eukaryota > Metazoa > Chordata > Amphibia > Anura > Ranidae > Lithobates > Lithobates clamitans. Next base: position 4,454,528 of record JBBGZY010000603.1, on the reverse strand, counting down.
CCCTACCTCAGTACCAACATCAGAGTCAAGTAATGTCTGTGCATTGTCAAAAAGCAGGTGGCTGCCGCTGTGTTAAAATAATTCAGCTGAATCCTCCATGCATGATGCTGGGGCTATGGCAGGAGTAACTGTGGATAAGGAGGCAGAATAAGCCACTCTGGCAGCTGCGGTGGACTGCGCACTAGTGTCAGCTTGGGTCATAGAGGATTAGGAGGATGAGGATGGTCTAGTAAGCCAGTCCACTACCTCCTCTGCATTCTGTGCCTGGATAACACAAACAACATCACTAAACAGAGAGAAATGTGCCCTGCCTTAGGACGTACCATGTCCACCTTTGCCTGTGAACACAGATGCTGCTGGCCCCCTCATAGTGGCATGGGAAAGTCTGCCTCTCCTTGTTAGCCTCCCAGACATGATGGAGGGACTTATTACCCAAATTTAATAGAAACTGAGAAATGTGTGATTGTATGTACTTTATTGAATGAAAAATCATATTTGGTGCACTTTAAATTGAGGACTGACACTGACAGATATCTAATAAGAAAACTTTAAAAATAAATAAAAAAATAAAACAGGGGGAACACCAGCGTCACAGTCAGAAAAACTGCAGCTGACAATTTAAATAAAAGGGGGCAGGCAGGAGACAAAAAAGACAAAAAAAAGAACATGCAGCAACGAAAAGAAAAAAGGATATGCAGGGTATGCAGCACTATATACAGCACTAAATGTTATGTAATGCTGTGTTAAACACTACACTACACTGGCACTATACTATACTGACACAATATACTCACACACTGTACTAAAACTCTACACTCAGAGTCACAATAAGTGAACACACTAACTCGCTACTAGCAAACTGAGCCCTGTTCTAACCATCTCCACTCTAACACAATGCAAAAGCTTCCTATGGGAAGTAAACTTTTATAGTATTGGGTGGGGATATGAGCACTGAGCTGTGATTGGAGAAAGTCATCATCATTTGTCCAGTCAGGACTCTGACAGTGCTCTGTGACCAGCGGTCAGGTGCAAGGAATCATCCAATTAGGGCCCTAGAATGCACTGTGAAGCACACAGTGCATTGTGGGGTGCTCGCAAATTCATGTGTTCACCAAATGGGTAAACTGGCAATGTTCAGGCTAAACTTTTGCTTGGCTCGAACTGTTCACCCAATACTAGTTCTGAGGTTGAGAAAGGGAGTAACATGAGCCTACAGAGAGGGGAGAATACTGATAAACAACAAATTCGCTGTTATGTTTCCCCAGCTACAGCGTATTGCCATGTTGGCTCCAGTGATAATGAGGATAGAGGTGATGATGAGGTCACTGACTTCATCTAAAAAAAAATTGTTAGTCTTGGCCTGAGTGTACTATAATTTGGCTCCTTCACATAAGGCTTGCTCCCTGCGGTGCAAAAACTTGTTATTTCCATCCAAAGTCTGCCAAAGAGACATCAGAATTTATCCAAAAAATCTCTAATGTTGTCCCGAATGCACTAAATTGTGGCCTCATCATACAGACTGGCTCCCCAAGCCATTGTTTACAAAATAAAGGAAGCTTGCTGGGAAAATCTATTTAAATGTAATTTTTGTTTTTGCTTTATAAGTGTCAGTTTTACTGCAGCAGGTTCTATGCAGATGCACCACTTTACAGGCAAACAAAGAGTACCTCCAGGCACTATATTTAAAGGAATTTTTCATTTTTACTGTTTCAACTTATGCATCATTAAAATCATTGCTCTTTTAAAAACAATCTTTAAAAAAAAAAACGTTTGCAGTGATACATGTCCTCCAGGGCAGTACCTTGCATATAAGAGTTCAAAATGGGAACTTTTAATTTTTCAAGTTCGGGTCCCATAGACTTCAATGGGGTTTGAAGTTCAGGTCTGAACTTTTGCAATGTTCGAGAAGTTCTGGTGGGAACTGAACCTGGGAGTGTTTGGCGCAACTCTAATAGGGCGTACACACGGTCGGACATTCCGACAACAAAATCCTGGGAATTTTTCCGACGGATGTTGGCTCAAACTTGTTTTGCCTACACACAGTCGCACAAAGTTGTCGGAATTTCCAATCGACAACCACGCGGTCACGTACACCACGTACGACGAGACTAGAAAAGGCCAGTTCAGAACCAAGCGCGGCACCCTTTGGGCTCCTTTTGCTAATCTCGTGTTAGTAAAAGTTTGGTGAGAGACGATTCGCGCTTTTTCAGACTCGTGGCTTTCAGATCGTTTTCTGCCGTTGAGTTTGTGCTTGTGGGTTTGTATCTGCTCTTCAGTGCGTGCAAGCAAGTTCTGCATGACTTTAGGTAGTCATTGTATTCTTGTTCGTTCGTTACTGGTTTTCAGGTCGCTCTTCACAGGCCTTGCTGTTCTTCAGTGCGTTCTGTTAATTCGTACTGAGCAGCCGACCGTTTTCTAGCCATGTTTCATATGCGTACTCCTCGTAGAGTTCGTGCTGTGCGGGGGCTTGGTGTTGGGGTCCTGACCTTGACACAAGTCCAGTCCATGAACAGGGTGGGGAGGAGTTCATGGACCAAGAATTGGTTGCTTCAGCGTGACCAATTCTTAAAGGTCTATCAGAACACTTCCATATTGCTGAATAAGATGCAGCCAGTAAGGATTAACTTTCCAAAAACATTTAATATGGAAATTCTTAAGATTAAGTTTCAGAATCAAGGGAGAGTCCTCTGACAGACCCTTTTCAGAGTAGTAAACAGTGTTTACATAGGGTAACATATGATAATTGCATAATGCCATATCTATCCTATAGAACGCTGTATGAGTATGAGAGAAGCAAGAAAACTGTAATTCAAAGGGATTTTATAGCCTCCAAACATCAACTAAGCCAATTTAATTTACATGGCAAAAGGCATCTCTGCAGTAACTGGTAAGGAATTTCCAGATGAGCTATGTTTATTTAAACAAGAATTCAAAAAGTTAATAAAGTCTTTTATAGTCAGAGTAGGAACCTCAGGTTTGTCAGACAAAAAAAAATTTAAAGGTTCTCAGGGGGACTAGGGTAGAATATGGTGAAGGAATATACAGTACTGAGCAAAGGTTTTAGGCAGGTGTGAAAAATGTTGTAAATTAAGAATGCTTTCAGAAATAGAAGTGTTAAAAGTTTAGTTTTATCAAATACCAAAATGTAAAGTAAATGAACAGAAGAGAAATCTAAATCAAATCAATATTTGGCGTGACAACCCTTTGCCTTTAAAACTGCATCAATTCTTTAAGGTACACTTGCACACAGCTTTTTTTAAACTATATATATATATATATATATATATATTTATATCAACTATAACATTTCAGAAAAACAGTGTATAATATGGTTTGCAATATACAAACAAGAACAGTTACAAAATGCAGATCACATAGGTATTGAGTAGTTGTTCTAACAACAAGCATAGGTATGGTAACTATCTATCAGTTAAACAGTGTGTGTAAAGGTAATAGACACTGAATTTATTAGGTCTAGTATGCAACCAAAACAAACATAAACAGGCAAAAAAGATAAGACAAAAATGGGGTATGCCTACATATGGTGCTGCCTACATGCTAAAGGGTGATCTAATAAGTCACTCTTTAGTCGCTAAAACCAACTTTTAAATTGCAGTGATAGGATAAACCCCCTTCCCCTAGACAAGGGTGTAATGGAGTAAAATGATCCACCTGTGTGTGGACAAAGCTCTCAGCCTAAAGCCAAGGAGTATTCTGAGCCCTCACTGGAATGAATTAATGATTTGTATAGCGCTGCAAATGCGAACTGAATCACCTCTAGGCGATCTAAATCCTACCAAAGGGAAAGGGTGATGAATAATAATGACCCAGTGCCTGAGAATGAGCAAGGTGATGTGATCAAGGCTAAATGTTAGGTACACCCAAATGAATGTGTCCAAAAGAAGTTGGAAATAAACCTCTATAAATACAAATATAAATACATATTGCATAGAAAAATATATATGTTATGCATAACAAATATTCAAAAAATATTAGTAATGTGCCAGGAAAAATCCAATAAAGTGTACCAAAAATGATTAATCAGACAAAAATGCCACAGAAAAGTGCAAAAAAACTGAAAAATGCAAAAAAATTGCACAAAGAACCGAAGCAGCACAATAATCGCAGGCAAAAGTCAAAAGGAAAAACAAAGTAGTTCTACTATTTTGATATCCTAGTATTATTTTGCATGTGTGGTGGGTTTGAATGCTTTATATAACTTCTGAAATGTTAGGAGTGAGATATTTTTCCCAATCTCTAGCAATGGTTAACCATGATGCTAATAAAATATGTGTAACAACAACATGATAGCAGATCAGGAAGCTATCAATTTTGAGATTTAAGATAGCTAAAGGTGGGTTGGGTGGTGTTAAGACCACTGTAACTTAGGAAATTATCTTGAAAATTTTTCACCAGAAGCTACAAATATTTTTGCAGGTCCATAATATGTGTAATATATTGCCTATTTGTCTGCAGCCTCTCCAACATAGAGAGCATTGGTCTGGAAAAAATTTTGCAAGTTGATAGGGAGTCAGGTACCATCTCACTGATAATCTTTGTGTTAGCGCCCAGGAGTTGACACAATGGGTAGCTGCAAAAACCTATTAAAAGGCACAAATCCATTGTTTTGAGGTGAAATTTGATGGTCTGCTTTCCATTTTACAAAAAGTGAAATCTTGGTATATACTAATTTGTTTTAAAAGAAGTTATATAGAATTGTGAAGCAATTTTGGGGATAGCTATCATCTTAATTGGATGTTTAGATAAGTAATGAGATATATTTAGGTATATAGATCACTCTGTAAGGGGAAGTTGGAAGTCTCACATGAGGTAATATTTTCCATATTGTAAATGTCTTATATGGTGTAAATACCTTTATGTTTCCAGGTAGTTCTGGATTGATTAGGTATGAAAGCTGTTAGGGCTGTTATAGGTATAGAGAAAGTATTACTTTGGGAGTTCTTTACCGAAAGAGAACAAAGACACTTCCAAGCTTCTATTGATGCTTGGATTGTAGGGGATTGTCGTTGAGTTGAGATTTGTTGCCAAGCATTGGCTAGAAGAGCTGAGTGCAAATCTTTCGTAGGTATTCAAATGTTTTTCTATATTGCACCATAAGATGTCAGGAGAAGGAGAGAAAAAAATATTCAGGTTGATCTAATATTGTTTCCAAATAAAAATCTCTAATATCTAAAATGGACACGTCTGGGTCTTTTAATGTACCACACTATTTTTTTAATCATTAATTGTAGAGTTATAAGGTAGGAAGCTTTAGTTGGTATAGGGAGTGTTCTAAAAAGATATAGAATTTATGGTAAAATAAACAATTTAAAAGTGTTCCTTAAATGGCCAGAACATAAGACTTCATGTTGTGCTAGTCAAGCAAGGTTCTTTTTCAGTTTAGCTATACATTTTGTATAATTTTTGGATGCTAAGTCAGAAATTGTGCTGGTCAGGGTTATTCCTAGGTCAGATATCTTTCCAAATAAAAGGGAATTCAGTTTGCAATCAGTGTTTAAGAGTTTGGCTAGTATCAGTGTTGAGAATATAAGATTTAGACAAATGTATCTTATAGTATAAGACTTTGTTGAAGTTATTGAGTGTTTGTTGCACTGCTGCTAAGGAGGTAACTGGCTTGGTAATCATTAGGATAACATCATCTGCAAAAAGTGTTTTGTTTTTTTTGCTGTCTCATACCAAAGGTAAATCCAGAATTATCGGGATTTGATCTAATAGATTAGGCCAGAGGTTTAATCAGTAGATCAGTTGAGATATAGCACGAATATTGCTTTGAAAATCATATTAGAGAAGTCAGATTTAAGGAGAATTTTTGAGAAGTAAGACGAATGTATTCTTTGGCTTTTCAGTGTCTGTTACTAGTAGTAGTAATGGCGTTTTCATAGATTCAGCATAGTATACTACAAGAATAACCGCCTAGGTTAACAAGGTAATTTCAAGGATAAAGGTACCATCATCCCAAAGTGTCAAGATCAAGAAGAGGAAGGGGATGGGTGACCGCCGCAGTTAGCTGCTCCTGTCAGCCAATGTCTCCACCCCCCGACAGGGAAAAGAAAGGGACTATTACGGTACTCAGTGTAGGTATGTAATAGACATAAGGGGTAAAAAGGGAAATAACAGGTTCTATAAAAATTCACTTTTAATAGAAACAGTATTAAAAGGTTACAATACCGCATACAATTGCGATTGGAAAAAACGACATTACATATAACCATAAAAAAAAGGAAGGGGGGGAAAAGAGGAACACCACAAAGTTGGACCAGTGGATTTCACACAATTTTGGTGGTAGATATGTATACAGCTTAATTTCTCGACCGGTTTCACGGTTATCTCTCTTCAGGAGAGCCATATCTACAGTGTGACATAAGGTAGTTGTGACATATACAGACATCTCAACAGGTACATATAACAAAATTATTAATGCAGCAGAGTTATTAATGATACATCAAACCATCACATACAAAATATAAACGATAAGGACAAGCTCACCCATTCAGGAATTCTCTGTGGGTATGCAAGACCCCATGTGATTCCCCCTGCGGCGGACACAGGGGATGACAAACAGCCTCTGGTAAATAAATTTGAATTAATGAATTGTACAATTTACCAGACTATGATATCCAGAAGAAAGGTGGGGTGTATAGGTGCCAGTAAAAAATCTGTCAGAAATCCGAAAAAATGGTGCAGTGAGGGGGATTTGTGTGGTATTACTTAGGATGTAAAGTACTGGGGAGACAGGAGAGAGAGAAGGGGGGGAAGAAGGAAGGGGAGGAGGGAGGGAAGGAGGGAAGGGGGGGAGGGGGGAAAAAAGGGGGGAGAGAAAAGGGAGGGGGGAAAGAAAGAAGGTGAAACAGGAAAGGGGAGGAAGACGGGGGGAGGGGAGGCAACAGGAGGAGGAAGGACGGGGGAAGGGGAAAGGAAGGGGAAAAGAGAGGGAAGAGGGAAGGAAAAAGGTGGGAAAGGAAAGGGAAAGGGGGAGGGGGAAGGGAGGGGGGGGGAAAGGGGGGAGGGGGGGAAAGGGAAAGGGAGGGGAAGAGGATGGGGAAGGGGGGGGGAGGAGAAAGCGGGGGGCCAGGAAGGAAAGGAACCCAGTAATCCCATCCATGCAAGAAAAAGAGTAAAAAGGCTAAAAAAGACTGCACACTGATAGTATTAAGGCTGGCACTCACCACCTAAAAATTAAACGACTAAAAGACGCATAAGCTGGGATGGATAAGAGCTTCCCATTAGAAGGACCATAGGGCAGAAAGGTCAGAAGGGGCCATGAGAACGTTAGCAGAACAAGCCCCCTAGAGCTGGAACCATTGGTGCGTAACAAAAGAGTCATAGTATATTATGTCTATTACTCTATGAGTTGCATCAGAGGCTTGTCTAGTGTTCTAAAACTCAGTTGATCGGGCTGTATTAGGGTTGGAATCATATCTGGTAGTCGATGGGCTATAATTTTAGTGTACATTTTAATATCTGTATTTAAGAGAGATATAGGGCGAAAATTTTGTAGTGTTACTGGTTCTTTCCTGGTCTTGGGTATAGTGATAATTAGAGCTTGTAACATCTCAGAGGGGAATAAGGCAGAGGAAGCAGCTTTGTTGCAAGCTTGATTAACCACTTGCCGCCCACCCACTGTCAAATGACGGCCAGGCGGTGGGGCTCTCATTCTGGATGGAGGTGATATGACGGAGTCCAGAGCGGCCACTCTTGCGTGCCCCCAGGGGCGTGCAGTGCAGCGATCGCGTCCGCGCCGTGTTGTTATGGAAAGTGTGAGGTGAGGAGAGCCGATCAGCAGCATCTCCTCACAGAGGCCATCTAAGCATGTAATCAGGGCACTGATAATCAGTGCCCTGATTACAATAAAGTGCCCGCAGTGCCAGAATTGAGTGCCCCCCAGTGCCAATAGTGTACCCACCAGTGCCAGCAGTGAGTGCCCACCAGTGCCAGCAAACAGTGCCCACAAGTGCCAGCAATCAGTATCCATTAGTGATGCCAGTCAGTGCTGGCTATCACTGCTACCCATCACTGCTGCCCATTATTACCTATCACTGCTGCCCATCAATGCCCATCAGTGCCCATCAGTGCCCATCAGTGCCACCCATCAGTGCCCATCAGTGCTGCCTATCCGTGTCACCTGTCTGTGCTGACCAGTGATGCCTATCTGTGCCCATCAATGCCACCCACCAGTGCCACGCATCAGTGCCCACCAGTGCTGCCTATCAGTGCACATGAGTGCCACATATCAGAGCTACCTATCATTGCCCATAAGTGCGTCATATTTATGCCTCCTCATCAATGCCACCTAATCAGTGCCCAAAAGTGCCGCCTCATCAGTGCCCATCAGTGAAGGAGAAAAATTACTCATTTACAAAATTTGCTGACAGAAAATAAGAAAAACTTTTATTTTTTTTTAAATTTGCAGTCTTTTTTTTTTTAGGAAAAAATAAAAAACCCAGAAGTGATTAAATACCACCAAAAGAAAGCTCTATTTGTGTGAAGAAAATGATAAAAATTTTACATGGTTACAGTGTAGCATGACCGCGCAATTGTCATTCAAAGTGTGACAGCGCTAAAGGCTGAAAAATGCCTTGGGCAGGAAGGGGGTGTAAGTGCCCTGCATTGAAATGGTTAAGAAAGGGAACAGCTTTTGGAGCTCGGCAGGTAGGTTGTTCCAAACTTTTTGGAGAACTAACCACAAATCTTCTGTGGCTGTAGGCTGCCTCAGATCCTTCTGTCTCTTTATGTAATCCCAGACAGATTCAATGATGTTGATATCAGGGCTCAGTGGGGGCCAAACCATCACTTCCAGGACTCCTTGTTCTTCTTTACTCTGAAGATAGTCCTTAATGACATTGTGGACTTCTCCTGTGGATGTATCCTTGATATCCCTTACTACTATGGACTGTATGGACTAATTCTTATTAATTCATTTGGGGTATATCTTGTTGTTTCCCCCCTCCCCTGTTATTGATCCCTTATGGTCCACCTTATAGCTGCCAGTGAGCGCTGACTCACACACTACCTGACAGTTCTGTGTAATATATTGCTTAATGACATTAGCTGCATGGTTGGGGTTGTTATCCTGCTGCAGAATACATTTGGGGCCAATCACACACCTCGTTGATGGTATGGCATGATGGACAAGTATCTGCCTGTATTTTTCAGCACTGAGGACCCCACTGATCCTAAACAATTCTCCAGCTCTATTTATAGAAGTGCAGCCCCAAACTTGCAAGAAATCTCCACCATACGTCACTGTTGTTTGCAGACAGGCATTATTGTACCACTCTCCAGCTCTTCATGAACAAACTGCCTGCTGCTACAGCCATATATTTACACTTTTGACTCAGTCCAGAGCACCTGCTGGCATTTCTCTGCACCCCAGTTTAAATTTTTTGTGCATAGGACATGGAAACAAGGCTAAGTGACTCGGCTAGGTACGAAAACATTGACCAAAATAGACTATTAACACTTCTATTTCTGAAAGCATTCTTAATGTACAGCAATTTTTCACACCTGCTTAAAAATTCTGCAGTACTGTATTGGCTAATACGCAGAACCCATTGTTTAGAACTCAATACAAAAGAAAAATCTAACCCCCCCTTAAATTGGAGGTTTACTTGGAGTGTTATTGTGTGTGATTTACCATTTCAATTCAGGAAGAGTGCAACTACAGTAAATGTGTGTCCTGCAAACATACCATAGACAGAAAGGTAGAAAACAAAGCCTGCCACTTAGTAACTTCGCTCATTCCTCTAACATTCCGTGAGATAATAGTTTTGCTATTAATCATAAAACAACATTTGTTATTGTATTCAGGAGCATACTAGTAAGTAAGTGCCCAAAAGGAGCCATATCAACTGACAAAAAAGAAGGAAAAAATGAAAAAAGTTGAGTTATCAGTCCCAAAGTCTCGTATAATGATGTAAAGGTACTGACATACATAGCAGACAATCTGTAGTAGAAACACCTGTTATAAAAAAAAAAAAAAAAGAAAAGACAACACAAAAACTTTAAACAAGAGCTAACAATCATATATGGAACAAAGCAACCATGCTCCTCACAGGAGCTACTACCAAGGCACGTCATTGTGGTTAAACCCAAATTGAACTTGCAATAAATGTCCTCCAAAGAGACATAGTAGCCATAAAAAAGGAAAACTCAGTTTCAAATGCAGGGGACCTAAAAACTTTCATTCAAGGAGACACATAGCGCCAAAAAATTATCCTGCAGTACCAAAAAATAACTCTCAAAAAAGGCCAGAAAGACTTCAACTCTCAGAAAGTCAGCGCTAATGCAAATGGAAAGCAGCGCTATTGCGGCAATAATGCCTGTCAGATCACATATGCTGGAATAGTGGAAGTCAATGGGACTCGAACCTGCAAAATCCAAAGTTCTCACTGAAGGCTTATATGCAAGTTCTTTACCATAAAAAGTGTTTGGAGACCCGGGTCCTGCCCCAGGGGCATGTATCAATGCTAAATTTTTTTTTTAAATGTCCGTTTTTTTGGGAGCATTGATTTTATAAATGCTTAGAGTGAAACAATAAAAATGTAATATTCCTTTAAATTTCGTACCTGGGGGTGTCTATAGTATGCCTGTAAAGGGGCACATGTTTCCCGTGTTTAGAACAGTCTGACAGCAAAATGACATTTCAAAGAAAAAAAGACATTTAAAAGTACTTGCGGCTATTAATGAATTGCTGGTCCGACAATACACATAGAAGTTTATTGATAAAAACGGCATGGGCATTCCCCACAGGGGAACCCCAAACCAAAATCTTTAAAAAAAATGGCGTGGGGTCCCCCTTAAAATCTATACCAGACCCTTGAGCTCTGGTATGAATTTTAAGAGGAACCCCGCACCAAAATTGAAAAAAATGGCGTGGGGTCCCCCCAAAAATCCATACCAGACCCTTATCCAAGCACGCAACCTGGCAGGCTGCAGAAAAAGAGGGGGGGATGAGAGAGCGCCCCCCCCCTCCTGAACCGTACCAGGCCATATGCCCTCAACATTTGAAGGGTGCTTTGGGATAGCCCCCCAAAACACCTTGTCCCCATGTTGATGGGGACAAGGGCCTCATCCCCACAACCCTTGCCCGGTGGTTGTGGGGGTCTGCGGGTGGGGGGCTTATTGGAATCTTTAACAAGGGGACCCCCAGATCATGGCCCTCCCACCGTGTGAAATGGTAAGGGGGTACAAAAGTACCCCTACCATTTCACCAAAAAAGTGTCAAAAATGTTAAAAATGACACAAGAGACAGTTTTTGACAATTCCTTTATTTTATGCTTCTTCTTTTTTCTATCTTCTATCTTCTTTCTTCTATCTTCTATCTTCCTTCGGTTTCTTCCTCCATCTTCTTCTTCCTCTTCTGGTTCTTCTGGTTCTTTTGGTTCTTCCTCCGGTGTTCTCGTCTGCCATCTTCCTCTGCGGCGTCTGCCACCCGGTGACCCCGCCCCCTCTGACACACGGGGATTTTCCTGTGGGAAGAAGACGCCGCAGAGGACGAGAACACCGGAGGAAGAACCAGAAGAACCAGAAGAACCAGAAGAGGAAGAAGAAGATGGAGGAAGAAACCGAAGGAAGATAGAAGATAGAGGATAGAAGAAAGAAGATAGAAGAAAGAAGAAGTTTTTAAATAAAGGAATTGTCAAAAACTGTCTCTTAACATTTTTGACACTTTTTTTGTGAAATTGTAGGGGTACTTTTGTACCTCCTTACCATTTCACACAGTGGCGAGGGCTGTGATCTGGGGGTCCCCTTGTTAAAGGGGGCTTCCAGATTCTGAAAAGCCCCCCGCCCGCAGACCCCCACAACCACCGGGCAAGGGTTGTAGGGACGAGGCCCTTGTTGAGGGCATGTGGGCTGGTATGGTTCAGGAGGGGGGGCACTCTCTCATCCCCCGTCTTTTCCAGCGGCCTGTCAGCTTGCATGCTCGGATAAGGGTCTGGTATGGATTTTTGGGGGGACCCCACGCCATTTTTTTTAAATTTTGGCGCGGTGTTCCCCTTAAAATCCACACCAGACCTTAAGGGTCTGGTATAGATTTTGAGGGGGACCCCACGCCATTTTTTTTTACATTTTTTCTGGGGTTCCCCTTAATATCCATACCAGACCTGAAGGGCCTGGTATGGAATTTAGGGGGACCCCCACATTTTTTTTTAAATTTTGGTTTGGGGTTCCCCTGTGGGGAATTCCCATGTCATTTTTATCAATGAACTCTTATGTGTATTGTCAGACCGGCAATTCATTAATAGCCGTTAGTACTTTTAAATGACTTTTTTTCCTTTGAAATGTCATTTTGCTGTCAGACTGTTCTAAACACAGGAAACATGCGCCCCTTTACAGGCATACTATAGACACCCCCCAGGTACAAAATTTAAAGGAATATTACACTTTTATTGTTTCACTTTAAGCATTATTAAAATCACTGCTCCCGAAAAAACAGCCATTTTTAAAACTTTTTTGCATTGATACATGTCCCCTGGGGCAGGACCCGGGTCCCCAAACACTTTTTATGACAATAACTTGCATATTAACCATTAAAATTAGCACTTTTGATTATTCATGTTCGTGTCCCATAGACTTTAACGGTGTTTGCACAAATTTTTTGTCTGTTCGCATGTTCTGCTGCGAACCGAACAGGGGGGATGTTCGGCCCATCCCTAGTTATCATTGAGAATCATGGGGTACAACTTGTCAAGCAACTCAGAGGTCCAAAGTTGCCCAACTGTGAAACAAGTCATATATATTTTAATAGAAATGAGCTCTCATTTATACTTGCATTTATATCAGCAGAACAAATGCAGGAAGTGATGTGTGCACATGGGCCAGAAGCAAATGTGTGGGGATGCCAAACAAATTAATGAACCCCACCCACACCAAATCTAACTACCACATCCACCCCCGCATTGATTCAGCACAAGTACATATCATACCCTTATCCGGAAAATGAGCAGCACCTCCTCTTTGCTAAAGACGGACCTCGCCATGTCCACCTAGATGGAGATCTTGACCAGCACAGGGACTTCTGGGTGATTACAATGACTTATTTCTGGGTCAGAAGGTGAAACCACACTCTTTTGATCGCTGCTGTGAATATTTGATCGCAACCACTATTAGAATTGTATTATTTTTGTTTATTTGCAGATATGCAAATTTGTATTTCTACTTATGATATTTAAAGGTGTTCGATAAGAAATGGTGTCCCTGGGTTAGCAGCAGGTGAATGACAAAAACAAAAGGCCCAGTTTGAGCCCTGGTTCACACTGACAGAGGGAGGAAATCGTTCAGCTGAAAATCACACACTTTCATTCCCGCATGTTAGTCCCAACTGCAGGGGGAATTTCAGAGACATCTGTGCAGGTTTCTGCACTGATGTCAGTACAAATTGCACCAATTAAAAGTGCAATTGCCACTGCTTTGACATGTCAAAATCGCACCAATGTGAACTAAAGCTGACACATAAACCACTGCCTATCCACTAGCTGAATTCATTACCTGCAATTCTCCACAGCGGTTATATATAAACATTACACCTTTATCATTAACTTGCAGGTGTGCAGAAGCCTAGGTTTACATTGGAGCGATTTGAGAGATCAAATCACATGATTATTGCCAGCAATGGCACTGTTCCAATCGATGCAACATTTTTTTTGTGGCACCGCACCAATTTGCTAAAGTAGTTCCTGCATTAATTTTGCCGATTTCAGGTGCGACTTCAATAAACATTTGTGTATGAAGCCACACGGATGTCTATCGAGTCAAACCTGAAATCACGCGGACCTTGCTACTTTGAAATCATGCTACTTCAAGTGAAGTAGCGCGATTTCAAAGTAGCATCAATGTGAACCAGGGCAAAGAGATTTGTTTTTTGGTGCACAAATACATATTGAAATAAAATATAAGAGATATTGCACTTTCCCAAAACCACCACCCACAAAAACTAAAGCGAAAGAAAAGTAGAAGAAAAAAAAACACCACAACAAAGCTCAATAATGTACTTTTATTTTACCAGCAGAAAAACAAAAAATTTACATTCATTTACTAGCTTCAAAAAAGTTTGGACAGGATATATGGTGCTACATTTAGCAATGGGATTTTAAGGGCCCTGCTCATAGGAGCTTACAATCTAAAATTTGACAAAACCTTACAGTGGACACAGCTTTAATTTCAGTGTATAACGGGCAACACATCACATTTTTATCTGCAAGATTATAGAAACGTACTTAACAGTCATTCTTACAAAGCATTCCAACATAATATTACAAAAGACTTATTCAAAACACCCACCACCAGCCCACAATCCACACATACATACATTGGTGACCATGTTCTGCTGGAAGCTGCATTTCGGTGTACACGATTAAACAACGAGACCAAAAAGGTCAGCAGATGCTTCCAAACGATGTTTGCATGATCAGACAGGAACAATACACGCACAACATTGACAGCATGGCCACATAAACCCACTTTTGATTGAAAAAATGCACAAGAATTTCATCAACTCCCTCAATATCATTCCTTCTCCCCCACAAATCACAGCAAAAAAACTGACCTTCTCAGGCCAAACGAACCCCCCTACTACAGGCCTTTATATAAGAGAGGTTGTATTGTTAGCACACTGACACACCCAATAGAAGTACATGCCCACCAGTATCTTTCAATCTGTCTCTTCATGTATGTCTAAAGTGATTGCACCTGATGAGCAGGAACACATAATAATATTTGCAAACTGTGTTAGCCCTTGGCTATGTGCATCAAATCTCCAACTACAGGACAAAGATCAAAGTCCATTTGCATCCACATAAACAAAGCAACAGTTTTTTAAGTATGTGTACCCGTGCAGTGTAAATCCTAAAATTGAAATGTCCAAGTCCCTGGGCATGATTAGTGCTAATAAACATTAACATCAGTCCCTGGCTGCAATGAGCTTCCAATCTAAAGTCCAAAATAAACTTTCTTACATTAGAACCTATTTCGACAGGAGAAAAATAATATGCCAGCATGTCTTTGGATTGTGGTGAGAAACCCACATAGGGAGAACATATAATCTTCAAGACAAGGATTAGCATGTTGGGGAATTGAACCAACATTCCAGGTGCTGCTAGACAGAATTGCTACCAACTTAGCCACCAGGCAGCCCCACACATGTTCTCTGCATCTCTGTGGTGTGAACCAGCCCTAAGTCCATAGCCATGCTCAGTGTCACAAACAATATAAAATATATTGGCTACATATTGGGACACCTGCCTTTAAACGCACATGAACTGTAATGGCATCCCAGTATTAGTATTGGGTTCAAAACTCATTTGGCCCACCCTTTGCAGCTATAACAGCTTCAACTCTTCTTGTCCACAAGGTTTAGGAGTGTGTCTATGGGAATGTTTGACCATTCTTCCAAGTGCATTTGTGAGGTCAGGCACTGATGTTGGATGAGAAGGCCTGACCTACAGTCTCCTCTCTAATTCATCCCCAAGGTGTTCTGTTATGTTGAGGTCAGGACTCTGTCCAGGCCAGTCAAGTTCCTCCACCCCAAACTCCCTCATCCATGTCTTTATGGACCTTGCTTTGTGCACTGGTCCAAATGATTTGGTGAAGGGGGGATTATGATGTGGGGTTGTTTTTCAGGGGTTGGGCTTGGCTTCTTAGTTCCAGTTAAGGGAACTCTTAAGGTGTCAGCATACCAAGACATTTTGGACAATTTCATGTTCCCAACTTTGTGGGAACAGTTTGGGGAAAGCCCCTTCCTGTTCCAACTTGACTGCACACCAGTGCACAAAGCAAGGTCCATAAAGACATGGATGAGCAAGTTTGGGGTGGAGAAACTTGACTGGCCTGCACAGAGTCCTGGCCTCAACCTGGTAGAACACCCTTTGGCTGAATTAGAGTTGAGACTGCGAGCCAGGCCTTCTCATCCAACATCAGTGCCTGGCCTCACAAATGCACTTCTGGAAGAATGATCAAACATTCCCATAGGCACACTAAACCTTGTGGACAGCCTTCCCAGAAGCTGTTATAGCTGCAAAGGGTAGGCCAAATCAAATTTTAACCCTGCGGACTAAGACTGGGCTGCCATTAAAGTTCTTATGTGTCTAAAGGCAGGTGTCCCAATACTTTTGGCTAAATAGTGTATCTGGAAAAGACTTACAATGGTGGTGGAACCCTCCTACACATAAAAATTACATTTAGACATAGTTATAGGACTTGGGAGACAAGACAACTTCTCTACATGAAGCAACATGGTTGGGATTTGAACCCAGACCCTCAGGGATACTAAGTAGAAGTTCTAACCTCTAAGCCACAGAGCTGCCACATGTGAGAACCTCCTACACATAACTACACATATATTCACATAAAAACACATAAATACTGCATTTCTTTGGACATACAAGTGATGGAATTACATTAAGAGTTATTCTTCTTTATTTATTCTGTGATATTTGGTGTTTTTTTGTGGGTGAGAGTAGAATATTACCCTCAAATTTTTGGGAATTACATTTTGCTTTCTGATGTTGGTACACATATCACATTTTTTGGGCTCAAATTATGAATATTTGGAAATAATAAAAAGCACAAAAAATTGTGATTTATTTTAACCACTTGACAACTGGGCACTTAAACCCCCTTCCTAACCAGACCAATTTTCAGCTTTTGGTGCTCTTACATTTTGAATGACAATTACTCAGCCATGCAACACTGTATCTATATGAAATTTTTGTCCTTTTTTTCACACAAATGGAGCTTTCTTTTGGTGGTATTTAATCACCGCTGGGTTCTTTATTTTTTGCGCCGTAAAAGAAAAAAGACCGAAAAATCTGTAAAAAAATGCATTTTTCTTCATTTCTGTTATAATATTTTGCAAATTAGTAATTTTTCTTCATATATTTTGGCCAAAATTTATACCGCTACATATCTTTGGTAAAATTAACCCAAATCGGTGGATATTATTTGGTCTTTGTGAAAGTTATAGAGTCCAAAAGCTATGGTGCGAATATCTGAAAATTGATCACACCTGAAGTACTGACGGCCTATCTAATTTCTTGAGACCCTAACATTCCAGAAAAGTACAAATACCCCCCAAATGATACCTTTTTGGAAAG
This sequence comes from Lithobates clamitans, assembly GCA_037952925.1. NCBI lineage: Eukaryota > Metazoa > Chordata > Amphibia > Anura > Ranidae > Lithobates > Lithobates clamitans. The sequence continues at coordinate 4,437,417 of JBBGZY010000603.1, read as the reverse complement.
AATACATTCCAAGGTATTTAGAAAGATGCATGGTGAGATTTTTGAAGTTGTCATTTTTTCCCACAATTCTTTGCAAAATCAAGGTTTTTTTTTTACTTTTTTTTTTCCCACAAAATTGTCATATTAGCAGGTTATTTCTCACACACCACATATGCATACCACAAATTACACCCCAAAACAAATTCTGCTATTACTCCCGAGTACGGCGATACCACATGTGTGAGACTTTTACACAGCGTCGCCACATACAGAGGCCAAACATGCAGGGGAGCACCTTCAGGCGTTCTGTAGCTCCCAGGCCAATTCTGACATTTCTCTCCTACATGTAAAAATCATCATTTATTTGCTAGAAAATTACATAGAACCCCAAAACATTATATATGTTTTTTTAGCAAAGACCCTAGAGAATACAATGGCGGTCGTTGCAACTTTTTATCTCGCACGGTATTTGCGCAGCAATTTTTTTAACGCGTTTTTTTTGGGAAGAAAACTGTTTTGTGCTTTACAAAAACCAAAACAGTAAAGTTAGCCTAATGTTTTTGCATAATGTGAAAGATGAAGTTATACTGAGTAAATAGATACCCAACATGTCACCTTTCAAAATTGCACGCGCTTGTGGAATGGCGCCAAACTTTGCTACTCAAAAATCCCCATAGGCGACGCTTTAAAATTTTTTACTGGTTACATGTTTTGAGTTACAGAGGAGGTCTAGGGCCAAAATTATTACTCTCGCTCGACCGATCGCAGCGATACCTCACATGTGTGGTTTGAACACGGTTTTCATATGTGGGCGGGACTTACGTATGCGTTCGCTTCTGCATGCAAGCACGCAGGGACAGGGACGCTTTAAATTTTTTTTTTTTTTATTGTTCATTTTACTTTATTTATTTTAGTTTGATGCTTTTTTCCAAAAAAAAAAAAATTTTGACCACTTTTATTCCTATTACAAGGAATATAAACATCCTTGTAATAGGAATATGGCATGACAGGTCCTCTTTACAGTGAGATATGGGGTCAATAAGACCCCACATCTCACCTCTAGGCTGGGAAGCCTGAAATAAAAAAAAAAAAAAAAAAAACGATCCTGGCTTCGATCGTAGCGGTGAGTCGGTAGAAGCGCGGGAGGGGGGACATCCCCTCTCGCCTCCCGTAAGAACGATCAAGCAGTGGAACAGCTGCTATGATCATTCTCATGGTGTAGGGAATCGCCGGCTGAAAAAGCCGATATCTGAATGATGCCTGTAGCTGCAACCATCATTCAGATATCTCCGCACAAAGTCAAGGACGTTGTATGACGGCCGGTGGGCGGGAAGTGGTTAAAACGCATTTTTTTTTAACACAAAGTTGTCCATTTATACAATATTTCTACCACATAACATGTACATACCAAAAATGACACCCCAAAATAGATTCCCCTGCTCCTCCTGAGTACGGCGATACTACATGTGTGAGACTTCCACAGCCTGGCCACATACAGAGACCGAGTACAGCTGAGCATGGCTCGGTATGGCGGGGTATTGCGGAGTATGGCGGGGTATGGCGGGGTATTGCGGAGTATGGCGGGGTATTGCGGAGTATGGCGGGGTATTGCAGAGCATGGCAGAGTATGGCGGAGTATGGCGGAGTATGGCGGAGTATGGCGGGGTATTGCAGGGTATGGCAGAGTATGGCAGAGAATGGCAGAGTATGGCGGGGTATGGCGGGATATTGCGGAGTATGGCGGGGTATTGCGGAGTATGGCGGGGTATGGTGGGGGCATGGCAGAGTATGGCGGGGGCATTGCAGGGTATGGCAGGGGCATTGCAGAGTATGGCGGGGGCATTGCAGAGTATTGCGGGGGAATTGCAGAGTATTGCACAGCATTGCAGAGTATTGTGGGGGCATTGCAGAGTATGGCGGGGGCATTGCAGAGTATTGTGGGGGCATTGCAGAGTACTGCACAGCATTGCAGAGTATTGTGGGGGTATTGCAGAGTATTGTGGGGGTATTGCAGAGTACTGCACAGCATTGCAGAGTATTGTGGGGGTATTGCAGAGTATTGCACAGCATTGCAGAGTATTGTGGGGGTATTGCAGAGTATTGTGGGGGTGTTGCAGAGTATTGTGGGGGTGTTGCAGAGTATTGTGGGGGTGTTGCAGAGTATTGCACAGCATTGCAGAGTATTGTGGGGGTATTGCAGAGTATTGTGGGGGTGTTGCAGAGTATTGCACAGCATTGCAGTGTAGTGGGGATGGCTGAGCATGGATGGATGGATGCCTGGATGTCTCTGTGCAGCGCTGTGGGCACTACACATACAGCCCACAGCGCTGCAGACATCCATCCATCCCCCTCCCCGCTCACTGTGTACCGATCGGTACACAGGCGGGGAGGAGAGGGGGAGGAGAGGAACCGGCGTCATCAGATGACGCCGGTTTGTTTACATGTGATCGCGCCGTCATCAGATGACGCCGGTCTGTTTACATGTGATCGCGCCGTCATTTGACGGCGCGATCACATGGTAAACGGCCGCGATCAGCGGCCATTTACCGGGATCCGTGAAGCGGCCATTTACCGGTCACGGATGTGTTCGGGTGCGCGCCCCAGGGGGCACGCGAGAGGGGAATTCTGGGAGGTTGTCATAGTACGCCCTCCCAGAGTTATCCAACCGCCCTGCAGCCGTCATTCGGCTATGGGCCGGTTGGTAAGTGGTTAAATTTGCATCAGCAATGGTATTGTTTGTGGATTATAAAGACACCTGTGTGAGTTTGGGATAAAGATTGTTGTGAGATTGAGAGTAACAAGTGAAAGTGACAGAGAAAAATATATTTTACCAAAACATCAAAACATTCCACATTCTAGTGTTCTTAAAATCAAAATATTTTAAGTAGAAGCAACAATGTTGCAAAGGAAAATTTATTTCACAGAAAGATACATTTCATCTCAGCATTAAAAGTTTTGTTGTGAAAGTTAGAATTGTTCCATTAGAATCAATGGCTGAAACTTGATTTGGACTAAAATAGAGCAGATTTTCATTTTAAAAAAATGCTCTCTAATTAGCTCTCATTTTGGTATTTACTATAGCGCCAGCTAAAAAGACACTTGAGTTAAAATGAGAGTTATTTTCAGGTCTGAGCATGCTCAGTTGTGTTGGGGGAATTTTTCACTTCTCAGACTTTTAAAGATATTTCAGTGTAGAAATCACTTTTTCACACAGTTTAAAAGCAGATTATTTTCAAATAATTCAGTACCATTTAGGCAATTATATCATGCTCTAAATATTATTTCCATGTGCACTACTCCAGGTTTTATCAGAGTAAGGGTTTGGACACTATTTGGTTTCAGGGAACTATAGTAAATTCGATTTTGGGTGTATTTTCTCACCAGCGCTATAGTGAATACCGTTTTAGCGCTGTAATTAGCGCTAATTAGCGCCACAGCTCTATAGTAAATGACCCCCATAGTCACTCAAGCACAACCTGAAGGTACTTCTCAGGAAGTTGCAGCAGATGTTACTTGTGGGCATCAAAACACTCTACAGCCACTGCAAGGGTGTCAAAGAAATGGGTGTTGCGTTGCGCAACAATATGCAATTTTCTGAGATAAACAGTAGCATAAGTGATGTCGTATTGTCTATTGCATTTCTTAACACCAAAATACTTCATCCTCTGCCTTTGAACTTCAGCAGAAAAGTCTGGAAAGAAGGGTAGCTTGGATGCCACCACTTCTAAATCTGACCACCGCCTAGATTTATGCAAAATAATATTCTAATCTTTGTAACTGAGTATCTTCATAAGAAATGTTCAAGGGGGAGCTCCTAAATGTGATGGCCTAGAGTAGACTTTGTGTGCTCTCTCCATGGAAAAGAGCAGCATTAAACTGATTGTAAAATTGGCTAAACAGTGCTTGCCTAACCACACCTATGAATGATTTAATTAAATGAATCTGTATGTGATTATTCTGTGTCTGTGTCTGGAAAAATTATTTTTTGTGAACCTTTTAAACAATATTACATGAATAGATACAGTCAGGTCCATAAATATTGGGACATTGACACAATTCTAATCTTTTTGGCTCTATACACCACCACAATGGATTTGAAATGGAACAAACAAGATGTGCTTTAATGGCAGACTTTCAACTTTAATCTGAGGGTATTTACATCCAAATCAGGTGAACAATGTAGGAATTACAACAGTTTGTATATGTGCCTCCCACTTTTTAAGGGACCAAAAGTAATGGGACAATTGGCTGCTCAGCTGTTCCATGGTCAGGTGTGTGTTATTCCCTCATTATCCCATTTACAAGGAGCAGATAAAAGGTCCAGAGTTCATTTCAAGTGTGCTATTTGCATTTGGAATCTGTTGCTGTCAACTCTCAATATGAGATCCAAAGAGCTGTCACTATCAGTGAAGCAAGCCATCATTAGGCTGAAAAAACAAAACAAACCCATCAGAGAGCAAAAACTATAGGTGTGGCCAAATCAATTGTTTGGGACACCCTTAAAAAGAAAGAACACACCGGTGAGCTCAGCAACAACAAAAGACCCGGAAGACCACGGAAAACAACTGTGGTGGATGACCGAAGAATTCTTTCCCTGGTGAAGAAAACACCCTTCACAACAGTTGGCCAGATCAAGCAGCACTCTCCAGGAGGTAGGTGTATGTGTGTCAAAGTCAACAATCAAGAGAAGACTTCACCAGAGTGTATACAGAGGGTTCACCACAAGATGTAAACCATTGGTGAGCCTCAAAAACAGGAAGGCCAGATTAGAGTTTGCCAAACAACATCTAAAAAGCCTTCACAGTTCTGAAACAACATCCTTTGGACAGATGAGACCAAGATCAACTTGTACCAGAGTGATGGGAAGAGAAGTGTTACGGTACTACTTACAGTGAGCCCACAGGCGAGCAGGTGACACGGGATCCCCCAGGGTGTGGAGTCTAAGGGCCAGCTGGTATTCTGCCAGAGACCCCCTCACGAGGATTTGGGCTTAGCTGCGTACTGACCCCAGGTCACGACCCCCGGGTTCACCCCGCTCACTAGGGAAGTACCTGAATACACTGTTAAACAAGGATGGATGGATGAAGCAAAGGAGAGACGGATAGTGAGCCAAGGTCAGGGTGGGCTGCATACAACGTAATCAGAACAAGCCAAGTTGATATACAAGAAATCAGTTCACGAGAGGTCAGGTTAAGGCAGGTTACACGAAGGGAGCTCAGAAACAAATGTTGCTCAAGCAACCAGAACTAGCCTGAGAGGGATTTAAATAGAGAAGCACATGAGGGGCTGGACAGGAAGTAGCAGGAAGGAATCATATATTAAGCAACAGGTTAAGCCGGCGATGCCGATAGCTGCAGTGTGCAGCAGAGCTGAACACAAGCTAGTGGAACAACAGGTGCCAGCCGGCCTACAGCAGTAAAGGTGAGACACAGATCAGCTCCGCAGCTGATCTGTAAAAAAGAAGAGTATGGAGAAGGAAAGGAACTGCTCATGATCCAAAGCATACCACCTCATCAGTGAAGCATGGTGGTGGTAGTGTCATGGCGTGGGCATGTATGGCTGCCAATGGAACTGGTTCTCTTGTATTTATTGATGATGTGACTGCTGACAAAAGCAGCAGGATGAATTCTGAAGTGTTTCGGGCAATATTATCTGCTCATATTCAGCAAAATGCTTCAGAACTCATTGGACGGTGCTTCACAGTGCAGATGGACAATGACCCGAAGCATACTGCGAAAGAAACCAAAGAGTTTTTTAAGGGAAAAAGTGGAATGTTATGCAATGGCCAAGTCAATCACTTGACCTGAATCCGATTGAGCATGCATTTCACTTGCTGAAGACAAAACTGAAGGGAAAATTCCCCAAGAACAAGCAGGAACTGAAGACAGTTGCAGTAGAAGCCTGGCAGAGCATCACCAGGGATGAAACCCAGCGCCTGGTGATGTCTATGCGTTCCAGACTTCAGGCTGTAATTGACTGCAAAGGAGTATTAAAAAGTGAAAGTTTGATGGATGATTGTTAATCTGTCCCATTACTTTTGGTCCCTTAAAAAGTAGGAGGCACATATACAAACTTGTAATTCCTACACCGTTCACCTGATTTGGATGTAAATACCCTCAAATTAAAGTTGAAAGTCTGCAGTTAAAGCACATCTTGTTCGTTTCATTTCAAATCCAATGTGGTGGTGTATAGAGCCAAAAAGATTAGAATTGTGTCGATGTTCCAACATTTATGGACCTGACTGTATCTATCTATGTAATATTGTTAAAAAGGTTCACACATAATGATTTCTCCAGACACAGACACAGAATAATCACATACGGATTCATTTAGATAAATCATTTATAGCTGTAGTGAGGCAAGCACTGTTCAGCCAATTTTACAATTTTTCTGTTCCCTTTCAAAGGGGGACAGCACTCACAGCAATGGCCCAAAACAATCAACCCACGTCACCAAGGCATGAGTGTCACATAATTTACATGAAACGGATTGCTCCAAATGTATTCTCTCTGTAATGTCCACCAGGAATTGCCCCTCAGTATAGGGTGTAAACCACTATGCACACATTGTTTCCGTGGAGCCTGTTTTCCAGGTCTTCAAGCCTGAAATCACGTTGAGAGATTTTCTGTGTCAAAGCTTCAGTAGATTGCTGCATAGAGATAAAGGTATCTTCCATAGTACCAATCCTGTTCTCAACTTCAGTAACTCTATATCTAAAGTTATAGAGTCTTGCTGAATGAAAATTGCATCCTATTTAATGCCATTAAAGCCATACGAGAGGTGAGAGAGGTAATGTATGATGTTATTATAGCTGATAAAATGTATTGAGGCAGACCCACCATTAGTACTCACTGTATCAGTATTTGACTTCCACGGGGTTGCTTCTGCAACAGCGGTTACCAGAGGATGCACAGAAAAATCATCTGAAGGCACTGGTTGCTCAGTTGGTAAGGAGGATCTGGTTATTGTGTCCAGCAGCATATAGTTCACTCCTCTCTAAAGCAGAATTGATGCCATCTTGATCAGCACTCTGCAGACACTGTATGTATCCTATTCCTCTTGATCATTGTGGGGAAACCCATTGTATGGCTTGGAAACAGTCTGGGTCACCCCAGGAGCACTGCTAACTGACAGTAAGAGTTGCTGCTACCTCTGTGTGCCACTACAGGATGATGAAGGCAGGATGTAGAAGAGAGTCACTGTAGTAACATCTGTTCACATCCTTGTCCAAGCCACACCCTCACCCAGTGACAATTTAACACTAGAGTGAAAAAGACTGGAGCGCCAACCATGGGTCAAGATAGAGACCAAGGACAACTTCTGAACCCACAGTTTCTGTAGAAAACAATAACAGGTGACCCTATAAGGGAGTGAGTCAAAGCTCCCCCTTATTACCTTGAGCTGTGCTGCCAAAGAAAAAAAAACTTTCCAGTTTTTAGGAGAATTTCTGCTCCCAGGGCAGTCTTGGGTGTTAGATCCATATGTTTTTTTTTTGGGATGGGCATCTGGCAAAGCAGATGCAACAACTGCATGTGAAAAAGAGAATGTCTACAGCAGCAGAATGCCCCCAATTCTCTGAGACTCAGGGGATTTTCCAAATATCATTAGAAAGATATTTAGAAAGTTTTTTATTTGCCTTTATTGATGTGAATGCAATAAAATAACTTTAATGTATTCACTATTGTCTAGGGTACATATACACATGTGCAAGTGTGCCAAAAAGTTTAAAGATTGCTGTTACCAAACAAGATGGGCCTAAGCGTTTCATTAATGTTATGCTGAAGAAAAGTTTAATCTGGTGGGTGCTAATTCTATACTATTGTTAAAGTGATTATAAAGTCTAGATTGTTTTACTTAAAATAACAAACATGTTATACTTACCTGCTCTGTGCAATGGTTCTACACAGAGCATCCCCAAACCTCCTCTTCTGGGGTTGCCCACTGGCACTTCTGTCTCCCCCTCTTCTCTGTGTGCCCCCATAGCAAGCTGCTTAATATGGAGTCACATGTGTGTGCTCACTCCCGAGCTTTAGCGTATAAAGATATATATATATATGTATATATATGTATATTTTTATATATGAGTGCGCTTAGGACACCGGATAGGTCTGTAGCCTCCCCTAATTCAGCTCCCCTAGGGGTTCTCCAGATAGCAAGAACCAATAAATTGGGGTAAATGGCGCTACCTCCTTTTGATTGATAACAGAGCAGAGAGGAAAGAGAGGGGGATGGGTGCCACACCACCAGTGGGTCTGCCGCACCTATACTAAAAAGTATATAGTCCCACCTCAAATAAATTCCCAGTAATTCAGATATGAGTGTGTCTGTGGTACATCACTGTGTGATATTTGTATCCCGTGCAATGTATGCTCCCACACTCACTTATACCGCCATAACTTCAAAATTAAATAGAATTAATTGTATCTGTGAACATAGTGTAAACTAAACAATAAGTGACAGATATATCCCAATAAGTCCACTATACAATATCCTTATAGTGATTACCTTATATATATATACCGTATTTATCGGCGTATAACACGCACCGGCGTATAACACGCACCCCAATTTAGGAGGGAATTTTAAGGAAAAAAAAACTTTTAGGAGGGAAGTTGAAGGGAAAAAAACTTACATTTAAATGCCCATCATTGCAGCCTTCTCAGTGCAGCCTTGCCCCAGTGCAGCCATGTCAGTGCAGCCTTCCCCAGTGCAGCCTTGTCAGTGCAGCCATGTCAGTGCAGCCATGTCAGTGCAGCCTTGTCAGTGCAGCCATGTCAGTGCAGCCATGTCAGTGCAGCCTTCTCAGTGCAGCCTTCTCAGTGCAGCCTTGCCCCAGTGCAGCCATGTCAGTGCAGCCATGTCAGTGCAGCCTTGTCAGTGCAGCCTTGTCAGTGCAGCCTTGCCCCAGTGCAGCCTTCCCCCAGTGCAGCCTTGTCAGTGCAGCCTTCTCAGTGCAGCCTTGTCCCAGTGCAGCCTTCCCCCAGTGCAGCCTTCCCCCAGTGCAGCCTTCCCCCAGTGCAGCCTTGCCCCAGTGCAGCCTTCGATCCCCTGTCCCTGCTGCTGTGCTTCAAAATCGCCGACCGCGATTTGAAAATGGCGCCGCCGGCGCCGAAATACACAGAACCGGTCCTCGGCTCTTTCCGGCGGCTCTCGTTTACTTTCGGTTTCACTCGTAGCCCCGAGCGGAGCTATCCGAGTAGGTTCGGATAGCTCCGCTCGGGGCTACGAGTGAAACCGAAAGTAAACGAGAGCCGCCGGAAAGAGCCGAGGACCGGCTCTGTGTATTTTGGCACCGGCGGCGCCATTTTCAAATCGCGGTCGGCGATTTTTAACTTTTGACAGGTCGGGATCGCAGGGGATCGGCGTATAACACGCACCTGCGACTTTCCCCTGATTTTAAGGGGAAAAAAGTGCGTGTTATACGCCGATAAATACGGTATATATTCCCTAATAGTACCAGCTGAGATATAGGGAAATGTAGTGAAAACATTAAATTATAACCATAGTCATAAGTATATCACCATGTGTATATGGTGCATTAAGTTAAACCACACTGTGTAAACACACTATGCATCCATAGCAAGTCTGAGGCAAAGTTCACATAAAATGCGCAAATATTAGTCCATATAGTGTACATTGAATCTTCTTCAAAGAAATGTGACAGAAATCAGCTGGTGACTTAGGTGCTCACAGTATCCACTGGTGACTATGTGCTCCCCCTCAAGGGTCCCCACTTACCGAATCCACTCACCCCAAAGGGGCAATGCGCATATAGATGTAACTGCTGCAGTCAATATGCCACCGTAGTTGTTACAATTCCATGGATGAGCTGAGGAATGACTGGGCTAGAATATAAAGAAAGCATTTTCTTCTCTACAACAGATTGGTATATAGGAAAGCTGGAATTTAGGAACAAAAAGTTGAACTTAGCCTTTATTTTTTTTTCTTTGTTAAACCATTCCTGCCCATGTCATTACATAATGGGCCTTCAGTACAATAGAGGATGGGGAGGGATTTGTAACCGAGAAGCTGACGTTTAATAAAATTAATAAGACCTGGATCACAGAGGACTACTAAACACCCACTGTAGATGTTACTGAAAAAAGCAATACATTAATTTTATATATGTTTAACTAAGAAAAGACCAAACACTTTTTGGATGTATGCAGATACAGCAGGGGGTTGGAGTGTTTTGACAGCTTACCACTGCCTGATTTGCTTTTACCACTGCTAACTAAAAGTGATAAACAAGAAAAGGTGGAAATACCACAGTTTATAGAAATAAGCTGCTAAGGTCCTTAAAAGGATTTGTTGTTGTACATATCTGTGAACACAGGCGGTACACATAAGAACTCGTACCCCAGCATTGCAATTCAATACCTCATGTATAGTATTTCAAAGAAGGTGTAAATCCTACCATTAAAATCTCATGTAAGATTTCACATGATAACATAATTAGAAAAGCCTATTTTTATTTTCTATTTGCTAGCTTTCATGAAAAAAAAACACTTGATGAAAATGAAAGTAAAGTTCCTTGTTTGTGTCAGTGTGTCATTAAGGCATCGTTCATTGATTGCTGATGGATTTACTTTGCTAGACAACATGATTGACACTGAAGTTACACTATTGGATATGTTTTTTTCTCAACTGTGTCTTTGTATTTTTTTTACACTGTACATTTTTTATGACCCGGTATCAATAACAAGGGGAGTGCATATACCCATTACACACTCATATGGATATCTATGTATCCTCTGATTTTAAACTGAGCTTCCAGATTCTGATAAGTCTACCCAGCAGACCCCTGCATCCACTGGTCATGGGATGTTGAGAAGAAGCTTACATGTGACCAATCACAGCGATCACATGATAACATGTAAACAAAACTGTCATAAATGGCTTTTATTCATGACAGTTTGCTTACTATTATGATATCTGTGATTGATCATAGTTATCACAAAGAACAGGGCCATTCAGAGTGGCCCTGTACCATGTGACAGCTGTAGCCAATCACATAAATCACAATAGTAGGAAAGCTGTAATAAATGAAAGCCATTCAAGATAGTTAAAACAATTGCTGTTACAGTAACGAGTGACAGCAGAAAAAAAGGCAGAGTAGTCTATCAAATCTGCCCATTTTTGTGTTTTGTTTTGCTTTGTTTTTTGTTTGTTTTTTTTTTTATTTTTGTTTTTATTTTTTTTTATTTGCTTAACTTTTTGTGTCTGAGTATAGATCTATGTTTGTCCCAGGCATGTTTGAAGCCATTAAGGCCTCATGTACACTGCTGCTGCTTTTTTCAGCTGCCCCTGAACTCTCCTCTCTTATCTGTACATGTACACAGGGTCGTTTACAGTCGTTTCTAGGTAGTTTAGTTCAGAGGCATTTTTTGGAAAGCAAAAAATTGCGTTCAGAGCTGATGTTCAGAGGCATTTGAAACACCAAACATTTTTGTCTAAAAGCGTTTTTAAAGAGACAAAAAATTTTAATCAATTTTTGAGCCTGAAAAATGCTTACAAAACATCAAAAACACACTTTTCACCACTTGTTGTTGCCTGCAAGCTTGACATACCATGTGATATTCAGCTCATCAGACAATTATGCTGTACAATACACAACTAGCAGCACTTGATGCTGAAGTTGAATAAGAATTTCACCCACCCGTCAACCATTGAGATTTGAACCCAATGACCCCCACATTGAGCTTGAGACCCTCCCTACATCTGGAAATATAATAAATGTAATGTCTGGCTGTTTGCATTCCTTTTGTGATCCAACATGTGATAAAGCTTTATAGCTAGCTAATGAGATTCACACAACTGTCTCTTCCTCCCCCCCAGCATGTAACCCTTTCAATCTCTGACGTAGAACACTGGCCCACCCTTCAGCCAAGTGCTAAGCTTATCTACACATTGTTCTCCTCCAGGACAGATTTCTGCAATGAGGAAACATAGAACTTCCAACATCAGCAGATATTTCATAGCAATGTCTGCTTGACCCCCCTCCCCACAACCTGACACAATCAATCTCTCACAGGCAATCTAGGAGACCGCCCAACCCTTCAGCCAACTCCACAGTTTTGTCCTCCCCCAACATTAGCAGCAGAAGGTCACCCAAGTCTAATCTTTGATTATAACCTGATGACTCCAACAGTGACTTAGAAACCATCCCTATATGAGCAAGTCCTTCAATGCTGACTGACAGATTCATTTATACCCAACCTGTGTGTTTAACCTTTGAGATTATAAACTCATGAACCCCAATGAGCTTGAGGACCTCTCTACATTGGCAAATACAATATATTTTCATAATGTCTGGCTGTTTGCATTTCTCTGTGACCCAACATGTGATTATCTAGCTTGGAGACAATGAGATTTCTGTTCATCCCCCTTAAACTCAGGTAACCCGATATCACTGCCTCATAGGTTACCTAGGAGATTGACCAAACCTTCAGACAACTTATTTTCTTTAACTACACCCCTCCCTCCAGCAAATAGTACAAACATCTTCAACCATTTGTAGACAATTTTTCTCTAGCTTGCAGATGTTTTTTCTCCAGCTAAGGTCAAGATGTCCACTGATGTGACCCAGTCACAGCTTATCGAAGCTGTACAGCAATATTCCCAGCCAGGGCCTTCTTTAATATTGATTGAGCCGTGGGCAAACATTTTCTTGGCCCCCCCTCCATTCTGAGACATATGCAAAATAGCAGGTGGACTCAAAATCAGTTTACTGCAGCAGATCACGCAGCGATTACAATTGGTTGCCAGAGGTTACAGCCTATCCTTACCGCTCACTGGCTGGTTGCTAGAGGTTACAGCGCGGGCTCAATGCTTTGGGCCCCCCAACAAAGATTGGGTCCAGGGCAGGTGCCCCGTTTACCCTGCGTTAAAGACGGCCCTGTGCCCAGCTTTGGGACAAATCACATCATCTCTATTCGAATAGAATAGCCAAAACCAATACCTGGCAAATTATTGCAAAATCATTGACCCCTAACTTGGAGAATCTTTCGCCCAAGCAGAAGGAAGATCAATGTAAGTATATATTTGGGCCTAATGTATAGGGATGTCTTTTTTTTCTTATTAATTGACTAATATTTTTTTCACAGTGGAAGTCCTTGAGGGACAGGATCAAACAAGATATTAGAAAAGACAATGAGGCCCAGCGAAGTGAAGCTGTGACAACTCACAAACCTCACCTCTTGCTGCTGAGCTTTCTTTCTTGAGGGATTGCTTAGTTTATAGAGCGTAAGTAAATATTATTTAAATGTATAACTGTAATTATTTTTATTTTTTTACATCAACTTTTTATAGGATAATAATTTTATAAAATTTAAGACACTTGTTTTTTTTATGTACATTTGTTATGTTTTTCTTTAACAATATTTTTTTTTTAAATATTAACAATAACAATTAAAAAAAAAACATTTTTGTGAAATTATTTTTTAAATTGTTTTTACTTTAATGTTACTTTAATTTTATCAAAATATTTATTAATACTTGAAAACTACATAATATTTTAAGATTGTTTCTAAAACAGATATATTTTATTTAAAAAAAAAATAAATTCAAGTATTTACATCATGATTTGCAAATGACCAAATGACCAAAAAAATTTTTTTTTGAAAAAAAGATTATCAATAAGAGATTCAATTTTTTTTTAATGTACCGTATATACTCGAGTATAAGTCGAATTTTTCAGCACATTTTTTGGTGCTGAAAGTGCCCCCCTCGACTTATACTCGAGTCAAGCACTTTTCTGCAGCAAAAAATTTCATTTTCCGAACCGACTTTGGGGCCCCGTATCTCAGGGCCACTTGGTGCTAAAAACCCCAAATTTGGTGTGCAAACCCAGTGGAACTCGTACCATAACATATCCAAAGCGGAAGTTCCTAGCACCAAGTGGCCCTGAGATACGGGGCCCCAAACCTGGTTCAGAAAATGTCATTCTCTGCTGCAGAAAAGTGCTTGACATTTTCTGAACTGATTTTTGGGGCCCTGTATCTGGTGGCCACTTGGTGCTAGAAACCCCAGCTTTGGAAATTTTATGGTGCTAGTTCCACTGGGTTTGCACACCAAATTTGGGATTCTTAGCACTAAGTGGCCCCGAGATACGGGGCCCCAAATTCGGTCAACTGTGTCTATCTGCAGCAATGTCATTTCGGGACCCTTTGGGTTCAGAGACCCCAAATTTTGGCTGCAGCTAGGGGGCATCTAGGAACCCTTAACTACTGAGTTTGAAGTTCAGGGGACCTATGGCTGCAAATGGGCACAGTGAGGCATGCAAATGGGCACAGTGATGCTGCAAATGGGCATTGTTGACCCTCTTTTCCACTTACAGTAGCTGTGCATTTCTCACCCTCGTCTTATACTCGGGTCAATAAGTTTTTCCCATTTTTTTGTGGTAAATTAGGGCCTCGACTTATACTCGGAACGACTTATACTCGAGTATATACGGTATATATCCATATATATATATATATATATATATATATATATATACAGTGGGGACAGAAAGTATTCAGACCCCCTTACATTTTTTACTCTTTGTTATATTGCAGCCATTTGCTAAAATCATTTAAGTTCATTTTTTTCCTCATTAATGTACACACAGCACCCCATATTGACAGAAAAACACAGAATTGTTGACATTTTTGCAGATTTATAAAAAAAAAAAACTGAAATATCACATGGTCCTAAGTATTCAGACCCTTTGCTGTGACACTCATATATTTAACTCCGGTGCTGTCCATTTCTTCTGATCATCCTTGAGATGGTTCTACACCTTCATTTGAGTCCAGCTGTGTTTGATTATACTGATTGGACTTGATTAGGAAGCCACACACCTGTCTATATAAGACCTTACGGCTTACAGTGCATGTCAGAGCAAATGAGAATCATGAGGTCAAAGGAACTGCCTGAAGAGCTCAGAGACAGAATTGTGGCAAGGCACAGATCTGTCCAAGGTTACAAAAAAATTTCTGCTGCACTTAAGGTTCCTAAGAGCACAGTGGCCTCCATAATCCTTAAATGGAAGATGTCTGGAACGACCAGAACCCTTCCTAGAGCTGGCCGTTCGGCCAAACTCAGCTATCGGGGAGAAGAGCCTTGGTGAGAGAGGTAAAGAAAAACCCAAAGATCACTGTGGCTGAGCTTCAGAGATGCAGTCGGGAGATGGGAGAGAGTTGTAGAAAGTCAACCATCACTGCAGCCCTCCACCAGTTGGGGCTTTATGGCAGAGTAGCCCAACGGAAGCCTCTCCTCAGTGCAAGACACATGAAAGCCCGCATGGAGTTTGCTAAAAAAAACACCTGAAGGACTCCAAGATGATGAGAAATAAGATTCTCTGGTCTGATGAGACCAAGTTGGAAGTTTTTGGCCTTAATTCTAAGCGATATGTGTGGAGAAAACCAGGCACCGCTCATCACCTGTCCAATACAGTCCCAACAGTGAAGCATGGTGGTGGCAGCATCATGCTGTAGGGGTGTTTTTCAGCTGCAGGGACAGGACGACTGGTTGCAATTGAGGGAAAGATGAATTCGGCCAAGTACAGGGATATCCTGGACGAAAACCTTCTCCAGAGTGCTCAGAACCTCAGACTGAACCAAAGGTTTTCCTTCCAACAAGACAATGACCCTAAGCACACAGCTAAAATAACGAAGGAGTGGCTTCACAACTACTCTGTGACTGTTCTTGAATGGCCCAGCCAGAGCCCTGACTTAAACCCAATTGAGCATCTCTGGAGAGACCTAAAAAAGGCTGTCCACCAACATTTACCATCCAACCTGACAGAACTTGAAATGATCTGCAAGGAGGAATGGCAGAGGATCCCCAAATCCAGGTGTGAAAAACTTGTTGCATCTTTCCCAAAAAGACTCAAGGCTGTATTAGATCAAAAGGGTGCTTCTACTAAATACTGAGCAAAGGGTCTGAATACTTAAGACCATGTGATATTTCAGTTTTTCTTTTTTAATAAATCTGCAAAAATGTTAACAATTCTGTGTTTTTCTGTCAATATGGGGTGCTGTGTGTACATTAATGAGGAAAAAAATCAACTTAAATGATTTTAGCAAATGGCTGCAATATAACAAAGAGTGAAAAATTTAAGAGGGTCTGAATACTTTCCGTCCCCACTGTATATATATATATATATATATATATATATATATATATATATATATATATATATATACACACTTGTATAACAGTGTACATTTGCTGCCCCCTTAAAATAACTCAAGACACAGCCATTAATGTCTAAACCGCTGTCAACAAAAGTGAGTACACCACTAAGTGAAAATTTCCAAATTGGGCCCAATTAGCCATTTTCCCTCCCCGGGTTCAGGTGACTCGTTAGTGTTATGTGGTCTCAAGTGTGAATAGGGAGCAGGTGTGTTAAATTTGGTGTTATTGCTCTCACTGGTCAATGGAAGTTCAACATGGCACCTCATGGCAAAGAACTCACTGAGGATCTGAAAAAAAAAATTGTTGCTCTACATAAAGATAACCTAGGCAATAAGAAGATTGCTAAGACCCTGAAACTGAGCTGCAGCATGGTGGCCAAGACTATATAGCGGTTTAACAGGACAGGTTCCACTCAGAACAGGCCTCGCCATGGTCAACCAAAGAAGTTAAGTGCACGTGCTTAGCATCATATCCAAAGGTTGTCTTTGGGAAATAGACATAAGAGTGCTGACAGCATTGCTGCAGAGGTTGAATAGGTGGGGGGTCAGCCTGTCAGAGCTCAGACCATACGCCACACACTGCATCAATTTGGTCTGCATGGCTGCCATCCCAGAAGGAAGCCTCTTCTAAAGATGATGCACAAGAAAGCCCACAAACATTTTGCTGAAGACAAGCAGACTAAGGACATGGATTACTGGAACCATGTACTGTGGTCTGATGAGACAAAGATAAACTTATTTGGTTCAGATGGTGTCAAGCGTGTGTGGCAGCAACCAGGTGAGGAGTACAAAGACAAGTGTGTCTTGCCTACAGTCAAGCATGGCAGTGGGAGTGTTATGGTCTGGGGCTGCATGAGTGCTGCCGGCACTGGGGAGCTGCAGTTCATGAAGGGAACCATGAATGCCAACATGTACTGTGACACACTGAAGCAGAGCATGATCCTTCCCTATGGAGACTGGGCCGCAGGCAGTATTCCAACATAACAAACCCAAACACACCTTCAAGGCGACTACTGCCTTGCTAAAGAAACTGAGGGTAAAGGTGATGGACTGGCCAACATGTCTCTAGACCTATACACTATTGAGCATCTGTGGGGCATCCTCAAATGGATGGTGGAGGAGCGCAAGGTCTCTAACATCCACCAGCTCCGCTATGTTGTCATGGAGGAGTGGAAGAGGACTCCAGTGGCAACCTGTGAAGCTCTGGTGAACTCCATGCCCATGAGGGTTAAGGCAGTGCTGAAAAATAATGGTGGCCACACAAAATATTGACACTTTGGGCCCAATTTGGACATTTCTACTTAGGGGTGTACTCACGTTTGTTGCCAGCTGTTTAGACATTAATGGCTGTGTGTTGAGTTATTTTGGGGGGGACAGCAAATTTACACTGTTATACAAGCTGTACACTCACTACTTTACATTGTAGCAAAGTGTCATTTCTTCAGTGTTGTCACATGAAAAGATATATTAAAAGATTTACAAAAATGTGAGGGGTGTGCTCACTTTTGTGAGATACTGTATTTATATACCGTATTTATCGGCATATAACACGCACTTTTTTCCCCTGAAAATCAGGGGAAAATTGTGGGTGCGTGTTATAGGCTGATCCCCGCCAATTTTGTGTGATCGTTTGCCGTGATCGCCGCCGACATACACAGCCGTGTGTAAATTCAAATATGGCGCCGAGACTGCAGGGACTCGTCGGAGCCGAGATACACATACCCGAGTGTCCTCGGCTTTTCTCGGCGCCGCTCACAGTCCCGCCCAGTCCCGCCCTATGATGGACATAACACAGGTCCAATGGCGGGACTGGGTGTGACTGTGAGTGGCGCCGAGAAAAGCCGAGGACACTCGGGTATGTGTATCTCGGCTCCGACGAGTCCCTGCAGTCTCGGCGCCATATTTTAATTTACACACGGCTGTGTATGTCGGCAGCAATCGCGGCGATCACACAAGGCTGCACTGGGGGCAAAGCTGCACTGGGGGCAAAGCTGCACTGGGGGGGCAAAGCTGCACTGGGGCAAAGCTGCACTGGGGGAAAAGCTGCACTGACATGGCTGCACTGACAAGGCTGCACTGGGGCAAAGCTGCATTGACATGGTTGCACTGACAAGGCTGCACTGGGGCAAAGCTGCACTGACAAGGCTGCAATGGACACTGGGGCAAGGCTGCACTGACACTGACAAGGCTGCACTGACACTGACAAGGCTGCAGATGGACACCGATAAAGCTGCATTGATGGGCATTTTACAGTAATGTAAGTTTTTCTTCCTTAAACTTTACTCCTAAAAGTTTTTTTTACTTAAAATTCCCTCCTAAACTTGGGGTGCGTGTTATACGCCGGCGCGTGTTATACGCCGGCGCGTGTTATACGCCGATAAATACGGTATATAGATATATATCTATATCTATCTATCTATTTATATATATATATATATATATATATATATATATATATATATATATATATATATATATATATATATATAGATAGATAGGGATAGATAGGGATAGATAGATAGATAGATAGATAGATAGATAGATAGATAGATAGATAGATAGATAGATAGATAGATAGATAGATAGATAGATAGATAGATAGATAGATAGATAGATAGATAGATAGATAGAATGTTAAAAGTAATTTTTATATTTTTAAATTTTAATTAGATTAATATATTTTTATTGTGAGAGCGAGGGATAGAGGGAGATAGGGATGGAGAGAGGGATGGAGAGAGAGAGGGATGCAGGGAGAGAGGAAGAGAGAGGGATGGAGAGAGATAGGGGATGGAGAGAGATAGAGAGAGAGAGGGGGGAAGGATGGATAGAGAGAGAGAGGGATGTAGAGACAGATAGAGGGGGAGAGAGAGAAATGGAGAGTGAGAGAGAGAGGGAGGAAGAGAATGAAGTATGGATAGAGAGAGAGAGAGAGAGGGATGGAGAAAGAGAGATAGAGGAAGAGAGTGAAGGATGGAGAGAGAGAGCCTCTCCTCTTTGTAGCCTGCTTGTACAGTGAGATCGCCTCTACATAGTCGACCACGGGGACGTCGTCCGCATGAGAGGGAACCCAAAATTTTGCAGGCAGAGCAAAGAATTATGGAATTAATAGAAGAAATGCGCCAGGAACGCCACAGAAGTGATGTGTTCCTGGATATGTTATAATGGCAGAACTACCTTCTGCAGAAGCCTTTATTTTTTATTGGAACAGCTAACAGGGTAAAGAAACAATACTTTAATTATAACGTATCATTTATTGAAATCAAACATAACTTTCTAATAGATATTAAACTAGATATGTGCATCCTGCCAGGGTAAGTGATTTCTAATGGTCATAACTCTATTAGTGGAGTGCATGTCCACACACTGAATGTTCTGTGCGGGGTTTGGAGGCTTTAGGCTCTGTGGATACTCTCTCTTTGTCAGTAACGAAATTGTGTAGAACACAGCAGCCGAGAACTACTTTAATGGCGATCTCCACATCCAATTGCATTGTGGATAGGAGTACCCCACCATTTATCTGAACATACCCCAAATGCACACTCGACAAATTGTCTTGCATGGCTGAGTCTATATTAAAAATGTTTTCCTTGTGGCTATGTCCTTGTCCACTATAGGGCCTCATGATGTTTTCAGCAAGGCCAAATGCCTCATCAGCTACAATGACCGCTGGTAGACTGGGCTCTGTTATATGTGGAAGAGGCTTCCTTCCTGGAATATCAAAACGCCCTTCCTATAGCCGACGGCCCATGGCTGATTCTCTAAAAATATGAGCATCCCCCTGACTGCCATAGGCTCCAACATCCACACATTTAAATTGAGAGTGAGCGTCCGCCAATCCCAACAGTACTATTGAAAAGTATTTTTTTATAATTAAAATACAGTGAACCAGATTTGGGTGGCTTTTTAACTCTAACGTGCTTGCCATCCAGAGCTCCAATGCAATTTGGAAAGTCAGTTTTGACCAAAAAATTAATTGATGACTTCTTCCCACATCTGTTTGGTTGGCACAGGCATTACCTCACTGTGTAGCTCCTCCCACAGTGCAGAGTTGGTTTCATATGCCACTTTTGCAACTGTAGCAAAACTCAACAGAAAATGGTGTGAAGAGATGCATTTGATTGACCCGTGGCCAGAAACCTTTAATGTTGGATTAAAAAAATGACATATACAGCAAAAAAAACATAATATCAACAGAAAAATGTAAAATTTAGAAATTGAAATTTTACTAAAATAAAAAAAAAAAATTATGCCTTGTACACACGGTCGGACATTGATCGCACATTCCAAAAACAAAATCCATAGATTTTTTCCGACGGATGTTGGCTCAAACTTGTCTCTAATGCACACAGTCTCACAAAGTTGTCGGAATTTCCAAACACCAAGAATGCGGTGACGTACACCACGTATGACGAGACTATAAAAGGGCAGTTCAATACCAAGCGCGGCACCCTTTGGGCTCTTTTGCTAATCTCGTGTTAGTAAAAGTTTGGTGAGAGATGATTCGCGCTTTTTCAGACTCGTGGTTTTCAGATCGTATTTCTGCTGTTCAGTTTGTGCTTGTGGGTTTGTATCTGGTCTTCAGTGCGTGCAGCGAGTTCCCATTGATTTGGCATTGTGTTCTTGTCCGTAAGTTACTGATTTTCAGGTCGCTCTTCACAGGACTTGCTGTTCTTCAGTGCGTTCTGTTACTGCATTCTGACCAGCTGACCGTTTTCTAGCCATGTTGTGTGTACGTACGGGCTTGGTGTTGGAGTTCTTACTTTGACACAAGCACAGTCCATGAACAGGGCGAAGAGGAGTTCATGAACCAAGAATTGGTTGCTCCAGCATGACCAATTCTGTCACATGCCTTTGCTCCGTGAGATCCGTGAGAATAATCCTGATGGTTTCAGGAACTTCCTCAGGATGACGGACCCCGTATTTCACCATTTGTTGGCTTTCTGACCCCTTATATCAGCAGGCAGGATACCTGCATGAGGCAAGCCATCACTCCGGAGCAGAGGCTAGTCGCCACCCTGCGGTACTTGGCGATGGGGAGAAGCCTGCAGGACCTCAAGTTCACGACAGGCATCTCCCCCAGGCTCTGGGGATCATTATCCCAGAGACCTGTTCTGCCATCATCCAGGTCCTGCAGAAGGACTATATTAAGGTAAGATTTTTATCCTTTAACATCACATTTTATTGTATTTAATGTTTGTTAATATATTGTATTTCTTTCCTCATTCCCTAATTACCATGATTGCTATATGCTGTGAATGTCCCCTTTGTCCTCATGCATACCGGATTTTTAATTTTTTTTGCCCTTCATACATATTTGCCTTCACTTACCTCCCCAGCATACTCTCCTGGGCCTATATCCACCTAGTATACTCAAATAACAATGTATTTTGTCAGCTCCATAGTAGTTCTTTACCCTAAATACCCCCTAAAATGTGTAAAATTGTGATTTTTGCTTTAAATTCAGGCAGAGTGCAAGAGGTTTTTTTTTGGGTCCCAAAATGATTTGGAACCCTCCCTCCCCCCAACTGCTAACTCAGCTGATACCAATCCTCTATCTGCTGACTTTGCCAAACCCATACACACTATATACCCAACTCTTTTGTGGTCAGATTTATAGATGAATTCCCCAAAGCATGCAGTGCAAGGGCCTGCCTGAATACTTTCAAATGGTACTGTTTAAAGTTTTTGTATCCTATTATTCTCTTGATAGGTAATAGCAGAATGTAAAAATGTGCTAAAATGTGTACAGTGTGTATTTATATCTTTGTATTCTGACACTTCTTACCTGTCCAGTGGGCTTCCAATAGTGTAAGTAAGGAGGGGCTGGCCAAAGTAATACACATTATTTAGGCATTCATCTCTCAATGAAGTGGAGAGGGTTACCTTGCCAAAACATCTCCCCCCTAAAATTTTTAAAATGGCCCATGAGGGGGTGGGGGAGGAATCTGATAGGTGGACCTTATACATTTGTCTTTAAATACTCCCTAAAATAAATGTTATACTGATGTTGGCCAAGAATGTTTGTGTCTAATCTACTTTCAATGTTTATGTGCAAAATGATTAATTAATTTTTCTTGTTTGACTCCACAGTTTCCTTCCAACCCACAGGAATGGTAGACTGTGGCCTCCCACTTTGCCCAGCGGTGGGACTTTCCTAACTGCATCGGGGCAATTGATGGGAAACATATCCACATCGTCCCACCACCCAACTCGGGGTCATACTATTACAAATACAAGGGGTTCATTAGTATAGTGATGTTGGCGGTGGTGTCGGCTACTTACGAGTTCCTGTATGTGGACGTGGGGAAGAAAGGCCAGATGTCAGATGGTGGAGTCATTGCCCACACGGAGTTCTACAGGCATCTCCAGAATGGCAGCTTGGGCTTGCCACCTCCAGAAGAGAATGCGGAAGGACTCCCATTCGTCTTCATTGTGGATGAAGCGTTTGAGCTGGGGGACCATCTTATTCGGCCATTCCCTATAGGGGACCCTCACCCCGGACCAGAGGGTTTTTAATTAAAGGCTGGCCAGAGCCAGAAGAGTGGTGGAGAGCATGTTTGGAATAATGGCCAGCTGGTTCCGCCTATTTCTTACACCCATACAATTGATGGAATATAAACTCAATCACATCATCCTGGCTTGCTGTGTTCTCCACAACTTTTTAAGTAGAAATTCTTGGAACTATGCTGGCTCAGTTGGGCCTGAGGCCGGAATTAATATTAATGAACCAACCCTGACGGCGCTTGAAGCTGGCCATCCCGGCCAGTGTCCTCTCCTTACAAAGAATCTAGTATGCATTTAATTCTAGTTACTAACCCATCTAGACAACAAAATTATTTTAACAGAATTAGGCCATAAAAAATGTATTGAACTGCAACTGGCCAAAACATGGTGTTTTATTGGCCGATTGAACAATGTTTCCTACGAATGAATAATGTGTTCATGAGCATGAAAGTTGCCATTTTAAACTGTACAACAGTAAAGAAAAGTACATGGAGCAGCACGAGCGTAATAAAAATAAAGAATAGCAACACAGGACAACTACTTACTTTTTTGCAGCACTCTCATGATCCTTCTATACTGATCATGCTCCCTGATTTTGAGGTCCGACCACCGCTTCCTGAGTTGATCCTTGGATCGACGTACCCCAAAATTACGGTGCAGACTCTTCCCAACTTTCGCCATAATCTTGGCCTTTCTCACATTGGGGTAAGGTCCATACGTCCCGTCATAGTCGGCCCTCTTCAGTATGTCGACCATCTCCAACATCTCTACAAAGCACATATTTGATGCCTTAAATCTTCTCCTCCAGGATTGTGACATTTCTGGCTCCTGCCTTTCCTCCTCCTCCTGGTTGCTGCTATTAGCATGCACCTGTTGTGTCTCCGCCATTTGCTCTTCTCCACTGCGCTGAACAAGAAGGGGTTGGGAATAGACTAGAAAGAACATCAGGGGCGGGCGGAGTTTCACGCATGAGCAGTGTATATAAAGCCTAACACGGGTGCTTCGTACGTACGATCTGTGAGCGGAGGAAGGAGTATAGGAAGCGCTGATCGTGATAATGAAGGTAACATTTAAACTTGGGCATATACTGCTTATAGATTGAGGCCTATATTGGGTCAAGATTAGGAGACTTTAGCCTGACAATAGGGTTTTTCTTGTGTATTGCAGATAAAATGGATGGCTTCAATGACCACAACTTCCTCCCCCTCTTCATAGATAAATACAGGGAGCTGCCCTGTCTGTGGCAGGTCAAACACCCGCAATATAATCATAAATAAAAGAGGCAGGCAGCCCTGAAGAAACTGCTGGAGTTGGTGAAGCAGGTGGTCCCCACGGCAACCATCCCCTATTTAAAAGCCAAAATTGGTGGCCTGAGGAGCACATATCTTAGGGAACGCAAGAAGGTCCAGGATTCCCAGAGATCCGGAGCTGCAGCAGATGACATTTATGTCCCCAGGCTGTGGTACTATGAGAGACTGCAATTTCTGTCAGATCAGACTGAAGTCAGGGAATCCCTCTCAACACTTCCTTCCACTCTTCCTTCCACCCTATCTTCCACCCCAGCTGAGGCTTCCGACGTCCAACCTGAGGCTTCCAGCCAGGAAGAAGTGGAGGAGCCCAGCTTGAGCCAGGTGTAGCATTGTTTTATAGATTTCTTGGCTAAAAATAAATGATGTTTACTAGATGTTATTATTGATCACGAATTGCTGATTTAATAAAGTGTTTTACATTTCAATAGACAGTAATGGGCAAAAATACTTGAGACAAGAATGAAAAATGCTGGGCTCAGAATGATAGTCTGTTATATTTGTTAACATTCAGTTTGCAGCAGTCATGAGGTGAAAATTGTGTGTGATTGATGAAGAAAAAACTAAAACTATGTCCCTTTTTCATACACAGGAATACCTCAGCCAGGAGGAGGCTGTGGAATGTGGCACACAGGAGGAGGATGTGGAATGTGGCAGCCAGGAGGAGCCAGGAGTTAGTGGCAGCCAGGAGGAGGCGGGGGTAAGTGGCAGCCAGGAGGAGGTCGGGCCCAGTAGGAGCCTCACAGAATCGCAGGTTCCTCCCCTCCGCCTTCCAAACAAAAGACCCTGGAACGTGGAGGATTCAGCACTCAGGCTGATTCAGGAGGCTTCTGCATCCCTCAGAGCTACACCCACTCGTGAAGAGGCCTTTGCCTGCATGGCTGCCACCAAATTGCAGGACATGCAGGAGGGCCAACGCCTCATGTGTGAGGACTTCCTTTATAAAACATTAACTAAGGATGTGAGGGGCAAAATCACACCCAATACCCACCTGTGTGAGTTGCATCATCCTCCTCCTGCCACAACTCCACCACCACAGACACAGCGTGGAAGGAAGAGTGGAAGGAAGACAAGAAAGTAATGGCCTGGGTTCAGTCTGGTCTGACAAAAGATGCAGGCTCTTGTATGACCACAGCCTGGGGACATACATGTCATCTGCTGCTGTTCATGGTCTCCTGGACTTCTGGACCAGATTGTACTCCCTTATATATGGACTCCTCAGGCCACCAATTTTGCCTGGAAATAATTGATGTGTGCCCAAAGGCTTCGCCAATTTCTGCTGTTTCCCGAGCATTTCCTCCCTCTTTCTTTGGTTAGGATCCCTTAATAAATTTTTGGTTTGCTTTATTATACTCACCTATGTGTGTTTTCCTTCAAAAAGGACAGTTTGTTTGTGAGGAGGCAGGTACATTTCAAAAATACAATGTGAAATTAACAAGAGACACCAACACCAAGCAACCTCCTTGAGATTAAATAATACAAGATAATAATCTTGTTGTGGTAACTTGACACACAAAACACACACAAAACTATTCTGGAGTAGAAAGATATATATATACAAAAAATAACAGGATCAGGATTTTAAAAAATAAAAACAAAAAAAAACAAAATCTAAAAACATACAAAAATGTAATTTTTTTGGGAGATGTGACAAATAAAAATATTATATTCATGAAATCAAGATAAATAATGAAGAAAGAAGTTTGTGAGAACTCTGTGTCAATATGAGCAGCAAAACACCTTCATTCTTCTAGCATTATAAAGAAGAAGAGAGTGCGCTGCATTAAACAATTTAAAACATTGCAGCGTGACGAAAGTGCTGTATCCATTATGAATGCTAATTTTACCAGACCAAGCAGTTCCGTCTCAGAATTTATTCTGAGCATGCGTGGCACTTTGTGCGTCGGAATTGTCCACACACGGTCGTAATTGACGCGAACGGATTTTGTTGTCAGAAGATTTTATAGCCTGCTCTCAAACTTTGTGTGTCGGAAATTCCGATGGAAAAAGTCCGATGGAGCCCACACACAGTCGGAATTTCCGACAACAAGCTCCGATCGCACGTTTTCCGTTGGAAAATCCGACCGTGTGTACAGGGCATTAGAATTAAAATTTAGAATAAAAAAAATGTAGAGAATAAAATATATGTTAATAATAAACAAATAATACATATATATATATATATATATATATACAGTGGGGACGGAAAGTATTCAGACCCAATCAAATTTTTCACTCTTTGTTATATTGCTAAAATCATTTAAGTTCATTTCATTAATGTACACACAGCACCCCATATTGACAGAAAAACACAGAATTGTTGACATTTTAGCAGATTTATTAAAAAAGAAAAACTAAAGTATCACATGGTCCTAAGTATTCAGACCCTTTGCTGTGACACTCATATATTTAACTTGGGTGCTGTCCATTTCTTCTGATCATCCTTGAGATGGTTCTACACCTTCATTTGAGTCCAGCTGTGTTTGATTATACTGATTGGACTTGATTAGGAAAGCCACACACCTGTCTATATAAGACCTTACAGCTCACAGTGCATATCAGAGCAAATGAGAGTCATGAGGTCAAAGGAGCTGCCTGAAGAGCTCAGAGAATTGTGGCAAGGCACAGATCTGGCCAAGGTTACAAAAAAATTTCTGCTGCACTTAAGGTTCCTAAGAGCACAGTGGCCTCCATAATCCTTAAATGTAAGACGTCTGGGACGACCAGAAGCCTTCCTAGAGCTGGCCGTCCTGCCAAACTGAGCTATCAGGGTAGAAGAGCCTTGGTGAGAGAGGTAAAGAAGAACCCAAAGATCACTGTGGATGAGCTCCAGAGATGCAGTCGGGAGATGGGAGAAAGTTGTAGAAAATCAACCATCACTGCAGCCCTCCACCAATTGGGGCTTTATGGCAGAGTGGCCCGACGGAAGCCTCTCCTCAGTGAAAGACACATGAAAGCCTGCATGGAGTTTGCAAAAAAAACACCTGAAGGACTCCAAGATGGTGAGAAATAAGATTCTTTGGCCTGATGAGACCAAGATAGAACTTCTTGGCCTTAATTCTAAGTGGTATGTGTGGAGAAAACCAGGCACTGCTTATCACCTGTCCAATACAGTCCCAACAGTGAAGCATGGTGGTGGCAGCATCATGCTGTGGGGGTGTTTTTCACCTCCACGGACAGGACGACTGGTTGCAAGCGAGGGAAAGATGAATGCGGTCAAGTATAGGGATATCCTGGATGAAAACTTTCTCCAGAGTGCTCAGGACCTCAGACTGGGCCGAAGGTTTACCTTCCAACAAGACAATGACCATAAGCACACAGCTAAAATAACGAAGGAGTGGCTTCACAACAACTCCGTGACTGTTCTTGAATGGTCCAGCCAGATCCCTGACTTAAACCCAATTGAGCATCTCTGGGGAGACCTAAAAATGGCTGTCCACCAACGTTTACCATCCAACCTGACAGAACAGGAGAGGATCTGCAAGGAGGAATGGCAGAAGATCCCCAAATCCAGGTGTGAAAAACTTGTTGCATCTTTCCCAAAAAGACTCATGGCTGTATTAGATCAAAAGGGTGCTTCTACTAAATACTGAGCAAAGGGTCTGAATACTTAGGACCATGTGATATTTCAGTTTTTCTTTATTAATAAATCTGCACAAATGTCAACAATTCTGTGTTATTCTGTCAATGTGGGGTCCTGTGATTACATTAATGAGGAAAAAAATTTACTTAAATGATTGTAGCAAATGGCTGCAATATAACAAAGAGTGATGTTACAAACAAAATGTAACAGCACAATTTATGGCCTACATTTATGAGTGAAAAAGACTTCTAATAACAAAGAAAAATGATTTTTTTCCAAATTTTCCTTTTTTTTTTCATTTATTTAGCAAAAATTTTAAAAAACAGCAGTGATTAAATACCACCAAAAGAAAGCTCTATCTGTCTAAAAAAAATGATAAAAATGTCATTTGGGTGCAGTGTTGCATGACTGAGTAATTGTCATTCAAAGTGTGACAGCGCTGAAAAAATAAAAATGGCTTGGGCAAGAAGGGGGTGAATATTGAACTTGTTAGTCTATCACTCAAATATACAGTTGTTTATGCTCTGAAGTTAAATACTACTTAGTCAAGTCAATATTGCATTTAGATGGCTCTTTTACAGTACCTTCTGGACAATGAAAAGGTAAATGTCTTTATATTAATACCACATTTTAGTGGTTTAAAATAATACCAGCTAAACAAGTAAGGTATACAATGATATAATGAAAATGATCCCACAGTGAACATATAGTTATCCAAGCTGCCACTATTCCTGTATACTCAGTCAGTGGCTTGTGTTTTCAGTGTTGTTAGTGACATGTTTTTCTTGTAAAGGCTGTGTGGTGCCAGGCAGGGCTGAATAGTGAAGATTGCTGTAACAGGTAGGAAGGAAAGTCTTTTACTAGGCAGTTTGTACCCAGGGGAGCTGGGGGTTTACTTAACAACTTTTCTAACAAAGACAATTCTTAATTTTCTGAACACATGTTAAAATTATCATTTTAGTCCTAAAATTAGTAAACCCCCCCAAACTTTATACATTTTCTGAAGACAGAGACCCTAGAGAACAAAATGGTGATAGTTGAATTTTTTTTATGGCACATTATATTTGTGCACCTGTTTATCAAACTCATATTTTGATTAAAAAAACTGTAATTTTAGTGCACACAAATTTAATATGAATCTGATAGCCCCTATGTGACAGCATAGTAGAAATTAGGGGTTTATAAGACCCTTTTTGTCACCTATGGACCCCATTAAAGCAGATCAAGCAGTGAACCGTGATTGTACAGTGGAATTTACATAGCACATTGAATCAAACGTGACTGTAAGACAATGGGTAAACACTCTCTGTATACTTAGGTTAACAGCTACCCTCATCACAACAGGCAGTTGTTATAATACATCGGTAGGCAAGTGTTCCCCTTTTTACTGTTCGACTAATTCCCTGGTGAGGTGTGTCTCTTGGATTAGCCCAGCCCTGTTCCTTTAAATGCAGAGAGGACAAGCTAATTTGGATCTTTGTCAGCAGCAGGGACAGCACGTTGGAGCTCTGAAGGTAAAGTGCTCCCCCTTGGGGCCTGGAGGAGGGAACCGGAGAGATCTAGGGCCTGGAAAGATCAGTATGAAACTTAACTTGTGAGTAGCACCACAGCACCCTTTCCTGACTAGCTACTGGAACTTATAATGATTTCCAGTATGTAGGAACCTTATTTGCTACTATTTGCAAATGTATGGATTTCATTTACACCCTGTTCAGAAAACATTATACTTACTTGTGGAAATGTTGAAACATGTTGAATTGTTACAAAAATTTTTAAGCAAAGTCACTCATCACCTCATCCTTTTTCTAAGCCAGGACAATATAAAGGTTGTGATGGCAAGGGGTAAGACACTTAAAGTGTCATGTTTAATTGTGAACATGTTTAATTGTGCAAACCTGGTTGACTAAGGACTGGGTGGTGTCAGGGAACAAAAGAGACACCCTCTTGGTGGGGAGAGCTAACCCCCTCAAGGAACACTTGCAGGTAACCTGGGGCCCAATGTACCTTAGTTTGGTTGGTCCCTTGGAGCTCTAGTCTAGACCATGTTGAAGTGCAGGCCTTTATGAGAAGTGCTCCAGGTGTAAGGGGTTAATGTGGACAGTGACCAGTGGGTAATGAAGGAATGGTTTTAGACCAACATCTATGCATGTGTACAGCATGTGAGCTTGGGCACTGGAGCTAGTGGAGTTGCCTTGAAGATTCACAGTCTAATTACACATCTCTTTACATAATTTACAGGACTTAGAGACCAGGTGAACATACAGAGCAAAGAACACTAATCAATCAATCATAACATTGCAGTATAGAAGCCAAATCCTACATTCCAGTTTTTGTGTTCACATTATGCAGATTTGTTAAATTTTAGAGTCTACATGTGCTTCTCAACTTGTCTTTATTTTAAAGTTCACTCACATGTAGTTTAAGCTCTAAAACTACTATGCAGGTTTGTAAACACTACATTAAAAGTTATAGAAACTACTATAACAAAGGAACAATCTTTTTAAAACATAAAACTAAAGTTTGTATAGCGAAAATATTGTCATAGAGTCATACCACTGAAAATACCTTTCTGCATAAGGCAACATTAGAGCAGAGAACATTCCTCAGGTTTGATAATTTTTTATTAAAAAAGCATGTTTGATGTACAAAAAATAATTTATATCATGTTTTGAAGATAATAATTTAAGCATTAACACTGAACATATGTATTATTCCTAAAGAATGAATTGGTACAGTCTCAATGCTTCCCTATCAGCTTTTCAACTCACTGCAGTCATGAAATATTTGGTGAACATTTGAATATGCAATTTCACTATGTTACAAGAGTACATGTTTTCAATAACAGGGAATCGTGGAAGAAATACAAATGAAGTAGCCAACAGCTGGCAAAAAATGCTTTGTTTTTTGAGTGGATTAGCCTCTTATATTTTAGCATGTATTTGATATACTGCTAGACACGTGCAATTGTCTCACAAATATACGTATTTTGACCCTGGAGAGAATATCACATATTAAATGGTTAAGGAGATTTCAAGTTATTATGCAAGGGTTGCATGTGGGGAGGTAGGGAGTAGTACCTCAACATCGCCCCCTAGGGGCACAAATAGCATCACAAGACTTAAAGCAGCTCTCTTCTCTATACAGAGTACATGTGAGTGATCTTACAGCAACGTGGGTGTTTTAACCCTTACTTGGCCAGAGGCCAATTAACTCTGCACATTCCAAGCACTGACATCCACTGTTCATGAACTTTTCACTGGTTGAGCAGACATTCTAGACATATAATTAATTGAGGCCAGAAGCCAGAGACATTATCACCCAGTTTGATATTGACCGAAGGCGCAAGCCTGCCTGCACTACCACCAGCTTTCCGATCCACTCCTCTTCACCCAGATGGTGGCTATAAGCATTTTGAGACAGTACTATTGATTGTACATTTTTCTCCACTAGTCCTATATCACATTTTCACTATGTGTCATTCTATTCCCAAGACTGGCTGCTATCCCTTCTGTATATTTGTAACTCCTCTTCCAGCCATAAAGGCTGCACAGAACTCTCACATAACCTCAAAGGTTATACTGACAAATTTAAGGGTCAACTATAACTTCACTAGTGGTTCTATAAGATACATACAGTAACTTCAGACCAGGAAATTGACATGTTCAACATAAATACTTTACATTTAGAACGTCTTGGTACATTACATAACTTCAGAGACTAATTCCATAATTCGCAGACACAAAATAGACTTCCTTGGCTGTGCAAATGCCATTGAATTTAGGGCTGAAGTACAGTCCACACCTTAATGTAATCAAGTCCATTATAGAAAGTCCACACACTGGAAGACGCCACAACAGATGACATCACAACAGATCTTCTTCTTTCACTTCCCATACTCAGACTGGCCATGAGGCTGCTATTCCTATATATGCATGTGCTTCCATCAGGGGTAGGCAGATGAACACCAAGGAGGCGACAGAAACACAGTTAACCCTCTCAGTACCAAAAATAATACAATATACTGTATTACAGCCAGAACACAAGTGGAGGGCAAAGTATATATACAGAAATAAAAAAGAATAATATATTGTAACATTTAGTAGGCATCTGTATACATGCAATTTGTATCTAAGCTGTATTTTTAGATTGTGGTATCTTTACAAAGGCTTCATAACTTTTTCTTACATAAAGATCAAATTATTTTTTTCCTAAATTAATTTTAAAGTGTAAAAAATGTTTAAAAATGAAATAAATCACAGAGTAGTTTTAACGCATTAAATTAAATGTAAATATTCAGTGAATCATATCACATCAAGGTTGCCTTCATATTCAGAATATGTCTCCTGTAGTTTTATTTTTTAAACATGAACTGTTTTTACAGGTGCAAAATTGTTTTTTATATCTTAAATTCATGCACACATGTGCATGAATAGCATAAAAAGGCCAGAACACATTATATCCTATCTGCTATTACAGCTTGTGGGTCAACAACATTCTTTTTTGATTGCTAATGTTTTATTGTCTTTTAGTATACATTGGAATAATAATGGTAATTTATGCAGATATTTTGCATGCATAACAAATAATGAGAAACACCTGCAGAATTTCCTCTTTTCTCTGAGTTTAGCAACTAATTATATTTAAAATAATGGCTACCATTGAATACAATTATCCAAATCACTTTAAGTAATGGAATCTTTTTAAGGTGTTTCTGAAATGTTAACACAGTTTTTAAATACTCTTTTATTCCAATGTGCAAATTAAAAAATAGACTAACAAATACATATCATGAATAAAAATTAAGTTATGATGAAGCGCTACATATTTTGCTTACAATTTGTTGGTCTTTGATATGTCTTTTTTTTACTTAATATTTTATTTTCAGTGTGCCTTTCCATGTGCATACCCCACTGCGCAGCTCAGCTAAGACAGACCATGTTTCACCAGGCTGTACCATAGCACTGTACCTAGTGGGGTGAAAGAGGGGGGCTCTCATATCCTAGTTGTTTCAGCTTGTAAACCTTTGGACAGGGCTTGGGGGGCCAACTAGTGCCACACACACAGAGGTTCTAAGACAGACAAGGAGAATGCAAAACACAAAATTACATATGCTGGCAGAAGAAGGCAATTTAGGAGAAAGTCTTAATTAGTGATACAATCTATGTGACAATATTTTTTTTGCCAAAGCTATTAAAGCAGAATACACATATGCAATTCATAAAAGGGTGTTGTTTTTCCAACCAGAGAATTTGTATTTCTGTCCATCCAGTTCTGAGATATACACAACCATGCTACACAGCACAGGTGGACTGCACCACTTGTTCTGTTATGCCCTGTACACACGGTCGGATTTTCCAACGGAAAATGTGTGATAGGACCTTGTTGTCAGAAATTCCGACCATGTGTGGGCGCTATCACACATTTTCCATCGGAATTTCCGACACTCAAAGTTTGAGAGCTTGCTAAAAAATTTTCCGACAACAAAATCCGTTGTCGGAAATTTTGATCGTGTGTACACAAATCCGACGCACAAAGTGCCACACATGCTCAGAATAAATTAAGAGATGAAAGCTATTGGCTACTGCCCCGTTTATAGTTCCAACGTATGTGTTTTACGTCACCGCATTTAGAACGATCGGATTTTCCAACAACTTTGTGTGACCGTGTGTATGCAAGACAAGTTCGAGCCAACATCCGTCGGAAAAAATCCATCAACATTTTGTTGTCGGAATGTCCGATCAATGTCCGCTGTGTGTACAGGGCATTAGAGTTAAGAACTCAGTGGTGGCATCTCCCCACCCCTAGCCTACTGACTGGGTAGTAAAAGAGCAATAACAGACTAATGAGGTCATCTTTATGGTCACTTGCCTCTCTTTTCTTATCAGTGCATTTCTTGTAAGCTTATTAGCATTGAGCATAGCCGATTGGCTCTCAGTTCTGCCCTCCTTCTCTCTCGTATAAGTGGGGCTGTACAGGAATTTTGCTAGAGACTGATAATAAATCAACTTCAGGAACATACACTAGTGGCTTTAAAAATACATTTAATAATTTATTAAGCAAATTATTAGGATAAAGCTGCATTCATTCGTGTATATGCCGGGAGTTTAGCTTTATTGGCAATAAACAGCACACTAATTTTTATCCATCTTTTTATTATTTCTAAAACTGATGGAAGAATTTTCGTCCACGGTTAGGCGTGTTCACATTGTTCACAAACAACTGATTCTCAAAGTTTAACTTCAACCAGATCTTTATGTTTAATTTTGGATAGAATGGGAAAAAGGTTAAAGCGTGTCTCAGGTTTTAACTGCCATTTGTGAACCTACTGGGGAATTTTTTTCTGTGGGACAAAGAAAGACGGAAAAACTGCCTAAAGACTTCATAGACAAAATTTAATTTCAATAGGCGAAGGGGGTCCAAATTTTAGTCAGTGACGTTATTGCTGTACTTGCCTTTCTGTTGGGTGACACTTGCAGCCCTCATTTTTAGTATGGACAGCTCAAGAACAGGAAGTAGCCAGAGACAGAATTAAAAACCTAACAATGTGGACTTTTCTCGACTCTATCCTAAGATAAAAAAGAAAAGGCGAGGGTTAGTATTTATGATTACATTTTTGTCTGGTGTTGTATTTTTCATGTCAATTTTCTGCCAATCATTGCTTAAAACATTTAAAAAAAACACAGAAAAGAATTGGTCAAAAAAAAAAGAAAAAAAACTTAATTCAGAAATACCCTTTTGTTGAATTACACATTTTGCATTTGTTTCTATGCCCACAAAGCCTATTGGACAACTTTTTTTAATATGCACCCAAACACATAAAGGTGGAGACCTTTTTCCTGCTCTCCCTCCTCCAGTGAACACCTAATAAAGAATAACCTCCATAAACCAATGTAAGCATTATACAAATTTAAGTAAATAAATCAAATAAATTAAAAAATGTCAAAAGAAGATTAAATTTTTCTCCAGTATTTCGATGTTTTCAAATATTTTTCTTTAATAGTAGTAATGTCATGTGCTTCAAACAGACATCCATCACCATATGAATTGTTACTCACCGAAAATATATGACCACCTACAACAGTTAAGCCACAATAAGCTTGTATAATCTCGTCTGTTCGTGTAACTTCTATTCCAAGACGCTCAAAATATTTTTTTTTTACTCAATAAACTATTTTTGGAGACAAAACATGTCAAAATAGTGCATTACATTATCCAGTTTGCAACCTCAATATAAACCAGCATGTACAGAAGCCACTCCAATCTAAGCACTCTGGCATGCCTGTCAGATATTCTAATCCATGACTAAGAGCACACTGTGGGGTTGATTTACTAAAACTGAAGAGTGTAAAATCTGGTGCAGATGTGCATGGTAGCCAATCAGCTTCTAATTTCATCTTATTCAATTAAACTTTGACAAAAAAAAAAAAAAAAAAACGCTGATTGGTTTCTATGCAGAGCTGCACCAGATTTTGCACTCTCCAGTTTTGGTAAATCAACCCCACTGTCTCTGCAACCCAGCCTCATGTGTTTCATCTTGAATAGTTCATCAGAAGCTTTGTGGTTATTAAAGCAGAAGTAAACCCTAGTTGTAAAAACACTGATAGGTAGACTTATTATGACAGAAGAGACCCTGTATAATTTCAGGTTCCACAGGTGCAGCTCAGTATGTAGTCCCAGCATGAATTCCGTGTGCATAGGCAGAATTTATATCATCCCAACCCAGTCAGTCAAGACGACCAAACACTCTGAAAAGAGAAGAGAGTACCTGAAGATGGAAGGGCAGTGAAGACATTAGTGTATACATTACTGTGCTGGAGAGGATCACTTTTCTAGGTACTGTAAGTGTGCCATAATTTGCACATTAAGTGCAATTTGCACAGTAAGCTCCTCAGGGTCCAATTTTTTTTTTTTATTTGTTGGTAGTTTACTTCCACTTCAGTATAAGTTAAACATGTTAAATCAAACACAGAGCAAATGTTAGGAATTTTGCTAATCTCTAAAAAAAAGTTACTTTTATAGTAGTTTGTAGTTATTTTGACGTCCAATTGCATAGAGGTATAATTTAAGGACATTATTTGTATCCTGAATATAGTAGGGAAGGGTTAAACGCCCTGTTTTTTCCATCTGTGAACTATTGGGGAGATTTCTCCTAATTTCCAATATGTAGATACAAGAAAGGGGTAAAGGAAATTTCTTGACAGTGAGGAAAATTCACTTTTGGAAAGTTAACATTCCCCATTGGAAGATTTCCCCTTTATTATTGCCTGCCTAATTTATTACTGACTCGCAGTGTCAGTAATGGTCACCAAGACCAAAAGAGAGGATGAATGAAAAAAAAAAACAGGGATGCTAACTCCCTACCACTTGAAAAAAAAGCTTTAGCTTTAGAAGCACACATCTTCAACACATACTTGATTTTATTTAAACAATAGTGGATTTTAGGTCTGCATGTGTGTCAAGTGGAAAAACTGGAGAAAATTTAACAATAAATCTTTCCCAGTTGAAAATGTTTGCAGATGGCTGCCCAAAGATTTACGGTGCAGAAAAAATAATTACTTTGCTAAATGAAAGGCAACCTAAATTGCACTAATTATGCACCCAAATTTCTTGGCAAAACGTTTGTTAAGCTTTTTTTATATATGATTTTTTTAAAAGGATATGCACGATAACAAGTTTTATGTAGATATAGTTTTTCTATTTTTGTAATAGTTCTATTATTGTATTATTAGTCTATTAATATTTTAATTGTATTATTTATTATTGCATTGTTATTATTTACAGTTATAATGCTTATGCTATCATGCAATACATAAAATTATGAGATTTACTAAACTGGAGCATACGGAATCTGGCGCAGCTCTGCATAGTAACCAATCAGCTTCCAGATTTTAGCCTGGGTTCACACTGAATGCGGGTTTGAAATCGTGCAAGTTCAGCTGAACTCACACAATTTCAAACCCGCATATCAGTCTGAATTCGGGAGCAATTTTAGAGACATCGGTGCGGGTTCCTGCACAGATGTCTTTTGAAATCGTCCCCGAAGTCACGAAATGTAGTGCAGGAACTACTTTTGGAAATCAGTGCAGCGCCGCAAAGTCAGCCTCCCACCAATTTGGACAGTGCCGTTGCCAGCAATAGGCGGCGATTTAACATGCGATTGACATGTCCAATCTCATGCCAAACGGCCTGATATGAATGGGTGCTTATTGTCAAAGCTTACTTGAACAAGCTAAAGTTGGAAGCTGATTGATTACTATCTACAGCTGCACCAGATTCTACGTGCATCAGTTTTAGTAAATCTCCCCCTTTGTCTCAACTAATTTTATTAGACTGGATTATATGTTCTGACCATTTTTTTGGATTCATGTGCCCTTTATCTAATGAACAGGACGTGCTGTTACTGACAAGATTTAAATACAGCTAAACTCCAAGCATATGTAAAAACACTAATTAATGCAATTATGTATTTTATTAAAATCCCTACTAAATAGTGCTAAACTTTTAGTTTCAGCCCATTCCAATCCCTTCTATAGTGCTACTGGGACCAAAGGAGGAGGGCCAGCATTTGTGGTCAATCAGGCTTTTTATTAAAGCACATGTGTTGAAATTGAACAGGTAGGGTTGTCTGGATCACAAAATCACTAACAGAGCATTCTTTGGGAGGTACAGAAGTACCCAATTAAGTACATCAGTTGTGTATTTAGCTAAATGCCCAGCGTTCACCTTTAAGAAAGGATGTTTAAAAAAACAAAACATACTAAAATTCAATTTCTTTAAGTTTTGTTTGATGTTAAACTTTAGATTAGAGCATATTGAAGAAAAAAAGTTTTCGTTATCCTGCAATACTGTATCACACCACACGAGGGAAGTATTGCTTAATTCTTTTTTTAAATGTGTTCTACTATCATGCAGTAGAGAGTTAATTAGAATTTTTATTCTGTTTATTTTACCACATTTAGCAAACAAAACTTTATAAAAAGGAATAATATAGCCTAAAGCCTGAACAGAATAACATTTCTTCAATGTGAAATGTCCAAGCATATTATAACAAGTTAAAATGCGTTTTTGCATAAAATGAAATTAGCATAGTACATTTGTCTTTTTTATAGTAGTGTCTATGCTCATTCTTGTTTGATGCCAGTTTCTGCTCTAATAGGTGGAATATCATAGTTACAACCATGATTTAATTAAACAGATTTTCAGTCTTGTTCAATTTTAAAGAAAGGTAATTGATAAAACATCATTTAAACTGCAGTTTTGTGTTACATATGCTAAGATGTTTTTTGTTAACTTATATCTATTTTACTTTTAATTAGTAATGCCAAATTGTACTTTAGGCCCCATGTGCTATAATACCCATTTGGATCCGACAAGGGAATTAACTGAGTATATATATAGATATATATATATATATATATATATCTATATATATATATATCTATATATATATTTATATATATATATATATATATATATATATTTATATTTTTATATTTATATATATATTATGTGTGTGTGTGTGTGTGTGTGTGTGTGTGCTACGTGACAAAATATAGATTAAATAATTAATTTACATGTTATAGTTTGTTGTGCTGTTTAGACATGTAGACTTGAGTGTACCAAATGTAGACCCAAGAATAGAGATTTCTGGATTTTTATTTTATTTTGCATAATAATTTATTAGGACAAATAAATGAAAATTATTTGAATATGCCAAGCAAACAAACAACTTATTTTTTTCTGAATATCTTAGGTATAATATTGTCAATATAAATAGAAAAGCCTAATGCAAATGCAAACACAAACATTTCTATGTCATCCGGTCAAAAGTTCTTAACATTTGAAGCAGTAGAAGCAAAATATGCATTGCTACAATTAACATTGCTGTTTCGCTGATAGTAGCAGTATTGTCCTGACAAAAACTGCAATTTGTATTTAAACTAATAATTATACAATTTTATTTGTAAATTACAACACATATATTTATAAAAGATATTTAATATACTTTCAAGTCAGAGAAAAATTGATCATGAAATTGTAACTAAAAACCAAAATTAAGGATATAGTTTTTAGCAATGGAAAATTACC
Organism: Lithobates clamitans; assembly: GCA_037952925.1. NCBI lineage: Eukaryota > Metazoa > Chordata > Amphibia > Anura > Ranidae > Lithobates > Lithobates clamitans. Next base: position 4,398,775 of record JBBGZY010000603.1, on the reverse strand, counting down.
TGTTATAATTTAAAGGTCATATAAAAGGTCAAACACACAAGCCAAAATAATCACTTGTGTTATTAAGCAGATATTGTATATCCAAAATGTGTTATTTACAAACATCCCTGTCAACATTCTAGATGTTTAAACAACATACAGACATATTTAAATAAATTTTAATAAAACCTAAAAGATGTTTCTTATGTTTTTTAGTGTGCTAGTAAGTTTACATTTTGCAGTTAAATTGTACATAAACATTTAAATGCCATTTTATGTTGTACCGTTTTTAGTTGTTTGAATAATTTTATTTGGAATTGTTCTGCAAGTAAACACTTGTTTCATTTTGTTCATATTTGAATGTATAATGTATTTCATGCTCTTAAATGGCATTATGAATAAAGATAAAACCCTTAAACCCCCATGCAATGTTTTTAACTGACAGCTGCATTTTTCATTTTGATGTGATAAGTTTTAATAACTAGTTGAGAACAAATTAGAATGATACAAATATAAAAACAAAATTTTCTTTGACCTGATTGGCTCTATTTTATTAACTTGATTAACCTTTTGTTGCTTTTCCCTAAAATAAATAAATAACTTGTTCCCCATAACACCCCCTTTTACATTGTGACTTTCCTATTTATTGTGCCAGAACTAGTGAATATATTTATGGTATATCTCTGCCTATGTTTTCTGTGTTTTAGGTATTTTGATTTTTAAGCAGATTAATTAAAGTCCATGTACTAGGATAATATGCAGCTATTCTGTCTGTATATTGTATGACATGTGGTAAGAATGCATATTTGTATTATACTCTAGGACATGTATGTTTTATGTCAGTATAAGCTACATTGCAACAACAATGTACAATGAATAACTAATAAGAGTCACACAGATATGTGAAGGTCCACCTATACATTCGTGTTAGCTTCTGTCTGTATGAACGTCTTTGTGAATTTAGTTTATCAGGTCAGTTGATAGTAGACCTGATAGCAGACCTCCAGCAGATCATCTCCTTAAAGTATGCTAAGAACAATTGAATGGGTTTGCTTATTTTATTTAAATTAGAGGGCAACTCTACTACATTTTCAGGCCCATTCATACCAAAAGACATGCTCTGACATACATTACTTTGAAATGCTTTTGGCATGTGTTCAAATGTGTTGCATTATGGTTCTGGAAGATCATCTGAAATAGATTTTAGGGACAAATGTGGATCACAGACCCATTCTGTAGAATGCATTTGGTGGTAATTATTTTTTTTCTATATTTTTTCAGTTCTCAGAACTGGAAACTTTAGAGACTTTGGGACTGATTTACTAATAGCAAATATTAATTTTTCAAGGGAAGTTGTACTTTGCCCACAAGCTTAGTAAAAAAAAGCTTTACATTGCAATGAATACTGCACCTAATCACGTGCAAGAAAAACAAAAAAATGACATTTTGATTGAACATGATTGGATAATGGAAATCAGCAGAGGTTCACCTCATTCACTGAAATGGGCTCTTGCTTTTCGTTGCTGAACTCCTAAAACTTGATACTAATTTTACATTTTTCCAACTAATAAACTTTTGAGCTCTGACGTACTAAGTATAAAATCGGTGTTTGCTTATTTTGGATTGTTTGACTTGCTCATTGACCAGTACACAATAGAAAGGCTTTTCACAGGGGGCATGGTCTGCTGCTGACCAGACTGTATGCCTGAGTCCTGAGCTCCTCTCCACGGTGTGGATACCACCAACCCGGGGCAATGTTTTCGCCACTAGGGACATGCATCAGCATGTCCAAGAAGTGGTACTAGATGCTGACACCATGCCACCTTACTCAGTATTTTGGCTCTTTAGCCATTATTATTATAATTATTATTATACCCAATTTATATACCACCAACAGTTTATACAGGGCATTACAATGTAGAGGGGGGACAGTACAAGTACAATACAAGTCAGCACAGAAGGAATAGGAGGTCCCTGCTTATGGAGCTTACAATTTAAAGGGAGGGGGAGGTGTTACAAAAGGTAATAGCTGCAAAGGATGATCTGATGGAGGTGACTCGGGTACAGTTCTTATGTGGAGGTGGGTAGGCTTCCCTAAATAAGTTTTCAGGAATCGCCTAAAGGCGGATAGGGCAAGGGCTGACCAGACATACTGGGGCAGGGAGTTCCAGAGGATGTCAGAGGCTCTGGAGAAGTCCTGGAGGCGAGCATTGGAGGAGATAACAAGGGAGATAGAGAGCAGGAGGTCTTGGGAGGAGTGGAGAGGACAATTTGGGCAATCTGCAGATGATGTAGCTGGGGGCGATGTTGTGGATTGCCTTGTATGTTGTGGTTAGTTTTGTTATTTTTTTTACTGTGGGGTAAGGGGAAGCCAATGAAGGAATTGGCAGAGAAGAGCAGCAGTCACAGATCAGTTAGTAAGGTGTATTAGTCTAGCAGCAGAATTCATATTAGACTAAAGGGGGATAGCCTGTATAAAGCTAGGCCAGTGAGGAGAGAGTTGCAGCAGTGAATGCTGGAAATAATCAAGGAGTGAATACATTGTTTTGTGGTGTCGTTAGTCAGAAGGTTGAATTCTGGAAATGTTGTGGAGGTTAAAGTGGCAAGATGACCAGTGATTGGATGTGGGGGCTGTATGAGTGGTCAGAGTCTAGGATTACACCCAGAACCTTGGCGTGTGTGTAGGGAGCAATGGTTGTGCCATTGATCTCAATGGTAAAGTTATGAGGAGGGGATTGGGGAGGAGGAAATATTACAAACTCAGTTATAGAAATTGAGTTTGAGGAAGTTGTGTGATATCCTTACAGATATAAATGAATATAAATTAATTGTATCACACCAGAATGGAACTGTGGATACAAATACAATAAGAAAAGTGCCACGTCCTAACTACATTGAGAGAATATATAAGAGCAACAACATGGACTTTATAGGCAATAAGTACACAAGGTTTAATAAAATATTATTTTATTTAATTACAAAAATGGTTAATAATGTGAACATATTATAAAACAATTATTGCCAAAAAATTATATATAACACCACTATAACCACCAAAACACATTCCTGGTATATGTACAGCGTACAATAAGAACGATAGCCAGTGTCCAATTCAGACTTGGTATGGGTAGATGTAGTATAATAATATTCTACATGTTGCGTGCATCAGTGCTTCCTCAGGAGCTTTAGGCATATATTCTAAATGAACAAAAACAAGTAATTCAAAAAAGGTCATGAGTACTGCTAAAAATAATCATACTGATATCAACCAAGTAGGAACGGACCCCTGTTCAGTTTGCACCAGAAATGTCGAACACCGCGAAAGTTCGGAAACCGAATAACGAACCCCATTAGTCAATGGGACCCGAAAGACAAAAATCAAAATTGCCCATTTTGAAGGCTTATAGGCAAGTAATTGTGCATACAATGGTTATAGGGGTTCGGGTCCTGCCATGGGGGACATATATCAATAAAAGAAAAGTCTGTGAAAAATGTCATTTTTAAATGAGCAGTGATTTTTTTTATTTTTAAAGTGAAAGCAGAAAAATGAAAAATTCCTTACAATATAGTGCTTGGGGTGGTCCCCTTAGTCTACCTGTAAAGTGGCAGATCTGTACCATGTCTAGAATTTGCTGCAGCAATAATTGCATTCATAAAGCCAAAAAAATGAAATGTTCCCTGCAAGCTGCCTTTATTTTGGTCAGCAACAGATGGGGAGCCAGTGTGTATGATGAGGCCACAATGTAGTGAACTGGGAACAAAATTAGAGATTTTTTGGATACATTCTGGTGTCACTTTGACTTTGTATAGAAGTAACGGGTGCATAAAAATTGGTCTTTGGGTGCCAGTGGTGCCTTCCCACCAAAACACTATAGAGGTAATCTTGATGAAAGCAACAATTGGCCTTGCTGTAAAAAAATGCAATGATATGCATCTGTCAAACAAGTGCAGAAAAATTGGTCTTTGGGTGTCGGTGGCACCTTCCCACCATAACCCTATAGAGGTACTCTTGATGAAAGCAAGAATTGGCCTGGCTGTAAAAAATTGCAATGATATGCACCTGTCAAACAGGTACAGAAAAATTGTTCTTTGGGTGTCGGTGGCACCTTCCCACTGTAACCCTATAGAGGTACTCTTGATAAAAGAAAGAATTGGCCTTGCTGTAAAAAATTGCAATGATATGCACCTATCAAATAGGTGCAGAAAAATTACTCTTTGGGTGTTGGGGACGCCTTCCCACCATAACCCTATAGAGGTGCTCTTGATGAAGGCAAAAAAATTGCAATGATATGCACCTGTCAAGCAGGTGCTGAAAAATTGGTCTTTGGGTGTTAATTGTGGCCATGAAAATTGAACCAAAAACATTTTTCCAGATGAAATGATTCAACACCCTCAAAGCTAGGCAGCCTCGAAGTCCTGCAGAGAGTCCACATCCCAAAAATACTTAATCTGTGACATCGACACCAGGGGCTTCATAGCTGGTAATCCAGGACTGATTCATTTTAATAAAAGTCAAACGGTCCATGGAGTCTGTGGACAGATGCGTTCTATGATCAGTAACAAAACCTCCTGCAGCACTGAATGCCCATTCTGAAAGAACGCTGGATGCGGGGCAGCCCAACAACTCAATAGCATACTGGGCAAGTTCTGACCAGTGGTCTATTCTTAAGACCCAGTAAATTAGTGGAACGTCAGCTGGAAAGATGTCCATCTCTGTTTTGGCCCCGAGGTAATCATCCACCATTTGATGCAAACGCTGCAGATGGGATGTGGAAGCTGACAGCCCAAGACAGCGAGGATTAAAAAAATTCTGAAATGCCTCACTTAGGCAGATGCCTTCTCCAATGCTGCTCTCTCGACCAACTGAAGACTCAAAACTACGTTTTCCATGAAACTGTAACCTACTGGAGTCAGGAAAAACGTTCAATAAAATCCTCTTTATCGTGTCCTCAAGAGATTTTATCTTCTGCACTCTCTGTGGGGATGGGATGAGTTCTGAGACCTTCCCTTTATAACGGTGATCAAGGAGGGTTGCCAACCTGTAATCATCCTTCTCCTTTATGCCACATATTCTTGGGTCCTTTTGCAGGCTTTGAAGCATTAGGTTGCCCATGCGCCTCAAATTTGCCGAGGCTTGAAAAACAGACTCCTCTGGGTCACTCAGGATGACAGCATCTGGAATTTCCTCCTCCCAGCCATGTACTACTCCCAAGGGTCCTGGGCTTGGAAAGCCATCGCTTACAGATTTACGCATGTCTGACTCTTCTTCGAAGCCTATGAAAGTGCCAGAATCCTCCTCCTCATCCTCCTCCTCTCTCTCCTCTTCTGTGTTCTGTGACATAGGAATGATGGTGTCTGGATAAAGTGGGCCTTGAGAGGAAAGGAAGTCCTCCTCTTCCTCCTGCTGCTCTGCCTCCAGTGCCCTGTTCATAATGCCATGCAGAGTCTGCTCCAGCAGGAACACAACAGGGATTGTGTCACTGATGCATGCACTGTCACGGCTCACCATCCTTGTGGCCTCCTCAAATGGTGACAATACAGTGTATGCATCCTTAATGATCATCCATTGGCGTGAGGAAAAAAAGCCGAGGCAGGTTGAGCCTGTTGTCGTGCATATGGGGCAGAGAAATTTGCCGGCTACAGTCTACAGCTGGTGGTGTGCTGCTGGCAGATGTGCTGCTAGGACCTGAGGCACTCTGTGCTATACCATCGTCCCTGTCAGTGGAGGCTCCTGAGAGGTAATGACTCAGTATTGCAGGGGCAGACTGAAGTTGGTAAGGAGGAGGAGGGACAGTTTTGTGCCCCTTTTGTGTGGCTTTTAGGTGCTCTTGCCAACGGCTGAGTGGTTGGACATAAGATGCCTTTTTAAGCATGTGGTACCCAAATGGTTGGTGTTTTTGCCACATTTGAAGTGCCTGAGACACAGTTTGCAGATAGCAACAGTGCGATCTGCTGCAGATGTGCTGAAAAAGGCCCAGACAGCTGAGATTTGGGAAGTGGGCCGGGAGATAACAGCTGCAGAATGTGATGGAATAGGGTGGCTGCTCTCTACTCTTTCTTGATGTCGGCCTCCTTGGGGTTGTGCAGCCTCACCTTCAGTTTCCTCCTCTGCTATATCTGGCACCCAAGTCGCATCAGTGACCTCATCATCATCATCTCCTCCATCTTCATCATTACCACTGGAGACAACTTGGCAATAAGCTGTGGCTTGGGGAACATGAATGCCAATTTGTCTACCAGTGTTCCTCTCTCTCTCTAGGCTCATTAGCCTGTCATCTTCAACCTCAGAACCAACATCTGAATCCAGTAATGGCTGGGTCAAATAACTCAGCTGAATCCTCAATGGCTGATGTTGGGGCTATGGCAGGAATAGATGTGGACAAGGAGGCAGGTTTATCCACTCTGTCAACTGCAGGGGACTGCACACTTGTCTCTGCTTGCGTGACCGAGGATGAGGAGGATGAGAAAGGTTTAATAAGCCAGTCCACCACCTCCTCTGCCTGCTGTGGCTGGATAGCACGGACAAACTCTAAAACAGAGGAAATTATGCCCTGCCTAAGGACTGACCACCAAGTCCACCTTTGCCTGTGGACACATTTGTTGCTGGCCCCCTTACAGTGCCAAGGGAAAGTCTGCTATTCGCCGAACGTCCGAACAACAAAAGTTCAGCCTGAACTTACGCTCGAGCCGAACCGTTCGCCCATCCGTATAACCAAGGCATGCACTATCAATCCTCTGACTGGTGCTAGGCCACCCATGCCCCACACTAAGGAACACCAGAGCGAACCACAAATACGGAGACACACACGTATAACAGACCACCACACAAACAGCGCAAAGAAGTCTGACGAAAATGTAGTGCCAATAGTAAATTAATATATCAAATTTAATCTTATGGTTCAAACTAGATATAGAAGAGCAAAGTATAAAGATAAAGCTTACATACCAAATACAAACATGACTAAACAGTAAATGAAAGGTAGGGGTATGTATAACATAAACTCACCCAGAAGGTTAAGGGTAACAGCTTCCTGGATAGCTGTGTGATATTGCCTATATGAAAACAGTGTCCAGAAGGGTCAATGCAGGCTCAGTGCAATCAGATTTAATAGATAATAACCATGGGGGGGGGGTGGGAAGGCAATCACACGTCATCCCACTGGGAAAACCCAGAGCAAAATATTCAGGCACATACCGTACGGGATCCTCCACACCGTCTAACTGCCATGACAAGAAACACCAGATAGGGTGGCAGAAATCCTGAAGTGTGACCAGTTCAATTAAATACGTGTGTCCCAAACCAGGGCGCCCAATGCCGGCGTATGTTGGCAACTACATCACCTGACCCGGTCGCCAATAACTGCGCATGTGCCTGATTCCTGTGCATGCGCCACATGATCATAGTCCAACGCACGGAACAGCAGGGGGAAGAAGGACAAATTGCACAGTAGGAGGCACCATAACCAAGGGGAACACCACCTGGGAAATACCCCATACGCCGCAGCCCAGACACAACCCATGGTTAACCATGGGAGTGGCCGGCGCTGAGGCACTTGGCGGCCGCATATTTACAGCACATCTCCCCTAGTGGACAGCATAAAACCAAAGCAGGACAAGCACCAGTCAGAGGGGAAAAGGTGAACCATTTGAAGATAAGAAAGGAATAAGGGGACTATAGAGACCCCCAGAGACCTAACAAAAACAATAAACATTCATATGAATATAGTAATAAATCATAGCATAAACTCACCACAAGTATCTTAAAAGGACATTCACTAGATAAAGGGCATCCAACAGAATACATACATAGTATTAAAGTGGTTGGTATAACTGCATGGTTTAGGAGATATCCCTTATATCAGCATGTGCCAATGTCATCAGCACATGTGCACTGAAGCAAGGGCTCATTCGTGCCAATGCTTCAGCTGAGGTGCCATTACCGGCGGCCTCTGCGCGCATGCGTGGGAGTGACATCATTGTGGCTCAGGCCAATTACAGCACCGGAACCTGCGATGCCCAGAAATAACTCCGGTAGCGATCTCGCCGGCCGGAGCAGTGTACGGGGACTGCTGCAGGGGCTTCGAACTAATGTGAGTATTTCATAATGAGCTAGTATGCTAGTATGTAGATTACAAAAACAATTGGTTTGTGTTCAAAAGGTCCCACTACTTTCTGGCATGTGCTGTGCACCAGCCTATGCCAATCTGTACCTGGGGGCGTAGGAACAGGGTATCTTTTTGGATGACTCACTGTCTTTCTATTCCAATTATGCGTTATGTTGGATGTGTTATATTGATGACATCTTTATTAAGCGGACTGATACCCAAAAGCAACTCACAGCATTCATTGACGCACTTAATTATAACCAATTCAATCTCAACTTTATGGTGGACAATGACTTATCTAAAGTCACATTTTTAGATCTGCAGATTTTCAAGGGTTCAGACAATTTCCTGGCAACCAGTCTATGTCATAAAGAAATAGCCAGTAATACTTTACTGCATGCAGCCAGCGCACATTCACCATCCCTCATTCAAAGCATTCCATATGCACAGTATATTGGACTAAGACGCAACTGTACCCATCTGACAGATTTCAAAACCCAAGCCCAGTTATTGTGCTCACGGCTCTTACAGGCTACAGCAAGTCGATATTACGTTATACAAGGTTGTAGCTCATTACTAGGTACTCTTCCCAACAATCTGAAGTGAGGGACATTTTTGCCAATCACTGGCATTTACTACAGGAAGACCCCATACTCAACAAATATATTGGACAACATCCGGAGGTGGTGCCTAGATGGGCCATGTCATTTCATGACAGGCTCACTTCTAGCAACTACACCCCGACATCAGTTCCCCAGAGACAACAAAAAGGCATTTTCAAATGTGGCAAATGTACCTTTTGTCCATGGGTTTGTACGGGCACTACATTTACGCTTCCCAATGGAGAATTATCCACCCCCATATTCTTTGCAGACTGCGGCACTCAAGAAATTGTATATTTGATGCTATGCAAATGTGGAGCATTCTACGTTGGGAAGACATCCCAGAAACTCAGACAGAGATTACATGGTCATGTCTACTATTCAGCCAATGGAAAAATGTTAACTCCCGTGAGTAGACACCGTGATCGCTACCATAAATGTGACACTTTGTATCCTTTATTGTCCTAGCGGTGGTCCCCAAAGACCCTAGGGGTGGCAACTATTGACAAACGCACAATCCAAATAGAGACACAATGGATTGAATGCTTGGATGCAGTCAAGGGTCAAGTCCTGGGGAAAAAAGTGTGGGAACTCTCCAAAAAGATTTACCCCCCAACTCAATATATATATATATATACATGTATAAATTTGGCATCACACCGATTCAGACAATGCCGTTCCCGGCAATAGTCTCCAATTTGGCATGTCACATTGGCCCGATGTGAATGAGGGCTCACTGCAGCAGGTGACGGCTTTCAACTGCTGCAGGGAGAACCACAAAAGATTGGTTTCAGTTATTACCCCCACCTGCTGCACTGATCACCTGCTCCATCAACACACCATCCCCCTGTTGGGGGGGGTAACTGCATGGGCCCCTCATGCACCAGTGGGATGGGGGTGTGAGACAGTTGTGGGGGAATGACAGTTGGTGGGGGTGAGTCAGTTGGGGAGGGATTTCTTTCAGTGGTAAAGTCTGTGGGGAGGTAGGAAAGTAGAGAATGGAAAGGTACTCAAAGTGATATCTGTCAGCTGTATCAAGTGGCTTGGGGGTGAAACCAGCTGGGTGGATTCAGGGGCTGAGAAGTACTCAGATAGTGATGGCTATAAACAAAAACTACTGCACTCATTTACTGATAGATAAAACAATACATAGTACAACAGTGCAGCTCACAGAGAACAACCTCCTGCTAAAAGAGATATAACATGCAACCCCCAAGCACCAAGACCATTCTATTTAACCCAATGTTATCCAAACTCTTTACAATAAGCCTGGGTTCACACTTGTGCGAACACAGACATCGCGTGTGATTCGCATCGCATTGCTATGCAGATCACATGCGTCTGTGTGGTGCCAATTAAGCCATACAGATGTATGGCTGAACTTGCATTGCATTCGCACCAAAATGCTGCAGGACTCTTTTTTTTTTTGTCTCACAGTGGAATCAGATCGCATGGGTGTAAACACCCATGCAATCTAATTCCTGTATCATTTGACAGTTCGCACTGCGATCTGCGAACCAATCTGGGAGTGTCATTAATTTTACATTGACACCCGCAGTGGTTCAGCAAATGTCAGTGTCATTTAAAGTCATTTAAAAGTACTTGCGGCTATAATGAATTGTCGGTCCTGGCAATACACATAGAAGTCATTGATAAAAACATAAAAAATGTGTGGGGGTCTCCCCAAATTCCTTACCAGGCCCTACAGGTCTGGTATGGATTTTAAGGGGAACCCCGTGCCAAAATAAAAAAAATGCGTGGGGCCCACCAAAATGCATACCAGACCCTTATCCGAGCACGCAACCTGGCAGGCTGCAGGAAAAGAGGGGGGATGAGAGAGCGCCCCCCTCCTGAACTGTACCAGGCCACATGCCCTCAACATTGGGAGGGTGCTTTGGGGTAGCCCCCAAAGCACCTTGTCCCCATGTTGATGGGGAGAAGGGCCTCATCCCCACAACCCTTGCCCGGTGGTTGTGGGGGTCTGCAGGCGGGGGGCTTATCAGAATCTGGAGGGGGGTGCTCTCTCGTTCCCCCTCTTTTCCTGCAGCCTGCCAGGTTGCGTGCTCGAATAAGGGTCCGGTATGGATTTCTGGGGGACCCCACGCCATTTTTTAAAAAATTTTGGCACAGGGTTCCCCTTAAAATCCATACCAGACTGGTATGGATTTTGAGGGGGACCCCCACGCCGTTTTTTTTTTAAATTTTGGCGCAGGGTTCCCCTTAATATCCATACCAGACCTGAAGGGCCTGGTATGGAATTTGGGGGGACCCCACACATTTTTCTTTAAATTATGGTTCGGGGTTCCCCTGTGGGGGAATCCCATGCCATTGTTATCAATGAACTTTTATGTGTATTGCCGGGACCGACAATTCATTATAGCCACAAGTACTTTTAAATTACTTTTTTCTTTAGAAATGTCAGTTTGTGCAGGGACTGTTGTAAACACGGGAAACATGCGCCCCTTTACCGGCATACTATAGACACCCTCAAGGTACAAAATTTAAAGGAATATTACACTTTTATTGTTTCACTTTAAGCATTATTAAAATCACTGCTCCCGAAAAAACTGCCTTTTTTAAAACTTTTTTTGCATTGATACATGTCCCCTGGGGCAGGACCCCACTTTTTAAGACAATAACTTGCATATAAGCCTTTAAAATTAGCACTTTTGATTTTTCATGCTTGTGTCCCATAGACTTTAATGGTGTTTGCGTGTTCTAACAAATTTTTTGCCTGTTTGCATGTTCTGCTGCGAACCGAACCGGGGGTGTTCATTAGCTCATATCTAATGGTGAGTATGAAGATTTTTGTTTAACCTACACCCTTGCAGTATGTTTGACCCAGTGGGATATGATCAGACAAACTGGTCCATCCAATAAAAGTTTTATTGAAGAAAAGAGGAAAGCATTATTGAATAGGTACAGACATACACCTTATACTTTTTAATGAGGAGTATCATAATGTAAGCAACTTAGGGATTTTAAATAAAATCCTGCATTCAATAATGCCGATGCACAACGATAGCCACTAGTGCCTGTTCAGGCTGTATTTTGGGGTCCGTGAAGTACATCCACACTGGCAAGTTTGTCTGATCATACCCCACTGGGTCAAAAATACTTCAAGGGTGTAGGTTAAACAAAAACCTTCATACTCGCCATCCACTGATAACGCTATATTTGTGTATTCTTGCTGCAATATCGCCATTCTCTGTTCTTGATTGTGATGCCACTCATCTGGTCTAGAATATAAATCCTCCTATATAATTACCCCTGATGAAAGGACTTTGAGCCTGAAATGCGTTGGGTACCGCTGGGACTTATCCCGGATGTTGGACACGGAAAGTATTACCGGACATTGGTGCGAAGCTACTCTGTATATGTACCGCCATATTTTCATTACAAGATATTGTTTTATGTGTAATTGTGTCTTCTGTCAGTGTTTGTATTATTAATCATCATATAATATATAATTTAAAGTCCCATTTTTTTGGGGGGGGGATTCAAAGCCTTTTTTCCAATACAAACAGGGATGTGGCAGATTCACCTCAACATCTGACATGGTGAAAGCCTCTATTTATATGTTTTCAGTTTGGTGTGTATTATATGTGAAATTGCATATCACAGAGATTGGTATTGTGGTAATATTGAAGTTTATTGATATTTCCATACATTAGAGGGTTTCACCATTATTGTGAAGTTATTAATTAGTAAGTTAGCGCTGCACTTTTTTTGTGGTGTGGGAACAGGTAACAGTGCTTAACGGCAGGCCTTTTACTGACACTTTGTTATTTTACCTCCAGTAGTTTATTGTAAATAGTAGGGTGGTGATTACTAAGGATTGGCATGTGGCATTACAGAATACAGAATACTTTAGTAATCCCAAAGGGACATTGGGAAATTAATAAACATAGAAAAATATCAGTTGTGCCCCACCAGGCCGCCCCCCATAGACAATTTGTCTGGCTGTTGATTTCATCTCCCCATACCTGCACTCAGTACACTGATGGGCACTGATTGGCACTAATGTGTGAACTGATTGGCAACAATGATGGGGACTAATAGGTGCCCCTGATTGACACTGATATGTGGAACTGATTGGCAGCACTGATTGGCACTGATTGGCAGCACTGATTGGCACTGATAGGCAGCACTGATGTCCACTGATAGGGAGCAGAGATTGTTAGCACTGATTGGCACTGATAAGTGGCACTGATGGGCACTGATGGACAGGACTAATGGGTACTGATAGGCACTGATTGGTGGCATTGCTAGGCAGCACTGATTGGCAGCACTGATTGGCACTGATAGGCAGCACTGATTGGCAGCACTGATAGGCTGCACTGTTGGGCACTGATGGGCCCTGATTGGCACTGATAGGTGACACTGATTGGCAGAACTGGTACTGATAAGCAGCACTGATGGACACTGATTGGCACTGATATGCAGCACTGTTTGGCACTGATTGGCAGCAAAGATAAGGTGCACTGATGGGCACTGATGGACCCTGATTGGCACTGATAGGTGGCACCGATTGGCATTGATGGCAGCACTGATAGGTAGCACTGATGGGCACTGATTGGAACTGATAGGCAGCACTAATAGGCTTCACTGATTGGCAGCACTGATTGGCTGCGTTGATGGGCACTAATTGGCAGCACTGATGGGCACTGATAGGCAGCACTGATGGGCACTGATAGGCTGCACTGATGGGTACTGATAGCCTGTACTGATGGGCACTGATAGCCTGCACTGATGAGCACTGATTGGCAACACTTATGGGCATTGGTTGGCACTGATAGGCAGCACTGTTGGGCTCTGATTGGCAGCACTTGAGGGCACTGATTGGCACTGATAGGCAGCACTTATGGGCACTAATTGGCATTGATAGGCAACACTGATGGGCACTGATTGCCAGCACTGATGGACACTGATTGGCAGCACTGATGGACACTGATTGGCAGAATTGATTGGCATTGATTGGAAGCACTGATGGGTACTAATAGGCATCACTGGTGGGCACTGATTGGCAGCACTGATGGACACTGATTGGCAGCATTGATTGGCACTGATAGACAGCACTGATTGGCAGCATTGATTGGCACTGATAGGCAGCATTGATTAGCACTAATGTGCAGCATTGATGGGGACTGATAGACAGCACTGATGGGCACTGATAGGCAACATTGATTGGCACTGATTTGCAGCACTGATGGGCACTAATGGGCAGCACTGGTGGGCACTAATTGGCAGCACTGATGGGCACTGATTGGCACTGATCGGCAGCACTTATGGGCACTGATTGGTAGCACTGATGGACACCGATTGGCAGCATTCATTGGAACTGATAGGGAGCACTGATTGGCAGCATTGATTGGCACTGATAAGCAGCACTGATGGGCATTGATTGGAACTAATAGGCAGCATTAATTGGCACTGATAGGCAGCACTGATGGGCACTGATTGGCAGCACTGATGGGCAGCACTGATGAGCACTGACAGGGGAGAGGGGAGCTGCTCAGTGTGTAAAACTGTCAGGTAATGTAGCTGCTTACTGGGAGAAAGACCAGCTGTCACAACTCAGCCGCAATGTCGGGGATGGGAGGCACAGAGCAGCTATCAAATGCCAACCAATGATTGTGCTGCTTAAGAAAGGGGGTGGGGCCATATAAATGTAGCGGCCCACCCAGACCCCATCCCATTGGCTGGTGTTTGATAGCTGTTGGGTCCCGACATCACTGCTGAGTTTTGACAGCTGGTCTTTCTCTCTGCAAGCAGTTACATTACCTGACAGTTTCACACACTGAGCGGCTCTGGCAAGCCTCATGATCTGCTGCATGTGAAACAGTTTGAAAGGCAGCATGGGCTACACACTCAACATTTCACAGCAGATCTTGGGAGACTGCACAGGGTGATTAGGGTGTGCCCAGGCACACTCGGCACACCCCGTGAGCACGCCTATGAGTAGCAGAATATATTTTGGGGTGTAATTTTTGCTATGTACATGCTATGTGTTAGAAATATCTTAGAAATTGACAAATTTGTGTAAAAAAAAAATGTGTTTTCATTCTCTTTCCACATTTTCCAAAATCTTGTAGAAAAAAATCACATGTTCAAAATACTCATTATGCCTCATAGAATATATGTTGGGGTGTTTACTTTCCAAAATTGGGTCATTTTTTGGGCGTTTCCAGTTGTCCTGGTGCTCCAGGGCCTTCAAAAGAGGTAGTCAAGAAAAGATATAATGTATAGTGTAATTTATGCTCCTAGAATGACTGATGGAGCTCCCTTGTAAGTATGCATATGCTGTGTGTGAACCATAACCTGTTATTATGACAATTTTGAGGAAAAATAAAAGAAAAAAAAAACGCTTCATTTTGCAAAGTATCGTGGGAAAAAATTTACAACTTCAAAAAACTCACCATGCCTCTTACTAAATACCTTGGAATGTCTACTTTCTAAAAAGGGGTCATTTGGGGGGTAATTGTACTTTCCTGCCATTTCAGGGCTTCAAGAAATGAGATAGGCCGTCATTACATTAGGTGTGATCAATTTTCAGTGGTCACAGTGGTTCAGTGGTACACTTATTTTGGTCATTTTTACCAAAGATATGTAGCAGTATACTGTACATTTTGGCCAAAATTGATGAAGAAAAATTACAAATTTGCTAAATTTTATAACAGATATAAAGCAAAATTTATTTTTTTAGAAAATTTTCAGGCTTTTTTCATTTATAGCTCAAAAAATAAAAAGCTCAGTGGTGATTAAATACCACCAAAAGAAATCTCTATTTGTGTGATGATTTGACTGGTGTGGTGGTGATTAGAGACACTGACTGGTGACAGTATGTTAATAAAAAAATAAAAAAAATATTCAATATTCATTTTTCTTTTTAATTATTTTTTTTATTTTTGTTGCAATTTTTTTAAAATACTTGTAGTTAGTGTAGTTTAATGTTACAATAGTAATATTGTACTACTCGGGGGGATCAGGAATTTATTTTTTACACTTTGATAGCTGGCACAATGTGATCAACTGTCATGAATGGGTTAAGTGCATGACAGCTGTGAATACTAGTGATCTGTGACTGGCTACAGCTAATCACATGGTACAGGGTCCTGTGATTTGCCCAGTTACCATGTGATAGCTGTGGGAAGCAAAGCTGTTATGAATCATATTGATTCATATTGATTCATAACAGCTTTGTTGATATTGTGACCACGTGATCGCATATCGATCACATGATCACCGGGCATTGAGTATAGGGATCTGCATCCAGAGAACACAGCGGTCACCAGGAGGGGGCATGTTGCCATGTTTGTACAGGCAAAATATTGTATGGGTACGTCACTTTGCCTGTACATACTGCCCACCCACAGTAAATGTACTGGGGACAGTCAGCAAGGGGTTAAAAAGCAGTGCTCTTCTCCAAACACCTTGGTAAAAGCAGATAGTCCTTTTTTATTCCAAACAAAACAGAAAAACATCTTGCCTTCAGCAAACAAAAAACTCCATACTCTGGTTCAAATTGCAAAAACAAGTTACTTGTGCACTGCCACCGTACCAGTCCCACTCTGGGGTTTTGGGGTTTGCCGTTGGCTTTAAGGGTTCTAAAGATGAGGTTTTCACAGCTCAGCCACTGTGACTCAATTCTAAACTCAGTTCACTCTGCTCACATGGGTGTCCAGACCACGCTTTCACAGCCAGTTGATGACTATTTCCTCTTCTTTTTCTGGACTCTGAGGCATCTGGATTAACCCTTTCAAGACCAAACTCCCTGTAATCGGGGTTTGGAGGTTTTTCCCACACAAAACTCTTTGAACCTCTGAAATTCCAACTCCTCTATTAAAAACTTAGAATTTCAAAGGCTATGGGAAATCAGTCTTCTCTTTATCAACCAGACTACCCTGATACCCTACACCCTTCATGGTTGAGAACCCCTGACTATTAAACAATGACCGCACACCATCTCCCTTAAGAGGACCACGACCCAAATACTGGGGAAATATATAATAAATGCCATTCAGGGTCTATCCTTGGCGTCTTGTACAATAGTCAAGTTAGAACTATGAATGAGTGTTTGGTCTGAACATATGTTTGGACTGAACATTCACTAGTTGGATGCTTGGCTGAATCCTGAACTTCTGGGATATTTGTCGAGAATTGCTCCTCCAAACATCCGATAATGTTATGATGATAACTTGATGACGTACGACCGGACTAAAACAAGGAAGTTCATAGCCAGTAGCCAATAGCTGCCGTAGCGTCGGTTTTTGTCCGTCGGACTAGCATACAGACAAACTGACTTTTCGAACGGACTCGAGTCCGTCGGATAGATTTGAAACATGTTTCAAATCTAAGTCCGTCAAACTTTTGAGAAAACAAAGTCCGCTGGAGCCCACACACGATCAAGTTGTCCAACAAAATCCGGTACGCCGGACCAAGTATGCCGTAAAGTCAGATCATGTGTACGCGGCATAACAGTAGCCAGTGCTTTATACCGTACTATTTAGTGCTGTACATTTATTACTTAAATTTTGCAGTAAATTCAGTTTGTGTGGCTAGGGAAAGTGTTAGCTTACCTTTCTTCATTGTGATTTCCTAAGGCCTGAGTCACACCTATGCATTTTTAGTGCTTTTTGCATTTTGCAGATTTGCACTATAGAATGTGTTCCATAGGAAACCATGTTAAATGAACTGTAGTGCAAATCTGCAAAATGCAAAAAGCATAAAAAATGCATAGGAGTGAATCGGGCCTATGACCCAATAGTTCTTTTTATAGGACTACTTTTTTGAGTGTCAGCACACCCCCAATAGTCTGTCAAAGGTGTCATTAAACCCTCACCCCATTTTTTAGTTTTTTGGGCATTTCTTTGCTTTTCTTTTTTTATGCAAATAATAACTACTCCCAACACAATTCAGCTCTTCCAATAGCTGCAAACAAAATGAAGGAATAAGCCCCACATTATCAGCATCATGTCTGGTAGGTTACAGGGAGAGACAGAAGTTCCTGTGCAGCTATGAGTGGGCAAGCAGCCTTTGTGTACACAGGTCTAAGCAGTGGTCATAGATGGTAGATGTATCATCTACCTGCAGACTTACAACATATTTAAAAAAAACCCTATACAATCACTTTAACCACTTCAGCCTCGGGAAGATTTGGCTGCTGAATGACCAGGCCATTTTTTGCGATTCGGCACTACGTCGCTTTAACTGATTGTGCGGTTGAGCGACGCTGCACCCAAACAAAATTGACGTTCTTTTTTTCCTACAAATAGAGCTTTCTTTTGGTGGTATTTGATCATCTCTGCGGTTTTTCTCTTTTGTGCTATAAACAAAAAAAAGCGTCAATTTAAACAAAAAAACACATTGTTTTGTACTTTTTGCTATAATAATTATATATATATATATATATTTTTTAAAAGCTATTTTTTTCTCAGTTTAGGCCGATATGTATTCTTCTACATATGGTATCCGCTACAAAATAGGGGATAGATTTATAGCATTTTTATTATTATTATTTTTTTTACTAGTAATGGTGGCGATCTGCAATTTTTTTCGGGACTGCGACATTATAGCGGACACATCGGACCATTGCCATTTATACAGCGATCAGTGCTATAAAAATGCACTGATTACTGTAAAAATGTCACTGGCAGGGAAAGGGTTAACTGTGTTCCCTGTGTGTGTTCCTAACTGTAGGGGGAGGGAACTGACCTAGAGGAAATGACAGATTGTGATTCCTAGCTATTAAGAATTAGGAACTATTCAGAGCTATTAGGAACTCATCTGTCTCTCCTCACAGAACAGAACAGGGATGTGTGTGTTTTTAACACACACATCCCTGTTCTGCCTCTCGTGCCCACGATCGCTCGTGGCCCGCGGTCATTGCAACCATCGGCCATGAGCATCGGCACCCCCCGCAGTGCAGCAGGCGAGTGTGCCTGCTTTTTCACTTAAAGGAGCCGACATATAGCTACGGCGGCTTGCGGGATCGCGCCAACCTGTCGCAGTATAATGGCGGCGGCTGGTCGGCAAGCGGTTAAATCTATAACTTCACACTTCATCAGGGAATGATGAAGTCATCTTTTCCTGATGAAGTCATGTGATAATGACGCTACATATCGGAACAGACAGGCACCGGAAGTGACATGAGTGTGCGAGCTTGCTGCTTGTGGTGTTTTGCGTGTTACCTTGTTTTTAAATGTGAGTACTGCAGTTAGATCTATTGAATAAAAGCTTATATTTTACATACTACACTATCCGGGACCCCTTTCCTTTCTCTATTTATGTACCTACTTTGGAGAACTTTCCATGTCTTATATCCTCACCCTCGGAGAGACAAATATACATCATCTTAAACCACTGACCAGGACACAAGGTCTTCTAGATGGGCCCTACATTACACCACTGATAGGAAGCCAGCCGAGGGATCCACTGTGGGATTGGGGATCTCCATTTGCTTTACATATATGCTGTTACCTTACAGTGATAAGGTAAGGGGCCATCTATTATTAAGGTGTTATTACACTGAAGAGAAGTCACCATTTACATTGCTGCATTTGCACTAAAGATTACTCACCGTCTAGTTTGCTACACTTGCACGAAAGAAAAGTCACTGTTTACATTGCTATTTGCACAAAATTTCAGAGCAACTTCAATATTTTGTGTATTCACAGTTTTTATTATCAAATAAGGACATTTTTTCTTCTGGGACTATTATCCAATATTTTTTACTACTGTTCTTTTGGTATTTCTTTTTCTTATATATTTTTTGACTTTGTGATGCTCATATGAATTAACCATTTGATGTTCTCATTGACTTCAAGCATGAGGCACGTTATATATCTATTATCTATTCTTCTTGTAGCACTCATCACTTTAACTTTGCACATTGTTTTATTATCACTTAGAGCTCAGCACCATCTATTGATTTTGTTACATCTTCCAGGTTTTATTGTCAAAGCTTAGTTTAACAAGCTGAAATTAGAAATTGATTGGCTGTCATGCACCAGATTCTGAGTGCTCCAGTTTTAGTAAATTCCCCCCTAAATGTCTACGGAGTCACTCAGACATTGGTGTAATGCCTGTACTGCAAAACTGTCAAATTTTATCCACCTTTAGGCTGGGTTCACACTGTTGCGAATTGGATGCGGGTTTCTCTGCATGCAATTCGCATAGCAGGACATTGTGACTGGCTCTCTTTGGAGCCGGTTCCCACATCTCCGCATCAGCTCTGGTGCATCTTTTGGTCCGTTTCAGGTCCGAATTCAGCTAAAAATTTGGTCTGTAATCGGTCCTGAAACAGTGAATGGACCCCTGCACTGGACCCCTGCTGTGAACCGAAGCATGCTGTAGTGTGAACCCAGCCTTAGTCTTTAAAAGAAGACACATTTTAGATTTTAAGGTACAATCTGATTTCTCTCTCTTCTTTTAAAAATTGCAGCCTATCCCATAAAGGCTTAAAACGGTTCCATTTTTATGTCTTAAAATGTAGTTTATATGTGTAATCTTTCTGATCTCTCCCTCTGGAATAGTGGAATAGCAAAAAGGCTTCAAGATGTCTGCATCAAATTTTTACAATATTTTAGGTCTGTCTGAGAAAAAAAGACCTGATTTTTTTTATCTCAGATCAGGTTTGTTGGATCTCCCTCTGTCATAGAATCTTAAAAAATAAGGATTACATACTGTCCAGCTATCCAGTTCAGTTTTCCTGTCTGGCTCTGAAAAAAGACTCTGCCTAGTCTCTCCATCTTGCATTGTGGCCAAGTTCAAACACCTACCTGGTGTGCTGCATAGCCATACAATATTTCTAGCACTTTTTTGGGTATAACTTTATTTTTTGGGGTATAACTTTTTTTGGGGTATAACTTTATTCTTTGACGTTTCACCAAAACTTTATTTATATCACACAGGGGACAAACAGTCCCCTAAATTACAACATATGTTTAAGACAGGTTCTCTTTAATGAAAAATTAGGGGTCCTTTACACCACTGATACCTGCTCTTCATTGAAGCTAATGAAGCACAGATAGTGATTCATTAGCTTCTTCTCTGGCCGCAAGGCAAAGGAAAAGTGACACCATAACCCATATGTGAGATTTTAAATGTCACTTCCAGGCTCATTCTAACTAGGGAAGATCAGTGAACATATATTCACTGGTCTACCAACCCTCCACCCAGCCACATCTGCCATGCAGATCCCAGGCCTGCAGATGGGACAGCGGAGCCCAGAAAGCATGGTGGGGGGTTGGACTGGAGGTACACTCCCAGGGTCACAGAAAGCAATACAGTGGCTATACAGACAGAAGATTGCTTTCATTAGAAAGATGATATTCGGCTTGTGGAGTGTATGCATACTCCCGATGGCTGCAAAATTTGACTCATCTCCTTCTTTTACAGTGCTGCCTTGGGCCCCAGTCAAACTGCTTGCATGCTCCAGCCACTGTTTTAAAGCTTTTGCTTTTGTTTCTGAAATATGTAATTTGTATTATTGTTTTTTGTTCACCAAAACTACTGCATCAGCTCTGCAATGTGGGTTTGTGGTTTGGAAGTGTTGATGCATTTTGGGCTGACATTTGGTTTAGGGTTGCTGCTGCTGTATGTAACCCAAACAGTTACGTAAAAGTAAAGTAAAAAAAAATAGACATGCAATTTATGTGGTGCCAGAATATGGTGTCCCTGACATTTCTGGCTAAAGTCACAATGTTCTGTAAGCACCCGTACAGCTTTAGACATTAGCCAAGCATGGTATTTATGAATTGCATATTTTTTTGGTGCCCTTTCAGCTCCGCTAAAATGATCTCTCCCTGTTGAGTGATCATTTTATTTTTTTTATGGTGTATGACTCCTAGGTCAGTGGTAGGCCTCCCATTCCCTTTCCTTGCCAGTTCTTTGACTTTTCAATTAGAAAATGGCCATTACTGAAAATGAACGTTTGCCCCCCCCCCCATTGACTTCAATGGGGTTCGGATTCCAAATTCCATCTTTGATAACATTCACTGAAATGATCCTGGTTACCTTCAGTTCATCACTATTTAGAACTAAGTTTAACAATGGCTAATACAGTAGAGACTTTCAGTTTAGCCTCATCCACAGATATATTGTTTTTGTAAACAGAGAATCCTGCGGCATTAATTAACTCTATCACTGGGATACCATGGTAAAGCTCAAGTCCTAGCCAGAGGCATATTTACCTGTCTAATCAGTCTGACACTCACTTATCCCTGTTACTTTGGGGTACCATCCTACTGACTCATTCTGAATAGTAAAATACTGAATTTGCCTTTTGCCATTGATGTCCTGAGTTAGTTGTGCATGCTCTGTGAAGTCATACACTCTTTCTTGGATAGTAATAGATAGTCGTGATGTCAAACTCTGTTTTATGTAATTATTTTTTTGTGGTAGTGCATCGTTTGTAAAATGTCCAAATATAGGTAGGATAACTTTTTAAATCATGAGTTAGCAGTGTGTGCTGATGTACAGTAGTACATTTTTTGGACAGAAAGGACAGATAGTTCCAACAGGTTTTTGTTCAAGCAGCTATGGTCTAATTTGTGAACTCTTAGGTTACACATTACTAGTTTAGCACCCACCCCAGGGCTGTCTTTAAGGCAGGGCAAAAGGGGCAGCTGCCCTGGGCCCTGTCATTGTTGTGGGGCCCAAAGCAGCTGCCTCATACTTGCCAACTATCCCAGTTTAAATTCCCTTGTCCCTTGAAGGTTTAGTCCTGTGCTGTGTCCCAATATCTCAGTGTGAAGTGCTGGTACTTTAAATGCTGTCCAGCTCTGCCCTGTTGTTGTGTACAGATGACTCACCTGCAGACCATGTGTTTACATGTAAATAACCAGAATTAATATGTAAATATTGGCGGCATTCATAAGTAAATAGCTGTGACCGGCGGCATTGATATGTAAATAAAAGCGACATTCATATGTAGATCATGTCCTCCTGCAGTGAGGAGATGATGTGCTGTAACCTCTAGCAACCAATCAGTGAGCAGTATTACTGTACAGTAATCTCTAGCAACCAAATAACAAGCAGAAATCATTTGCTGTGACCTCTAGTAATTAATCAGTGAGCTGTAATGTGTGCTGTAACCTCTAGCAACCAGTCAGTAAACAGTAGTGATATGCTGTAACCACTGGCAACCAATTGCAATTGCTGCCTAATCTGATACAGTAAACTGATTTTAAGTCTAGCTGCTATTTATTGTATGCTTCAGAGCAGGTGGAGAGTTAAATTGCATGGGGGGCCCAATAATTTTTTTGCCCAGGGTCTAATCAATATTAAAGACAGCCCTGACCCACCCACAAATGCTCGGGACTTGGAGGCCTCGGGGTAGGAGCTGGAGTGGGAGCCGCTGAGTCAGCAGCACTGAGAGCCCGACTGTGGAAGTGGCATTGTGGATGGTGTCATGGTGATCCTAGCTGTCCAGCACTGTTTGCACCGAAGGGCTTGGAATGCCCGGAGGGATGCTCCCTCCTATACCCCTCCTTCTGCCTGCATGACTTGATTGGTATAGGTGAGTCCTTGTCACAGTGGTGGGCACATAGCCAAAAGTTCACATGCACTGTATCTCCACTAGAAAAGGGGGTACTACATGGATGGAATAATGGTGCTGGGGGAAATCAAGGGTGTATGGGGGAAAACATAGCTGAGGGGGGATCTGGGGTGTATAGGGGGTAGCAATGCTTGGGGTATCTTGGGTGGCTATAGTGCTAGAGGTATCAGGGATGTAGAGAGGCCACATTGTAGGGGGTATCAGGGATGTAGTGGGGTCACAATACAAGGGGCATCTTATGGTATATGGTAACAGTGCTGGGGGAAAATCTAGGGTGCAGAGAGGGATTAGAGTACTGGGGGGGATATCTGGAGTGTAGAGGGGTCTGAGTGCTGGGGGGGATATCTGGGGTGCAGAGAGGGATCAGAGTGCTGGGGGAATATCTAGGGTGCAGAGAGGGATCAGAGTGCTGGGGGGATATCTGGGGTGTAGAGTGGTCAGAGTGCTAGGGAGATATCTGGGGTGTAGAGTGATCACAGTGCTGGGGGGGATCTCTGGGGTGTAGAGGGGTCACAGTGCTGGGGGGATATCTAGAGTGTAGAGGGGTCAGAGTGCTGGGGAGTTATTTATTTGGGGTTGAGAATCCAGGGATGTGGAGGTGGCAACAGGACAACAATTTTAGGGGGAAACCTGGTGTGTGTGTGTGTGTGTGGGGAGGGTTGGTTGGGTGGACCTAGGAGTGCTGGATGTATATAAGATGTAGAGGGGGTTACAATGTTGGGGGTATCTAAGGCCCTGTCAGGCTGGATGGTGCCTCATGATTCTTATTGGCGGCCGTGTCTATACTTGTTACAACTGTCCTGAGCATCATTCTAACAGATATATTATATGCACAGAACAGCTTAGTTACTTTATGTATGTAGCATTTCCCCACTGTTCCTTTGCTGTATAGAATGATTGTTCATGTAGTTAAAGCAGAGCCCCACCCAAAAGGGGAAGCTTCGCTTGTCTGCCTCCTACCTAATTGATGTCTGTATACCTGCGCTGTCTCCATTGTAGGGGCCCCAGAGCATTACTTTGCCCAGGGGCCATGATGCTATTAAGATGGCCCTGCCTTTAGATCATTGCTCCCTCCTCTGCCTGAAGACAGAGCACAAGGAAAGGCAAAAGAGGACATTGATTGGCTGCTGCCACAGTCAATGTGAAAGCCCGTCCTAAGCAATAGGGCCAAGAGAATCCCCATTAGTTGATGCCAATGAGCCCAGAGACAGGGCTCAGTGCTGGGGACTGCCCTCAGAATGGCTCGGAGCCTCTGTACATGGTTCACCTGTGGGTCTGCTGCTGCTGTTAGCCATGAATGCATGGGAAATAACTCAGGAGCAGTTGGTTTCTGTGAAACAAAGCTGCAAAGTGTTGCTGGACATTGCTGCCTGAGGAACTGCTGCTTCTGTGCTATAAGACTCCACAAACTGTGCTGCTGCTGTGCTGAGAGAGTGGCTGCACAGGGTGCTGCTGTGCTATTCAGGGCTACCCTGAAAGAAAATGGCTTACTGTAAATACAGTGCCACTGTGCTGCTGTAAGAAGCCAGCCAGGTTGCTACAGCTGTGCTTTTAGCTGTATGCCAGAATTGCGGTCTTGAAAGGAAGGCCTAAAACCGCAGTCCCGAGCATGGGAGTTACCATCTGGGAACAGTTTGCATCTTGGAGGATTTCACAAAGTATAGGAATGGTGAGAGGCCTATTTGCCTCTCCAGGGTGTTTGTTTGGTTAATGCAGCCAGTGTTGCTGCCTGCATTGGAGTTCTGCCAGAGGGAACTGAAATGCTTATTTAGCCTGCGATTACAAATACTTCCTGTTGGGAGTGACTGCTCCTCCATGAGTTAAGGTCCCCACTGCCAGCAAGACTGGGCTGTATATCCCTCTGCCCAGTGGTATACTTAGGGCCTTTGCATGCTAAGTAGGCCTTAAAGTTATCCTCCATATATGCATCATAGTGCCTGTTTCTTGATTGTGGTATTTGATATTGCTTATCTTCCATGGTTTACTGTTATATCTCTTTGAATTATGTCCCATGGGAGAGCTCATCCCTCCTGAGGACTGGGAGTCAATTACAGAAAAAAAGCAATGGGAGTGGATCATGTTGGCAGGTTTTTTCGGGGAGGTCATTTATCATAATTGACGTATATCTGAATCACTGGACAATGTATATGATGATGGATATACATTGTGGGAGGTTTTTTTTTTTAATAAAGGACCTGTCAAAAGCTTTGTCAGTGTATTTATACACTCTTCACTTTATTTTGTGAAGTAGGGGTACTATGTACCCATTCACATGGGAGGTGGTACCTGGGGGCCCTTATGCTTAAATAGGGTTCCAGATTATAAGCCCCCCCCCAAAGATCTCCACAACCACTGGACCAGGATTGTGGGAAGAGGCACTTGTCCTCATCAACGTGCCCCGCCCCCCCCCCCAATGTTGAGCGCACCTTTCCTGGCCAGCCAGGTTGCATACTTGGATAAGAGTCTGGTGTGGATTTTGGGGGGGGGGGCATTCTTTTTCCCACTTTTTTGCATAGTGTTCTCTTGTAAAATTAAAAAATATTTAGGTGGACTTACAGCTTTTTTGTTTGCATTAGGTTTACTTTTTTATAGTAATGACCACTCACCACCGTTTTTTCTTGCATGGGGTCCCCCATTACCATCTATACCAAACCGACAATTAGGAAATTAGGAAATTAAGAGTCTGCTATAGATATAGAGAATTCCAGCTGTTTGTTTACGAACAGAATGAAGAAGCTGGGAGCTGTCATTTACCAGAAATTTAAACAGATTTTTTTTTCTTTTTAAGTGTCAATTTTGCTGTAGTAGGTTGTATATATATATATATATATATATATATATATATATATATATATATTAGAATACAAAATAGAGAAAAGGTGAGTGTTGTGCAATTAATTAGCATCTAGTACACAGAAAGGTGAATATACAACCTCCAATGAACAATATATTAACAAGTGGTGTGCAACGCGTCACTGATTAATACATCAAAAGTCCTGTTGTGTGCAATAAATAAAGTCCCCAAAATTAAAAAAAAATTGTGACTGAAAAAAGTCTTCTATATATTAAAACGTTGCTCTAATAGTGATAAGTGTGATGTGCCAAGTTACTCACCAGAAAACAGCAAAAATCCAGCATCAAATAAACGCACTTCCCCCAATGTACTACAGAGAGATCTTCCACAACTGTGCACCTCCAGGAATCTAAACACTCACTGGATAGCCAGTATTGATGTGTCTTGTACTGTTGCTATGGAGCGGATTAGCATCCTACTCAGGTATGATGATTGTATGGTGGACTCAGGGCCATCTAAATGAGTGGGCACCCCTGGGCACTGCCCAGGGGCCCCAGCTGCATGGGGGGCCCCTGCACTTTCCCTGTCCCCTTGCAACTTTGTAAACATGCACTGCTTTGAAGTCGATCGGGTCAGCAGGAGCATTAACAGTGCGGGGAAAGGCTGCCTGTAACATTGCCCTCTCATTTAATCATGATAGACTGTCCCTCGGAGATCTTCAATATATCCCGAGGCAACACGAGTTGGTGGGAGGAGCCGGGGGTGTGGTTGCCTCATCCATTCCTCCCAAACTCTTGTTCACACAGGTTGAGGAGGAGAGACCACAGCAGCCCCAGGAGTGTCCATATATAGGAATTCAGTAAGTGACTGAGCACATGTCACTGCATACAGCACTAAGCTGTCACTATTTCACCCCATACTACCCAGACCTACCACTATACCTCCCAATACTACCCAGACCTACCAGTATACCTCCCAATACTACCCAGACCTGCACCTATACCTCCCAATACTACCCAGACCTACCACTATACCTCCCTATACTACCCAGTCCTACCCCTATACCTCCCTATACTACCCAGAACTACCACTATACCTCCCTATACTACCCAGACCTACACCTATACCTCCCAATACTACCCAGACCTGCTAATATCTGTTATTTGGCATGCAGTACTGAGGTCTACCAGCAGGGGTCTCCTCGCAGTTTGGAACTGTCAGGAGAGCTTTTCCCTGTTAATGTTATGTCATCTTTGGGCCGCAGTACTGGCGTCCACCAGCTGATGGATCCTGGCAGTATGGAGCAGGTATTCCCCTCTGCAGACAGGTGTCACCTGACGCTAATTAGCAGAGCTGCAGTATAAATACCCGGCAATTGCACACTTATGTTGCCCTGGTATTGTCCTTGAGCCCTGATCTGCATCCTGTAACGCTGAACCTGTAGCCTGAACCTGAAGCCTGATTCCTGGAACCTGCTGATCCTGTTTCTTGTCCGTTACCTGAACCCTGAACCCTGGACTCTGGACTCTGAGCTTTGTACCTGACCCATCCCTCCTGTTATCCATCCATCCTCTCTTGTCCTGTTTATCTCCCTTCCCAGCTACTGTTTCCGTGTTTATGACCCTGGCCTGGCTTGACTACGATTCTGGTACTCCCTCTTGCTACATATGCTGGTTGGTTTAATATCACTGATTGTTTGGTTGTTCACTTGTATTTGTCGTGTGTTCACTTATGCATTTTCCTTAAATAAACTTACTTTCACCTATTTATGTCTGGTTCACTCTGTCGCAGTCACACAGTTCTGGTCACATCTGGTTTATGACACTATACCTCCCTATGCTATCCAATCCTGCCACTATACCTCCCTATACTACCCAAACCTGACACTATACATAGTGAAGATAATGACAGCTGCAGGTATACTAAGGAGCTATATTTCATATGGAGAGAGCACAATAATCTGGCAAACAGGAGGTACAAAGACATGGCTTAAATCAGGAAGTTAATGGAAGGAACAAACAGCTCAGGGTTCACCAGGAACAAGAGATAAGGCAAGATTATCCTAGGGGGTCTCAGGTGGCGCAGCAAGAGGACTTAACAGCCTAACATTTCAGAGGACACAAGTTCAGATCTGGACCCTGACATAGCAGCTTAGCTACTCATTTGTATCTTAAACAGCTATGAGATGCCTGTTACAGTAGTTAATGCTCAAACAGATGACATGCTTACCCTACACCCAAGCTTGTGGAAGAATTAATGCCTCAATATTAGTAATAGGGATGAGCTAGGTGTTCGGGTCAAACATAAATTTGATTCGAACATCGGGTGTTCACCCATTCGTCGAACAACAAACATTATGGGGCGTTCGCAGAAAATTTGAGCTCAGCGGAACGCCCCATAATGTACTGCAAGATCGCAGTGCATTTCTGTATAATGATTGGCCAGAGCATGTACCTGACCTGCATGCTTTGGCCAATCACAGCACGCTCTGCTGAGAGAGCCATAATTGGCCAAAGGCAGGGTGCCTTTGGCCAATCATGGCTCAGGGGGACTAAGTCCACGCCCACACTATATAAGGCTGCTTACAGAGCGTAACATAGACTATATATATATTCAGTTTTTACTCTATATTCAGTCAGTGCAGGCAGTGTAATATATATATATACACTCTGCATTCAGTGTAGCCTATATCTACAGTGCATTCGGTGGTGTATACTTTCTTTCTAATATACTTCAGGCGGTGTACACAGTATCTAATACAGTGTGTACAGTTTCTAATACACTTCTGATGGTGTACACAGTATATAATACAGTGCTAATACAGCTGGTGCTTGTCTCCCTTTGGTGAACCCTGATTGGTCCCTATGTATGAGGTCAGGCAAGAACTCAGTCAATTGTCTGACAATGGTCTTGTCATAAATTTTTACATCGAGGTTCAGTAGGGATATGGGATGAAAGTTTTGGGTTTGGGGGGAGGTCGGGTCTTTCCCTGCCATCGGGAGTGTGATAATGATAGCGTTCAAGGATTCCTCCGCGAACAGTGAGGATGAGGCAGCGTTATTCAAAAGCTGCGTTAGATGGGGGGTCAGTTGATCGGAAAATTGCTTATAGTACTATCCAGTCAGACCGTTGGATCATGGAGATTTCCCTGAGGGTAAGGAGGTGATCGTGGAACAGATTTCTTCATCAGTGAATGGTTTGTTTAACGCTGACAGTTGTGTTTCTGTCAGCGCAGGGAGTGTGATCTGTTGTAGAATTGCATTTATGTCATCTTCAGTGAATTGGTAGGTGGAGGGGTCTTGTTTGATATTGCAGAGTTCACCATAATAGTCACTGAATGCATTGGCTATGTCCTGGGGGTTAGTCAGTTGTGCTTTAGTATGGGGATGGCATAATTGGGTGATGTTGGCTTTGGTCCTTTTTCCCTTGATTCTTTGTGCTAGTCTTTTCCCGGCTTTGTTGGATGTAGAGTAAGAAGTGGCTTTAATCCTGCGTTGAATTTGTTTGAAGGAATTGAGAAGAAGAGACCTCAATTCCTGACGCAGTGTCATTAGTTGGGCTAAGTATGTCGGGCATGGGTCAGCTTTGTGTGCAGTCTCTAAGCTTGCTATTTGGGAGGTGAGGCTATCAATATGCTGTGTTCTCTTTTTCTTACATATGGAACTTAATTTTAGTATAGTGCCCCTAAGGACGGCTTTATGCGCGTTCCACACCATAGCGGGGTCAGACACTGATCCATCATTCAGGTTGAAGTACTCAATCAGTTGATTTTTAATGTCTAGGGAGTATTTTGGGTGTTTTAATATGTAGGTATTGGCACGCCAGAGGAAGGTATTCCACTGGTGTTTGGTGTCGTTAATAGAAATTGTGATAGGAGTGTGGTCCGACCACGTCTTGGCGTGGATTACAGAAACGCTAACACTTTGCAACAGCCATTTGTCCATGAGGAACATGTCAATTCTCGAATAGGACTTATGATGTGGTGAGAAATAGTTATAGTCCCTCTCAGATCCATGGTGACATCTCCATTCATCAAATAGTTCCTGTGTTGCAAGGATTGCTTTCAGGGGGGAATCTCGCCTTTTAGCTGCCGATGTGGTGTCCATGTGGATATCGTTCACCATGTTAACCCCCCTGGCGGTTTTCCCGAGTGTGGCTCGGGGTTAAAATTCAGTCCCATTAGCGGTAACCCCGTCCACACTCGGGATCGCATTGCAGGATCCTGGGGCGGCGTTACTTACCTTGTCCCCGGGATCCTGCGATGTCCCCCGCAGTGTCCGTGGGCTCCGTCCTCTGCCCGAAGCCTCTCTGTGCCAGGCTCCATTCCCTGCGAGCGTCGCGACGCACGGGGGCGGAGCCTGGCGGCAAATTCAAAAAACTGTAAAAAGCATAACACATACAGTACTGTAATCTTACAGATTACAGTACTGTATGAAATTATTTCACATCCCTTTTGTCCCCAGTGCTTTGTCCTATGCCCTGCATGCAGTTCTATATTATATATACTGTTCTTTCTGGCTGGAAACTGGAGATTGTCCATTGCAACCAAAAAGTGTCCCTTTACGTCAAAAATGGTTTTAGACCAGCTAGAAAACAGCGATAGTAAATTAGGACACTTGCAGAATTGAGCGATAGTGAATTGTGAGGAAATTTATTTTATTATTATTTTATTTTTATTTTTTTAATTATTTATTTTTATTTATTATAATATAATTTATGTTTTTGTGTTTCAAACTTTATCATACCCGGGATATCTACTAGACTCTTGTTTGGACAGATTTAAGTGTGTTATTGTTAAGAATTACAGACCTACAATATAAAACGCCAAATTTCCATGCAAAATAATTGTACCGCTTTCAGCACCTAAAATCCGAAATAATCATACCGCCAGGGAGGTTAAAGTCCCCGCAAAGGAGCAAGTGTCCTTGTCGGACCTTCTGAGCTCTACGTAGTACTGACCGTATGAATCCCATTTGGCTGGTGTTGGGGGCATACACATCAAGCAATGTGTATGTGGACTTGTTCAGGGTACATATTAGGATCAAGAAGCGTCCGTCGGTGTTGGATATTTCTTGAATCAGATTGAAGTCTACATCCTTTTTTATTGCTATCTGAACCCCTCTCTTCTTGGAGGAAAAGGTAGCATGAAAGATGTGGGGATATTTGTTGTTAGAGCAAAGTGCTACAGGTTTGGGCAGTAAGTGCGTCTCCTGGACACATATTATGTTGCTTTGAAGCTTTTCAGACGTGAGCCACAGGGAGTGCCTCTTAGCTGGGTTGTTCAAACCCTTGGCATTCAGGGAGAGTATGGTGAGAGGCATGATTTGTGATCAGGGGTGTAGGTGAGGGTGGAGTGATCCGTAAACACTTACAGTTAGCTGCCTGGAGGCCCGATGTGGAGTGAGTTGATGGTGCCCGTAGCAGCAGATCCGTAGGTGAGTAGGAATCTCTGTGCTGTGAGATCTGTGCTAGATTTTTGAAGACAGCAACAAGTCAATACAACTTAGTAATATGCAAAACTGTAGAAACTTCTAGGTTTCTGCTGTGTGATCATATACCGATAATGGTTTGTAAGGCAGCGTGAACAATAAAAAGCTGGAATCAGCTATGCCACAATGGGGGTAAACAGTAACTGAGAAGATCAACTAAACAACAATGTGCAGTGTGCAGTGAGGGAGAAAGATGTTGTTGAGATGGTAGGTGGGTTTCCATCTGTGGGAGGCTCCAATATGATAACCCAATTGTGCAGGAGGTGCATGCCTTTGTTAAGATCACTGATTGTGTGCGTGGTGCCATTTCTGATGACTAGAAGGGTTGCAGGATACCGCCATTTGTATAGGATTTTGTGATTGTGGAGACCCTTTGTGACAGGGTTCAGGTTCCTCCTGAGTTGCAGGGTGAATTTGGAGAGGTCTGGGCACTCCTTCGTAAGGTCTGGGTAGCGGTAATTTGGATCTGGCTTCTGACATCAATCTTTCTTTAATATGAAAGAAATGTACCTGCATGAGTAGGTCTCTTGGTACAGACACTGCTAGATGAGGAGGTTTCGCAATTCTGTGGATCCTGTCAACAATAATATCTCTGGGGGATGCGTCAGGGATGATAGTGTGCATGAGGTCTTTGGCATATTTAGCTAGGTCAGCCGGTAAGACTGTTTCCGGGATCCCTCGCAGCTTTACGTTGTTACGTCTGGAACGGTCTTCTAAATCGGCCAGCTTGGCCCGGACCCAGTCCTGTTCCTCTTTAACCTCAGCATAGGTATCAATTAGGTAATTATGGGCATCTGTGGTTGCACATTCAGTCATGCCAGATTTGATGTTAGTGACCCTGTTCTTCAGTGATCCCATGTCAGCGGACATTCTATGGAACATGGATGACAGGTCAGTCAGCGGTGAGGACTAAAGGGACATGAGCATGTCCTTTAGAGTGGTATCTAGCACCGGCTGGCCCGTGGTGGGGAAGGATGCCATGGAGTTGTGCAGGGCCTGGCCAGATATCAGTGGGTTGAAAGCCTGGGTCTCTATTAGGGCAGCGTGTTGCCGCAGATGCGGTGCATCCATCCTCATCCGGGCCTATGCGGGACTGCTGGTAAGAGGGTCTGCACTTGGGTCTAGTGTGGGAGACGAGGGAAGAGCAGAGAAGCCTATTTCTTCTTGGCTGGCATCTGGGAGGTCTGTATATGCATTCTGCAGCGCGAGTAGGCCACAGCCACCATCTTGGAACATGAAGGATGTGAGCTTTTTCGGCTTAAAGTCTCCCAGCCGTTTGCGAGACATTGTCGGCGGCCCCCTCCTGCACCTGTGGTGTGAAGATGGGCAGGATTTGTGACTTCCAGCGGACCTGATTCGTTCCGTTGTTCCCCCTCACTGACGAGCTGTGCTATTATGCGGCCATCTTCAGCGCCGGCTAGCCAAGCCCCCGTAATTACAATTTTTGATATAATATTTCAACTTAGGGCCCATTCCTGCACCCAACAAGAGTAACTGTGAGGGCTTACAGTGTTCTGGCGCCACCAAAACCAAAAGCCTAATTTTTCTGCTCCTATTTAAGAAGGGCATGTAATTACAATTTTTGATATAATATTTCCCAGCAGGGCCCGTTCCTACACCCAACAAGAGTAACTGTGAAGACTTACAGAGTTGTGGCACCACCACCACCCAAGGCCCAATTTTTCTGCCCCTGTTTAACAGGGCCATGTAATTACATTTTTTGATATAATATTTCACAGCGGGGCCCATTCCTGCCCCCAGCAAGAATAACTGTGAGGGGTTACAGTGTTGTGGCACCACCACCACCACCGCCCAAGGCCCAAGTTTTCTGCCCCTGTTTAACAGGGGAATGCAATTACAATTTTTGATATAATATTTCACAGCAGGGCCCATTCCTGCACCCAGCAAGAGTAACGGTGAGGGCTTACAGTGTTCTAGCACCACCACCCAAGGCCCAATTTTTCTGCCCCTGTTTAACAGGGCCATGTAATTACAGTTTTTGATATAATATTTCACAGTAGGGCCTGTTCCTGCCCCCAACAAGAGTAACTGTGAGGGCTCACAGTGTTCTGGTACCACCAACACCTAAGGTCCAGTTTTTCTACAGAGTGCTGTAGCACTGTTATAAACATGGCAAAGATGCGCTACTTTACTGGCATACTAAGGACACCCCCCAGGCACTATATTTAAAGGAATCTTTAATTATTATTGTTTCACTTTAAGCATTATTAAAAACACTGCTCCCGGAAAAACTGCAGTTTTTTAAAACTTTTTTTGCATTATCCCCTGGGGCAGGACCTGGTACCAAACACTTTTTTTATGGCAATAACTCGCATATATAAGCTTTTAAAATGAGCACTTTTGATTTTTCACATTCACGTCCCATAGACATTAAGGGTGTTTGCGTGTTCGCACAAATTTTTTGCCTTTGCGCATGTTCTGCTGCAAACCGAAGCGGGGGTGTCCGGCTCATCCCTAATTAGTAGTATACAGCATGATATTGCACTGTATTCACACAAGACACCATTTTCTTGGACACAGGGATCCTGAAACTATAAAGAAGCTAGATAAAGATGCTAAACAATATATTTTGTAAAGTGGATTAAATTATTATACACAGCCCCACGAGCATGTATACAGATAAATGGAGCAATATCAGAGCATTTTTCTCTGACTAGAGATACTAGGCAGGAGTGCCCGTTGTCACTGTTATTATTTGCATTGGCTATAGAACCACTGGCAATAGCAGACAGACAACTATTATTAGGGGTTTTGCGAGAGGAGGAAGAGAGGATAAAATATCAGTATAGGCAGATGATGCCTTATTATTCTTGGGAGATACAGATCATTCCCTAACATCTGTGATAAAGTTTATAAATTTTAAAAAGAAGATAATGTTGGGACTTTGAATGAGGCGATGGCTAATAATAGACCATTGTCTCCATCCCTGTTGGGATGGAGACTATGGTATATATTACTAGCCATTGTCTCATTTATAGTCCCAACATTACCTTCTCTTACAAATGTTATTTTCAGTCCCATCCTTTTCCCTCCTCTTCTCTCCCTTCAATTCCCTTCTCTGTGATAAAGTTGATTGAGACCATTGGTAGATTTTCGGGGTTTGTTATAAATTGAGAAAAATCAGTACTACTCCCGGTTGATGACTTAACAGTGGCTTTAGCACAAACAGATCACAAAATACAGGTTGCTACAACCATCAAATATCTAGGTATACAGGTTTCTCCTAATTTAAAGGAATATATTAATTATAATTTAGTCCCCATAATAGATAAATTTATGATGAAAGGTAAAGTATGGTCCAAATTAACTTTATCGGTGGTAGGGCGTGCAAACCTAATAAAAATGGTCTGGGCCCCACAGTTGCTTTACGTTTTACATAATTCACCGATTTGGATACCACTTAAATAGTTAAAAAAAATAGATTCCCTATTTCTAACATTGCTATGGAAAGGGCAAAATGCTAGAATAAAACTTAATACATTACAACTCCCCAAAGATAAGGGGGGTCTTGCTGTTCCAAATGCTAAAATGTATTTCTTAGCAGCACAACTCCAACAGATCGCAGGATGGGGAGTGATAGACTGGACAGATCCTATCCAATCGATAATTTTGAGTAGATCCTCATAATACCATTTGATAGCTCAGTTAGAATTAGGCAACTTTGCTGAGATGGCACAAGGTTTAACTTTTGGACTCATACATAAGGTTTGGCAGGAAACGAGACGTATTATGCAATATAACCATATCTCAGTATACTCCCCCTTATGGGGAAACAAAAATTATGAGGAATTAGATAAATGAAAAGGGTTTGAGGTATGGAGAGAAAAGAGGACACAATATATTGCACAGATTTATACAGATAATGTATTAAAAACATTTCAAGATCTACAGAAAACATATGTACTGTTTTCTTACACTTTCTATCAATATTTACATCTACGCTGTGCGCTACAGAGTCAGTTTAAAGATGAAATAGTTAAGATACAAAAAATGGCACTTATGGATATCCTCAAAAAGGTTAAGAGGGGTTTGCTCTCAACTCTTGGGGAAAAAAAGGATGGGAAAAAATATCTTGGAAAAATGACAGATGAAACATGGCAGGGTATATTGGAATCTGTACAGTCTGTATCGGTATCTCCACAGCAATGCCTAACCCAATTATATATAATATTTGGAGCTTACAGGACACCAGCTAAACTATACCATTGGGGGAGGCGGGACACATCTGAATGTCCAAGATGTTCAAGAGTATCTGCTGACTTAATGCATATGCTTTGGAATTGCCCTAAACTGTTCAGATATAGGCAGAATGTGGTAGAAACCATTAATCAGGTGTATCAAACCCAGATACAGACAGACTCAAAAATATGTTTGCTAGGACAACTAGAAAAAGAAATATATACTCCGGTAATTAGACTACCCATTATTATGTATAGCAAGAAAATTGATAGCAATTAAATGGATATCCTCTAGAAGCCCAATATATGAAGAATGGTGGATACAGGTGAATGACACATTGCTAAACTAATAGTAGGTATAAAAGAATAGGGGTTTAGCAAATAAATTTAGTGAAATATGGGAACCATGGTTGACGTTACCAGGGTTGACACAATTTATCTTGGGATAAGATGGAAGCATAGGGGTTAACAGATTATTTACCAGTTATAGAGTAATTAAGGTATTATGACTCAAGAAGGAAGGAATGGTGTATGGGGCTTTTGGACGAGACAGATTGGAAGTGAGGGAGAGAGAATTTTTATGTTTTAGGGAGGGGCTGTTCTG
The DNA here is from genome assembly GCA_037952925.1 of Lithobates clamitans. Lineage (NCBI taxonomy): Eukaryota > Metazoa > Chordata > Amphibia > Anura > Ranidae > Lithobates > Lithobates clamitans. The sequence continues at coordinate 4,362,443 of JBBGZY010000603.1, read as the reverse complement.
GGTTTTTTTTTTGTGTGTGGGGTTACCATGTAAAAAATGTTTTGTGTTATTGTTGTATGTATTCTGGAAATATTTTTTTTCCATGTATGTTTTATGATGAGTTTGTGATGAAGAAAAATATATTAATAAACAGATTTCTATAAAAGCAAAATTCTATAGGTTGCATGTTTTGAGTTACAGAGGAGGTCTAGGGCTAGAATTATTGTTCTCGCTCTACCGATCGTGGCGATACATCACATGTGTGGTTTGAATACGGTTTTCATATGCGGGCACTACTCACATTTGCATTCATTTCTGCATGTGAGCTCGGCAGGACGGGGCGCGTTTTAAAAAAAAATTATTATTATTTATTTTACCTTTATTTTATTTTTTTTTACACTGTTCTTTTAAAAAGAAAATTGTGTCACTTTTATTCCTATTACAAGGAATGTAAACATCCCTTGTAATAGAAAAAAAGCATGACAGGACCTCTTAAATATGAGATCTGGGGTCAAAAAGACTAAAACGCAATAAAAAAAGGAAAAAAAAACATTTTGTCATTTAAAAAAGTTTAAAAAAAATGTCCCTTTAAGAGCTGTGGGCGGAAGTGACGTTTTGACTTCGCTTCCGCCCTACAATGATATGGAGACGGGTGGGGGCCATCTTCCCCTCACTCGTCTCCATACCAAGCCTCTCCCGCCGCCGATAAAAGTGATCTTGTGGCGAATCCGCCACAGGGACCACTTTTATCTGAAAGTGGACCACCCGCTGAAGAAGAGGATGTCGGGGTTATGGCAACTAGCTGCTGCCATAACAACGATATATTCCTCTTCAAAGTACTGACGTAAAAATACGGCGGGCGGTCCGTAAGTTGTTAATAAAACACCTATATGTTCAATGCCTCATGAAGTGACCCAGTCAGCACCATCGGAACAACAGCCTGAGCAAGAAAACTATCAGTACTGTAAGACAAGGAAGAGAACATCACTAAAGTTGAAATACAGTAGGTGTCAGTGAAGTACTCTATAAAATGAAAGAAGCTGAACAGTCTGCAACATAAAATCATCTTTCAACCAGCTTAAAGACTGCAAAGGTGTAAGGACGCTAATGCAAACAGCTTATCTAAAGTTGGAAGGAGAGGAAGGTAGACAGTACAGACAAGCAGTGGAGGAACTTTTAAACCCGCTACCACTTTACATCCTGACGACCTTCCCGTGGGACACCAGTCCCACCTATACTGAGTGGACAACTGCATTACTGGAACCACAGGTACTCTTTTGTTCACCCTTTGATCAGCCTTCCGGTACTTCCTGGCCAGTGAACATAGCACTGTGCTATGGGAATAGCCACAAACCAGTAGATTAAGTCTGCTTGGCTTTTAGGAATTGGGACTGCAGTAGCTATGCTATGTTCTATCCCCTAGCAATTCAACCTCCACAGTGGTTGATTTTTGTGATACACAAGATGCAATGGTGGGTACACTATCAGTCCAAACATTGAAAAAGCCTCGCATATGTGGTATACCCATACTTGGGAGGAGTAGCAGAATGTGTTTTGGGGTCGCAAGTCTAAGTATATTCATGCTGTGTGTGTTAGAAATATCCTGATAATTGACAACTTTGTGTAAAATACATTTTCATTTTCTTTCGATGTTATACAAAAAGTTGTGGCAAAAAAATGACATTTCCAAAAGTCTTGTTATGCCTCCTACAAAATACCTTGGTTTGTTTGCTTTCCAAAATTGGGTAATTGTATGGGTGTTTCCATTGCACTGGTGTTCCAGGGCCTCCAAAAATGTGATAGGTAGTCAGGGACTGAGATGCCTAATTTATGCCCCTAGAAAGCCTGAAGGTTTTCACAAACTGATTTCTTTATTATTTATTATTTCTCGTGATCTCATGAATACTATTAATTTTGTTTTTCATCAGATCTCCATAATAATGCTTTTTTTTTTCGTTTTTTTTTTTTCTAGTGCTCTCATAATATTATTTCTCGTTTTGTGTGTCAAGTTACCACAACACCATTATTATCTTGCATTGTTTTACCTCAAGGAGGTTGGTTGGTGTCCCTTGTTAATTTGACATGGTGATTTTGATGTACCTGCCTACTCACAAACAAACTGTCCTTTTTGAACTAAAACACATAGCCAAGTATTTGTGGAAAAGAAATATGCATTTATTCTGGGTCATAACAAAATAAAGAGGAAGGCAGCGCTGGAGAAACTGGTGAAATTTGCAAAGCCTTTGTACCCCAGGGCACACATCCATTATTTTACAGTTAAAATTGGTGGCCTGAGGAGTCCTTATAATAGTGAGCACAATCCGGTCCAGGACTACAAGAGATCAGGAAGAGCAGCAGATGACATATCTGTCCCCAGGGTGTGGTCATACAACAGCCTGCGTCTTTTGCCAAACCAGAGTGAACCCAGGCCATCACTCTCTTGTCTTCCTTAGATGCTTTCTTCCAGGCTGTGACTCTGGTGTTGGAGTTGTGGCAGGAGGTGGAGGAGGAGGAGGAGGACCTGGAGGAGGAGAAGAAGGACCATGGTTCAACTCACAAACGTGACTTTGGCTTGTGAGTTCGCCCCTCAAACCCTTATTTAGGCCTAGTAACATAACTTCCTCACATAAGAGGCGTTGGCCCTCCTCCATTTCCAGCATTTTGCAGGCTGTCATGTAGGCATAGTCCTCTTGAAGCATAAATAAAGGAAAAAACCGCGCTGAAAAATAATATAAACACTTAAAGCTGCACGAATAAAACACCAATACCTGTGTACAGTAAAAATAAAAGAGAAAACAAACGTGCGCTCATAATGAACATAATCTGTGTCAAAAAAATATATAATCTAAGTCCCTGTAAAAAAATCAGAAATGTGCATCAAAAAATATTGATAATTAATGAATGGTAAAAAACTGTGAAAAAAATATGCTTAAAAAGTATCATGACATTTCAAGAAAAGTTTTCACAACCCAAATGGATAAGGAACAGTCCTTAGATGAAATACTCCAAGGAGCGAAAGTTCTTGTGATGAACAGTAGGAGAAGGAGTCCCATACACAAACAGTTACTTCACAGAAACAGGAGGAAGCATCCGCCTTCCGACCAGTCAGACACTGCACATATATATGGAGAGGGAGGGAAATGAGGATAAGAGCTCTCATATAGTCCCACAGTATTAAAAGGTGGACCCTTACCCTCAATGATGGATCTCCTCTCTGGCGAGGTCTCACACGCAGGCAGACTTTGCCCTCTGCAGGGACTGTGGATGGATGATGTCCGGATCCAGCTCATACAGTGTGCGTCTCCAACTTGGCTTCTACCAACTCGTCCACCTGGGGGGGAGGGAGTGACAAGCACACTTGTCCCAAAGGGAGGTGGATAAAAAACAAAAGAGGGGCTCCGATGGTGTAATAAAGTTTTAGAATTTATTGCTAGTTAAAACAATGGAGTCACAACAAGTGAGCTCCGTGAATACAATATAAAAAAGCCGGCATAAAAATAGCAAACACCCGTGCAAATCATGGGGCGGACTGAGTGATGGCTTACGATGCGTAGCCACACCCTACTAGTTTCGTTACATCTAACGTCTTCAAAGGGGCACAGGCGACGCATCAAGTCATCACCTATATAGTGCAGAGCATAAACCAAGCCTCATTCTGACCTGATATCACCGCTCAGCAGTAATCAGACAGCTGGATGGGGAAATAACTAAGCCTCTCACTGGTGTTCTTCCCTGCAATCAATGCTGCCATGGTAACCTTTAATAAACAGAAACCAAGAAAGAGATTAACCCCTTAAGGAAGGAATCCCTGGTTCAGTATAATAGGCTACTGCAACCTATACCGCACAGTGCTCACAATATTAAAAACTCTCAAGTGCACTGTAATAGCATATTGCACTTATCAGAAGTGTTATGAACACAAATATTTTAATTCAATTTATTAAAAAACTAAACTAAAATTAATATAAATTAGAATTATATAATAAATGGAACCCAAAATGTAAGAAAAAAAGGGGGTTTCTCAGTATGCATGTTCCCCTGCAAAGATCAATACAGTAACAAGCGCATTCATAGATGGAAAGAACATCAGTAAACCTGTATTAATGATTTTACATTGGGGAGTATATCAACACACTAAGTATATTTTTTATAGTGGATCTCATATATAGTTCCACAAATATGGATAAACTAAACATCATAAAGAATAAAAATATAAAACCATCGGAAATGTATGCTCACAGACGATCGTATAGGACCCTCAAACTGAATCTATTGCCCTCCACTCTATAGTTGTATAAAAGAGGGGAAAGGGGGTGGGGTTATTTCTAGGAATTATCTATAAAAGCATTGAGCTCAATGTCAACGTTTAGTCCTCTGGGTCTTAAAGAGCGGATTTTATAGATCCATTCCATTTCGAGCTTCGAAATGGCTCTTCTCTTAGAACCTCCTTTCCAGGGGAGCTTAAGTTTATCAATGCCTATAAACGAGGTCCCCCTGGGGTTTTGTTTATGAACCTCAAGGTAGTGTTTGGAGAACGGATGACCTAAGAAACCTCTTTTAATGTTCCCCAAGTCTCACTTTCAATGAACGTACAGTGCGGCCCACATAATGGAGCCCGCACGGGCAAGTCAGAAGATACACGACGTGGGTTGTTGAACAGGTAATAACAGATTTAATCGGAAATTCACTCGATGTATTATTACAGTGAAAACGGCCCACCTTCCTTTCAGTAATAGCATTGATAGAACAGACCTCACAATTTTTACATTTGTAAAAGCCTATTAGATGTTTAAAAAACATTGGCTTATGAAGAGGGGGATCGCACACCGTCGACACAACCCAAGATTTAATCGAGGGGGCACCCCTGAAAATTACTTGAGGTTTGTCAGGAAGGATTGGTCCCAACACAGGGTCATTTTTAATGATATGCCAATGTTTGTACAGAATTTTTTTAACAGAAAAGTGCTGCCATGAGTATCCAGTAATGAAGGGACAAACTAACTTGTTTCTGTGAAGTAACTGTTTGTGTATGGGACTCCTTCTCCTACTGTTCATCACAAGAACTTTCGCTCCTTGGAGTATTTCATCTAAGGACTGTTCCTTATCCATTTGGGTTGTGAAAACTTTTCTTGAAATGTCATGATACTTTTTAAGCATATTTTTTTCACAGTTTTTTACCATTCATTAATTATCAATATTTTTTGATGCACATTTCTGATTTTTTTACAGGGACTTAGATTATATATTTTTTTACGCAGATTATGTTCATTATGAGCGCACGTTTGTTTTCTCTTTTCTTTTACTGTACACAGGTATTGGTGTTTTATTCGTGCAGCTTTAAGTGTTTATATTATTTTTCAGCGCGGTTTTTTCCTTTATTTATGCTTTATGGTTTACACAATATCACTTAAACCTGCTGCTGAAGTTTGAAGTTTTAGAGTGATTTGCCTACATATTAGGAGGTCAATTTTTTGGGGGGATTTCTCCTTTTATCATTTATTTGTTATTTGCCTTAGTTAATAACAAGGTTGTGTCGACGGTGTGCGATCCCCCACTTCATAAGCCAATGTTTTTTCAACATCTAATAGGCTTTTACAAATGTAAAAATTGGGAGGTCTGTTCTATCAATGCTGTTACTGAAAGGAAGGTTGGCCGTTTTCACTGTAATAATACATCGAGTGAATTTCCGATTAAATCTTTTATTACCTGTTCAACAACCCACGTCGTGTATCTTCTGACTTGCCCGTGCGGGCTCCATTAAGTGGGCCGCACTGTACGTTCATTGAAAGTGAGACTTGGGGAACATATTGGGAACATTAAAAGAGGTTTCTTAGGTCATCCGGTCTCCAAACACTACCTTGAGGTTCATAAACAAAACCCCAGGGGGACCTCGTTCATAGGCATTGATAAACTTAAGCTCCCCTGGAGGGGAGGTTCTAAGAGAAGAGCCATTTCGAAGCTCGAAATGGAATGGATCTATAAAATCTGCTCTTTAAGACCCAGAGGACTAAACGTTGACATTGAGCTCAATGCTTTTATAGATAATTCCTAGAAATAACCACACCCCCTTTCCCCTCTTTTAGACAACTATACAGTGGAGGGCAATAGATTCAGTTTGAGGGTCCTATACGATCGTCTGTGATCATACATTTCCGATGGTTTTATATTTTTATTCTTTATGATGTTTAGTTTATCCATATTTGTGGAACTATATATGAGATCCACTATAAAAAATATACTTAGTGTGTTGATATACTCCCCAATGTAAAATCATTAATACAGGTTCACCGATGTTCTTTCCATTTATGAATGCGCTTGTTACTGTATTGATCCTTGCAGGGGAACATGCATACTGAGAAACCCCCTTTTTTTTCTTACATTTTGGGTTCCGTTTATTATATAATTCTAATTTATATTAATTTTAGTTTAGTTTTTTAATAAATTGAATTAAAATATTTGTGTTCATAACACTTCTGATAAGTGCAATATGCTATTACAGTGCACTTGAGAGTTTTTAATATTGTGAGCACTGTGCGGTATAGGTTGCAGTAGCCTATTATACTGAACCAGGGATTCCTTCCTTAAGGGGTTCATCTCTTTCTTGGTTTCTGTTTATTAAAGGTTACCATGGCAGCATTGATTGCAGGGAAGAACACCAGTGAGAGGCTTGGTTATTTCCCCATCCAGCTGTCTGATTACTGCTGAGCGGTGATATCAGGTCAGAATGAGACTTGGTTCATGCTCTGCACTATATAGGTGATGACTTGATGCGTCGCCTGTGCCCCTTTGAAGACGTTAGATGTAACGAAACTAGCAGGGCTTGGCTACGCATCGTAAGCCATCACTCAGTCCGCCCCATGATTTGCACGGGTGTTTGCTATTTTTATGCCGGCTTTTTTATATTGTATTCACGGAGCTCACTTGTTGTGACTCCATTGTTTTAACTAGCAATAAATTCTAAAACTTTATTACACCATCGGAGCCCCTCTTTTGTTTTTTATCCACCTCCCTTTGGGACAAGTGTGCTTGTCACTCCCTCCCCCCCCAGGTGGACGAGTTGGTAGAAGCCAAGTTGGAGACGCACACTGTATGAGCTGGATCCGGACATCATCCATCCACAGTCCCTGCAGAGGGCAAAGTCTGCCTGCGTGTGAGACCTCGCCAGAGAGGAGGTCCATCATTGAGGGTAAGGGTCCACCTTTTAATACTGTGGGACTATATGAGAGCTCTTATCCTCATTTCCCTCCCACTCCATATATATGTGCAGTGTCTGACTGGTCGGAAGGTGGATGCTTCCTCCTGTTTCTGTGAAGTAACTGTGTATGAGACTCCTTCTCCTACTGTTCATCACAAGAACTTTCGCTCCTTGGAGTATTTCATCTAAGGACTGTTCCTTATCCATTTGGGTTGTGAAAACTTTTCTTGAAATGTCATGATACTTTTTAAGCATATTTTTTTCACAGTTTTTTACCATTCATTAATTATCAATATTTTTTGATGCACATTTCTGATTTTTTTACAGGGACTTAGATTATATATTTTTTTACACAGATTATGTTCATTATGAGCGCACGTTTGTTTTCTCTTTTATAGTCCTCTTGAAGACTGGGGGGGTTTCTGAGGGCCGCAGTAGCCTTCAGAAATAGGCCAATTGCTGCCTCCTTCAGGTTACTCTCCCTGGCACTTTTTTGTGGAAGGCTGAGGGGAGGAACCTGGGATTTGGGCAGGCTACTGGGCCCGGCCTCCTCCTGGCTACCACTTTCACCGGCCTGGCTGAGGCTTTCCTGTGTATGAAAAAGGGTTTAGTTTTTGGTTCATCAATCACACACATTTTTCAGCTCATGACTGTTGCAAATTCTTTGATAATAACTAGAAAAGACTATCATTCTGATCCCAGCATTTTTCATTCTTGTCCCAATCATTTGTGGCCTCTACTGTCTATTGATATGTAAAAAACTTTGTGAAATCAGAAATGAGTTATCAAAACTAAAATATATTTTACATCATTAATTTGACAAACAGAAATATTTTGAAGAATGCTATACCTGACTCAAGCTGGGCTCCTCCACATGTTGCTGCCTGGAAGGCCCAGGTTGGTTGTTGTAAGCCTCAGCTGGGGGGGGAAGGAAGCCTTGAAGGAAGACTGGAGAGTGCTGGCCTGGGTTCAGTCTGGCCTGACAGAAAATACAGTCTGTCATAGTACCACAGCTTGGGTACATAAATGCCATCTGCTGCAGCTCCTGATCTCTGGGAATCCTGGACCTTCTTGCACTCCCTGTAACAAGTGCTCCTCATGCCACCAATTAGGGCCTTCAAATAGAGGTTGTCTGCCGTGGTGATCACCGGCTTCACAAATTCCAGCAGTTGATCCAGCGCTGCTTTCCTCTTTGGTTTATTGTTATAAAATGGGTGGTTTACCTGCCACAAATAGGGCAGCTCCCTGTACATATCAATGAATATGGGGATAAAGTCCTCATCATTGAATAGATCCATTTTCTCTGCAAGACGCAACACAAGACAAACCCTAATGTCAGGCGAAACTCTCCTAATCTTGACCCAATATAGGCCTCAATTTATAAGCAGTATAGGGCACTGATGCACCAACTTAAAATGGTACCTTTGTTATAATAATCGTCGCTTTCGTTACTTCGTCCTCCGCTCACAGATCATACGTACGAAGCACGCGTGTTACTTTTATATACACTGCACATGTGTGAAACTCTGCCCTAGTATATTCCCCGCCCCTTCTCTTGAGGCGCAGTGGGAGAGCACATGGTGGAGAGACAACAGGTGCATGTAGAGGAGAGCAGCAACGATGAAAGGCCGGAGCCACGAACGCCCCGATCCCGGAGGAGATTGAAGGCCTCAAATATGTCCTTGGTAGAGATGGTGGAGATGGTGGATGTCTTGCAGAGGGCCGGTTATGACGGGAATTATGGACCCACATGTGAGAAAGGCCAAGATCATGCCTGAAGTTGTGAAGAGTCTGCAAAGGAATTTTGAGGTTCAGCGATCCAAGCATCAATTGAGAAAATGCTGGTCAGACCTGAAATTGAGGGAGCACGATCAGTACAGAAAAATCAAGAGAGTGCTCCAAAAAAGTAAGTATTTTGTCGTGTGTTCCTATTCTTCTTCTTAACGTTCATGCTGCTCCATGTGCTTTTCTTTACTGTTGTACATTTTAAAATGGCAACTTTCATGTTCATGGGCACAGTAATCGGTCATAGGAAACATTGTTTGTTCTCCCACTTATAATATATGTTTTTGTCAGATACAGGTTAACTACATTTGTTCATGCCTATTTGTCTTAAAATAGGTTTGTTGTCTAGATGGGTTTGTAACTAGAATGAAATGTAAACTTGATTCAGTGTAAGGAGAGGGCACACAGCAGCTGATGTACACATCTGGACGCAGGAGCACTAGTGTGGGACATAAGAACAAACTTTTTAGGGTGTCCCACACAGGTACTCCAGTGGATACTAGGGGTGTCTACATGTGTGATACTTTAACAAAAAACTGAAGTATTCCAGCTTTAGAAAGGAAATAACATGTTCTTCACCTTGGAACTCTGCCAAAACAGACAATTGTACAACACTTCCAAGCAATGTTTCATATTCCTATTTCTGCCCTCCAATATCTGTGTGCTAAGTATACCTATTTTTTATTCACATAGAGGAGAAAAGACTCTGGGCATCTGAGGACACCAGAGACCCTCCCACCTCCTAAAGAAGGGGAAATCCCAACACCACAAGCAGAGGATGAGGAGGGAGAGGTTTATGAAGTGGGTGAAATTGTCACCACAACAGGTGAGTGTCTGAGACCACAGCTTCAGGTAAGAGATCTATGCCTGCATATTTCTAACACATGGCATGTTTTTTTTCTTTTAGGTGATGTGGATGTTGTGCAAGAAGAATCTCATTTCACCAGTGAAAGTACCCAGATCCTCATCGGGGAGCAAATGGGGTGCAATCGTGATTTAGAAAATATAAAGGAAAACATCAATGATGTTAAAAAAAAAATGAAGAACATCATTGATGTTTTAGGCAGAATCTAAAACACACAAACATTGGACCGGTTTCTCATTTTTTTTTTTATTTAACTTTTTTTTAACCTCCCTGGCGGTATGATTATTTCAGATTTTTGCGTCCCAAAGCAGTACTATTATTTTGCATAGAAGTTTGGCATTTTATATTGTAGGTCTGTAATTCTTAGCAATAACACACTTATATCTGTCCACCAAGAGTCTAGTAGATATCCTGGGTATGATGAAGTTTGAAACACAAAATCATAAATTATAATATAATAAATAAATATAAATAATTAAAAAAATAATAATATAATGATAATAATATACATTTCCCCACGATTCACTATCACTCAATTCTGCAAGTGTTCTAATTTACTATTGCTGTTTTCTAGCTGGTCTAAAGCCACTTTTGGCTAAAGGGACGCTTTTTGGTTGCCATGGACAATCTCAAGTTTCCAGGCAGAAAGAACAGTATATATAATATAAAACTGCATGCAGGGCATGGGTCAAAGCACTGGGGACAAAAGGGAACTGAAATGATTTTGTACAGTACTGTAATCTGTAAAATTATAGTACTGAATGTGTTATGATTTTGACTTTTTTTGAATTTGCTGCCAGGCTCCGCCCCATACATCGCGACGCTCGCAGGGAACGGAGCCTGCCACAGAAAGGCTTTGGGGAAAAGACGGAGCCCACAGACAACGCGGGGGGACATCGCAGGATCCTGGGGACAAGGTAAGTATATCGCACAAGGATCCTGAGATGTAATCCCGAGTGTGGCTTGGGGTCACCGCTAATGGTGCTGAAATTTAACCCCGAGCCACACTCGGGAATACCGTCAGGGAGGCTACAGTATTTTAAAAGCCAAAGTTTGAAGATGCACACAGTGTGTCAACATGTGCTATCTGTCATCACGGGATATCAATGTACGCGTTCTGTGGGTGAAACCCCTTTCCTCCCAACTCAATTATGTGAGAGGAAGGGGTTGCACACCAAAACACGTCCATTGATCCACCATGATTGGAGCTAGCACATGTTGACATTAGGCATGTGATCAGGAGGGAAATCCCCACTTTGAATCACAATTTGTGTGCGTCTTCAAAATTTGGCTTTTACAGGGGTGACATCACCCCATCTGATGAAGGCAATATCAACACAATTTGGACATACTAATGTCTGATATTGCCTTCACTTTATCAAAGTTGAACTTTGTAAGTTCATGAGTTGTGCATGTTATGCTTTGAATCATGCCTGTTTAACCAAAAAAAAGGATATTTACAATGTGAAAAAAAATATACACCAAAGATGTTGGTTTGTTCCAAAAACCCTTTTCTAATGCACATGTGAATGTGCTTTGAGTAAAATGTTTTCTACTCAACAATGTGTGGCTTCTACTTTCAATGCTCAATAGCAATTTTTATAGTAAGTTGGTGTTTACAGTGACAATGGGGGTTATTTACTAAAGGCATATCCACTTTGCACTACAAGTGCAATTTCAGTGCAGTTTCATGTGCACTTTTAAGTGCACTTGGAGTGCAAAGTGGATTTTCCTTTAGTAAATAACTGCCACAATGCTTTCTAATTTGCCACAATCATGCCATTTTCATGACTCCACAAAATTCATTCATGGTGCTGAAAATGATGAATATTTTTGGCAGTAATGCATTACATACATTAACAACAAAAACAATGTGTGCGTAGCAGACCCACAACATAATAGTTAGTTGAAGAAGAGATTGTCACCTCATGTATCAAATAAATTACATTTGCACTATTGAAGAAAATGTCCAAAAAGAAAAGCCCATTGGAGACACTAGGAGACAGCTAAAAGAAACACAGGCAGTAAATCAAAGGAAATCTTCTTTCAGTTTAAGTTCAAAAATTGTTAATAAAATGTTTCTTAAACAGATTCTGGCATATCAATGGCCCCCCTACCCGCAATGTACTCGACATACTTCTGTCTTACTTTGTGAGCGCTTTGGGGGGGCAAGCCAGGACGGCCAGCTTCAAGCACCGTCAGGGTTTCTTGTTGAAGTCTGGCCTCAGGCCCACTTGAGGCCACATAGTTCATTGAATTTCTCCTTAAATAGTTGTGTAGAATGCAACATGCAAGGATTATATGGTTACGTTTATATTCTGCCACGTTGATTGGTGTAAGGAATAGGCGGAACCGGCTGGCCATTATCCCAAAAGCGTTCTCCACCACTCTTCTGGCTCTGGCCAGATGGTAGTTATAAACACTCTGGTCCAGTATGAGGGTCCTCATGGCTTCAAAACGGTCGGCTGGTCAAAACGAGCTAACAGAAAGTACTGAAAAACAGAAAGGCCGGAGCTGAAAATCAGAAACGAGCGGACAAGAGCGCACTGAAAATAAAATACGAAATATAAATACAAACCCACAAGCACAAACTGAAGAGCAGTAATGATCGGAAAAACAGGAGGCTGAAAAGCGCGAATCGTCTGTCACCAAACTTTTACTAACACGAGATTAGCAGAAGGAGCCCAAAGGGTGGCGCACTTGGTATTGAACTTCCTCTTTCTAGTGCTGTCGTACTTGTTGTACGTCACCGCGTTCTTGACTTTCGGAATTTCCGACCAACTTTGTGTGACCGTGTGTATGCAAGACAAGTTTGAACCAACATCCGTCGGAAAAAAAAACATGGATTTTGTTGTCGGAGAATGTCCGATCGTGTGTACAAGGCATTAGTATGCCCAAGCTGTGTGTTAAAAATATCTTATTCATTTACAAATTTTGTATAAAATAATGCATTTTCATTTTCTTTCCGCATTTTCCAAAAACTTGTTGCAAACAATGACACTTTCAAAAGACTCATCACGAATCTTAGAAAATACCTGGGGTGTTTGCTTTCCAAAATGTGGCCATTTTGCGGGTGTTTTCACTGTTTCCACTGCTCCTGGGCCTCCAAAAATGTCATAGGTAGTCAGAAAATTAGATGTATCATTTATGCCCTGTAATGCTTTCCATCTGTCTATTAAGTTCTTGTGGTAAAACCAAGGAAGCTTAGACTTCTTAAGTGTATCAATGCTTTACTAAACAGGGAAAAATCTGCACATACTGTAGGATGCACAATACAACACAACTTCTAGCTTACAAAATATGCCTACAAATATAAGCATGTACAATATGAATACATTAAATAAACTAAACAGTTACTCAACTTAGGGGTCAAGGTGTCCTTCATAGTTCCTTGCTCAGAGTCCAACTCACAAAAGCGTCTCCAAAGTTATCGAGCTCCTCGCATCCATGTCTTCCTCTTTGTCCTCCCAAACACTTCTCTGTTGTCCGAACACATGTTTCTTACAAACGCTCCCCAAGCCCCTCCCACCCATTTCCTGCATACACCAACTTCCTGCAAAGTACATCCTGTCTCAGTTATTTACATAGCACTAGTGGTGGAAGGGCCTCTGTAAACATATGCTGTTACTAAACCAAACTCTATATTATTGCATAAAGTCACTATACAAATGGCCATAGCAACACATACCACCTCTTGACTTTATAGGATAATATAGTAAACTTCTTAAAGCCTTTTGTCCAGGAAAGGGCGAAATAAACCCCCCGTATTGTAAATGGGAGGAAAAAATTCCCTTTTGACCCCTATCTGGGCGGTCAGACTTTTGTTTTGTCCCTGGAAGGCTGCTACATTACTTTTGAGCATAGTTAACAATGTCTTTTGGCAGTTTGTAAAGAAAGTCCCAGATGAAAGTCTCTTGTTCTTTGGTCATAAGGAAATGCTCAGATGAAAGTCCACTCCAATTCAGCCATCTTTCCTCAGGCTCTCTTCTGGTCTGCCTCCTCCCATCCAGCATGGTCATCTGCTCTACCTGCTTCACCTCTCGATGCTCAATACCTGAAAAGAGTAAGAGATAAAGCAGATTATATGTTCCTTCCAACTGTGCCAAAAACATAGTTCACTGCTCACATTTTTCTATCTGCCCATCTCTAACTGCAAAGCTATTGTAGGGTGCCCACTGTTGCCTTGAAACACTTTCACGGAAAGGCATTGACTTCCAATGTAACAAATAAACTTGCATGTCTCTCCGCACTCTCTTGGGAAGCACACATGCCTGCTGTTGTCCAGTCTTCACAGCATGGCACATTTTTGCAAAATGCCCCATTTTATGGCAACAGAAACACTTAATGTGACTGAATCTACCATTCCCAACCATTTGCTTCCACTTCGTAAACAATGCTGGTGTAGGAATCCCATCTATTTCCTCTCTAGGGACCCCTACTTTAAGTAAATCAATCCACATGTGAATCCTGGAGATCATAGGCCTTATCTTCCTTGTATCTGAATCAACTCTGTCATTTGAGCTGATCAAATCCTCTGCTTCCCGGTTATGAGAAGTAACAGTGGCACATGTCCTACTTCTGCTTACAGGCTTCAGGCACTTGTCTTTTGTTAGGGCATCATTAGACTTAGTCATGAGGGCTGCACACCGCTCATTCAAATCTTCAGCTCGGCCTACAGGGGTTTGAACACACTTCAAAGCCACTGCTGGTTTAACTTTGATTACTCTCCTTTATAAATCCTTTGCCTTGCTTGCAGTTTCTTCCAAACACTTGGATGCCACTGCGAGCTGCTCCTTCAGTAAATCTCTTTCTAATTCTGCCTTTTCCCTCTTTTCAGATTCAATATGTAGAGCATGCAGGAAGTGCAAACCAAACACAGCAACTGCCCGCATCTCTCCCTTACTGAACCCAAAACTTTTGAGACTAAAATCTGAGGAAAGATCAGAGACTCCATTCCCCCAATCTCTGTTCAAAGGAGAAGCATATCCAGCCAGCTCCTTTGCAACAGACATCCACTGACTATTTCTGGCCCAGATAGGAAGGGTGCACACCTTCAAGTCCTCCTGGACACCAGAAACCTTTGCAGCCTTACTCTTCCTAAACAGTGTACGCAGCATATTCCCCCAGCACAAGCAACAAAACACACCACAGAAAATAGATCTGCTTCAGTTGAAATTTTATCACAAATTCAGGCCAGGAGCCCCTATTGTAATGCTTTCCGTTTATCTATTAAGTTCTTGTGATAAAACCAAGGAAGCTTAGACTTCTGAAGTGTATCAATGCTTTACTAAACAGGGAAAAATCTGCACAAACAAACTGTAGGATGCACAATCCAACACAACTTCTAGCTTACAAAATATGCCTACAAATATAAGCATGTACAATATGTACACATTAAGTAAACTAAACAGTTACTCAACTTAGGGGTAAAGGTGTCCTTCATAGTTCCTTGCTCAGAGTCCAACTCACAAAAGCGTCTCCAAAGTTATGGAGCTCCTCGCATCCATGTCTTCCTCTTTGTCCTCCCAAACACCTCTCTGTTGTCCAAACACATAGTTACATAGTTACATAGTAGGTGAGGTTGAAAAAAGACACAAGTCCATCAAGTCCAACCTATGTGTGTGATTATGTGTCAGTATTACATTATATATGCTTATCTAATAGTTTCTTGAAGCTATCAATGCTCCCCGCTGAGACCACCGCCTGTGGAAGGGAATTCCACATCCTTGCCGCTCTTACAGTAAAGAACCTTCTACGTAGTTTAAGGTTAAACCTCTTTTCTTCTAATTTTAATGAGTGGCCACGAGTCTTGTTAAACTCTCTTCTGCAAAAAAGTTTTATCCCTATTGTGGGGTCACCAGTACGGTATTTGTATATTGAAATCATATCCCCTCTCAAGCGTCTCTTCTCCAGAGAGAATAAGTTCAGTGCTCGCAACCTTTCCTCATAACAAAGATCCTCCAGACCCTTTATTAGCTTTGTTGCCCTTCTTTGTACTCGCTCCATTTCCAGTACATCCTTCCTGAGGACTGGTGCCCAGAACTGGACAGCATACTCCAGGTGCGGCCGGACCAGAGTCTTGTAGAGTGGGAGAATTATTGTTTTATCTCTGGAGTTAATCCCCTTTTTAATGCATGCCAATATTCTGTTTGCTTTGTTAGCAGCAGCTTGGCACTGCATGCCATTGCTGAACCTATCATCTACTAGGATCCCCAGGTCCTTTTCCATCCTAGATTCCCCCAGAGGTTCTCCCCCCAGTGTACATGTTTCTTACAAACGCTCCCCAAGCCCCTCCCACCCATTTCCTGCATACACCAACTTCCTGCAAAGTACATTCTGTCTCAGTTATTTACATAGCACTAGTAGGGGAAGGGCCTCTGTAAACATATGCTGTTACTAAACCTAACTCTATATTATTGCATAAAGTCACTATACAAGTGGCCATAGCAACACATGCCCCTAGAATGCCTAGAGGTGCTCCTTGAAGTTTGGGCCCCTCTACACAGGGCAGCCATCAGACATTTTTACATTTTTTGTGCCTTTTACACAGATTTAGGCATGCCCCCCCCCCCCTGAGCCTGACCACCAACATTTCCCAGGGCTTTCCCACAGGCCATCCTACCGAATCCGCACATTGGCTACCCCACCTGCACGCACTCAGCCCCCCTCAACCCTGTATATATGTCAGTTTTCCTCACACCTGTATATATGTCAGCCCCCCCACACACCTGTATATATGCCAGACCCCACACACACACACCTGTATATAGTTGTGGCTGGTGCTCAAATTTTTCGGGGGGGCGCAAGCAAACTTAAAAATTAAAAAAAAAACTGTTGCAGCCTCACTGTGCCCATCAAACGCAGCCACTGTGCCCATCAATTGCAGCCACTGTGCCCATCAATTGCAGCCACTGTGCCCATCAAATGCAGCCACTGTGCCATCAAACGCAGCCACTGTGCCCATCAATTGCAGCCACTGTGCCCATCAAATGCAGCCCTTGTGCCCATCAAATGCTGCCACTGTGCCATCAAATGCTGCCAATGTGCCAATCAAATGCTGCCACTGTGCCCATTTAAAAGTTAACACTGTGAACCCCCTGCCCGCTCGCTGTCTGCTCTGCACTTAACCTATCTCGGTGGGGCAGCGGGTGACAACGGCAAGCTGTGTCCTCCATGCATCTCCTCTCCTCCTCCTGATAGGCATCCAATCACAGCGCCTGTCGTCTTAGCCAAACAGGTGATGTGTAACACACCTGCGCTTCATGATTGGCGGAGAGTGTTCTAACACACCTTGGTGAACTGCGAGCGCAATGCTCTGAGCTCGCAGTTCACCTTTTTTGAAGCCTATTAGAGCTTATGGCTCTAATCAGGTGCTTCAAAAATACACACCTGTTGCTGTAATTTAGGCCGGAAACCTGAATAGGGGGTGGCTACAGTGGCCATGGATAGATTCATGCAATGCAATGCATGAATCTATCCATGATACATAAAGGTGGGTGGCAGAAAAGAGGGGGCTGACTGTATATATGCCAGCCCTCCACACACACTTGTATATATATGTCAGCCGCACAAAGCTGTAAACAGACAAGGCTCTGGCTCCTCCTATACACAAACAGCCCCTCTCCCTTTCCTTCACAGCCCATACTTGTAATGCCCCGTACACACGGTCGGATTTTCCGATGGAAAATGTCCGATCGGAGCGTGTTGTCGGAAATTCCAACCGTGTGTGGGCTCCATCGGACATTTTCCATCGGACTTTCCGACACACAAAGTTGGAGAGCAGGAGATAACATTTTCCGACAACAAAATCCGATCGCGTCAATTCCGACCATGTGTGGCCTGTTCCGACGCACAAAGTGCCACGCATGTTTAGAAGAAATTCCAAGACGGAACAGCTTGTTCTGGTAAACTTAGCGTTCGCAATGGATACAGCACTTTCGTCACGCTGCAATGTTAAAAATGGTTTAATACAGCGCACTCTCTTCTTCTTTATAATGTGACAAGAATGAAGTAGTTTTGCTGCTCATATTCACACACACTTCTCCCAAAGTTGATTTTTGTTTTTTTTATTGGTATTCCCTGAATATATTGTTATTAGTTGTCACATCTGACATAATTTTTTTTTTTTATTTAATTTTTTTGGGGATTTTAAGCCTTTTTTTTATTTCATGTTTGTATTTTTTCAAAGGCTGATCTTTGTTCAATGTTATTTTTATTTTTACTCCAGAATATTTTTGTGTGTGTTTTGTGTGTCAAGTTACCCCAACACCATTGATATCTTTTATTATTTAATCTCCAGGAGATTGTTTGTTGTTGGTGTCCCTTGTTCATTTCACATTGTATATTTGAAATGTACCTGAATCCTCACAAACCAACTGTCCTTTTTGAAGTGAAACACACATAGGCAAGTATAATTCAAAACAAAAATCCTTTATTAAGGGATCAGAACCAAACAAAGAGGAAGGCAACACTGGATCAACATGAGAAATTAGCGAAGCCTGGGACCCCCACGGCAGACATCAATTCTTGAACATCAAAATTGGTGGCCTGAGGAGTCCATATGTAAGGGAGGGCAGTCTGGTCCAGAATTCGCAGAGATCTGGAAAGCAGCAGATGACATGTGTGTCCCCAGGCTGTGGTACCACAAGAGGCTGCATTTTTTGGCCGACCGGACTGGATCCAGGGTCCTCACTTTCTGGTCTTCCTTCCACGCTTCCTTCCAGGCTGTGGCTGTGCAGTTGGAGATGTGGCAGGAGGAGGAGTAGGACCTGGAGGAGAACTGGGAGGACCTGGAGGAGAGGGAGGATGAGGAGGAGGACCTGCAGGAGGAGGAGGAGGACCATCGCAAAGGTGTGTCTAAGCTGTAATTTGGCCCCTCATACCTTTGTTAAGAGCCTCCGATATGAGCGCCTCACACATGGCTTGTTGGCCCTCCTCCATCCTCTGCATTTTATATGCAATGACGGCAGCAATGTCCTCCTCCACGGTCTGTCGTGCTCCCAGGACCTCTGTAGCCCTCCAAAAGAGTCCTCTGGCAGCCTCCTCTAGGGCACTCCTCCTACTGCCACTTTCTCTGGACTGGAGAGGGATGGCCTGGGTTCAGTCTGGCCTGCCAAAAAATGCAGCCTGTCGTAGTACAACATCCTGGGGACATAGATGTCATCTGCTGCTCCGGATCTCTGTGAATCCAGGACCTTCTTGCGCTCCCTTAGATATGTGCTCCTCAGGCCACCAATTAATATCTTTAAATAGGTGATGTCGGCCGTGGGGATCCCCTGCTTCACAATTTCACACAATTGCTCGAGTGCTGGCTTCCTCTTTCCTTGGTTCTTGAAATGGGGGTGTTTAATCTCCCACAGACAGGGCAGCTCCCTTAACATATCTACGAATACTGACATGAAGTCATTGTCTTTCAGTAGCATATCCATGTTCACTGCAAGACACAACACAAGACAAAGCCTAAAGTCAGACAAAACTCTCCTAATCTTCTTACAATATAGGCCTCAATGTAGAAGCAGTATAGGCACACGTTTGTCTCTTTCCTTCGTTATCACGATCGGCGCGTCCAATGCTCCTTCCTCCGCTCACAGATCGTACGTAATACGCACGCGTGTTACGCTTTATACACACTGCGCATGCGTGTAACTCCGCCCGCCCCTGACGTTCTTTCTATTCTATTCCCCGCCCCTTTTCGTTCGGCGCAGTGGGGGAAGAGCACATGGCAGAGTCACAGCAGGTGCGTGATAATTGCAGGAACGAGGAGAAGGAGGAGGAAAGCCCGGATCCGGACACGTCCCGATCCAGAAGGAGACGTTTTAAGGCCACAAATATGTCCTTTAGGGAGATGTTGGAGATGGTCGACATCATGAAGAAGTCCGACTATGACGGAAAGTATGGGCCTTACCCCAACCCCAATATCAGAAAGGCCAAGATCATGGCGAAAGTGATCAAAAGTCTGCACAAGAATTTCGGGGTACGACGATCGAAAGATCAGCTCAGGAAGCGGTGGTCAGACCTGAAATTAAGAGAGCCAGAGCAGTACAGAAAGATCCGGAGAGTGCTGCAAAAAAGTAAGTAGTTGTGCTGTGTTCCTATTCTTTCTGTCTTTATTCCGTTCGTGCTGCTCCACATGCTTTTCTTAATTGTACAGTTTAAAAGGGCAACTTTAATGTTCATGGGCCCATTATTCGTTCGTATCAAACATTTTTCTTTCGGCCTCTAAAACACCATTGTTTACACCATATGCATTTTCCCACTTTTTTTGGGCCTACTTGGATGCCAAATATTCGTTTGTGTAGATGGGTTTGTTGCTAGAATGAAATGCAAACTAGATTCTGTGTAAGGAGAGGACACTGAGCAGCTGTTTTCACATCTGGACACTGGAGCACTAGTGTGGGACCCCAGAACACCATTTTTATTAGGGGGCCACACAGGTGCTCCAGTGTATACTATAGGGGGGTCTCCATCTGTGAAGCTTGTACTAAACTGGTAAAGTATTGCAGCTTGACAAAGGGCAAAAAAAAAATACATCTTGGAACTATATATAGACAATTGTACCCCACTTCCAAGCAATGTTTCCTATTTCTAGTTCTGCCATCAAATATCTGTGTGCTAATTATACCATTTTTGTTTTACACAGGGGAGAAAAGACTCGGAGGACACCCCTCATCCGAGGAGACCAGAGACCCCCCACCTATGGAAGAAGGGGAAATAACACCAACCCAAGCTGAGCAGGAGGAAGAAGAAGATGTGGTGGAGATTGGCACCACAACAGGTGAGTGTCTGCGACCACAGACTCAGGTAAGAGATGGATGCTGGCAGATTTTTGATACCTGTTTTTGTTTTGTTTCTCTCTTTTTAGGTGATCGTGATCCAGATCCTTTCACATCAGAAAGTGCCCAGATCCTGATCGGGGAGATCATGGGGTGTAATGTAGAACTGCAAAACATACAGCAAAAAAATCAATGATGTGATTAAAAAAAATAATAACATCATTGATGTTTTGGGGCGAATTTAAAACCCCACAAAATCACTTTTTGGATTGTGGTCCAATCTTTTAAATATTTTTGCAATGTTTTGAAAAGCCAAATTTGGAGGATGCACACAGTGTGCCAACATGTGCTATCTGCCATCATGGTAGATCAATGGACGTGTTTTGGGGGTGCAACCCCTTCCTCAATTATAAATTAGCGGTGAGGAAGGGCTTGCTCCCCAAAACACGTCCCTTTATCCCCCCTGATGGCAGATAGCACATGTTGACATTCGTAAATTGGTGTGCATCTTCCAAATTTGGCTTTTCCAGGGGTGATTTCCCCCCATCTGAACGCTATATCAAACCCAGTACCTAAATACTGATGTCTGATATAGCCTTCAGGTTTTACCTAATGTGAACTTTGTAAGTTCTAGTTTTTTGGCTTTCTTGTTGGTTGTACACAGGCCTGTTTTATCTGAAATGGACATTTCGAATTTTGCTAATGCTACTGCAAAAATTGTTATACAACAAACATGTTGGTTTGTTTTAAAAACCTTTGGTAAATGCACATGTGATTGTGCAGGTATAAAAAAGTTGGTTACTCAAGAATGTGTGGATTATTGTCTCAACACTACAACACTTTTGGGGTGATGTAATTGCTGTTTTCAGCAAAAATGGGGGTTATTTCCTAAGGGCAAATCCTCTTTGCACTACAAGTGCAGGTTCAGTGCAGTTGCAAGTGCACTTGTAGTGAAATGTGTTTTTGCATTTAGTAAATAACAGCCAACAGTGCTTTGTATAATAAGGTTACACAATCACAACATTTTCTGGACTCAACACATTTCTGTCAGGGTCAGCTAAAACAAACACAAGCAGTAAATGTCCACAAAGAATTTCTTTTTTTTTTATTATAAAAAGGCTTCACAGATTGTCTGGCATATTGATAGCCCCCCTACTCGCAAAGAACTCCAGGTAGCGTAACCGGACATCACGGGCACTCAGGGAGGGCAAGCCAGGACGGCCACTTTCAAGTGCCGTCAGTGTGGTTTGATGTATCATTCCGGCCTCAGGCCCAACTGAGCCAGCATAGTTGGCCGAATGTTTCCTTAAAAAGTTATGGAGAACACAGCACGCAAGTATAATATGGTTCAGTTTATACTCCGCCATATGGATGGGTGTCATAAATAGGAGGAACCGGCTGGCCAGGATTCCAAATGTGTTCTCCACCACTCTTCGGGCTCTGGCCAGCCGGTAATTAAAAACCCTCTGTCCCGGGGTGAGGGTCCTCATTGGGAATGGCCGCATCAGGTGGTCCCCCAGTGCAAACGCTTCATCAGCAACGAACACAAATGGGAGTCCTTCCACATTGTCCTCTGGAGCTGGCAAGTCCAAGCTGCCATTCTGGAGACGCCTGTAGAACTCCGTCTGGGCGATGACTCCACCATCAGACATCCGGCCATTCTTCCCCACGTCCACATACAAGAAGTCGTAATTAGCCGACACCACCACCAACATCACTATACTATTGAACCCCTTGTAATTATAATAGTACGACCCCGAGTTGGGTGGTGGGACGATGTGGACGTGTTTCCCATCAATTGCCCCTCCGCAGTTAGGAAAGTCCCACCGCTCGGCAAAGTGGGAGGCCACAGTCTGCCATTCCTGTGGCGTGGAAGGAAACTGTTGAGGAAAAAACAATAAACATTACTATTTTTACTCTAAAACATGGCAAGCAGATTAGACACAAACATTATGGGGCAACCTCCAGATAGCATTTATTAAGGGGAATTTAACAAGGCCAAAGTATAAGGTACACCTTTCATATCCCCCCCCTCTCATGGGCCATTTCTAACATTATGGGGTGTGTGGAAATCTTGAACAGGTAACCCTCTTCACTTCATTGAGAGATGAATGCCTAAATACAGGGTATTACTTGGAACAGACCCTCCTTAGTTACATTATTGGCAGCCCACTGGACAGGTAAGAAGTGTCATAATACAAAGATATAAATACACATTGTACACATTTGAGGACATTTGGCCATTCTGCTATTACCTATCAAGATAATAATAGGATCCCAAAACTTTAAACAGTACCATTTGAAAGTATACAGGCAGGCCCTTGCACTACATGCTTTGGGTAATTCATCCATAAATATGAGCACAAAAGAGATGGGTATAGTGTGTATGGGTTTGGCAAAGTCAGCAGATAGATGATTGAGGATAGATAGAGAATTGGGATCAGCTGACTTAGCAGTTGGGGGTTGGGAGAGTTACTAAAAATTATTTGGGGACACCACGAAAATAAAGCCTCTGGCACTCTGCCAAAATTTAAAGCAAAAATAACATTTCAAAACATTTTAGGGGGTGTTTGGGGTAAATCACTACTATGGAGCTGATAAAATACATTGTTAAGTGACTACATGAGGTGAATATAGGGCAGGAGACACCATTCTGGGAAGGTTAGTGAAGGGCAAATATGTATGAAGGACCTAAAATAATAATTACATTAAAATCCAGCATGCATGAGGACGAAGGGGACATTCACAGCATATTACAATCATGGTAATTAGGGAATGAGGAAAGAAATACAATATATTAGCAAACATTCAATACAATAAAATGTGATATTAAAGGATAAAAATCTTACCTTCCTATACTCCTTCTGCAGGACCTGGATGATGGCAGAACAGGTCTCTGGGATAATGATCACCAGAGCCTGGGGGAAGATGCCTGTTGAGAACTTCAAGTCCTGCAGACTTCTCCCTGTCGCCAAATACCGCAGGGTAGCGACCAACCTCTGCTCCGGAGTGATGGCTTGCCTCATGCAGGTATCCTGCCTGCTGATATAGGGGGTCAGCGAAGCCAACAAACGGTGAAACACGGGGTCCATCATCCTGAGAAAGTTCCTGAAATCATCAGGATTATTCTCACGGATCTCACGGAGCAAAGGCATATGAGAGAACTGGTCACGCTGAAGCAACCAATTCTTGGTCCATGAACTCCTCCCCACCCTGTTCATGGACTGGACTTGTGTCAAGGTCAGGACCCCAACAAAAACCCCCGCACAGCACGAACTCTATGAGGAGTACGCATACGCAACATGGCTAGAAAACGGTCGGCTGCTCAGAACGAAGTAACAGAACGCACTGATGAACAGCAAGGCCTGTGAAGAGCGACCTGAAAAACAGTAACGAACGAACAAGAATACAATGACTAATTAAAGTCACGCGGAACTTGCTTGCACGCACTGAAGAGCAGATACAAACCCACAAGCACAAACTGAACTGCAGAAAATGATCTGAAAGCCACAAGTCTGAAAAAGCGTGAATCGTCTCTCACCAAACTTTTACTAACAAGAGATTAGCAAAAGGAGCCCAAAGGGTGCCGCGCTTGGTTCTGAACTGGCCTTTTTTAGTCTCGTCGTACGTGGTGTATGTGACCGCGTGGTTGGCGATCGGAAATTCCGACAACTTTGTGCGACCGTGTGTAGACAAAACAAGTTTGAGCCAACATCCGTCAGAAAAAATCCTAGGATTTTGTTGTCGGAATGTCCGAACAAAGTCTGACCGTGTGTACGCCCTATAAAGAATTTCTTCCTACCTGGTCCCAGCTCATTTTCACAAAGCTGACATGTTGCTGACACAGAAAAGCCCAGTACACGAGGGGTGCACATGCACATAGTAGCCAGAGGTGGCAGTAAAGAGCTCTATGTCTGAGCTCAATGCCACAGAGAGCACACGCTGTGAGATCATTTCTGTAATGCACAGCACGGCTCCCCTTTACACATCCTGCCTTCTTCTGGACCAGGCGGGCCCCTTACAGTTGCAATGGCTGTACCCCTCTGATGGCGGCCCTGCCTCTACATGTCTAGGTTGTGATAAAGTCTTACACATTTGATATCCTCATACTCAGGAGGAGTGTTTTTGGGAGTAATTGTAAGTATATATATAAATTCCTATATATATATTCCAAAAGTAAGCATGGCTATGCTGTGTGTGAAAAATTAATTCTTATAATTACAACTTGGTGAAGTCAAATAATGTCTTTTAGGTACCATGGTACATGAGAAATTAAGCTCAATTCTCAACAACACTCACAATAAATATCTTGAAGTTTAGGGTCCATGGCTAAGTTATATCAATCACTTGAACATTGATCACTCTCTGTTTTCAATTAAATTTCAAAAAAAGTAAACATATTTAATTTTCGGTGCTTGACATGTTTGATATTTTCCAATGACTTCCCTCCCACCTTCTCTGTTCCTCCCTTTCCCTCCCCACCCCCCTTTTTTCCTTTTCTTTTCTCTCTATATTCATATTTCTTTTCCTTTCCTTTCCTTTTCTTTTCCTTTTCAATCCTTTTACCTTATCAAATCTATCATTTGATAACATTAATCTGGACTTTCTCCCCTTCCTTTTGAACTCTTATACATACAATATCTCACAAAAGTAAGTACACCCCTCACATTTTTGTAAATATTTTATTAGATCTTTTTATGTGGCAACACCGAAGACATTACACTTTGCTACAATGTAAAGTAATGAGTGTACAGCTTGTATAACAGTGTAAATTTGCTGTCCCCTCAAAATAACTCAACACACAGCCATTAATGTCTAAACCCCTGGCAACAAAAGTGAATACACCCCTAAGTGAAAATTCCCAAAGTGTCAATATTTTGTGTAGCCACTATTATTTTCCAGCACTGCCTTAACCCTCTTGGGCATGGAGTTCACCAGAGCTTCACAGGTTGCCACTGGAGTCCTCTTCCGATGACATAATGGAGCTGGTGGATGTTAGAGACCTTGCTCTGCTCCACCTTCTGTTTGAGGATACCCCACAGATGCTCTATAGGGATTAGGTGTGGAGACCTGCTTGGCTAGTCCATCACCTTTACACTCAGCTTCTTTAGCAAGGCAGTGGTCAACTTGGAGGTGTGTTTGGGGTTGTTATCATGTTGAAATACTGCCCTTTGACCCAGTCTCCAAAGGATATTTTGGAACTTTTTTCCAATTTGGACATTTTCACTTGCCCAAACGGGTTAAGGCAGTGCTGGAAAATAATGATGGCCACACAAAATATTGACACTTTGGGTCCAATTTGGACATTTTCACTTAGGGGTGTACTCACTTTTTTTGCTAGTGGTTTAGACATTAATGGCTGTGTGTTGTGAAATTTTGAGGGGACAGCAAATTTACACTGTTATGCACTTACTACTTTACATTGTAGCAAAGTGTAATTTCTTCAGTGTTGTCACATGAAAAGATATAATAAATATTTACAAAAATGTGAGGGGTGTATTCACTTTTGTGAGATACCGTATATACTGTGTATTTATTGTTCTTATTTTCTTTTCTTCAAAATATTCAATAAAATATATTGTACCATAAAATCACAACTTTTTTTTACTTTCATCATTTTCCAAAAAATTGTGGCAAAAATTACAACTTCAAAAACTTACCGTGCCTTTTATTAAAGACCTTGGACTGTATATTTTCCAAAAAATGGTCTTTATATTGTCCTGGCATTTTAGGGCCTCAAGAAATAAGATGGAGGGTGAGAACATCAGGACTGATCAATATTCAAGTATATGTACCGTGGTGTGTAGACTATAACTTTACGCAAACTAAATGATATACACTGATTTGTTTGTTTTTTTCTCACTAAAGAAATGTAGCAGAATACACTTTGGCCTAAAGTTATGAAGAAAGTTTATTATTTGCACATTTTTATAACAGAAACTAAAAAAAATGTTCTTTCAAACTTTTCAGGAACAAAAAAGAAAAAAGAAAAAACTGTGGTGATTACCAATACCATCAAAACTAAGCTATATCTGTCTCAAAAAACGTACATAAAATTAATTGGTGTACAGTGTTGCATGATTCAGAAATTGTCATTCAAAGTGTGACAGCTCTAAAAAACTTAAAAATGGCCTGGGCAGGAAGGTCTTTTAAAATCTGGTCTGCAAGCTGTTAATAGGTGGTTCTTCCCTCAAAAGCTCCTTTACAAATCACCTTAATTTCTCCTTTCCTATTGACTCCAATGCATTTCACAAAACTTTCACCATCATTTTCTTCTTTTCCCAAAAATTAGGGGA
This sequence comes from Lithobates clamitans, assembly GCA_037952925.1. Taxonomy (NCBI): domain Eukaryota; kingdom Metazoa; phylum Chordata; class Amphibia; order Anura; family Ranidae; genus Lithobates; species Lithobates clamitans. Next base: position 4,335,551 of record JBBGZY010000603.1, on the reverse strand, counting down.
AAAGAAACTTCCTCATTTCATTCAGTTTCACACTATCTATCTATCTATCTATCTATCTATCTATCTATCTATCTATCTATCTATCTATCTATCTATCTATCTATCTATCTATCTATCTATCTATCTATCTATCTATATATCTATCTATCTTATATAATATAATATAATATAATATAATATAATATAATATAATATAATATAATATAATATAATTATTTATTATTATTATATTATACTGTATATATTACATTTTTTCATATTATCTTATAGAGAAAACAGCATATTTTATGCACAATAGACAAATTACCACATACTATATGTAAATATACATTTGGATATTCTGTGACACAAGGGTCAATTTCTAATTTTGAAAAGGGAATAAAACCACAGCCAATCACAAAATATATTTGAGAGTAGTTTTAAATTCCCGATTGTAATGGCAACGGTTATGTATTCAGCAATAAGGTTCATGCGTATAATTGTGTTAAGTCTATTTTTAGTGAAGGATTGCCAGTTGAGAAACACCCTATCTGTAGCCTTGGCCATCTGTTCTAAGCATTGTCAATTAAATTATGCTTTAATCCAGATTACATTTCATACTGATCAATATAATCTTTGAACAAATTCAGAGTATTGTTTTTTTTTTTTCTTGTATTTGGAACTAATCAGTTTAACACTATGCTTTCATGTAAGAGAGGTTTCTAAGCTAGCATACTGGGCAATAAACTGCAATCAATACAGCACCACAACCATGTTCAACCAACTAAGTTTTGTTTTGCTAAACTAAGCAAAATTAGTTGAATGCCCTGACTGTAGCTTCCGTATTTTATTGTAAATTATTTTTTCACTTGTTTTTGTGTCTATGCATAAATTAAAAATCTGCTGAAATTTATTATTCATCGGAGATGTAATTAATATGCAAAATTATGCAAATGAGGATACAATTAGGCTTCAATTCTCTAGTGGAATTTTCCATTATAATTTAATACAAAGTAATAGAGTAATTGGTGTCACGTGTAATTATAGTTACTCAAGTGTACTTGCAGACGTGCAAGTGATGTGGTATATGTTAGTTACCCTATGCAAATATGCTAGCCAGTCATTTAACACTGGGGGACAGTGTAAACAAAGATTGTATAAATAATAGTATGAGTAATAATGACCCCACTTTCTTTTCATTTTTAAGAATTGCATGAGTAATTTTAACTAATTTTCTGCATTTACTTACAAGATTTTAATTAGTTTTTTATACAGTGAGCTGTTTATTACCTTGAATTTATATGATGCAATTATTTTCTATTCAGACAGAGAAAAATGCATCAAAATAACCATAAAATAGAGATTATTTTTTCCTTGCATATATGCCAAATAACTATCTTCATAGTACACAATAACAGAAACCTAAAGGGAGTAGTAATGTTATACTTCCACTATATTTGTTAATTTTTGAAATACAACAGAGGACAGATATTTCAATTGCATGAGAGGGAAACAACAATGTACATATTACCTGGAGGGGGACCTTTTATGTCTTTCTTCAGAATTGTAAAATGAGCCATCTATGCATTTTCCAACACAGCATTGTTAGTAATTATCATTAAGTAAAAAAGTGAGTGACATTAGCTGAGAGCAGGTTGAGAATGACATGAGGCAAATTTAATGAGTGCTATTGGAACAAAAGCTAAAATGATTTGTGGGTTTGTTAACTCTTTTTCTTCTAAAGAAGAAAATAGTAACCCCCAGTCAAGCAAACAATATTGAGCAGTTAAAGGGTGAATAAAACAATTTGTCATTGAAAGTTGAAAAATATCATCAAAACAATTTATTTCATTATAAATCTGTGCATCTTCTTTGAAAGGCATTGGCCTTTACTTTTAGCTCCATAGAAGCTGCCCAGGGTCAGAGTTATCTATAGTTCTCTGTAACTGACCACTTCATAATGCATAGTAAAGCCAAACACCTAAATAAACAGATTAAATGCATATGAATAGAACTGTATGCAATATTTTAAGTTCCTTTTAATTCCATTCATTCTCAAGATTTACACATTACTTAAAGTACAGCCAGGGGTGACACCACAACTCTAAAGTTATAGACTGTACAAGGAGTGCATACATTTCCTCTCTCCACCACCAGTCTTCTGTTTGTACAGTGAAGGACTAGGAGACTGATGAGTTCATCCCTCTGCTTGCTCTGCTCTCTCTCTCTTACTGTCAGCATGTTCCTTGTCAGAACATTCACTTGCAGCACACCTAATTCACCCCCAGTCTTGCCCCTTTTGTGCCCAGTCTGAATGCTTCTATATAAGGTATGTCAAAAAGCTAAAATCAGATCATAATTGGGTACTTCCACTAGCTGTATTTAAATTATTAATGTAATGAATAAATAAATTGCTGAATAAAGTTATGTCTTTAATACCTGCTGGAAGTATTTATTATGGTTGCACCTACAATATATTTTGCGTTAGCTCCTACCCTGTACATGAATTTCCAAAAACTAGCAACTTACACTGCAATCAGAGCAAATGAAAATTTTGTGGTGTATGTAGGGAAATTCTTCTGATGCGAGGAGGGATCTCGAAAGAATAATTATAATGCTCTGTGATGGTAAATGACCTGACCATATTCTGATGATAATTTAGAGTATATCTTCCTATTTGATGGAAGCAACTTGCACCAATTAAAAGAACAGAGAGGGAACTATTGAGTTACAACATTTAGTAAATATATGTATTGCTTGTTCAGATATAAGTTTAACAGGACAGTTTTAAACTGTGTGGACAGAGAAAAACTAAATTCAGAGTATATATTTGCATATGTTAAAAGCCCTGGGATCTAACATATGTACCACATCAAAAAAATACAATTTTTTAATTTTTAATCTTGCATCAGTTAAACTGTTTTTATCCTGTTAGAGAGTCATTTGCATTTGAGACAAACAAAGCTTGAAGTGTATTTGAACCCTTAAATTGTAAAAACAACCCATTCAGTTTAAAATAGTAAGGGGGTAGTAAAAAAAATAGGATACTTTTTCTTACAAGTACATGGTTCAACAGGCACATATCAGTAATATGAAATGTTGCGTTAACATATTCTTTAACTTCAGTAGCATGGTTAAATAAATATAATTTGTTTTTAACATATTCTAGGCAAAGAAAAAAGTTAAAGAAGGCAAGCATTTTGCAACTAATTTGATGAAAAATAGGAGCATATTTATAAAGCAGTGAATGTGATGTTCACCAAATATTCACTGCAGGTGCATCTTTTTTTAATGAAAATAAATGATTAAAGTAGAGTTCCACCCAAAAGTGAAACTTCCACTCATTTGCCTCCTCTCCCCCTCTGGTGCCACAATTGGCACCTTTCAGGGGAGGACAGGACTTCTGGGAGTCCACGCCACGGCGCATGATGTCACTGCGGGGCTCCCTCCTCCTCCCTCCTCCTCCCCCTGTTGTGGGGCCAGTAGGAGAGAGGAGCAGGGGCTCATGCATGCACAGTAGGGTTCCCTGCGTGAAGCCGTAAGGCTACACTGACGGGGTTCCCTTACCTACAATGGTGGTGGCAGCACCCGACAGCTGATGGAAACATCAGCTTTGGTGCCAATATCAATGGACTCCAGGACAGGTAGGTGCCCTATTATTATAAGCCAGCAGCTGCAGTATGTGTAGCTGCTGGCTTTTAATTTTTTTTTTTTTTGGGCGGACCTCCGCTTTAACCACCTGTTAATGGTTGGTCAATGTCAAATTCACAAACTATAAAATATGCCCCCCAGTACATTCTAAGCATAAATATTTATGAGCTTGTTGAAACTAATTTACTATTGTTTAAAACATTAACTTCAAAAGGAATCATATCCCTAAATGTTGTTTTAATTTATTCCAAAAATGTTTCGTGCACCAAAGCTTTGCAAACAGTCTTGTTAGAATACTTTTCTTTTGCACTAATACTTTTACTTGCTGTTTTTTCATGTTGCAATTAAGGGGTAGGTGCATATTTTTGAAAATTATCTTCACAAAAGGCCCTGTCTTTATTAATGAGGATTAATAGTAACCAGTATTATATCAATTTACTCACTGAGACTCATCTCAGACCTGATATTTGGAGTGTCCACTCTATACAGCCAAACAACAGGAAAAGTATATATAGTATAGTGTTCAAGCTCCTTAGAAGGTTAAACAGTTCTGACACGTGTCAGGTTTACAACAAATTCAGAAACATTATTAAGTATAACATTTACTAGACAATGATTCCTGATGAAATGAATAATAATTAAGTCAATAGAAATGTAGGGCACCACTGAGTAGAAGGTACAATTTAGGATAAAGTGTGTGACTTGCTGGCTGTCAGTGACTAGTCTAATTAACTTCATTTAAACTCACACAGTGTATAGGCTTCAAGGTTGTGAATAATGTAGGTAAATAAATAAGAGAATGACTCAAGATAAAATTGCAAAGTGTTAATGCGGTATTAAACTGCCACTTACGCTTTACATATTTGCATATTTGTAACTAAGGAATAAAAAATACCCCCAACAGTGAGAATAGGACTTTAAAGGCAACCAAGTAGTTAAAAAGACAATTTTATTAAATACAAAAAAAGATATACAAAAAACATAATCAAAATACAGATATGTAATATGGAAATATATATGACATTGGAACCATTAAAAGCAATGGTGTGAAGTAGTCAAAGAAGTCTTCCACACAGCCTTATGCGTTTCGGCACTATACAAGCCGTCCCTTCATCAGGGGTAATTTATGGAGACAAATCACACTATTTGGGTTAGAAAAAAGTATATCAAAAATTTGTTACATAAATATATAATATAATTGCTCAGAATTAAAACATCATTCAGAAATGCAAATACATAATGAGAAGACATACCCAGACATATCACAATTGGAGTCTCACTGCCGGAGCCGCAACGGCGGTCGCATCAAACAAACACCCCAGGATACAAACAGAAAGCTGAGGTGTGTAGTTGGCCCCACCTTATCCACACTAGTCCACTAGGCAGTGATGTCATGACGCGATGACGCCGCACGTTGAGCGGCGCCGCATCTGACGTCATCCCCTGGAGCCCTTTTTAAAGCCATGACAGATATGAGCGGTTTTTACTTTTCCGGATGGCGGTGCAGTGGTTGGGCTTATTGCTGTAGCACTCTGATGATACCTTATGTGAACAAGCTCCCTCTACTTGGTAAGTTGTTAGCCTTTAACATAACTCAGTGACTTTTAAGTTTGTCTATAAATGAGGAATGACAGCTTACAACTTATTGCCGCTGTTGATCTGCTATTTACAGAATTCTCCCCTTGTGATGTTAAGCTATTTAAGTGTTCCATTTGGATCGTATGCTGTGTCTCAGCCTGTATACCCCCACTGGTTCCTTTCTCCCCTGGTTTTTTACCTTGTTGAGGTAGGACTATGTTTATATATTTGGCTTCATTATTAGACTTTAAGATTGCACTGCGGAATTCATACTTTTTTGACTATACGAGGTTTTATATATATATTCTTTTCAGAGACTATTCTGGTCTATATTTGGAATACTGTCCTCCTTGGTGGCCTCTGCCTCCTTGGCGGGTCCTGGGTGGACTAGTGTGGATAAGATGGGGCCAACTACACACCTCAGCTTTCTGTTTGTATCCTGGGGTGTTTGTTTGACGCGACCGCCATTGCGGCTCCGGCAGTGAGACTCCAATTGTGATATGTCTGGGTAAGTCTTCTCATTATGTATTTGCATTTCTGAATGATGTTTTTAATTCTGAGCAATTATATTATACATTTATGTAACAAATGCTTGATATACTTTTTTCTAACCCAAATAGTGTGATTCGTCTCTATAAATTTCCCTGATGAAGGGACGGCTTGTATAGTCCGGAAACGCGTAGGGCTGTGTGGAAGACTTCTTTGACTACTTGACGCCATTGCTTTTAATGAGCAAAACATTTGCAAATTGAAGAGCCTCTACTTCTTTAGTAAATCCGCCCCAATAATTGCTACAAAATTAAAGTATTATTAAAGCCTCAGTATTATTTGCATTCTTTTATTTCCACCAAAGAAAATGACACAAGATTGAATTTTGTCCCCAAACATTATTTTTAGATTAGCTTCTCACTCACTTTATCTTAGTGGCACTTTCCTTAACATTAGAGAAGGGGCAATGTTTATATCACACCTTGCTTATACAGAAGGCACTCCGTCTGCATTGGCATAGCTTGGGAGCCTCTGTTAATCAATGCCTTTGGAAGAGCAGCAGGGGAGTGACAAGGGAGTGGCTAGGAATGCAGGGCTTCAGTGCTGCCTATGCTTGTTGGCGTTCGGAGGATTATTGTCAGGAGGTAGTACTGAGTGTAGTCAATCCATCCTACAATGTTTTTTTATTGTGAATGTTAGTAATAGGTGCACAGCAAACCATGCAGAATATATTAAGCAGTTAGCACTTCTGGTCCCACTTGAATGCTTTACTGGAGTTCCATACAATATTTCAGGCAAACAAGGGTTCTGTCTTTTACTATAATTGTTCTCCATGAAACCCTGCAAGCCAGCATAGCCACCCACAGAAATCTAGAACCCTGAAATTACAAAGGCTGAGTTGCAGAAATGACAGCCTGCAAACAGAGGACAGCAAGCAATGTAAGTATGCTTCTCCTTCACCAGGAGGGTTTAATAACACTTAAGTAATGATACTACCTACCTACTTTGACAATTATAAAGTGATCAAATTTTAATGACTGGATTCTTCAGTGTATCATTATTTGTACATTTAAAGTGCACGTATAGCTAAAACTGTGTTATTACTTTTGTTTTTGAAAGCAATTAGGGGTTAAAACTGCTGTCAGTTTATTTTTGCTGTCTATTTCCCATTGGGGAAATTTTCTTTCACTTCCTGTCCCAGAGACAAAACAAGAATTGAGTGTCCTCATTGCAAGATTTTTCCCTCACCACCTAACCAACATTTCTCATCACTTTCTGTCTCAATTACAAAAGTCACAAGGACACATAGAAAAGGTAACTCTAGTTAGCTTGAACAGAGGCAGCAATAAAAGATTGACAGGAGTTCTGTTTATTCCCTACCTTTCCAAACATAAAAAATGGTTCCAAATACACTTTAAAAGCAAGAGTTAAACCCTATTTACTTGAATTTGTATAGGCTTGGGTTGTTTTTTATTTTTTAATAAAGGACTTGTCCCAAGGCGTGTATTGTCTTTTTTTTACCATTTTCACACATTGCTTGTGAAATGGTAGGGGTACATTTGTACCCCGTTACTATTTCACACAGGGGGGTGGGATCTGGGCGTCCCCTTGTCAAAGGGGGCTTCCAGATTCTGATAAGCCCCCCCGCCTGCAGACCCCCACAACAACCGGGCAAGGGTTGTGGGGATGAAGCCCTTCTCCCCTTTAACATGGGGACAAGGTGCTTTGGGGGGCTACCCCAAAGTACCCTCCCAATGTTGAGGGCATGTGGCCTGGTAGGGTTCAGGAGGGGGAGCACTCTCTCATCCTCCCCTCTCTTCCTGTGGCCTGCCAGGTTGTGTGCTTGGATAAGGGTCCGGTATGGATTTTTGGGGGGACCCCACGCAATTTTTTTTAAATTTTGGTTCAGGGTTCTCCTGTGGGGGAATCCCATGCCATTGTTATCAATGAACTTTTATGTGTATTGCCGGGACTGACAATTCATTATAGCCGCGAGTACTTTTAAATGACTTTTTTTCCTTTAGAAATGTCATTTTGCTCTCGGACTGTTCTAAACACGGGAAACATGCGCCACTTTACAGGCATACTATAGACACCCCCCAGGTACGAAATTTAAAGGAATATTACACTTTTATTGTTTCACTTTAAGCATTATTAAAATCACTGCTTCCGAGAAAACTGCTTTTTTTAAAACTTTTTTTTCATTGATACATGTCCTCTGGGGCAGGACCCAGGTCCCCAAACACTTTCTATGACAATACCATGCATATAAGCCTTTAAAATTAGCACTTTTGATTTCTCCCATAGACTTTTAAAGGGTGTTCCACGGTTTTCGAATCTGCTGCAAACAACCCAAATTGTTCGCTATTCGGCAAACAGGCGAACACCCGATGTTTGAGTCGAACTTACGCTCGACTCAAACATCGGGCTCATCCCTATTGAGGACATGTTTCTGAATAGGAGACCTGTTCTGGGACTCCCAAAAGATATAAAAAAAGCCAGTGGCTAATTCATCTCACTGGTTTCCACCAGAAACTGATGTTACAGTTTTGGTAGGACTCTCCTTTTAAGATGTTGATTTAGGTGTTACATTTAAGTAACATATTTCCTAACTAAAATTAGCTGTAGGTTGAATCTAAATATTCTGAAAAAAGGAACAAAAATAAAAAAACACACCATGATATCATAAACTGTTATACAAATACAGTATGCTAAAGTTTAAGATGGTTATTTCCAGATTTGTTTTTGTGAAAGTGAACATTAATATTAGTATCATTCAGTGTATACTGTATTGCATTTTACACCTAATGAATATTCACCCAAAATAATGTTTTACATTTTCAAGTATATCAGAGGCAAAAGTGGAATGAATCAAACAAGGACGACTCATTTACGCTCATAAATTTTAATCACTGCGCTAAGCGCAGTATATTTTCAACTCTACTTACTCTTGTTCCTTTGAATATTCTAACTGCACTAATGCAAAGACTTTTTAAGAAATCTCTTGAAATGTATTATTAGTTATTCATATCACACACTCTGAGATCTACTGATGAAACCTCCTGTCACATGACTTCCACCTGTTCACCCAGCTATATTGTACACATTTACCATCACTGCTAATTACTGTGTAATCAGTGCTATTCATGTTTCTATCAGTCTGTACAAGTGACATTTATTATATACAATAAGCAAAATTATTAACCTAAACAACATCTATTATGGATCAGTTATGCTGCAACTAGTAAAAAATCCCATGCATACCTTTCCAAAGCAGTAGATAGTTGATAGAACTCAGTGTCATTATTATAATTTTTGTTTTTTCTTAATTGATAAAGTACTATCTTCAGATGAACTCTCTTGAAACGATAAGTTCCAAAGGTCAGTTAATTTAAGATAAAATCATCAAAATTCATAGCAAGTTTTCTTCTGTCATAAGGAATCTAATATAACAGCAAATGTGCAGATGTTTCAAAGGAATATGCTAGTTCAATTAATGCACAAAGACTTAAAGGATACTTATAGCCAAGAACAAAAATGTAATATATTGAAGCTTATGAGTCTTTTGATGTGATCAGTGCATTCGTTTTAATTTTCCAAAGCTAAGAAAATTTTGACCAAGTATTTATTTATCATACAAATGTTTATAGTATTAGTGACAACAGTTTACACAGCACTTTACAAATACAGTATTGTACATTCACATCAGTCACAAAATACTTAATTGTCTTGCCAGAAATGCAATGTCTTTGTTACTTTCTGTGTACAGAACTGAAAGCACAAACAATGTTATCTTGCATCGTTAAACTAATAATCCTCAAACCCCCATCTAACAGAGAATTAAAGATGAAGAGAGAAATACATGTTTGAACTCAGCTTGGGTGACAATCAAAGTTCCCTCTATAGATACCATACAGTGAGAGTAGCAGCAGAAGGTCAGAGAAAGGAAGGCTCTCTTTATCTCCTCCTCAATTCCAATCAAATGACTCAACTGATGGAGGACTTTCCCAAAATATCAGTGTTGTAAATTTAAGGGCAGTTTGTAAAAATTGGACGATTTACAAGCTGCCCATAAATGTCAGTTACGGACAGCAGTCACCCATAAAAAAGATGTCTGGGGGGGCCGGCTTTGAAAATGTGCATGAACCATTCTGAAGCACCTGTCAGAGGGGGGGAAACAGTGATGTCTTGGCACCTTCTACAAATTACTGCAGGGCCGGTCAGGGAAGCTAGGAGGACTCAGGGGTGGGAGCGGCCACTCCTCCTAGCTCCTTCAGCAGGACCATTCCCTGACACCCCCGGCCCTGACACCTACAAAGTCTGGCTCTTCAAATGGACCAACTACCTGAAGCGCTACCACACCACTGCCAGCCTGGAGATGGTTTGTGCTGAGCAATGGGCTCCTCCCCTACTACAGGTATGTAGTCATATCTCTGCTGATCACTGGGGGCGAGGGGCTGACAGATGGTTAAACAAAGCCTGGGGACTGGGGAGGGTGCCACTCACCTGGGGGCATGGGGGGGCACTGACTGCTCTGGGCGTGGGAAGTGGCAACAGCTGGTGACAGGGAGCACTCATACAGGGGACAACTTCGCCCTGACACAGCATAAGTTGATCAGACAGAGTACATTCAGTAAATGATCACACAGGCTGGTAGGTTACATCTGGCTCTGTGACTTGATAGATGAGCAGATTTCATCCTCTGAACCTGCCAGTGGGCAGGCACCATGTGCTAACATAGCAAATGATGTCTGGTGACATGACAGGTGGACATTAAAATGGCATATGGATAGCTAGGTGAATGGTGCACAGGCATATAGGTAGGTAGTGTGGTGATGGATAGACAAGCAGCATCCATTCTCTGTGATTTGGTAGGTGGGCAGAATTCATTCTCTTGACCAGCAGGTTGGCAGATAACAAGGGGATAGAAGAGGGAGAGTCTGGTGACACTATGGCAGGATAGGCAGCATATATTGTGATGACAGAGGGGTAGGTAATTTTGTTGAAAGGAATGGTGGTTAACTTCCACCACCAGTCTCTTCTCTAGTCCTGGTGGCGCTCCCACTCCTGAGTTCTCCTGGTTTCCCTGGCTGGTCCACAAAGTTCCCCTTTGTACTGAAGGGGCAAATCCTGCATTTTCTTATGTAAAGGGGAACTCTGGGGACACTTATGTAAGGATGAGGGGGTCTCTGATCACCTCAGACCCCCTTACATCAGAGTTCCCCTTTACATCATGGACAGTCTACAGTGTTCCCCTTTATATCAGGGTCCACAGTGTTTCCCTTTACATCAGGGTCTGCATAATTCTCCCTCACGCTGTAAGGGGGAACCCTGCGGAATCTAACATAAAGCAGAACTCTGTGTACTCTGATGTAAGGGAGAACTTTGTGGATTGTCATGCAAAGGGAACTCTGTGGAGTCTAATGTTAAGGGGAACTCTGTGGACTCTTATGTAAGGGAGGGTTGTCTGGTGACCAGAGACCCCCTTACATATAAGTCTCCCCTTACACCAGAGTCTGCAGCATTCCCCCTTACATCAGAGTCTTTCAAGTTCTCCTTTACACGAGGGTCCACACAGTTCCTTTTTACATCAGGGTCCGCAGAGTTCCCCCATGCACCTTAAAGGGGAACCCTGCAGACTCTAATGTAAGGGGGAACTCTGTGTTGAGTTAAATTAACCTGACCTTCATGTAAACGGAAAAATATGTTTTTTGCCTTTTGTTATACCTTAAACACATTTTTAATAGCACTAGCTACATGTTTGCACTGTTTTGCAATAAAACTGCAATTTTATGTACTTTTTTGAAGCGTCAGTATAAAAATTGGCTCTGTCAGTAAATGTCATAATTTGTGCCAGTAAAACATCAGTATTGTCAGGAAATGTTGGCATCTTGTCAGTAAATTACCTTTCAGGTGGTTGGCAACATTGCTATGAATTAATTGTCTTGGTGAGTGGGTTTCATGGAGGGTTAGATCTGTACTGGGAGGCAGAGCTGTACTGGGGGGAAAGGCTGCATTGGTGGGGGGGGGGGGGCTGTACTGGGAAGAGATCTGTACTGGGGAGGAGAGCCACACTAGGGAAGGGGGAGAGCTGTACTGGGTGGGGGAGGAGCTGCATTTGGGGGAGATATAACATAAAAACTCAAATCCAAAGGTACAACAATACATAAAAATACAAGAACTACAAAAAATAGGTAAAAAAGCCTGAAAATAAAATGTGATATGATGAGTACCGAAGGTGGGTACCTATTTAGACCCATCTTGTGGATGCTTGTCTAATTGCATCCCATTACACAAAAAAAATCTAATATGTGTAAATAGGGTATTATACATTTAAAATAAAAGTGAAATAAACAGGAGAAAGTATTAAAATATAATGAGTCATGTGCCTATGTATTATATTTATGGACATGTGTGTTGCCATATAACAAACCTGGTATGAATCTACATATTGGCATTTTACAGGAAAAGGGGGGGTATTGTTGTCATTACAGAACACGCAAAAATGTAAGCAAACTATAAAATAATCTATAGAAAATGCAAAAATTACAAGAAAAGGGGGGATTTTTATTCTACTCTACTCTAAATCTACTAGTTGGGCCCCTATATCCTGGTGTATCCCATTTGTAGGGATCCGGTATATTTTTAAATAACAAACAAATGGCCCCTGTCCCCACCTATAACTGGCCTTCACAGCAAGGAGCACATGGAAGGGCTATCACATGAAAGACAAAAACAGAACATTCCATAACTCAACTCACCAACCAGTCTGCCAACTGACCAAAATAACCTGTCCAAAAGTCTGTGTTAAAAACAGGGGTTTAGTTAGCATGCATTTGCAGACGCATGCATAAGCTGCAAGGCCTCTTCACGGCACCCTGTGTATGCTTGCAGTCCTAACGCTACTGAATTTATAAGCGTCTCCACAATGGAAGCACATGCATTAAATGGATATATGAGGGGCAGGTGGGCCTGGAGGCAGCCCAATCCCCCTTTAAAGGAACAGGAGCACAATGGACAGCCAGCAAGAGCACAATGACAGCAAAGGTGTACAGTGTGCCCCCGGACCATATTTACACCAGTAACAAACAAATGGCCCCTGCCCCCAGCTATAACTGGCCTTCACAGCACATGTAAGGGCTATCACATGAAAGACAAAAACAGAACATATTTTTAACCACTTAAGGACCGTCTCAGTTTCCGTTCCGGCCCGAGGAGAGAGGACAAGTGAGTGAGTGCACCAACACACACACACACAGTAGAACATGCCAGGCACACATTACACCCCGATCCCCCCCCCCCGATCGCCCCCCGATCCCCCCCCGATCACCCCCCCCCCCCCGTCACAAACTGACACCAGCAGTTTTTTTTTTTCTGATTACTGCTAGGTGTCAGTTTGTGACAGTTACTGTGTTAGCACAGTTACTGTTACCCCCCTGTAGGTCTAGGGTACCCCCCTAACCCCCCCTAATAAAGTTTTAACCCCTTGATCACCCCCCGTCACCAGTGTCACTAAGTGATCATTTTTCTGATCGCTGTATTAGTGTCGCTGGTGACGCTAGTTAGTGAGGTAAATATTTAGGTTCGCCGTCAGCGTTTTATAGCATCAGGGACCCCCATATACTATCTAATAAATATAAATATAAAAATATAAATATAAAATAAATATATATATCTAATTTAACCCCTTGATTGCCCCCTAGTTAACCCTTTCACCACTGATCACCGTATAACCGTTACGGTTGACGCTGGTTAGTTTGTTTATTTTTTATAGTGTCAGGGCACCCGCCGTTTATTACCGAATAAAGGTTTAGCCCCCTAATCACCCGGCGGTGATATGCGTCGCCCCAGGCAGCGTCAGATTAGCGCCAGTACCGCTAACACCCACGCACGCAGCATGCATCTCCCTTAGTGGTATAGTATCTGATCGGATCAATATCTGATCCGATCAGATCTATACTAGCGTCCCCAGCAGTTTAGGGTTCCTAAAAACGCAGTGTTAGCGGGATCAGCCCAGATACCTGCTAGCACCTGCGTTTTGCGCCTCCGCCCAGCCGACCCAAGTGCAGTATCGATCGATCACTGTCACTTACAAAACACTAAACGCATAACTGCAGCGTTCGCAGAGTCAGGCCTGATCCCTGCGATCGCTAACAGTTTTTTTGGTTGCATTTTGGTGAACTGGCAAGCACCAGCCCCAAGCAGCGTCAGGTTAGCGCCAGTACCGCTAACACCCACGCACGCACCGTACACCTCCCTTAGTGGTATAGTATCTAAACGGATCAATATCTGATCCGATCAGATCTATACTAGCGTCACTAGCAGTTTAGGGTTCCCAAAAACGCAGTGTTAGCGGGATCAGCCCAGATACCTGCTAGCACCTGCGTTTTGCCCCTCCGCCCGGCCCAGCCCAGCCCACCCAAGTGCAGTATCGATCGATCACTGTCACTTACAGAACACTAAACGCATAACTGCAGCATTCACAGAGTCAGGCCTGATCCCTGCGATCGCTAACAGTTTTTTTGGTAGCGTTTTGGTGAACTGGCAAGCACCAGCCCCAGGCAGCGTCAGGTTAGCGCCAGTACCGCTAAGACCCACGCACGCACCGTACACCTCCCTTAGTGGTATAGTATCTGATCGGATCAATATCTGATCCGATCAGATCTATACTAGCGTCACTAGCAGTTTAGGGTTCCCAAAAACGCAGTGTTAGCGGGATCAGCCCAGATACCTGCTAGCACCTGCGTTTTGCCCCTCCGCCCGGTCCAGCCCGGCCCAGCCCACCCAAGTGCAGTATCGATCGATCACTGTCACTTACAAAACTCTAAACGCATAACTGCAGCGTTCGCAGAGTCAGGCCTGATCCCTGCGATCGCTAACAGTTCTTTTGGTAGCGTTTTGGGGAACTGGCAAGCACCAGCGGCGTAGTATACCCCGGTCGTAGCCAAACCAGCACTGCAGTAACACTTGGTGACGTGGCGAGTCCCATAAGTGCAGTTCAAGCTGGTGAGGTGGCAAGCACAAGTAGTGTCCCGCTGCTTGTAGAATGCCCTTCCTGCTGCATTCGCCAATCCTAATTGGGAACCCACCGCTTCTGCAGCGCCCATACTTCCCCCATTCACATCCCCAACCAAATGCAGTCGGCTGCATGAGAGGCATTTTTATGTCCTCCCGAGTACCCCTACCCAGCGAACCCCCCAAAAAAGATGTTGTGTCTGCAGCAAGCGCAGATATAGGCATGACACCCGCTATTATTGTCCCTCCTGTCCTGACAATCCTGGTCTTTGCATTGGTGAATGTTTTGAACGCTACCATTCACTAGTTGAGTATTAGCGTAGGGTACAGCATTGCACATACTAGGCACACTTTCACAGGGTCTCCCAAGATGCCATCGCATTTTGAGAGACCCGAACCTGGAACCGGTTACAGTTATAAAAGTTAGTTACAAAAAAAGTGTAAAAAAAAAAATATATATAAAATAAAAAAAAATAGTTGTCGTTTTATTGTTCTCTCTCTCTCTATTCTCTCTCTCTATTGTTCTGCTCTTTTTTTACTGCATTCTATTCTGCAATGTTTTATTGTTATTGTTATTGTTATTATGTTTTATCATGTTTGTTTTTCAGGTATGTAATTATTTATACTTTACTGTTTACTGTGCTTTATTGTTAACCATTGTTAACCATTTTTTTGTCTTCAGGTACGCCATTCACGACTTTGAGTGGTTATACTAGAATGATGCCTGCAGGTTTAGGTATCATCTTGGTATCATTCTTTTCAGCCAGCGGTCGGCTTTCATGTAAAAGCAATCCTAGCGGCTAATTAGCCTCTAGACTGCTTTTACAAGCCGTGGGAGGGAATGCCCCCCCCCCACCGTCTTTCGTGTTTTTTTCTGGCTCTCCTGTCTCAACAGGGAACCTGAGAATGCAGCCGGTGATTCAGCCAGCTGACCATAGAGCTTATCAAAGACCAGAGTGGCTCCAAACATCTCTATGGCCTAAGAAACCGGAAGCTACGAGCATTTCATGACTTAGATTTCGCCGGATGTAAATAGCGCCATTGGGAAATTGGGGAAGCATTTTATCACACCGATCTTGGTGTGGTCAGATGCTTTGAGGGCAGTGGAGAGATCTAGGGTCTAATAGACCCCAATTTTTTCAAAAAAGAGTACCTGTCACTACCTATTGCTATCATAGGGGATATTTACATTCCCCGAGATAACAATAAAAATGATTAAAAAAAAAAATATGAAAGGAACAGTTTAAAAGTAAGATTAAAAAAGCAAAAAAATAATAAAGAAATAAAAAAAAAAAAAAAGCACCCCTGTCGCCCCCTGCTCTCGCGCTAAGGCGAACGCAAGCGGCGGTCTGTCGTCAAACGTAAACAGCAATTGCACCATGCATGTGAGGTATTACCGCGAAGGCCAGATTGAGTGCAGTAATTTTTCCAGTAGACCTCCTCTGTAAATCTAAAGTGGTAACCTGTAAAGGCTTTTAAAGGCTTTTAAACATGTATTTATTTTGTTGCCACTGCACGTTTGTGCGCAATTTTAAAGCATGTCATGTTTGGTATCCATGTACTCGGCCTAGGATCATCTTTTTTATTTCATCAAACATTTGGGCAATATAGTGTGTTTTAGTGCATTAAAATTTAAAAAAGTGCGTTTTTTCCCCAAAAAATGCGTTTGAAAAATCGCTGCGCAATTACTGTGTGAAAAAAAAAAATGAAACACCCACCATTTTAATCTGTAGGGCATTTGCTTTAAAAAAATATATAATGTTTGGGGGTTCAAAGTAATTTTTTTGCAAAAAAAAATAACTTTTTCATGTAAACAATAAGTGTCAGAAAGGGCTTTGTCTTCAAGTGGTTAGAAGAGTGGATGATGTGTGACATAAGCTTCTAAATGTTGTGCATAAAATGCCAGGACAGTTCAAAACCCCCCCAAATGACCCCATTTTGGAAAGTAGACACCCCAAGCTATTTGCTGAGAGGCATGTCGAGTCCATAGAATATTTTATATTGCGACACAAGTTGCGGGAAAGAGACAAACTTTTTTTTTTTTTTTGCACAAAGCTGTCACTAAATGATATTGCTCAAACATGCCATGGAAATATGTGAAATTACACCCCAAAATACATTCTGCTGTTTCTCCTGAGTACGGGGATACCCCATGTGTGAGACTTTTTGGGAGCCTAGCCGCGTACGGGACCCCGAAAACCAAGCACCGCCTTCAGGCTTTCTAAGGGCGTGAATTTTTGATTTCACTCTTCACTGCCTATCACAGTTTCGGAGGCCATGGAATGCCCAGGTGGCACAAAACCCCCCCAAATGACCCCATTTTGGAAAGTAGACAATAAATAAATAAATATTCAATGGGTTCAACATGCCTCTCAGCAATTTCCTTGGGGTATCTAATTTCCAAAATGGGGTAATTTGTGGGGGTTTTGTACTGCCCTGCCATTTTAGCACCTCAAGAAATGACATAGGCAGTCATAAACTAAAAGCTGTGTAAATTACAGAAAATGTACCCTAGTTTGTAGACGCTATAACTTTTGCGCAAACCAATAAATATACGCTTATTGACATTTTTTTACCAAAGACATGTGGCCGAATACATTTTGGCCTAAATGTATGACTAAAATTTAGTTTATTGGATTTTTTTTATAACAAAATGTAGAAAATATAATTTTTTTTCAAAATTTTCGGTCTTTTTCCGTTTATAGCGCAAAAAATAAAAACCGCAGAGGTGATCAAATACCATCAAAAGAAAGCTCTATTTGTGGGAAGAAAAGGACGCAAATTTCGTTTGGGTACAGCATTGCATGACCGCGCAATTAGCAGTTAAAGCGACGCAGTGCCAAATTGGAAAAAGACCTCTGGTCCTTAGGCAGCATAATGGTCCGGGGCTCAAGTGGTTAAATAACTTGCTTCTTAGGCCAGGGGCTTTTCTATATATGAATTTTGGTACAGTGGGTAATACCTCTCTTAAGGTAGGGTCCCTTATCAGTATATGTTTTTTAATTATAGCTTCTATTTTGTTATATTGCCTACTAAATGCTTTTTTATTCTTTGATTTTCCAATAGAGTGTTCCTACTCACAGTCCCTATGTCATTTTTGACCTTCTTTAGCTGTCTTTTGTTATATCCTTTGGCCAAAAATCTATTGGTAATTACTTCTGCTTGGATATTATAATTTTCTGTGTGGGTACAGTTGTGTGCTGTTCTGGTCAGTTACCCATTCGGTATGTTGATCATCCATGAGGGATTGTGGCAACTGTAGGAATGTAACCATTCTTATCGATATTTTTAAAGAAAGTCCTGGTACCCAATTTTCCTTTCCGCTGAAAAATGTCCAGGTCCAAAAATGGACCCTCCCTTTCCTGATGCCAAGTTTCAGTAAACTTGATCTCATACACATTATCATTGATATGCTCCATAATAGATCCAAATTTCAAGGGTGCCCTCCCACACCACCAGGATATCATCAATATACCTTCTGTAGACCTTCAAATGTGGCCAGCTCTTTCCATGTATGTCTTCTGATTCCCACTTATTCAAGAAAATGTTGGCCCCGCTGGGAGCATATTTTGCTCCCATTAAAACCCCTTTCACTTGATTATAAAACTGTTTATCATCCCAGAAGTAGTTGTTATTCATTGCCATTTGTGCATATAGCATTCAAAAATTCATTAAGTGGTAAACTGAAAATAAAGTTAAATATCTTGTGATTGAATAAAGACTTTTGTGCAAAACATTCATAAATTGTATAAATTCAATCTGTTGTTCTAATTACATGTGAGACAGTCCAAAGTGACTTGTGCAAATTCCTGTGTAGACAGCATAAGGTGACGTTTATGCTCCCCCTTTGATTCCCCACTCATCAGATTCTCATACTCCTGCAGGAGTGAACCGCATAAGATGGGGGTTTAGCTGGAGCTGACTTCTTCCTTGTTGGATCCAAACATAGCGTGTCCTAAGCTTTTGTTCCTACTGGGGATGAACAATGGTAAATGGAGCTGACAGTCCTGGATGGTAGCCTTCACTGTGGCACTTCAGGCCCTTAGGGTATCAACATAGAAGATGCATGCTCGTCAAAGTAAAGTGCAGTCCTGGCAAAGCTGGAAAGGATTGAGCACCTGGCTGGAATGGATCACAGTGTTTCTCCAGGAGCAAGGAACCAGGAATCTCCACACTGACCAGCATGGACTGTGGAACAGGAAGTAATGTCATCGGCATCTGATTGGACCAAGGCAGGGCTGGAATTTTGTCAATCAGGGTTGCAGTTGTGAAAGGCTACGCGCTTGGAGCTGGCTGGCCAATAGAAGGAGCAGCCAGCTCCAAGCAGGTAGCCTATAACCACTGCAGCGCTGATTGAAAGATCCAAATTTTGGGAGCAATTCGGATTCTGTGTGAAGAATAGCTGGTTGTTAAACAGAAAGTCCGGGAAGCCTGCTGCCCAATGACAGCTGTCAGCGGGCTTCAGTGCTGAAAAATGAATGTAAACAAAAGAATGCTGGCAATGAAAAATGCAGAAAAAAAAGCCCCCCCAATCCATATCAGGCCCTTTGGTTCTGGTATGGTTTTTAAGGGGATACCCGCACCAAATAAAAAACAACCTGGGGTCCTCCCCAGAATCCATACCTGATCCTTATCTGAGCATGCAGCCCGGCAGACCAGGAAAACTACTGACCACTCCCCACCTAACCATACCATGCCAAATGCCCTCAACATCTGCCCCCCAACCCAAAGCACAATGGCCTCTACCCTACAACCCTCTTCCCCACAAAAATAAACAAATTCCCTGAAGTAGATCCATCCATCTCCTATGTTGGGGGCATGTGGCCTGGTATGTGACTACTCACTAGACCCCCCTTCCTGGCCTGCTGGGCTGCATGCTCGGATAAGGTTCTGGTGTGGATTTTGGGGGGACCCCACATGTTTATTTTTAAATTTTGGCGTGGGGTTTTTCTTAAAATCCATACTACACCAAAAGGGCCTGGTATGAATTGTGGGGGGCCCACGCATTTTTTTTCCTTTCCTTTTCATTGCCTGTGTGCTGTCAAAATAGCCAATTCATCGAGATCTCCAATCATGTCACTTCTGGTTAGTGTAAACAATCAGTAATTGGACATTTCAATGACTTGCTGTTTTGACACAACACCGGCAACCGTATACACTCAGGTACACAATATTATGAGCAGACATTGTTAGTCCATTTCGACACTAACCAACACAATGACGGCGACAATTTTTTCCTCCTTAGCCGCTGTTCTGTCAAAACAGCAAACTGTTGGTGTACCAGAGTGTACATGCTTTCCGGTGTTGTGTTAAAACAGCAACTCGAAATCTCCAATTACTGATGGTTTATGGTAACCGGAAGTGATGTGAAGTGACGCGATTGGAGAATTGCCTATTTTGACAGATCACCAGCATTCTTTTGTTAACATTTCATCTGTCAGTGGGGAAGCCCACTGATAGCTGATGAGTCATCGGTTGTTAAGGACATGATGACTGGCTTCCTGGACTGCTCCTTAACAACCAGCTATTCTTCAAACAGAATTTGAATTGGTCGTTCATTTTCAACCAATTCAAATTCAAATTGTTCTGAAAATTTAGAATTCATTTGAAATTTAATAAACAAAACAAAATTAAACAAAAACAAATTTAGACTAAACTAATTCTGAAGGGAAACAATGAAACAAAATAAGTAACATAATGAATCTATCCAAAATGAAGCAAATTTTTTTTTCCATTCTGCACATGTCTATCAAGGACAGCATCAGTGACTTCGTATTGTGCCATTACATAAATTGTATGTGTTATCATCATACAGCATTAGCAACAAATATGACTGATTTGCACTCAAAGAAAAAGTCTTTATTTGTTTTTGTTTTTTTAAAGACATTTTTTTTTGTGTAGCAATGATAGACCATAATTTGGCACAGAAAGTAGCACAGACATTAAAGCTAAAATCTATTGCAACGTATATAATTTGAAATATCTCGCTGTCAACTTGATATACTTACATAGCATAGCATGTAATTTTTTTCAGTGCCACAGTATATACAGTGGTATTGTGAACAAAGTTTACCAAAAGGCCAACCCACAAACACCTTGAAATCATAAACCCACATTCCAGAGATGAGGCAGTTCTTCATGAGCCAAACTAAAAAAATAACAGTGCCATGCTTTAGAGACAACAGCCAAATGTATAGCACTGTGGCTGAAGAATATGTAAGCAGTTTAATGGAACCAGAGATGTACAATTTGTAGAAATTCTGAAGCCATGGGGAAAAAAAGTCCTCATATATTTTTTTTTTAAAGACATTTTTGGAAAAATTGAAAAAAAAATTCAGTATGGGGTATTTTTATGAATTGAAAGTCTTTTGGTTACACTGGGAAGGTGAAATGCCATGTATATAAAAGAATAATGCTTGAAATAAATGTACAGCTTGTTCAGTAAATAAACTTGCTTTTTAAAATGTTATGTTTTATTACAAATGGAATAACAAAGACTGTATATGTTAACTATACGTGGAAACAGGTAACTACCCCACTTTTCCTCATAATAATGTAAAATTTTCCAGTCCATATGCATTTCCAGTTACTGAGAATGCTTACCCAGAAGCATACATTTCTCCTGTAAGAGCTTGATGAATGTTCCACTTATTATCAGGTGTCATGTTATCCATATGTAGTATCCTCTAGTATGTGTATTAGATGTAGATAGGTTTTGTAAGTGTAGGCAAATTTGTTTTAAGCTTAGGACTAAGCCTGAGCTGTGAATCTGGGCCAGGCTCATGCCTGAATAACTCATCTGACAGCTCTCTTTGGCACTTCCCCCTGGTCTGGAAGTTTGAAGAAAGGCAGTGTGAGTAAGGAGGGGCTGCCGTGCATATTTATGAGGCCTTAGCCTATCCCAAGCTTTGGGCTGGCAGGGGCAGATCTTACCTCATAAATAGACATGAGCCATGCCAGCAGGGCAGTTGGGTGGGAGATGGAGTGCTGAGCAGGCTGTCGGTGGCCCTCGAGGGTGCCCCCTAGTCTGGGAGTGTGACCTTGGGCCTGGGGCTTGGGTGCTGGAAGATTCCCTCTAAAACACATGAAGGAAACCCTTCCTGGAGACATGGAAGCAAGGAGGGAGAGAGGACAGTGGGAGCAGGTCAGCACATCTGGGGAAACTCCTGAGAGTCAGCCGGGTGGGTTGAGGAGTGACAGTCTAGAGGACTCTGGGGAGAAGTTAACCTTGAGGACTAGTGAAAGGGGCAGCTGCAGCCAGGTGGGTTGGCAATGCCTGAAAAGGTGGGGCTGGGATTAGTAGCCACAGGATGGATAATGGACACTGAACTTTTGCTACAGAACCAAGGGGTTCGGGTTCTGGCCTATAATGGGCTATTGCTTCAATCTGACTGAATGATTGTCAGACATTCACAGTGTACCAGCTGGGTTCTGCAAGCAAGTGAGCGCTGGAGGGAGAAGATGACCTGTATATAGAGACCTATATAGAGACTGTATATAGGAAGAGTTGTCCTAGAAGTTTGTTCTGAAGTCAAGTCATTATCCATCAATAAACAAAAAAAACAAAGTCATGGACTGTTCTCTGACTGGGGGCTCCATCTGGGATATTGCCCACTGCAACCGGCACAGCCCTTGCTCCTAGCAACATCAAACCAGAGGATTGTGCTTTGCTTCAGGGCCACTGTGAGGGTTAAAACCGGGGAGACTTACTTGTGTGCTCTGCCTGTTTGTGAATGTGTGCTTAAGTCAAATGCCGTTGTCCATAGCAACTGGCGAGAGCTGCTGTCGAGTCAGTGCTGCATCACATACCCAGTTGCCCCAAATGAAGCTGGGATGGACACTTGTGCTAAGCCTGCTATTTAGTGAGAACTGTGTTATGTGCTGTCATCCGTGGCAACCACAGCGGGTGATCACGCCCATGAATTATAAAATGTCCAGTGGTCTACTTAAAACCGGAAAAAAGTGACTGTATGCTGCATTGTCCTGCTGAAAACAGTAAAATGTACAGCAAAATGTCTGCTGTTGCCCATGGTGATCAGGGTAAGCCAGCAGGTGTCTGCAAGAGGGGTTCTATCAGTTAACCAACCATGGCTGATGTAAAGGACTGTCCTAACCCTGCTAAATACAGTGTGACATGTGTTACAGACTTTGGTGTTGCTCCTGGCAGCCACAGTAAATGCTTTCTACGACCTGCTCCCAGTTGCTCAGACACAGTCGGTGCTGAGCGGCATTTACTGACAAGTTCTGCAATATAGTGTCAGTACATACCGTACATCACAACCATCAGTGTGCTGCCTGTGCCTGCAAATTTCAGTACAGCTAAAAAGTGGTTACAGCAGAGCACACTGCTTATCAGAGCAGCGGGCTCCAGCCAGGCTGAAAGCTTGGGGGTGGAGCCACGCCTCAGAGGAGACCCAGCATTCCCTGCTGGCAGAGAGAGAGAGAGGAGCAAGATGGTGGGCTGTGCATGTGTGTACTCAGCACTAACCTGGTTGCCTGACATGCAGGAGGTGACACTGGTGGACACCAGTGTCTGGTTGGAGCATCAAGGGGGATTCACCCTCAGGATTACCTAGGGGATTAAGAGCCTGTGTCTACTGTGTCCTGGCTGCAGGAGACCAACCATGGCGGTCAGTGCCTGGATCCAGTGAGGGCACTATGACGAGCCCCTCACCAAGCTGACGTTTAGCAATCAGGAGCCACTCAACTACAGCATGAATCTTTTCAGGTCTCTGCATGGAACAGCCATTGAAGTCCTGGAAGGCCGGAGCAGGCCTTGAAGTGACTGCTAACAGTGGGATTGAGTCTGAGGCTAGTGACTCCCCTGCCAAGAATAGTGACATTGGGGAAGAAAGCTGGAAGTCTACCTCGGCCTGCAGCTCGGTCAGGGAGCTGGTACCTGTAAGTATGCCCAGCAGGAACCAAACGCTCTTCCTGAAATGCCAATTCTCCTTTCTAGCAAAAATAAGCATGTATTATATATATATATATATATATATATATATATATATATATATATATATATATATATGCAATAAGTAAACTAAACAGTTATGCAACTTAGAGATGGAATCAAGATGTAATGTCCTTCATGGTTCTTTCCTCAGAGCCCCCCCAACTTCCACTTACATCACATCCTGTTCTCTGCTTAGCTCCTAAACCCATCCAACTGGTTTATTTACATATCAATAGGGAGAGCCTTAGCTTGTAACAACACATGGAGCGTTATTTACTAAAGGCAAATCCACTTTGCAATACAAGTGCAAATTACAAGTGCAAAGTGCACTTAAAATTGCACTGAAAGTGCACTTGGAAGGGCAGTAGCTGTAGATCCGAGGGGGACATGCAAGGAAAATAAAAAACAGCATTTTAGCTTGCACATGATTGGATAATAAAATCAGCAGAGCTTCCCCTAATTTCAGATCTACCCCTCAGATTTACAGCGACTGCACCTCCAAGTGCACATTCAGTGCAATTTCAAGTGCGCTTTGCACTTGTAGCTTGCACTTGTAGTGCAAAGTGGATTTGCCTTTCGTAAATAACCCCCATGGTCTTAAAATCTAACACCATATTATTGCTAACAAATCACTACAAAAAGCCATGACAACACAGGAACTGACGGCAACCTGAGAAGATTGCCCAACCTTCACATTACCTGTGAAAGGACTGATGTGAACGGTTAAGCTTACAGGTAATCCACATGGACAGCAAGGAGAGGATTACTGTCTTTGTTCTTTTTTGGACAAGGCCGGCCTAACTCCCTGACTTGTTTCAGATAAAGAACTTTGGATAAGGCCTAATATCCTGCTACCACTTTGCTAAACTTGGAGGGGCTCCTCCTACCAGATACTCTTTGGAAAATGTACTGTTGCTACTATTTGCCTCTGCCAGCAGGCTTATAACCCCCTGCTGACAGAATGTATAGATATATATAGTATGTTTAGTGATAGGAATGCGTTTCTTGTTCTGTTTGCAGATATCCTTGTGGCCAGCTACCCCCCTGTTTCATATTGGACTTTGCATTTTTCCAGTCTGCTGGCGTCACCTACCTGAACAAAAAACAGAGGAGATAACATGTGAAGGGGTTTTTAATTTACGTGGGGAGGAACTGACCAAGTCTGACAAATTGACACTAAATCAGGGGTTGAAATATGCCCCTAGGAAACATTTGAATAAATTCCAAATGTTTTTAGATGTGCAAAAGTATACTAGGAAATTGAGTATTAAACGTTATTTTCTTACAAATCCTATTATGAGAAATTATACCCAAGCTGAGAAAGAAAATTTAGGTGGAACAGGGCTTAGGAATGCATCCCTGTTCAATCTCCCTGGGAAACCAGCTCCTAGCATAACAGTATTCAAAGAGTTAGTGTTGCAGGATCTACAACGGGTAAAATTTAAGAAAGAACATCCGAAAAAAACAGAGGAAGGGATGGCTTCCTTGTGTCAGAGGAAATAACTCATCATACGGGCAGCAGATAAAGGGGGGTTAATTGTTGTCCTGAAAAAATACGACTATTTGAAGGAAATGGAATCTTTGCTGTCAGGTAGGGATACCTATATTGTCCTTAATAAGGACCCAAAGAATAAATATAAAAAATCCCTTAACAGCATAGTTCAGAATGGACATAGGAAAGGGGTTATTAATGATAAAGAATATGACTTTTTAATACCTCTAACACCAGGAACACCGATTATTTATTATATTCCCAAGATTCATAAAAATCCACTTCAACCCCCGGGCCGTCCCATAGTTTATTCCCTTACGTCCAGAGTTGGGAAATTTGTTGATCATTTCCTTCAGTCAGTGGTAACCAAGACTCGAGCCTATCTGAAGGAGTTGATGCAAATTATTAGGGAAACGTCTGAGCTTACTGTGGGGGAGGACGTCTTGCTGGTAACAGCAGACGTTGTCTCCCTCTATACCATCATACCCCATGATTTAGGTTATCAGGCCGCTGAGTTTTTTCTTAAAAAAAGAGCTCTCACTTAAGGCCTCCACTTTGAAGTTCGTTATGAAACTGCTTAAATTTGCCATGGAGCATAACTATTTTTATTATGGGGGTCAGTTTTATCTTCAAAGTACAGGAGTAGCCATGGGGGCTAAATTTGCCCCCAGATTGGCTGGGCTATTTATGGCTCTTTGGGAAAACTTTTTTCCCTGGAGGAGCCCCGTCTCCTTTTCTGGCATCGTTATATAGACAATGCCTTCTTTCTGTAGCAGGATCAGATTTACATATGATCTCAGTGCTACCTCTGTTCATTTTCTAGACTTGGTTATTTTTAAGGAACAAGGTTCCCTTCTGACTAAGACCTTCTTCAAAAACACAGATCGCAATGGGTATATCCCAGTAGACAGCGGACACCACCCCAAATGGCTTAAGGCCATTCCCAAGGGGCAACTCCAACGCATTAGGCAAAATTGTTCCCACCTAGCAGATTTTGAGGATCAGGTCGGTGTGTTGAAGAATCGGTTTCTAGAAAAGGGATATAACTCCTCCTCTTTAGATAAAGATCTACGTGATGTTGCCCTTCTCGATAGACAAAGTCTATTAGTTCCAAGAATTAAAGAAAAAAATGGAACTAATAAGGAGTTAGAATGGTCTTTTTTCACCACTTTTTCTTCTCATTTTTGGTGGGTGAATAAAATAAAACACAAACATTGGCAGGTGTTGAAGTGCGATAAGGTATTGGGACCGGCACTTCCTGATCAACCTAAGGTTTTATATAGGAGGATTTACTGGCACCCAGTGTTATCCTCCTCTCAGGACACAAATGTTTGTTAATCTAAAAGGTTTTTTTCCCTGTAGAAGATGTGCAGTTTGTAAGTCATCACAAACTGTCAAAAGCTCTACATTTTCAACATTTGTCACCTCTATAGTTTATCCTATAGAAGAATTCATTACCTGTGGGACCATAGGGGTTATTTACTTCCTCAGTTGTCCATGTGGCTTCCAATATATTGGTAGGACCACCCGTGCACTCCAAATTAGAATTGAAGAACATCTTTTCAATATTCGGAGGGGATTCATTGGAAACAGCGTCTTGTGGCATTTTTGCCAATTTCACAATCGGGATCCATCAGTACTGAAAGTGATAGCCATTAAGAAATTTACCCCCCACTGGAGAGGAAGTAACCTGAAACGTCACATCTCACGTAGAGAAACCCGATGGATATATGAGATGCAGTGTTACAGCCCTCAGGGCCTCAATATTGAGTGGGACATTCACTGCTATATCAATAACAGTTGAAGTGCCCATCTCTGGAGCCAGTGTCCCTTCCCTTTCCCCTTTATTTGAAGGTTAGCAGCGGAATATTAATAAACATGTATCACCAACTGTCCCCCATGTTCTATTTCCCCTTTGCTTATAATAAAGATTAGTCACATTAGGGTTGGCCTTATATATATATATATTTTTTTTCTTTTTCTTTTTAATCCTATTTTAATGCTCATAAGACACATGTGTGTCATCTGATATCAATGCATATTAGAATCCAGGTCTGCCTCTTTTTGGTGTTTTTCCCCCTTGAATATGAAGTCCTTGTTATATTGGGGTAATGGACAGAGCCATGCACCATTATAGATTGGTTCATTGACATGACACACATTTGAAATGTCTATAAATGATTTTTTAAAAATGTTTAA
Organism: Lithobates clamitans; assembly: GCA_037952925.1. NCBI lineage: Eukaryota > Metazoa > Chordata > Amphibia > Anura > Ranidae > Lithobates > Lithobates clamitans. The sequence goes on along the minus strand of JBBGZY010000603.1, from coordinate 4,308,192 downwards.
TTTTTTATTATTAATATTTCTTTTTATTCCTTTATTGGATTCTTGGATTTAATTCATAATAAAATCTGTTAGGGATTTTTATAGAATCTTACCCATAAGTATGTATTATTTAAAATAGTTGATATAATTGTATTTTTTATCTGTTTATGACAATTCATTCTTATTTGTGTTATTTATACATTCATCAATGGTATAAGGAACAGGGAACATGCCCTGGTTTTGGTATGTTAAGGGTTACTGCTGACTGAGTCAACACTAGCCCTTTGTTTCGTGTACACCATTAGCAGATTGATAAATCACTCTAATCTGTCTTCCGGTTTCACTCTCTTGCTGAGATATATATCGTGGTATGTGACGTCCAGCCCTAGCCTCCTTTCCCAGACGATGCCTAATATGAAAATAATCCGTAGAAGGACTTCTGCGCTACTATATTAAGACTGAAAATAAATAACTCTGTGACAACGTTGCTGCAAAATACAAAAGGTGAACACCCCTCACTCAATGAAAACTAGAAATGATGCATACATAAATATTATACATATACAAATGATATTGTGCAACACCTCTCTTGTAAATAAATATATGAATCAATAAATAAACAATAAAATCAATCTCCAATACTCAGTGATGTCCAAAAAAGAAAAAAACATATAAGAAAAAACAAATCCAGTGATAATAGTATAAAATAGTGGGAGTGGTCCTAATAACGATATATCACAATGGTGTAACAGTGGATTAAAAGCAAAAAAATATTATATATTATACAGTCTAGTGGTGATGTTGAATGGTGAGTGAAATATAAATAAATAAAGTTCATTAAAAAAGTGAATGAAAAGTTGATAGATGATCTCATGACTGTGTGATAAACACACCACCGCTATGTGCTCCCAGAACTCTCACCTTAGCGCCATGTCAAATATCCCTAGATGTCTCCATTAGAATGAGATCCACCCTGCAGGAACAGTGATGTTTCTCCGTTCGTATCCCGGGGTTGTAACCCCTCTCAATAATAGGTGAGATCCACATGTAAAATAATTAAATCTCCAATAGGGTAATATCGCCAAACAGTGAATTTATTAAAGTACAAAGGCCGCTTACACTCAGGTAAACTCAGACGCGCCAAACAATAACAAGGAAACAGCGTGAGATGGTACCCGATACATCACTTCCGGTCCGCAGTGTATAATTCCAGTTACGTCCTACGCGTTATGTCATATCACATGACTTCCTCAGGAAGTTCCTTGAGGAAATCATGTGATTTGACGTAACGCGTAGGACATAACCGGAATTATACACACGTGTCATAGATTTATTTACAAGAGAGGTGTTGCGCAATATCATTTATATATGTATAATATTTATGTATGCATCATTTCTAGATGCCTAATATGGAGAAACGCAGCGACGGGTGGAGCATTAGGACCTGACGTCACCACGTTCCAGCTGGCTGGCTTCTGCCCCGGCTGTGTGTTGTTCGTTTGAATTTGTTTCTGCCAAGCTTTTTAAGATGTCAGATGTCCGTCAATATGAAATAAAAGAGAATTTTTAAACTTTCTGCACTATGAAGCGCCTCTTTTAACCACTTCAATAGACACCTTCCCACCCAGGCCAATTTTTAGCTTTCAGCGCTGTCGCAGTTTGAATGACAATTGCGCGGTCGTGCTACACTGTACCCAAACAAATTTTTTATCATTTTGTTCCCACAAATAGAGCTTTCTTTTGGTGGTATTTGATCACCTCTGTGGTTTTTATTTTTTGCGCAACAAATAAAAAAAGACCGACAATTTTGAAAAAAAACAAGTTTTTCTTTGTTTCTGTAAAAATTTTTTGGAAATAAGTACGTTTTCTTCTTCAATGACAGGCACTGATATGGCTGCACTGACGGGCACTGATACGGCAGCACTGATGGGCACCGATGAGATGGCACCAATGAGGTGGCACTGATGAGGTGGCACTGATGGGCACTGATGATGGGCACTGATAGGCGGCACTGATGGGCACTGATAGGTGGCACTGATGGACACTGATAGGTGGCACTGGTATGTGGCACTGATGGGCACTCATAGGTGGCACCGCTGAGCACTCATAGGCGGCACTGATGGGCATTCATAGGTGGCATTGATGGGTACTTATGGGTGGCACTGATGGGTGGCACGGATGGGCACCGATGGGCACTGATAGGTGGGCACTGATGGGCACGGATAGGCACTAACAGGTGTCACCGATGGACACTGATGGGTGGCACTGATGACACTGATTGATGGCACTGATGCCCCTAAGGGTGGCATTGCTGGGCATCAGTGCTATATAATGGTGCCAATCAGTGCCCATTTGTGGGCACTGATTGGCACAGATTGGGCACTGACTGGGCACATTGGGCACATGTGGATGGCCATGGGGTACATACCTGGCCATCCACATGTTGCCCCTTCCCTGGTGGTACTAGTGGCGATCCCTGGTGGTCCAGTGTGGTGATCTGAGGGGGGCTGTGCTGATAAACAATCAGCACAGACCCCCCCCTGCCAGGAGAGCCGCCGATCAGCTCTCCTCTACTCGCGTCTGAGGAAAAGCCAATCAACGGCTCTTCCTATTGACATCGTGATCAGCCGTGATTGGACACGGCTGATCATATGGTAAAGAGCCTCCGCCGGAGGCTCTTTACCAAGATCGGTGGAGCGGTGTGACAGACTGACACACCGCTCCACTGATCACCGCGATGCGCGCCCCCGCGGGCACGCGGTGGCATGTTATCCTGCTGGACGTCATATGATGCCCAGTCAGGATAACTGAACCACCGCCCGAAGGTCATCTGCTATGGGCCGGGCGGGAAGTGGTTAAATATCTTACATCCCACGAGTGATCTTATCTGGATAAAGAGAAAAAATAGAGGCTCCCATCATATCATATCATATCGAGCATGGTGGTCCCATCTACCCATCTACCTTAGTAGAAACAAAGGTAATAACTCAATTCAATTTCAATTCAGTTAAGTGGGACATAATAGCTGCTTGAAGACAATACTGTTTGGCTAAATAGCCCAGGAGACAATGTTCCAGCGTTCTACCTCTGATAGGACCTATAGGTATGACGATCCGGCATGCAGTGTGTAGTCACAGAAGGAGTGCCTGTAGTCACTGAAGGAATGACTACACACTGCACGCCGGATCGTCATATCTATAGGTCCTATCAGAGGTGGAACGCTGGGACATTGTCTCCTGGGCTATTTAGCCAAACAGTATTGTCTTCAAGCAGCTATTATGTCCCTCTTAACTGAATTGAATTTGAATTGAACCTCAAGATTACTTATAACTAGATATTGCTGACACTGTGTACCCTGAGAACGTACTCAAATATTTACGACACCCACAGGTGGCGAGTTGTGTAGTGCCAATATGGACTGATTGGTCTCTAGTGCCCATTTTTGACATGGAATCATCACGTTGGAATTTATTTGAATGTTAAACCTTTTGAAACCCTGGCCCCTGATGAAGGTATTGGAACATCATATACAGGAAACGCGTCGGGCATTTGGGCACTCACTTTGTACGCCTATTGCATATATACATTGACTGGTTGATTTTTTATGTAGCACATGTTGTACATCTTTATCATATGTGTTTTTATATGTATTGTATTCTATACTATTAAAGATATTTTTTATATACATTTGCGAGTGGGTGGTCCATTTAAAGTCCCAATTTAGGGGGTTATTACCTTTGTTATCTGGATAAAGAGTGCAAGGAGAGCATTCCATCTCGCAGAGCCAGCATTACAGCACTTGATGAGGAAGCAATCCCGTCGGTTGTATGAATCAGCTGTCCCTGCCTATGTGATCCAGCATACCTGAGCCCATATGATCTCTGTAATAGGGGTCCTTCCTATTTGGTAAGCGGCTTATTTGTACATCTTTGCCTGTTATTTGTGAGGAAGTTTACACCCCCTCTTGACAAAATAACTTATTTGCAGTGAAATCCTATTTGCAGTGAAATCTTACATATATTTGGGGGTGTCACTCGTTAAGGACGCTACTAAGCCCCTTGATGGACAATATCTTATAGGTTTGATTTTTCCAACTTTATAGTATTTTTTTTTTAGTCACATCGATTTTATTATCAATTTTATTATCACTTTTATTTAGGTTATAGCTTTGCTATGACACATTAGGATGTCAAATATCATACATAAATATGTGGTTGTTTATTGATCATTTTCACTAAATTTTCTATCAGTTCACTTGCATGGTATAGGTTGCGCACTTATTTTTATTTTCATATACCTGACTGTAGGCTGAAGTGACGAGAGGGTTTCCCTTACGGCCAAGTGCAGTGTACCCCTGAAGGTGATGACAGAGGGTGCCATGCCCAAAGATGCACAGGCTGTCTGAAAGTGAAGCTGCCTGATGGTTCCAGATGTGAGGACACCCAGGAGTAGAGGAGTAGTCACAGCAGGTGATTCTCTGGACGTGCTGGCAGATCTTGACAGATGGGTAATCCGAAGCAAGGTCAGGTGCCAGGCCAGGGGTCAAATACAGGAAGTCAGTCAGGAGCAGAGGCAGCAGCATGGTAGAGATCAAGGTCTGTCCCTCTCTGGTAAGGAATAGTGATGAGCCAAATTGCCCTGGATTCCATTTGAGCATGGTTTGGTGAACTTCCTCTACTGAACCCAAATTCCACTGAAATTAATGGGAGCCAAATCTGTAAAATCAATATTTTTTCTGGGCTAACAGGTAAAGCGTTGTCAAAAAATAATATGAGTGGTGGGCATTGTGCTAGGGAACATCTACCAGTGCAAAAAAAAAAAATGTTCTTAAAAATTATGTTTAGCTGAGAGCAGTGGTTTCCTTTTAAAGCACTGCCTGTAACAAAAAATGGTTTTACCTTGCCAGCAAACTTTTCCCTTCTGGCTTCCTTAAAAAAAAACAGCACACGACCCCTCCAGATGCCCCCAATACTTTTTTTTCCTTGTCAAAAGAAGTTTATTGAGTATACAATATTATAATGATACACAAAGTAAGTTTACAAGGATCTATAAAGTAAGCTCATTGTTTTACAGTAGGGTTTATATAGGTAGATATCATGAAATTTCAAATATTAAACATTGGGTTCACGTAAACCTAAATTAAAGATATATATCATTTCCTTAGTTACTTTTGTAGGTATTTAAATGATTTATACCTACTATACATATTGTTTACAGGTAGAGTGTATATAGGTCAAATAAATTCTGATAATGAGCTTTAATCGTAAGGTGGAGAAAAGGAAAGAGAAAGAAGAAAAAGGGTAGAAAGGCAGAGGTATGGTCCACAAGGTTGTCCCGCTCGTCAGTTTATTAATCTTTTTTAGTTCTCTTTGAAGCCTTAGAATGGGTGTCTCTGTAAGTCATTTAATCTGTTACCATGGCAACAGGACAGAGTCATTGAAATTTGACAGGAACTGTTGTTTTATCCAAGGATGCCAAAGTTTTTCAAATTTTGGAATTTGATTTTGCTCGATGGCTACCATCTTAGCATGGGACATTGTATTATTCATTCTGTGAATTGTTTCTGCTAGTACCAATGTAGGAGATTTCCATGCCTTGGCCACTGTTTGTTTTGCAGCCGTTATTAATTGGATCATAAGTTTGAATTGAGAGAGCGTTAACCATTCCTGTTTTAGATTAAGTAAAGTTATATATGGATCTGGTTGTATTATTTTTTTAAATATTTTAAATGCAATCACGAAGACTTCCTTCCAGAAGGTTTGGATTACTGGGCACGTCCACCATATGTGTAAATGTGTGCCTATTTCTGGGCATCCTCGAAAACAAAGAGCTGAGGTATTAGGTGAATATTTTGCCACTCTAGCGGGTACAAGGTACCAGCGAGTTAGGACTTTATAATTTGTCTCCAGTGCTAAGATGTTGGGTGAAGATGACTTAGATGTGAGCCATATGTTAGACCAGTCCGTGTCTTCTAAAGTTCGTCCCAGGTCCTCCTCCCACCTCTGAACGTAAGAGGGTCTATTAAGATTTACTACTCCATATAATTGATTATAAAGTGATGAAATTGTACCTTTACCAAATGGATCTTTTGTACAGATTGATTCAAAAATGAATAATTGGGATAATGGTGTATCCCCCTTTAGGAATGGTGTATAGAAATTTTTGATTTGGAGATATCTAAATATCTCAGAGTTTGGTAGATCATATTTTTCTCTAAGCGATGGGAATGAAAGGAATGATTTAGATGCTATGAAGTCATTTAGTGTCTGAATGCCTGATGTTGTCCAAGCTTTAAAAGAATTTGGGTAGATCCATGCCGGAGAAAAGGCGGGATTTCTGATAAAAGAAAGGAGAGGATTGTGTGGAGATTGTAACTGATAATTGGTTTTTAGTTTATCCCAGAGAGATAAGAAGTGTTTAGTTATGGGATTATGAATTTTAAAGCGGTCTTTAGGATCAAGCCATAACAAGTTTGATATTAATAGAGGGTCATTTTCTGAAGCCTCTATAAATACCCATAATGGGATTTCCTGTTTTGCATGGTATTTGGACAGACTGGCCAAATGTGCTGCTCTGTAGTAGTTAGTAAAATTAGGGTATCCCAGGCCTCCTTTATTTTTGGGAAGATGTAGTGTGTGTATAGGTATACGTGGTTTAGAAGAGCCCCATATAAACGAAGTTGCTCTTTTTTGTACTATTCTCAAAAAATAGGAAGGAATTGGAATAGGGAGGACTCTGAATAGATAAAGCAATTTGGGTAGAATAGTCATTTTGATTGCATTAATCTTCCCTATCCAGGATAAAGGAAGTTGCCACCATTGTTTTATTAGATTTGTGATCTGTCTTAATACAGGAGGATAATTGGTTGAGAATAAGTCAGAATGAGATGCTGTTAAATGAATTCCAAGATATGGGATTGATTTTTCTGCCCATGTGAATGGGAGTGCAGCCCTAGTCAGGATCAATTCCATGTTTGTGAGCGAAATATTAAGCACTAGGCATTTCTTAGGATTAATCATAAGGGCGGATAGGGCTGCAAATCCATCAAGAGCTGGTATTAAGTTAGGACCAGAGACCTGTGGTGATGATAGAAAAAGTAATATATCGTCTGCAAATATACATAATTTGTGTGTAATACCTCCTACTTCAATGCCAGTTATAGTTTGGTTTGTTCTGATGTATTGGGCCATGGGTTCGAGTATAAGGGCAAATAATAAGGGAGATAATGGGCAACCCTGTCAGGTACCTCTTTCGATATTAAAGGCATCAGATTTGTATCCAGCATATTTTATATAGGCTTTGGGTTTATTATATAATGCTTTGATCCATGTTAAAAAGTGGGGTCCAAAACCCCATTTTTGTAATGAATATTGCATATATTGCCAGGATACTGTGTCAAATGGCCTCTTAATATCGAGAGATAGAAAACATAAAGGGATTTTCCGTTTTTTAGCAATATGTGCCAATAACACTGCCCTGCGTATATTATCGCCTGCCTGTCTTTTTGGCATGAAGCCTACTTGATCTCTATGTATTAATTTTCCTATAATGCTATTGAGGCGTTTTGCTATTATTTTTGCTAATAATTTAATATCAATGTTTAACAGAGAGATAGGCCGATAATTCACACAGGAAGTATCATCAGAAAGGGGTTTTGGGATCATACAAACAATTGCCATTAGTGTTTCTTGCCGAAAAGAATGTCCTTCTAGAAGTTTGTTAAAAGTTTCAGTGAGAATGGGAGAGAGTATTTCTGAGAAAGACTAATGCCCCGTACACACGGTCGGACTTTGTTCGGACATTCTGACAACAAAATCCTCTGATTTTTTCCGACGGATGTTGGCTCAAACTTGTTTTGCCTACACACGGTCGCACAAAGTTGTCGGAATTTCCGATCGCCAACAACGCGGTGACGTCAAGCACGTACGACGAGACTAGAAAAGGCCAGTTCAGAACCAAGCGAGGCACCCTTTGGGCTCCTTTTGCTAATCTCGTGTTAGTAAAAGTTTGGTGAGAGACGATTCGCGCTTTTTCAGACTCGTGGCTTTCAGATCGTTTTCTGCCGTTCAGTTTGTGCTTGTGGGTTTGTATTTGCTCTTCAGTGCGTGCAGTCAGTTCGTATCGGAGTTTTCTGTGCGATCTTGTCCGCTCTTTGCTGTTTTTCAGGTCGCTCTTCACAGGCCTTACTGTTCTTCAGTGTGTTCTGTTACTTCGTTCTGAGCAGCCGACCGTTTTCTAGCCTTGTTTCGTATGCGTACTCCTCGTACAGTTCGTGCTGTGCGGGGGCTTGGTGTTGGGGTCCTGACCTTGACACAAGTCCAGTCCATGAACAGGGCGAGGAGGAGTTCATGGACCAAGAATTGGTTGCTTCAGCGTGACCAGTTCTGTCATATGCCTTTGCTCCGTGAGATCCGTGAGAATAATCCTGGTGATTTCAGGAATTTTCTCAGGATGACGGACCCCGTATTTCACCGTTTGTTGGCTTCGCTGACCCCCTATATCAGCAGGCAGGATACCTGCATGAGGCAAGCCATCACTCCGGAGCAGAGGTTGGTCGCTACCTTGCGGTATTTGGCGACAGGGAGAAGCCTGCAGGACCTCAAGTTCTCGACAGGCATCTCCCCCCAGGCTCTTCTTTGTGGACATTTACTGCTTGTGTTTGTTTTAGCTGACCCTGACAGAAATGTGTGGAGTCCAGAAAATGTTGTGATTGTGTAACCTTATACAAAGCACTGTTGGCTGTTATTTACTAAATGCAAAGACACTTTTCACTACAAGTGCACTTGCAACTGAACTGAAACTGCACTTGTAGTGCAAAGTGGATTTGCCCTTAGGAAATTACCCCCATTTTCTCATCAAACAACAATTACATCACCACAAAAGTGTTGTAGCGTTGAGACAATAATCCACACATTCTTGATGAACAATCTTTTTAATACCAGCACAATCACATGTGCATTTACCAAAGGTTTTTCTGACAAACCAACATGTTTGTTGTCTAACAATTTTTGTGGTGTCATTATCCAAAATCAAAATGTGCATTTTATAGAAAACAGGCCTGTGTAAAACCCACAAGAAAGACACTAATCTTGATCTTACAAAGTTCACATTTGGTAGAACTTGAAGGCAATATCAGACATGAGTATTTAGGAACTGTGTTTGATATTGCGTTCAGATGGGGGGAAATCACCCCTGGAAAAGCCAAATTTGAAAGATGCACACAAATTTCCCAATGTCAACATGTGCTAGCTGCCATCACGGGGGATCAAGGGATGTGTTTTGGGGGAGAAAGCCCTTCCTCACCGCTACTTTATTATTGAGGAAGGGGTTGCACCCCCAAAACGCGTCCATTGATCTCCCGTGATGGCAGATAGCACATGTTGACACACTGTGTGCATCCTCCAAATTTGGCTTTGGGAAAAATCACAAAAACATTTCGCACATTGTAGCAGACAAAAGAAGAAAGTGATTTTGAGGGGCTTTAAACTCGCCCCAAAACATCAATGATGTTTTTATATTTTGGAATAACATCATTGATGTTTTGCTTGATGTTTTCCAATTGTAAATTACACCCCATGATCTCCCTGATCAGGATCTGGGCACTTTCGGATGTGAAAGGATCTTCATCCACAACCTCACGATCACCTAAAAAGAAAGGAAACCCAAAATAAATTAGGTCTAAAAAAAATGCCGCCATCCATCTCTTATCTGAGCCTGTGGTCGCAGACACTCACCTGTTGTGGTGACTAGTTCCACCACGTCTTCTTCCTCCTGCTCATCTTGTCTTGGGTGGATTTCCCCTTCTTCCATAGATGGGGGGTCTGTGGTCTCCCCGGATGAGGGGTGTCCTCCGAGTCTTTTCTCCCCTATGTAAAACAAAAAGGTATAATTAGCACACAGATATTTGATGGCAGAACTCTAAAGATGAAACATTGCTTGGAAGTGGGGTACAATTGTCTATTTTAGCAGAGTTCCAAGATGTAGCTTTTTTAGTGTCCTTTGTCAAGCTGCAATACTTTACCTGTTTTGTACAAGCTTCACAGATGTAGCCCCCCTATAGTATACACTGGAGCACCTGTGTGGCCCCCCTAATAAAAAGGGTGTTCTGGGGTCCCACACTAGTGCTCCAGTGTCCAGATGTGAAAACAGCTGCTCAGTGTCCTCTCCTTACACACAATCTAGTTTGCATTTCATTCTAGTAACAAAGCCATCTACACAACCCAATTCTTTGAAGACAAGTATAGGGCCTCAAAATGGTGGCCAAATGCATATGGGCTAAACAATGGTATTTTATAGTCCGAAAAAAAAATGTGTGATTCGAACGAATAATGTGCCCATGAACATGAAAGTTGCCATTTTAAACTGTACAACAGTTGCTAAAAGCACATGGAGCAGCACAAACGTAATAAACACAAGAACAATAGGAACACAGCACAACTACTTACTTTTTTGCAGCACTCTCCGGATCTTTCTGTACTGCTCATGTTCTCGTAATTTCAGGTCCAACCACCGCTTCCTGAGCTGATCTTTCGATCGTCGTACCCCGAATTTCCGGTGCAGACTCCTGACCACATTCGCCATGATCTTGGCCTTTCGGACATTGGGGTTGGGGTAAGGCCCATACTTTCCATCATAGTCGGCCTTCTTTAGGATGTTCACCATTTCCAACATCTCCCCAAAGGACATATTTGAGTCCTTTAATCTCCTTCTGGATCGGGACGTTTCAGGCTCCGGCCTTTCCTCCTCCTCCTCCTCCTCGTTGCTGTAATTAGCATGATCCTGCTGTCTATCCGCCATGTGCTCTTCCTCCACTGCGCCGAACAAAAAGGGGCGGGGGAATAGAATAGAAAGAACGTCAGGGGCGGGCGGAGTTATACGCATGCGCAGTGTGTATAAATCGTAACGCGCGCGTCTTACGTACGATCTGTGAGCGGAGGAAGGAGCATCGGAGATGCCGATCGTGCTAACGAAGGTAGGATCTAAACTTGGGTCTATACTGCTTCGAAATTGAAGCCTATATTGTAACAAGATTAGGGGAGTTTGGCCTGACATTAGGGTTTGTCTTGTGTTGTGCCTTGCAGAGAAAATGGATAGGTTCAACGACCACAATTTCCTGCCCCTGTTTATTGACAAGTACAGAGAGCTGCCCTGTCTGTGGCAGGTCAGACACCCCCACTATAACCACAAACAGAAGAGGCAGGCAGCGCTGGAGAAACTGCTGGAGTTGGTGAAGCCGGTGGTCCCCACAGCAACCATCCCTTATTTAAAAGCTAAAATTGGTGGCCTGAGGAGCACATATCTTAGGGAGCGCAAGAAGGTCACAGATTCCCAGAGGTCCGGAGCTGCAGCAGATGACGTTTATGTCCCCAGGCTGTGGTACTATGAGAGACTGCGATTTCTGTCAGACCACACTGAAGTCAGGGAATCCCTCTCCACTCTTCCTTCCACTCTTCCTTCCACCCCAGCTGAGGCTTCTGATGTCCAACCTGGGCCTTCCAGCCAGGAAGAAGTGGAGGAGCCCAGCTGGAGTCAGGTATAGCATTCTTCTACAGATTTCTGGGCAATAAATAAATGATGTTTACTAGATGTTATTATTGATCACTAATTGCTGCTTGAAAGTGTTTTACATATCAATAGACAGTAGTGGGCACCCAAAATTGGGACAAGAATGCAAAATGCTGGGCTCAGAAGGATAGTCTGTTATATTTGTTAACATTGAATTTGCAGCAGTCAGGAGGTGAATATTGTGTGTGATTGATGAAAACAATACTAAAACTATGTCCCTTTTTCATACACAGGAAGACCTCAGCCAGGAGGAGGCTGTGAAATGTGGCAGTCAGGAGGAGGCGGGGATTAGTGGCAGCCAGGAGGAGGCGGGGCTAAGTGTCAGCCAAGAGAAGCCTGGGACAAGTCGCAGCCTGACTGAGTCTCAGGTTCCTCCCCTCCGCCTGCCATATAAAAGGGCCAGGAAGTCCACTCCCAGTCCTGTGCAGGATTCAGCGTACAGGCTGATCCAGGAGGCTTCAGCGTCCCTCAGAGCCTTCCCCAGTCCTGAAGAGGCCTTTGCCTGCATGGCTGCCACCAAATTGCAGGGCATGCAGGAGGGCCAACGCAAGATTTCTGAGGACCTGATTTATAAAGTCCTTCGTAAGGGGGAGAGTGGGGAACTCACACCCAAGACGGATGTCATTGAGATGGACCATCCTCCTCCTCCTCCTCCTCCTCCTCCTGCTGCCACAACTCCACCACCACAGCCAAAGGCTGGAAGGAAGCGTGGAAGGAAGACCAGAGAGTGATGGCCCTGGGTTCAGTCTGGTCTGACAGAAGATGCAGTCTCTCGTATGACCACAGCCTGGGGACACAGATGTCATCTGCTGCTTTCCGGATCTCTGGGACTTCTGGACCAGACTGCCCTCCCTTAGATAAGGACTCCTCAGGCCACCAATTTTGCTTTTAAATAATTGATGTCTGCCCTGGGAGTCCAAGGCTTCGCCCACTTCTGCAGTTTCTCCAGCGTTGCCTCCCTCTTTGTTTATAGTTGTGACCCCTTAATAAAATATTTTTAGGTAAATTCTACTCTCCTGTGTGTGTTTTCATCCAAAAAGGACAGTTTGTTGGTGAGTATTCAGGTACATTTCTAAAGTACAATGTGAAATTAACGAGGGACAACAACACCAAACAATCTCCTCCTACAGATTAAATAGAACAACATATCAATGGTGTTGTGGGAACTTGTCACAAAAAACACACAAACATTTTCGGGAGTACAAATCAAAATCACCAAAAAAAAATAAAATAAAAAGAGAAACACAAAAAAAGATTCTACATTAAAGTAAAAAAAAAAAAAAAAAAAATATGTTGTCAGATGTGAGAAATCAAAATATATTGAGGGAATCCCGATAAATAGTAACGAAAAAAGTTTGTGAGAAGTGTGTGTGAATATGAGCATCAAAACGACTTAATTCTTGTCACATTATAAAGAAAAAGAGAGTGCGCTGTATTAAACCATTTTTTACATTGCAGCGTGACGAAAGTGCTGTATCCATTGCGAACGCTAAGTTTACCAGAACGAGCTGTCCCGTGTCGGAATTTCTTCTGAGCATGCGTGGCACTTTGTGCGTCGGAACAGGCCACACACGGTCGGAATTGACGCGATCGGATTTTGTTGTCGGAAAATTTTATCTCCTGCTGTCCAACTTTGTGTGTCGGAAAATCCGATGGAAAATGTCCGATGGTGCCCACACACAGTCGGAATTTCCGACAACACGCTCCGATCGGACAATGTCCATCGGAAAATCTGACCGTGTGTACGGGGCATAATAGTATAAAGCCGAGTAGCCATCTGGGCCTGGTCTTTTGTTAAGTTTTAGGTCTTTTATAGCGTTAGCAACTTCATCTATAGTTATAAGCTCATCCAAACTGCTTTTTTGATTCTGAGACAACTCAAGTAAGGTTATTTTTGAGAAGAAGAATTCAGCCTCTGTAGGATTAAATTGATTGTTTGTCTTGTATAAAGTTGCGAGATGTGAGTGAAATTTATGGACTATTTTAACTGGATTACAAGTATAAACATTTTTTGATAATTTCAAACGTATTGGTTTGAAAGATTTGTTAGTTGAATTTAATGCCCGAGCCAAATATGTACCTGGTTTGTTTGTATTCATGTAGAAATTGTGTTTGAAGCGTTTGAGGGATTTATCAACTGACTCAGTGAGAAATAGATCGTATTCCAATCTAGATTTTTCCAGATGAGATTTTGTACTCTGAGATGGATTATCTTGGAATGATATGTAGGCTGCATTAAAATTGAGTTCTAGTTTTTTTGCTAGATTTTTGCGTTCCCGTTTAAATAGTGCCATTTGTCTTTGTATTGTACCACGCAAGACAGGCTTATGAGCTTCCCACAGTGTTATTGGGGAAATGTCTGTTGTATTATTAATTCATATGTATTCCTTTAAAGCTTGTTCAATGGCCATCTGATGTAGTGGGTGTTTGAGCATTATGTCCGGTAAGTACCACGTTGGGTCATGCGCTTTTGGTATGGCTGAGGCTATAGTAGTGTATACTGCATTATGGTCAGACCATGGAATCGGAATTATATCTGATGCAATAATTTCTGGTATCATTCCTATTGTTAGAAAAATATGATCTATTCTGGTGAAGGTTTGATGAGGGTGCGAGAAATAAGTGAATTTCTTTTTCATTGGGTTACTTTCTCTCCACGAATCTACCAGATTGTATTTGGAAAGAAGTTGAGAAAAAGGTAATCTAGAGGTTATTTTGGATGGTGTAAAAGGTGATTTATCTAGAAATGGGAGGAGGACCTGGTTCGAATCCCCGCACATTATCACTGTTCCTATTTTGTGTGTATTAATCACTTGTAATATATGTGAGAGGAATGTTGTAGGTTGTTTGTTAGGAGCGTAGTAGGAAATCACTGTGATTGCTGTATCCATTATATAACCCATGAGTATCAGGTATCTACCTTCTGGGTCTTTAATTTCTGATGATAAGGTGAATGGTGTGGATCGGTGAAATGCAATTAGAGTTCCTCTTTGTTTGGTACAGGCAGAAGTCGTGTAAATTTGTTGATAAAAAGGAGAAATATATTTTGGAGTAGAATCTTTGGTGAAGTGTGGTTCTTGGAGGCATACTATGTGAGCCTTCTTGTTATGGAAAGTACGGAAGGCTTTGGTCCTTTTTTGAGGGACATTTATTCCCTGAACATTCATTTGTAATGCAGAGCTGACTGCGCAGATCAACCTGTGTGGACTGAAGAGATGAAAAGATAGAAAAGAAACCAGTGAATTCTGGAGTAAAGAGTAAACAAAAAACATATGAGATAAGATGATACATTGTATAAATTATTTTTTGCAAGTAATCACAATTTACCCGTGAAAGAGAATAAATATCTCTCTCAGGGGAATAAGTGCCTTCGTCACACTCCCACATAATATGGTTGGCAGAATGAGGAGGGCTAATGGGGGTACACGGATCTTCCGCTTACAGGAGAGAAGTGCTATGTCAAAAGACATCAAAATGATGATTCATTAATTGGAGTGCAGAATATAGTTTTTGTTGAAATTATTTATTCCAGGGTGGTTGTATATGGTTAGTCTTGCCCTAGGCTAAATAATTCAGTTAGAAAGGTACTGTTAATAACTTTGGTATTGATGAAGATAGTTTGAATTATTTTGGGATTTTAACCCTTTTAGAGTAAACAATTACATATTTTATTCATATGCACCTGTTTAGATATGTTAACTCATAAAATTGAGGTTGTATTGTTTCAGATTAGAATAAACAAAAACATAGTTCTAGGAACTAGTTAGGTAATAATATATTTGTTTTAAGAAAAGAAAGAAAAAGCTTCCATTACTTCTGGATTATTGAACATGTTTGTCCTAAAAAGTAATAAATCTATTGTTATTACCTGAAAATATATAACTGAACAAGAATTTCCTTATTTCACTTATATATTCTAAGGCTATATGAATCAGAAGTAATAAGAAATATAACTGGAATGTAATATGATCCCACACAGTGTGTGACTATCAGAATGCAGTTACATTCAGTTATAAATACAGGTTTTTTATAGAGAACCATCTCTTAGTATAATAAATGAAGAGATATCAGGAATTAGGATGTCAGTCCATTGAATCTTCTTGGTCCATGGATGATGTGGCATAACGGCCTCTTTTGTGAAAATGATGATTTCCATTTTGTTCTGAAATTTTCTGGGTGCTGCCTGAAGGTGAAGATGATGCCATTCTTCTGCGTGTGGGAGAGTTGCTGCTTGTGGGTTCTGTCAGATTTCATTTTAAAAGGGTTTGTTGTAGTTCATCTGCTGATCTGCTTCTGTAAATTGTACCTTGGTAGTTAAATCTGACTGAAAAGGGGAAGCCCCATTGATACATAATGTTGTGGCGTTGCAGTTCCATTAGTTGGGGTTTCATGGATCTTTTAGTAATAGTAAGTTGGGATAGGTCAGCAAAAATTTGATAATTGTGTCCTTGAAAATTAAGTTCCTTTTTTTCTCTTGCAGCAATTAGTATTTGTTCTTTTGTTCTGTAATAATGAAATTTTGTGATTATATCACGTGGGGGTCCATCTTTCTTTTTGGCTGTGAGGGCTCTGTGTACTCTGTCCAGTTCTAAACGTTCAATAGGGATATCTGGCTTTAGTTCTTGTAATAGAGCAGTAATAGTAGATTGCAGGTCTGTCACAGTTTCAGGTATTCCCCTTATGCGCAAGTTTGAACGTCTGGCTCTATTTTCGTAATCTTCGAGCTTAGTTTGAAGTATTAAATTCTCTTCTTTTAATTGTTCCAATTCTGTTATATTTTTTTGGGTTGTAATTTCAATTTCATCCATTTTTATTTCTAAGGTTGCGGTGCGGTTTCCCAGCTCTTATTTCTTTGGTTAGGCTTTTTGTTATTTGGTCTGAGGTTTGTTTTAAAGCCTTATGAAGCATCTTTTCAAATTGTAATAATATTACTGGGGATGCTGAGGAGGCTTGTGGAGAAGTTTGTGAGAGGATTTGTTCTGTATCTGACTCAAATGGAGAGTCTTGCTGTGACATTTTCTGTCTGTGAGAGCGCCCTGATGCTGTATATTGTGAGGTGACTGGAGCTGCTTTAGTTGCAGTGAGTGCCTGTGAGCTCTTTGTGAGGTGATTTTTATTTCTGCCACGGCTTCCTCCCAGTACCATATTTCCTGCCCAAACTTTCACAGTTTGTTCCCTGGGGCAAAAAGGTTCAAATGGATACCTTTTGAGCCTGCAGGCTCCGCTTTGTCCTTCTCTTCTCTCCTCAGCGGTGCGGAGCTCTAACAATGCATGTCTGCTCCGCTAGACTCCGCCCATGCACTCCCAATACTTTTTTTAAAGCCAGCAATGAAATGTTATCTATCAGCCATTTAAACTGTATAACTGTCCTCCCAAAATGCATACCAGACCCTTTGGGTTTTAAATGGATATTAATGTGGTACCCCACACAAATAACGTGCATGAGATCCCACAAGAGGTCCAAACTAGACTTTTTGAATCTGGCACAGATTATAATGGGAACTCCATGCAAAAAACAATATAAACAAGAAAATGTGTGACGTCCCCCTAAAAATCGATGCCAGGCCTTTGATTTTAACATACAGCCTGGCTGACTAGAAAAGGGGGGACAAGCGTGTGCCCCCCCAAACTATACCAGGCTACATGCCCTCAACAATGGGAGGGTACCTTGCAAAGGAACACCCTTGCAAAGCACCTTGTTCAATACTAGATATTGGCCCCTGCCAATGTGAATGAGTAAGGGGTACATAGTACCCCTACTTATTCACAAACAAATAAAAAGTAAAAACACAAACGCAATTTGTTTTAATAATAAAAACCCCACAAATGTCTCCCGATGTACATCCAAAAGTGAATAATTATATAAAATTCTGTTGCTCCTCCTTATATATTCCTAGTGCTTTACAATTCTGAATAGCTAAAAATGAATGTCACATATAAAGTGCATATAGTGCAAACAAATCATGACCTTCAATTACATACATAACATAACAAAATAAATGTACTCATATCTTCCACATTGATATATAAAGTCTCTATGTATTGTGAAGTAAATCAAAGTTTTGTGACAAAAAACTGTATTCATCCAGTGACAAAAACAATCCTCCAGTGTAATCTTCTATAGACAATAGTGATTCCCACCCTCGTTTCTCCTTTGCTCTCACATCCCGAGTTGGACCTGCTAAAAAGCAAGATGTGAAACCACTTTCCTCTTTGGTAGGGGGTGCCTTAAATGCTGTTCCAACTTTGGATGCTCCTAGAACGTTTCCTTTTTCCTCCCTGGGGTGTACACATATAAGGGGTGTTTGGCCCTTTAAAAATACGTGTGTCCATCCTGTAGTGGCACAAATTTTTGTGACCACTTTTAAAGATCAATAAAAGAATGCAATGTGTCCTTCCTTATGTACATCCACCATCAATTTTGTCATCCAACAATTTAGATCCATGTCAATCACAATGCTCACATCATTTTGGGGGCTGGTGATGCCACTGGAATGGATAAATGTTTAAACGTTCATCCAAATGCCTAAACAGCCAAAGTTCAGTCCGAACTTGTGTTCAGACCAAACTTCGAGCTCAGAAGCCTAACTAGAATCTTCAGGGCCCTGGTGCAAAAAAACCATGAAGGGCCCCCGACCTCTGGCCTGGGCCATTTCCTCAAGCCCAGAGCCCTTCCCACGACCCTTTATGGACCCACAGCCAATCCCTTTCACATGTTGTGCAGTCCTGCAGTCTTGGGCCCCACCATGGTGGCGGAAGGCCAGGACCCAGTCGGAAGTAAGACCTTTGAAACCCTGGTAGTTCCGCCAGTGGTGTCAGTGTGGACTGTGAATAGGCATATGGAAAAATGCAGCGCATGTACAAATGAATATAGGTCTTTAAAATGGTGAAACAGTCAAGAAATAACTAATTGACCACAGGTGCCTTGAAACACAAACGTCCATAGATGGATGTAAATGTCCAACCGCACAGGAGGTATAAGTACTCCAAGGGGTGGTGATGGTCTGATGGTTGTCAGAAAACACCTGGCATCATACAGCAACTTCCCAACCGAGAAACCGGGTCCCAATGGGTCATTCAGAGAAAGTGCAAAAAAGCCTCTTACCAGATCCTGTGGATTCCCATGTCAGCGACAGGGAATCGCATGCGCAGTTTGTCACAAATGACGTGGAATGGGAGCTCAGGAATCGCCAATCTCTTGGATTGTGGTCTGTATGGATCTCGGCCGGCAACCGGATGGGTCCTCACAACGAACCGTCCTCACACCGAACCGTCCCAGCATGCATCAGAAGTTTCACAAACGGTCCCCCAAAAGGAGCAGTTGGAGGGACTGGATCTCATGCGGTAAATGTGGAAACAAAAAGAATGTGCCTCCACATGGTGCAGATAAAAAAGGGTGTTTTTATTGACAAAAACGACCATACACAAATAAAAGCGTGATCACGGTGGATAAAAACAAATGGGCAACAAAGAGAGTGGTGTATGTACCCGACGCGTTTCGACCTAGGGGTCTTCAACAGGGGCATAGCTATGCCCCTGTTGAAGACCCCTAGGTCGAAACGCGTCGGGTACATACACCACTCTCTTTGTTGCCCATTTGTTTTTATCCACCGTGATCACGCTTTTATTTGTGTATGGTCGTTTTTGTCAATAAAAACACCCTTTTTTATCTGCACCATGTGAAGGCACATTCTTTTTGTTTCCACATTTACCGCATGAGATCCAGTCCCTCCAACTGCTCCTTTCGGGGGACCGTTTGTGAAACTTCTGATGCATGCTGGGACGGTTCGGTGTGAGGACGGTTCGTTGTGAGGACCCATCCAGTTGCCGGCCGAGATCCATACAGACCACAATCCAAGAGATTGGCGATTCCTGAGCTCCCATTCCACGTCATTTGTGACAAACTGCGCATGCGATTCCCTGTCGCTGACATGGGAATCCACAGGATCTGGTAAGAGGCTTTTTTGCACTTTCTCTGAATGACCCATTGGGACCCGGTTTCTCGGTTGGGAAGTCGCTGTATGATGCCAGGTGTTTTCTGACAACCATCAGACCATCACCACCCCTTGGAGTACTTATACCTCCTGTGCGGTTGGACATTTACATCCATCTATGGACGTTTGTGTTTCAAGGCACCTGTGGTCAATTAGTTATTTCTTGACTGTTTCACCATTTTAAAGACCTATATTCATTTGTACATGCGCTGCATTTTTCCATATGCCTATTTTGTTGTTTTTGTCAAACTGTATGCAGCAGCTTTCATTCATTTTACTGGTTAGCGCGGTGTTTTCTATTTACCCCTGGACTGTGAATAGTGTCAGTCTGTAGGGCAGTGGACGTGGTCAGTAGGGCAGTGGAAGTGGTCAGTAGAGCAGTGGATGTAGTCAGTGGGGCAATGGACTTGGTCAGTAGAGCAGTGGATGTGGTCAACAGAGCAGTGGACATGGTCAGTAGAGCAGTGGACATGGTCAGTAGGGCAGTGGACATGGTCAGTAGAGCAGTGGACATGGTAAGTAGGGCAGTGGACATGGTCAGTAGGGCAGTGGATATGGTCAGTAGAGCAGTGGACAAGGTCAGTAGAACAGTGGACATGGTCAGTAGGGCAGTAGACATGGTCAGTAGAGCAGTGGACATGGTCAGTAGAGCAGTGGACACGGTCAGTATGGCAGGGGACATGGTCATTAAGGCAGTAGAGCAGTGGACATGGTCAGTAGGGCAGTGAACATGGTCAGTAGAGCAGTGGACATGGTCAGTAGGGCAGTGGGCATGGTCAGTAGAGCAGTGGACATGGTCAGTAGGGCAGTGGACATGGTCAGTAGAGTAGTGGACATGGTCAGTAGAGCAGTGGACATGGTCAGTAGGGCAGTGGACATGGTCAGTAGAGCAGTGGACATGGTCAGTAGAGCAGTGAACATTGTCAGTAGGGCAGTGGATATGGTCAGTAGGGCAGTGGATGTGGTCAGTAGGGCAGTGGACATGGTCAGTAGGGCAGTGGATATGGTCAGTAGAGCAGTGGACATGGTCAGTAGAACAGTGGACAAGGTCAGTAGGGCAGTAAACATGGTCAGTAGGGCAGTGGACATGGTCATTAGGGCAGTAGAGCAGTGGACATGGTCAGTAGGGCAGTGAACATGGTCAGTAGGGAAGTGGGCGGGGTCAGTAGGGCAGTGGACATGGTCAGTAGGGCAGTGTATGTGGTCAATAGGGGCAGTGGATGGGGTTATTAGCACTGTGGACAGGGTCAGTAAGGCAGTGGACGTGGTCAGTAGGGCAGTGGACATGGTCAGTAGGGCAGGGGACGTGGTCAGTAGAGCAATGGATATGGTCGGTAAAGCAGTGGACATGGTCAGTAGGGCAGTGGACAGGGCAGTAACACAGTGGACGGGGTCAGTAGCGCAGTGGACGGGGTCAGTAGCACAGTGGAAAAACAAGGTGCGCCAAAAAATGTTCTGACATCACTTTTGATGCATCTCTGAGTGTGTTCCATGCTAGTTCTGAGATGACAAGACAGATGTCCGACCAATTGTTCCTCTCCTCTTCCCACATGTTAACATCTACACACCACCATCCACCGGGGACCCGCTGAGTGACCACAGTATTATACTTTGATATGGGTATTGATCTATATATTAGTGTGAGTAGCCATGTGGCTGATTTTAATTAAATATACCATTCGTTGCATCTTTTGCTGCACTTATGCCGCGTACACACGGTCGGACTTTTCGTCTACAAAAGCCCGATGGACGCCGACGGACCAAAGCCAGCGGACAATCCGATCGTGTGTGGGCTTCCCTGGACTTTCGATGGACTTTTCCAGCCACAAATCTGACGGACTTTAGATTTGGAACATTCTTCAAATCTTTACGTCGTAACCCCGCCGGACCCAGAAATCCGCTCGTCTGTATGCTAGTCCGACGGACAAAAACCCACGCTAGGGCAGCTATTGGCTACTGGATATCAACTTCCCTATTTTAGTCCTGTGTATGTCATCACGTATGAATCCGTCGGTCTTTTGTGTGATCATATGTAGGCAAGTCCGTTTGTTAGAAAGTCTGCCGCAAGTCCGCCGCAAGTCCGCCAAAAGTCAGTCGAAAGTCTGTCGGACGGGCTGTTGGACTTTTGTAGCCGAAAAGTCCGACCGTGTGTACGCGGCATTAGTTTTTAGGGCACTTTGTTTTTCTCCCATTATTCTTCCAGAGACTGCTTCACTCTCAAGGGAGCTGCCACTAATGCTGTATACGTATACTTCCTGGACTTTATAGACTTTTAGTTGTGTTATTAGTGTGTTTCAGTACTCTCTCGTGCGCCATTCTGTTTTTGACGTGATCAATAAGGCAATGGGTGGGGGCAGTAGTTTTACATTTTTGTTATTTAATTTTTTTATTATTTTTTACAATTACATTTTATTTTGCAATTTTATTTTTTATAGTTTTTTTTACAAGCTTTGATGGGAGGGAAACAGTGCAGGGCAGTGTGGGGGGACAGCATGAAGGGAGGGGGGCAGTGAAGGGCAGTATGGGGGGACAGCATGATGGGGGGTAGTGGAGGGCAGTATGGGGGGACAGCATGACAGAGGAGGGCAGTATAGAAGTGACAGTCAGTAGGACACCTGGAACACTACTCGCTGGGCAGTGTATTCTTCTACACTCTGCTGTGACAGAATGTTTGTTGCTTACCAGGAGTGGCCTCAGGGCAGGGAGCATTTCTCCTACCGTTCCAGTTCCAGGAACAGCCTTAAAGGAAAAAAGCGGGAGCCGGAGTCGGGGGCGGAGTTGGGGGTCCTAGGTACGGATGACTGCTTGCCTCTTAACTCTACACTCTGGGTGCAGCTAGCACCAGGCTGGAGTGGCATATAGGAGAATCAATCCTGCTCTGGCAGCTGCTGAAAGCTGTGCAGGAGCCAGGAGGAGAATAGAGGAGATTAGTTCAGGCACAAGTGTAGACAAACCTGACAGGGGGGCCGCATGAGCCCCCTGCAGCCTGGGGCCGGGTCGCGATAGCGACCCTTGCAACCCATATAGTTACACCCCTGTTTGAGCTCATCCCTACTGAGAAATACCCCAAAAGTTCTAGAACTGTGACACCCTTCCAAGTCTTGAGCTGCTGTTGGCATTGTGAGGTTGAAGATGTAAGGATGTTTTTACGTTAGTGTTCTGAAGAGAAGATAGTTTCTCCTTGCTGCTAGAAGCATTGTTCTTTTACCTTTTGGGAACAATAATGATAGTTTTTGTTCCTATACAGTTGAGTTGGTGATCCTTGACCACCTGAACGTTACATTTGGTGCTCAAAAGACACGGAAATGCTGGAAATGCTGAAATATAAAATTTAAAGGGACAGTGTTCCTTGTGCATGATGTGGTCTAAAATCCACAGAAAAAGAGATGGAAGAACTGGTCAAGCAGCTGGTGCTGGCCAATTTGCAGATGCAGACCTGATAAGAAACAGCAGCAAGCTCTGGTGCAACAGGAACAGGCAACTGCATTCCACTAGAAGAGTACCCTCTTTTGGCAGCTCAGCTTGTTGCTCAGTGAGAATTCACTCAAATACAAATGACCACCGTGCAGGGGTTATACTACAAATAAAAAAAATCTCCCAAGTGACTATAAAGACAATGTCATAGATATAATTTTTAAAAGGCAGATACCAAGCTTTATTACAAACATAGTAAAAAAACAATAGGTCAATAAAAATGACACCAAAAAATTGTAAGTTGTGACATAAAGGTACAACACATTACGATGCATAGTTAGGGATACCCTTCCTAACCAAAATATACCAGGAGAATCTACCAACATCCATTGAACTTGGTCAGTCAAGGTATGATCAGTTCATCAGGACAAATCCCGATGCATATCAGAAAAGAGTTTTTTCAGGAGAAGAGTGGGGTATGCCATAACTATAATATAATTATAGCAATTAAAACACTGTACATATTATGATAAAAGTTACAAATTGTTAACATCTCAGACAGAGGCGGCTCTTTAATTAGGCAAATTAGGCAATTGCCTTAGGCCTCGCCCCCTTAAGGGCCTCGCGGGCCGCGGCTGCCTAATTTGCCTGACATTCTGACAAGATGGATGGGACATTCTGACAAGCCGGCAGTGTGGGGTGAGCAAGCCGAGCGCTGCACAACTGACGCCGCCGCCGCCGCCTGTGTGAGCTGATGACTCTGAGCCTGGCTCCGCAGACGGCTCTCGGCTCAGTCGGCTCAGGCTGCAGCATCCTCCAATAGCATGCTCCACCGCCGCGGCGCCATCCTTTTAGCCTGTCCCCCCTAGTGCATGGCGGTGGGAGTTGTAGTTTTTCACAGCACAGAACAGACTTGGCCCTCTGGTGCCTGTGCTGTGCAGAGACTACAACTCCCAGATTGCACTGCAGCCTGCAGGGAGCTTGAAGAAACATCACTCACCTGTCCAGAGTCCAGCTTCTCATGCTGCCTTCAGAAGGATAGGGGACCGAGGAGCAGGTATAGTGTATTGTACACTCACATGTCACATCTCTACTAAATGCTGTCTGTACATTACCCTGTCTTCTATGGTCTCATGGTCATGGTCTTTACCCTGTCTGCAGTCCCCAGCACCCTGTCTGTCCCCAGTACCCTGTCTATCCCTAGTACCCTGTCTGTCCCCAGTACCCTGTCTGTCCCCAGTACCCTGTCTGTCCTCAGTACCCTGTCTGTCCTCAGTACCCTGTCTGTCCCCAGTACCCTGTCTGTCCCTAGTACCCTGTCTGTCCCCAGTACCCTGTCTGTCTCACGGTCTGTCCCCAGCACCCTGTCTGTCTCACGGTCTGTCCCCAGCACCCTGTCTGTCCCCAGTACCCTGTCTGTCCCCAGTACCCTGTCTGTCCCCAGTACCCTGTCTGTCCCCAGTACCCTGTCTGTCCCCAGCACCCTGTCTGTCTCACGGTCTGTCCCCAGCACCCTGTCTGTCTCACGGTCTGTCCCCAGCACCCTGTCTGTCCCCAGTACCCTGTCTGTCCCCAGTACCCTGTCTGTCCCCAGTACCCTGTCTGTCCCCAGCACCCTGTCTGTCCCCAGCACCCTGTCTGTCCCCAGTACCCTGTCTGTCCCCAGCACCCTGTCTGTCTCACGGTCTGTCCCCAGCACCCTGTCTGTCTCACGGTCTGTCCCCAGCACCCTGTCTGTCCCCAGTACCCTGTCTGTCCCCAGTACCCTGTCTGTCCCCAGTACCCTGTCTGTCCCCAGCACCCTGTCTGTCTCACGGTCTGTCCCCAGCACCCTGTTTGTCTCACGGTCTGTCCCTAGCACCCTGTCTGTCCCCAGTACCCTGTCTGTCCCCAGTACCCTGTCTGCCCCAGTACCCTGTCTGTCCCCAGTACCCTGTCTGTCCCCAGCACCCTGTCTGTCTCACAGTCTGTCCCCAGCACCCTGTCTGTCCCCAGTACCCTGTCTGTCCCCAGTACCCTGTCTGTCCCCAGTACCCTGTCTGCCCCCAGCACCCTGTCTGTCTCACGGTCTGTCCCCAGCACCCTGTCTGTCTCACGGTCTGTCCCCAGCCCCCTGTCTGTCTCACGGTCTGTCCCCAGCCCCCAGTCTGTCTCACGGTCTGTCCCCAGCCCCCAGTCTGTCTCACGGTCTGTCCCCAGCCCCCAGTCTGTCTCACGGTCTGTCCCCAGCCCCCAGTCTGTCTCACGGTCTGTCCCCAGCGCCCTGTCTGTCTCACGGTCTGTCCCCAGCACCCTGTCTGTCCCCAGTACCCTGTCTGTCCCCAGTACCCTGTCTGCCCCAGTACCCTGTCTGTCCCCAGTACCCTGTCTGTCCCCAGCACCCTGTCTGTCTCACGGTCTGTCCCCAGCACCCTGTCTGTCCCCAGTACCCTGTCTGTCCCCAGTACCCTGTCTGTCCCCAGCACCCTGTCTGTCTCACGGTCTGTCCCCAGCACCCTGTCTGTCTCACGGTCTGTCCCCAGCCCCCAGTCTGTCTCACGGTCTGTCCCCAGCCCCCAGTCTGTCTCACGGTCTGTCCCCAGCCCCCAGTCTGTCTCACGGTCTGTCCCCAGCCCCCAGTCTGTCTCACGGTCTGTCCCCAGCCCCCAGTCTGTCTCACGGTCTGTCCCCAGCCCCCAGTCTGTCTCACGGTCTGTCCCCAGCCCCCAGTCTGTCTCACGGTCTGTCCCCAGCCCCCAGTCTGTCTCACGGTCTGTCCCCAGCCCCCAGTCTGTCTCACGGTCTGTCCCCAGCCCCCAGTCTGTCTCACGGTCTGTCCCCAGCCCCCAGTCTGTCTCACGGTCTGTCCCCAGCGCCCTGTCTGTCTCACGGTCTGTCCCCAGCGCCCTGTCTGTCTCACGGTCTGTCCCCAGCGCCCTGTCTGTCTCACGGTCTGTCCCCAGCACCCTGTCTGTCTCACGGTCTGTCCCCAGCGCCCTGTCTGACTCACGGTCTGTCCCCAGCGCCCTGTCTGTCTCACGGTCTGTCCCCAGCGCCCTGTCTGTCTCACGGTCTGTCCCCAGTGCCCTGTCTGTCTGATGGTCTGTACCCTGTCTCAGTGTTGTGTCTTGGCCTAGGCCAACATAGCCCAGGCCTAGGGCGGCACTTTGCAGGGGCGGCAAAAAAGCCGCCCCGCACAAAATAAGTCCCCCCCTGACCCATCATCCCGAGTCCCAGCTCCCGCGGCCGCCTCCTGCACAAATACAGCCCAGGCAGGTACCCTGTCTGTCCCTAGTACCCTGTCTGTCCCCAGTACCCTGTCTGTCTCACGGTCTGTCCCCAGCACCCTGTCTGTCTCACGGTCTGTCCCCAGCACCCTGTCTGTCCCCAGTACCCTGTCTGTCCCCAGTACCCTGTCTGTCCCCAGTACCCTGTCTGTCCCCAGCACCCTGTCTGTCTCACGGTCTGTCCCCAGCACCCTGTCTGTCTCACGGTCTGTCCCCAGCACCCTGTCTGTCCCCAGTACCCTGTCTGTCCCCAGTACCCTGTCTGTCCCCAGCACCCTGTCTGTCCCCAGCACCCTGTCTGTCCCCAGTACCCTGTCTGTCCCCAGCACCCTGTCTGTCTCACGGTCTGTCCCCAGCACCCTGTCTGTCTCACGGTCTGTCCCCAGCACCCTGTCTGTCCCCAGTACCCTGTCTGTCCCCAGTACCCTGTCTGTCCCCAGTACCCTGTCTGTCCCCAGCACCCTGTCTGTCTCACGGTCTGTCCCCAGCACCCTGTTTGTCTCACGGTCTGTCCCCAGCACCCTGTCTGTCCCCAGTACCCTGTCTGTCCCCAGTACCCTGTCTGCCCCAGTACCCTGTCTGTCCCCAGTACCCTGTCTGTCCCCAGCACCCTGTCTGTCTCACGGTCTGTCCCCAGTACCCTGTCTGTCCCCAGTACCCTGTCTGTCCCCAGTACCCTGTCTGTCCCCAGTACCCTGTCTGCCCCCAGCACCCTGTCTGTCTCACGGTCTGTCCCCAGCACCCTGTCTGTCTCACGGTCTGTCCCCAGCCCCCTGTCTGTCTCACGGTCTGTCCCCAGCCCCCAGTCTGTCTCACGGTCTGTCCCCAGCCCCCAGTCTGTCTCACGGTCTGTCCCCAGCCCCCAGTCTGTCTCACGGTCTGTCCCCAGCCCCCAGTCTGTCTCACGGTCTGTCCCCAGCGCCCTGTCTGTCTCACGGTCTGTCCCCAGCACCCTGTCTGTCCCCAGTACCCTGTCTGTCCCCAGTACCCTGTCTGCCCCAGTACCCTGTCTGTCCCCAGTACCCTGTCTGTCCCCAGCACCCTGTCTGTCTCACGGTCTTTCCCCAGCACCCTGTCTGTCCCCAGTACCCTGTCTGTCCCCAGTACCCTGTCTGTCCCCAGCACCCTGTCTGTCTCACGGTCTGTCCCCAGCACCCTGTCTGTCTCACGGTCTGTCCCCAGCCCCCAGTCTGTCTCACGGTCTGTCCCCAGCCCCCAGTCTGTCTCACGGTCTGTCCCCAGCCCCCAGTCTGTCTCACGGTCTGTCCCCAGCCCCCAGTCTGTCTCACGGTCTGTCCCCAGCCCCCAGTCTGTCTCACGGTCTGTCCCCAGCCCCCAGTCTGTCTCACGGTCTGTCCCCAGCCCCCAGTCTGTCTCACGGTCTGTCCCCAGCCCCCAGTCTGTCTCACGGTCTGTCCCCAGCCCCCAGTCTGTCTCACGGTCTGTCCCCAGCCCCCAGTCTGTCTCACGGTCTGTCCCCAGCCCCCAGTCTGTCTCACGGTCTGTCCCCAGCCCCCAGTCTGTCTCACGGTCTGTCCCCAGCCCCCAGTCTGTCTCACGGTCTGTCCCCAGCGCCCTGTCTGTCTCACGGTCTGTCCCCAGCGCCCTGTCTGTCTCACGGTCTGTCCCCAGCGCCCTGTCTGTCTCACGGTCTGTCCCCAGCGCCCTGTCTGTCTCACGGTCTGTCCCCAGCACCCTGTCTGTCTCACGGTCTGTCCCCAGCGCCCTGTCTGACTCACGGTCTGTCCCCAGCGCCCTGTCTGTCTCACGGTCTGTCCCCAGTGCCCTGTCTGTCTCACGGTCTGTCCCCAGTGCCCTGTCTGTCTGATGGTCTGTACCCTGTCTCAGTGCTGTGTCTTGGCCTAGGCCAACATAGCCCAGGCCTAGGGCGGCACTTTGCAGGGGCAGCAAAAAAGCCGCCCCGCACAAAAAAAGTCCCCCCCTGACCCATCATCCCGAGTCCCAGCTCCCGCGGCCGCCTCCTGCACAAATACAGCCCAGGCAGGCGGGCGGGCAGCCGGCTTGCTGTATGTAGCGCCCCACTTGTAAATATTATGGGCATGCTTGGCCGGGGGGACTGGTGCCACCATAAGCGGCCAGTGAATCTCCAGACCGGCTGCACGTAATTTGTCCCTTGGCAACATTTGATGGGCACAGTGGTGGCATTTGAGGGGCATAGTGTGGCTGCATTTGATTGGGCACAGTGAGGCTGCATTTGATTGGGCACAGTGAGGCTGCATTTGATTGGGCACAGTAAAATCACTTTTTGCATATTTGTTGTTACATTAAATAGGTTATGTGCAAGAATATGTTGTAAAATGATTTTCTTTTTGTTTTATACTTTGTTGACAAATGTATTTCATATATAAGAGACAGCACCAAGGATAATGAGCAAGTGTGTGTGTGTGTGTGTGTGTATATGAGAGATATCCTATGTTTAATGATATTTGAATAAACAATAATTGGTCAGAGAAAATGATAGAAACTGTGAGTTTGTAGGATTTAAGGCTGTTAATATATGCATTCATATAGTTAATTTTTATCACCTATATTATTTTTCCCATTATGGGAGTTAGTGGGGCCTCATGTCTAAGTTTTGCCTAAGGCCTCACAAAGTCTAGAGCCGCCTCTGATCTCAGATAATACGTTGTACATAAGGAAATTATGCAGCAATCAAACCAAATATCAATCAAAGTTTACAGGTGTCTGCTGGCCCAGTAGGCAGTAACCAAAGAGAGGACATCGCACAGCACACAATGCACACACAAAGACTGACCGGCATGGGCTCAGGACACAAAGCAGTAGGATTCCAAAAATGTCACAGAAATTAAGTAATGATGTAATGATGAAAATCCTGGTCTGTTATGATGTATTGAGTTGAAAAGGAAAAAGAAAGAGAAAAAACAGATGAGAAAGAAAAGCAATAGACGAAAACAGTGGAAAAGAAGGGAAAAGGAAGGAAGTAAAAGAAAAAAGGAAAAAAATAATAAGGAAAACAGACAAGAATGGGGGTAAAGGAGGTAAATAGAAAGGAAGTGAACAAAGAAGGAAGGGTGAGAAAAGGGGAGAAAAGAAAAAAGAATGAGAAAGGAAAGAGTAAAATATAAGCAACAAAGGGAAGAGAAATGAGAAGGGAGGAAAGTAATGGGAAAAAAAGGAAAAAAAGAGGGGGCAAAGAAGGAGGAAAAGAAGAGGGGAGGGTGTCAGGATGGGCATGCCAGTAGACAAGATAACTCCTCTGGGCGGACTTCAATGCACAGGCTAAAACATATCCCCATTCATGCTCGCAAGAATTGGGCACTGGCTGGTCTGTCATGATGTATTGAGGTGAAACAGAAAAAGAAAGAGAACAAACTGATGAGAAAGAAAAGGAATAGATGCAAAAGGTGGGAAAGAAGGGAAAAGGAAGGAAGGAAAAGAAAAAAGGAAATTAAAAAATAATAAGGAAAACAGAGGAAAAAGGGGAAGAAGAAGGAAAATAGAAAACAAGTGAACAAAGAGGGAAGGGTGGGGAAAAAGGATGGGATGGGCAAAAATGTCAGGATGGGCATGCCGTAGACAAGATAACTTCTTTGGATGGTCTACTGTGCACGGGCTAAAACATATCCCCTTTTGTGCGTTGCAAGAATTGGCCACTGACTAAAGCATATGCACATGCTTGCGTTCACATGTGACAGATGCTGGTGCCAAACGAGCTATATAAACTCAGCCGGTGCTCAGGATCAGTGCTGCTTTGTCTTCAGCCTCCTGTGTAACCAGTGATCCTGTGAATCTGTACCTGGCTTGCAGTTGCTGACCCGGCTTGTTTTGACTATTCTCTGAACTCCATCTGCATCGGCTTGTCCCCTGACCTCCACTTCTACATGCTCCTTTGGCTCCTACTTCACTGACTGGTTCCAGACCCGGCTTGTTTCCTGACCACACTCCTGTCTGTTCCCTGTACCCTACTCAGCCTGCCTGACTCTGCTACTCTGTCTGATATCACCAGTACCAGCTGTCTGCCTGCTTGCCTGCTTGCCTGCTTGCTGAAGCAATCTGACAACTTTTCCTGCCCAGTGTAGACACCTGCGCTGCTGTTTGCAAGACCTACAGGCACTCGTGTACTCCTGTGCCTTCTGTCTACACTATCAAGGGCCCCAGGTCAGAGATGTAAAAGAGGCCTTCCACATCATATCAGGCTCTGCTAATAGGTAAGTGATTGAGGGGAAAACAAAGGGAAGAAGGGGGAGGAGGGGAAAGGGGAGGGGAAGGGAGGGGCAGGGTGGAGTTCTTGCAGATACCCTTGCCTAAGGAAGCCAGGAAAACATTTTTCTTGAGCATTTCTGGGTCTAGTAGGGTTCCACCAGTGATTTACCCTTAAGGTGTTACTAAACCCAAGACCCTGCAGTCACTATATCTGGTTCCCACAGTACACAGAACATGGAAATGCAATCATATTAGTAAATATAAATTGCTAAATACCTTTTCTTATCAGCAGTATATAGCAGTCTTGTGACTTCTATCAGTGTCTGGTTAAAGCTTGTAGGAGGAGCTTTCATACTGCACTGGCTATCCTATCAGGATGCAGAATCCCTGACCCTGTCTGGACAGGGCTTATTGGCTCTGTGCTGATCACATGCACTCTCCCAGGAAAAATAAAACTCTCTAGCAATACACACCAAATTGAGCATGTGCAGCCTGACTCCAGTAGCTCTGTCTTATCCGTAAATGTTTTTGGGGCAATGCAAGAAGGGGAGGATCTGGGCATACAGGATTAAACAGCCTTTTTACACAATGCAGAGGATTAATCCCCTAGGTTCCACATTGAGTAAAACAAGCATGCTTTACTGAATATACAGATGGATTTTACTGTTGTTGGTTTAGTAACACTTTAGCTTTGCCACCAAAGAAAAAAGGTGGCATATCCAGGAAATAAAGATAACAATGTTTAGTGAAAATCCATGAAGATTAAAAACATGATACACAAACCATGCAGGGTGCTCAGTAGCCGCGTTTCACAGAAACATGCTTACGCATTACTAACTAGCCCCCGGTGTGCATGTTCATTTATAGCCAAGTGCATGTGGGTGGAACCAATCAAAACCGGACAGGTGAAAATAATCCTGTCATGAAAGGAAACCTCCACACATACAAAGGATATATATAATATAGTGAACAAAACACACACACCCACACATAAGTACATATATAGTGTACAAACCATAAATAAAAATATATCAAAAACGAAAAAAAAGTCTGTAAACTATAAATGAATATGCGTAGAAAAGAAAAGGAAAAAAATATAAACGTGTATGTATATTGTGGTAGTGTGGTACACCACCAGTGTATGGACCAGGCAGGTTGATGGGCTCCAGTTTATTTGCTTATTTGGGAGTAAACTGGCTTTTCAGCTTCCTCATTATTTACTAACGTCCACTTTGGGACCTGGGGCCCGGGGATTTCTTAGAGATCCGGGTGGGATCCTGGGGTCCTGGGTCCGGGTTTTGAGATCTGCCAGCATACTGACTGGTCAGGTGTGTGCTGGGCTATTTGTAGACACCTGACCATGGTTCTGGGCTCCACTCTCCTGAGGAGTCCAGGCGAGCAAGGGAGAAGTGTGCATGTCTGCACAGTTCTGTCTGTCAGAGCAGACAGAGGGTCCAAGCCGGTGGGCTGGAACAGTAAGGAAGCTGGAAAAGAGTGCTGAGGTATAGGGTTTGTACAGGAACTCCATTATAGAGCCAAGAGGGCTGAAGCATAAGCCTGAGCAGCGGTGCTGGTCAAGAGCCAGGTGGCTTGGTATTTTTCATTTATTACTACATTACTGCTGTGAAGTTGAAACCCCTGTGTGGGAATTCTGGATGGACATTTTTTTATTTAATAAAAGTGGGCCTACAAGCCCTTAAACGGCATATCTGGTGTGGACTCCACTCACTGATAGGCTCTACACTGAGCTAAACAACCCCCAACTTTACAAGTGGTGGAGAATGTGGGCATAACTGAAGATCCTCGCATATACCAGTGAGCTATTGCCAGAAACTGCCTGTGCTCTGTAGCAGGTGGTGTGCCTGGTAGGGAGAGGCCCCTTAAAGAGACAGTGCTCCTGTTGTTGCTCTGTGCAGTGGAGTGACTGCGAATATGGAGA
Source organism: Lithobates clamitans (assembly GCA_037952925.1). NCBI lineage: Eukaryota > Metazoa > Chordata > Amphibia > Anura > Ranidae > Lithobates > Lithobates clamitans. The sequence continues at coordinate 4,275,850 of JBBGZY010000603.1, read as the reverse complement.
GTCTACCAGTGTTTGAATCAGCTGTGAACTGGTGCAAGCGGCACCTGGCAGTGCTGAACCAAGCTACAGAGGAAAGCAAGCTAACCCTCAGTGCAAGGGGAGGGCGGCTGGATGTCCATAACTGGAAGAGGGGTGTTGTTGCTCCTGGCAATGCTGCTGCAGTTAAAACAGTAGCTATTGTGAAAGATGTGAATGTGTCACAGCATGAGACAGGATCCAGCCGAGAGAAGCCCATGCTATATGCAAGGAGAGAGGCTGACCAAAGGCTGAGACCGAGAGTGGTTGCCCATAGCAACACAGAGGAAGCCAGTCGGGCTGTCTATGTACCATGGGATATGTCTAACAAGGATCGTGGCAAGTGGCTTCAGGACGAGCTGACACAGCATGTTGGAGAGAGCTAGCAAAGTTCTGGTGGGAGAGTGCGGTCTCCCATGGTGACAGGAGTGAAAGTTGTGGCTGAAATGAGGAGCTTCAGTGGAGATTTGGCTCAGCATCCCCACAAAGAGGCCTGTGCGTTCCAGCCAGCTGGAAATCACCAGGAGAGAAGCACCCTGGAAAAAAGTCATCCAGTACCATGCCTGGAATGTGGCCAGCTGGGGCATGGATGTTTTCTTGCCCTAGGTTATGGAATATGGCTGGAGATAATATTGCTGAGCAAAAGTTTTCGTCCGCAGGCCCAAATTCCTGTGCAAATATGTTTGCAGTCACCCCTGGCAACAAGGAGGAGTTTTCTGTTGTGTCGGCAGGGGGTGCTAAACAGTGGGAGATACCTACTGTAGTTTCATCCTGTGGCCACCAGGGGGAGTTGCCCAGTAAAAGTGCATCAGAGGACTGGTTCATGAGACGCCGTACTCAAATGAAGATGGTGACCCCTATTACTGTGGTGGGTAAGGCTGTCTTTACTGAAATGATGGCTGGAACTGCTGAGTGTATGTTGAAAAGGACTGATTATGATGAGACTGTTCATGACGATGTGAGAGTGACCCCAGATAGTGGGGCCACTGAATGTGCTTTTGAGAGTGTACAGTGGGGAGGGAGGGGTTAAAGTCCAAGCTGCACCTGTGTTGATGACTAAATTTGATGTATCTAATGTCTGCCAGTCCTAAGTTGGCAGTGGACAGCCTGAAAAAACTAAGCATGCTGTTCATGTTGATAATTATGGAAAATGTACTGCTGTTAGGAAAACCCCAGGTTCTTGCAGAGCAAAAGCTGTAATCAAAATGGGCCATTTCCCATAGCAACTGGTGGTAAGACAGTACAGTTGTCCCTGGAAATCTCCAGGGAACTTCATGTATTGGATCCGGAGGTTGCCCTGGACAACTGCGATGTCACTCTGGTGGGGCAGAGTGGAACTGCACCTTATAATAGTAATGTCTTAGTGCAAGCTGCTAATACTAAATATGTGCAGGTGAATAGTAGGTTAATGCAAATTGTAGAAAATGTAAAGGTCTGTGAAGTTTATGAAGCGCCACCGGAGCAAGGTGGTGAATATGGTGTATTGCAACCTGCTGTGTTAAAACACGTATTACCACAATTTGACATGATTTACAATGACTTATGTGATGAGTCTGCAACCAAGCCAGTCTGTTCTTTTGTGTCTCCTTGGGCGGATGGATTGGTGCTGAGGAGTACCAGGGAATGGAGCGCACAAACAATGGATTGGGATAGTTGGGGTAACAATCTTATCTCCATTATAGATAAGGCTTTTATGCACAAAAATAAGGTGGACACTGTTTCTGCTGTGCCATCAGGAGGGACTGCAGAACAGCTTGTACCAGAAGGGGCGGTGGCTGCTGCAAGGGTTAACCCTCGTGAGCAGGATGAACCATATAAGGGTGAGCGCACAGCAGAGACATTGTCCGTGACCCACAAAAGTGATGTTGACATGGAGTGTCAAAGTTATGTTGTCACTGGTAATGTTCTGGAGCAGTTCACTGATGCTGAGACTGAGAAGTTGGGTATGAGTCCAGCACCTTGCAGAGCTCTGGTAGAGCACCAGGCTGTGTTTACCTCCAGCTGGGAGGAGGTTCCGTTAATCATTGCAACTTTTCAAGTCTCAGCAAGTGAGTCTCTCTGCATCCCCAGTGTCATGAAAGTCCCCAGGAAGGACTTAGGTCTGGAGTCAAGGGCCTGGTTTATAACAGAAGAAGGAAATGCTTAAGTTTTGGAATGTACAGGGAATCTATCCTGGGGTGTCTCCACCAGAGTCAGAAGGCCTGGTACTGTGGAGTACCACTAGGTGGAGCACTGAAGGGCAGGCTGTACAGAACAAAGGAAAACAAGACAGGTTTATTCCTGAATTTATTACTTTTGTTAAAAGATATAATATAATGAGAGAAACTTTGGAGAAATCAAAAATGAGCCCAAAATGTCTGTGGTCTCACCTCTTAACAGCCAGGTGGAAAGTATTTCTGCTGCTATGGTCCAGGGTGGTGCTGGTCAGTTGTCAGTGTCAGTAAAGGGTGCGTATACGGTACCAGTGGCCAAACCATGCGAGATGGAAGGGGCAAGTGTAGACCAGAAAATGGCAGAAATCCTGACCGGTGCTCAGACAGAGATGGTTAAAGAAACTGGGGTCACCAGTCCAATAATAGGTTTATGTGACAAACCTGATAAGGTCCCTGAGACAGGGAAATGGGTAAAAAGTTTAGTAATGTTGGTATGCGGATCAGACAAGAGATCCAGGTGGTATTAAAAAAGGTCAGGTGGTAAGACAGCTGCCTGCTGAGTGGGTGACACCAGGGGAGGTGGCATCATGTAAGGTTCTTGTGGGTGATTGCCATTCTTCGGTGTGTGTGCCCTCTGCAGGCACTGCCCTAACAAATTTTGACAGAGGTGTTGGGAAACCTAGGACCCTGAAGCGTGGAGGCAGAAGGGTTGGTAGAAAGACCGGGGGTAATCCGTTAAAATTTCAGGAGGGAAGTGCTTATGGAAATGCACTCGGAAGAAGAGTTGGGAAGGTCACATAAAAGCTCATAGCAGAGTGACAGTGAGGCTTAGACGGAGAAACCAAAGGAGGCATTGGGTAGAGTTTCCCTTTAGGAGAAGTGAAGTCAGACAGGATTGGACTCCTGTAAATGGTAGATGGCACAGAGGTGCCGAAAGAAACTTGTGTGTTCCGTAGTGTAGGGTATGTGGTAGTGTGGTACCCCACCAGTGTATGGACGCAGGATTCTCAACCAGGCAGGTTGAAGGGCTCCAGTTTATTTGCCTTTTTGGCAGCTTCCTCATTATTTACACTGAGCTAAATATATATATATATATATATACAAAACATTTTTTTATATAAAAATATATAGATATAGAAAAATATGAATAAATATAAATCAAAAATAAAAAGGAAGAATATTTAGGGGCTAAAAAACAAGAAAAACACCCAAAAGAAAAAATGTACATATATTTTCAAAAGACAAAAACAAAAATAGTAATAAAGTAAACCGCGACATGAGTAATCTTGAAAAAAGAAAGAAGGAGGGAAAAAAAAGATTACCCATCATATAATCTAATGGAAAATTTTAAAACTTAACTACTTCCATACAGGGCATTTTCACCCCCTTCCTGCCCAAGCCAATTTTCAGCTTTCAGCGCTGCCACAATTTGAATAACAATTGTGTAGTCATACTACACTGTACCAAAATGAAATTTTTATCATTTTTTCCCCACTAATAGAGCTTTCTTTTGGTGGTATTTGATCACCCCTGCGTTTTTTATTTCTTGTGCTATAAACAAAACAAGAGTGACAAGTTTGAAAAAAACACAATATTTTTTACTTTTTGCTATAATAAATATCCAATCGCGGGTGCCCGGTGGACAACGCGGCTGCCGGGCACGTGCACTGGGACCCCAGCGATGCAGCAGGCGCGTGCGCGCCCCCTGGGCTGCCCGGAAGGCCGTGCCATCATATGACGGCGGCCCAGATCAACAGCTGCACCGTCCCGCCGTCATAGGATGGCGGGCGGGCAGCAAGTGGTTAAATAATGTGAATATACCATCAGAATGCATATATATACATATGTACAGTATCTCACAAAAGTGAGTACACACCTCACATTTTTGTAAATATTTTATTATACCTTTTCATTTTACAACACTGTAGAAATGACACTTTGCTACAATGTAAAGTAGTGAGTGTACAGCTTGTATAACAGTGTAAATTTGCTGTCCCCTCAAAATAACTCAATACACAGTCATTAATGTCCAAACCGCTGGCAACAAAGTGAGTACACCCTTACGTGAAAATGTCCAAATTGGGCCCAAAGTGTCAATATTTTGTGTGGCTATCATTATTTTCCAGCACTGCCTTAACCTTCTTGGGCATGGAGTTCACCAAAGCTTCACAGGTTGCCACTGGAGTCCTCTTCTACTCCTCTATGACGACATCACGGAGCTGGTGGATGTTAGAGACCTTGCACTCCTCCACCTTCCATTTGAGGATGCCCCACAGATGCGCAATAGGGTTTAGGTCTGGAGACATGCTTGGCCAGTCCATCACCTTTACCCTCAGCTACTTCAGCAAGGCAGTGGTTGTCTTGGAGGTGTGTTTGGGGTCATTATCATGTTGGAATATTGCCCTCAGGCCCAGTCTCCGAATGGAGGAGATCATGCTCTGCTTCAGTATGTCACAGTACATAAAAGTCCATAAAGTAACACATGTATTAAAATCTTCTTGTCACAAGCAGGCTGGACCCTTTTCGTACGTTTCAGATGTCATATACGGAATCATATAGGTACGCTTACCGGAAAGGGTGGACCCCTTAATTACAGGGGGTCAGACAAGCCTGGGTATATATCTGGTGGACAGCTGCACTGGATCTCATCTGCGATGGTCGGTCTTCAGTAGTCCTGAGATAGAGCCGTAACCTTCAATGCAAGATGGAGAACAGCAATCCCCAAGAATAAAAAAATATCTAAGTGTATACCGTAAAAAACTGATTTATTCAATAAGAATATCAATATGAAAAGTTTGGTAAAGACGAAGTAATAAAAGCGCTCCACGGCGCGACAGATACAAAAAGCACAGGTCAGCTACAGACAGCCTATTCGCGTCCGAATGGCTGTGAGGCATGAGATGGCAGTGGGTGACGTCGAACATAAAGCTCCTCCCCCGTATGTGGCGTTACGTCCACAAGGACTTCATCAGTGAGGGTGGAGCCTACCTGTCACCCTAGGAGTAAATATACCCGCTGAGTGTCTGCAAGGAGTGTCTAATAACCGGAAGCAGGAAAAAGGAAATGGAATTCATTACGATTATTATTAGGGGACATCAACCAAGGACACAAGATTTTAATTAAATTAATAAAAAGTAGATAAATGAACAAAAGGAGATTTAATAAAACCTCCAAGAATTAATGCATATACATATATCCTCATTAAGGAGCGGTCAATATGCGATTAACCAGTGTGCATGATCAGCAAACCTGCAATGGGCAAATTGCTGCTTATTAATTACCACCCGCGGCCATCTCTTACATACCATACATAAAATACATTAAAAAGATATAAAACAAAAACCAACAAAAAATATAAATACGTCAATATCTGAAAATATCGACTAAGTGGGAAAAGCTCAAATAGCCGCAAAAAAGGACCAAAATTTGTCTTAATTCTAAAAACCCGAGTGCGGTCAATTATTTGTCAGAGATAAAACAATTGAGATCAAACTCAACGTTTAATCCTCTGGGGACCATCACTTGGGTTTCGTGGATCCAGAAGGATTCTCTACGACTAAGTTGCCGAATGAAGTTGCCACCCTTCCAATGTTTTGTGACTTTTTCAATGCCCCAAAATGACAACTTTTTAGGGTCCCTATTGTGACATAATCTAAAATGCTTAGAAACAAAATAGGTCTTGAGGCCTCGTTTAATGTTATTAACATGCTCAGAAATGCGGACTCCCATGGGTCTAGATGTCCTACCCACATACTGAAGTCCGCATTCACACTGCAGCATGTATACTACGTCTACAGTATCACATGTGATTACATTTTTTATCTGATAGGATTTCCCTGTTGCAGTAGCGGAGAACTCTTTCTTTTTCTTAATATTAAATTTGCATTGTCTGCATGCTGGACATTTTCCGCACGCATAAAAACCTGTCATAAAATTAAAAATACAGTTTTCTTTAATAACAGGGGGATCAACCACACCAGGGGCTAATAGGTCTCGTAAGGTTGGTGGTCTCCTGTAAATAAATTTTGGGCGGGCTGGAAGGGTGGGCCCTAATATGTTATCTTTTTTCAAAATGTTCCAGTGTTTTAAAATAATTCTTTCCACCTTCTTATGCTGAATGTTATAGTCCAGGACTATCCTGTATTGGAAATTGTTCTGGATCACATTCTTATTCCTATTAGAGTCTGCCACCAAAGTGGACGGGTCGAAGGACCCCTTCTCTAGTTACCTCCTCCGTAATCTGTGATTTAGTATACCCTTTCTGTAGGAACTTTTCTGCCATAACATTGGCTTGTGAAAAATAATCACTATCCAGGAAGCAGTTCCGCTGAAGGCGAATAAACTGTCCTCTGGGTATGTTAAGTAGCCAAGTGTTATGATGGCAACTATCCAAACGAATGTAGCCATTCCTGTCGGTCGGTTTGCAGTAGTTCCTAGTTCTATACGCACCTTCATGTTTGAAAATCTCCAGGTCTAGAAATGCTATGCTGCTAGCATCAGCATTCCATGAGAGATGAATGTTCTTAGTATTGCCATTCAGCCTAGACATGAATAGCTGGAGACTTAATAAATCACCCTCCCAGATCATGAATAGGTCATCTATACATCTTTGGTAGCAGATCAGCTGTGCTGGTCTGCTACCAAAGACAAATTCCTCCTCCCAGTGTGCCATGAATAGGTTAGCGACACTCGGCGCGAACCGAGCGCCCATGGCAACACCGAGAATTTTTAAGAAGAATTTCCCACCGTATCAAAAATAATTTCTGGCAAGGCAAAATTCAAGCTCTCTAAATATGAAACTGATGAGTTGAGGGGATAAATACGACCTATCAAGGGCCCATTGCACGGAACGGACAGCATCAGTGTGTCCAATAATTGTATATAGTGAGTCGACATCGGCTGTCACCAATAAACTATTGTCACTGAAGGGTAGATTTTCCACAATTTGTATGATATGTTTCGTATCTTTGAGAAAGGCTGACGTGGTGGTAACCAGAGGTTTAAGAAAATAATCTATATATTGACCCAAGCGCGCTGAGACAGAATCTATACCATTTACAATGGGTCTTCCAGGAGGAGCCTGGAGATCCTTGTGGATTTTAGGTAAGAAGTATATAATCGATCTTCTACAGGTGCTTGGGTTCAAATAAGATGCTTCCTTTTTATTAAGCACTTTTCAGAGGAGACAAGAGTCTCTAGTTCCTCCTTAAATTGAAAAACCAGATCTTTATTAAGAACCTGAAAGGTCCTTCTAACTGACAATAAACGGTCCATTTCTCCCTGATAGTAAGATTTACTCATGACCACTAGCCCACCCCCCTTGTCGGCAGGCCGGATCACCACATTATTGTTTTTTTCCAAAGTACTAATTCCTTTTTTAAGGAAAGAAGGATCCCCAACTTTTCTGACGTTCAGGTCCTCTAGGTCACTGGAGACCATATTCTTAAAGACCTCTACATGTCTATGATCATATTTTTGGGGGTTAAAGACCGATTTATTGGCCAGATTAGAGTGTGTACCCATATTCACTGTGGGGTTAGCACAAACCGACCTTTCACTGGGTTTAGAAAGAAAATACCTCTTGATGTTTAGTGTTCTTACAAATTTTTGCAAACTAATATACGTTTTGAACTTGCTAAGGTTACATGCTGGGGCAAATTTAAGACCTTTATCTAAAACTCTCAGTTCATCCTCCGAAAGATCTACACCACTAATGTTATAGATACCCTTAACTAATGGAATTTTTGTCTTTTTTGTTTTACGTCCTGCTCTTCTCCCTCTCTTTGTCTTCGTTTTCCCCCTTGTCTGTTTCCGGTCGGGGTGTAATCTCCTCGATCCGGCCACTGGGGTTGGGGGTTCCTTAAAAAATGATTCTGGTATTGTGTGTTATCCTGAGACAGAGAGGTGAATCTATTATTTAAGGCAATCGGAGTTCTGGCATACAGCTGGTCATAATTATCATAATGTGAGTTATATTCAGAATGTGAATATTGGTCTCTATGAGAATAACCACCCGGGTTCCTACCTCTGGGGGGGCGTGAGGGCCTCCAATTCTCACCTCTCTGTTCATGATCATACTGAAGTAGTTGCTGATGGTAATTAACCCTATCGGTGCCCTTCCTAGAGGAATTGCCCCTACCTCTCTTATTTCCATTAAATCTCTTGGGAACAGCTCCCTGAGGGACATGCCCAACCGGCCGAGGGGATTGGGGCCAGGGACTTGGGGTGCTAAGTGGTAATACATTTGAAATCGGTAAAGTGGGAACTAGGGGAGCCGGGGCTGGAGTCTGTAATTTGGATTGCCATTTAAAAATATCACCTCTAGAAAAATCACCTGAATCCCTAATAAACTTAGTACGTTTTTTCCCCTGTCCTTCTTTATCCCACTTTAGCATTTTATTTTTCAATTCTCCTGATAATCTAGAAAAATCTGGAGAATTCTGTGCTAGTTCCAATAGACTCTTCAACTCAGTGATTTGTTGATCTATTAGTACCATTTTTTTCCTCTTTCTAGTTAGAAGGAATTCAACCAATTCCTGACCTTTGCTGTTGAAAAACTGGTGCCATTCTGATAGTGAGTCATCATCAGTTAGGCCATCATTCGGGGGCAAGTCCCACCTAAGCCTTCTTGGTACCAACTTACTTTTAATACATTGTTCGAATGACACAATGTCCCACCAAGCTTTAATCTTTTTTTCAAAAAGATATCCGAGTTTTCTAAAACTGGTGGTGAGGTCATCAGATGAATTAACAGGGGGGGTGTTAGAGAATATCTCATTCAATTTCACCTCTCTCTGTTCAAGAAAAAAGAAAACCTCTATAGATGCAGCTGATAGAAAGGTGAAGGATAAGTATATAATAAACAGAGGGCAATCAGCGCAAACTAAACGTGATTTTGGATGCAAGCTGAACACTAAAGGATTCACCAGCCTCAATAACAGATTACTAAACAAAAGCAAGTGCAGCGCAAACTGGTAAGAGAATTAACTTAAAAGTCCATAAAGTAAAACGTATTAAAATCTTCTTGTCACAAGCAGGCTGGTCCCTTTTCGTACGTTTCAGATGTCATGTACGGAATCATATAGGTACGCTTACCGGAAAGGGTTGACCCCTTAATTACAGGGGGTGAGACAAGCCTGGGTCCTCCATCCTGCATTGAAGGTTACGGCTCTATCTCAGGACTACTGAAGACCGACCATCGCAGATGGGATCCAGTGCAGCTGTCCACCAGATATATACCCAGGCTTGTAAAAGTGTAATTTCTTCAGTGTTGTCCCATGAAAACATATAATAAAATATTTACAAAAATGTGGGGGGTGTACTTACTTTTGTGGGATACTGTATACAATCACATGTGCCAGATAACGAATATTGACACATATGCGTACATATATATGTATCGACATATCAAAATATCCAAAGTAAAAAAAAATCTATAAATAGAGCATAAATGGACCTTAGCATAATAAAAATGCCCATAAGAAGATGCAGAAAACATTATTATTAGCCATACTAACCCATTCACATCCAATGGAAAAGGAGCACAAAACACTAGGAGAGCAAAGGGGAATACAAGCAGGAAAGATATGCATATAATCTAAGCAAGTGTAGATATTTTCCAGTAGGATGAATAAACAAGGGTAGGGAATAATGCAATCAGTATAAAGAACGTACATATTGTGTATAATATATTACATAATGAATACATATACATTGTCTTTAAATGAAACTGGAGTTATTCAAAATAGTGGGAAACATCCCATTCAGAATTCAACCCAGATGGAATACAAGTACATAAATTAAAAATCCAGAAAACCTCCCTCTTGCATCAAAGTCTAAATAAATCTCCACCTCTAGCTGAAAGTTTAACCCTCTCTACAACCTTAACATGTACTAAATTGACATCCCCATCATGATGGTTATTGAAATGTCTCGCTGCATTCACGGATTTACCTAATCTAATGTCGCTCAAGTGTTTGCGGAAACTATCTTGTAGCCTGCGGGTGGTACATCCCACATACTGAATATTATTCTATTTTGTATATATTGCACACTGCCCTCACTGTGCACACACTACTAATAATGTTTTCAGTACATGTTTACATTCTTTTGAGTTCTGATTAGAATTAGCCTGCCTATGAAATGCCCCTTGTTACCATAAACGTACAATTGTAATATTAATGTGATACCTACGTAATCATGTGTATAAAAACCTTCAATTGCATCATAATAAAGCAGAACAGTTATTTGGAAAGATGCTGAGCGTATCTTTTGTGTCTGTTCCCTACTGCAGTAGTTATTATTAATCTGGAACCACTAATCAATATGAGGATAGGAGTTGCCTATCATCAATTTAACCAAGTCAGTATATGTGAGCTTTGCCTTAGGAGGGGATTCCAGGTGACCCTGAGTATCTGAAACGAGGAGCTTGAGACGATCCGGGAATTTCTGATAATCAGCCGGCTGAGGTAAGCCTTTTGCTTACATTTAAGTTATCAGACTTCCTTGATCGGTAAGGCATTTTCGGGACAAAGGGTACCTATTTTACTCCCCTTAATCAAACTGTATTGATTGGTGGTTATATGTTATGTTGTCACTGTCTACTGTCCATCGGAGTGTTATAGCTAAGAAAGGGAAGAATAGTGCTGTTCGCAGGTATATGTAGTACATCTGCTAGATACAGTAGTTTAGAGACAAGAGGGTATAGGCACATGTAGAGAAGACTGGCCAGTCATTATGGGCATTAAATTAAGTAAGGGAATGAAGGGTAAGAGACCCTCAAAAATGCCCAGCGCAAGAGGAGCGCTATATATGAAACAAAGGTGCGGTTCCACCTATACTGAGCCCCTAGATTAATGGTTAGAGTGAACAGGGATCCACATTGGGTAACTGGGTTACCACCAAGGTCCACAGGGACTAAGAATCATGCAGAGTAAACAGCTAGAGAAACAACTATGTGAGCAGGATGGATCAAGGGTGATCCATAACACTAGACAGAAAGGGACATTTTCATGCTAAGTTGTGGGATGAAATTGGGGTCAGGCACACAACTAGTAAAAGTCAGAAACAGAGAAATGAGAGTTAAAACAGAATACTTTATATGTTGTCAGAGAGGGAAGATGGGATGAGCACTCTGGCTGCCCGTCTGATCATAGAAGCTAGATATAAAAGATATCTGAACAAAATAAGGAAAGCAGAATTTAGGCAGGGAAATATTAATGAGAGTTAAAAGAAAGTGAGAGAATGATATGCATGTGTTGTGTACAAATGGGGAAAATGTAAGCAATTTTAGAGAGATATTCGTGTATGTGCGAATGCTGGGACCTTTAGTTCTATCACTTGTGTGTGTCATGTACGCAGATGTGACCCCCCTCCTTTGTGCTCTCATGAACAAATTTGGCTGAGATGAGAGGTCAGTGATAAGCTGGAAGGACACCATCCCAATTCCATTTTTTTAGACAAAACATTTATAACAAAATGTGCCAGGTTAACGAATCTAATGATAAACAATGTGATCACAATTATTTTGAATCTGTTTTCCAAAAATGGTAAAATGAAGGTTACATTTAACCGTGTATTACACAAATTGAATATCCTTTGATAGTGGAAACAGTGCATTTAAAAATGGGAAATTAAGTAAAATTAAGTAATAATGAGTATTCATTTCTAATATGAGTTTAACAATTTTATTAATAATATAGATAAATTGAAACTGGTTTAGACAACCTTTGGTTGGAAATGAAATCCAGGTTATTGGGGAAATTTGTAAAAATGGGATTAGTTTAGATTAAGATAACAATTTTGTAATTTTACATTTATTCAATAAGCCCTTATTGAGAGGAAAAAAAGATTAAGATGAGGTTGTTATTTGGAATACAGCTGCCATAATATTTACCAAAGCCAAGATGGATGGGATACATAAGAAGTTTTTCTACAAAAATGAAATTTCAAGGTTCTTGATAATAATTTGATGTGCGGTCCATGATGTGAGAGTAATAATAAATAAAATTTAAATATAACAGACCCATCACATCAAGTCCACACACCTTGTTAGGATAGATGCCACCTGCAGCCAGTTGTTTTATAGTTTTTGATGCTTTCTGGTCCATCAAACAGATTGTTGATCCTTTTGTTTTTATTTATTTTTATTTTTGAAATCCAAAGCAGAATGTGTGGATTGTGAAATGATGCACCCCTTTTCCTTGTAAGTACAGTGGTATAAGCAGAAGAATATTTTGGATTTATGGGCATCTCTGCATGACCGCAGGGTATTGTTATCATTTATTATAATATTGCCAGGAAAAAGTTGTCTTTTGAAACATGAAACTGGAGTTCTTACACAAACAGCATGATAGAAAACAAGCCATTGTAATATATTTATGCAAGCTGGACCCAGTAATGAAGGGTTCATCCTGGTATATCAGAACTGCAGCTTTTATGCAAAGGTGCTATTACTTATTGGGAACAGGTAAAGGGGTAGGTACAGCGCTGCGCTAGATCAAAGGAACACTGAAACAGCAGCTAACACACCTATGGACTCAAGGTAAAAACTAACAACAATAAATAAAAGAGTAGCGCTATAACTCAGTAATTGTGTACAAAAAAATATACATATATATGTACAGTGAACACGTATTGTCAAACCACATATAGCTGTAGATGTGAATAATACTATATGGAAAATCCACAACACTATAGGGTGAAGCAATAAATAGTACACCTTATACTTGAATACAATAGTGACTATTATATAGAAAACAGTGACAGTTCCATAAACTCAACAACTCAAATAATATATAGTAAACATGAAATGTAATAGTCCATTTCAAAATTGTGAAAACTTCGTGAAAAACACCACCAAGAGTCTATGGGGGTAGTGCATACACAATGATGTAAAAATGATAAAAAGATTATTCCCAAGTATGCAGATGAATAGTTAAACCAGTTTCAGCAAGTAAATGAACAGTGAGAGAACCATGGGTGCACAAAAGGATTTAAATCAGTGGCGGGGCTATCACCAGGAAATGAAGAGGCTTACCGGAACTCAATGACCTGTAATGGCGTACGCCATACAAGTCAAAACAGGCTTGATGACCAATAGGTCTGGGCAGTGTGTCTTGACAGATGTCATCAGCATACAGCAGAAAGGGGTATCAGCATGGCTTCCACATCCATAGACACTCCCACATAAGCCAAGCGAATAATTCAAGTACCATGTGAGGAGCAAGAAAACTCACATAGCGTGATAATGTTTAAATACTGGTTTATTTAAAATAATTAAAATCAAACTCACATATTAGGAGGAAGAAAACAGCTCAAACATCATATAGCGGCAGTCGTGAGGGGTCCACCCGACATGTTTCAACCAGATGATGACTTTTTAGTTGAAACATGTCGGGTGGACCCGGGGTGAAAAGGACTATTACATTTCATGTTTACTATTTTAATTGAGTTGTTGAGTTTATGGAACTGTCACTGTTTTCTATATAATAGTCACTATTGTATTCAAGTATAAGGTGAACTATTTATTGCTTCACCCTATAGTGTTGTGGATTTTCCATATAGTATTATTCACATCTACAGCTATATGTGGTTTGAAAATCTGTGTTCACTGTACACATATGTGTATATTTTTTTGTACACAATTACTGAGTTATAGCGCTACACTTTTATTTATTGTTGTTAGTTTTTACCTTGAGTCCAAAGGTGCTATTACACAAAGTTAGATATTGTTTTGGTCAAACATTTAATTTTTAATGGTCCCACATTCTGCGCAGCAAATGTACAGCTAACTAAATGTTTGTCTAATGAAAGGTTTAAAATATGAGTTTGTTTATGTACAAATCTAACAATGAAAAACGCGAACATTTATTTAAAAGAAAGGAAAAAGCCACATGTGTTAAATTGATGGTGTAGGAATCAGCTGCTGTGAGCCCAGTGTGGGACACACTCCCTGAAGACCCAGATATTACATTTTTTGTAGATTTGAGTATGCAGTTTATCACCCAGAAGGATACTCTATATTCAAAAGTCATTGGATCCTTTTTCCCCAGCTCAAGAAGCAGAGCTCCATGTTTTAGCAAAGCCTGTGAGCTATAAAAAGAGCATATATTTATATAGATAGTCGAGATATAGAGAGCTTTTGGTTCCATTTGAAGGGCCAGAAGTTTGTAAACCAATACCAAGTTGGTAAACCAATCAAGCATGTCAAGTTAATTTGATTGGCTGTTTTCAGCCTTCCAGCTTCTTGCTGAGGTAGCCATATTAACTTTCACACATGGAAGCAGACCAGGTGACTAAGGATGCTGCATTTACAGCCCCGGACACTTGATGGGTCTGTGCAACTCACAGATTCCACCCTAGTTCTGGCCCAGTATAGCTGGGATTAATAATTCAACTTTAAGGACCCCAGAATGAGAAGAACAAGTGGTCCACAGGGGGCAACTTCTTATGAAACAGGAGTTTGGAAAGGTGATCATTTATGTCTGCCAGTCACTCTTTTCCCTCCAGCTTGACACATGGACCGTGTCATCAGTCACAAGCAGTTATGGCTGCCTTAGTAAATGAGCATGGGATAGAGCCAGGGTTCACCACAGTTGTTTTTATAACATATCACTTCTTGTTTTATCTGTTACCAAAGGTACATCCCTTCCAGAGATTACAAAAAGATATATCCAGATGCACAAGTCAGGATCTTACGAGTATGCATTTTGTCTGTATGGACATGTTTTTTGGATGTCCAGTGGCAAATGCTACTGCAAAGGCCACAGTAAAAAGTGTTATCAGAAGTAGTTTGTAAGTACAGAGTGCAGAAAGTACAGAGAGTAAGAGAGGAAATCATTTTTATAGGAGGGTCCTTACTAGAAGTTTTGAGGTTTTATTTTTACACCCCCTACTGTCTACAATGTAGCGGACAATGTAGAGTAAGAAACTAGAAAACTTTTGCCTGAATGTTTTCTTATATTTTATCAAGCCTCTAAGGGGGATGTTGGACTCTCTCCCTATGGGATTTGGTTTCGGAGTGTGTTACTCACTTGCTTATATTTTGTCTCAGCAGCTGAAGTCCTCCATTCGGATCTCACAGTGAACGTTGCTGATCTTTTAAGGTTTTTGACAAACTCATTTATGTGTTTTCTCCCCAATTCCAGATCCTAAAAGTTTGGAGGATCTAAAACTAAATCCGGGTGACTTGTGGATTGTTAAGAGACATTTATATATAAGGACATGTTTGGAGACTCAATACAGCATCTATTTCATGTACAGTTTTTGCAAAACTTGAAGGAAAAGTCACCTGGATCCACACCAGACACTGCAAAAATGACTAAATTAAAGAAATCTCTGTGTTTCATTTGTTTCCCTCTTGGGATCACAGTCTAGGGTACTTTTTGATTCAATTACTTTAATTGTAAGGGATATATATATTTGAAAAGTAGTTTAGCCATGTTGAAGTCATATTTGTCTTTTGTACGTCTTCGATTTTGTGTAGAATTGTCTGTGTTTACATATGCTGATAAGTCAGCATGCCCACAATTCAGCTAGTAGGCCATTCTGGCCACAGGAGTGTACAGCCAGTACTCTGTAAATATGTCTTATCAATCATTTGTTTTTCACAATGAAAAGTCATTTTGTAATGAAAAAGTTGCTCAGCTATTATTTTCTCCACAATGGAGTTTTTTGCCTCTTTGGCCAGGACTACCTTCACCTAAGCGTGTGGAGGTTCCAGGTTAAAGGTGATAGCAGGTATGGTTAGTGATCAAAATATTGATCAAAAGAGGGGAGACTGTAATGGAAATTTGTAAGTTCTGTATATAATTGTATTCTATTTTGTATGTATTGCACACTGCCCTCACTGTGCACACGGCACTAATAATGTTTTCAGTGCATGTTTACATTCTTTCGAGTCCTGATTAGAATTAGCCTGCCTATGTAACGCCCCTTGTTACCATAAACGTACAATTGTAATATTAATGTGATACCTACGTAATCATGTGCATAAAAACCTTCAATTGCGTCATAATAAAGCAGAACAGTTATTTGGAAAGATGCTGAGTGTATCTTTTGTGTCTGTTCCCTACTGCAGTAGTTATTATTAATCTGGGACCACTAATCAATATGAGGATAGGAGTTGCCTATCATCAATTTAACCAAGTCAGGGGTGACTATAGTATGCCTGTAAAGTGGTGCATTTTTTCCATGTTTAGAACAGTCCCTGCAGCAAAATGACATTTCTAAAGGAATAAAAGTAATTTAAAACTGCTTGCGGCTGTAATGTATTGTCAGGTCCTGGCAATATAGATGAAAATCATTGAGAGAAACGGCATGGGTCCGCCCTCCCCAGCCCATTACCAGGCCCATTGGGTCTGGTATGGATATTAAGGGGAACCTGCACACAAATTAAAAAAAAAAAAGGCGTGGGGCCCCCAGGCCCTATATACTCTGAACAGCAGTATACAGGCGTTCCCCGGGTTACAAACAAGATTGGGTCTGTAGGTTTGTTCATAAGTTGAATCTGTTAGTAATTTGGAACAGGTACATTTTTTAAGTGTAGCTCTAGCCAAAAAATCTATTTTTAAGCTTTTTGGATAACATAGGGAAGCGTTATCACCCCTGTAAAGCTTTGTTTTGCTGTCTGTGCCCCTTTTCAGAAGATTTCACCTCACTTTCTGTCCCAATGACAATTGGATTTTGAAAATGTTGGGTTATTAGAGAAACAAGGATTGGTGATAAAGCATCAGTGGAGACACCTTTTTCCCATATTAACTCTTGCAGGAGATAATTTCCCTTCCTATGGGGTAGATTTCCTCTCACTTCCTGTTGACTCCCTCCGTTTGTAAGTAGCAGTCATTTGTAAGTCGGATGTTTGAAAATAGAGGACTAAATAAATAGTATATACTATACAGCCTGCCCTATATAATCTGTGAAAAATTGAACCTTAGGTGTTGGTGGTTCAGAACACTGTAAACCCTCACAGTTACTCTTGGTGGGTGCAGGAATGGGCCCTGCTGTGAAATATTATATCAAGAATTGCAATTACATGCCCCTGTTAAACAGGGGCAGAAAAATTTGGCCTTAGGCAGTGGTGGTGGTGCCACAACACTGCAAACCCTCACAGATACTCTTGTTGAGCGCAGGAATGAGCCCTGCTGTGAAATATTTGATCAAAAATTGTAATTACACGCCCTCTGTTAAACAGGGGCAGAAAAATTGGGCTTTAGGCAGTGGTAGCGGTGCCCTGAACCAAAAATATTCTTAGAAGCTATCATTATGAAGATTGAGGAGGAATAGGATAGTCATTCAGCATAATAGGATAGTCACTCAGCATAGGCATTCTTCAAGGGATCCCACATCCATAGAAAAATCATTCAGTTACATCAGCATTAGGTGCTTGGTAGCTGGTGATTAGGGATGAGCTTCGAGTTCGAGTCGAACTCATGTTCAATTCGAACATCGGCTGTTTGCCAGTGTTTGACTCGAACATCGGCTGTTCGCCAGTTCGCCGAACAGCCAACAATTTGGGGTGTTCGTGGCAAATTCGAAAGCCAAGGAATACCCTTTAAAAGTCTATGGGAAAAATCAAAAGTGCTAATTTTAAAAGCTTATATGCATGGTATTGTCATAAAAAGTGTTTAAATTCTATGGGACACGAACATGAATAATCAAAAGTGCTAATTTTAAAGGCTTATATGCAAGTTATTGTCATAAAAAGTGTTTGGGGACCTGGGTCCTGCCCCAGGGGACATGGATCAATGCAAAAAAAAGTTTTAAAAACTGCCAATTTTTCGGGAGCAGTGATTTTAATAATGCTTAAAGTGAAACAATAAAAGTGTAATATTCCTTTAAATTTCGTACCTGGGGGGTTTCTATAGTATGTCTGTAAATGGGCGCATGTTTCCCATGTTTAGAACAGTCTGACAGCAAAATGACATTTCAAAGGAAAAAAAGTCATTTAAAACTACTCGCGGCTATTAAAGAATTGCCGGTCCGACAATACACATAAAAGTTCATTGATAAAAACGGCATGAGAATTTCCCACAGGGGAACCCCGAACCAAAATTTTAAAATAAAATGACGTGGGGGGTCCCCCTAAATTCCATACCAGGCCCTTCAGGTCTGGTATGGATATTAAGGGGAACCCCGGACAAAATTTAAAAAAAAATGGCATGGCGTCCCTCTCAAAATCTATACCAGACCCAAGGGTCTGGTATGGATTTTAAGGGGAACCCCATGCCAAAATTTTTTAAAAATATGGCGTGGGGTCCCCCCAAAAATCCATACCAGACCCTTATCTGAGCACGCAACCTGGCAGGCTGCAGGAAAAGAGGGGGGATGAGAGAGCGCCCCCCCTCCTGAACCATACCAGGCCACATGCCCTCAACATTGGGAGGGTTCTTTGGGGTAGCCCCCAAAACACCTTGTCCCCATGTTGATTGGGACAAGAGCCTCATCCCCACAACCCTTGCCCGGTGGTTGTGGGGGTCTGCGGGCGGGGGGCTTATCAGAATCTGGAAACTCCCTTTAACAAGGGGACTCCCATATCCCGGCCCTCCCCCCTGTGTGAAATGGTAAGGGGGTACAAAAGTACCGCTACCATTTCACAAAAAAACTGTCAAAAATGTTAAAAATGACAAGAGACAGTTTTTGACAATTCCTTTATTTAAATGCTTCTTCTTTATTCTATCTTCATCTTCTATCTTCCTTCGGTTTGTTCCTCCATCTTCTTCTTCTTCTGGTTCTTCTGGTTCTTCCTCCGGTGTTCTCGTCAGGCATCTTCCTCCACGGCGTCTTCTTCCCTTCTTCTCCTCGGGCCGCTCCACATCTATGGTGGCATGGAGAGAGGCTCCCGCTGTGTGACGCTTCTCCTCTTCTGATGGTTCTTAAATAACGGGGGGCGGAGCCACCCAGTGACCCCACCCCCCTCTGACACACCGGGACTTGACAGGGACTTCCCTGTGGCATTCCCTGTGACATCAGAAGGGGCAGGTTATGTAACGGGTGACCCCGCCCCCTCTGATGTCACGGAGAATGCCACAGGGTAGTCCCTGTCAAGTCCCCATGCGTCAGAGGGGGGGTCACCAGGTGGCCCCACCCCCGTTATTTAAGAACCGTCAGAAGAGGAGAAGCGTCACACAGTGGGAGCCTCCCTCCATGCCATAATGGATGCTGAGCAGGCCGAGGAGAAGAAGGGAAGAAGACGCCGCAGAGGAAGATGCCGGACGAGAACACCGGAGGAAGAACCAGAAGAACCAGAAGAACTAGAAGAAGAAGAAGATGGAGGAAGAAACCGAAGGAAGATAGAAGATAGAAGAAAGAAGATAGAAGATAGAAGAAAAAAGAAGCATTTAAATAAAGGAATTGTCAAAAACTGTCTCTTGTCATTTTTAACATTTTTGACAGTTTTTTTGTGAAATGGTAAGGGAACTTTTGTACCCCCCTTACCATTTCACACAGGGGGAGGGCCAGGATCTGGGGGTCCCCTTGTTAAAGGGGGCTTCCAGATTCCGATAAGCCCCCCGCCCTCAGACCCCCACAACCACCGGGCAAGGGTTGTGGGGATGAGGCCCTCGTCCCCATCAACATGGGGACAAGGTGTTTTGGGGGCTACCCCAAAAGCACCCTCCTAATGTTGAGGGCATGTGGCCTGGTATGGTTCAGGAGGGGGGCGCTCTCTCGTCCCCCCCTCTTTTCCTGGGACCTGCCAGGTTGCGTGCTCAGATAAGGGTCTGGTATAGATTTTGAGGAGGACCCCACGCCATTTTTTAAAAAATTTTGGCCGGGGTTAGCCTTAATATCCATACCAGACCTGAAGGGCCTGGTATGGAATTTAGTGGGACCCCCACATCATTTTTTTAAAAATTTTGGTTCGGGGGTTCCCCTGTGGGGAATTCCCATGCCGTTTTTATCAATGAACTTTTATGTGTATTGTCGGACCGGCAATTCATTAATAGCCGCGAGTAGTTTTAAATGACTTTTTTTCCTTTGAAATGTCATTTTGCTGTCAGACTGTTCTAAACACGGGAAACATGCGTCCCTTTACAGGCATACTATAGACACCCCCCAGGTACGAAATTTAAAGGAATATTACACTTTTATTGTTTCACTTTAAGCATTTTTAAAATCACTGCTCCCGAAAAATTGGCAGTTTTTAAAACTTTTTTTTGCATTGATCCATGTCCCCTGGGGCAAGACCCAGGTCCCCAAACACTTTTTATGATTATAACTTGCATATAAGCCTTTAAAATTAGCACTTTTGATTATTCATGTTCGTGTCCCATAGAATTTAATGGTGTTCGCGTGTTCGAACAAATTTTTTGCCTGTTCGCAAGTTCTGGTGCGAACCGAACAGGGGGGTGTTCGGCTCATCCCTACTGGTGATCCAAGACTGATTCATTTTTATGAATGTGAGCCGATCAACGGAGTCTGTAGACAGGCGCACTCTGTGATCGGTTACAAAGCCTCCAGCAGCACTGAATGTGCGTTCAGAAATAACGCTGTATGCATGACAGGCCAGTAGATCAAAAGCATATTGAGCAAGCTCTGGCCAGTGGTCCATCCTCAAGACCCAGTATCCCAGTGGATGTTCTGTTGGAAAGGTCCCCAAGTCTGATCTTGCCCCTAGATATTCCTGCACCATGTAATTCAGATGCTGGCGATGGTTGCTGGAACCGATCAGACTTTGGCGCTGAGGACTGAAGAATTGTCTGAAGGCATCGGGCAGCTGGCCACCTTCTCCACCGCTCTTTCTGTGACTGAATGAAGCCTCAGTAACACGTTGTCCAGCACCAGGAAATTGTAACCTCCCATAGGAAACGCATTGCACAAACCTTTCTGCAAGGCCTCCTGAAGATGTTTCATCCTCTGCTCCCTCTGCGAAGGCTGGATAAGTTCTGCAACCTTACCTTACTGTGTACACCACCAGAAAAGTAGTAGCAACTGCACTATGGGTTTACGGTACTGTGTGCACCACCAGAAGTGTAATAGCAACTATGGGTGCACTGTATTGTGTACTGTGTATACTGCCAGAAAAGTAGTAGCAACTGCACTATGGGTGCACGGTACTGTGTACTGTGTGTATCGCCTTAAGTATATTATAAAAAGATCACCAGGAATGGCCTGCAGTCAGATATATATACGAGAATGACTGTATAAATATATATATTGAATACACTGCAACTACACTCCTATATATATAGGAGACTGACTGTAATATGTATTAAATACACTGCAGCTAACTGAATAACTTGCCTGCCTAAAGTATATTAGAAAAAGTACACCAGGAATGGCCTGCAGTCAGATATAGGCTTGGCTACAGTGGATGCAGTATATATATATATATATATAATTTTTTTTTATATATATATATATATATAAATGAGACTGAATATATATATATATATATATATATATATATATATATATATATATATATATATATATACATATATATTTTAAATACACTGCAACTAACTGAATAACCTGCCTACCTGCCTGCCTGAAGTATATTAGAAATATATATATATATATATATATATATATATATATATATTCACACGAGACTGACTATATATATTAAATACACTGCAGCTAACTGAATAACCTACCTGCCAGCTCTATCTAAATCACACTCTCTCTCCGTCCACGCCAGCAACACACTACATAGGGCCGACGTACAGGCAGCCTTATATAGTATGGGGCATGGACTAAGTCCCCCTGAGCCATAATTGGCCAAAGGCACCCTGCCTTTGGCCAATTATAGCTCTCTTAGCTAAGGGCGCTGGGATTGGCCAAAGCATGCAGGTCATGGTGCATGCTTTGGCCAATCATCATACAGCAATGCACTGCAATCTCGCAGCGCATTATGGGGCATTACGCAGTGCTCAAATTTGGCGTGAATGGCCCATAATGTTAGCTTTTCGATGAACGGGCGAACACCTGATGTTTGAGTCAAACTCATGTAGTCTGGTTTCCACACCACCTCCTTCGTAGCATTTAGAAAATGATTCGTATCCTTCAAATAACTCAGCAAGGAAATGACTAAGGACTGTAACTGTCTATCCATCCATTGCCTCAGTTTCTCATTCAAGGAACCGATGCTGGCAACAATGGACCTACCATGCAAGGGATCAAAGCAATTATGAGTCTTAGGAAGATGATGGAAGGTAGGCAGGATTGGAGACTCCAGAATGAGGGATTTGGATTCCCTAATGCTAAAAACATCCAGGTAGACCCCTTTTTGAAGCAAATTATATAATTCTCACTTATATGTCTTTGTGGGATCCCCCTGCAACCTAGTGTAAGTATTATGGTCCGATAGTTGTCAAATGGCCTCCTCCTGATAGGCACTGGCATCCATGACAACTACCAGTCCACCCTTGTCAGAATTCTGTATCACTATGGAAGAGTCATTTTGTAAATCACGTGAAGCAGATCTGTCCTCTAAAGTGAGATTATCAGTGTAAGTCCCAGTAACATGTGTAGTTGTAGCCAAATTAACTAGATCTCTCTCTACACATTTCTGGAATCTACCCATTCCAGTGGTGCACATATTAATGGGATAAAAAGCTGACTGATTTTTTTATTTTTACCCTATTGAGACCCTCACTGACAATATCTCCAGACAAATCTGTACTATTACCCTCCGCTGCCAAATCTGTAAGATCCTTGATAGAACAGTGTTCCTGAAAAGAAAAACCATCAGATACATTATTATGCAGAGTATTAGTATCTTGTATGTCTACATCTGAACCCAAATAAGGTTTTCTGATAGTGATATTTCTTAACCCCCTTCTTGACCAGAGCACTTTTTGCGATACAGCAAGGGGTTAAACACTAGGGGGCAATAAAGGGGTTAAGTGTGTCCTAGGGAGTGATTCTAACTGTGGGGGGATAGGCTACCACTGACATGACAGTGATCACTGTCGTGTCACTAGGCAGGACAGAGAAATGCCTTGTTTACATAGGCATCTCCCCGTTCTGCCGCTCCGTGACATGATCGCGGGACACCGGCGGACATCGAGTCCTCAGGACATCACAGATAACGTGGCGGGCGCGTGTGCCCCCGCAATGCTGCGTCTTAAAGGGTATGTACAGGTACACCCATTTGCACAGCCGTGTCATTGTGCCGACGTATATCATCGTGCACTGGTCGGCAAGCGGTAAAAAACCTATTAATGTCAAGCAACGTCTCAAAGATATCACAATGCTGTGGTGGACAAAAATTTAAATCCCTAGATAAGAGTGACACTTTGGGAGGAGTCAAGACCCGATGTGACACATTTATAACATTGATCAGTTCTTCTGTATATGGGGTCTGAGGGAATAGGAGCCCTCTCCTCCTTCTTTTCCCGCCTCCTGGTCTTTTTCCACCCCTCTTGTGGCCCCATTTAGACTTGGCCTTGTGTTTCTTGTGTTTTGGAGGGGCGGGAATGCTCTACCTTGTCTTGTTTCCATGAGAAAAAGCACCCAATGTGCTCTTTTTCTCAGAGATTGTCCTAGCTAGCATTCTGCTAAAAATTTCTGTATTAGTACTGCTTGGACCTTGAAAAAGAGGACAGTTGTCCCCGTTTCCACTAATACCACCTACTATTCTTGTAATAAATGTAACATTTTAGATTTTCTTTTACTTTCTGTCCTAACGGCAATGATACATACCCTTCAGGACATATAGTGAGGGTGAATCCCTCGAACAAGGTCATTTACAGCAGTGATTGTAAAGTATTGTTTTTTTTTCTATAAAAATAACAAACATGTTATACTTACCGCCTCTGTTTCAGTGGATTTGCACAGAGCAGCCCAGATCCTCCTCTTCTCTGGTCCCTCTTCTGTGCTTGTGGCGCCTCCCTCCTGTTGAGTGCCCCCACAGCAAGCAGCTTGCTATGAGGGCACCCAACCCGAGCTGCAGCTCCGTGTGTGCATTCAGACACAGAGCTGTGGTTCGGCCCTACCCCCTCTCTCTACTGATTGGCTAACTGACTTTAATTGACAGCAGTGGGAGCCAAGTGTCTCAGCCAATCAGGAGGGAGAGTCCTGGACGGCTAAGACACTCGTGGACATTGCTGGACAGAGATGGCACTCAGGTAAGTATTAGGAGGCCTAGGGGGGCTGCTGCATACAGAAAACTTTTTATCCTAATGCATAGAATGCATTAAGATAAAAAGCCTTCTGACTTTACAACCCCTTTAAAACCTAAGGGGGAATGTAACCTTTTCCAAATCTTTTCAAACATTTTTCAAGGGTAAGAAGCCAGTAAGACATTTTTCTAACACATTTTGCCATTGTTTCAGGTGTGTCTACATCTAGAAATAATCTAATTTATACTTTGCTTATTAAATTTTTTACACGCTCTCAATAGATTTTGTAGTCAGGTGTAAAATATTATTGGAAAGTGTCTACAAAAACTAGTTAGAACTTTGAATTTTTACAAAACTACAAGAAAAGCGAATGTCCAGCCTAATGAAAACTAATATCTGATAGCTTGCAATAGGTGAAAGTGTTGCATTCTAATTGTTTAACATGTCTTCAGCAACAGAAAAGTAGTGTATTTAAAAATATATACAGTATATAAATAAAAAAAATCTACAGTTTTCCACTTTAATACTTAGATGCCACACTTTTACAGCTGCTTTTACTAATGCAAAAACTATATAAATATACTTTAATTGGAGCATTTAAATGTTTCTTCAACCTAGACTATATTTTAGAAAACAGGGCCACACATATTTTTATAGCAGTAACACATTTTTTTTACTCAAAGAAGGGAAATAATTTGAGGATGGCGTACAATGGAAATGCCTTACACCTGGAACAGTTCACATTCTTAGACTATAAATTATTCCTTATCCATTCATGCATTTAGGAAATTATCTTTCAATGCAGGTGTTGTTTTCTGAAGCATTAGCGCGTTTTCTGTTATCAATTTTCTTTAAATTGATATTCAAATATTACAATCTAATATATCTAACAGGTATTGTCACTGAAATATAACAATTTACTGTGGTATACCATATACCATTATGTATATATGCTGTACATATTTCATATGTACACTAAAGCACTAAATCTTCTCTGAAAGTTTTTTCGATAAATGTATTTTTATGAAATGAACAGATAATATATTAAAACCCTTAGATATTAGGATAGTTGAGGGCACTAATTTTCTACAGTGCTGTCAGACCCAAAACATACACAAATTAGAACAGAATTAATATATAAAGTAGCTGTGAGGAAGGGGTTGCACCCCAAAAACACGTCCCTTGATCCCCCGTGATGGCAGCTAGCACATGTTGACATTCGGCAATATGTGTGCATCTTCAAAATGTGACTTTTCCTGGGGTGACTTCACCCCATCTGAACGCAATAGCAAACACAGTTTGTAAATACTCATTTCTGATATTGCCTTCAAGTTCTCCCAAATGTGAACCTTGTAAGTTCAAGATTTGTGTTTTTCTTGTTGGTTTTAAACATGCCTGTTTTATCTTAAATGGACATTGCTACTTTTTTGAATGTGACCCCAAAAATTGTTATAAAACAAACATGTTGGTTTGTTTTAAAAACCTTTTCTAAATGTACATGTGATTGTGCTGGTATTAAAAAGATTGGTAATCAAAAATGTGTGGATTATTGTTTCAACGCTCCAAAACTTTTGTTGTGCTCTAATTGGTGTTTTCAGTGACAATGGGGGTTATTTCCTAAGGGCAAATCCACTTTGCACTACAAGTGCAGTTTCAAGTGCACTTGTAGTGCAAAGTGTCTTTGCCTTTAGTAAATAACACCCAACAGTGCTTTGTAATGTTACAAAATCACGTCATTTTCAGGACTCACCACATTTCTGGCAGGGTCAGCTAAAAGAAACACAAGCAGTAAATTTCAACAAAGATTTTAGTAGTTTTTTTTATTATTATTTGAAAAAGGTTTCAGACATTGTCTGGCATATTGATAGCCCCCCTACCCGCAAAGTAATCAAGGTATCTTAGCCGGCCATCATGGGCACTCAGGGGGGGCAAGCCAGGACGGCCACTTTCAAGCGCCATCAGGTTTGTTTCACTTAGAATTCCGGCCTCAGGCCCAACTGAGCCAGCATAGTTGGCAGAATGTTGCCGTAAAAAGTTGTGTAGAACACAGCACGCCAGGATGATATGATTCAGTTTGTACTCCGCCATGTGTATGGGTGTAAGAAATAGGCGGAACCGGCTGGCCATGATTGAAAACATGTTCTCCACCACTCTTCTGGCTCTGGCCAGCCAGTAATTAAAAACCCTCTGATCCAGGGTGAGGGTCCTCATCGGGAATGGCTGCATAAGATGGTCCCCCAGCGCAAACGCTTCATCCGCAACGCAGACGAATGGGAGTCCTTCCACATTGTCTTCTGGAGGTGGCAAGTCCAAGCTGCCATTCTGGAGATGCCTGTAGAACTCCATCTGGGCGATGACTCCACCATCGGACATCTGGCCATTCTTCCCCACGTCCACATACAGGAACTTGTAAGTAGCCGACACCACCGCCAACATCACAATACTATTGAACCCCTTATAGTTGAAATAGTATGACCCCGAGTTGGGTGGTGGGATGATGCTCTGGGGAATTCATCCATACATCTGACCACAAAAGAGATGGGTATAGTGTGTATGGGTTTGGCAAAGTCAGCAGATAGATGATTGAGGATAGATAGAGAATTTGTATCAGCTGACTTAGCAGTTGGGGGGTGGGAGAGTTCCAAATGATTTGGGGACCCTCAAAAAAAGCCTCTGGCACTCTGCCAGAATTTAAAGCACAAATCACATTTTAAAACATTTTAGGGGGTGTTTGGGGTAAAGCACTACTATGGAGCTGATAAAATACATTGTTAAGTGACTACATGAGGTGAATATAGGGCCAGGAGACCATGCTGGGGAGGTAAGTGAAGGCAAATATGTATGAAGGACAAAAAAAATTATAGAAAAATCCAGCATGCATGAGGACAAAGGGGACATTCACAGCATATTACAATCATGGTAATTAGGGAATGAGGAAAGAATTACAATATATTAACAAACATTAAATACAATAACATGTGATATTAAAGGATAAATCTTACCTTAATATACTCCTTCTGCAGGACCTGTATGATGGCAGAACAGGTCTCTGGGATAATGATCCCCAGAGCCTTGGGGGAGATGCCTGTTGAGAACTTGAGGTCCTGCAGGCTTCTTCCCGTTGCCAAGTACCGCAGGGTGGCGACGAACCTCTGCTCCGGAGTGATGGCTTGCCTCATGCAGGTATCCTGCCTGCTAATATAAGGGGTCAGCAAAGCCAACAAACTGTGAAATACGGGGTCCGTCATCCAGAGAAAGTTCCTGAAATCATCAGGATTATTTTCACGGATCTCACGGAGCAAAGGCATATGACAGAACTGGTCACGCTGGAGCAACCAATTCTTGGTCCATGAACGCCTCCCCACCCTGTTCATGGACTGGACTTGTGCCAAGGTAAGGACCCCAACACCAAGCCTCCGCACAGCATGAACTCTATGAGGAGTACATATACACAACATGGCTAGAAAACGGTCGGCTGCTCAGAACGAAGTAAAAGAACGCACTGAAGAACAGCAAGGCCTGTGAAGAGCGACCTGATAATCAGTAATGAACGAACAAAAACACAATGATAAATCAATGCGAACTCACTGCACACACTGAAGAGCAGATACAAACCCACAAGCACAAACTGAACAGCAGAAAACGATCTGAAAGCCACGAGTCTGAAAAAGTGCAAATCGTCTCTCACCAAACTTTTACTAACACGAGATTAGCAAAAGGAGCCCAAAGGGTGCCGCGCTTGGTTTGGACCTACCCTTTTCTAGTCTCGTCGTACATGGTGTACGTGACCGCAATCGGAAATTCTGGCAAATTTGTGCGACCGTGTGTATGCAAAACAAGTTTGAGCCAACATCCGTCGGATCCATGGATTTTGTTGTCGGAATGTCCGATCAATGTCCGATCGTGTGTACGGGGCATAACAGTGGTGCAATTGCTAAAAAATTACCTATAGAATAATAATATAACTACTTGATCAATAAATGAGGAAGGTGAACTACAAACAGCACTAACGCAGCTGAAAATTGAAAAATGTCAGAAACTATGAATCAGACTGAGACAGAAGTACAGTTAAATCACACTTGTTTAATAATAATAATAATAATAAAAAGGTAAACAGAGTAAACGTAATCAAAACATAGCCAGAGTTCAGGAACCGGAACGGATAGTCAGACAAGCCAAAACGCCAGGGAGCCAGAGATGAGCATAGTAGAACAGCAAGCAGGATCTGGAGCCAGAAGGAAGGTCAGCCAAGCAAGTCTTTAACAGGAACACAGGAGAGTTTCTCTAGAGATGTGACCAAGGTGAAGGCAGAGATCATCTGAGCTAGATGGCTTAAGTAAGCAGGACTGATGAGCAGGATATCATCAACAGGTAAGTCACTGTGGAGAGAAAGGAGCTGGCAATTAGCTGACAGCTGAGCAGCCTGCTTTGAGAAGGAAGGGCTGAGCCAAGCCCCCTTCCCAATGACCCCTCCCTCTCAGAGGACCACCAGGCTTGAGGGGAAAATGTCTATGGAAATCATGAAGGAGGACAGGGGCATGTACGTCCGAGGATGAGACCAAAGAGCGTTCCTTGAGACCAAAGACCGCACCCTTGCCAATGCACCAGGTACTGTATGTGCCTACGGGAGTCAACAATGGACTGTACTTCATACTCCTCATGGTTCTCAACCTGTTCAGGGTGAGGACGATGCACCAAGGTGGTAAAGGGGTTGCAGACCAAAGGAGGCATGAGATACATTTGAGATACGCATATTAGAAGGAAGGTCTAATGCGTAAGCCACTGTGTTAATCCTGCGAAGAATATGCAAAGGCCCAATGAACGGAGGTGTGAACTTCAGAGAGGGAATGCAAAGTCAGAGGTTGCGAGATGACAGCCAGACCCTGTCCCCAACCTGGTAGGGAGGCGCAGGCAGGTATCTGCGGTCAGCATGGAGTCTGTACCTATCATTAGCATGTCGCAAAGCATCCTGGACTTGTGCCCAAGTGGAACGAAGACCACGGAGATGCTCCTCTAACACAGGAATACTCTGCGGAACAAACGAGTCAGACAACATGAAAGGTTGGAAACCATAGTTCGTCATAAGTGGGGACAATCGGGAAGCAGAATTCAAGGCACTATTGTGAGCAAACTCTGCCCACGGTAAGAGGTCTGACCAGTTGTTATGAAGGTCAAAAATATAGCAATGTAGGAATTGCTCCAAGGACTGATTGGCTCGTTCTACAGCCCCATTAGACTGCAGGTGATACGCAGAGGAGAAAGCAAGCTGAATTCCCAACTGTGCACAAAAGGCTCACCATAACCGGGACACAAACTGATTACCCCTGTCCGAGACAATCACCTTGAGTAGCTCATGTAAGCGAAAGATCTCCTGAGCAAAAATGGAAGCCAGTCCCTTAGATGTGGGCAACAAAGTGGGACATTTTTGAGAACCGGTCAACCACCCCAAGGATTGTATATATATATAGAGCAAGTGGACCGTGCCTTCGCTTTAAATGGTAGCAGCTGACACATTGCAAAATATAAAGAACTATGTGTGTAAAGAAGTGCAGCGCTGGTGTAATATCAATGGAATGAACAACAAACTGATATAACTACATACTCGGTAAAGTGACCTCATATGCATGTAAAGCAAGTGCTAGTGGCAAATTAAATCTATGTTCTATAATGTAAAGGTCATACAGTCCCCATATAGTCTCATAGACAGAAATAAAAAAACAACAATAACTTGCAATAGTGAAATAATATGAAAAAACAATAATGTGACGCAAAAAATTGAATATATATGCATTCGTGAATAGATATCAAAGTCAATAAACAGGTATATATGACGACATGGTGACTTGAAATAAATGCTTGGTGCAGACACTTTGTCACTAGATAATCCACCACAGACATATATAAGGCTTACCAGAAATGTTGAACCCAAATAGGCATACGCCTAATGAGTCAGTAAAGCTTGTGGTGTAATACACCCAGGGAAATCTTTCATCGACACATACAGCATCCAGTTGGGGATAAGACTTGTATGGTCTTTGGCAGCACTACTTCCAAATGGATGCCCACCGGAGGGATGATGGCCAAAGGATGGATCCGAAAGTTTCTCCCAAATGATGTATTTTATAGGAAGAAGAAGGAATAGGCCACATAGTGTAATTCCATTTCAATTAAAAGACTTTTATTGTATATAAAAAAGGGAACACTCACATTAATGAAGGTAAAAAGCGCTTTGTAATAGAAAGTATGGAAAGTGACGCAGTGGCATCAGCAGAGTCCATCCCGACACGCATTTTGTCTAATTATACATCATCTGGGGTGCCTGTCCACTGTGGCCGCTGCGTATATATACAGTATTGTGTTCCCTTAATGAGCAACAGCTCTCCGGCAATTGAATGCAATTTCACTTACTTCCAGTCATAACCAAAATGGCACTGAGGCGTGCGGTGCGCGCCTCACTCTGATAAAGGTAAATATCAGTAATATGGAGTATAAGCATCATTTTGAGATATGATGCAGGGGAGCGCAATCCAGGTATCACCACAAATACATTACCACTAGAGGTACAATGTCAAGGGCTTCGCTCCAATGTGACATGCAGCGGAAGTGGTCACAACACGTGTACCATGCCGCTGCACAGTAGTCACCATCCACCTGATGGATGGACGTCGACTTTATCAGCCTGTACTTCCTGTCACCATCAAAATGGTGCGGAACAATGCAAACCGAAGAATGCAAAGAAACAGAGACAAAGGGTACTCCTTAAGAGGATACTCTTATCTCTTTTGGGCAAAAAATGTATTAAGAACGTACTGAAACTGCATTTCTGAAATGTTAATTAAACCAAGGGTAGATGTTGGACCCACCGATTTGAAACATTGGGCCACAAAAATTACCGCCCAATGCTGTGTCAAACGAATGAGGATATCAAATTAACTGCCATATATCATAAAATGAAATGGACATTGATAGATAAAATTGTTAAATAGGAATGTTTATATATCCAATATGCCAAAAGAGCTGACTCCCAAAAAGAGGCCCACAGAAAAGACATGCATCTGAATAAATGTGACAAATAAATACAAAAATAGATAAAATAATGAGTATGTATATACAATTGTATATATGATGATAATATAGAAGCATACCAGACATTTAGGTATGAAAAATCGATTAGGATCTAAAATATATAGAAGTTCGGATATTGTATGAAACAGAAACACCCAGTCCTCAAAGCTCTATTGGAACAAAACTTGATAACTCAAAAGGCATTTTGACATAAATTTTACGTCCAGAATTTGATGTAAATTAAACCAACCCAACGATCTATGCTTTATTCAAAAAAGAGTTGATATCCCACTCCACATTCATTCCCAGTGGATAGTGGGACTGCAACTCATAAATCCAATACGTTTCAGGACGGGAAACCCCCCTTGTCATTGCACCACATCTGCAAGGGGGATATACTTATCAATAACAAAAAATTCTGTACCATTAGGGTCACCGTTGTGATGTTTCCTTTAGTATCTCGGTACAGTGTGTTTAGTATCGCCATTCTTTATTTTAGCAATGTGTTTCCTGCTCTAGTTGTGAAGGTATGAATATTGTGGCCTACATATTGTTTACCACAAGGGCACATTATCATGTAGACAACGTGTCTAGTGGCACATGTATAAAGTCCCCTGATTGGATATACACGATTGGTAGTCTTAGATTTGAACTCCAAGGATTTAGATCTGTTGCATGTATTATGTAGGCACACAACACTTT
The DNA here is from genome assembly GCA_037952925.1 of Lithobates clamitans. Taxonomy (NCBI): domain Eukaryota; kingdom Metazoa; phylum Chordata; class Amphibia; order Anura; family Ranidae; genus Lithobates; species Lithobates clamitans. Next base: position 4,243,848 of record JBBGZY010000603.1, on the reverse strand, counting down.
TTTTGCAAGGGTAATACCCCACTAGATTATGTAAAATAGCCAGCTATAAATGAGAGTGGTGGCAAGTAAGTGTTTGTATTGGTCCAGCAGCACACCAACACCTTTGAAGCCATTGTGCTATTGCTGGGTGTTTGGTGTGCTCCTATACCTTGAAGGAGGGGTGGGCTCCAGGCCACCTGCTCTCATTTATCCATTAAAATGCATGTACCTCCACTGTGGGGACACTCATAGTTTAGTGTTAGGACCACAGATACAAGAGTGCCGTGACGTGGCTCTGTGGCTCACGCATGTGTTTGCAAGTGCGTGCGGACTAAACCCCTTTTTTAACGCTTACTGTTAGATAGGTCAATTTGGTTGTCTGCAAACTGGTGGCAAGTAGACTTTGGCTTTTTCCTGGGCATTCCCCAGACTTTGTTGGTACCTGTTTTAGACTCCCAATGCTGCTTACTGCGATAGCCAGCTATAAATGAGAGTGGTGGCAAGCTTTTGTTATAATGTGAGTGTTTGTATTGGTCCAGCAGCGCACCAACACCTTTGCAGCCATTGTGCTATTGCTGGGTAATTGGTGTGCTCCTGTACCTTTAACCGCTTCAGCCCCGGAAGGATTTACCCCCTTTCTGACCAGAGCTCTTTTTACAATTTGGCACTGCGTCGCTTTAACTGCTGATTGTGCGGTCATGCAATGCTGTACCCAAACAAAATTTGCGTCCTTTTCTTCCCACAAATAGAGCTTTCTTTTGATGGTATTTGATCACCTCTGCCGTTTTTATTTTTTGCGTTATACACGGAAAAAGACCGAACATTTTGAAAAAAAAAATGATATTTTCTACTTTTTGTTCTAAAAAAATCTAATAAACTCAATTTTAGTCATACATTTAGGCCAAAATGTATTCGGCCACATGTCTTTGGTAAAAAAAAGTCAATAAGTGTATATTTATTGGTTTGCGCAAAAGTTATAGCGCTTACAAACTAGGGTACATTTTCTGGAATTTACACAGTCTTTAATTTATGACTGCCTATGTCCTTTCTTGAGGTGCTAAAATGGCAGGGCAGTACAAAACCCCCACAAATGACCCCATTTTGGAAAGTAGACACCTCAAGGAAATTGCTGAGAGGCATGTTGAGCCCATTGAATATTCATTTTTTTTGTCCCAAGTGATTGAATAATGACAAAAAAAAAATTACAAAAAGTTGTCACTAAATGATATATTGCTCACACAGGCCATGGGCATATGTGGAATTGCACCCCAAAATACATTTAGCTGCTTCTCCTGAGTATGGGGATACCACATGTGTGGGACTTTTTAGGAGCCTAGCCGCGTACGGGGCCCAGAAAACCAATTACCGCCTTCAGGATTTCTAAGGATGTAAATTTTTGATTTCACTCTTCACTGCCTATCACAGTTTCGGAGGCCATGGAATGCCCAGGTGGCACAAACCCCCCCAAATGACCCCATTTTGGAAAGTAGACACCCCAAGCTATTTGCTGAGAGGCATGGTGAGTATTTTGCAGCTCTCATTTGTTTTTGAAAATGAAGAAAGACAAGAAAAAAAATGTTTTTTTTTTCTTTTTTCAATTTTCAAAACTTTGTGACAAAAAGTGAGGTCTACAAAATACTCACTATACCTCTCAGCAAATAACTTGGGGTGTCTACTTTCCAAAATGCGGTCATTTGGGGGGGGTTTGCCACCTGGGAATTCCATGGCCTCCGAAACTGTGATAGGCAGTGAAGAGTGAAATCAAAAATTTACACCCTTAGAAAGCCTGAAGGCGGTGCTTGGTTTTCGGGGTCCTGGGCTCCCAAAAAGTCCCACACATGTGGTATCCCCATACTCAGGAGAAGCAACAGAATGTATTTTGGGCTGTAATTTCACATATTCCTATGGCATGTTTGAGCAATATATCATTTAGTGACAACTTTGTGCAAAACCCCCCCCAAATTTGTCTCTTTCCCGCAACTTGTGTCACAATATAAAATATTCCATGGACTTGACATGCCTCTCATCAAATAGCTTGGGGTGTCTACTTTCCAAAATGGGGTCATTTGGGGGGGTTTTGAACTGTCCTGGCATTTTATGCACAACATTTAGAAGCTTATGTCACACATCACCCATTCTTCTAACCACTTGAAGACAAAGCCGTTTCTGACACTTTTTGATTACATGAAAAAATTATTTTTTTTTGCAAGAAAATTACTTTGAACCCCCAAACATTATATATTTTTTAAAGCAAATGCCCTACAGATTAAAATGGTTGGTGTTTCATTTTTTTTCACACAGTATTTGCGCAGCGATTTTTCAAACGCATTTTTTGGGGAAAAAACACACTTTTTTAAATTTTAATGCACTAAAACACACTATATTGCCCAAATGTTTGATGAAATAAAAAAGATGATCTTAGGCCGAGTACATGGATACCAAACATGACATGCTTTAAAATTGCGCACAAACGTGCAGTGGCAACAAAATTAATACATTTTTAAAAGCCTTTAAAAGCCTTTACAGGTTACCACTTTAGATTTACAGAGGAGGTCTACTGCTAAAATTACTGCCCTCGATCTGACCTTCGCGGTGATACCTCACATGCATGGTGCAATTGCTGTTTACATTTGACGCCAGACCGACGCTTGCGTTCGCCTTAGCGCGAGAGCAGGGGGGACAGGGTTCCTTTTTTTTTTTTTCTTTATTATTTTTTTGCTTTTTTATCTTATTTTTAAACTGTTCCTTTCATTTTTTTTTTAATCATTTTTATTGTTATCTCAGGGAATGTAAATATCCCCTATGATAGCAATAGGTAGTGACAGGTACTCTTTTTTGAAAAAATTGGGGTCTATTAGACCCTAGATTTCTCCTCTGCCCTCAAAGCATCTGACCACACCAAGATCGGTGTGATAAAATGCTTCCCCAATTTCCCAATGGCGCTGTTTACATCCGGCGAAATCTAAGTCATAAAATGCTCGTAGCTTCCGGTTTCTTAGGCCATAGAGATGTTTGGAGCCACTCTGGTCTCTGATCAGCTCTATGGTCAGCTGGCTGAATCACCGGCTGCATTCTCAGGTTCCCTGTTGAGACAGGAGAGCCAGAGAAAAACACGGAAGATGGTGGAGGGGGGCATTCCCTCCCACTGCTTGTAAAAGCAGTCTAGAGGCTAATTAACCGCTAGGATTGCTTTTACATGAAAGCTGACCGCTGGCTGAAAAGAATGATACCAAGATGATACCTAAACCTGCAGGCATCATTCTGGTATAACCACTCAAAGTCGTGAATGGCGTACCTGAAGACAAAAAAATGGTTAACAATAAAGCACAGTAAACGGTAAAGTATAAAAAATTGCATACCTGAAAAGCAAACATGATAAAACATAATAACAATAAAACATTGTAGAATAGAATACAATAAAAAAGAGCAGAACAATAGAGAGAGAATAGAGCAAGAGAGAACAATAAAACAACAACTATTTTTTTTTATTTTATATTTTTGTTTGTGTTTTTTTTTTTTTTTTACACTTTTTTTTGTAACTGTAACTTTTATAACTGTAACCGGTTCCAGGTTCGGGTCTCTCAAAATGCGATGGCATCTTGGGAGACCCTGTGAAAGTGTGCCTAGTCTGTGCAATGCTGTACCCTACGCTAATACTCAACTAGTGAATGGTAGCGTTCAAAACATTCACCAATGCAAAGACCAGGATTGTCAGGACAGGAGGGACAATAATAGCGGATGTCACGCCTATATCTGCGCTTGCTGCAGACACAACATCTTTTTTTGGGGGGGTTCGCTGGGTAGGGGTACTCGGGAGGACATAAAAATGCCTCTCATGCAGCCGATTGCATTTGGTTGGGGATGTGAATGGGGGAAGTACGGGCGCTGCAGAAGTGGTGGTTCCCAATTAGGTTTGGCGAATGCAGCAGGAAGGGCATTATGGGCACGACGGGCCTGTTTGTCTTCTTGGTGGCAGCGGGACACTACTTGTGCTTGCCACCTCACCAGCTTGAACTGCACTTATGGAACTCGCCACGTCACCAAGTGTTACTGCAGTGCTGATTTGACTACGACCGGGGTGTACTAGGCCGCTGGCACTTGCCAGTTCACCAAAACGCTACCAAAAAAACTTTTAGCGATCGCAGGGATCAGGTCTGACTCTGCGAACGCTGCAGTTATGCGTTTAGTGTTTTGTAAGTGACAGTGATCGATCGATACTGCACTTGGGTAGGCTAGGCTGGGCCGGGCGGAGGGGCAAAACGCAGGTGCTAGCAGGTATCTGGGCTGATCCCGCTAACACTGCGTTTTTTTGAACCCTAAACTGCTGGGGACGCTAGTATAGATCTGATCGGATCAGATATTGATCCGATCAGATACTATATCACTAAGGGAGGTGTACGGTGCGTGCATGGGTGTTAGCGGTACTGGCGCTAACCTGACGCTGCATGGGGCTGGTGCTTGCCAGTTCACCAAAGTGCTACCAAAAAAACTGTTAGCAATCGCAGGGATCAGGCCTGACTCTGCAAATGCTGCAGTTATGCATTTAGTGTTTTGTAAGTGACAGTGATCGATCGATACTGCTGGGCTGGGCCGGGCGGAGGGGAAAAACGCAGGTGCTAGCAGGTATCTGGGCTGATCCTGCTAACACTGCGTTTTTGGGAACCCTAAACTGCTGGGGACGCTAGTATAGATCTGATCGGATCAGATATTGATGCGTTAAGATACTATACCACTAAGGGAGGCGTATGCTGCGTGCGTGGGTGTTAGCGGTACTGGCGCTAATCTGACGCTGCCTGGGGCGATGCATATCACCGCCGGGCGATCAGGGGGCTAAACCTTTATTCGGTAATAAACGGCAGGTGCTCTGACACTATAAAAAATAAACAAACTAACCAGCGTCAACCGTAATGGTTATACGGTGATCAGTGGTGAAAGGGTTAACTAGGGGGCAATCAAGGGGTTAAAACATTTATTAGGTAGTATATGGGGGTCCCTGTCACTATAAAATGCTGACGGCGAACCTAAATATTTACGTCCCTAACTAGCGTCACCAGCGACACTAATACAGCGATCAGAAAAATGATCGCTTAGTGACACTGGTGACAAGGGGTGATCAAGGGGTTAAAACTTTATTAGGGGGGTTAGGGGGGTACCCTAGACCTACAGGGGGCTAATACTAACTGCCCTACCACTTCTTAGGGTTAGGGGGGTACCCTAGACCTACAGGGGGCTAATACTAACTGCCTACCACTTCTAACTGTCACAAACTGACACCATGCAGTAATCAGAAAAAAAAAAAAACCTGCTTAATGTCAGTGTGACAGACGCTCACAGGCCACTAAAAGAGGACAAGCAGGCTCTGTGTCTACAGTCAACAGTGCTGGTCATGGACAGGGTGCATCCTCTGCCAGTGGCCGTGGGGCACACTTGTCCTTTTTTTCTGCTGCTGGCCATGTTATTGAGCCAGAACATGCAGAAGAGTTGGTGGAGTGGATAACAAAGCCGTCCTCATCCTCCTCATCCTCTGTCACCCAGGCTCAGAGTAGTTTTCCTTTGTATGCAGCTGCCAAAGCGGCCTATTCCACAGTCACTCCTTCCATAGCCAAACCATCATGCACAGAGGAGTACCCCAAACTATTCGACCACAGTGTCGGGTACATGCTGCTGAAAGATGCGCAGCAATTTGAAGGCTCCAATGTTGGTTTCCCAGGTTGAGGAAGGGAGTAGAGTGAGCCTAGAGAGAGGGGGTGCCCAAGAAGGAAAAGAAACTGACAGTCATGTTCCCCCAGCTGCAGCATAGTGCCAAGTTTGCTCCAGTGATGAGGAGGGAGGGGATGATGAGGTCATTGACTTGGGTGCCTGATTGAATAGAGGAGGAGGAGGAGGTAGCTCCGAAGGTGCAGGGCGCTGCTGACTCCCTGCTGATTTTGAAAAGTTCCTTGGTGTGGGCCTTTTTGGACACATGTGCAGCAGATTGCACCATTGCTGTTTGCAACCTATGTCTGAAGCTGATCAAGCGTGGCCACAACAGCAGCCGCTTGGGCATCATATGCTTGACCAGACATATGACGACTTCCCATGCAGTCTTTTTCCCCTTTACTATATTTGAGATTTAATATCTCTCAGATATGATTTTGGTTAAATGAGAGTTCTTTGACCATGAGTGAAAGCTTTAACACAATAACAACATTTATTGGTGAGTAGTTGACCATCTACAGTATCTATAGTCTACGCCAAGGAAGAAAATATTAGGTTAAAATAAGAGAATTACATGAAGGAATACAGAGTATATTCATGAAAACATTATTTTCTACAAACATACTTAGTTACAAGTAAAATGTAGACCTTTCTCATAATTACCCTTTGCACCAAAGTTCCATTCTGATGGTTGCTCTCCCATAAAAGTGTGTGTTTCCCTCCCATCTAGTCTGTGTATATCATTACATGCTGATGCCTCATTGGTTGGCATAGCGTGGCTCTGATTGGTGAGCTTCCCTATACCTGGTTAAGGACTGGCTACATCTCCAATTCCTATACTTTGCATAAGTCAGCCCCCTTTAATGCAAATCCTTGTGACTATTCTGAGCAGGAGCTTAACTTGAATTTTCCCGGGAAGTTGAGTATTGATTATGGGTTGGCCTCCCTTCATTGCATATTCCAGCATGGGATTCATTGAAGTGAGTATGTATAAAACAATGAGATTTGGATCCCATTGTTTGTATACACAAGACTAGGCACGGACTTGTCTGGTCTACCAGAGATTTCTGTGAAGATATGTTCCACCCTACATAGATAAAAGATAAATTAAATATATTCATAATTCCAATATTTTACAGCTATTAATGTAGATTTCTCCTAAACTCATAAGGCAACAAGTCCGTTGGCAACAGCACTTGAAAGACCCACATCATAGTAAAAGGCGGACTTCTCCTTGCTCCTCATCTGGGATCTCAAACCCTACTATACCTCCAGTCCTCTCGAAAACCTGCACTGAGAGGAATAAAGGTATAGCAATAGGTGTCCCAAGTACTTTCAGCCAATCTGCTAGCAGTACACCACCATCTGATTTTAGCAGGCAAATTTCCCTACCCCAGTTGCTAAACCGTAAAAAGAAATTCAGTCCCATCCATCCACATGCTCAGCATCTGAATGCTAGCTTGGCCAAATTGCTAGCACTGCAACTACTGCCTTTTCAGCTGGTAGACTCTGCCCCCTTTTGTGAATTTGTGGAATGTGCTGTATCTCAGTTGCAGGTTCCAAAATGCCATTTTTTTTCACAGAAGGCCATTCCAGCTCTCTACTGGCATGTGGAAGGCAATGTTTTTGTCTTGTTGGACAGGGCGGTCAGCAGTAAGGTGTATATTATATATTACCGCAGACTCATGGTCTAGCAGGCATGGGCAGGGATGTTTTCTTTCCTTCACGGCTCACTGGGTAACTCTACTGGCAGCTGGGAAGGAACGCCTCGAAAATGCTAGCGGTGATTCTGCCACAGCTCTCTCCTTCACCCCCTCCTCCTCTTCTTCCTCTCTGGTCTCTTCTGCAGATTTGTTCTCTGAACCAGCGGTGCTCCATAAGCGTTCAAGGGGCCACGCAAGCACTCAGGCAAAAAGATGCCATGCGGTGCATGAGTTACATAGTTACATAGTAGGTGAGGTTGAAAAAAGACACAAGTCCTTCAAGTCCAACCTATGTGTGTGATTATATGTCAGTATTACATTGTATATATGTTGCAGTCATTCAGGTGCTTATCTAATAGTTTCTTGAAACTATTGATGCCCCCCGCTGAGACCGCCGCCTGTGGAAGGGAATTACACATCCTTGCCTCTTACAGTAAAGAACCCTCTACGTAGTTTAAGGTTAAACCATTGCTTAGGGGACAGGAGCTCCACTGGGGCAGAAATTCTCTTAGCCCTGCAGGGGCAGGCTCAAAGGTGGTTTACGCCACGCCAGCTTCAGCCAGGAATGGTTGTATGCGACAACGGCACCAACCTTCACTCCTGCCTCAGACAGGGACACTTGACCCATGTTTCATGTTTGGCACATATCCTGAATTTGTTGGTGCAGTGGTTCTTGAGCAGGTAAAGAGGCTTACAAGATCTCCTGAGGCAAGCCAGAAAAGTCTGTGGTCATTTCCAACGGTCATACAATGCCAGTGCTCGGCCGGCTTATATTGAAAGGGAATGCAACCTGCCCACCAACCGCCTCATTTGTGACATGTCCACCAGTTGGAACTCAATGTTGGCAATGCTGCAGCAGCTGCACACGCAGCAGAGGGCCATCAATGAGTACCTGTGTGAGCATGGCACCAGGACAGGGTCAGGGGAGCTTGGCTTCTTTGATCAGCCAGTGGCTACTGATCAAGGATGCATGCACTGTCCTGTCACCATTTGATGAGGACACGAGGATGGTGAGCAGCAACAATGCATGCATCAGTGATACTGTCCCTCTTGTCTTTCTGTTGGAGCACACGCTTCATGGAATAATGGACAGGGCACTTGAGGCAGAACAGCAGGAGGAAGAGGAGGACTTCCTTACCTCTCAAGGCCCCCTTTATACAGATATTATTCTTACAGGCCCGTCAAACACACAGGAAGAAGAGGAGGAGGATTGTGTCAGCATGGATGTGGAAGATAACACTTAGCAGCAGTCTTCAAGGAATGGTTTTCATTCCCCAGAAACCAAGGAGTTGTACGTGCCTGGGAGGAGGTTGTTACGGATCATGTGATCCTTAGTGACCCAGGATTCATGGTATCAAAGAGAGGAATCATTACTGGCTGGCAACCCTTCTTGATTCACGTTACAAGGGTAAGGTTGCAGAACTCATCCTGCCTTTGAAGAGGGAGCAGAGGATGAAACATCTTCAGGAGGCCTTGAAGAAAGGTTTGTGCAATGCATTTCCAGACCCTGTGAGGTTACAACTTCCTGGTGCTGGACAACGTGTTGCTGAGGCTTCGTTCAGTTAGAGGAAGAGCAGTGGAAAAGGTGGCCGGCTGACCGATCCCTTTAGACAATTTTTCAGTCCTCAGCGCCAAGGACTGATTCGTTCAAGTAGCCATCGCCAGCGTCTGCATTACATGGTGCAGGAATATCTAGGGGCAAGAGCAGACTTGGAGACCTTTCCAACAGAGCATCCACTGGGTTACTGGGTCTTGAGGATGGACCACTGGCCAGAACTAGCTCAATATGCAATTAAGCTACTGGCCTGTCCTGCATCCAGCGTTCTTTCTGAATGCACATTTAGTGCTGCTGGAGGCTCACATTCATAAAAATCAATCAGTATTGGATCAGCAGCAACTATCAAGCACCTGATGCTGATGTAACTGATTGATTTTTCTATGGATGTGGGATCCCTTGAAGACTGCCTATGCTGAGTGACTATCCTATTCCTCCTCAATCTTGATGATGCTAGCTTCCAACAATATGTTTGGTTTAGGGCACCACCACCAATGCCTAAGGCCCAATTTTTCTGTCCCTGTTTAACAGGGGCATGTAATTACAATTTTTGATCTAATATTTCACAACTGGGCCCGTTCCTGCACCCAACAAGAGTATCTGTGAGGGGTTTCAGTGTTGTGGCACCACCACCATCAAGGCCCAATTTTTGAAAATAGGGACAAGCATGCCCCACGGCCACCTGCAGAAGATGCACCATGTCCATCACCAGCACAGTGGACTGTAGACACAGAGCCTGCTTGCCCTCTTTTAGTGGTCTGTGAGCGTCTGCCTCTCTTTGGTGGCCTTCCAGACATGATGGGGATTTTGTTTTGCAACACCACACTACACTGTATTGTGTACTGTGTACACCACCAGAAAAGTAGTAGCAAATGCACTATGGGTGCACAGTACTGTGTACACCAACAGAAGTGTAATAACAACTATGGGTGTATTGTATTGTGTACACCACCAGAAAATTAGTAGCAACTGCTCTAGGGGTGCACGGTATTGTGTACACCACCAAAAGTCTAATGCCGCGTACACACGAGCGGACTTTACGGCGGACTTTGCCCGGCGGACTTTTCGACGTACTTTCCGGCGGACTTTGTGAACGAACGGACTTGCCTACACACAATCCACCAAAGTCCGTCGAATTCGTACGCGATGACGTACGACCGGACTAAAACAAGGAAGTTCATAGCCAGTAGCCAATAGCTGCCCTAGCGTGGCTTTTTGTCCGTCGAACTAGCATACAGACGGCGGACTTTTCGACCGGACTCGATTTCAACGGATAAATTTTAAACAAGTTTCAAATCTAATTCCGTCCAACTTTTGAGAAAACAAAGTCCGCTGGAGCCCACACACATCGAATTGTCCGACGAAATCCAGTCCGCCGGGCAAAGTCCGCCGTAAAGTCCGCTCGTGTGTACGCGGCATAATAGCAACTATGGGTGCACTGTTTGTATTGTGTACTGTATACACCACAAGAAAATTAGTAGCAACTGCACTAGGGGTGCACGGTACTGTGTACACCAACAGAAGTCTAATAGCAACTATGGATGCACTGTATGTATTGTGTACTGTGTATACAACCAGAAAAGTATAGCAACTGCACTATGGGTGCACGGTACTGTGTACACCAACAGAAGTGTAATAACAACTATGGGTTTACTGTATTGTGTACACCACCAGAAAAGTAGTAGCAACTGCACTAGGGCCGCACGGTACTGTGTACACCACCAGAAGTCTAATAGCAACTATGGGTGCATTGTTTGTATTGTGTACTGTGTACACCACCAAAAAAGTAGTAGCTACTGCACTAGGGGTGCACGGTACTGTGTACTGTGTACACCACCTGAAATATATTAGAAAAAGTACACCAGGAACGGCCTGCAGTCAGATATAGCTAAACTGGATACAGTGGATATATATATATATATATATATATATATATATATATATATATATATATATATATACATATATATATATATTTATATACATGACAGTCTGTATGTATATATTAAATACACTGCAGCTAACTGAAAAACCTGCCTGCCTTAGGTATATTAGAAACAGTACACCAGGAACGGCCTGCAGTCAGATATAGCTAAACTGGATACAGTGGATATACAGTATATATATATATATATATATATTAATTCGGTATCCTCGTTCATTTGACACAGTATTGGGCGGTTACTTTGCGGCCCAATATTTCAAATCGGCGGGTCCAACATCTACCCTTGGTTTAATTAACATTACAGAGATGCAGTTTCAGTACGTTCTTAATACATTTTTTGCCCAAAAGAGAAAAGAATACTACTCTTTGTCTCTGATTTTGATTAAACATCTTAATTTTTAATTTATGTGGTGATGCTCCGCTTAATGCCTTCTTTATTCATGGCTTTGAAAGTAAGGCTTGAACCGTATTTCTTAGCATCCTTCAGTTTGCATTGTTCCGCGCCATTTTGGTGGTGACAGGAAGTACAGGCTGATAGCTCTAGTCCCATGTTGGTGGCACCCGAAAGTTGATGTCTGTCCATCAGGAGGATGGTGACTACTGTGCAGCGGCATGGTACACGTGTTGTGACCGATTCCGCTGCATGTCACATTGGAGCGAGGCCCTTGATATTGTACCTCTAGTGGTAATGTATTTGTTGCGATACATGGACTGCGCGCCCCTGCATCCTATCTCAAAACGAGGCGTGGACTACATATTACTGATATTAACATATCTCAGTGTGAGGCACGCACTGCACGCCTCAGGACTATTTTGGTTATGTCCGGAAGTAAGTGAAATTGCATTCAATTGCTGTTGCTCATTAAGGGGCACACAATACTGTATATCTACACAGTGGCCACAGTGGATAGGCACCCCAGATGATGTCTTATTAAAAGAAACGCTTCAGGACGGGCTCTGCTGATGCCACTGCGTCACTTTCCGTACTTTTTTTTACAAAGGGCTTTTTATCTTCATCAAATGTGAGTGTTCCCTTTTTATACACAATAAATGCCTTTATAATGCCATCATCCCTCTGGTGGGCATCCATTTGGAAGTAGTGCTGCCAAGGACGATACGAGTTTTATCCCCAACTGGTTGCTGTATGTGCCGATGAAGGTTTCCCCTGGGTGTATTACAGCACAAGCTTTACTGACTCATTAGGCGTATGCCTATTCGGGTTCAACATTTCTGGTAAACCTAATATATATCGGTGGTAGATTATCTAGTGACAAAGTGTCTGCACCAAGCATTTATTTCAAGTCACCATGTCATCATATATACCTGTTTATGGACTTTGATATCTATTCACAAATGCATATATATATTAAATTTTTTGCTTCACATTATTGTTTTTTCATATTATTTCGTTATTGCAAGTTATTGTTGTTTTTTTACTTCTGTCTATGAGACTGTATGACCCTTCCATTATAGAACATAGATTTAATTTGCCACTAGCACTTGCTTTACATGCATATGAGGTCACTTTACGGAGAATGTAGGTGTATAAGTTTGTTGTTCATTCCATTGATATTATACCAGCGCTGTACTTCTTTACACACATAACCTAACCACCATAAGGATAACTGTGTTGCCTTGGGAGTTGGGTAACTCCACAATAAAAACCATAGACAGTTTGGTCCAGGGCCTCTCTCCATTGGGTTTGGGTTGTAGGAGGCCCACTGGAAGGTGTCGTGGAATCTTACTCTGAGCACACATGGAACAGGCAGCTACGAAGGCAATTACATCAGCACATAGACTAGGGCACCAGAAATGTTGGGAAATAGCCCAAAAGAGTTGATTCTTCCCAGGGTGACTAGCAGCCTTGGGAGAATGATAAGTCTGGAGCACAGCAGTACAGAGACTCTCTGGGACAAAGCAGCAGTCACAACGTTTCTCAGGAGGAGCATGGACCTGAGTGGCAAGAATTTTGTCACCCAAAGGAGAAGTGAGACTGGTGCGAACCATAGCCAGAATATGATCAGGGGGAATCACAGGAACTGGAACCGACTCCATCTTGGAAGTGGAGGAAAACTGTAGTGACAAAGCGTCAGCCCTTACATTCTTAGTACCGGCTAAGAATGAGACAATGTAATTGAAACTCGACAAGAAAAGAGCCCATCGCTCTTTCTGGGAGAGAGGTGTTTAGCCTCAGACAAGAATGTGAGATTCTTATGGTCAGTAAGAATGAGAACCAGCACAGTGGTACCTTCGAGGAGATGTCTCCATTCTTTCAGGGCTAAAATGATCGCTAACAGCTATCTGTCACCAATCTCGTAATTGCACTCCGCAGGTGACAATTTCTTGGAAAAGTAGCCACAAGGATGCATAGCGCTCTCAGAGGTGGGACGTTGAGACAGAAAGTCGCCAACTCCAGTCTCAGAAGCATCAACCTCAAGGATAAAGGTGATGTAGGATCAGGATGTGCCAACACAGGAGCAGAAACAAAGGCAGCCTTAAGAATCTCAAAGGCCTTAATGGACTCTGGAGACCAACTCTGTGGGTTACCATCCTTTTTGGTCATATCAATCAGGGGCTTGACCAGAGACAAGAAGTTATGAATAAACTTCTGATAATAGTTGGAAAAGCCAAGAAAACGCTGCAGAGGACGTAAATCCACGGGTCGGGGCCACTGTAGGTCTGCTGAAAGTTTCTCTGGGTCCATCGAAAAAAACAGCAGTGAAAATGACATAACCCAGGAATTTAACCTGTTCACAATGGAACTCGCACTTCTCCAATTTACAATAGAGATTGTTCTCTCTTAGTTTCTGAAGCACACGACAGACATCTGTGTGGTGGCTCTCCATGGACTTGGAAAATATGTGGATATAATCGAGATAAACCACCACACATAACTGCAACAAATCTCGGGGGGCATTTTTAATAAACTCCTGGAAAACTGCTGGGGAGTAACAAAGGCCAAAAAGCGTTACGAGGTACTCATAATGGCCTGCTCTGGTAGTAAATGCAGTTTTCCACTCGTTGCCCTCCTTAATCCTCACGAGATTGTATGCCCATCTCAAATCAAGCTTTGTGAAAACTGTTGCTCCCTTGAGGCGGTCAAATAACTCTGTAATCAACGCAATCGGATAGGCATTCTTAATCGTGAAATGATTGAGACCCCTATAATCAATACAAGGTCTTAGTTCACCACTCCTCTTCTTCACAAAGAAGAAGCCAGCACCAGCAGGAGACGAGAATTTGCGGATGAAACCTCGAGAAAGTGCATCTGCAACATACTTCTCCATGGCCCTATCCTCCATGGCCCTATCATCTAAGAATGACAAAGGGTAAACCCGGCCACAAGGGGGTATGGCACCAGGTTGAAGGTCAATTGCGCAATCATACGACCATACGATACAGTGTGGAGGCAAACTACCATCTTGACCTTTGTCAAAGACATCGCTGAAATCACAATACTCCTCTGGCGGGGAGGAGAGTGAAGAGATGCACAGGACCTTGGCGACCAGTAGGGAACCTCAGCATGGAGCCAATCAAAAGAGGGGTTGTGCCTCTGTAACAAAGGATAACCAATAACCAGTGGAAACTTAGGTGAGGAAATAATTTGGAATTGGATTATCTCATGGTGAAGAGCCCCTACGGCCATGGACAATGGAACAGTCTCATGAGTCACATGGGCAGGCTGTAGAGGTCTCCCGTCAAGAGCCTCAATGGCAAGTGGAGTGTCATGCAGCTGCAGCAGAATCGAGTGCTTCGATACAAAGGCAGCATCAATGAACAGGCCTGCAGCCCCAGAGTTGATTAGAGCCTGTATCTAGACGGACGACTCAGCCCAAGAAAGGCTGACCAAAACCAGGGGCCTATCCTTCTGGTTAACTGGGGACGAAACAACGTCACCTAAGGTCTGTCCGTGACAGCACCTCAAGGTTTGGGGGTTCCCTGGTAGGACAAGACTTCAAAAAGTGACCTGCCTGGTTACAATAAAGGCACAATCTCTCCGTCCTCCTAAGGGTTCTCTCATCCGCAGAGAGGCGTGTGATGCCCGAGTGCATGGGTTCATCTTCACAGACTGACTCGGTACCAGGAGCCATGGGAGGTGAGGAAGGCAAAGGTGGGACTGCAAAGTTCGGAGACAAATGTACAGGAGGCTTCCGCATGCGCTCCTTAAAAGGAAGTCTTTCTCTGAGTCTGGAGTCAATGAGGATGGCAAACAGGATCAACTTCTCCAGCTCAGTGGATATATCTCGGGCTGCTATCTCATACTTGATGGTATCCGAGAGACCATGAGAAAAAGCAGCCACGAGGGCCTCATTGTTCCAAGCAACCTCTGCTGCCAGAGTACAGAATTCAATGGCGTAATCGGCAACAGTTCTCATACTCTATTTGATGGACATGAGGCACTTGGCAGCAGAAGCATAGTGTGTGGTAACGTCAATTACCCGTTTAAAAGAAGCCCCAAACTCTGGGTAACTCAAGACAACAGGTTTTTGAGTTTACCATAGAGGGTTTTCCCAGGCAAAGGCTCTCCCAGAAAGATATCACAAAACCTACTTTGCTTCTGTCCGTGGGAAATGCCCTGGGGCAGCGTCTCAAAGTATATCTCAACCTGGTTGAGAAACCCTCTGCATTGGACTGGATCACCCCCAAATTGCTGGGGAAGTGGAGCAGAACCAGACATACCTCTTATAGAGGTAATATTCCAGGCACTGCCTGCCTGCACAGAGACTGGAGCAGCAGCAGGGTCGCCCTGCAACACAGGTTGTGCCGGAGCAGCCACAGTGGGAGATTCCAGGTGAGCCGTGTGACTCAGGAGCGTTTGTAACACCATGGTAAACTGATCCATGCAGGGATCCTGCTCATTCAATCTTTAAAAAATATTACCAACATGTGGATTTACTGTATCTTCTGAACTCATGGCCTTCGCCTACTGTCAGAAACCATGAATCAGACTGAGACAGAAGTACAGAGAAATCACACTTGTTTAATAATAAAAATAAATAGAATAAACGTAGTCAAAACATAGCCAGAGTTCAGGAACTGGAACGATTAGTCAGACAAGCCAAAATGTCAGGGAGCCAGAGATGAGCATAGTAGAACAGCAAGCAGGATCTGGAGCTAGAAGGAATGTCAGCCAAGCAAGTCTTTAAAGTGTTTGCAAACCCTTTACAACCTCTTTGTGCTACAGGTAAGCCTATAATAAGGCTTACCTGTAGCTACCCTGGATATCTCCTAAACCTGCATGGTTTAGGAGATATCCCCTGTATCTGTATGTGCCAATGTTATCGACATATGCGCACTGAAGCAACGGCAGTACGTGCCGTTGCATCAGTTAGACTGTGCCGTTACCGGCGGCTCCTGTGCACATGCGCGAGACTGATGTCATTATGGCTTGGGCCAATCACAGCGCCAGAGCCTGCGATACCCGGAAGTAACTCCGGTTACTGTTACTGTTTCCGGCCGGAGCGCTGAACGGGGACCGCTTTGGGGGCTTCGATCTAAGCTAAGTAATACATAATGAGCTAGTGATATGCTAATGATATGCTATCTCATTATGCCTTTGCAGGTTTTTTTTTTATAGGTTTACAACCACTTTAACAGGAACACAGGAGAACGTCTCTAGAGATGTAGCCAAGGCGAAGGCAGAGATCATCTGGGCTGGACGGCTTAAGTAGGCAGGACTGATGAGCAGGATATCATCAACAGGTGAGTCACTGTGGAGAGAAAGGAGCTGGCAGTTAGCCGACAGCTGAGCAACCAACTTTGAGCAGGAAGGGCTAAGCCCAGCCCTGACAAAAAGAGACCAGGCCCTGATTGGTTTACCAGATTACTATTCCTTCTCCCACTTGCTAATCCCATCACTAACAAAGGAATTACACTCTTTATCTAACAAATTAACTATTCCAATGTCCAATATAAGTGTTGAATAATGATATCAAACTTTTTGCAAACTGTCTATTAACAACATCATTGGTCTGGATCAGGCTGGATTTATGAAAAAGAGAGAATCCAGAGATAATACAATTAAAGCCACCAACATCATAAATTGGATAAGATTTCAGGGAAACGAATGCCTTCTTCTGTCTACAGATGCAGAGAAGGCCTTTTTTAAAGTAGCATTGGATTATATGAGAAAACTTCTCCCACATATAGGGCTACAACCTAAGATGTGAACTTCCCTCTATCAAAGCCCAAAGCTAGGATAAAAATTCATTGATTTGCCATGGTCAGGGGTCAGGCTTGAACACCAGTAGCTATAGCAGTTGAAAGGCTCCCATCAACCAGCAGGATGAGTAGACAAACAGGTCACTCTGTTGGATGATGCGGGCTTACCCGAGGTGCAGGATATAAGCACTATCTAGTATTCACCAGAGCTCCTAATGGTGAAGACGGGTTTTGCTGCATGTTAGTATCAGATCACGGTCCTCAGGATCAGTCTACCAGGTGGTGAGAAAGTCTGAGTTCAGTAGCAGATACAGTGCACAGGGATCAAGCAGAAGCATGGTCAGTAAACAAGCCAAAGGTCAGTCAGTAACAAGTGGTTGCAGCTTGGGAAACGTAGTTGAGGAACAAGCCAAAGGTCGATAATGAATGGTAGTGGAGGTAAGGACAGCTGCAGGTATGCAATGGATCAAGATATCAGCTAAAAAGAGCCCAATAATCCGGCAAAGGCTAAGTGCAGAGTCATGGCTTAAATCGGGAAGTTTATGGAAGAAGCAAAGCGTTCACAGTTCACCAGCCGAATATACAGCCGAGCTGCAGATATCTAAGCGACCCTAAGGAGCATCTGCATCCCCCTATGTACATTGTTTTACCTGAGTGCACTAGAGGTAGTGTACGATCAAATGTGAGTGTTTTTATCTTATTTTAAATAAAACTCTACCTTTTAAACAGTTAAGCACTAAATTCGTTTTTCTCCCATTCATATGATATAAACATGGAGTGATACTGTCTGAGCTGAGAGTCACAGGAATATCAGAGCAGCTGCCATCCAGAGGATTTATACCCCTAAGGGGAAGGCATAGTTAGACCATATGAGGGGTTTTCTGGGGAGGTGAGCAGATATTTTGACCGGTGGATAGCACTTGTTATTTCCTGTGAAGAACACTGAACCCACGGAAGGGTGTGAATTCAATTATTGTCACGGTGTGTTTCTTTTGGCGTGCTTAATTTATGAATTGACTGGTCATATTATTAATACTATTATCATTTATTATTTTATATCATTGCACTATATTGATTTATTTGCAGAAGGTTCTCAACACTATTGTTACAATATAGGTCACTAAATACATTCTTCACATTTTGCCACTGGGTGGCACCACTATCACTGTCCTAGATTTGTTAGACATGTGATTTATTATTTGGAGGAGGTAGCGCTTCATTTTTAATTTTACATTTTTTGCAAAGTTTATGTGGGAACACTATTGCTGTAAAGCAGCAACCTCATACACACTTTGATATTAGTGTTTGCGCTATTATTTTTTCACACACGTATACACCTGCTAAGGCATTCATAGTAACGCAGAAGTTAGATCAATATTCAAGGCAACCAAGTTATAGGGGTGCACTATTTGCGATTCTAATTCAGAGTTAATATACTTAGATGCAGCTAAAATCCAATCTAAGCTAATATGAAGTAAACATGATAAATTATGTAATCTAATGTCCGGAAGTGAAGCCTCACTCTCTCTTGCCGAGAGATGCAATTTAGCCAAAGCTATACAAGGGCATTTCCCACACCATAAAAAAAAGAGGTAAGCACTTTATGTGGTTTTTGGATATCCTTGTGCTGAAGCAGCAATGGAATTGTTTGAAGTGGATAAAGTAGATAGGTAAAGCTTACCATCTTAAATAGGTGGCATCTCCCAAAAAGAGGGATCGAGGGGTCCATGTATGCCTCCAGCTCGCCCACTATTCTAGAAACCACAGGGTAATAGTTAAAGTGTTACAAAGAAGAAGTTAGTTTTCCAATGTTGATGCCCAAGTATTTATTAAAGCCCTTAGCCAGTGGAAAAGGAGATGATTGAGCCCAAGGTGGATTTGTAGCACGATAAAGTGGAAGGACAACACTTTTGTAGAAATTGATCTGTAGCCTAGAGAATTGGCAAAAGATGATAAAGATGTCTCTGATAGCCACCATGTCAGATGAGGGGTTGGATGTGAAAATAAGTATATAATCCACAAAAAGAACTATGTGAAGCTCCTGAGAACCTATTTGGACACCTTGTAACTGAGGGTGAGGTAAAAGATGGCAGGATAAGGGCTCCAGTGCCAAGTTTAAAAGCAGGGGGTAGGGGGCAGCCCTGCCTCATGACCTTGTGCAACGATATAGCAGCTGAAATGTGCCCAGCCACAACAACGCTGGCCAAAGGGGTTGAATACATAAAGGTAATGAGGTGCTTGAAGGGACCCGAAAAACCAAACCTCTGAAGCACCAAACGGAGTCATTTGAAACTTACAATATTAAAAGCCTTTTCGTCATCTTGGGGGACAATCGCCAGGTCTTCAGAGGGATGGGAGTATGCATTCTCAAGCACCACCAGTACTTTACAGATATTAGAGGTAGTAGATTTGCCCTTGGTGAATCAACAATGGCATAATGTCCGCAAGTCGGGACACTACAATTTTGGAGAATAGTTTTATGTTGATGTTCAGAAAAGAAATCGAGTGGTATGAACTCGGTTCAGTAGGGTCTTTATCCTTTTTCGCAGTAAACTTAATAAAGGCCTGGTGTCCCAGTGGTAGATACAAGCAAGCCTCCCATGTACCCTGATACACAGCTAGTAAGGTAGGGGATAAATCATCAGGTCCCGGGGCTTTCCCATTAGAGATCATCAACGAAACCTCCTGTGGCGAGATGGGGGAATTAAGAGAGTGCAAGTGGTCCTGGGCAATAGTGGGAAGAGAGTTCTTATCAAGAAATTGCCACATCGTTGATAGGTCAATATTATCCTGAGTGTATATTGCAGTGTAAATCGCTTCCAAGATCTTGGTTACAGCCTTCGGTGAAGAGATGAGATTACCCTGGGCATCTTATAAGGCAGCAATGTGCGTTGAATTGTAGGGGTCCTTGCACAGTCTCACTGGCAACTTCCCTGCTTTGTTACCGTATCTGTGATACTACAAATCTATAAATGATTGTCCGGTTGCGTTCCTGGGTTTTTGCACACAAATCAAAGAGGGGTTTGGCTTCATGCCAATGTTTTCTATTGTCAGGGGTATTATGCTGAAGGAGCTGGGCCTGGGCTTAACGTAAGTGGTCACCAGCTAGTTTGTATTGTTTTGAAACTTTTTTTGTACAGCCTTCGGTGAAGAGACGAGATTACCCTGGGAATCTTATAAGGCAGCAATGTGCGTTGAATTGCAGGGGCCCTTGCACAGTCTCACTGGCAACTTCCCTGCTTTGTTACCGTATCTGTGATACTACAAATCTATAAATGATTGTCTGGTGCGTTCCTGGGTTTCTGCCCACAAATCAAAGAGGGGTTTGGCTTCATGCCAATGTTTTCTATTGTCAGGGGTATTATGCTGAACAAACTGGGCCTGGGCTTAAGGTAAGTGGTCACTAGCTAGTTTGTATTGTTTTGAAACTTTTTTTGTACAGAAAGGCAAAGGATACAATCCTGCCCCTAAGGAAGGCTTTCCTGGCTTCCCAGTATAGATTAAGGTTATCCTTATGCAGCATTGTGCAGCATTAGCTGTCTCAAATACTGTCCAGGCATATAGGATAGTGTGGCGCAAGTCAGCGTTATTGGCTATGTAAAAGGGGAACCGCCAAATTGTAGACTAGCTATGTGCATGAAACTCTGTAAGTTGAAGCAATACAGGGCAATTATCCAAAATCACCATTTTGTGCAGGTAGGTGTCACTCCGGAATGGCACTAGTGGTGTAGTACAAAATAGACAGTCCAGCCCAGTGAACATATGGCAATGCTATCTGTGTCAATGAGAAAAAAGGGGGTGCAATGAGAAAAAATGGGGCGCTAGGCACCAGACATCTATCAGTTGATGGGCTTCAGCAAAATGATAGAGGGAAGTGGGTATGCATGAGGAAGAGGGGGGGCGGCTTTGTGATTCCTCAACAATTTATCTTCCTGCATGTTCATTACAGCATTAAAAATCCCCACCTATCAAGTGGGCTTCGGTCAGGTGTGGTGCTAAGCGAGAGGAGGCTGACTGGAAGAAGCTTTTAGTAGGGGCTTCAGAAACATACACATTTGTTATCAAAAGGTCTCAGCTAGGAAAATGTAACTTAATTTTGGCAATATAGCCCACGTCATCGTTCGCCTGGATCATCAACTACATTTTTTGTGTAGTAGGATTACCATGCCAGCCTTACGATTTACCGAGGTGGAGCCAAACACTTGGCCTATCAATAGCATACACATGCAAGAAAAATCAGCTGTTGACAGTTGGGTCTCTTGTAAAAGTGCTACAGTGAGGGAAAAAAGTATTTGATCCCCTGCTGATTTTGTACATTTGCCCACTGACAAAGAAATGATCAGTCTATAATTGTAATGATAGGTTTATTTTAACAGTGAGAGACAGAATAACAACAAAAAAATCCAGAAAACACATTTCAAAAAAGTTATAAATTGATTTGCATTTTAATGAGTGAAATAAGTATTTGATCCCCTATCAATCAGCTAGATTTCTGGTTCCCAGGTGTCTTCTATACAGGTAACAAACCGAGATCAGGTGCACTCTCTTAACCACTTCAGCCCCAGGAGAATTGGCTGCTCAATGGCCAGGCCATTTTTTGCTATTCGGCACTGTGTCGCTTTAACTGACAATTGCTATTTTGTACATTTTGCTGTAATAAATAGCCCCATTTTTAAAAAAAATTCTTCTACATATTTTTGATAATAAAAATCATAAAAAGCATATATTGATTGGTTTGCGAAAAAAGTTGGAATTTTTATTATTATTTGTTTTTACTAGTAATGGCGGTGATCTTCAGTTTTTATCAAGACTGCCACATTATGACGGACACATCGGACACTTTTGACACCTTTCTGGGTCAATTGACAATTATACAGCGATCAGTGCTATAAAAATGCACTGATTACTGTATAAATGTCACTGGCAGGGAAGGGGTTAACACTAGGGGGCGATCAAGGGGTTAACTGTGTTCCCTATGTGTGTGTTCTGACTGTGGATGGGACTGACTAGAGGAGATAAGAGATCGTGGTTCCCAGCTCGTAGGAACTCACAATCTCTCTGTCCTCTCCTCACAAAACTGGGATGTGTGTGTTTACACACACACATCCCCTGTTCTGCCTCTCATGCCCGCGATCGCTCATGGCTGGCGGTCATTGTGACCGCTGGACACAAGCATCGGCACCCCCGCTGTGCAACGGCTGCGCGCCTCCAGCGGTGCTTGCGCGCCTGCTAACCCGCTTAAATGGGACCGATGTATAGCTACGACGGTTCACGGGATCATGCTGACCTGCCGCCGTATAATGACGGCGGCTGGTCAGCAAGTGGTTAAAAGGAGTGCTCCTAACCTCAGCTTGTTACCTGAATAAAAGACACCTATCCACAGAAGCAATCAATCAGATTACAATCTCTCCACCATGGCCAAGGACAAAGAGCTGCCCAAGGATGTCAGGGACAAGATTATAGACCTACACGAGGCTAGAATGGAAAGCTCTGTAATGGCTGTGGACCCCTTTGAACTTGAGTGGTAGAGGCATACGTGCATTAGCCTCCTCTCAGGAACATAAGTTCAGCAGTCATCTCTACAGAGCATGAATTTCCTCATGTTGCCCTTTTACCACACTTATGCCCCGTACACACGGTCGGATTTTCCGACGGAAAATGTGCGATCGGAGCGTGTTGTCGGACATTCCGACCGTGTGTGGGCTCCATTGGACATTTTCCATCGGATTTTCCGACACACAAAGTTTGAGAGCAGGCTATAAAATTTTCCGACAACAAAATCCGATTGTGTCAATTCCGACCGTGTGTGGCCAGTTCCGACGCACAAAGTGCCACGCATGCTCAGAAGAAATTCCGAGATGGAACAGCTCGGTCTGGTAAAATGAGCGTTCGGAATGGATACAGCACTTTCGTCACGCTGCAATGTTTTAAATAGTTTAATAGGGCGTACACACGGTCGGACTTTGTTCGGACATTCCAACAACAAAATCCTAGGATTTTTTCCGACGGATGTTGGCTCAAACTTATTTTGTCTACACACGGTCGCACAAAGTTGTCGGAATTTCCGATCACCAACCACACGGTCACGTACACCACGTACGACGAGACTAGAAAAGGCCGGTTCAGAACCAATCGCGGCACCCTTTGGGCTCCTTTTGCTAATCTCGTGTTAGTAAAAGTTTGGTGAGAGACGATTCGCGCTTTTTCAGACTCGTGGCTTTCAGATCGTTTTCTGCCATTCAGTTTGTGCTTGTGGGTTTGTATCTGCTCTTCAGTGCATGCAAGCAAGTTCCGCGTGACTTCATTGTATTCTTGTTCGTTCGTTACTGTTTTTCAGGTCGCTCTTCACAGGCCTTGCTGTTCTTCAGTGCGTTCTGTTACTTCGTTCTGAGCAGCCGACCGTTTTCTAGCCATGTTTCGTATGCGTACTCCTCGTAGAGTTCGTGCTGTGCGGGGGCTTGGTGTTGGGGTCCTGACCTTGACACAAGTCCAGTCCATGAACAGGGTGGGGAGGAGTTCATGGACCAAGAATTGGTTGCTTCAGCGTGACCAGTTCTCTCATATGCCTTTGCTCCGTGAGATCCATGAGAATAATCCTGATGATTTCAGGAACTTTCTCAGGATGACGGACCCCGTGTTTCACCGTTTGTTGGCTTCGCTGACCCCCTATATCAGCAGGCAGGATACCTGCATGAGGCAAGCCATCACTCCGGAGCAGAGGTTGGTCGCTACCCTGCGGTATTTGGCGACAGGGAGAAGCCTGCAGGACTTGAAGTTCTCGACAGGCATCTCCCCCCAGGCTCTGGGGATCATTATCCCAGAGACCTGTTCTGCCATCATACAAGTCCTGCAGAAGGAGTATATGAAGGTAAGATTTTTATCCTTTTATATCACATTTTATTGTATTGAATGTTTGCTAATATATTGTATTTCTTTCCTCATTCCCTAATTACCATGCTTGTAATATGCTGTGAATGTCCCCTTTGTTCTCATGCATGCTGGATTTTTATGTAATTATTATTTTATGTCCTTCATACATATTTGCCCTTCACTAACCTCCCCAGCATGGTGTCTCCTGCCCCTATATTCACCTCATGTAGTCACTTAACAATGTATTTTATCAGCTCCATAGTAGTGCTTTACCCCAAACACCCCCTAAAATGTTTTGAAATGTTATTTTTGATTTAAATTCAGGCAGAGTGCCAGAGTTTTTTTTTGTGGTGTCCCCAAATAATTTTTAGTAACCCTCCCTCCCCCAACTGCTAAGTCAGCTGATACCAATTCTCTATCCTCAATCATCTATCTGCTGACTTTGGCAAACCCATACACACTATACCCATCTCTTTAGTGTTCAGATTTATGCATGAATTCCCCAAAGCATGTAGTGCAAGGGCCTGCCTGTATACTTTCCAATGGTACTGTTTAAAGTTTTGTATCCTATTATTATCTTGATAGGTAATAGCAGAATGTCCACATGTCCTCAAATGTGTACAATGTGTATTTATATCTTTGTATTATGACACTTCTTACCTGTCCAGTGGGCTGCCAATAGTGTAACTAAGGAGGGGCTGTTCCAAGTAATACCCATTATTTAGGCATTCATCTCTCAATGAAGTGAAGAGGGTTACCTGTCCAAGATTTCCACACACCCCCTATAATGTTAGAAATGGCCCATGAGAGGGGGGGAGGGAGAATATGATAGGTGTACCTTATACTTTGGCCTTTTTAAATTCATCTTAGTAAATGCTATCTGGAGGTTGCCCCATAATGTTTGTGTATAATCTGCTTGCCATGTTTCAGAGTAAAAATAGTAATGTTTATTTTTTTTTCCTCAACAGTTTCCTTCCACGCCACAGGAATGGCAGACTGTGGCCTCCCACTTTGCCGAGCGGTGGGACTTTTCTAACTCCGGAGGGGCAATTGATGGGAAACACGTCCACATCATCCCACCACCCAACTCGGGGTCGTACTATTATAATTACAAGGGGTTTAATAGTATAGTGATGTTGGCGGTGGTGTCGGCTAATTACGACTTCTTGTATGTGGACGTGGGGAAGAATGGCTGGATGTCCGATGGTGGAGTCATCGCCTAGACGGAGTTCTACAGGCATCTCCAGAATGGCAGCTTGGACTTGCCATCTCCAGAGGACAATGTGGAAGGACTCCCATTTGTGTTCGTTGCTGATGAAGCGTTTGCGCTGGGGGACCACCTGATGCGGCCATTCCCAATGAGGACCCTCACCCCGGAACAGAGGGTTTTTAATTACCGACTGGCCAGAGCCCGAAGAGTGGTGGAGAACACATTTGGAATCCTGGCCAGCCGGTTCCGACTATTTCTGACACCCATCCATATGGCGGAGTATAAACTGAACCATATTATACTGGCGTGCTGTGTTCTCCATAACTTTTTAAGGAAACATTCGGCCAACTATGCTGGCTCAGTTGGGCCTGAGGCCGGAATCCTACATCAAACCACACTGACGGCGCTTGAAAGTGGCCGTCCTGGCTTGCCCTCCCTGAGTGCACGTGATGTCCGGTTACGCTACCTGGAGTTCTTTGCGGGTAGGGGGGCTATCAATATGCCAGACAATCTGTGAAGCCTTTTTAAATTAAAAAAAAAGAAATTGTTGGTGGACATTTACTGCTTGTTTTAGCTGACCCTGACAGAAATGTGTTGAGTCCAGAAAATGTCGTGATTGTGTAACCTTATACAAAGCACTGTTGGCTGTTATTTCCTAAATGCAAAAACACATTTCACTACAAGTGCACTTGCAACTGCACTGAAACTGCACTTGTAGTGCAAAGAGGATTTGCCCTTAGGAAATAACCCCCATTTGTGCTGAAAACAGCAATTACATCGCCCCAAAGGTGTTGTATTGTAGTGTTGAGACAATAATCCACACATTCTTGAGTAAGCAACTTTTTTAGACCTGCACAATCACATGTGCATTTACCAAAGGTTTTTAAAACAAACCAACATGTTTGTTGTATAACAATTTTTGCAGTAGCATTATCAAAAATCGAAATGTCCATTTCAGATAAAACAGGCCTGTGTAAAACCAACAAGAAAGACAAAAAACTTGAACTTACAAAGTTCACATTAGGTAAAACCTGAAGGCTATATCAGACATCAGTATTTAGGAACTGGGTTTGATATAGCGTTCAGATGGGGGGAAATCACCCCTGGAAAAGCCAAATTTGGAAGATGCACACCAATTTACGAATGTCAACATGTGCTATCTGCCATCAGGGGGGATCAAGGGACGTGTTTTGGGGGAGCAAGCCCTTCCTCAACGCTACTTTATAATTGAGGAAGGGGTTGCACCCCCAAAACGCGTCCATTGATCTCCCGTGATGGCAGATAGCACATGTTGACACACTGTGTGCATCCTCCAAATTTGGCTTTTCAAAACATTGCAAAAAGTTTTAAAAGATTGGACCACAATCCAAAAAGTGATTTTGTGGTGTTTTAAATTTGCCCCAAAACATCAATGATGTTATTATTTTTTTTAATCACATCATTGATTTTTTGCTGTATGTTTTGCAGTTCTACATTACACCCCATGATCTCCCCGATCAGGATCTGGGCACTTTCTGATGTGAAACGTTCTGGATCCCTCACTTCACGATCACCTAAAAAGAGAGAAACAAAACAAAAACAGGTATCAAAAATCTGCCACCATCCATCTCTTTTACCTGAGTCTGTGGTCGCAGACACTCACCTGTTGTGGTGCCAATCTTCACCACATCTTCTTCTTCATCCTGCTCTTCTTGGGTTGGTGTTAGTTTCCCTTCTTCCAGAGGTGGGGGGTCTGTGGTCTCATCGGATGAGGGGTGTCCTCCGAGTCTTTTCTCCCCTATGTAAAACAAAAATGGTATAATTAGCACACAGATATTTGATGGCAGAACTAGAAATAGGAAACATTGCTTGGAAGTGGGGTACAATTGTCTATTTTAGCCGAGTTCCAAGATGTCTTTTTTTTAATGCCCTTTGTCAAGTTGCAATACTTTACCTGTCTTGTACAAGCTTCACAGATGGAGACCCCCCTATAGTATACACTGGAGCACCTGTGTGGCCCCCTAATAAAAATGGTGTTCTGGGGTCCCACACTAGTGCTCCAGTGTCCAGATGTGAAAACAGCTGCCCAGTGTCCTCTCCTTACACACAATCTAGTTTGCATTTCATTCTAGTAACAAACCCATCTACACAAACAAATATTTGGCATGCAAGTAGGCCCAAAAAAAATGTGGGAAAATGCATATGGCCTAAACAATGGTGTTTTAGAGGCCAAAAGAAAAATGTTTTATACGAACGAATAATGTGCCCATGAACATTAAAGTTGCCCTTTTAAACGTTACAATTAATAAAAGCATATGGAGCCGCACGAACGGAATAAAGACAGAAAGAATAGGAACAGAGCACAACTACTTACTTTTTTGCAGCACTCTCCGGATCTTTCGGTACTGCTCTGGCTCTCTCAATTTCAGGTCCGACCACCGCTTCCAGAGCTGATCTTTCGATCGTCGTACCCCGAAATTCTTCTGCAGACTTTTGATCACTTTCGCCATGATCTTGGCCTTTCGGATATTGGGGTTGGGGTAAGGCCCATACTTTCCGTCATAGTCGGACTTCTTCATGATGTTGACCATCTCCAACATCTCCCCAAAGGACATATTTGTGGCCTTAAAACGTCTCCTTCTGGATCGGGACGTGTCCGGATCCGGGCTTTCCTCCTCCTCCTCCTCGTTCCTGCAATTAGCACGCACCTGCTGTGACTCCACCATGTGCTCTTCCCCCACTGCGACGAATGAAAAGGGGCGGGGAATAGACTAGAAAGAATGTCAGGGGCGGGCGGAGTTACACGCATGCGCAGTGTGTATAAAGCGTAACACGCGTGCGTATTACGTACGATCTGTGAGCGGAGGAAGGAGCATTGAATGCGCCAATCGTAAGAACGAAGGTAAGAGACAAACTTGTGCCTATACTGCTTCTACATTGAAGCCTATATTGTAACAAGATTAGGAGAGTTTTGTCTGACATTAGGCTTTGTCTTGTGTTGTGTCTTGCAGTGAACATGGATATGCTACTGAAAGACAATGACTTCATGTCAGTATTCGTAGATATGTTAAGGGAGCTGCCCTGTCTGTGGGAGATTAAACACCCCCATTTCAAGAACCAAGCAAAGAGAAAGGCAGCACTGGAGCAATTGTGTGAAATTGTGAAGCAGGTGATCCCCACGGCAGACATCACCTATTTAAAGAAATTAATTGGTGGCCTGAGAAGAACATATCTAAGGGAGTGCAAGAAAGTCCTGGATTCACAGAGATCCGGAGCAGCAGATGACATCTATGTCCCCAGGATGTTGTACTACGACAGGCTGCATTTTCTGGCAGGCCAGACTGAACCCAGGCCATCCCCCTCCAGTCTTCCTTCCACGCTTCCTTCCCCCCCGGCTAAGGCTTTTGACGCCCAAACTGGGCCTTCCAGGCCGCATGTGGAGGAGCCCAGATTGCGCCAGGTATAGTATTCCTCTAAATATTTCTGCTTGTCCAATCAATGATGTTAACTAGATGTTAGTTGGGAGTACTAATTTAGGATTGTGATTGATGAAGCAAAAACTAAAACCATGTCCCTTTTTAATACACAGGGAAGTCTCAGCCAGGAGGTGGCTGGGCCGAGCCGGCTGGCTGATCTGCAGGTCCCTCCACTCCCCCTGGAATGAGAAAGTGGCAGTAGGAGGAGTGCCCTAGAGGAGGCTACCAGAGGACTCTTTTGGAGGGCTACAGAGGTCCTGGGAGCACCACAGACCGTGGAGGAGGACATTGCTGCCGTCATTGCATATAAAATGCAGAGGATGGAGGAGGGCCAACAAGCCATGTGTGAGGCACTCATATTGGAGGCTCTTAACAAAGGTATGAGGGGCCAAATGACAGCTCAGACCACCTTTGCGATGGTCCTCCTCCTCCTCCTGCAGGTCCTCCTCCTCGTCCTCCCTCTCCTCCAGGTCCTTCCAGTCCTCCTCCAGGTCCTACTCCTCCTCCTGCCACATCTCCAACAGCACAGCCACAGCCGGGAAGGAAGCGTGAAAGGAAGACCAGAAAGTGAGGACCCTGGATCCAGTCTGGTCGGCCAAAAAATGCAGCCTCTTGTGGCACCACAGCCTGGGGACACACATGTCATCTGCTGCTATCCGGATCTCTGAGAATCCCGGACCAGACTGCCCTCCCTTACATATGGACTCCTCAGGCCACCAATTTTGATGTTCAAGAATTTATGTCTGCCGTGGGGGTCCCAGGCTTCTCTAATTTCTCATGTTGATCCAATTTTGCCTTCCTCTTTGTTTGGTTCTGAGCCCTTAATAAAGGAATTTTGTTTTGAATTATACTCTCCTATGTGTTTTACTTCAAAAATGACAGTTTGTTTGTGAGGATTCAGCTACATTTCAAATATACAATGTGAAATTAACAAGGGACACCAACAACAAACAATCTCCTGGAGATTAAATAATAAAAGATATCAATGGTGTTGGGGTAACTTGACACACAAAACACACACAAAAATATTCTGGAGTAAAAATAAAAATAACATTGAACAAAGATCAGCCTTTGAAAAAATCCAAACATTAAATTAAAAAAAAGGCTTAAAATCCCATAAAAAATTAAATAAAAAAAAAAAATTCTGTCAGATGTGACAACTAATAACAATATATTCAGGGAATCCCAATAAAAAAACAAAAATAAAACTTTGTGAGAAGTGTGTGTGAATATGAGCAGTAAAACTACTTCATTCTTGTCACATTATAAAGAAGAAGAGAGTGCGCTGTATTAAACCATTTTTAACATTGCAGCGTGACGAAAGTGCTGTATCCATTGCGAACGCTAAGTTTACCAGAACCAGCTGTTCCGTCTTGGAATTTCTTCTGAGCATGCGTGGCACTTTGTGCGTCGGAACAGGCCACACACGGTTGGAATTGACGCGATCGGATTTTGTTGTCGGAAAATTTTATCTCCTGCTCTCCAACTTTGTGTGTCGGAAAATCCGATGGAAAATGTCCGATGGAGCCCACACACGGTCGGAATTTCCGACAACACGCTCCGATCGGACATTTTCCATCGGAAAATCCGACTGTGTGTACGGGGCATAATACAGCACACTCTGTTCATCTTTATAATGTGAGAAGAATGAAGTAGTTTTGCTGCTCATATTCACACAGACTTTTCACAAACTTATTTCTTTATTATTTATCGGGATTCCCTCAATATATTTTGATTTGTCACATCTGACCAATTGTTTTTTGGTTGTTTTTAATGTATTTTTTTCAAGGCTGTTTTTGTTTTGTTTTGTTTTTTTTTGCTTTTTACTCCAGAATATTTTTGTGTGTGTTTTGTGTGTCAAGTTACCACAACACCATTGATATCTTGTATTATTTAATCTCAATGAGATTGTTTGGTGTTGGTGTCCCTTGTTAATTTCACATTGTATTTTGAAATGTACCTGCCTCCTCACCAACAAACTGTTTTTTTTTAAAAATAAAACACACATAGGTGAGTATAATTGAAAAAAAAATGCCTTTATTAAGGGCTCACAACCAAACAAAGAGGTAGGCAACGCTGGAGAAACAGCAGAAATTGGTGAAGCCTTTGACCCCCAGGGCACACATCAATTCTTTTCAAGCAAAATTGGTGGCCTGAGGAGTCCACATCTAAGGGAGTGCAGTCTGGTCCAGAAGTCCCAGAGATCCGGAAAGCAGCAGATGACATGTATGTCCCCAGGCTGTGGTCATACAAGAGACTGCATCTTTTGTCAGACCAGACTGAACCCAGGTCATCACTCTCTGGTCTTCCTTCCACCCTTCCTTCCACGCTGTAGCTGTGGTGGTGGAGTTGTGGCAGCAGGAGGAGGAGGAGGATGGTCCAACTCAATCACGTCGGTATTGGGTGTGATTTCACCACTCACCCCCTTAGTTAGGACTTTATAAATAAGTTTCTCACACATGAGGCGTTGACCCTCCTGCATGCCCTTCAGTTTGGTGGCAGCCATGCAGCCATGCATGCAAAGTTCTCTTCAGGAGTGGGTAAGGCTCTGAGGGATGCAGAAGCCTCCTGAATGAGCCTGAGCGCTGAATCCTGCACGTGACTCCCCTTCCTGGGTCTTTTGTATGGAAGGCGGAGGAGAGGAACCTGCGATTCGGTCAGGCTCTGACTGGTCCCAGGCTTCTCCTGGCTGCCACTTAGCCCCGCCTCCTCCTGGCTGCCACTAACCCCCGCCTCCTCCTGGCTGCCACATTCCACAGCCTCCTCCTGTGTGCCACATTCCAGAGCCTCGTCCTGGCTGAGGTCTTCCTGTGTATGAAAAAGGGACATAGTTTTAGTTTTTTCTTCATCAATGACACACAATTTTCAGCTCATGACTGTTGCAAACTGAATTTTAACAAATATAAAAGACTATCATTCTGAGCCCAGCATTTTTCATTCTTGTCCCAATTATTTTTGGCCACTACTGTCTATTGATATGTAAAACACTTTCTTAAATCAGCAATTAGTGATCAATAATAACATCTAGTAAACATCATTTGTTTATTGACCAGAAATCTGTAGAAGAATTCTATACCTGACTTCATCTGGGCTCCTCCACTTCCTGGCTGGAAGTCCCAGGTTGGGCATCGGAAGCCTCAGCTGGGGTGGAAGGAAGAGTGGAAGGAAGGGTTGAGAGGGATTCCCTGACTCCAGTCTGGTCTGACAGAAATTGCAGTCTCTCATAGTACCACAGCCTGGGGACATAAATGACATCTGCTGCAGCTCCGGATCTCTGGGAATCCGTGACCTTCTTGCGCTCCCTAAGAAAAGTGCTCCACAGGCCACCAATTTTGGTTTTTAAATAGGGGATGGTTGCCATGGGGACCACCGGCTTCACCAACTCCAGCAGTTTCTCCAGCGCTGCCTGCTTCTTTTGTTTATGATTATAATGTGGATGTTTCACCTGCCACAGACAGGGCAGCTCCCTGTACTTGTCTATGAACAGGGGGAGGAAGTTGTAGTCATTGAAGCCATCCATTTTATCTGCAAAACACAGCACGAGACAAACCCTAATGTCAGGCAAAACTCTCCTAATCTTGTTACAATATAGGCCTCAATCTAGAAGCAGTATAGGCACAAGTTTAGATCTTACCTTCGTTCTCACGATCGGCGCCTCCGATACTCCTTCCTCCGCTCACAGATCGTACGTACTACGCATGCGTGTTACGCTTTATACACACTGCGCATGCGTGTAACTCCGCCCGCCCATGACGTTCTTTCTAGTCTATTCCCCGCCCCTTTTCATTCGGCGCAGTGGGGGAAGAGCACATGGCGGAGACACAGCAGGTGCGTGCTAATTATAGCAACGAGGAGGAGGGGGAGGAAAGCCCGAAGCCTGAAACGTCTGGATCCAGAAGGAGACGATTTAAGGCATCAAATATGTCCTTTGGGGAGATGTTGGAGATGGTCCACATCCTGAAGAAGGCCGACTATGAAGGAAAGTATGGGCCTTACCCCAACACCAATGTCAGAAAGGCCAAGATCATGGCGAAAGTGGTCAAGAGTCTGTGCCGGAATTTCGGGGTACGACGATCGAAAGATCAGCTCAGGAAGCGGTGGTCGGACCTCAAATTAAGAGAGCACGAGCAGTACAGAAAGATCCGGAGAGTGCTGCAAAAAAGTAAGTAGTTGTCCTGTGTTCCGATTCATTTTATGTTTATTACGTTCGTGCTGCTCCATGTGCTTTTCTTAACTGTTATCCATTTCTAAATGTGAACTTTCATGTTCATGGGCACATTATTCGTTCGTATCAAACATTTTTCGTGCGGCCTAGAAAACACCATTGTTTTGGCCATATGCATTTGCCCACATTTTTTAGGGCTTACTTGTCTGAAACTAATTTGGTTGTGTAGATGTGTTTGTTACTAGAATGAAATGCAAACAAGATTCTGTGTAAGGAGAGGACACTCAGCAGCTGGTTACACATCTGGACGCTGGAGCACTAGTGTGGGACACAAGAACACCCTTTTTATTAGGGGTCCCACACAGGTGCTCCAGTGGATACTATAAGGGTGTCTCCATCTGTGAAGCTTGTACAAAACAGGTAAAGTATTGAAGCTTGACAAAGGACAATAAAAATGCAACATCTTGGAACTCTGCCAAAACAGACAATTGTACCCCACTTCCAAGCAATGTTTCATATTTCTAGTTCTGCCATCAAATATCTGTGTGCTAAGTATACCATTTTTTTTTTACATAGGGGAGAAAAGACTCGGAGGACACCCCTCATCCGAGGAGACCAGAGACCCCCCACCTCTAGAAGAAGGGGAAATCCACCCAAGTAACGCAGAGCAGGAGGAGGAAGACGTGGTGGAAATTGGCACCACAACAGGTGAGTGTCTGCGACCACAGGCTCAGGTAAGAGATGGATGCCGGCATATTTATAATACATGTTTTTTTTTTGTTTCTATCTTTTTAGGTGATCGTGATGTTGTGGATCCAGATCCTTTCACCTCGGAAAGTGCACAGATCCTGATCGGGGAGATCATGGGGTGTAATAGGGACTTGGAAAACATCAAGAAAAACATCAATGATGTTATTCAAAAAAATAAATACATCATTGATGTTTTGGGGAGAGTTTAAAACCCCTCCAAATCCCTTTGTTTTTTCGTGTGCTACAATTTTTAAACTTTTTGTGTCAAATTGTAGAAAAGCCAAATTTTGAAGAGGCACACAGTGTGCCAACATGTGCTATCTGCCATCATGGGAGATCAATGGATGCGTTTTGGGGGTGCAACCCCTTCCTCAATAATAAAGTAGCTGAGGGGAAGGGGTTGCACCCCCAAAACACGTCCCTTGATCCCCTGTGATGGCAGGTAGCACATGTTGACATTCGTAAATTTGTGTGCATCTTCAAAATTTGGCTTTTCCGGGGGTGACTTCACCCCATCTGAATGCAATATCAAACACAGTTTAATTGTGATTGTGCAGGTATTAAAAAGATTGATAATCAAGAATGTGTGGATTATTGTCTCAACGCTCCAACACTTTTGTGGTGCTCTAATTGGTGTTTTCTGTGACAATGGGTGTTATTTCCTAAGGGAAAATCCACTTTGCTCTACAAGTGCAGTTTCAACTGCACTTGTAGTGCAAAGTGTCTTTGCCTTTAGTAAATAACACCCAACAGTGCTTTGTAAGGTTACACAATCACGCCATTTTCAGGACTCAACACATTTCTGTCAGGGTCAGCTAAAACAAACACAAGCAGTAAATGTCACCAAAGATTTGCTTATTATTTTTTTTTTATTTGAAAAAGGTTTTACATATTGTCTGGCATATTGATAGCCCCCCTACCCGCAAAGTATTTAAGGTATCTTAGCCGGACATCACGGGCACTCGGGAGGGGCAAGCCAGGACGGCCACTTTCAAGCGCCATCAGGGTTGGTTCATTTTGAATTCCAGCCACAGGTCCAACTGAGCTAGCATAGTTGGCAGAATGTTGCCGTAAAAAGTTGTGTAGAACACAGAACTCCAGGATAATGTGATTCAGTTTGTACTCCGCCATATGTATGGGTGTAAGAAATAGGTGGAACCGGCTGGCCATGATTCCAAACGTGTTCTCCACCACTCTTCTGGCTCCGGCCAGCTGGTAATTAAAAACCCTCTGGTCCGGGGTGAGGGTCCTCATCAGGAATGGCCGCATAAGATGGTCCCCCAGTGCAAAAGCTTCACTTGCAACGAAGACGAATGGGAGTCCTTCCACATTGTCTTCTGGTGGCAAGTCCAAGCTGCCATTCTGGAGACCCCTGTAGAACTCCGTCTGGGCGATGACTCCACCATTGGACCTCTGGCCATTCTTTCCCACGTCCACATACAGAAATTCATAAGTAGCCGACACCACCGCCAACATCACAATACTATTGAACCCCTTATAAATATAATAGTACGACCCCGAGTTGGGTGGTGGGATGATGGGGACGTGTTTCCCATCAATTGCCCTCCCCAGTTAGGAAAGTCCCACTGCTGGGCAAAGTGGGAGGCCACAGTCTGCCATTTCTGTGGCGTGGAAGGAAACTGTGGAGTAAAAAAAAAAGAAATTAGTCTTTTTGCACATAAACATGGAAAGCAGATTAGACACAAACATTCTTGGCCAACATCAAGATACCATTTATTTATGGGAATTTTTAAAGACCAAAGTATAAGGTACACCTATCAGATTCCCCCTCCCCCCCTCTCATGGGCCATTTCTAACATTATAGGGGGGGAACTCTTGGACAGGTAACCCTCTCCACTTCATTGAGAGATGAATGCCTATATAATGTGTATTACTTTGAACAGACCCTCCTTAGTTACACTATTGGCAGACCACTGGACAGGTAAGAAGTGTCATAATACAAAGAGATAAATACACACTGTACACATTTGAGCACATTTGGACATTCTGCTATTACCTATCAAGATAATAGTAGGATACAAAAACTTTAAACAGTACCATTTGAAAGTATTAGAGATGGGTATAGTGTGTTTCGGTTTGGCAAAGTCAGCAGATAGATGATTGAGGATAGATAGAGAATTGTTATCAGCTGAGCAGATACAAACCTACAACCACAAACTGAACAGCAGAAAACGATCTGAAAACCACGAGTCTGAAAAAGCGCGAATCGTCTCTTACCAAACTTTTACTAACACGAGATTAGCAAAAGGAGCCGTCTCTCTTCATGACCAGGCCATTTTTAGCGATATGGCACTGCGTTGCTTTTGTAAATTGCACAGTCATGCAGCGCTGTACCCAAAGAGAATTTATGTCCCTTTTTCCACAAATAGAGCTTTCTTTTGGTGATATTTGATCACCTCTGCGGTTTTTATTTTTTGCGCTATCAATTGAAAAAAAATAACAATATTTTTTACTTTCTGCTATAAAATATATCCAATAAAAAATGTAAAAAAAATCGAATTTATTCATCAATGTAGGCCAATATGTATTCTGTTACACATTTTTGGTAAAAAAAATCCCAATAAGCGTATATTGATTGGTTTGCGCAAAATTTATCGTGTCTTCAAACTTTGAGATATTTTTATGGCATTTTTATTTTCATTTTTACTAGTAATGGCAGCCATCAGTGGGACTGTGACATTGCGGCAGACAAATTGGACACTAATTGACACTTTTTGGGGACCAGTGACACCAAATACAGTGATCAGTGCTAAAAAATGCACTGTCATTGTATAAATGACACTGTCAGGAACGAGGTTAACATCAGGGGCGATCAAAGGGTTAATAGTTAAGTGTGCTCCTAGGGAGGAATTTCTAACTGTGTGGTGGATGGTTTAACTGAATGAAGAGAGAGACCTGTGTTTCTGATTAGCAGGAAGACAAGATCTCTCTCTTCCTCCCTGACAGAACGGCAGTCTGCTTTGTTTACATAGGCAGACCACCATTCTGCCTCTCCAACGAATGATCGGCAGGTCCCAGTGGCCATCGCAGCCGCTGGACCCGCTGATTAGCTCCTGCCGTGTCCAAACACAGGGGGTAGCCGGCAGCGTGCCTGAGCCCAAAACCCAGAGGTGGAATTGTTGTTTCATGCAGCCAGGCTGCCCTGCCGCAGAAAATGTGTAGAGTGTTGGGGACTTGAACCGAACTGCTGGATTGCCTCCACCGGGATCCCGGGAGACACAAATTGACACCCAGACAAGATGAGATCAAAAACATGCTCAGTTTAATTTTTAAACTATAATTTAATATTATATTGTTTTATACAATATAAAAGTAGGATGGGTTACAATACATTTTAGGGTTTGATTACAGAGAAATAGAATAACAATTATAGAAAAGATGTTTACCTCCATATGATGTACAATCTCATAATATTTTCAATTAGAAAGGTACAAGTCAAAGTGTTCCCATAACAATTCCAACCATGCTGATCTACTTAGCCTAAACATTTCTTAGCAAGTAAACACATTCCCAGTCAAACTCAGAAAATAGAATTATGAGAGAAACATGGAAATATACAGAATAAAGACAGCACAGAAACATCATTAACACTTCAATCCCCACTTTTATCATGAATATGATATTTTTCTCCATATTACTTTGGAAATAACCTTGCCCAGGCTTCATCATCAGCCTTATTGATCATTCTGATAATTTTCCTCTTTAAAGTACAAACCAAATAGATGTTGTACATGACAAGCATAACCAAAATAATTACACGGACAGCAAGTGGGTAGAAGCAAGTTTTCACCACCTGTTGGTTACCAACCTGTGAAGACATCATGCCACAAAGGATGGGCGTCTTTTGATAACTGAGTAGTGGCTGCTTCAAGTTTACCTCTCATAATGGTAGTTTTTACAATTGCCTGATGTACTGTCAAATTATATGTCTTAAGATATTGTAAATATTTCTTCTGTTGTTTAAGTATTTCTACAATTGGGCCTATGGGCAATGAGAAATCACCCACTGGGAGTGCATTTGGTCTCCATTAGAAACTGTGGAAGTGTTCTGTGACTCTTTCTAACACATAATTTTTCCCATGCCAATACAAAAGTGAGACATTGTGTATGCAGCCTGAAAAGGGCAAATGAGTATCCACTTCAGTGATGTTTACTCCTGCTTCCATTGCCAAGCATACTTGCTGTGGGCCTACTTCTATAAACGCATTATAACCCTGTGGATATAAAGTCCAAGTACACATGTTAACATCTGGACTAGACAATAGACAGGGTTCAAACACAGGAGACCTATGTGTACAAACAAGACACTCATCAGCTTTCTGGCAGTCATCCAAGCTATAAATGTTGTTTGAACCTACAACTATATAAGATCCATCATACTTCGGTTCCCACCATGCGACAGTATCAGTGATTACATCTGACATAAGAATAAGGAGAGCAAAGACTTTGCACATAGTGATTTCATAATTTTTAGGGACGAACACCTTGTAATGTCCCATACTATAAAAACTAGACATACCACTAAATATCTTTGTGTGACACACTGTGCCCTGAGAAAAACATATTACCCAATGATCCATAGGAATCTTAAAAAGAGACCTCAGCTGTCTGGAATCTGGGGATGCAAGTCTGTTTTCCAACATATCTCTCTGTTGACTTATCCAAAGGATCCTTACAGCACACATGGTCCATATTGCAAAACCCTTATGCCGCGTACACACGAGCGGACTTTACGGCGGACTTTGCCCGGCAGACTGGATTTCGTCGGACAATTCGATGTGTGTGGGCTCCAGCGGACTTTGTTTTCTCAAAAGTTGGACGGACTTAGATTTGAAACTTGTTTCAAATTTATCCATTGAAATTGAGTCCGGTCGAAAAGTCCGCCGTCTGTATGCTAGTTCGACGGACAAAAAAGCCACGCTAGGGCAGCTATTGGCTACTGGCTATGAACTTCCTTGTTTTAGTCCGGTCGTACGTCATCACGTACGAATTCGACGGACTTTGGTGGATTGTGTGTAGGCAAGTCCGTTCATTCAGAAAGTCCGTCGGAAAGTACGTCGAAAAGTCCGCCGGGCAAAGTCCGCCGTAAAGTCCGCTCGTGTGTACGCGGCATATGTCAAATCACCTGTTAGCATTATCAAACCACCAAGCTGAGTCATCATTGATTTATCTAGCTTCAACTGTGCCAGCTGGGGTGCTAAGAGCATGGGGCTCCAGTCACCCAATATGTGGAGGGCATCCACACTATCTTCGACAGCAGCTGGAAGTTTATTTCTGACAGTCTCTAAATCAATACCATTCAGAATTCCAAGGGTGCTTCACGTTCCCCCCAGAAGTGTGTCATACCAGGCTCTTCCTGTTATGTGAACTAGAACTACAGATAAATACACCGGGTGTAGTAATGTTAAAAGTTACTTGGATTTCTTGATTAGACAAAGAGGTGTTAGTACAGGTATTAGCTATAGGTACATGGGTGTTACTATTTACTTGAGGAGTTAAATACTTAGCACATACATATGCAATACCAAGATATGTGCTATTATTAGTAATTTCTGAATCATTGGTTTTTAGTGTACTGGAGTCTATGGGCCATACCATGGAAGACACAGTCCATCTAGCTTTCCTTCTCATATAGGTACCTACCTCCTTTATATATAAAGGGGAGGAAAGAGGGTGAGCATGATTCCACTTTTTCGACGTTAGATTGCTGTTAAAATTCATCACACACATAGAAGCATTAGTAAATAACACAACCACTCCCTACCCCACACCTATTTGCAACACTATCCAGGCACGGGGCACCGTAGTACTAAAAATGACACATGAGTCATTAGGCAAACAAGTAAAATTTTCCCTGCGTGTGGGTTAAATCACTCTTCATCCACTCCACAAAACTCTCCTACATCACTCTGGAGTCTATATCCAATACTCCTAAAGTGTCATATATTGAAAATGTTTTTGCATTTCTTTTCTGCGTTTGATGTGACTTGTTCATAGTGTTATGAGCAACAGTGTGTGTCATGGGCGATGTTGAGTCATTCGTACTGTAATTGTCCTCAAAACACACAAGTCCTCCGGGTGATACACACAGTTTGTTATGATCCATGTTGGCAGAAATAGCGCCAGGATCAGGAGGCTAAGTCCATAAAGTGTTTTCCAAAAAGTTTGGGGAGACAGTAGCCAGGACATCTTCTGTGTCTTCTTTCGGCTTGTCTGTCGTCTCACTTCTGTGGTCTTGTATCACTTGCTTTGTCCCTCTTTGTTACTGTCTTTACTCTGATTGCATGGATCCACTGGGGACACTGTTCCATCAGGACTGCTGTTCAGGTCATTGTGATCACCGTTGTCTGTGGTCCAAAATGGAATCCAGATCCCTTGATTTTATTCAGTTGCTTTCTCACGACCACATCTCCTGGTTGGAAAGGATGTGTTGATTCCTGTGAAGAGAAAGATACATCACCATAGATGCCATTCAAGGTCTGAATCAATTTCCTACAATACTCTTCTGGAATCAGTTTCAAATTATGGAAACAGATGGGCCTTTTGCCCAGGGTGTTGGAAATGGTCTCCCCATAATCACTTCAAACAGTGATAGCTTAGTTGTTTCATTCAACAGGTGTCATTCGTGCTTCCTGCTAGTATTTCTGGCAGCACAATTTCCCATTTGGCAAATATGCCTCCAGTAACCTTCCTAATCTTGTCCCCAATTGTTCCTATTCATCCTTTCCACTATACCAGAACTTTGTGGGTGGCAAGGAATGTGGAACTCCTATTCAATCTGTCATTGCCTTACAAGTTCCTGACATACCTTAGAAATGAAAGCTGGCCCATTGTCTGAATTGATCCGCAATGGACAGTCCCATCTTGGTGTGATCTCTCTTACTAATATCTTTACCATTATTTTAGCATCTTCCCTATTACAGGTGAAGTCACTTTAAAAAACATGTACAACTACTAACAAATATTTAAATCTACAAATGGGTGAAAGGAGTTAATAAAAAAGTGGGGCACTACTTTGAGCATGCTTACCCTCCTCTCTTTGGCAATGACCCCTTCCGGAGTCATTTTCAAACCTTGTGAGGACCAATATAGAAGATCTTCCTTTGTTGCAAAAGTCTACAGTGTCTGTAACATATGCTCTTGTGAAAGATTGGAGGGGACAGGACAAACATGTCCACTGTTCTAAGGACAGAAAGCCACCTCTTTTGCAGCCCAATATGCCAGTGCATTTTCCAGAGATACAAAATCTCTCTTATTTGTGTGTGTGCCCTACAGCGAATGCTGGCTAGTTGTGAGGGGAGCTAAATGGCTTGTAATGCCATGTACACACGGGCGGACAATCCGGCGGACAATCCGATCGTGTGCGGGCTGTATCAGACTTTCGACGGACCGTTTCGGTCAGAAATCCAACGGACATTAGATTTGAAACCTGCTTCAAATCTTTACATCGTAACTCCGCCGGACTCAGTTCCTAACGGAAAGCCCATTCGTCTGTACGCTGGTCCGGTGGACCAGATACGACGCAAGGGCAGGGTACTACATCTCACGCTCGCTGCAATAGGAAAAACAAATTTTCCTATTGCGGTGAGTGCGAGGGGGAGGAGACGATGTCCTTTGGGTCTGGTATGGATTTTAAGAGGAACCCCCTACGCTGAAAAAATGGTGTGGGGTCCCCCCAAAATCCATACCAGACCTATACCTGAGCACGGTCAGGAAAGGGGGTGGGGACGAGCGAGCGCCCCTCCCTCCTGAACCGTACCAGGCCGCATGCCCTCAACATGGGGGGGTGGGTACTTTGGGGGAGGGGGACACCCTGCATCCCCCACCACCCCAAAGCACCTTGTCCCCATGTTGATGAGGACAGGGGCCTCTTCCCGACAACCCTGGCCATTGGTTGTCAGGGTCTGTGGGCAGGGGGCTTATCGGAATCCAGGAGCCCCCTTTAATAAGGGGGCCCCCAGATCCCAGCCCCCCACCCTATGTGAATGAGTATGGGGTACATCGTACCCCTACCCATTCACTGCGGGAAAAAGTGTCAATAAAAAAAAACACACTACACAGGTTTTTAAAGTAATTTATTAGCCAGCTCCGGGGGTCTTCTTCCAACTTCGGGGGTCTTCTTCCGACTTCGCCACTCTCTCCAGCCTCTTCTCCCGGTGTCCGGTACTTCTGCCGGCTCCTCCGCTATCTTCTGCCGCTCTTTTGCTAGCAGTGGCCCGGACTTCTGCATCGTCTTCTTCCCTCTACTGTTCTTCCGATGTTGACACAATGCTCTCTCCCGCTGTAATGCTGTGTGAGCGGTGGCCACACTCCCTTATGTCATAAGGGGGCGGGGTCATGCCTATATAAGTCATTGCACACCGCTCACACAGCATTACAGCTGGGGAGAGCGTCGTGTCAACATCGGAAGAAGAGAGGAGGGAAGAAGACGATGCAGAAGTAGGGGTACGATGAACCCCATACTCATTCACATAGGGTGGGGTGCCAGGATCTGGGGGCCCCCTTATTAAAGGGGGCTCCTGGATTCGGATAAGCCCCCTGCCCGCAGACCCCGACAACCAACGGCCAGGATTTTTGGGAAGGGGCCCTTGTCCTCATCAACATGAGGACAAGATGCTTTGGGGTGGGGGGGGCCGTAGGGCGCCCCCCTCCTCAAACCACCCACCCTCCCATGTTGAGGGCATATGGCCTGGTCCGATTCAGGA
Source organism: Lithobates clamitans (assembly GCA_037952925.1). Lineage (NCBI taxonomy): Eukaryota > Metazoa > Chordata > Amphibia > Anura > Ranidae > Lithobates > Lithobates clamitans. The sequence continues at coordinate 4,201,631 of JBBGZY010000603.1, read as the reverse complement.
GGGGGCGCTCACTCATGCCCACCCCCTTTCCTGACCGCCCGGGCTGCATGCTCAGATAGGGGTCTGATATGGATTCTGGGGGGACCCCACGCCATTTTTTTGACATAGGGGTTCCGCTTAAAATCAATACCAGACCCAAGGGCCTGGTATGCCCCACGATGGGGCTTGCAAGGTGTCAATCTCGCCGATAAAGTCCTAGTCCTAGTCCCGTCGTACTCGAGTCACATTCAAAATGAACGGACTTGTTTGTGTGTGGGCAAGTTCGTTCATTCGGAAAGTCCGTCGTAACTCTGCCGGGAAGACCGGTCATGTGTAGGCAAGTCTGTTCGTAAAAAAAATCCTTCGGAAGTCTGTCAAAAGCCCGTCGGAAAGTCCGTCAGACCAGTCCGGTCGGAAAGTCCGTGTACGTTGCATAAGAGATCATTTATAAGAGCAGAATGGAAAATTGCCATCTGCTGCTACATAACCTCTCTGCTACCAGATTTCTCCAAGATCACAGACAGGTCCATGAGCATATTTGAGATGTGTGTAAATGTTGACCTGCTGTCCCTCAAAAAGTTGCCAAGCTCTTGTCAATGTCACCAGCTTCCACAACCTGTGCAGATGGGACATTAGGTGTCTTGGCTTCCAGAATAACTTCAGGGAGCATAACTACAGAGCAACCTACATAATACATGTTGTCATAGGGCCTGAAACATGAACCATCTACAAAAACATCAAGCACATTCGAAATGTGTGGACATTAGATCAGACCTCAGTTAGGTCATAGAATGCATAACTTCTATACAGTCATGTTGTTCCACCTAGATGCCAAATACATTGTATACATATAGGGAGGTACACAATGTAGTGCCTAGTAAAATAAATAAAATAAAATAAGTGACAAAGGTATTAGTCCATAATGTGTTGATAAAACATCCATTTCCTTCACACAAATTAAGATAATTCTTCACAGGGCATATAGTGAGTGTATGCCATAAGGTGTATCAACCAGGAGAAAAAACAACACAGTGACTCCTCTTCGTGACAAAAATCCTGCACCAGTAAGTAATGGCCCCTTACCAAATCTTACTGAGGTAACAGCATAAACAGCAAAGCTGATACTGGCTCCTATTCATAAACCTGGACCCGGCTCTGCTCGCCAGACTTTAGGTCCCTCCAGAGGTGTAGTGGCCATAAATAAGAAGAAGGGGATGCCACATAGTGTAGTATTTAAATTGTAAACAGCCAAAGTTTATTTTAAGCAAAGGTATTCACATTATGTCCTGGGTCCAGGTTTATGAACACTGTGCACCTTCAGCACTACACTAACGTTTAAATAATGTAGCTGCCTGCGGTAGTGATAGGATCAGGAAAACACCACCAACCTTCTACAGGTAGCTTTAGCTGAACACTGTGCAGAGGACGCACTACACTAACGTTTAAATAATGTAGCTGCTACACTAACTTGTAGCTTTAGCTGAACACTGTGCAGAGGTCTCACTACACTAACTTGTAGCTTTAGCTGAACACTGTGCAGATGTCGCACTACACTAACTCGTAGCTTTAGCTAAACACTGTGCAGAAGATGCTCTACACTAACGTTTAAATAATGTAGCTGCCTGCAGTAGTGATAGGATCAGGAAAACACATCCAACCTTCTACAGGTAGTTTTGCTGAACACTGTGCAGAGGACGCACTACAGTAACTTGTAAATAATGTAGCTGCCTGCGGTAGTGATAGGATCAGGAAGACACCACCAACCTTCTACAGGTAGCTTTAGCTGAGCACTGTGTAGACGACGCACTACACTAACATTTAAATAATGTAGCTGCCTGTGGTAGTGATAGGATCAGGAAAACACCACCAACCTTCTACAGGTAGCTTTAGCTGAACACTGTGCAGAGGTCGCACTACACTAACTTGTAGCTTTAGCTGAACACTATGCAGAGGTCGCACTACACTAACTTGTAGCTTTAGATGAACACTGTGCAGAAGTCGCACTAGACTAACTCGTAGCTTTAGCTGAACACTGTGCAGAGGATGCACTACACTAACTTTTAAATAATGTAGCTGCCTGTGGTAGTGATAGGATCAGGTAAACACCACCAACCTTCTACAGGTAGCTTTAGCTGAAACCTGTGCAAAGGACGCACTACACTAACATGTAAATAATGTAGCTGCCTGCGGTAGTGATAGGATCAGGAAAGCACCACTAACCTTCTGCAGGTAGCTTTAGCTGAACACTGTGCAGAGTTCGCACTACACTAACGTGTAAATAATGTAGCTGCCTGCGGTAGTGATAGGATCAGAAAAACACCACCAATCTTCTACAGGTAGCTTTAGCTGAACACTATGCAGAGGTCGCACTACACTAACTTGTAGCTTTAGCTGAACACTGTGCAGAGGTTGCACTAGACTAACTGGTAGCTTTAGCTGAACACTGTGCAGAGGACGCACTACACTAACGTTTAAATAATGTAGCTGCCTGCGGTAGTTATAGGATCAGGAAAACACCACCAACCTTTTACAGGTAGCTTTAGCTTGAACACTGTGCAGAGGTCGCACTACAATAACTTGTAGCTTTAGCTGAACACTGTGCAGAGGTCGCACTACACTAACTTGTAGCTTTAGCTGAACACTGTGCAGAGGTCGCACAACACTAACTTGTAGCTTTAGCTGAACACTGTGCAGAGGTCACACTACACTAACTTGTAGCTTTAGCTGAACACTGTGCAGAGGTCGCACTACACTAACTTGTAAATAATGTAGCTGCTTGCGGTAGTGATAGGATCAGAAAAACACCACCAATCTTCTACAGGTAGCTTTAGCTGAACACTATGCAGAGGTCGCACTACACTAACTTGTAGCTTTAGCTGAACACTGTGCAGAGGTTGCACTAGACTAACTGGTAGCTTTAGCTGAACACTGTGCAGAGGACGCACTACACTAACGTTTAAATAATGTAGCTGCCTGCGGTAGTTATAGGATCAGGAAAACACCACCAACCTTTTACAGGTAGCTTTAGCTTGAACACTGTGCAGAGGTCGCACTACAATAACTTGTAGCTTTAGCTGAACACTGTGCAGAGGTCGCACTACACTAACTTGTAGCTTTAGCTGAACACTGTGCAGAGGTCGCACAACACTAACTTGTAGCTTTAGCTGAACACTGTGCAGAGGTCACACTACACTAACTTGTAGCTTTAGCTGAACACTGTGCAGAGGTCGCACTACACTAACTTGTAAATAATGTAGCTGCCTGCGGTAGTGATAGGATCAGAAAAACACCACCAATCTTCTACAGGTAGCTTTAGCTGAACACTTTGCAGAGGACGCACTACACTAACTTTAAATACTGTAGCTGCCTAACTGTGGTACTAATAGGATCAGAAGAACACCAGCAATTTTCTTCAGGTAGCTGTAAATACTGTAACAACACCTGCCTGCCTGTCAGTAGGAAGAGAATAACAAGAACAGATCTAGCTAAACTGAATACAGTAGATATATATAGATATATATATATATATATATATATATATATACATATATCACCTGCATATATATATACACTGTAAGTGCAGCTAACTGACTGACTGTCCTGCCTAATCTATCTAACATAAATCAAATGACACTGTCTCTGTCTCTCAACACCGAAACAAACTACACAGGGCCGACGTGCAGGCGGCCTTATATAGTGTGGGGCGTGTACTAAACCCCCTGAGCCATAATTGGCCAAAGCCATCCTGGCTTTGGCAAATTACAGCTCTCTGTACAGACGGAGCTGTGATTGGCCAAGCATGCAGGTCATAGTGCATGCTTGGCCAATCATCAGCCAGCAATGCACTGCGATGCCGCAGTGAATTATGGGCCGTGACACACCACTCGAATTTGGCGCGAACGGCCCATATCGTTCGCAATTCGGTGAACGACTGAACAGACGATGTTCGAGTCGAACATGGGTTTGACTCGAACACGAAGCTCATCCCTAGTCCTGTCCCTACCCTCATAATTGATGCTTGCAGTATCCATTAAACCTTTTGCTTTCAGAGCGATTTACCTTCCCTAGGTACTGGACAACAGGTTCTGTTATAGTAAATTTGATCCTAAACTTCTTTGATTTGCTTAATGTCAAGCCCAAAGCATGGAACTTCAAGTACAACTTAAAATTGAAACTTTAATTTGCTTCTCTAAAAGTAAAGCATTCATAACTGACCATGGGATCATTGTTATTTTGTCATCAAAAGTGAAGTTACACTTTAGCTCTTTCGAATCTGAGGCAATTTTGTACTTTTCCACTAACATGTTAAGGTCTGCATTTTTTATTATGGAAAATTCTATAAAACACCCAAATAATTTTATCTTTTCTGAAAGCAGACCTGTAGAATAAACTAAGATGGCCCTCAAATTATTGCTCACATGTTCATGTCCATAACCTATGTGTGGGTGGCACAAATGTTGATCACACACAGGTACACGCCCTATTTACGTTTGAATTCACGCACGTGCACAGGTAAAGGACACTACTTTTTTTTTTTTACACTTTTTGTTTAACACTTTTTTATTTACCTTTATTGCTATCAACAAGCCCCCTTTTTTATAGCATGTTCAGGTTCTCTTTAAAGAGACATCAGGGGTCTATTAGACCCCTAATGTCTTTTCTGCACAGATTAATTGATTAGCTGTTTCCTTGGCCACGGCAGCCAGGGAATAACAACTGTGAACCCAGAAGTATAGAAATGGCCTTTTTTTCTAGGTTCATTAGTCACAAACGAGATTGGAGAATGGATGTTCCCTGGGCTCCCCCCCCCCACACACACACTTTGCATCTTGAGACAATTTACAGGGCTCTTGGATTCCCTGGAGGAATCTGAATGCCCAGTAACCACAGTGGCAGCATGCTTGTTTTAACAAGTTAAAGGCAATCCAGGGCAGAGCAACAGGTTTGCTTTATTCAATCTATATCTTCCCACCACTGCTTTGTTCAATGGTGGGAACCAAATAAATTACATCTGGGTAGAGAAGTAAACGATTCACTGGGCCAGTTAGTAATGCCACATGGAAAACCCTTTTGCATGTAATCTATAAGGTTAGCAATTTATAGTCTGGACAGGACTGTACTTTCACTTCTAGCAACTGAACAGAGAGGCATAAGGGCAAAAGGAAGGTAGGTATATGTACCTGTGAACATCTAAAGTTTAACTGAGGCCTAAGTCACACCGGTGACAACTAAATATCTTTCTACACTGAACTGAAGATTCAGGGCAGCTATAATTTTGCTTTTCATGGCTGAGGTGTAAGAGTGTCCTTTACCTGTTTATTGGCATTAATTCTGCCATCTAAAAATACCTTTTGTACCTAATAAATCTGTACTTTGTTCTTGTAAGAAATAAAATAGGCTGTGTCTGATTGCAAGTAGTACATTTTGTTATACATACAAATTCAAAACTTTTATTACAGATAAGTGGTGGTGGCAGCATCTGCCAGTGCAGCTCACCTCTTCCACCTTTAGTGCATTGACACTGCCTTATTAGGTTAAAAGATATTACCTCTACAGCACTCAGAAAATTTGCCATCATGAGGGCAGTTAGATCAAATCTGCATGTGCAGCCACTCTCTAAAGTCTATGCTCAACCTAATGTATTCATCATTAAACATTATTATTACATTTAGGATAAATTATAATTGTGAGGTCAATGAACAGTTAAAAGTAACATGTGAAATTCGTGGAGGCTGTCATTTATGAACTCTCCTTTTGAGAATGCTAGTCCCCTGCTGTCATGCTGAAGCTTTTGATTCAATGCTTTTGGGTTACTGACCTGGAACAGGTTCGGGCAGCTGAATCACTGGACTGTGGGATAGGTGAGTGTCTGTTTATTAAAAGTCAGCAGCTACACTGTTTGTAGCTGCTGACTTTTAAATGGGTGTAACTCCGCTTTAAGCTGCTGGCATTAGAAAAAATAAACAAAAGTATATCAGATTTTGTTGTTCTAAGCTTTTTTATATTTCTTCATTTACTTCCTGGTTTCCATGCCAAAGCATATAATGTCATACACCCCTGGGGCCTTTAGGAGGGAGGAGCATACATACCTGAGCTAGCTGCAGATGGATTCCAGGAAATCAATGCTACATATATCAGCTAAAAATGCTAGAGGATGTTATTCAAAGTGATTTCTTAGCAAAATAAAACATGGAGATGCAGAAGGATAGGTGAGTTTAGTTTGAATATAAAAAATGGATTAAATAGCGTTTTTGGTATGTGGTGCTCACATGCAGTCTAGTTCTGCTTTAAGTCAGACACAGTCAGGCTACTAGAATAGGCTCCGCCAAATTACGAACGATATGGGCCGTTCGCACCAAATTCGAGTGGCGCGTCAAGGCCCATAATTTACTGCGGCATCGCAGTGCATTGCTGGCTGATGATTGACCAAGCATGCACTATGACCCGCATGCTTGGCCAATCACAGCTCCGTCTGTACAGAGAGCCACAATTGGCCAAAGCCAGGGAGGCTTTGGCCAATTATGGCTCAGGGGGTTTAGTACACGCCCCACACTATATAAGGCCGCCTGCACAGCGGCCCTGTGTAGTGTGTTCCGGTGTTGAGGGAGACATAGATAGACAGAGAGACAGTGTCATTTGATTTAAGTTAGATAGAGTAGGCAGGCGAGTCAGTTAGCTGCACTAATGCCCCGTACATACGATCGGACATTGATCGGACATTCCGACAACAAAATCCATGGATTTTTTCCGACGGATGTTGGCTCAAACTTGTTTTGCATACACACAGTCGCACAAAGTTGTCGGAATTTCCGATCGCCAAGAACGCGGTCACGTACACCGCGTATGATGAGACTATAAAAGGGCAGTTCAGAACCAAGTGCGGCAACCTTTGGGCTCCTTTTGCTAATCTCGTATTAGTAAAAGTTTGTTGATAGACGATTTGCGCTTTTTCAGACTCATGGCTTTCAGATCGTTTTCTGCTGTTCAGTTTGTGCTTGTGGGTTTGTATCTGGTCTTCAGTGCGTGCAGCGAGTACAATGGACTTGTCATTGTGTTCGTGTTCATTCGTTACTGATTTTCAGGTCGCTCTTCACAGGCTTTGCTGTTCTTCAGTGCGTTCTGTTACTTCGTTCTGAGCAGCCGACCATTTTCTAGCCATGTTGCGTATACGTACTCCTCGTAGAGTTCGTGCTGTGCGGGGGCTTGGTTTTGGGGTCCTTACTTTGACACAAGCCCAGTCCATGAACAGGGTGGGGAGGAGTTCATGGACCAAGAATTGGTTGCTCCAGTGACCAGTTCTGTCGCATGCCTTTGCTCCGTGAGATCCATGAGAATAATCCTAATGATTTCAGGAACTTTCTCCGGATGACGGACCCGTATTTCACCATTTGTTGGCTTTGCTGACCCCCTATATAAGCAGGCAGGATACCTGCATGAGGCAAGCCATCACTCCGGAGCAGAGGCTATTCACCACCCTGCGGTACTTGGCGACGGGGAGAAGCCTGCAGGACCTCAAGTTCTCGACAGGCATCTCCCCCAGGCTCTGGGGATCATTATCCCAGAGACCTGTTCTGCCATCATCCAGGTCCTGCAGAAGGAGTATATTAAGATTTTTATCCTTTTACATCAAATTTTATTGTATTGAATGTTTACTAATGTATTGTATTTCTTTCCTCATTCCCTAATTACCATGATTGTAATATGCTGTGATTGTCCTCTTTGTCCTCATGCATGCTGGATTTTTATGTAATTTTTTTTGTGCTTCATACATATTTGCCTTCACTTACCTCCCCAGCATGCTCTCCTGGCCCTATATTCACCTTGTGTAGTCATTTAACAATGTATTTTGTCAGCTCCGTAGTAGTGCTTTACCCTAAACACCCCCTAAAATGTGTAAAAATGAGATTTGTGCTTTAAATTCTGGCAGAATGCCAGAGGGTTTTTTTTTCCCAAAATCATTTGGAACCCTCCCTCGCTCAACTGCTAACTCAGCTGAATCCTCTATCTGCTGACTTTGCCAAACCCATACACACTATACCCACCTCTTTTGTGGTCATATTTATGGATGAATTCCCCAAAGCATGTAGTGCAAGGGCCTGCCTGAATACTTTCAAATGTTAATGTTTAAAGTTTTTGTATCCTATTATTATCTTGATAGGTAATATCACAATTAGGGATGAGCCGAACACCCCCCTGTTCGGTTCGCACCTGAAAGTTTGCTCGAACACGCGAACACCGTTAAAGTCTATGGGACACGAACATGAATAATCAAAAGTGCTAATTTTAAAGGCTTATATGCAAGTTATTGTCATAAAACGTGTTTGGGGACCCGGGTCCTGCCCCAGGGGACATGGATCAATGCAAAAAAAGTTTTAAAAACGTCAGTTTTTTCAGGAGCAGTGATTTTAATAATGCTTAAAGTCAAACAATAAAAGTGTAATATCCCTTTAAATTTCATACCTGGGGGGTGTCTATAGTATGCCTGTAAAGGGGCACATGTTTCCCGTGTTTAGAACAGTCTGACAGCAAAATGACATTTCGAAGGAAAAATTTCATTCAAAACTACCCGCGGCTATTGCATTGCCGACAATACACATAGATAAAAACGGCATGGGAATTCATAAGGGGGTACTTACCCCTACCATTTCACTAAAAAACTGTCAAAAATGTTAAAAATGACAAGAGACAGTTTTTGACAATTCCTTTATTTAAATGCTTCTTCTTTCTTCTATCTTCCTTCATCTTCTGGTTCTTCTGGTTCTTCTGGTTCTTCCTCTGGCGTTCTTGTCCAGCAAACCCCGAACCAAAATTTTTTAAAAAAATGACGTGGGAGTCCCCCTAAATTCCATACCAGGCCCTTCAGGTCTGGTATGGATTTTAAGGGGAACCCCGCGCCAAAAAAAAAAAAAACGGCGTGGGGTCCCCCCAAAAATCCATACCAGACCCTTATCCGAGCACGCAACTTGGCAGGCCGCAGGAAAGGAGGGGGGGACGAGAGTGCGGCCCCCCCTCCTGAACCGTACCAGGCCACATGCCCTCAACATTGGGAGGGTGCTTTGGGGTAGCCCCCCAAAACACCTTGTCCCCATGTTGATGAGGACAAGGGCCTCATCCCCACAACCCTGGCCGGTGGTTGTGGGGGTCTGCGGGCGGGGGGCTTATCGGAATCTGGAAGCCCCCTTTAACAAGGGGACCCCCAGATCCCGGCCCCCCTGTGTGAAATGCTAAGGGGGTACTTACCCCTACCATTTCACTAAAAAACTGTCAAGAATGTTAAAAATTACAAGAAACAATTTTTGACAATTCCTTTATTTAAATGCTTCTTCTTTCTTCTATCTTCCTTCATCTTCTTCTGGTTCTTCTGGCTCTTCTGGTTCTTCCTCCGGCGTTCTCATCCAGCATCTCCTCCGCGGCGTCTTCTATCTTCTTCTCCTTGGGCCGCTCTGCACCCATGGCATGGGGGGAGGCTCCTGCTCTTCTCTTTATCTTCTTCTTCATCCTCTTCTCTTCTTCCTTCTTCTCTTCTTCATTTTCTTCTCTGGGCCGCTCTGCACCCATGCTGGTATGGAGGGAGGCTCCCGCTGTGTGACGGAGTCTCCTCGTCTGACGGCTCTTAAACAACGGGGGGCGGGGCCCCCCGGTGACCCCGCCCCCCTCTGACGCATGGTGACTTGACGGGACTTCCCTGTGACGTCACGGGGAATGCCACAGGGAAGTCCCGTCATGTCCCGTGTGTCAGAGGGGGCGGGGTCACCGGGTGGCCCCGCCCCCCGTTATTTAAGAACCGTCAGATGAGGAGACGCCGTCACACAGCGGGAGCCTCCCTCCATGCCAGCATGGGTGCGGAGCGGCCCGGAGAAGAAAATGAAGAAGAGAAGAAGAGAAAAAGAGAAGAGGGAAGAAGAGAAGAAGATGAAGAAGAAGATGAAGAGAAGAGCGGGAGCCTCCCCCCATGCCATGGGTGCGGAGCGGCCCGAGGAGAAGAAGATAGAAGACGCCACGGAGGAGATGCTGGACGAGAACGCCAGAGGAAGAACCAGAAGAACCAGAAGAACCAGAAGATGAAGGAAGATAGAAGAAAGAAGAAGCATTTAAATAAAGGAATTGTCAAAAACTGTCTCTTGTCATTTTTTATATTTTTGACAGTTTTTTAGTGAAATGGTAGGGGTAAGTACCCCCTTACCATTTCACACGGGGGGCCGGATCTGGGGGTCCCCTTGTTAAAGGGGGCTTCCAGATTCCGATAAGCCCCCCACCCGCAGACCCCCACAACCACTGGCCAGGGTTGTGGGGATGAGGCCCTTGTCCTCATCAACATGGGGACAAGGTGTTTTGGGGGGCTACCCCAAAGCACCCTCCCAATGTTGAGGGCATGTGGCCTGGTATGGTTCAGGGGGGGCCGCACTCTCGTCCCCCCCTTTTTTCCTGCGGCCTGCCAGGTTGCGTGCTCGGATAAGGGTCTGGTATGGATTTTTGGGGGGACCCCATGCCATTTTTTTTTTTTGGCGCGGGGTTCCCCTGAAGGGTCTGGTATGGAATTTAGGGGGAACCCCACATCATTTTTTTTTTAATTTTGGCCGGGGTTCCCCTTAATATCCATACCAGACCTGAAGGGCCTGGTGTGGAATTTAGGGGGACTCCCACGTCATTTTTTTTTTTTAATTTTGGTTCGGGGTTCCCCTTTGGGGAATTCCAATGCCGTTTTTATCAATGAACTTCTATGTGTATTGTCGGCAATGCAATAGCCGCGGGTAGTTTTAAATGGGTTTTTTTATCTTCAAATTGTCATTTTGCTGTCAGACTGTTCTAAACACGGGAAACATGCGCCCCTTTACAGGCATACTATAGACACCCCCCAGGTACAAAATTTAAAGGGATATTACACTTTTATTGTTTGACTTTAAGCATTATTAAAATCACTGCTCCTGAAAAAACGGCCGTTTTTAAAACTTTTTTTTGCATTGATCCATGTCCCCTGGGGCAGGACCCAGGTCCCCAAACACTTTTTATGACAATAACTTGCATATAAGCCTTTAGAATTAGCACTTTTGATTTCTCCCATAGACTTTTAAAGGGTGTTTCGCGGCATTTGAATTTGCCGCGAACACCCCAAATTGTTCGCTGTTCAGCAAACTTGCGAACAGCCAATGTTCGTTCGACTCGAACTCGAAGCTCATCCCTAATCACAATGTAAAAATGTGCTAAAATGTGTACAGTGTGTATTTATCTCTTTGTAATATGACACTTCTTACCTGTCCAGTGGGCTGCCAATAGTGCAAAGTAAGGAGGGGCTGACCAAAGTAATACACATTATTTAGGCATTAATCTCTCAATGAAGTGGAGAGGGTTACCTGTCCAAAACATCTCCCCCCCCTATAAAATTTTACAAATGGCCCATGAGAGGGGGGGAGGAGGAATCTGATAGGTGTACCTTATACCTTTGTCTTTAAATACTCCGTAAAATAAATGTTATACTGATGTTGGCCAAGAATGTTTGTGTCTAATCTGCTTTCCATGTTGATGTGCAAAATGATTAATTTATTTTTCTGGTTTGACTCCACAGTTTCCTTCCACGCCACAGGAATGGAAGACTGTGGCCTCCCAGTTTGCCCAGCGGTGGGACTTTCCTAACTGCGGAGGGGCAATTGATGGGAAACATGTCCACATCGTCCCACCACCCAACTCGGGGTCATACTATTACAACTATAAGGGGTTCAATAGTATTGTGATGTTGGCGGTGGTGTCGGCTACTTACGAGTTCCTGTATGTGGACATGGGAAGAATGGCCAGATGTCAGATGGTGGAGTCATCGCCCAGACGGAGTTCTACAAACGTCTTCAGAATGGCAGCTTGGATTTGCCACCTCCAGAAGACAATGTGGAAGGACTCCCATTCTTCTTCGTTGCAGATGAAGCGTTCGCGCTGGGGAAACATCTTATGCGGCCTTTCTCTATGAGGACCCTCACCCCGGACCAGAGGGTTTTTAATTACTGGCTGGCCAGAGCCAGAAGAGTGGTGGAGAACACGTTTGGAATAATGGCCAGCCGGTTCCGCCTATTTCTTACACCCATACATATGGCGGAGAATAAACTCAATCATATCATCCTGGCTTGCTGTGTTCTCCACAACTTTTTAAGAAGAAATTCTGCAAACTATGCTGGCTCAGTTGGGCCTGAATCAGGAATTCAAGTAAATGAACCAACCTTGACGGCGCTTGAAGCTGGCCGTCCTGGCTTGCCCCCCCCCGAGTGCCCATGAGGTCCTTATAAGATACCTTGAATACTTTGCGGGTAGGGGGGCCATCAATATGCCAGACAATGTCTGAGACATTTTTTAAATAAAAAAATAATTTTAACTACTAAAATATTTGCTGACATTTACTGCTTGTGTTTCTTTTAGCTGACCATGACTGAAATGTGGGTAGTCCTGAAAATGCCATGATTGTGTAACATTAGAAAGCACTGTTGGGTGTTATTTATTAAAGGCAAAGACACTTTGCACTACAAGTGTACTTGAGACTGCACTGAAACGGCACCTGTAGTGCAAAGTGGATTTGCCCTTAGGAAATAACCCCCATTGTCAACGTAAACTACAATTTTACCACATACCACAACAAAAGTTTTGGAGAATTGAAAGAAGAAGCCACACATTCTTGATTATCAATCTTTTTAATACCAGCACAAACACATGTGCATTTCTAAAAGATTTTTAAAACAAACCAACATGTTTGTTGTATAACAATTTTTTGGGTCACATTAATAAAAGTAGAAATGTCCATTTAAGGTAAAACAGGCATGTTTAAAAGCAACAAGAAATACACAAATCTGGATCTTACAAAGTTCAACTTTTGTAGAAATTGAAGGCAATATCAGACATGAGTATTTATAAACTGTGCTTGATATTGCATTCAGATGGGGTGAAGTTACCCCTGGAAAAGCCAAATTTTGAAGATGCGCACAAATTGCAGAATGTCAACATGTGCTAGCTGCCATCACGGGGGATCAAGGGACGTGTTTTGGGGGTGCAACCCCTTCCTCTCAGTTACTTTATTATTGAGGAAGGGGTTGCACCCACAGAATGCATACATTGATCTCCCGTGATGGCAGATAGCACATGTTGACACACTGTGTGCATCTTCAAAATTTGGCTTTTCAATAATATGTCAAAAAATGAGAAAAATGTTTAGATTCCAAAAAGCACAAAAAAGTAAGGGATTTGGAGGTGTTTTGAACTCTCCCTAAAACATGAATGATGTTCTTCATTTTGTTTTGAACATCTTTGATGTTTTTCTGGATGTTTTCCAAGTCCCTATTACACCCCATGATCTCCCCGATCAGGATCTGGGCACTCCCACTGGTGAAATGACCTGGATCCACAACATCACTATCACCTAAAAATATAGAAACAAAAACACCATGTATTATAAATATGCAGGCATCCATCTCTTACCTGAGCCTGTGGTCACAGACACTCACCTGTTGTGGTGACTATTTCCACCACGTCTCCTTCCTCCTCCTCCTCCTCCTGTTGGCTTTGGTGGATTTTCACTTCCTCATGAGGTGGGGGGTCTGTGGTCTCCTCGTATGAGTGGTGTCCTCCGAGTCTTTTCTCACCTATGTCAAAATAAATAGGTATACTTAGCACACAGATATTTTATGCCAGAAATAGGAATATGAAACATTGCTTGGAAGTGGGATACAATTGTCTGTTTTGACAGAGTTCCAAGATGACGAAATATTTTTTTTCTTTGTCAAGCTTGAATACTTACCTGTTTTGGACAAGCTTCACAGATGGAGACACGCCTATAGTATACACTGGAGCACCTGTGTGAGGCCCCCTAATAAAATAGGTGTTCTGGTGTCCCACACTAGTGCTCCAGCGTCCAGATGTGTAAACAGCTGCTGAGTGTCCTCTTCTTACACAGAATCTAGTTTGCATTTCATTCTAGTTAACAACCCATCTAGATAACAAAATTATTTGAAGAGAAGTAGGCTAGCAAAAATGTATTCAAATGCATATGTCCAAAACATGGTGTTTTCTATGCCGACCGAACAATGTTTCAAAAATGTTTCAATGATGTGCCCATGAACATGAAAGTTGCCATTTTAAACTGTACAACAGTTAAGAAAAGCACATGGAGCAGCACTAACGTTAGAAGAATAAAGAATAGGAACACAGGACAACTACTTACTTTTTTGCAGCACTCTCCTGATCCTTCTGTATTGCTCATGCTCCCTTAATTTGAGGTCCGACCATCGCTTCCTGAGTTGATCCTTGGATCGTCGTACACCAAAATTCTTCTGCAGACTCTTGACAACTTTCGCCATGATCTTGGCCTTTCTGACATTGGGGTTGGGGTAAGGTCCATACTTCCCGTCATAGTCGGCCCTCTTCAGGATGTCGACCATCTCCAACATCTCCCCGAAGGACATATTTGAGGCCTTAAATCGTCTCCTCCAGGATCCAGACGTTTCTGGCTCCGGGCTTTACTCCTCCTTGTTGCTGTAATTAGCACGCACCTGCTCTGTCTCCGCCATGTGCTCTTCCCCCACTGCACCGAACGAGAAGGGGCGGGGAATAGACTAGAAAGAACGTCAGGGGCGGGCGGAGTTTCACGCATGCGCAGTGTATATAAAGCGTAACATGCGTGCATAGTATGTTCGATCTGTGAGCGGAGGAAGGAGTATTGGAGGCGCCGATCGTGATAACGAAGGTAAGATTGGGCCTATACTGCTTTTAGATTGAGGCCTATATTGGGACAAGATTAGGAGACTTTAGCCTGACATTAGGGTTTGTCTTGTGTATTGCAGATAAAATGGATGGCTTCAATGACCACAACTTCCTCCCCCTGTTCATAGACAAATACAGGGAGCTGCCCTGTCTGTGGCAGATCAAACACCAGCAGTATAATAATAAACAAAAGAGGCAGGCAGCGCTGGAGAAACTGCTGGAGTTGGTGAAGCCGGTGGTCCCCACGGCAACCATCCCCTATTTAAAAGCCAAAATTGGTGGCTTGAGGAGCACTTATCTTAGGGAGCGCAAGAAGGTCCAGGATTCCCAGAGATCAGGAGCTGCAGCAGATGACGTTTATGTCCCCAGGCTGTGGTACTATGAGAGACTTTGTTTTCTGTCAGACCAGACTGAAGTCAGGGAATCCCTCTCAACCCTTCCTTCCACTCTTCCTTTCACCCTATCTTCCACCCCAGCTGAGGCTTTCAATGTCCAACCTGGGACTTTTCAGCCAGGAAGAAGTGGAGGAGCCCAGCTGGAGCCAGGTATAGCATTCTTCTACAGATTTCTGGTCAATAAATAAATGATGTTTACTTAGATGTTATTATTGATCACTAATTGCTGATTTAATAAAGTTTTTTACATATCAATAGACAGTAGTGGGACAAGAATTAAAAATGCTGGGCTCAGAATGATAGTCTTTTATATTTCTTAACATTCAATTTGCAACAGTCATGAGGTGAAAATTGTGTGTGATTGATGAAGAAAAAGCTAAAACAATGTCTCTTTTCATACACAGGAAGACATCAGCCAGGAGGAGGCTGTGAATGTGGCAGCCAGGAGGAGGCTGTGGAATGTTGCAGCCAGGAGGGGGCGGGGGTTAGTGGAAGCCAGGAGGAGGCGGGGCTAAGTGGCAGCCAGGAGAAGGCCGGGCCCAGTAGGAGCCTGACAGAATCGCAGGTCCCTCCCCTCCGCCTTCCAAACAAAAGACCCAGGAAGGGGAGTAACGTGCAGGATTCAGCACTCAGGCTGATTCAGGGGGCTTCTGCGTCCCTCAGAGCCTTCCCCACTCCTGAAGAGGCCTTTGCCTGCATGGCTGCCACAAAGTTGAAGGACATGCAGGAGGGTTAACCCCTCATGTGTGAGGACCTTCTTTATAAAACCTTAACTAAGGGGGTGAGGGGCGAAATCACACCCAATACCCACCTGTGTGAGTTGGACCATCCTCCTCCTCCTCCTGCCACAACTCCACCACCACAGACACAGCATGGAAGGAAGCATGGAAGGAAGACCAGAGAGTGATGACCTGGGTTCAGTCTGGTCTGACAAAAGATGCAGGCTCTTGTGTGACCTCAGCCTAGGGACATACATGTCATCTGCTATGATTTTCTTGGACTTCTGGACCAGATTGCACTCCCTTAGATATGGACTTCTCAGGCCACCAATTTAGCCATGAAATAATTGATGTGTGCCCTGGGGGCCAAAGGCTTCGCCAATTTCTGCTGTTTCTCCAGCGTTGCCTTCCTCTTAATAAAGGAATTTTGGTTTCAATTATACTTGCCTATGTGTGTTTTCCTTCTAAAAGGGCAGTTTGTTTGTGAGGAGGCAGGTACATTTCAAAAATACAATGTGAAATTAACAAGAGACACCAACACCAAACAATCTCCTTGAGATTAATTAATACTCAATCATAATGGTGTTGTGGTAACTTGACACACAAAACACACCCAAAAATATTCTGGAGTTTCAAAAAAATATATACATCAGGCTTGAAAAAAATACTAACCAAAAAAAATAAAATACAAAAAATTTTTTGAATCAGATGTGACAAATACAAATATTATATTGATGAAATCAACAGAAATAATAAAGAAATAAGTTTGTGGGAAGTCTGTGTGAATATGTGCAGCAAAACAACTTTATTCTTCTGGCATTATAAAGAAGAACAGAGTGCGCTGCATTAAACAAATTAAAACATTGCAGCCTGACGAAAGTGCTATATTCATTCCGAAAGCTAATTTTACCAGACCAAGCAGTTCCGTCTCGGAATTTATTCTGAGCATGCGTGGCACTTTGTGCGTCGGAATTGTCCACACATGGTCAGAATAGACGCAATCGGATTTTGTTGTCGGAAAATTTTATAGCCTGCTGTGTCGGAAAATCTGATGGAAAAAGTCAGATGGAGCCCACACACGGTCGGTATTTCCGACAACAAGCTCCGATCGCACATTTTCCGTTGTAAAATCCGACCGCGTGTACAGGGCATTGCAGTGTATTGTGTATATATATACATCCTAGGTTTAGTATATATATATATATATATATATATATATATATATATATATATATACACTGTATTCAGTTTAGCTAGATCCGTTCCTGTTATTCTCTTCCTACTACTGACAGGCAGGCAGGTGTTTTTACAGTATTTACAGCTACCTGAAGAAAATTGCTGGTGTTCTTCTGATCCTATTAGTCCTATTAGCTACAGAATTTACAGTTAGTGTAGTGCGTCCTCTGCACAGTGTGCACCTAAAGCTACCTGAAGAAAATTAGTGGTGTTCTTCTGATCCTATTAGTACAGAACCGCAGGTGGCTGCAGTATTTACAAGTTAGTTTAGTGCGTCCTCTGCACAGAGTGCACTTAAAGCTACCAAAACAAAATTAGTGGTGTTCTTCTGATCCTATTAGTATAGTACCGCAGGCAGCTGCAGTATTTACAAGCTAGTGTAGTGCGTTCTCTGCACAGTGTGCACCTAAAGCTACCTGAAGAAAATTAGTGGTGTTCTTCTGAACCCATTAGTACAGTACCGCAGGCAGCTGCAGTATTTGCAAGTTACTTTAGTGCGTCCTCTGCACAGTGTGCACCTAAAGCTACCTAAACAAAATTAGTGGTGTTCTTCTGATCCTATTAGTACAGTACCGCAGGCAGCTGCAGTATTTACAAGTTAGTGTAGTGCATCCTCTGCACAGTGTGCACCTAAAGCTGCCTGAAGAAAATTAGTGGTGTTCTTCTGATCCTATTAGTACAGTACCACAGGCAGCTGTAGTATTTACAAGTTAGTGTAGTGTGTCCTCTGCACAGTGTGCACCTAAAGCTATCTGAAGAAAATTAATGGTGTTCTTCTGATCCTATTAGTACAGTACCACAGCCAGCTGCAGTATTTACAAGTTAGTGTAGTGCATCCTCCACACAGTGTGCACCTAAAGCTACCTGAAGAAAATTGGTGGTGTTCTTCTGATCCTATTAATACCACAGGCAGGCAGCTACAGTATTTACAGTTAGTGTACTGTGTCCTCTGCACAGTGTGCACCTAAAGCTACCTGAAGAAAATTGGTGGTGTTCTTCTGATCCTATTAATACCACAGGCAGGGAGCTACAGCATTTGCAGTTAGCGTACTGCATCCTCTGCACAGTGTGCACCTAAATCTACCTGAAGAAAATTGCTGTTGTTCTGCTCCTATTAATACCACAGGCAGGCAGCTACAGCATTTACAGTTAGTGTACTGTGTCCTCTGCACAGTGTGCACCTAAAGCTACCTGAATAAAATTGGTGGTGTTCTTCTGATCCTATTAATACCACAGGCAGGCAGCTACAGTATTTACAGTTAGTGTACTGCGTCCTCTGCACAGTGTGCACCTAAAGCTACCTGAAGAAAATTAGTGGTGTTCTTCTGATCCTATTAGTACAGTACCGCAGGCGGCTGCAGTATTTACAAGTTAGTTTAGTGTGTCCTCTGCACAGTGTGCACCTAAAGCTACCTGAAGAAAATTAGTGGTGTTCTTCTGATCCTATTAGTACAGTACCGCAGGCAGCTACAGTATTTACAAGTTAGTGTAGTGCATTCTCTGCACAGTGTGCACCTAAAGCTACCTGAATAAAATTGGTGGTGTTCTTCTGATCCTATTAATACCACAGGCAGGCAGCTACAGTATTTACAGTTAGTGTACTGCGTCCTCTGCACAGTGTGCACCTAAAGCTACCTGAAGAAAATTAGTGGTGTTCTTCTGATCCTATTAGTACAGTACCGCACGCGGCTGCAGTATTTACAAGTTAGTTTAGTGCGTCCTCTGCACAGTGTGCACCTAAAGCTACCTGAAGAAAATTAGTGGTGTTCTTCTGATCCTATTAGTACAGTACCGCAGGCAGCTACAGTATTTACAAGTTAGTGCAGTGCATTCTCTGCACAGTGTGCACCTAAAGCTAACTGAAGAAAATTAGTGGTGTTCTTCTGATCCTATTAGTACAGTACCGCAGGCAGCTGCAGTATTTACAAGTTAGTTTAGTGTGTTCTCTGCACAGTGTGCACCTAAAGCTACCTGATGAAAATTAGTGGTGTTCTTCTGATCCTATTAATACCACAGGCAGGCAGCTACAGTATTTACAGTTAGTGTACTGTGTCCTCTGCACAGTGTGCACCTAAAGCTACCTGAAGAAAATTGGTGGTGTTCTTCTGATCCTATTAATACCACAGGCAGGCAGCTACAGTATTTGCAGTTAGTGTACTGCATCCTCTGCACAGTGTGCACCTAAATCTACCTGAAGAAAATTGCTGTTGTTCTGCTCCTATTAATACCACAGGCAGGCAGCTACAGCATTTACAGTTAGTGTACTGTGTCCTCTGCACAGTGTGCACCTAAAGCTACCTGAATAAAATTGGTGGTGTTCTTCTGATCCTATTAATACCACAGGCAGGCAGCTACAGTATTTACAGTTAGTGTACTGCGTCCTCTGCACAGTGTGCACCTAAAGCTACCTGAAGAAAATTAGTGGTGTTCTTCTGATCCTATTAGTAC
This sequence comes from Lithobates clamitans, assembly GCA_037952925.1. Taxonomy (NCBI): domain Eukaryota; kingdom Metazoa; phylum Chordata; class Amphibia; order Anura; family Ranidae; genus Lithobates; species Lithobates clamitans. The sequence goes on along the minus strand of JBBGZY010000603.1, from coordinate 4,182,124 downwards.
AGTACCGCAGGCGGCTGCAGTATTTACAAGTTAGTTTAGTGTGTCCTCTGCACAGTGTGCACCTAAAGCTACCTGAAGAAAATTAGTGGTGTTCTTCTGATCCTATTAGTACAGTACCGCAGGCAGCTACAGTATTTACAAGTTAGTGTAGTGCATTCTCTGCACAGTGTGCACCTAAAGCTACCTGAATAAAATTGGTGGTGTTCTTCTGATCCTATTAATACCACAGGCAGGCAGCTACAGTATTTACAGTTAGTGTACTGCGTCCTCTGCACAGTGTGCACCTAAAGCTACCTGAAGAAAATTAGTGGTGTTCTTCTGATCCTATTAGTACAGTACCGCACGCGGCTGCAGTATTTACAAGTTAGTTTAGTGCGTCCTCTGCACAGTGTGCACCTAAAGCTACCTGAAGAAAATTAGTGGTGTTCTTCTGATCCTATTAGTACAGTACCGCAGGCAGCTACAGTATTTACAAGTTAGTGCAGTGCATTCTCTGCACAGTGTGCACCTAAAGCTAACTGAAGAAAATTAGTGGTGTTCTTCTGATCCTATTAGTACAGTACCGCAGGCAGCTGCAGTATTTACAAGTTAGTTTAGTGTGTTCTCTGCACAGTGTGCACCTAAAGCTACCTGATGAAAATTAGTGGTGTTCTTCTGATCCTATTAATACCACAGGCAGGCAGCTACAGTATTTACAGTTAGTGTACTGTGTCCTCTGCACAGTGTGCACCTAAAGCTACCTGAAGAAAATTGGTGGTGTTCTTCTGATCCTATTAATACCACAGGCAGGCAGCTACAGTATTTGCAGTTAGTGTACTGCATCCTCTGCACAGTGTGCACCTAAATCTACCTGAAGAAAATTGCTGTTGTTCTGCTCCTATTAATACCACAGGCAGGCAGCTACAGCATTTACAGTTAGTGTACTGTGTCCTCTGCACAGTGTGCACCTAAAGCTACCTGAATAAAATTGGTGGTGTTCTTCTGATCCTATTAATACCACAGGCAGGCAGCTACAGTATTTACAGTTAGTGTACTGCGTCCTCTGCACAGTGTGCACCTAAAGCTACCTGAAGACAATTGCTGTTGTTCTGCTCCTATTAATACCACAGGCAGGCAGTTACAGTATTTACAGTTTGTGTACTGCATCCTCTGCACAGTGTGCACCTAAAGCTACCTGAAGACAATTTCTGGTGTTCTCATACTAATAATACTACAGGCAGGCAGTTGATTCTGCTAGCTGCAGTATCAGTATATATATATATACATAGCAGCTTTGTACAGCTACATCTAACTGCAGGCCAGTAGTATGTCTGAAAGGCCAACAAAAAGAGGCAGACAGTCACAAGCCAATAAAAGAGGGCAAGCAGGCTCTGTGTCTAGAGGCAACAGTGGTGGTGTCAGAGAGGTTACCTAGTTGGGCGCCGGTGCGCGCCGGGGCGCGTTGGCGCTCGTGTCCCTGTGCGTGCTGGGGCGCGTGTCCCTGTGGGCACCGGCGTGCCTGGGCTCACCGGCCGTGGCGTGCGGGGTGGCGTCCGGGCGTTTGTGCGTACGCGCGTTCGCGCTAGCGCGCGTCCGCGGTAGCGCGCGTCCGCCTGTGGGCGCTGCCTTTGACATGTCTGGTGGTGTGGGCGTGCGTGCTGGTTCCGGGGGCGCGCGCGGGTGCGCGGCGCGCTTTGGCGAATCGGCGCGTGCACGTGCGCGGCGTTTTGGCGCCAATCTGCCTATTTGAATCCTGCCTCTGCACTGACCCAGTGCTGCCTGATCAAACAGCTCCGTGTCTTGTCCCGTGATCATCCCGTGTTCCTGTGCTTCCGTAGTGTTTACCTGTTGTGACCCGGCTACCTTTGGACCTCCCTTGATTGCTGCCTGTACCCGACCCCGGCTTGTCTGACTTCTCTTCTGCCTGCTCCCTTGTACCGTTGCTGCCAGCCCGTTACCGACCTTGCCTGTGTATGACCAAGTCTGACCAACTCCTGCTCTGCATCTGCTCCACCAAGTCTCAAGCTCTACCGGTTGCTTGCCAGACCATTGTGCTCCAGGACTTTACCTCAGGCTCTCATACCACTCCGCACTCGCGGGCCTCCTGTCTGCTCTACCAGGGGCCCCGAATCGGACACGTAAGGAAGCCTACCCTCTGCCCACGTGGACTCACCTGTCTGGTAAGTGTGGAACCTGACAGTATCAGGCAGCCATGACTGAGTCCGGGCAGGGGGCCTCCCCCATGGATGAACTGTGTAGGCACCTAGCGGGCCTTACTCAAGCCGTTAAAAGCCTACAGGAAGGCTATACCAGATTGGAAGGACAAGTCCAGGCTCTTTCAGCTTCTTCACCAGGGGCAGTTTCCGCCAACCCTGCCTCAGCACCCTCCGTAGTAATGTTACCACCAGAGCCCAGGGTGCCCACACCCGAAAAATTCTCCGGAGCACGCAGTAAGTTCCGAGCGTTTCGCAGCGCATGTGAGCTCTACTTCGCTTTGCAGCCTCGGACATTCTCCCTGGAAGCTACGAAAGTGGGGTTCGTCATATCCCTTTTGATCGGTGAGCCCCAAACCTGGGCCCACCGCCTATTGCAGCAGAAGGCCCAATCTCTTGATTCCTTAGATGCCTTCTTCCAAGCTATGTCTCAGCTGTATGAGGACCCCCAGCTAACAACCACGGCTGAAACCGCTTTACATGCCCTCCAACAGGGTCGCAGAGCTGCTGAAGATTACGCCGTGGAGTTTAGGCGTTGGAGCTCGGATACAAACTGGAACGACGCAGCCTTGCGTCACCAATATCGGCTGGGGTTGTCAGATCCGCTTAAAGACGAACTGGCACGAGTGGGGATACCGCAGACACTGGAAGAGTTAATTAACCTATCCATCCAGATAGACCGTCGCCTCAGGGAGAGACGCTCTGAGAGGTCTGCTAGTCAAGGTCACCCACGCCTTACCTGGATGCTGCCTAGGGCTCCTTGTGCCCCAAATCAAGCTCCGCTGGTCTCTTCTTCCCCGGGCCCGGAGGCCCCAGAGCCCATGCAGTTGGGTCTGCTCCGTCCCTCTCTGACTTCTGAGGAGAAGACACGCAGGCGCACACTCAATTTGTGCCTGTACTGTGGGGAGTCTGGTCACTTCGCAAGAGTATGCCCAAACAAGAGACGTAAGTGTCTGCCATCTTCTTCTCTGTGTGCACCTGTCCTACCTAGTGCCGGTAATCATCTAACTTTTTCCATTGTATTGCAGTTACCTGGAAGGAGCATCCCAGTACCGGTCATCATTGACTCTGGAGCTTGTAGTGGTTTCATTGACCGGACCTTTGTCGAAACCCATCATATCCCCACTCAGACTAAAGCTCAAGGACTGGCAGTTTACTTAGCGGATGGCTCCACCCTCCGCTCCGGACCCGTCACCCAAGAAACGGTTCCTCTGTTGGCCACCATTGGCCCGGAACATCAGGAACTTTTACGCCTAGATGTCATTGCCTCGCCTCTCTTCCCAGTCATCCTAGGAATACCTTGGCTACAGGCCCATAATCCCAGTATCGACTAGTCTACAGGCAAGATTCAGTTTTCCTCGGAATACTGCAGACAACATTGTTTACGGGGGACCCCATTAACCCCCTCCCAATGCCTGCGCATGGACTCTGAAGCTAAGCCCTGCCAAGATCTTCCCGAACCCTACCGGGAATTCCTGGACGTCTTCAGTAAAAAAGGGGCAGAAACCCTTCCAGTTCATAGGCCTTATGATTGTCCAATTGAACTCCTACCAGGTACCGAAGTTCCCTTTGGGAGGATCTTCCCTCTAACGGAGCAGGAGTTAGGCACCCTGAAGTCTTATATAGACGAGAACCTGAAGAAGGGGTTCATCCGTCCTTCCACGTCTCCAGCTGGGGCAGGTATCTTCTTCGTGGAAAAGAAGGATCACTCCTTACGTCCTTGCATTGACTATCGGGAGCTCAATAAAATTACTATTAAAAACAGATACCCGCTACCCTTGGTTCCTGAACTATTCCAGAGACTGGGATCGGCTACCGTTTTTACCAAGCTTGACCTCCGTGGAGCCTATAATTTGATCCGCATAAGAGAAGGAGACGAGTGGAAGACGGCTTTTCGTACTCGATTCGGACATTACGAGTACCTCGTCATGCCTTTTGGTCTGTGCAATGCACCGGCGACATTCCAGCATTTCATCAACGATGTCTTTCACGACTTATTGGATCTTTATGTCATCGTCTACCTGGATGATATCTTGGTTTTCTCGGCCTCCCTGATGGAACACCGTAAACATGTGCGAAATGTACTCTCCCGGCTCAGACAGCACGGACTATACGCCAAACTTGAGAAATGTGAATTCGAGCTCCAATCTATCCAGTTCCTGGGCCTGATTATTTCCCCCGATGGCATCAAAATGGATCCACAAAAAGTAGCCGCTATTCTGGATTGGCCTGCACCGACCGACAAAAAAGGAGTACAACGCTTTATTGGCTTCGCCAATTTCTATAGGAAATTTATTAAAGGATTTTCTGCGATCATAACTCCCATCACAGAGCTTACCAAACAAGGATGCCGATTCCGCTGGACACCTGAGGCACAAAGGGCCTTTGAAAAACTCAAGGCACTATTCACCTCAGCCACTATCCTTAAGCATCCCAATCCTGCCTTGCCCTTCGTCCTGGAGGTGGATGCGTCTGAGGTTGCAGTCGGAGCTGTGCTTTCACAGAGACAGGGTGCCAAATCACTGCTGTACCCTGTGGGATTCTTCTCACGCAAACTTTCTCTTTCCGAGAAAAACTACGACGTGGGTGATCGGGAGCTTTTGGCCATTAAAGCGGCTCTGGAAGAATGGCGTTACCTTCTGGAAGGCGCAGCACACCCCATATTGATCTACACAGATCATAAGAACTTGGAATATCTAAGGACAGCCAAAAGATTGAGACCCCGGCAGGCCAGATGGGCACTTTTTTTTTCCAGATTTATTTTCCACATTACGTTCAGGCCCGGATCCAAGAATGTTAAACCTGATGCTCTCTCCAGGATGTTCCTCGATTCCGAAAGAACCGTGTCCCCGGATACTATTCTTCCCTCTGGAAATTTCCTAATCCTTCAGGAGGATTTAATTTCCCGAATCAGACGCGCCTCCATGGGAATGTCTCCACCTGCCGAGTCTTGTACCAAAGATGGTCTGTTTTGGTTCAAAAATAAGATTGTGGTCCCTGAGGAGTTAAAGGTACAGGTGTTAAGTTTATGTCATGATCATAAACTGGCCGGCCACTTTGGTACTCGAAAAACAACCGACCTCGTCCAACGCACCTTTTGGTGGCCTTGTCTTACTAAGGATTGCAAGGACTACGTGGAGTCCTGTAACACGTGTGCCAGAAACAAGACTAGCCGGACAAGAGCTTGGGGCTTGTTGAGGCCATTGCCAGTCCCAGAGAGGCCATGGACCATGATATCAATGGACTTCATTGTTGAGCTTCCACCATCAGAAGGTTTTTCGGCCATTTTTGTAGTGGTTGACAGGCTGTCTAAGATGGCCCACTTACTCCCCATGAAGGGTACCCCTTCGGCCATGGAGACCGCTTCCATCTTTATAAAGGAGATCGTCAGGCTGCATGGAGTCCCGACCAACATAGTCTCGGACAGGGGCGTTCAGTTCACCTCCAGATTCTGGAAGGCCCTCTGTGGCGCGCTCGAGATCGAGCTGTCATTCTCTTCGGCTTACCATCCTCAGTCAAATGGGCAAACCGAGAGGACGAACCAGACTTTGGAGCAATACATCCGCTGTTTTTCTGCCTTTTCCCAGGACGATTGGGCCTCCCCGCTTCCCATCGCGGAGTTCTCCTACAATAACTCCCTACATTCAGCTACGAACCAGTCTCCGTTTTTTGCCAACTACGGTTTCCATCCATCCTTCTTGCCCGGATCAGTCCCTGAATGCCCTGTTCCTGCAGTATCCCAAACTTTGGACTTTTTCTCTAGCAACAATAAATTGCTGCAGGAGACCATGACCAAGGCTCAGAAAGATTATAAGAAAATCTTTGATAGGAAGAGACGGGGGGAACTTGTTCTTGAACCTGGCAATTCTGTCTGGCTGTCTACCGCTAATCTCAAGTTGGCCTGCCCATCCAAGAAACTGGGCCCCAAATACCTGGGCCCCTTCCGGGTAAAAAGGAAGATCAACAACGTGGCCTACGAACTTGACCTTCCTAATTCTCTGAGGATACACCCAGTGTTCCACGTATCTCTCCTGAAGCCAGTCACTCCTAATTTCTTTTCTGGGCGCAACATTGGCCCACCCAAACCTATTGTGGTGAATGGCGAAGAAGAGTTTGAAGTGGAAGCAATTCTAGATTGTAGAAGAAGGCACAATCAGGTGCAATATCTAGTAAAATGGAAAGGCTATGGACCCGAAGATAATTCGTGGGAGCCGGAAAGCAACTTACACGCCAGAGAACTCCTGCAGTCCTTCAAAACCTCTCATGCCTCGAAGATGGCCCAGTTGGGCATCCGGAGTCTGCCCTTGAGGAGGGGGCACTGTCAGAGAGGTTACCTGGTTGGGCGCCGGTGCGCGCCGGGGCGCGTTGGCGCTCGTGTCCCTGTGCGTGCTGGGGCGCGTGTCCCTGTGGGCACCGGCGTGCCTGGGCTCACCGGCCGTGGCGTGCGGGGTGGCGTCCGGGCGTTTGTGCGTACGCGCGTTCGCGCTAGCGCGCGTCCGCGTTAGCGCGCGTCCGCCTGTGGGCGCTGCCTTTGACATGTCTGGTGGTGTGGGCGTGCGTGCTGGTTCCGGGGGCGCGCTCGGGCGCGCGCGGGTGCGCGGCGCGCTTTGGCGAATCGGCGCGTGCACGTGCGCGGCGTTTTGGCGCCAATCTGCCTATTTGAATCCTGCCTCTGCACTGACCCAGTGCTGCCTGATCAAACAGCTCCGTGTCTTGTCCCGTGATCATCCCGTGTTCCTGTGCTTCCGTAGTGTTTACCTGTTGTGACCCGGCTACCTTTGGACCTCCCTTGATTGCTGCCTGTACCCGACCCCGGCTTGTCTGACTTCTCTTCTGCCTGCTCCCTTGTACCGTTGCTGCCAGCCCGTTACCGACCTTGCCTGTGTATGACCAAGTCTGACCAACTCCTGCTCTGCATCTGCTCCACCAAGTCTCAAGCTCTACCGGTTGCTTGCCAGACCATTGTGCTCCAGGACTTTACCTCAGGCTCTCATACCACTCCGCACTCGCGGGCCTCCTGTCTGCTCTACCAGGGGCCCCGAATCGGACACGTAAGGGAGCCTACCCTCTGCCCACGTGGACTCACCTGTCTGGTAAGTGTGGAACCTGACAGGTGGTCGTGGAGATGGTGCATCCTCATCAGCACGTGGCCGTGGGACACGCTTGTCCTTTTTTTCGGCAGCTGGCCGTGTTGGGCCGCAACATGCGGAAGACTTGGTAGAATGGATGACCAAGCTGTCCTCATTCTCCTCATCCTCTCTCACCCAGGCTCAGGGTACTTTTTCTGGCCAAGCAGCTGCCAACGCGGCCTCTTCCCGCATCAGTCACTCCTTCCCTAGCCCCACCATGTCCTCCTGAGGAGTCCCCCGAACTGTTTGACCACAGTGTTAAGTACATGCTCCAGGAGGATGCCCAGCATTTTGAAGGCTCCGATGATGGTACCCAGCTAGAGGAAGGCAGTAACGTGAGCACAGAGAGAGGGGGTGCCCAAGAAGCACAGCAATATGGCAGTCATGTTCCCCCAGCTGCAGCATACTGCCAGCTTTGCACCAGTGATAAGGAGGGAGGGGATGATGAGGTCACTGACTCCACGTGGGTGCCTGATAGGAGAGAGGAGGAGGAGGAGGCACATCACCGACGAGGCAGGATGCCCTCCAGGGGCCAACTTAAGGGCAGCACACCGACTGTATCACACCGCAGAGCTCCGCATGTGCAGGGCGCTGCTGTCTCTGCGCGTTATTCCAAAAGTTCTTTGGTGTGGGCCTTTTTTGAGACGAGTGTATCAGATCCCACCGCTGCTATTTGCATCATATGTCTCAAGCGTATCTCTTGTGGCCAAAACATTTCCTGCTTGGGCACCACATGCTTGACCAGACATATGTTTACCTGCCATGCAGTTCGTTGGCAAGCATACCTAAAAGACCCACACCAAAGAACAAAGAGGACCTCTCCTTGCTCCTCATCAGCTGGGATCTCCAACCCCACTATACTTTCAGTCCTCTCTAAGAGCTGCACTGAGAGGAATGAAGGTGTAGAATTAGGTGTGTCACAGCCAAGTACTTGGGGGCAATCTGCTATTGGTACACCGATGTCAGATTGTACCAGGCAAATTTCCCTGCCCCAGCTGCTGCACCGCCGAAAGATGTTCACTCCCAGCCATCCACATGCCCAGCGGTTGAATGCTAGCTTGGCAAAATTGCTAGCACTTCAACTGCTGCCTTTTCAGTTGGTAGACTCTGCCCCCTTCCGTGAGTTTGTGGAATGTGTGGTTCCTCAGTGGCAGGTTCCCAAAGGCCACTTTTTCTCAAAAAAAGAAGGCGATTCCGGCTCTCTACCGGCATGTGGAAGGCAATGTCTTGGCCTCGAATGAAGAAAAAGCAGTACAGCGCATAAAATAATAATAATAAAAAACTAAAAAACTAAAGTCCAAAGTAAACAAATTGCAGGCAATATTCCAGTGATCTATTGAGGTGAGCAGCTGGTGTCACCGAAGGTGGAGGTCCATGTGTATCACTACAGTCACCTTACGTTTTTTTTATGTCACCTGAGTCACTGGAGGATTCACTGGAATATTGCCTGCAATTTGTTTACTTTGGACTTTAGTTTTTTAGTTTTTTATTATTATTATTTTATGCGCTGTACTGCTTTTTCTTCATGCTAATTTATGGGATTTGATAAATTTACCCTCAGTATCACAGCTGCTGTTTAGTTAGGTTTATGGTCCGCGCTGGTTGATTTTTGTTTATAAATGTCTTGGCCTCGCTGGACAGGGCGGTCAGCGGTAAGGTGCATATTACCGCTGACTCAAGGTCCAGCAGGCATGAACAGGGACGTTACCTATCTTTCACCGCGCACTGGGTGACTCTTCTGGCAGCTGGGAAGGATGCAGGACAGGGTGCAGTAGTGTTGGAGGTTGTTCTGCCACCACACCTCCAAAATACTACTAGTGGTGATTCTGCCACACCTCTCCTCCACCCCTCCTCTTCTTCTTCCTCCATGGCCTCTTCCTGTGCTGATTTGACTTCAGAACCAGCGGTGCTCCGTAGACGTTCAAGGGGCTACACAAGCACGCAAGCCAAAAGATGCCATGCGGTGCTTGAGCTGGTGTGCTTGGGGGACAGGAGCCACACTGGGGCAGAGATTCTGTCAGCTCTGCAGGGGCAGGTTCAGAGGTGGTTGATGCCATGCCAGCTTAAGGCAGGTATGGTGGTTTGCGACAATGGCACCAAACTCCTCTCCGCCCTCCGACAGGGACGACTGACCCATGTGTCCTGTTTGGCTCATGTCCTTAACTTGGTGGTGCAGCGGTTCTTGGGCAGGTACCCGGGCTTACAGGATGTCCTGAGGCATGCCAGGAAAGTCTGTGTGCATTTCCGTAGGTCATATAATGCCAGTGCTCAGCTGGCAGACCTCCAAAAGGTATTTAACCTGCCCAAGAACCGCCTAATCTGTGACATGCCCACCAGGTGGAACTCAATGTTGGCCATGCTGCAGCGGCTGCACATGCAGCAGAGGGCCATCAATGAGTACCTGTGCGAATATGGCACCAGGACAGGGTCAGGGGAGCTTGTTTTTTTCCCCACGCCAGTGGGCCATGATTAGGGATGCATGCACTGTCCTGTCACCATTTGAGGAGCCCCCTCGTCCACCTGTTAGAGCACACGCTGCGTGGAATAATGGACAGGACACTTGAGGCAGAACAGAGGCAGGAAGAGGAGGACTTCCTTAGCTCTCAAGGCCCCCTTTATCCAGACAGTGTTCCTGCATGCCCGTCGATCACACAGGAAGAGGACGAGGAGGAGGAGGAAGAGGAGGATTGTGTCAGCATGGAGGTGGAGCCTGGCACTCAGCATCAGCAGCAGTCTTTAAGGGATCATTTACAGTCCCAAGAAACCCATGGACTTGTACGTGGTTGGGAGGAGGTGGCTGCGGATCATGTCGTCCTTAGTGACCCAGATGACTCCAGACCAAATGCCTCAGCAAACCTACGCTGCATGGCCTCCCTGATCCTGCAAAGCCTGCGGAAAGATCCTCGTATTCGGGGTATCAAGGAGAGGGATCAATACTGGCTGGCAACCCTCCTTGATCCACGTTACAAGGGTAAGATTGCGGACCTTATCTTGCCGTCGCAGAGGGAGCAGAAGATGAAACATCTTTGGGAGGCCTTGCAGAAAGGTCTGTGCAATGCGTTCCCAGATACTGGGAGGTTACAAACTCCTGTTCCTAGACAACGTGTTGCTGAGGCTTAGGTCAGTCAAAGAAGGAGCAGTGGAGAAGGTGACCGTCTGACCGATGCGTTCAGACAATTTTTTAGTCCACAGCCCCAAGGTATGATCGGTTCCAGCAACCATCGCCAGCGTCTGTTTTACATGGTGCAGGAATACCAAGGGGCAAGATCTAACGTGCACACCTTTCCCACCGAAAATCCTCTGGGTTACTGCGTCTTGAGGATGGATCACTGGCCAGAGCTTGCACAGTATGCAATTGAGCTACTGGCCTGTCCTGCATCCAGCGTTCTTTTGGAATGCAGATTCAGTGCTGTTGGAGGTTTTGTAACCGATCACAGGGTGCACCTGTCCACCGACTTTTTGGTTCTGGGCGTCACCACCAGTGACTGAGGCCCAATTTTTCAGCCCCTGTTTAACAGGGGCCTGTCATTACAATTTTTGATGCAATATTTTGCAAGGAGGGTTTGTTGCTGCACTCAACTTGAGTATTTGTGAGGGGTTGGTGTTGTGGCACCAGCACCAGTGCCTAAGGCCCAATTTTTCAGCCCCTGTTTAACAGGGGCGTGTAATTACAATTTTTGATGCAATACTTTGCAGCAGGGCTTGTTCCTGCGCTGCAACTAGAGTATCTGTGAGGGGTTGCAGTGTTGTGGCACCAGCACCAGTGCCTAAGGCCCAATTTTTCAGCCCCTGTTTAACAGGGGCGTGTAATTACAATTTGTGATGCAATGTTTTGCAGGAGGGCTCATTCCTGCGCTCCAACTAGAGTATCTGTGAGGGGTTACAGTGTTGTGGCACCAGTGCCTAAGGCCCAATTTTTCTGCCCCTGTTCAACAGGGACATGTAATTACAATTCCTGATCTAATATTTCACAGCAGGGCCCGTTTCTGCACCCACCAAGAGTAACTGTGAGGACTTACAGTGTTGTGGCACCAGCACCACCACCACCAAAGGCCCAATTTTTCTGCCCCTATTCAACAGGTGTATGTAATTACAATTCTTGATGTAATATTTCACAGCAGGGCCCGTTTCTGCGCCCACCAAGAGTAACTGTGAGAACTTACAGTGTTGTGGCACCAGCACCACCACCACCAAAGGCCCAATTTTTCTGACCCTGTTGAACAGGGGCATGTAATTACAATTGTAAGCTGAAATTACTGCGCTATCCCCAGAGTGAAAAAAAATTATATGTGAACTAGGGATGAGCTTCGTGTTCGAGCCGAACCCATGTTCGACTCGAACATCGGCTGTTCGGTCGTTCACCGAATTGCAAACGATATGGGCCGTTCGCGCCAAATTCGTGTGGCGCGTCACGGCCCATAATTCACTGCGGCATCGCAGTGCATTGCTTGCTGATGATTGGCCAAGCATGCACTATGACCCGCATGCTTGGCCAATCACAGCGCCGCCTGAACAGAGAGCCGTAATTGGCCAAAGCCAAGGAGGCTTTGGCCAATTATGGCTCAGGGGATTTAGTACACGCCCCACACTATATAAGGCCGCCTGCACGGCGGCCCTGTGCAGTGTGTTCCGGTGTGCTTAGAGAGAGAGAGAGACAGTGTCATTTCATTTGAGTTAGCTAGATTAGACAGGACAGTCAGTCAGTTAGCTGCACTTAAAGTGTATTGTGTATATATATGCATCCCAGGTGTTGCATATATATATATACACTGTATTCAGTTTAGCTAGATCCGTTCCTGTTATCTTCTAGACTATTTACATTTAGTGCAGTGCGTCCTGCTCACAGTGTTCAGCTAGATCCGTTCCTGTTATCTTCCTACTGACAGGCAGGCTTGTCTTGTTAAAGTATTTACAGCTACCTAAAGAAAATTACTGGTGTTCTTTTGATCCTATTAGTACCACGGTCAGGCAGCTAGACTATTTACATTTAGTACAGTGCGTCCTGCTCACAGTGTTCAGCTAGATCCGTTCCTGTTATCTTCCTACTGACAGGCAGGCTTGTTTTGTTACAGTATATAGAGCTACCTGAAGAAAATTACTAGTGTTCTTTTGATCCTATTAGTACCACGGTCAGGCAGCTAGACTATTTACATTTAGTGCAGTGTGTCCTGCTCACAGTGTTCAGCTAGATCCGTTCCTGTTATCTTCCTACTGACAGGCAGGCTTGTCTTGTTAAAGTATTTACAGCTACCTAAAGAAAACTACTGGTGTTCTTTTGATCCTATTAGTACCACGGTCAGGCAGCTAGACTATTTACATTTAGTATAGTGCGTCCTGCTCACAGTGTTCAGCTAGATCTGTTCCTGTTATCTTCCTACTGACAGGCAGGCTTGTCTTGTTACAGTATATAAAGCTACCTGAAGAAAATTACTGGTGTTCTTTTGATCCTATTAGTACCACGGTCAGGCAGCTAGACTATTTACATTTAGTGCAGTGCGTCCTGCTCACAGTGTTCAGCTAGATCCGTTCCTGTTATCTTCCTACTGACAGGCAGGCTTGTCTTGTTACAGTATATAAAGCTACCTGAAGAAAATTACTGGTGTTCTTTTGATCCTATTAGTACCACGGTCAGGCAGCTAGACTATTTACAGTTAGTGCAGTGCGTCCTGCTCACAGTGTTCAGCTAGATCCGTTCCTGTTATCTTCCTACTGACAGGCAGGCTTGTCTTGTTACAGTATATAAAGCTACCTGAAGAAAATTACTGGTGTTCTTTTGATCCTATTAGTACCACGGTCAGGCAGCTAGACTATTTACAGTTAGTGCAGTGCGTCCTGCTCACAGTGTTCAGCTAAACTTACAAATTAGTGGGGTGCGTCCACCTCACAGTGTTCAGCTAAAGCTACCTGTAGAAGGTTGGTGGTGTTCTCATACTACAGGCAGGCAGTTGATTTTGCTAGCTGCAGTATATATATATATATATCCCAGCTTAGTGCAGCTACAGGCCATTAGTATGTCTGGAAGGCCAAGAAGGAGAGGCAGACAGTCAAGCCAATAAGAGAGGGCAAGCAGGCTCTGTGTCTAGTGCTGGTCGTGGAGACGGTGCATCCTCATCAGCACGTGGCCATGGGACACGCTTGGCCTTTTTTTCGGCAGCTGGCCGTGTTGAGCCGCAACATGCGGAAGACTTGGTCGAGTGGATGACCAAGCCGTCCTCATCCTCCTCATCCTCTCTCACCCATGCCCAGGGTGCTTTGTCTGGCAAAGCAGCGGCCTCTTCCCTTGGCTCAATGTCATCAGTGACTCCTTCCCTAGCTCCACCATGTCCTCCTGAGGAGTCCCTCGAACTGTTTGACCACAGTGTTGGGTACATGCTCCAGGAGGATGCCCAGCGTTTGGAAGGCTCTGATGATGATACTGAGCTCAATGAAGGCAGTAACATGAGCACGGACAGAAGGAGTGCCCAAGAAGGACAGCAATCTGGCAGTCATGCTCCCCCTGCTGCAGCATACTGCCAGGTTTGCTCCAGTGATGAGGAGGGGGGGGATGATGAGGTCACTGATTCAACGTGGGTGCCTGATAGGAGAGAGGAGGAGGAGGAGGAGGAGGAGGCGGCACATCACCAACGAGGCAGGATGCCCTCCAGGGGCCAGCCTAAGGGCAGCACATTGATTGCATCACATGTGCAGGGCGCTGCAGTCTCTGCGCGTTATTCAAAAAGTTCTTTGGTGTGGGCCTTTTTTGAGACGAGTGCATCAGATCGCACCGCTGCTATTTGCAACATATGTCTCAAGCGTATCTCACATGGCCAAAACATCTCCCGCTTGGGTACCACATGCTTGACCAGACATATGTTGACCTGCCATGCAGTTCGTTGGCAAGCGCATCTAAAAGACCCACACCAAAGAACAAAGAGGACCTCTCCTTGCTCCTCATCAGCTGAGATTTCCAACCCCACTAGACCTTCAGTCCTCTCTGAGACCTGCACTGAGAGGAATGAAGGTGTAGAATTAGGTGTGTCACAGCCAAGTACTTGTGGGCAATCTGCTTTTGGTACACCGATGTCAGATTGTACCAGGCAAATTTCCCTGCCCCAGCTGCTGCACCGCCGAAAGAAGTTTGCTACCAGCCATCCACATGCCCAGCGGTTGAATGCTAGCTTGGCAAAATTGCTAGCACTTCAACTGCTGCCTTTTCAGTTGGTAGACTCTGCCCCCTTCCGTGAGTTTGTGGAATGTGCGGTTCCTCAGTGGCAGGTACCCAAACGCCACTTTTTCTCACGGAAGGCGATTCCGGCTCTCTACCGGCATGTGGAAGGCAATGTCCATGCCTCGCTGGACAGGGCGGTCAGCGGTAAGGTGCATATTACCGCTGACTCATAGTCCAGCAGGCATGGACAGGGACGTTACCTAAGTTTCACGGCGCATTGGGTGACTCTGCTGGCAGCTGGGAAGGATGCAGGACAAGGTGCAGTAGTGTTGGAGGTTGTTCCGCCACCACACCTCCAAAATGCTAATGATTGTGACACACCTCTCTCCTCCACCCCCTCCTCTTCTTCTTCCTCCATGGCCTCTTCCTCGGAACCAGCGGTGCTCCGTAGTTGTTCAAGGGGCTACGCAAGTACGCAGGCCAAAAAATGCCATGCGGTGCTTGAGCTGGTGTGCTTGGGGGACAGGAGCCACACTGGGGCAGAGGTTCTGTCAGCTCTGCAGGGGCAGGTTCAGAGGTGGTTGACGCCACGCCAACTTAAGGCAGGAATGGTGGTTTGCGACAATGGCACCAACCTCCTCTCTGCCCTCCGACAGGGACAAATGACCCATGTGCCCTGTTTGGCTCACGTCCTTAACTTGGTGGTGCAGCAGTTCTTGGGCAGGTACCCGGGCTTACAGGATGTCCTGAGGCAGGCCAGGAAAGTCTGTGTGCATTTCCGCCGGTCATATAATGCCAGTGCTCGGCTGACGGACCTCCAAAAGGAGTTTAACCTGCCCAAGAACCGCCTAATCTGTGACATGCCCACCAGGTGGAACTCAACGTTGGCCATGCTGCAGCGGCTGCACACGCAGCAGAGGGCCATCAATGAGTACCTGTGCAACTATGGCACCAGGACAGGGTCAGGGGAGCTTGGTTTTTTTCCCCACGCCAGTGGGCCATGATCAGGGATGCATGCACTGTCCTGTCACCATTTGAGGAGGCCACGAGGATGGTGAGCAGTGACAGTGCATGCATCAGTGACACTGTCCCTCTTGTCCACCTGTTGGAGCACACGCTGCGTGGAATAATGGACAGGGCACTTGACACAGAACAGAGGCAGGAAGAGGAGGACTTCCTTAGCTCTCAAGGCCCCCTTTATCCAGACAGTGTTCCTGCGTGCCCGCCGATCACACAGGAAGAGGACGAGGAGGAGGAGGAGGAGGAGGAGGAAGATTGTGTCAGTATGGAGGTGGAGTCTGGCACTCAGCATCAGCAGCAGTCTTTAAGGGATCAGTCCCAAGAAACACATGGACTTGTACGTGGCTGGGAGGAGGTGGCTGCGGACCATGTCGTCCTTAGTGACCCAGAGGACTCCGGACCGAATGCCTCAGCAAACCTACGCTGCATGGCCTCCCTGATCCTGCAAAGCCTGCGGAAGGATCCTCGTATTCGTGGTATCAAGGAGAAGGACCAATACTACTGGCCTGTCCTGCATTCAGCGTTCTTTCGGAACGCACATTCAGTGCTGCTGGAGGCGTGGTAACCGATCACAGGGTGCGTCTGTCCACCGACTCGGTCGATCGACTGACCTTCATAAAAATGAATCAGTCTTGGATCACCACCAGCTA
This sequence comes from Lithobates clamitans, assembly GCA_037952925.1. Classification (NCBI taxonomy): domain Eukaryota; kingdom Metazoa; phylum Chordata; class Amphibia; order Anura; family Ranidae; genus Lithobates; species Lithobates clamitans. The sequence continues at coordinate 4,165,986 of JBBGZY010000603.1, read as the reverse complement.
CCAAGCACCTGATGCTGATGTAACCGAATAATTTTTTTTGAAATCTCAGATCCCTTCAAAGACTGCCTATGCTGATGCTGAGTGACTATCCCTGAGTAATTATCCTCTTCCTCCTCAATCATCACGCTGATAGCTTGTAAGAACATTTTTGGTTCTGGGTGCCACCACCAGTGCCTAAAGCACAATTTTTCAGCCCCTGTTTAACAGGGGCGTGTAATTACAATTTTTGATGTAATACTTTGCAGCAGGGCTCGTTCCTGCATTCCAACTAGAGTGTCTGTGAGGGGTTGCAGTGTTGTGGCACCAGCACCAGTGCCCAAGGCCCAATTTTTCTGCTCCTGTCTAACAGGGGCGTGTAATTACAATTTTTGATGCAATACTTTGCAGCAGGGCTCGTTCCTGCATTCCAACTAGAGTGTCTGTGAGGGGTTGCAGTGTTGTGGCACCAGCACCAGTGCCCAAGGCCCAATTTTTCTGCTCCTGTCTAACAGGGGCGTGTAATTACAATTTTTGATGCAATACTTTGCAGCAGGGCTCGTTCCTGCATTCCAACTAGAGTGTCTGTGAGGGGTTGCAGTGTTGTGGCACCAGCACCAGTGCCTAAGGCCCAATTTTTCAGCCCTTGTTTAACAGGGGCGTGTAATTACAATTTTTGATGCAATACTTTGCAGCAGGGCTCGTTCCTGCGTTCCAACTAGAGTGTCTGTGAGGGGTTGCAGTGTTGTGGCACCAGCACCAGTGCCTAAGGCCCAATTTTTCTGCCCCTGTCTAACAGGGGCGTGTAATTACAATTTTTGATGCAATACTTAGCAGCAGGGCTCGTTCCTGCGTTCCAACTAGAGTGTCTGTGAGGGGTTGCAGTGTTGTGGCACCAGCACCAGTGCCTAAGGCCTAATTTTTCAGCTCCTGTTCAACAGGGGCATGTAATTACAATTCTTGATCTAATATTTCACAGCAGGGCCCTGTGAGGGCTTACAGTGTTGTGGCCACAGCAACACCTAAGGCCCAAATTTCTGCTGAGTATATAGGGCAGGACCCTACTTTCAAACATCTAACTTACAAACGACTCCTACTTGCAAACGGAAGGAGACAACAGGAAGTGAGATGAAATCTACCCCTAGGAAGGGAAATTCTCTCCTGTAAGAGTTAATATGGGGAAAAAAATTCTCCTTTCCACTGATGCTTTCCAATCCTTGTTCCACAAAAAAACCCAAATTTTCAAAAAACATTTTTCATTGGGACAAAAAGTGAGGTGAAATCTTCTGAAGAGGAGGAAAGACAGCAAAACAAATGTCACAGGGGTGATAACCCTTCCCTATGTTTTCCAAAAAGCTTAAAAAAGATTTTTTGTCCCAACAGGAAGTGAGATGAAATCTACCCCTAGGAAGGGAAATTCTCTCCTGTAAGAGTTAATATGGGGAAAAAAATTCTCCTTTCCACTGATGCTTTCCAATCCTTGTTCCACAAAAAAACCCAAATTTTCAAAAAACATTTTTCATTGGGACAAAAAGTGAGGTGAAATCTTCTGAAGAGGAGGAAAGACAGCAAAACAAATGTCACAGGGGTGATAACCCTTCCCTATGTTTTCCAAAAAGCTTAAAAAAGATTTTTTGGCTGGAGCTAAACACGTTAAAAATGTACCCGTTCAAAATTACAAACAGATTCTACTTAACAACAAACCTACAGTCCCTGTCTTGTTTGCACCGCCTGTATACTGCTGTTCAGAGTATATAGGGCCTGGTGGCCCCACACCTTTCCTTATTTTAATTTGGGTGCGGGGTTCCCCTTAATATCCATACAAGACCCAAAGGGCCTGGTAATGGACTGGGGGGTACCCATGCCGTTTGTCTCACTGATTTTCATCCATATTGCCATGACCCGACATTACATTAAACCCGCAAGCAGTTTTAAATGAGATTTTTTCCTTTAAAAATGACATTTGGTGCAGGGACTGTTCTAAACACGGTAAACACGCGTCACTTTACAGGCATACTATAGACACCCCCCAGGTACGATATTTAAAGGAATATTTCACTTTTTTTTTTTTTACTTTAAGCATCATTAAAATCACTGCTCCCGAAAAAACGGCCGTTTTTAAAAGTTATTTTTGCATTGATACATGTCCCCTGGGGTAGGACCCGGGTCCCCAAACCCTTTTTAGGACAATACCATGCAAATTAGCCTTTAAAATGAGCACTTTTGATTTCGAACGTTCGAGTCCCATAGACGTCAATGGGGTTCTAACGTTCGTGCGAACTTTCGGTCCGTTCGCAGGTTCTGGTGCGAACCGAACTGGGGGGTGTTCGGCTCATCCCTAATGTGAACAAGCTGCAACCATGCAATGTGAGACACATCCATTTGTAGTACAAATCAAAATTAATAGGCTGCGCTGCAATAAGTGACATAAAACAAATGAAATAGTGAGTACATCCTGAAGAATAAACTACAATGTAAAATTTCTGTACGTGAATTATAACAGTGATAGTATGACCCACACAATAGTAAACAAAGAAAAATTGCTAATAAACAACACAAAGTCCAAAATGCAGAGTGCACAAAAGTGTACAGTTCATATAAGTGCAAGATTTATGCCAGGGAGAGAGTGGTGAGCTTCCGAATGGTGTATGGCATATGGCTAGATCACCCGGGATTCAGTGATGACAGAAAAGCTCCTCCACCTAAGTAAGAAGATGGCCCCTTACTGACTCCTTAGATCTCTTTTCGGGAGATCAAGCAGGCATGTGGCTGTGTAACCCCAGCCTTGGGTGTGGACCGTGAAAATGACACTCATGGACCTCTAAGTGGGAATCCTCTATTTTGGCCACTTGCTTCCATAAAACTGAACTCTGGCTGGATCTGCAATCTGTTCAGGTCCACTCTCTCTGATATAAGGAGAGAGTCAGAGAGAGTGGACCTGAACAGATTGCAGATCCAGCCAGAGTTCAGTTTTATGGATGCAAGTGGCCAAAATAGAGGATTCCCACTTAGAGGTCCATGAGTGTCACTATTTCATTTGTTTTATGTAATTACAATTCTTGAGCTAATATTTCACAGCAGAGCCCGTTCCGCACCAAGAGTAACTGTGAGGGCTTACAGTGTTGTGGCAACACCAACACCTAAGGCCCCAATTTCTGCAGAGTATATAGGGCAGGCCCCTACTTTCAAACATCCAACTCCTACTTGCAAATGGAAGGAGACAACAGGAAGTGAGATGAAATCTACCCCTAGGAAGGGAAATTTTTTCCTGTAAGAGTTAATATGGGAAAAACGTGTCTCCTCTCCACTGATGCTTTATCACCAATCCTTGTTTTACTAAAAACCCCAAATTGTCAAAAAACATTTGTCATTGGGACAGAAAGTGAGGTAAAGTCTTCTGAAGAGGTGCACAGACAGCAAAACAAATGTCACAGGGGTGATAACCCTTCCTATGTTTTCCAAAAAGCTTAAAAATAGATTTTTTGGCTGGAGCTACACTTTAAAAATGTACCAGTTCAAAATTACAAACAGATTCTACTTAACAACAAACCTACAGTCCCTGTCTTATTTGCACCGCATGTATACTGCTGTTCAGAGGGCCTGAGGCCCCACGCCTTTCCTTTTTTTAATTTGGGTGCGGGGTTCCCCTTAATATCCATACAAGACCCAAAGGGCCTGGTAATGGACTGGGGGGTTACCCATGCCGTTTGTCTCACTGATTTTCATCCATATTACCGGGACCGGACATTACATTAAAGCCATAAGCAGTTTTAAATTACTTTTATTACTTAAAAAATGTAATTTTGTGCAGGGACTGTTCTAAGCACTGGAAACATGTGCCACTTTACAGGCATACTATAGACACCACCCAGGTACGATATTTAAAGGAACTTTTTTTCACTTTAAGCATCATTAAAATCACTGCTCCCGAAAAAAGGGCCGTTTTAAAACTTTTGTTTGCATTGATACATGTCCCCTGGGGCAGGATCTGGGTCCCCAAACCCTTTTTAGGACAATACCATGCAAATTAACCTTTAAAATTAGCGCTTTTGATTTTGAGCGTTCGAGTCCCATAGACTTCAATAGGGTTCTAAAGTTTGTGCAAATTTTCGGTCCGTTCTCATCCCTAGTCTGAATCAGCTAAACTGGTTTTAATGTTAGCTAAATGTTGATCCTACAAGATGTAGTGTTGTGGTTCCAGGGAATATGACCTGAGTGTACACTTAACCAACTCATGGAATACTCAAAAAGAGAGTCATTACACATTACTGTCTATATATCTGGTCTTCTTTATACGTTTTGTAAACTGAACTCTCTTGCATCGTCTTTATTCCCGTCTGCAATTAAACAACACATATTGGTGATTTTCATCTAGAAGAAGGCTATTTTTGTTGAACTAACTGAATTCTAGTTTTGTTTTGAATTTTGTAGCAGCTTTTGCATTTTGCCTAGTTTTCATATATCTTATTAACTTTAATTAAAGATATTAAACTGCAGTACCATAAAGAGGTAAACAAGCTAATGATTTTTAGTATGTCTTCTCTTCAACATGAGCTCCTGCTGCTGGCTAATAGAAAAATGACCTTATTATTAAACAGAAGGAACAATTAAACCATCGTTGAATAGACCTACCCCCTGATGATTTTTTTCTCAGGCATAATTATAACAATTATCATTATAAAATTCTAATTATCTTTTTGACACCAAGGACTATCACAAGTGAGACAATGGTCCAAATTAATTAATAGGGACTTTGCTTTTTCCCTTAATATTCCTATTTATAAGACAGAAAAAAGGACATTTAGTTCATCATACTTTACACACAATGAGCTGTCAGAAATAATGAATCTTATTATTTATTTATTTTTTGGTCTTTTCACTTCTTCATATACGAGGGAAACATTGATGTTTGAGATGAAGCCAGACTATGTCTAGTTCCTATTGCACAAATGCCAGGGGATAATAGACTGTTTTTATGTTAGGTATTTCATTATTTTGTATTCGTACGTAGTCTCCTGAAAAAAGGAGATTAATGGACCTTATGGTATTAAAATAAATGTTGATGGCAGTTACTATTATAACATCTATATGCAGATTACAAAAATAGTTACAATAATAAAGTGTATATAAAGTCAAAACTTTTTTTAGTTTGAATACAGTAGAGAAGAGTTAACAATTATGTTAGGTTTAGGTCATGATCTGTTTTTTTTTATTAGTTTCTTTGCATGTAATTGAGTATTCTTTGTAAAGTGAAGCTTTAACTCATTTACTATGCTCTGGAGCAATTGCACTTGCACAGTGCAACTGCACCTGTAAAGTGCACAGTCTGTTTGCCCTTAGTAAATCTACCACAGTGTGCGGCTGCTAGATGTCAGATCAGGCTGTTACTAACAGCTTTGGTCCCCGCTAACGATTGGTCTCTATGTCAGCCGTGATATGGAGATTACATTCAGACTGGAGGCCTAATTCTAAAGAAAGTCAATAAATTACAGATAGCATAGCACAGCAGTGTACTACCATTTCATATTGTAATTGTCAAGTACAATAATAGTATAAAAATTGAATTAAAATGCTTACAGTAACAGAACACTTTTTGTAAAACAATGTACCAAATAAAACATTTTTTGTTCCTAAAAATATATGAAAATCAAATAGGTATGCATTTTTTGCGGATGTGATGGTTTGCTGTAATGATGCCAGGAGGGGGGGACTTTGTTTGATGTATAATAGGGTAATATATACCATTTAGGACCCTCAGTCTGTGAAATTGCCCTTCTTCCATATTTAGTGTGGTTTGAAAACTTTTTTAGGGTCCCTGTCCGGCATCATTTATTAATCCTAGAATTAAGATCATCTTTTGTGCAAGCTTAAGGAAGTGTTTTAATGATATTTTTTTATTTTTCATGGGCTGTTTTGCATTACGCCGTCTAGTTTTTGTATCTTATTGCAAGTCCCAGGATTTTGAGTTCTTCATCTAGATTGTTTGTTAATCACCAAAACCTAATACAGCACAAGCAATTGAATCCTGAGGAAGCAAGTCACAAGTGAAACGTGTCAATCCACTAAAACTTACGGAATTTGTGTTACACATTAGACTTAGTAATTCTTTTGGATATTTTTTTTAACTAAATGGCATTCTAATGTACAAATAAAATTGTATTTGTTTTTAATGGATATTTGTCTTGTTGGCACAAATCCCCACTTTCCGATCTTCCAATAGGTAGAAAGGGGGGTAGAAGAAAGACATCCGTTATACAGATGAATCACGCATAGGGTAAAGCTAGTGGTTCATGTTATACGCCTGCTGATGTGCTCTGATGTGGTGTTTTTTGTCTATGAGATGCTTTAATATTTGTGTGAATATTTGCTTTTAATAAATTATGTGGTTTTAGCAATAGAAGTGTATGGTCTTTTGCCCTTTCCTCCATTTATCCATATTCTGAGGAGAAGTCTTAAATAATCAGTGGGGGACCCTGGAGACTCTGGAGTCTGCAGTATTTAATTTGATGGCCCTTGATTGAATTGTTTCTGCACTGTTGACCTCTTAATATTATAATATACGATAATAATAAATGATTATATTAAATTCAAAGTGGTTTAAGACTTTTACATATGAAGTTTCACTTATTTTCAAGATTTCACAAGTGGTCTTGAATAAATGTTTTTTGAAGCGCATTCTTTTATCATGCACACTTTTTGATTAAATGTTCTGTGATGGACACTTTACCATGGTTTTTGAATTTATTGTGTTATTATGTGCTATTTTGGTATTTTGTGTATGATGTTTTTAATTATGAGTTATGACTATATATGACTTATTACCGAGTAACTGATATAATGGTTTTACACACTTTTTAAGTAGCTATTTCTAAACCAATATCTATACAGGGAGGTTCTTGGGAAAAACGGATCTTTCCATAAACTATGTGTTTCTGGGTAGCGGATAAGTTGGTTGCCTTTTTGTATTAACTGAACTACTTTGACAGAATCATAATGAAATCAGCTAAATTATACAAATTTGCACTGGAGACATAATCATGCTATACATTATACATATATGTGTGTAACCTTTTCACATAGAAATGGACCAAGGGCCTATACTATACATAAGGTTGATTTATCAAAGGGGTAAAGAATATTCACTTAGCAAAAATGAATGTTCAATTTACATAGTGAATACCGTTAAAGCCTGAATCCAACTTTCCAGCCTGAATAACCTTTAAGTTTCCTAGTTCTTAGTCTTAAAAAAGAAATAAAACAAATACTGAGTGATGTCCCCTTTGAGAAACCCATTGGGGTGGAGGTTTACTAAAGGCAAATAGACTATGCACTTCAAAAGTAAAGTTGCATTCTACACTCATTTTCCCCAGAGCTTAGCAAATGTGGTAAAGCATTGCTCATTTCCATCATCCAATCACATGCAAGCAAAAATGCTGTTATTTTTCTTTCCTTGCACCTAATTGGGTATTCTTTACAAAGTGAAGCTTTACCACATTTACAATTACGTAGGGAAATGAGTTGAACTGCACTTGCAAACTGCATAGCCTATTTGCCTTTTGAAAAATCAAACACACTGGATAAAATAGGAGGCTATTCTAAAAATAAGTGCAATAATAAAATTGTACAGGAATCAAATTCAAAATTTCCGTGCTTTGCCTAAACCCTCTCAACCCAAGCTTCTGTATAAATATCAGAATGATATTAAAAAAAGTTATATGCAACTTACAGTACTACCCAAAATAAAATATATAAAGAACTGTTAATTCATACCATAACAAATAATTTATAGAAATCTAAAGGAGTGCATTAAATTAATTATATCAATGCATCAATAAATATATAAAACATTTAAATAATTCATAACAGAATAAACCGTGCAAATCAGTAAAAGAACATCAATACATCAATAGTCCACTCAACGAGCAAAGTAAATTAAATGCATTGTGCAAAATCAATCCAATTGTATATAATAAAATAATATTTCCAATAAACCATACAGTGTTTAAACAAACATCTTCATCTTTATTGATGCCTCGATGTATTGGTTTAATGCCTTCCTTGTATAGATTATAGGAACAGAGAACAGAAAAAAATGGTGCTAAGTATTTTTTAAGCTTTTAACTGTGTTAAAAGTGTATGTCCAGACACTTTTTTTTGTTTATCTTAGTTTTGGAACGAGTGATGAATAATTATAACCCCTCCAATGTTTTTACTTCTATCTCTGTTAGATAGATTTCCCCTCATTAGACCATACTCGAATTGAGCAGAAATCAGCAACACAGACTAGAAGAATATCCTATTTCAGCATTGTATTTCCCTCTATTGCAGATATTTCCTTACTTCTTTCCCTGTAAAACAGTTTGTGAACATATTACAAACATGTTAAACTTTTTTAAAAGACCAATCCCAAAATCTCCAATCTAAAGTTTGTCAAATTATTCAAGGCAGGAAAAAATAAAAAAACATAAGGATACATTACATTTAATTGTATTCTCTTCGATTGTCATTGTTAGATCTATGGCATATTATGAATGGGAAATGCCAGCTTCAACTATCCTAGCTCCAAAAAGAATCCCAAAAGACTCCTCACAGTTTACTTTTTGCTATGCATTATAATCCTCAATGTGCCAGAATGAGGAAACAAAGTACTGCTAACAGGAATTACCTTGGGCCTGAAGAAGAAAATTCTTCTTAATACAAATTGACTGATTTCTGCAGATGAGCAGTTGTGGTGTGTCTCTTTGCCTTGTATAACTACCCCTTATCATGTTAACCAAGTAATTAAGAACCCTTTACTTGAATGTATTTCTCTCAGTTTGTTCCTAAGGCAACATACTAAGTGACTAGAGCTTAGTGACTAGAGTACTAAATAATTACCCCCTGATGATTTTTGCTCTTTTGCCGAGTCAGAAACACTCAGTGGGAATAATTAGGTGTTAATTACTCAAATCTATAAGGAGGTGAATGGAATGGTTGAGAAAAAAATGGGTCAGAGACTAAAGGAAAAGAGAGCCAAATATTGTTTGTCATCATGTATTTATAGCACATATTTATGATTTAAAGGGAGAAGCTATTTATTTTTTACAGTTATACACAGTGTCTTATATTGTTGTTCTGCATACATGAACAGTCTCTTAACTTAATTCAAAAATAACTTCAAAATATAAGAAAATATTAACATTTTTCCTACTAAGAAAAGAATCAAAGCCAATATATGTTAGGTTTTTATATACATTCTTATTATCAAGAAAAAAACATGAATTAACATAATAATCTTTTTGCCAGGTAAGTATTACATTTTGCATACAAATATAATGAAATGTGGAGTATTGCCTCAATCTAGTTTAAGCTAGATGTAGGGGCGGGTACCATCATCCTTTGTAGTAGGATATTGGAAAAGGGGTGCTCCAAACATGCCCCCTGGCATAAGAGTTGAAGACTATCTCGGTACCCAAGGATTAGGCAAAAGTAAGAATAAAACAACAATTTAATAAGAAAAATAGATACAAATATAATGTTTTTAGCATTCACAGACAGCAGATGGACTTCTAGAATATTTTAACAAATTATCCTCCACTACTTTCCTGAAAAAAGCTGCTTGTTGTCAAAACTCAGTAGCTCAAGCTGGAATTTACACACACATAAAAAAAAAGTAATAGGTGAGGCTTAACCCCACTACCAGTCATTTAAATTACAGAATCTGAAAGAAAATCATTTCTGATGTGATGTGACTCAAAATTACCCTGCCCTATAAGTTCTGTGTCATATTCAGGCCATATTAAATCTTAACTGCAGGCAGGCAGATGTTAAAGTCACAGATAAATGCAGCTCTGTATCCATCAATACATTATTAAACGTATTTGCTAATTGCAATTTAAAGTGATTGTAACTTTTTTTTTTTTTTTTAAAACATGTCATTCTTGCAGTGCGGCTCAGCCCCACCCCCACTCCCTCATCACTGGATTAGATTGACAGCAGTAGGAGCCAATGGCTCCTGCTGCTCTCACTGGGTCCAGTGAGGGGAGAGAGAGAGAGCAGCGCCACTGCTCTCAGACACATCACTGAATCGAGATCGGTCTCAAGTAAGTATTTGGGGGAAGAGGCGGGGGGGCAGCTTAAAATAGAAGGGTTTTTTACTTTAAGTTAGAGAATGCATTAAGGTAAAGATCCTTCAACCTATACAACCACTTTAAGTTCCTGAATTCAACCGCGGTCCCTCTACAATGGACCCAAATTAAATTAGCAGGTGGTGCTCAAGGCTCCACCAAGTCTTTTTATGTAACAACTGCCTGGAAATGCAGACTCGTATCAGCTAACAGGTGAATAATAAAAAAGTCCTCTTATTTTGAAAATTGAAAAAGCTTATTTCTACAGACACCTGCCTTTGGTGGAACATGGCAGCTTTGGAGGAATACCTTAAAATGTTTGTTAACCTAATTTGTTTTTACTCTGTCAGCCCCTCTCTTGTATCCACCTATAACACACAGTGTAAGTGTATGTGGTGAACAAAGCTTTTATATAATTTTGAAGATCTCTTCAGGCTGGTCATGTGACTCCCGGCCACTCTTCTACTATGATCCAGGGCTTCAGCGGGTGGAGCCGAGGTCTCCTGATGACATCAGCCAGGAGATCATGTGACTGCTGTGCTGGCCGCTGTAGCTCTTAGATGGGGCAGAGAGAGCAGCCAGGAGTCACGTGATCACTCTGAAGAGATCTGCAAAAATTTTATTTAGAATCTTTGGTTCCACGTGAACATACACTGAGTGTTATACCCGGGTATAAGAGAGGGGCTGGCAGTACGTTTTTTAAAGTTTTAATGCCCAATAATAGTGGCAGGAGGGGAGGGGCAGCTCTGACACACATAGGGGGAGGGGGGAGAGAGGACACAGGTGTCAGGGAGCAGGCTGCAGATGATGGAGACACATAAACTGACCAAGGTGTCAGGGCTCAGCAGCCATGATGAACTGTGGTCAGTTTACAGGGAGGAAGGCATAGCCAGGCAGGATCAGCCAGGTATTTCAGGTGTTACGGAGGGGGGGGGGGGGGAATTACACAGCACAAGCAATGTGCTGTATAAAATGCTTTAAAGGAACAGGATCCTTTTTTAGTTATTTTTTTAAGTTAACAAACACTTTAATGAAAACAGGATACCAAGGGAATTGAGGATTAAGAATTTTCCATCATTTGAAGTGGAGGATGAGGACATCAAATCACAGTGGACTGCTATTCTAGACGAGGCTTCAAAAAGATTGATGAGACTCCTAATAAGAAAAAGGCCTGAATACTTTAAAGGGAGAAATCAGTCAGATACAATAGGATTTAGAGAAGCTATGCTATTTACCAGTTTTTGGATCTAAAGAAGGCCACCTCATGAAAACATTGGAAAATCTTGAAAATTACATCATACAATCCAAGTTTTTGAGGGACAAATCAGATTATACAGAAAGAGTTGCCTACAGCTGGAGAAATTCTGGTCAAGTCCATAAGAAAAACAGAATTGGAGGATCCAGACACTCCATACTGGGAACACCCTTAACTACCACTAGCACAGGAAAGAGAGTCAGGGAGAAACCTCTGCCCCTTTAAGATCATCCTCTATAGCAAGTGCCCATGATCAGAAACGCAAACTTAGTGACACTTTTTCAGATGACAAAGGAGGGGGTCACAAGAATTTGCAAAAAACATTGTTGGTCTAATTCTTGTTATTCTCTTCACACTTCGAATGTTTTAAATCTTTCTAATCAGATTATTTTCCCAAAAGCACTCAGAGTTCTCCCATTGGAAATCAGTTTTGCACCTATCACTGACTTTGATCTTTTTGCCATGGTTATTGATGTTATTGACTAACCACTTAAGCCCTGGACCGTTTGGCTGGCCAAAGACCAGAGCACTTTTTGCGATTCGGCACTGTGTCGCTTTAACTGACAATTGCGCAGTCCTGCGATGTGGCTCCCAAACAAAATTGATGTCCTTTTTTCCCCACAAATAGAACTTTTTTTTGGTTTTCTTTGATCAACTCTGCGGTTTTTATTTTTTGCGCTAAAAACAAAAAAATAGCGACAATTTTGAAAAAAATGCATTATTTTTTACTTTTTGCTATAATAAATATCCCCAAAAAATATATAAAAAAAACATTTTTTTTCCTCAGTTTAGGCTGATATGTATTCTACATATTCTTGTAAAAAAAAATTGCAATAAGCATTTTTTAATTGGTTTGCGCAAAAGTTATAGAGTCTACAAAATAGGGGATAGTTTTATGGCATATTTATTAATATTTTTTTTTTTTTTACTAGTAATGACAGCGATCAGTGTTTTTTATCCTGACTGCGACATTATGGCGGACAGATCAGACACTTGGTGTGATTTTGGCACCATTCACACTTATACAGCGATCAGTGCAATTAAAAATGCATTGATTACTGTGTAAATGTGACTGGTAGTGAAGGGGCTAACCACTAGGTGGCACTGTAGGGGTTAAGTGTCTCCTAGGGAGTGATTCTAACTGTGGGGGGAGGGGCTATGTGTGAAAAGACACTGATCACCGCTCCTGATCACAGGGAGCTGTGATCAGTGACAGTGTCAGTGTCATTAGGCGGAACGGGGAAATGCTTGTTTACATTAGCATTTCCCCGTTCTTCCTCTCCATGAGATATCCCAGTGGTACGTGATTCTGCCTGTATGTGCTCTTCTGTCGCAGTATATCTGTGTGAAGCGGTCAGCAAGTGGTTAATGCCTTTGCTTGCTGATGCCAAAATTGGGCCATCTAATCATCTTTTTTTCTCTTTCTTTTCTTGTATTAGTGGTGGGAAGAGATGGGCACCCCCCGGTTCAGTTCGAGCCAGAACTCTCAAACATCACAAAAGTTCAGGCCCCATTAATGTCTATGGGAACCGAACTGGAAAAATTAAAATTCCCATTTTGAAGGCTTATATGCAAGTTATTGGCCCTAAAAGGGGTATGGGGGTCTGGCTACTGCCCTGGGCAAAAAACTTTTAAAAAATATAGTTTTTAAAGGAGCAGTTATTTTAATGGTGCTTGAAGTGAAACCATAAAAATGAAAAATTCCTTTCAATATAGTGCCTGGGGGGTCCCCTTAGTCTGCCTGTAAAGTGGCGCAACTGTACAGTGTAGAGAACCTGCAGCAGCAAAACTGACATTTAGAATTTAAAAAAATGACATTTACATTTATTTTTCTTGCAAGTTTTCTTTACTTGAATGGGCTGGAATTTAGATGTTTGGCATGTGGGTGGAAGGAAGTGTATTTTTTTTCTGATGCAGCAGCTGGGGCAGAGAAATTTGTCTACTATACTCTACAGCTGGTGGTGTGCTGCTGACAGACATGTTGCAAGGACCTGTGACACCCTTTGCTATATCATCATCCCTGTCAGTGGAGGCTGCTGAGAGGTCATGAGATATAGCAGGGGTAGAAATGAAAGGTGAGGGATGAGGAGGTGAAAAATTGTGTAACATGCTCTTGCCAATAGGCTGAGTAGTAGGAGGTTTAATGCCTTGTCAAGCATGTGGTAACCAAAAGGCTGGTGTTTTTGCCATGCTTGATCTGCTTGCAGCAGAGATTGCAAAATGCAACATTGCAATCGGTTGGACATGTGCTAAAAAAAGCCCACGCAGCTAAGCTGTGGAAAGTGGGCTGGGAGATAACAGCTCCACAATCTGATGGAATAGGGAGGCTGCTTTCTACTGTTCCATGATGGCTGTTTCTGGAGGACATCCTGCCTCGTTGAGGTTGTGCCCCCCTCACTTTCCTCCTCTGCTAAATTCGGCTCCCAATTTGTGTTAGTGACCTCATCATCATCATCCCCTCCATCCTCACCATCACTGGAGCCAACTTGGCAATATGCTGCGGCATGCTGAACATGACTGCCAATTTGTTGTTTATCAGTGTTCTCCCCTTTCTGTAGGCTTTCTCTACCTCAGAACCAACATCAGAATCAAGTAGTATCTGTGCATGTGGCTGATGCTGTGTTCAAATAATTCAGCTGACTCTTTGATGCATGATGCTTGAGCTATGGCAGGAGTAGATGTTGACAAGGAGGCAGAATAAGTCACTCTAGCAGCTGCAGTGGACTGCACACTAGTGTCAGCTTGGGTCATAGAGGATGAGGAGGATGAGGAAGATTTAGTAAGCCAGTCCACCACCTCCTCTGCGTGCTGTGGCTGGATAGCACAGGCAACATTACTAAACAGAGACAAATGTGCCCTGCCTGAGGATGGACCATGACGCAGCTGGCCCCCTCACAGTGGCATGGGAACATCAGCTTCTTCTTGTTGGCCTCCCAGGCATGATGGGGGGGCTTATTACCCACATTTATTGGAAACTGGAAAATGTGTGATTGGGAAATGCATTTTTGGATGCACTTTATTGAATAAAGTGGGGTTTGGTGTACTTTAAATTAAGGACTGATGCTGACAGAAATGTAAAAACTATAAAAAATAAAATAAAAAAGGAGGAACACCAGCATTTCAGTCAGAAAAACTGGGGCTGACAATTTAAAAAAAGAAGGGTAGGCAGGGGACAAAAAAAAATACAGTAACCAAAAGAAAGGTATACAGCACTGTTTTTCAGCATTAAGGCCAGGTTCACACTGGTACGACACAACAGTCGTACCACTTTGGAATCCGATTTTGCCTTGTGACTTGAAGTCCAACACGTGTCCAACTTCAATGAACAGGGATCTGACTTTGATCCCCGACAATACCAGGAACTCTGTCTGGTATGAATCTTTAGGGGGAACTCCATGCAAAATGTTAAAAAAACCCGGCATGGGTTCCCCCTTCGGTATGGATTTTCATGACACGCCGAAAAAACGGCCTTTTGGTCCCCCCAAAATCCATACTAGACCCTTATCTGAGCACACAGCCCGGCAGGTCAGGAAGGGGGGTGGGGATGAGTGAGCATCCCCCTCCTGAACCGTACCAGGGCACATGCCCTCAACATGGGGTCTGGGTGCTTTGGGGCAGTGCGCCCCCATCCCAAAACACCTTGTCCCCATGTTGATGAGGACAAGGGCCTCTTCCCGACATCTCTGGCCGTTAGTTGTCCGTGTCTGCAGGTGGGGGGCTTATCGGAACAAGGGGGCTCCCAGATCTCAGCCCCCACCCTACGCCTACTCATTCACCTAAAAAAAGTGTCAAAAATAAAACACATTACACATATTTTTAAAATAATTTATTAAGGCAGCTCCGTCGTCTCTTCTGATCTCTTATCCCCTCTCCGGGTCTTCTCTGCTCTACGTTGATGTCTTCTAGCCCTCTCCGGTTCTTTTCCCTCTGTCCGCTGTCTTCTGCCTCTGATGGGTCTTCTCCACTATCTTCTCGCTCTTTTGCTGGGTCTTCTCCGCTGTCTTCTCCCTCTGTTCTTCTTCCGATGTTGACTCAACGCTCTCTCCCACTCTAATGCTGGGTGCAGAGTGCCACTACTTATATTAGCATGGGACAGGGACACCAGAGGCCCGCCCCTTATGACGTTCTGCCCATCATGCACCGGGCGGTGACATCACAAGGGGTGTGGCCTCCGAATGACGTCACCCCGCCCCATGCCAATATAAGTAGTGGCACACCGCGCACCCAGCATTATGCCGCGTACACACGAGCGGACTTTACGGCGGACTTTGCCCGGCGGACTGGATTTCGTCAGACAATTCGATCGTGTGTGGGCTCCAGCGGACTTTGTTTGCTCAAAAGTTGGACGGACTTAGATTTGAAACTTGTTTAAAATTTATCCATTGAAATCGAGTCCGGTCGAAAAGTCCGCCGTCTGTATGCTAGTTCGACGGACAAAAAGCCACGCTAGGGCAGCTATTGGCTACTCGCTATGAACTTCCTTGTTTTAGTCCGGTCGTACGTCATCACTTAGGAATTCGACGGACTTTGGTGGATTGTGTGTAGGCAAGTCCGTTCATTCAGAAAGTCCGTCGTAAAGTACGTCGAAAAATCCGACGGGCAAAGTCCGCTGTAAAGTCCGCTCGTGTGTACGCGGCATTAGAGTGAGAGAGACCGTTGAGTCAATATCGGAAGAAGAACAGAGGGAAAAGACAGCGGAGAAGACTCAGCAACCAATGGCCAGGGTTGTCGGGAAGAGGCCCTTGTCCTCATCAACATGGGGACGAGGGGCTTTGAGGTGGGGGGGCGCACGGCCCCCCTGCCCCAAAGCACCCACCCCCCATGTTGAGGACATGCAGCCTGGTATGGTTCAGGAGGGGGCCACTCCCTCGTCCCCATCCCCTTTCCTGAACTGCCGGGCTGCATCCTCGGATAAGGGTCTGGTATGGATTTTGGGGGGCCCCAATGGCGTTTTTTATGGCGTGGGGGTTCCCCTTATCAATCAATATCAGACCGAAGGGCCTGGTATGCTCTTGGAGGGGGAACCCATGCCATTCTTTTTTTATTTGAAGTGGAGTTCCCCTTCAAGATTATCAGAGCACAGGTCGCATGCCAAAGTTGGATCAGTCAAGATGGCGATCCAACTTTGATCCGACTTCAGTGATATTCAATGAGCTGAAGTAGGATCAAAGTTGGACCAAAGTAGTGCAGGGAGCATTTTCAAAGTCGGACTGACTTGTGTCTGATCAGTTAAGATGGCTCCCATAGGGAAACTTGATTTTCACACGTCATGCCACATGAGCTCCCAATGTCGGAGCGTTTGTCGTACCAGTGTGAACCTGGCCTTAATGTTATGTAATGCTGTGTTAAACACTGAACTACACTAACACACTACACTGACACTACACTATACTCAAACTACACTGACACACTGGTCAGATGCAATGGTCAGATGCAAGGTTCAATCCAATTAGGGCCCTAGAATGCACTGTGTAGTGCACAGTCCATTGTACAGCACTCGGCAGGGGAAAATTTCCCCGAGCATCTCCCAAATTCGGTTGTTTGCCGGATGAGCAAACAAGCGATGTTCCAGCCAATTTTTTTCTCAGCCCAAACCATTTGCCCAACTCTAATAGAGAGAGTTTACTTATTCTCCATTCACTGTCCAGTTATATTTTGAATTGTTTACATTTATTGTTATGGTCATTGTAATTGGCACTCTGATGCACTGTGCAGTAGAGTGCAAAAGAAAGAAACCTGTGAGAGTCGTGACTATGGACAATGGAGAGAAGCATGGAGGCCTCCATAACCTGACAGGAGGGGTCGCCGTTGTCTTCCAACATGTGAAAGTGTAACCAGTTAAGCAAAAAAGAAAAATTATCCCATGGGTACGGGAAAGTATCCCTGATAAGAGGATCACAACATTTGAGTTGTGCTACAGTAGCCAAAAACAGGAGAGGACCATTGAACGTAAAGTATACATTCATGTTGGGTGTCTAGAGAATGAAGGATGCTGAGGTGTTGTGGAAGACTTTTGCTGCTTCTGTAGGGGTCCAGATCTTGCTTGGAATGGAAGATGGTCCCGGTGCTGAAGGTGGAGGTAGTAGGTCTTGCTCCGGGAGAGACAGTAGGCCTAGGTTGCATAGAAAAGCCTCACTTTCCTGGAGATCACGCATGGAATATTGCACACTGTCTCTGGATACAGATAAACATAAAGGAATGCCTCAGCAAGAGGTACTACAGTGATTCTGCAGATTAGTAGTGACGGGGCAAAGATTTCACCTTTGGCCTAAGTGATATGTGATAAGTCATGTAGATCTGTATCTTATCACGCTTGTAATCCAGTCTTGCTTGGTTGCGAGTGGTCACTGTAAGGGCTTCTTTACTATCATAGTAATGGAAGAGCACAATCATGTGTCTGAGGTTGGCTCCTGCAGGAGGTTTAGGTGCTAGGGACCTGTGAGCCCTATCCATGTACCAATCTATATCAGGTATATGAGGAGCCAGGGTGTTAAAGAGGCCCAGAAGATATGGAGGAATATCATGATCTCCTATAGTTTTTGGAACTCCAGGATTCCACAATTTTTTGACACCTCTCTGAATTATTCTAAATCCTCTTATTGCTTCCTGGAGCTGAGAGACTGTGTGTTTCAGTGCCGCATTATCAAGTATATAACATACTGCACTAGCTTGTCAAATTTTGTTTCTAGTGTGTCAGTGTCCTCCTCCAGATGAGCAATCTTACCTCTCAGTTCCTGGGTGATTTTTCCCATCACCCAGGTGATGTTATGGGTTAAACTCTGCAACCTAGGTGGGTGGGTTGAGATTGCAAGAAATGCTCCCCCATGTGCCACAAGAGGGTCCGTGAGTCTGGCGGGCCATCCTGCATACTCAAGGCCTGGGATGCAGGCCTAAGCAGGAAGTGATCCAGGGTCAGAAGAGTCCTCAACTTTGTAGGGGGAGGAGAGGTTGGTTTCTGCCACCCCTTGAGATGCCAACAGTATCAGGAGCAATATTGGGTGAATCTCATGACTGAAGGAGCTGCTGGATGCATAGCGAGAGTCCTGGAAGAATGATATTTAGTTATGTATCCACCATATTCAAAAGCCATGCATGCATCCCCTTTCATTGATATTTTAAGTGAACTTGTGCTTTGTACATGCAGAGAAAAGCAACAGGTTCCCTTAACCACCACCCTCCTCAGCTATACTTAGAGCAAACACAGGGCTTCCTCTCTTCACTCCCACCATTGGCAGGGAAGTAATTGCAGCTTGAGAGTGCAGCTCTGCAGTTTTGGGTGGAGTGAGGAATGTTTATTGCTGTCTTTGTCCTAGTTTGGGACAAAAAAAGGATATAAGGAAATCTACTCAACAGGGACACATTCAGTAACATTTTCTTTTCTATTAGAAAGGGTTTGGAATCTCTATAAGGTTTGCATTGCCCCCATTAGAGTGATTTCCTCTTGTATTGTTACTTGTTTATTGTTTTGACCTGGATTAATCCATTTTGTACAAGTGAAATTGTTATGCATACACCTGATACTTCTGGGTAATTGTCCTGCTGTTAGCAAACAAGTAAAATGTAGGTAAATTGCTTTAGTGGATTGAAGTGGGGGGACATAGAAAATTAAAGCATTGCAAAGTGGTAAACGCAACACATTGCCTAAAGCAAATGTGCCTAAAGCACATTTTTATAGACATATAAAGACAGGTAATCATGCTCATCCAAACTTTTATGGTTCCTTACTGCAAGCATTCTTTAAATAATTAGTAATTTTGTAGACCTGAACTTAAAAAAAATGCTATTCTATTGGAAACATCTAGAAATGTTAATTATGTCTAAGCAGCACCCTGAAAATTCCACCTTAAATCTATTTAAAATTCCTCCTGAAAAATATCAGAACACTTCCTGTACTTTGATCCTCAGAGCTGTATATCTGCAGTGTGCTACTGCTGACTGACTTTTAAAAACGTTCCAGTGCTAGGACCTCCCTGCCTTTGCTACAAACATCAAACATTCCATAAGTCTTTGATACTTGCACCACTTCTTATGCTTCTTGAATAGTACCACAACCGTTGTCAGGTCACCAGTCATCAAGGGGGCAGCTCTGACACGAGGAATCAATGCCCTATTTCTTTACCAAAATGGTTGCTTCCACTTAAAGATAAGGACCAAAAGATTAGCTACCAGGGCCAACAGCTAATACCAGTGTCTAGTCCTTTGCCCTCCGCTTATCTTTTTTTGGGCACAGCTTCCACAATGCAGGTCCTCTTAAAGCTGGAACTCATCTTAGTTGTGCTGTCCTGCTGTCATAAACCTCAAGCATAGAGATCTCTGCAACCGATCAACCTTTACTTCTCTGTAGCAGATTAATCATACATTCTTTTGGAAAATCCAATGTTGGCAGAAGACTCCACTTTAGGAATAAGTAGCCAAAAAATATATTTGAATGCAAAAGTTATCATCATCGGGGCTTTATCAAAATCATTGATTAATTTCCCAAAAGTTTTTACTCTGAAGATATAACTGTAGTTTTCAATTCATGCATTTTGCTGTTGTTTTCTCATATTGCACACACCTGCAAAACAAGTCAGTAGTTTAGTCTATGTAGGTCATCAAGAGTTGGGTTTGCATATGGAGGAAGTACTAAGTGGTTCTAAATTCAAATCTTCGAATCTTATCTTTTTCTATACACCTGTGCCAGCAGCCAAAGAGATTGTTTAGTTTCACAGAAGTATACATCTAAGACACTCGTATTTTTAATTTAGATGGTTTCATATCATTTATAGATAGCTGTTAATCTTACGCCTTTAGTGTGGATGTGCGTAGGATGCTGTCTTTGTAATACTCAACTCTAGTAGCTTAGATGCCATGGTTCTTCACATGTCTTTTTCCACTACCAAATGACTGCTAGAAAAAATAATACATTCCTCCAAATTCTTTTGTCTCACCACATATACTAAAAGATAAAAGATAAGTCAAGAAGAGAAAGTCTTAGAAAAATTAAAACAAATATTTAAAAAAAAATTTTAGTCAACCTTTTTTTTTTTACAAAGTGATGTAGGAAACATCCATATAGAATACATTACCATTTTGCATCTACTCTCTTAAACCCTTTTGAACTTCAAAACTAACATTAGTGCATCTAATTTTCTTCACATTTGGGCTCATTCATACATGCAGCTATACTGACACCCCACTGAAATGTGAACCACTGTGGAACACTTTCAGAGGGCATTTGACAGGAGTAGGGATGAGCCGAACACCCCCCGGTTCGGTTCGCACCAGAACCCGCGAACGGACCGCAAGTTCGCACGAACGTTAGAACCCCATTGACGTCTATGGGACTCGAACGTTCGAAATCAAAAGTGCTCATTTTAAAGGCTAATTTGCATGGTATTGTCCTAAAAAGGGTTTGGGGACCCGGGTCCTACCCCAGGGGACATGTATCAATGCAAAAAAAACTTTTAAAAACGGCCGTTTTTTCGGGAGCAGTGATTTTAATGATGCTTAAAGTAAAAAAAAAAAGTGAAATATTCCTTTAAATATCGTACCTGGGGGGTGTCTATAGTATGCCTGTAAAGTGACGCGTGTTTCCCATGTTTAGAACAGTCCCTGCACCAAATGTCATTTTTAAAGGAAAAAATCTCATTTAAAACTGCTTGCGGGTTTAATGTCATGTCGGGTCATGGCAATATGGATGAAAATCAGTGAGACAAACGGCATGGGTACCCCCCAGTCCATTACCAGGCCCTTTGGGTCTTGTATGGATATTAAGGGGAACCCCGCACCCAAATTAAAATAAGGAAAGGTCCCTATATACTCTGAACAGCAGTATTCAGGCGGTGCAAACAAGACAGGGACTGTAGGTTTGTTGTTAAGTAGAATCTGTTTGTAATTTTGAACATTTTTAATGTGTTTAGCTCCAGCCAAAAAATCTTTTCTAAGCTTTTTGGAAAACATAGGGAAGGGTTATCACCCCTGTGACATTTGTTTTGCGTCTTTCCTCCTCTTCAGAAGATTTCACCTCACTTTTTTGTCCCAATGAAAAATGTTTTTTGAAAATTTGGGTTTTTTTGTGGAACAAGGATTGGAAAGCATCAGTGGAAAGGAGAAATTGTTTTCCCATATTAACTCTTACAGGAGAGAATTTCCCTTCCTTAGGGGTAGATTTCATCTCACTTCCTGTTGTCTCCTTCCGTTTGCAAGTAGGAGTCGTTTGTAAGTTAGATGTTTGAAAGTAGGGTCCTGCCCTATATACTCAGCAGAAATTTGGGCCTTAGGTGTTGCTGTGGCCAAAACACTGTAAGCCCTCACAGGGCCCTGCTGTGAAATATTAGATCAAGAATTGTAATTACATGCCCCTGTTGAACAGGAGCTGAAAAATTAGGCCTTAGGCACTGGTGCTGGTGCCACAACACTGCAACCCCTCACAGACACTCTAGTTGGAACGCAGGAACGAGCCCTGCTGCAAAGTATTGCATCAAAAATTGTAATTACACGCCCCTGTTAGACAGGGGCAGAAAAATTGGGCCTTAGGCACTGGTGCTGGTGCCACAACACTGCAACCCCTCACAGACACTCTAGTTGGAACGCAGGAACGAGCCCTGCTGCAAAGTATTGCATCAAAAATTGTAATTACACGCCCCTGTTAGACAGGGGCAGAAAAATTGGGTCTTAGGCACTGGTGCTGGTGCCACAACACTGCAACCCCTCACAGACACTCTAGTTGAAACGCAGGAACAAGCCCTGCTGCAAAGTATTGCATCAAAAATTGTAATTACACGCCCCTGTTAGACAGGGGCTGAAAAATTGGGTCTTAGGCACTGGTGCTGGTGCCACAACACTGCAACCCCTCACAGACACTCTAGTTGGAATGCAGGAACGAGCCCTGCTGCAAAGTATTACATCAAAAATTGTAATTACACGCCCCTGTTAAACAGGGGCTGAAAAATTGTGCCTTAGGCACTGGTGGTGGCGCCCAGAACCAAAAATGTTCTTACAAGCTATCAGCGTGATGATTGAGGAGGAAGAGGATAATTACTCAGGGATAGTCACTCAGCATCAGCATAGGCAGTCTTTGAAGGGATCTGAGATTTCAAAAAAAATTATTCGGTTACATCTGCATCAGGTGCTTGGTAGCTGGTGGTGATCCAAGACTGATTCATTTTTATGAAGGTCAGCCGATCGACAGACGCACCCTGTGATCGGTTACCACGCCTCCAGCAGCACTGAATGTGCGTTCCGAAAGAACGCTGGATGCAGGACAGGCCAGTAGCTCAATTGCATACTGTGCAAGCTCTGGCCAGTGATCCATCCTCAAGACCCAGTAACCCAGAGGATTTTCGGTGGGAAAGGTGTCCAAGTCTGATCTTGCCCCTAGGTATTCCTGCACCATGTAAAACAGACGCTGGCGATGGTTGCTGGAACCGATCATACCTTGGGGCTGCGGACCAAAAAATTGTCTGAACGCATCGGTCAGACGGCCACCTTCTCCACCGCTCCTTCTTTGACTGACCGAAGCCTCAGCAACACGTTGTCCAGAAACAGGAGTTTGTAACCTCCCAGTCTCTGGGAACGCGTTGCACAGACCTTTCTGCAAGGCCTCCCGAAGATGTTTCATCCTCTGCTCCCTCTGCGATGGCAAGATAAGGTCCGCAACCTTACCCTTGTAACGTGGATCAAGGAGGGTTGCCAGCCAGTATTGGTCCTTCTCCTTGATACCACGAATACGAGGATCCTTACGCAGGCTTTGCAGGATCAGGGAGGCCATGCAGCGTAGGTTTGCTGAGGCATTCGGTCCGGAGTCCTCTGGGTCACTAAGGACAACAACGTCCGCAGCCACCTCCTCCCAGCCACGTACAAGTCCATGTGTTCCTTGGGACTGATCCCTTAAAGACTGCTGATGCTGAGTGCCAGGCTCCACCTCCATACTGACACAATCTTCCTCCTCCTCCTCCTCCTCCTCCTCGTCCTCTTCCTGTGTGATCGGCGGGCACGCAGGAACACTGTCTGGATAAAGGGGGCCTTGAGAGCTAAGGAAGTCCTCCTCTTCCTGCCTCTGTTCTGCCTCAAGTGCCCTGTCCATTATTCCACGCAGCGTGTGCTCCAACAGGTGGACAAGGGGGACAGTGTCACTGATGCATGCACTGTCAGTGCTCACCATCCTCGTGGCCTCCTCGAATGGTGACAGGACAGTGCATGCATCCCTGATCATGGCCCACTGGCGTGGGGAAAAAAAACCAAGGTCCCCTGACCCTGTCCTGGTGCCATAGTCGCACAGGTACTCATTGATGGCCCTCTGCTGCGTGTGCAGCCGCTGCAGCATGGCCAACGTCGAGTTCCACCTGGTGGGCATGTCACAGATTAGGCGGTTCTTGGGCAGGTTAAACTCCTTTTGGAGGTCCGTCAGCCGAGCACTGGCATTATATGACCGGCGGAAATGCACAGAGACTTTCCTGGCCTGCCTCAGGACATCCTGTAAGCCCGGGTACCTGCCCAAGAACCGCTGCACCACCAAGTTAAGGACGTGAGCCAAACAGGGCACATGGGTCAGTTGTCCCTGTCGGAGGGCAGAGAGGAGGTTGGTGCCATTGTCGCAAACCACCATTCCTGCCTTAAGTTGGCGTGGCGTCAACCACCTCTGAACCTGCCCCTGCAGAGCTGACAGAACCTCTGCCCCAGTGTGGCTCCTGTCCCCCAAGCACACCAGCTCAAGCACCGCATGGCATCTTTTGGCCTGCGTACTTGCGTAGCCCCTTGAACGCCTACGGAGCACCGCTGGTTCCGAGGAAGAGGCCATGGAGGAAGAAGAAGAGGAGGGGGTGGAGGAGAGAGGTGTGTCACAATCAGCATTTTGGAGGCGTGGTGGCGGAACAACCTCCAACACTACTGCACCTTGTCCTGCATCCTTCCCAGCTGCCAGCAGAGTCACCCAATGCGCCGTGAAACTTAAGTAACGTCCCTGTCCATGCCTGCTGGACCATGAGTCAGCGGTAATATGCACCTTACCGCTGACCGCCCTGTCCAGCGAGGCATGGACATTGCCTTCCACATGCCGGTAGAGAGCCGGAATCGCCTTCCGTGAGAAAAAGTGGCGTTTGGGTACCTGCCACTGAGGAACCGCACATTCCACAAACTCACGGAAGGGGGCAGAGTCTACCAACTGAAAAGGCAGCAGTTGAAGTGCTAGCAATTTTGCCAAGCTAGCATTCAACCGCTGGGCATGTGGATGGCTGGGAGCAAACTTCTTTCGGCGGTGCAGCAGCTGGGGCAGGGAAATTTGCCTGGTACAATCTGACGTCGGTGTACCAAAAGCAGATTGCCCACAAGTACTTGGCTGTGACACACCTAATTCTACACCTTCATTCCTCTCACTGCAGGTCTCAGAGAGTACTGAAGGTCTAGTGGGGTTGGAAATCTCAGCTGATGAGGAGCAAGGAGAGATCGTCTTTGTTCTTTGGTGTGGGTCTTTTAGATACGCTTGCCAACGAACTGCATGGCAGGTCAACATATGTCTGGTCAAGCATGTGGTACCCAAGCGGGAGATGTTTTGGCCACGCGAGATACGCTTGAGACATATGTTGCAAATAGCAGCGGTGCGATCTGATGCACTCGTCTCAAAAAAGGCCCACACCAAAGAACTTTTTGAATAACGCGCAGAGACTGCAGCGCCCTGCACATGTGGAGCTTTGGGGTGTGATGCAGTCAATGTGCTGCCCTTAGGCTGGCCCCTGGAGGGCATCCTGCCTAGTTGGTGATGTGCCACCTCCTCCTCCTCCTCCTCCTCCTCCTCTCTCCTATCAGGCACCCACGTTGAGTCAGTGACCTCATCATCCCCTCCCTCCTCATCACTGGAGCAAACCTGGCAGTATGCTGCAGCAGGGGGAGCATGACTGCCAGATTGCTGTCCTTCTTGGGCACCCCCTCTGTCCGTGCTCATGTTACTGCCTTCATTGAGCTCAGTATCATCATCAGAGCCTTCCAAACGCTGGGCATCCTCCTGGAGCATGTCCCCAACACTGTGGTCAAACAGTTCGAGGGAATCCTCATGAGGACATGGTGGAGCTAGGGAAGGAGTCACTGATGACATTGAGCTGAGGGAAGAGGCCGCTGCTTTGCCAGACAAAGCACCCTGGGCATGGGTGAGAGAGGATGAGGAGGATGAGGACGGCTTGGTCATCCACTCGACCAAGTCTTCCGCATGTTGCGGCTCAACACGGCCAGCTGCCGAAAAAAAGGCCAAGCGTGTCCCATGGCCACGTGCTGATGAGGATGCACCGTCTCCACGACCAGCACTAGACACAGAGCCTGCTTGCCCTCTCTTATTGGCTTGTGACTGTCTGCCTCTCCTTCTTGGCCTTCCAGACATACTAATGGCCTGTAGCTGCACTAAGCTGGGATAGAACACCTGTAATTTTCTTAAGGTAGCTTTATATACTGTAACCAGACAAGCCTGCCTGTCAGTAGGAAGATAACAGGAACGGATCTAGCTGAACACTGTGAGCAGGACGCACTGTACTAAATGTAAATAGTCTAGCTGCCTGACCGTGGTACTAATAGGATCAAAAAGAACACCTGTAATTTTCTTAAGGTAGCTTTATATACTGTAACCAGACAAGCCTGCCTGTCAGTAGGAAGATAACAGGAACGGATCTAGCTGAACACTGTGAGCAGGACGTACTGCACTAAATGTATATAGCAGGAACGGATCTAGCTGAACACTGTGAGCAGGACGCACTGCACTGAATGTAAATAGCAGGAACGGATCTAGCTGAACACTGTGAGCAGGACGCACTGCACTAAATGTAAATACCAGGAACGGATCTAGCTGAACACTGTGAGCAGGACGCACTGCACTGAATGTAAATAGCAAGAACGGATCTAGCTGAACACTGTGAGCAGGACGCACTGTACTAAATGTAAATAGTCTAGCTGCCTGACCGTGGTACTAATAGGATCAAAAAGAACACCTGTAATTTTCTTAAGGTAGCTTTATATACTGTAACCAGACAAGCCTGCCTGTCAGTAGGAAGATAACAGGAACGGATCTAGCTGAACACTGTGAGCAGGACACACTGTACTAAATGTAAATAGTCTAGCTGCCTGACCGTGGTACTAATAGGATCAAAAAGAACACCTGTAATTTTCTTCAGGTAGCTTTATATACTGTAACCAGACAAGCCTGCCTGTCAGTAGGAAGATAACAGGAACGGATCTAGCTGAACACTGTGAGCAGGACGCACTGTACTAAATGTAAATAGTCTAGCTGCCTGACCGTGGTACTAATAGGATCAAAAAGAACACCTGTAATTTTCTTAAGGTAGCTTTATATACTGTAACCAGACAAGCCTGCCTGTCAGTAGGAAGATAACAGGAACGGATCTAACTGAACACTGTGAGCAGGACACACTGTACTAAATGTAAATAGTCTAGCTGTCTGACCGTGGTACTAATAGGATCAAAAAGAACACCTGTAATTTTCTTCAGGTAGCTTTATATACTGTAACCAGACAAGCCTGCCTGTCAGTAGGAAGATAACAGGAACGGATCTAGCTGAACACTGTGAGCAGGACGTACTGCACTAAATGTATATAGCAGGAACGGATCTAGCTGAACACTGTGAGCAGGACGCACTGCACTGAATGTAAATAGCAGGAACGGATCTAGCTGAACACTGTGAGCAGGACGCACTGCACTAAATGTAAATACCAGGAACGGATCTAGCTGAACACTGTGAGCAGGACGCACTGCACTGAATGTAAATAGCAGGAACGGATCTAGCTGAACACTGTGAGCAGGACGCACTGCACTGAATGTAAATAGCAGGAACGGATCTAGCTGAACACTGTGAGCAGGACGCACTGCACTGAATGTAAATAGCAGGAACGGATGTAGCTGAACACTGTGAGCAGGACGCACTGCACTAAATGTAAATACCAGGAACGGATCTAGCTGAACACTGTGAGCAGGGCACACTGCACTGAATGTAAATAGCAGGAACGGATCTAGCTGAACACTGTGAGCAGGACGCACTGCACTAAATGTAAATACCAGGAACGGATCTAGCTGAACACTGTGAGCAGGACGTACTGCACTAAATGTATATAGCAGGAACGGATCTAGCTGAACACTGTGAGCAGGACGCACTGCACTGAATGTAAATAGCAGGAACGGATCTAGCTGAACACTGTGAGCAGGACGCACTGCACTAAATGTAAATACCAGGAACGGATCTAGCTGAACACTGTGAGCAGGACGCACTGCACTGAATGTAAATAGCAGGAACGGATCTAGCTGAACACTGTGAGCAGGACGCACTGCACTGAATGTAAATAGCAGGAACGGATCTAGCTGAACACTGTGAGCAGGACGCACTGCACTGAATGTAAATAGCAGGAACGGATGTAGCTGAACACTGTGAGCAGGACGCACTGCACTAAATGTAAATACCAGGAACGGATCTAGCTGAACACTGTGAGCAGGACGCACTGCACTGAATGTAAATAGCAGGAACGGATCTAGCTGAACACTGTGAGCAGGACGCACTGCACTAAATGTAAATACCAGGAACGGATCTAGCTGAACACTGTGAGCAGGACGCACTGCACTGAATGTAAATAGCAGGAACGGATCTAGCTGAACACTGTGAGCAGGACGCACTGCACTGATAGTAAATAGCAGGAACGGATGTAGCTGAACACTGTGAGCAGGACGCACTGCACTAAATGTAAATACCAGGAACGGATCTAGCTGAACACTGTGAGCAGGACGCACTGCACTGAATGTAAATAGCAGGAACGGATCTAGCTGAACACTGTGAGCAGGACGCACTGCACTAAATGTAAATACCAGGAACGGATCTAGCTGAACACTGTGAGCAGGACGCACTGCACTGAATGTAAATAGCAGGAACGGATCTAGCTGAACACTGTGAGCAGGACGCACTGCACTGAATGTAAATAGCAGGAACGGATCTAGCTGAACACTGTGAGCAGGACGCACTGCACTAAATGTAAATACCAGGAACGGATCTAGCTGAACACTGTGAGCAGGACGCACTGCACTGAATGTAAATAGCAGGAACGGATGTAGCTGAACACTGTGAGCAGGACACACTGCACTAAATGTAAATAGTCTAGATAGAAGATAACAGGAACGGATCTAGCTAAACTGAATACAGTGTATATATATATATGCAACACCTGGGATGCATATATATACACAATACACTGTAAGTGCAGCTAACTGACTGACTGTTCTGCCTAATCTATCTAACTCAAATCAAATGACACTGTCTCTCTCTCTCTCTATCTCTCAGCACACCGGAACACACACTACACAGGGCCGCCGTGCAGGCGGCCTTATATAGTGTGGGGTGTGTACTAAATCCCCTGAGCCATAATTGGCCAAAGCCACCCTGGCTTTGGCCAATTACAGCTCTCTCTACTGACGGCGCTGTGATTGGCCAAGCATGCGGGTCATAGTGCATGCTTGGCCAATCATCAGCCAGCAATGCACTGCGATGCCGCAGTGAATTATGGGCCGTGACGCGCCACACGAATTTGGCGCGAACGGCCCATATCGTTTGCAATTCGGCGAACGACCGAACAGCCGATGTTCGAGTCGAACATGGGTTCGACTCGAACACGAAGCTCATCCCTAGACAGGAGGTGAGGAGGTGATATGTCATATCCTCACTGCCTGCTTTAACCCTCAAAATGCCAACCCACTGCACCAAAACCATGTACATTGCACATGGTTGCAGGTCGGTGGGGTGTGGCACCATTCACCTGATCGTGGCAGTGTCATTTGCTGAATGTAACATGGTGTTTAATTGTGCCTGCAGCCATGAAGCTAAATACACAGCTAAGGACACAAGTCTTAAAAAAAAATCATTTTTGAAGGATCAGTCTTCTACTGCCTTGCTATATCTCTTTGGGAATTCAGTGGTGAGATTTCACTGCCATAGTTCAAACAGAGAGGTCTCACCCATTGAGTTCCCCAGAGACTCTCCTGCATCAACTAAAAACTGAAATATGTTTGGTGGAATCCTACGGCATAACCTCCAATAAAAAGACTCCTTTGTTTGTATTTTTTCTTTATTTCTTTTACTCGTATATGTGTATTCTCATTGGCCTTTAATAAGTATGCTTACAGTAATTGATTTCTTACTTCTTGAATACCATTGTAGTCTACTACCCTATTAGTACTGAAGTATGTGTATTAATCATATTGTTTTACAAAGCCTGCACCAAATAAGACATTTATATACAGTGGACTTTGAACCTGATTACCGTAGTGTTAATTTAGGTTTTATGTTGGGAAATGGACACAAACATCTAATCATGTATAGAAGAAAAACAATAAAAAAAACACCTTTCCTTGCCCATGACTGGATGTCTGAAAAAAGCACTTTCTACACTGAATTTTACCTGATGTCAACCTTTAGTTAAAAAAGTCCTTTGCTCTGTATAATTAGGATGTTATTCCCTGTTGGCTTGCATACAGCATGATATATACTTTGATACAAAGATTTCTACCTGTCTTTGCACTTTGATTTTATTCATTGATCACTAATTTGAATTATTCAATAACACGAGAGTCACATGCAAATGTAACTGGCTGATTGATACCAATCAGATTTCTAGGGGCCCTGGGATGTTTTGGCACAACATCATCCATTATGACATGCAGGTGGTAGAAAAAATATATAGCAAAAATAAAGAAAGGAGAGTGCACAGTCGCCCAAGTGTTGAACCGTTTAATAAAGGAAGAAAAAATGATAAAAGTTGCACTCACAATGGTAGACTGATATTCAGCATGGGTAGTCTGTATTACACATGTGCCTCCCCTCCCAGACTGTAACCCTTATGATGGCTATCGAGGATGTGGTGGGGCTAGAGTTTGTCTCTGTCCTCCAATGTGACTTGTACTGACGTCAATCGGCCCCGGCTGTCCCAGCTGCATGCGTGGCTCTCGGAGCTGCTCAGCGGGTACGCCAGTGCTGGGATCTTTAGGACTCTAGCCCCACCACAGCCTGGATTACCATCATAAGGGTTACAGTCCACGGGACAGAACAGGAGAGGAGGCACACGTGTGATACAGATTACCCATGCTGAATATCAGTCTACCATTGTGAGTGCAACTTTTGCCGTTTTTTTATTCCTTTTATAAATGGTTCAACACTAGGGTGGCTGTGCTCTCTCCTTTCTTTATTTTTGCTACAGATTCAAGTCCACCACCCAGTGGATCTAAAGGGAGCTGCAACACCTAGAACAATTGAATCGATTCCTGGTTACACACACTATCCCTGTGTGTAATTAGGATTGTTTGGGAACTGCACAAACTGGTTAATGTATGCTATGGTAGAAAAAATACATCTGCTTAAATGTGTTTTGACTTTAGCCTGCCTTTATTATTATTAATGTTACAATGGCCATATTCACCAGACTATTCATTTCTGCTCCTTTAACCAATATGCCGATTACCAAACTGATCAATGGAACCTAAAACCAATACATTGTTAGGCAGGTTAAAAAAGACATGTGTTTAAAGGGTTTGGTAAAGAAATAAACTTTTAACTGTTTTGCTACAAGACAATAACACTTTCAGTAATTTCACAGATTTGATAGCACTGTTATTGATAGGTTGTGTTATTTTGTTTGGTAACATTTGTAAACAAAAATGGCTGTAAGTGGTTAAAAGTAGTGAATCTTCTCCTTAGGCCAGCTTCACACTGGTACAACGTGACTGTTATACGACTGTCATTCTACTGTGTGCTGTGACATCAGTCCTACATCGGTCCTACATCGCTCCTACTTCCATCCGAATTGAATGAACAGGATATGATTTTGCTCCAACTTTCAGATAGTTTGACTTTTCCTTTGACCAATCAAAAAAATCCCAGTGTGACATATATTCCTTTTACTGCTGCTGTAATTACCATATCAGATGTCACAGGTCGAATGGTTAGGACAAGGATCCTACTTTGATCCAACTTCAATGATATTGAATGGGCTGCAAAGGGACCAAAGTCGGACCAAAGTAGTGCAGGAATCTTTTCTAATGTCAGACCGCTTGTGTCGGACCAGTTAAGAAGGCTCTCATAGGGAACCTTTGATTTAAAGAAGTCATGCGACATGTGCTCCCAAAGTCAAAGCGTATGTTGCACCAGTGTGAACCGGGCCTTAATCCCCTTTATGTTGGCCAGACATAACAACATTTTCAGTTAATTCCAACCACTTTGCATCTAAATTGAATCACAAATACAATCAAAATGAAATACCTGAAAATTAGCATTTTCAGTTTGTCAACTATTGCAAACAGTTGTACAACTTAATAATCCCAAATGTTGCCATGCTCCCTCGGTCCACCATAATTTTTCTTCAGGATTATTTGAAAAAGCATGGCATGCTTTCCATGCATAAATTTTACTACTACATATCCCCTGGGGCAGGACCCTGGTCCCCAAACACTTTTTATGACAATAACTTGCATATAACTCGCATGTTCATGTCCCATAGACTTTAATGGTGTTTGCGTGTTCGAACTATCTTTTTGCCTGTTCGCATGTTCTGGTTGTGAACCGAACGGGGGGGTGTTCGGCCCATCCCTATTTGAAAGACTAAATCTCCTTTGAACAATTCTCAGCTCAAAATGCCTTAACTGCTTTACCTTGGGTCACATTGAGAAAACTCCCTCTCTTGTTAGATTCCTATCCACTTATTGGACCTACCCTGCTTTGTTTTTGGTGTGGCATGCCACTCCACAAATTTGGCATCACAACCAGGACCTCTGACTCCACTTTTGAAAAACTCAGACTTTTTACCAGGTATGCAAATGGACCCACAGAAAAGTTGTAAATTCGATGCTCCTCAGAGAGCTTATTAGTTCTTTTCCAGAGGCTCTTTTACCTTTCACTCTGATCTCCACCTTTCTGAACAACAACCTCAAATGCCTTTTGTGGTCATATCTTCAGATCAGACATTACTTGAATGATCCTAAAGTTGGACCAGCTGTCAGTAGATCTTTGTCTCACTTCAAATAATTATGCTTTGCTAATTCTGCACAACAGCACTCAGACTCAACCATTTACTCCTTACCAATGTCTGATACCACTAATCAACCACACAAATGTACGACCAATTGGAAGAGCGACCTAGAGATCTCACTGACATCTCAGGAGTAGCAAACTATCCATTTGATGATTCATAAAGTTTCCCAAAACCTCTCTACACAAGCACACAATTACAAGTTGTAATCTCATTGTTATAGGATCCCCGGGCACATTTATAGAATCTTACCATCAGTTTCTGATAAAATTTGGAGATGTGGGAAAGCTGAAGGCACTAGGCTTAACATATGGTGGTAATGCTGCAGCTTAAGCCTGTATTGGACAAAAGTGCATAAGTTAACAGCGAAAGTCGCATCTTATCAGACTTATCAGACTTTTCTCCCCTTCAATAGTCCTTACATCATTCTACAACAGTGAAGAATTCATACTCTAAATCCCTTGCCATACTTATGATAAATGCTGCTTATATGTGAATTCCAGTGTTTTGGAGGCAAACCTGCATTACAACTTTAAACAGGAAATTATAACAGGAGTCTTCAAGCCTGTAAATAACATCTGTAATTTCCTGTTAGCAATATCATTATTGTAACTAGGAAAATGTGTGCTAGCAAGATTGAAGGTTTTGTGCAGTGCACGATGTGCTGCATGTATACAGTAAAGGAGTAACAGCTCCAGGATGGAGCAACAGATCTGCACATCTGCAACAGATGTGATCGGTTTGCCCTTCTGGAAGCTCACATTAGAGATCTGGAGGAGCATGTTGCAACACTAGGCAGAACTGACAACCTTGAAAAGGGTCCTCTGCTCACTGAGTAGTTGGCTAGTAGGGTTAATGGGGAGGGTGGAGGGGTAAGTCAAGATTATCAGGTAGGAAGATGGGTTAATGCAGTTAGAGGGAGTGGTAGGGTCTTACAGAAAAGGAAGGTCAGCCCTGGGATTGAGCACCCCAACAGATTTGCCAAGTTGGGTGAAGATGTAGGGGTGGTAAGGTCAGAGGTGGCAGCCAAAATGTCACTGCTACCCTTAACAGCCAGGAGAGCAGCCTATCTATTAGGGGTGGTAGGGGTAGTGCAGGTAGGCCTAGACAGTTGATGGTAATAGGGGATTTTATAATCAAAAGGATTGATAGAATAAATTGTCGCTGACAAACTGAACGGTTTGCTGTCTCCTTGGTGCCAGGGGGATATCGTTGTTATGGCAGCAGCTAGCTACCATAACCTTGGTATCTTCTTCTTCAGCTGGCGGTCTATTTTCAGATAAAAGTGGTCTGCGCAGTGGATTCGCCACGAGATCACTTTTTTTGATGGCAGAAGAGGGCCCCCGCCACGCTCCGGCACCCTCTGCCACTTACTGGAGCCGCTGGCAGCGGCAGAGGTGATTGCGTCCTGTCTCCTGTTTGGTATGGAGATGAGTGAGGGGAAGATGGCCCCCACCCGTTTCCATACGATTGCAGGGGGGAAGCAACGTCAAAATGTCACTTCCACCCAAAGCTCTTAAAGAGACTTTTTTTTGGCATTATAGTGTAAATATGAGATCTGAGGTCTTTTTAACCCCAGATCTCATATTCAGGAGGTCCTGTCATGCTTTTTTTCTATTACAAGGGATGTTTACATTCCTTGTAATAGGAATAAAAGTGACACCATTTTTTTTAAAAGACAGTTTAAAAATAAAAAATAAAAGGTAAAATTAATAAGAAAAAAAAAATTTTAACCGCGCCCCATCCTGCCAAGCTAGCATGCAGAAGCGAGCAGCGCCCTCATATGAAAATGGTGTTCAAACCACACATGTGAGATATTGCCACGATCGTTGGAGTGAGAGCAATAATTCTAGCCCTATATCTCCTCTGTAACTCAAAACATGCAACCTGTAGAATTTTTTAAACATTGCCTATGGAGATTTTTAAGGGTAAAAATTTGTCACCATTCCACGAGCGGGCGCAATTTTAAAGTGTGACATGTTGGGTATCAATTTACTCGGCATAACATTATCATTCACAATTCACAATATAAAAAAAATTGGCCTAACTTTACTTTTGTGTTATTTTTTTAATTCAAAAAAGTGTATTTTTTTTTTTAAAAAGTGCGCTTGTATACCGCTGCGCAAATACGGTGTGACAAAAAGTATTGTAACAACTGCCATTTTATTCTCTAGGGTGTTAGAAAAAAATATATAATATTTGGGGTTCTAAGTAATTTTCTAGCAAAAAAAACCTGTTTTTAACTGTTTTGTGTGAACACAAAATCTCAGAAAGAGGCTCGGGGCTGAAGTGGTTAAGAAAGAATTTAAAGAACTAGGCTGCAAGTTGAAGGGAAGGACCTCCAATGTGATATTCTCTGAAATATTGCCTGTGCCTTGCGCAACACAGGAAAGACAGGGGGAGATTAGAGAACTGAATGCATGGCTAAAAACAAGGTGTAAGAAGGAGGGATTTGGGTTTTTAGAGCACTGGGCTGACTTTTGATTGGGGTACAACCTATATGCTAAAGATGGTTTGCACCTAAATGTAAGGGAGTCTGCTGTGCTTGGGGAGAGGTTTGTAGGAAGGCTGGAGGAGTATTTAAACTAGGATTGAGGGGGAAGATTGAATTAGATTATAATGGGTCAGGCAGGTCAAACAGGGGTCATCCCCTTTTGGTGGGTGGAATGGGGAAAGATGGGGGGAGGGCTATGGCAGGTGATATGAAGGTTCCCATGTTACAAACAACCACTGGAAATGGTACTATTTGTACTAAATAAAAAAGATGCAAAATAAGTGTACAAAATGTGACAATGAATTCAAGTATTTGTTCACCAATGCCAGAAATCTGACAAGCAAAATAGGTGAGTTGGAAATTCTGGTGCACGAGGAGTACTGTTAATTTAATTGGTATTGCTGAATCTTGGCTTCATTCTTCACATGACTGGTCTATTAATATTCCTGGCTATGCTCTCTTTTGGAAAGACAGGGTAAAATGAGGGGTGGTAGTGTCTGTCTCTATTTGAGAAGTGATCTCAAAGCGAGTGTGAAAGAGAACCTAGTTGATGGAGAGTGGGATAAGTCTGAAGCATTATAGGTGGAAATGTACATGGGTGTACGTACTACAAAAGGTTATCATTGGAGTTTGTTATAGACCTCCCAGTGTTGATGAGGAGGTGGAGAATCAGCTCCTTGCACAGACAGAAAAGGCTGCAAGGGCTGGGACAGTGATAATAATGGGGGATTTTAACTACCCGGAAATTAACACTGCTGGAACAGTTAAAAGACAAAAATGTATAAACCTATTACAAGACAATTTTAGTGGTCCAGTTTATTGAGGCCCTGATTAGGAATGATGCTCTGCTAGACCTGGTAATCTCAAACCATGCAGAGCTTATTACCAATATTCATATAAAAGAACATTTGGGTAGCAGTGACCATAACATGATTTAATTTAATGTTAGCTGTAAGCAACAAACACATGCGGGAAATATAGAAACACTTAACTTTAAGAGAGCAAATTTTCCAAGGATGATGGACTACTCTCCAAGACTTATGCCCCGTACACACGGTCGGACATTGATCGGACATTCCGACAACAAAATCCTAAGATTTTTTTCCAACGGATGTTGGCTCAAACTTGTTTTGCGTACACACGGTCGCACAAAGTTGTCGGAATTTCCGATCGCCAAGAACGCGGTGACGTCAACCACGTACGACAAGACTAGAAAAGGCCAGTTCAGAACAAAGTGCGGCACCCTTTGGGCTCCTTTTGCTAATCTCGTGTTAGTAAAAGTTTGGTGATAGACGATTTGCGCTTTTTCAGACTCGTGGCTTTCAGATCGTTTTCTGCTGTTCAGTTTGTGCTTGTGGGTTTGTATATGCTCTTCAGTACGTGCAGCAAGCTACGCGTGACTTTGATTAGTCATTGTGTTCTTGTTCGTTTGTTACTGTTTTTCAGGTCGCTCTTCACAGGCCTTGCTGTTCTTCAGTGCGTTCTGTTACTTCGTTCTGAGCAGCCGACCATTTTCTAACCATGTTGGGTATACGTACTCCTCGTAGAGTTCGTGCTGTGCGGGGGCTTGGTGTTGGGGTCCTTACCTTGACACAAGCCCAGTCCATGAACAGGGTGGGGAGGAGTTCATGGACCAAGAATTGGTTGCTCCAGCGTGACCAGTTCTGTCATATGCCTTTGCTCCGTGAGATCCGTGAGAATAATCCTGATGATTTCAGGAACTTTCTCAGGATGACGGACCCTGTTTTTCACCGTTTGTTGGCTTCGCTGACCCCTTATATTAGCAGGCAGGATACCTGCATGAGGCAAGCCATCACTCCGGAGCAGTGGCTTGTCGCCACCCTGCGGTACTTGGCGACGGGTGGACTTGAAGTTCTCGACAGGCATCTCCCCCCAGGCTCTGGGGATCATTATCCCAGAGACCTGTTCTGCCATCATACAGGTCCTGCAGAAGGAGTATATGAAGGTAAGATTTTTATCCTTTAATATCACATTTTATTGTATTTAATGTTTGATAATGTATTGTATTTCTTTCCTCATTCCCTAATTACCATGATTGTAATAGGCTGTGAATGTCCCCTTTGTCCTCATGCATGCTGGATTTTAGGTAATTATTTTTGTTGTCCTTCATACATATTTGCCTTCATTTACCTCCCCAGCATGTTCTCCTGGCCCTATATTCACCTCATATAGTCACTTAACAATGTATTTTATCAGCTCCATAGTAGTGCTTTACTCTATATACCCCCTAAAATGTTTTTAAATGTGATTTGTGCTTTTAATTCAGGCAGAGTGCCAGAGGCTTTTTTTGGGGGTCCCCAAATCATTTGAAACCCTCCCTCCCCCCAACTGCTAAGTCAGCTGATACCAATTCTCTATCTATCCTCAATCATCTATCTGCTGACTTTGCCAAACCCATACACACTATACCCATCTCTTAGTGCAAGGGCCTACCTGTATACTTTCAAATGGTACTGTTTAAAGTTTTTATATCCTATTATTATCTTGCTAGGTAATTGCAGGATGTCCAAATGTGCTCAAATGTGTACAGTGTGTATTTATATCTTTGTATTATAACACTTCTTACCTGTCCAGTGGGCTGCCAATAGTGTAACTAAGGAGGGGCTGTTCAAAGTAATACCCATTATTTAGGCATTCATCTCTCAATGAAGTGGAGAGTCCGATGGTGGAGTCATCGCCCAGACGGAGTTTTACAGGCATCTCCAGAATGGCAGCTTGGACTTGCCACCTCCAGAAGACAATGTGGAAGGACTCCCATTCGTCTTCGTTGCGGATGAAGCATTTGCGCTGGGGGACCATCTTATGGGGCCATTCCCGATGAGGACCCTCACCCCGGACCAGAGGGTTTTTAATTACAGGCTGGCCAGAGCCAAAAGATTGGTGGAGAACACATTTGGAATCATGGCCAGCCGGTTCCGCCTATTTCTTACACCCATACATATGGCGGAGTATAAACTGAATCATATTATCCTGGCGTGCTGTGTTCTACATAACTTTTTATGGCAACATTCTGCCAACTATGCTGGCTCAGTTGGGCCTGAGGCTGGAATTCAAAATGAACCAACCCTGACGGCGCTTGAAAGTGGTCGTCCTGGCTTGCCCTCCCTGAGTGCCCGTGATGTCCGGCTAAGATACCTTGAGTTCTTTGCGGGTAGGGGGGCCATCAATATGCCAGACAATGTGTGAAACCTTTATCAAATTAAAAAAAAGCAAATCTTTGGTGCTATTTACTGCTTGTGTTTGTTTTAGCTGACCCTGACAGAAATGTGGTGAGTCGTGAAAATGATGTGATTGTGTAACCTTATACAAAGCACTGTTGGGTGTTATTTACTAAAGGCAAAGACACTTTGCACTACAAGTGCACTTGAAACTGCACTTGTAGTGCAAAGTGGATTTGCCCTTAGGAAATAACACCCATTATCACAGAAAACAACAATTATAGCACCACAAAAGTGTTGGAGCGTTGAGACAATAATCCACACATTCTTGATTAACAATCTTTTTAATACCTGCACAATCACATGTGCATTTTGACAAGGTTTTTAAAACAAACCAACATGTTTGTTGTATAACAATTTTTGTAGAAAGTAGAAATGTCCATTTAAGATAAAACAGGCATGTGTAAAACCAACAAGAAAGACACAAATCTTGAACTTACAAAGTTCACATTTGGTAGAACTTGAAGGCAATATCAGACATGAGTATTTAGGAACTGTGTTTGATATTGCGTTCAGATGGGGTGAAGTCACCCCAGGAAAAGCCAAATTTTGAAGATGCACACCAATTTACGAATGTCAACATGTGCTAGCTGCCATGACGGGGGATCAAGGGACGTGCTTTGGGGGAGCAACCCCTTCCTCTCAGCTACTTTATTATTGAGGAAGGGGTTGCACCCCCAAAACGCGTCCATTGATCTGCCATGATGGCAGATAGCACATGTTGACACACTGTGTGCATCTTCAAAATTTGGCTTTTCTACAATTTGCAAAAAAATTTTAACATTGTAGCACACCATAAAATAAAGGGCTTTGGAGGGGTTTAAACTCTCCCCAAAACATCAATGATGTTCTTATTTTTTTTAATAATATCATTGATGTTTTTCGTGATGTTTTCCAATGCAACATTACACCCCATGATCTCCCCAATCAGGATCTGTGCACTTTCCGAGGTGAAATGCCCTGGATCCACAACATCACGATCACCTAAAAAGATAGAAACAAAAAAAAAAACATGTATTATAAATATGCCGGCATCCATCTCTTACCTGAGCCTGTGGTTGCAGACACTCACCTGTTGTGGTGACTAGTTCCACCACGTCTTCCTCCTCCTGCTCTTCTTGTGTTTGGGGTATTTCCCCTTCTTCCAGAGGTGGGGGGTCTCTGGTCTTCTCGGATGAGGGGTGTCCTCCGAGTCTTTTCTCCCCTATGTAAAACAAAAATGGTATACTTAGCACACAGATATTTGATGGCAGAACTATAAATATGAAACATTGCTTGGAAGTGGGGTACAATTGTCTATTTTGGCAAGTTGTAGAAGTTCCAAGATGTAGAATTTTGAGTGTCCTTTGTCAAGCTTCAATACTTTACCTGTCTTGTACAAGCTTCACAGATGGAGACACCCCTATAGTATACATTGGAGCACCTGTGTGGACCCCCTAATAAAAATGGTGTTCTTGTGTCCCACACTAGTGCTCCAGCGTCCAGATGTGAAAACTGCTGAGTGTCCTCTCCTTACACAGAATCTAGTTTGCATTTCATTCTAGTAACTAACCTATCTACACAACCAAATTAGTTTTTAGACAAGTAGGCCCTAAAAAATGTGGTCAAAGCATATGGCAAAAACAATGGTGTTTTATATGCCGAAATAAAAATGTTTGATACGAACGAATAATGTGCCCATGAACATAAAAGTTGCCTTTTTTAACTGTACAACAGTTCCTAAAAGCACATGGAGCAGCACGAACGTAATAAACATAAAGAATAGGAACACAGCACAACTACTTACTTTTTTGCAGCACACTCTGGATCTTTCTGTACTGCTCGTGCTCTCTTAATTTTAGGTGCGACCACTGCTTCCTGAGCTGATCTTTCGATCGTCGTACCCTGAAATTCTGGTGCAGACTCTTGACCACTTTCGCCATTATCTTGGCCTTTCTGACATTGGGGTTGGGGTAAGGTCCATACTTCCCATCATAGTCGGCCCTCTTCAGGATGTCGACCATCTCCAACATCTCCCCAAAGGACATATTTGAGGCCTTAAATCTCCTTCTGGATCGGGACGTTTCCGGCTCTGGGCTTTCCTCCTCCTTTCCGTTGCTGTAATTAGCACACACCTGCTGTGTCTCCGCCATTTGCTCTTCTCCCACTGCGCCGAATGAAAAGGGGCGGGGAATAGACTAGAAAGAACGTCAGGGGCGGGCGGAGTTACACGCATGCGCAGTGTCTATAAAGCGTAATGCGCGTGCATAGTACGTACGATCTGTGAGCGGAGGAAGGAGTATCGGAGGCGCCGATCGTGAAGACAAAGGTACGATCTAAACTTGGGCCTATAACGCTTCTAAATTGAGGCCTAGATTGTAACAAGATTAGGAGAGTTTTGCCTGACATTAGGGTTTGTCTTGTGTTGTGTCTTGCAGAGAAAATGGATGGCTTCAACGACCACAATTTCCTCCCCCTGTTCATAGACAAATACAGATAGCTGCCCTGTCTGTGGCAGGTGAGACATCCTCATTTTAATAATAAAAAAAAGAGGCAGGCAGCGCTGGAGAAACTGCTGGAGTTGGTGACGCCGGTGGTTCCCACAGCAACCATCCCTTATTTAGAAACCAAAATTGGTGGCCTGAGGAGCACTTATCTTAGGGAGCGCAAGAAGGTCACGGATTCCCAGAGATTCGGAGCTGCAGCAGATGACGTTTATGTCCCAAGACTGTGGTACTATGAGAGACTGCGATTTCTGTCAGACCACACTGAAGTCAGGGAATCCCTCTCCACTCTTCCTTCCACTCTTCCTTCCACCCCAGCTGAGGCTTCCGATGTCCAACCTGGGCCTTCCAGCCAGGAAGAAGTGGAGGAGCCCAGCTTGAGTCAGGTATAGCATTGTTCTACAGATTTCTGGTCAATAAATAAATGACGTTTCCTAGATGTTATTATTGATCACTAATTGCTGATTTAATAAAGTGTTTTACATATCAATAGACAGTAGTGGGCAAAAATAATTGGGACAAGAATGAAAAATGCTGGACTTAGAATGATAGTCTGTTATATTTGTTAACATTCAATTTGCAACAGTCAGGAGGTGAAAATTGTGTGTGATTGATGAATAAAAAACTAAAACTATGTCCCTTTTTCATACACAGGAAGACCTCAGCCAGGAGCAAAAATTCTTCAAATATGTTAATAGTAAAAAGATCAGGTCTGAGCATGTAGGCCCTTTACAAAATAAACTGGAGTGCGTGACTGGGGACAAAGAGAAGGCAAAATGTATTAAATACTTTCTTCAGCTCTGTGTATACAAAGGAGCATGAGGGAGCTCATGGCCATAA
This sequence comes from Lithobates clamitans, assembly GCA_037952925.1. Classification (NCBI taxonomy): domain Eukaryota; kingdom Metazoa; phylum Chordata; class Amphibia; order Anura; family Ranidae; genus Lithobates; species Lithobates clamitans. The sequence continues at coordinate 4,124,561 of JBBGZY010000603.1, read as the reverse complement.
TGGGGATGGTATTGACATAGCTTAAATGATCCACAATGGCTCACAAGTGATATGGTCCAGAAATATTTAGACACAATAAATGTGGCTAAAGCACCTGGACCAGATGGCATCCACCCACGGATTCAAAAAAAAATTGAGCTCTGTCATTTCAAAGCCATTGTTTCTATTTTTTAGGGACTTGTTAATGACTGGAATAGTAGCACTGGATTGGCATAGGGCCAATGTGGTGCCTATATTTAAAAAGGGAACAAAGTCTTTACCAAGTAACTTTAGACCTGTTAGTTTAACTTCTATAGTCAGGAAGATACTGAAGAGTTTAACCGCTTGCCGATCGGCTCACGCCGATATACGTTGGCAGAAGGGCACGTACAGGCATATTAACGTACCTGTACATTGCCCTTTAAAAGCGCCTCGCGAGCGCACACCCGCCTGCTGCAAACTCATTGAGTGTGATCGCGGGTCCCGTGGACTCTATGTCCACGGGGATACCCACGATCATCTCACGGAGTGGAAGAATGGGGAAATGCTGATGTAAACAAGCATTTCCCCGTTCTGCCTAGTGACACTGACACTGATCACAGCTCCCTGTAATTGGGAGCGGTGATCAGTGTCATGTCACATGTAGCCCATCCCCCCACAGTTAGAATTACACCCTAGGACGCACTTAACCCTTACAGCGCCCCCTAGTGGTTAACCCCTTCACTGCCAGTCACATTTACACAGTTATCAATGCATTTTTAATCGCACTGATCTCTGTATAAATGTGAATGGTCCCAAAATAGGGCCAAGAGGGTCCGATCTGTCCGCAATAATGTCACAGTCACGATAAAAATCGCTTAACACCGCCATTATTAGTAAAAAAAAAATATTAATAAAAATGCCACAAAACTATCCCCTATTGTGTAAACGCTATAACTTTTGCTCAAACCAATCAATAAACGTTTATTGCAGGGTTTTTTTACCAAAAATATGTAGAAGAATAAGTATTGGCCTAAACTGAGGAAAAACATGTTTTTTTATATATTTTTTGGGGATATTTATTATAGCAAAAAGTAAAAAATAATGCATTTTTTTCAAAATTGTCGATATTTTTTTGTTTATAGTGCAAAAATAAAATAATCGCAGAGGTGATCAAATACCACCAAGAGAAAGCTCCATTTGTGGGGAAAAAAGGACGTCAATTTTGTTTGGGAGCCACGTCGCATGACCATGCAATTGTCAGTTAAAGCGACGCAGTGCCGAATCGCAAAAAGTGCTCTGGTCTTTGGCCAACCAAATGGTGGTTAATAAAAGACCACCTAGATGAGTTCTTGCTGGAAATAAATATTTGAAGCAACAGACAGCATGGATTCATGAAAGACAGAAGTTGTCATACAAACCTGATTTCTTCTTGTGAAGAGGTAAGTAAAACCTTGGACAGAGGGGTGGCTGTGGGCGTAGTATACTCGGATTTTGCCAAAATGTTTGACATAGTTCCCCACACACGACTAATGTGTAAGGTAAAGTCTACAGGCTTGGAAAGATCAGTTTGTAAATGGATAGAAAACTGGCTAAAAGACAGAATTCAGAGAGTAGTGGTTAATGATACTTCCTCTGAATGGTCTAAGGCAGGCATGTCCAAAGTACTGCCTGTAGGTCAATTACAGCTCATGTTCTGGTTTAATATGGCCCCCCTGGTAATTTTGATATATATATCTTTTGTGGCCCTGGGGGCCACAAAAGATATATACCTTGTTTTTTGGCGCTGCCTCGGAGGGGACAGGGAGGGGGCGGGACGAGTACCGTCAGATTACATACAGGAGAATCTCCTGTTTACTCAATGGCGTCTGTAATAGGAAGTCCCGACTCCTGAGCTGCCATTGGATGACTGTTCTGTCTATCATAGGAGGCGGGACTTTCAATTAAAGAGGCGGCCGAGTAAATAAGAGATTCTCCTGTATGTAATCTGTCGGCGCTCGTTCCGCCCCCATCCCTGTCCCCTCCAAGGCTGCAGATGGGCATGGATTAGGCTGCACTGAAGCAATGGTAAGGCTGCATTCATGTCACATGTGAGGCTGCATTCATGTCACACATGAGGCTGCATTCATGGCACATGTGAGGCTGCATTCATGGCACATGTGAGGCTGTATTCATGTCACATATGAGGCTGCATTCATGTCACATGTGAGGCTGCATTCATGGCACAGGTGAGGCTGCATTTATGGCACAGGTGAGGCTGCATTCATTGCAATGGTGAGGCTGCATTCATGGCAATGGTAAGGCTGCATTGATTGCAATGGTAAGGCTGCATTCATGTCAATGGTGAGGTTGCATTCATGTCAATGGTGAGGCTGCATTCAGAGGCTGCATTCATGGCAATGTTGAGGCTGCATTCATGGTAATGTTAAGGCTGCATTCATGGCAATGGTGAGGCTGCATTCATGTCAATGGTGAGGCTGCATTCAGAGGCTGCTTTCATGGCAATGGTGAGGCTTCATTCATGTCAATGGTGAGGCTGCAGATGGGCACTGATTAGGCTACATTGATGGGCACTGACCCTTATTTTGCTTCACAGTTCCTTATTTAAAATGTACGTTTTTTCCTGAAACTTCCCTCTTAAAGTGAAGGTGCGTGTTATACGCCAATGAATACAGTATATCCAACTAACACACCCAAGCTCACCCTTAGTCCTGAGCGGCACTCAGGGATTTGTTGGGGGGGCCACAAAAGATATATATATACAGTGGGGACGGAAAGTATTCAGACACCCTTAAATGTTTCACTCTTTGTTATATTGCAGCCATTTGCTAAAATCATTTAAGTTCATTTTTTTCCTCATTAATGTACACACAGCACTCCATATTGATAGAAAAACACAGAATTGTTGACATTTTTGCAGATTTATTAAAAAAGAAAAACTGAAATATCACATGGTCCTAAGTATTCAGACCCTTTGCTGTGACACTCATATATTTAACTCAGGTGCTGTCCATTTCTTCTGATCATCCTTGAGATGGTTCTACACCTTCATTTGAGTCCAGCTGTGTTTGATTATACTGATTGGACTTGATTAGGAAAGACACACATCTGTCTATATAAGACCTTACAGCTCACAGTGCATGTCAGAGCAAATGAGAATCATGAGGTGAAAGGAACTGCCTGAAGAGCTCAGAGACAGAATTGTTTTAAGGCACAGATCTGGCCAAGGTTACAAAAAATTTCTGCTGCACTTAAGGTTCCTAAGAGCATAGTGGCCTCCATAATCCTTAAATGGAAGACGTTTGGGACAACCAGAACCCTTCCTAGAGCTGGCCATCTGGCCAAACTGAGCTATCGGGGGAGAGGAGCCTTGGTGAGAGAGGTAAAGAAGAACCCAAAGATCACTGTGGCTGAGCTCCAGAGATGCAGTCGGGAGATGGGAGAAAGTTGTAGAAAGTCAAACATCACTGCAGCCCTCCACCAGTCAGGGCTTTATGGCAGAGTGGCCCGATGGAAGCCTCTCCTCAGTGCAAGACACATGAAAACCCGCATGGAGTTTGCTAAAAAACACCTGAAGGACTCCAGGATGGTGGGAAATACGATTCTCTTGTCTGATGAGACCAAAAGAGAACTTTTTGGCCTTAATTCTAAGCGGTATGTGTGGAGAAAAACAGGCACTGCTCATCACCTGTCCAATACAGTCCCAACAGTGAAGCATGGTGGTGGCAGCATCATGCTGTTGGGGTGTTTTTCAGCTGCAGGGACAGGACGACTGGTTGCAATCGAGGGAAAGATGAATGCGGCCAAGTACAGGGATATCCTGGACAAAAACCTTCTCCAGAGTGCTCAGGACCTCAGACTGGGCCGAAGGTTTACCTTCCAACAAGACAATGACCCTAAGCACACAGCTAAAATAATGAAGGAGTGGCTTCACAACAACTCCGTGACTGTTCTTGAATGGCCCAGCCAGAGTCCTGACTTAAACCCAATTGAGCATCTCTAGAGAGACCTAAAAATGACTGTCCACCAATGTTTACCATCCAACCTGACAGAACTGGAGAGGATCTGCAAGGAGGAATGGCAGAGGATCCCCAAATCCAGGTGTGAAAAACTTGTTGCATCTTTCCCAAAAAGACTCATGGCTGTATTAGATCTAAAGGGTGCTTCTACTAAATACTTAGCAAAGGGTCTGAATACTTAGGACCATGTGATATTTCAGTTTTTCTTTTTTAATAAATCTGCAAAAATGTCAACAATTCTGTGTTTTTCCTGTCAATATGGGGTGCTGTGTGTACATTAATGAGGAAAAAGTGAACTTAAATGATTTTAGCAAATGGCTGCAATATAACAAAGAGTGAAAAATTTAAGTGGGTCTGAATACTTTCTGTCCCCATTGTATATATCCAAATAACACGCCCAAGCTCACCTCTTTACCACACACAGCCCCAAAGGCAAGAGACTTCTTGTGTAGTGTATTAGTGCTCGGATGAACACACTTAGACCAAATTTTAATGGTTCAAAGAATGTCAGGCAAAATGGTCAGTCCTCACACATGTTCACTTCATCAAATCTGGCCCTCTTTAAAAAAAAAAATGTGGACACCCCTGGTTTAAGGTTATTAGTGCTGTACTCCAAGTTTCAGTGTCTGGACACTTACTTTTTAATAACCTTATAAATGATATGGGGTCTGGGATTAAAAGTATAATTTCAGTCTTAGCAGATGACACCAAGCTATGCGGTGGAATTACATCCTTACAGGATGTCTCCAACTTACAAGCCAACCTCAATGCACAGTTTTCAAAGCAAGCAAAGTCCTTCCTTTTATTAAGAGAGGTATGGATGCCATAGAGAGAGAGAGAGAAAGAGAGAGAGAGAGAGAGATCGAGAGAGAAATCATTTTGCCTCTGTACAAATCATTAGTAAGACCTCATCTGGAATATGCAGTTCAGTTTTGAGCACCAGTTCTCAAAAAGGATTTCAGGGAACTGGAGAAAGTGCAGAGAAGGGTAAACAAACTGATAAGAGGCATGGAGGTGCTCAGCTGGGAGGAAACTGAATTAATTCTCTCTTGAGAAGAGGAGGTTAAGGGGGATGTGATCAACATGTACACATACAGTACATATAGGGTCCATATAGTGAACTTGGTGTTGAGTTATTCACTTTAAACTCATCACAGAGGACAAGGGGGCACTCTTTGCGTCTAGAGGAAAAGAGATTTAATCTCCAAATACGGAAAGGTTTCTTCACAGTAAGAGCTGTGGAAATGTGGAATAGACTCCTTCCAGAGGTGGTTCTGGCCAGCTCAGTAGATTGCTTAAAAAAAAGACCTGGATTATTTCCTAAATGTACATAATATACTGGATACTAACATTTATAGATAAAGTTGATCAAGGGAATATCAGATTGCCTCTGGGGGATTAGGAAGGAATTTTGTTATGTTATAGCCTTATTCCAAAATTGATTAAATTCATTATTTTCCTTCTACAAACAATACCCCATAATGACAATGTGAAAGAAGTTTGTTTGAAATCTTTGCAAATTTATTAGAAATAAAAAACAAAAAAATCACATGCACATAAGTATTCACAGCCTTTGCCATGACACTCAGAATTGAGCTCAGGTGCATCCTGTTTCCACTGATCATCCTTGAGATGTTTCTACAACTTGATTGGAGTTCACCTGTGGTAAGTTCAGTTGATTGGATATGATATGGAAAGGCACACACCTGTCTATATAAGGTCCCACCATTAACAGTGCATGTCAGGGCACAAACCAAGCCATGAAGTCCAAGGAAGAACTTGCCTGTAGAGCTCCTAGACAGGATTGTATCGAGGCACAGATCTGGGGAAGGCTACAGAAAAAATTCTGCAGCATTGAAGGTCCCAATGAGCACAGTGGCCTCCATCATCCATAAATGGAAGAAGTTTGGAACCACCAGGACTCTTCCTAGAATAGGCCGCTCGGCCAAACTGAGCAATTGGGGAGAAGGGTCATAGTCAGAGAGGTGACCAAGAATCCTATGGTCACTCTGACAGAACTCCAGAGTTTCTCTGTGGAGAGAGGAGAACCTTCCAGAAGAACAACCATCGCTGCAGCACTCCACCATTCAGGCCTGTATGGTAGAGTGGCCAGACGGAAGCCACTCCTAAGTATAGGGCACATGACAGCTCGTCTGGAGTTTGCCAGAAGGCACCCAAAGTACTCTTAGACCATGAGGAACAAAATTCTATGGTCTGATGAAACAAACATTGAACTTTTTGGCCTGAATGGCAAGCACCATGTCTGGAGGAAACCAGGCACTGCTCATCACTAGACATGTGCACAACAAAAAAATTTGTGTAGTTTAGTTGTGTTTCTTTACATTTCCGTTGATTCGTAATGATTCGTAATTTCATAAGAAGCAAGTTTTCATATTCGTACACATTCGTATTTTCGTAACAGATATATTTTCGTTGATACAAAATGATTTGTAATTCCGTAATTTTCTTTGATTCGAAATTCATAATTTTGTTAGATAATAATCTTCTTTTATTCAGTACACTACTCGTAATTTAGTAATTGTTACTTTTGTGAGATTGCCTTTTTTGTTGATTCGTACTTTCGTAGGAAATAAAGAATAATAATCCTATGCTTGCTTTTCTAATAAGTCCTGTACTTACTCCAGTCCACTCCCTCAGTCTCCTCCTCAACTGAATCTAAAAAGATTCAGGAATGTAGTGTGACTCAGACACAAAAAGGATATGCTGATTGGCTAAAGATATTAAGTAAGATACATCACTCACTAATACATTGCCCATTCAAAAGAACGATTCGAGAACACGAACAACGAAATTACGAACAGACGAAGAAACAAAATTACGAACACACAAATGAAAATACGAACATACGAAATTTTGAACAGACAGAGGATTGAAAATACGAAATGTAAATCATTCGTTATAGATGTCATTTTCTTTCTTTTACTGTTTCAGAGTTTCGTATTTTTCTAAGTCTCTCCGTTCATAAGTTCGTATTTTCATATGTTCGTTATTTTGCTTATTTGTAATTTCGTAATTTTCGTATTGTGTTTCTTTCAGCTATTAAGATGTTCGAATTGATCCGAATGTAAGAATACTAACAAATTTGTACGAAAATCTATTAGTTACGAACCAAATCACACATATCTACTCATCATCTGGCCAATACCATCCCTACAGTGAAGCATGGTGGTGGCAGCATTTTTCTGTTGGGATGTTTTTCATTAGCAGGAATTGGGAGACTAGTCAGGATAGAGGAAAAGATGAATCCTGCAATGTACAGAGACATCCTTGATGAAAACCTGCTCCAGTGCGCTCTGGACTTCAGACTAGGGCAAAGGTTCATCTTCCAACAGAACAACGACCCTAAGCACACAGTCAAGATAACAAAGGAGTGGCTACGGGACAACACTGTGAAAGACCCAGCCAGTGCCCAGACTTGAACCTGACTGAACTTGTCTGCAGAGATCTGAAAATGGCTGTTCATCCAACCTGGTGGAGCTTAAGAGGTCCTGCCAAGAAGAATGTGAGAAACTGCCCAAAAATATGTGTGCCAAGCTTGTAGCATCATAGTCAAAAAGGCTTGCGGTTGTAATTAGTGCCAAAGGTGCTTCCACAAAGTATTCAGCAAAGACTGTGAATAGCTATGTACATGCAATATTTTTTATTTTCAATACATTTGCAACGATTTCAAACAAACTTCTTTCATGTTGCCATTATTTGGTATTGTTTGCAGTATTTTGAAAAAAATAATTAATTTAATTCATTTTGGAGTAAGGTTGTAACATAACAAAACATGGAAAAAGTGAAGAGCTGTGAATACTTTCCAGATGCACTGTATGTGTATGTTGGTTTATATTTACATGTGTTTATTTCCTTTTTCCTTGTTTTCCTTCTTTTCCATACAATTTGGGCCTTGCATTTATTGCGCTGAGGACTGAGGCGATGAGCATGCTTTCCAATAATATACACTCAGCTAAGCTGTCTGTTACCATGTAACTTTCTTTAGCAATGTCTTTTCGATCATGGCCCACTGCTATCCCATGACCTTTTATCATTTTTTACTATCTTGCATTTGATAGACAAATTTTAATTACCGTATTTCTATGTTGGTACTGTACATGTCCATTTGTATATCTATCTTTTGATAACTACCATCTGCCATAATTATGCTATATGTCACCATTTCTTATACACATGTAAGTTTTTCTACTCAATTTTAAATAAACTTATGGAAAAAAATAAAAGAAGCAATTTGCCACCAATGAATTCAATCAAGTATCAAAGTTCGGTTGATTGTGATCTTAATAACATGAATCTTTCGGGTTTTCATTTTATTTCATTTTATTTGTGATCACAGTGAAATAAGAATGAAATGTTAAAACACTAGAACAAATACATCAAATAGAATCAGATTTTATTGCTACATTTGGTTGAGGGTAATTTCCAGTCCATATCCTTGTAATCAATTGGAACCATAATTTTGTGTCTACATTTGCTTTGCGATTTCTCTAAAAAAAAGAAATCAAATGTTTGATCAATCAATCAAATTGCCACTTGTTTGGCAACTTTATATTTATCAAAAGTGTGAGGGTCTTACCAAATAATCCTGTAAATTTTTATCCAGTTAGGTAGGCCCTCATAGTAGAAGGTTGTTGGTGGATATAATGGAGATTGTACAATCAGATTGCATAGTGTATGGTCAGCTTTCGCACTGGTCAGCACTGCAGTAACAAAAATGCAAAAACTGTTAACCCACAGCTAACACTAAGCTTTCAAAGCAATATTTCATTATTTTTCAGGGAAGAAGGATTTTGAGACCAATTTGTTAATAAAAGAAAAGTAATATTATATAATTAATTCCAGCTGAACATGCATAGTTTAATATATTTGATAATATAATTCTATCACATGATATGTTAATTTGATGGAACATTTTGCATTTAAATTGCTCGCAAGTTATGAAATTATAAAGCAAATAGTCCTTGCACTTGGGTGTAATTGACTGTAGAGAAGATTCTATTTTATTGAATGTTAGTACAGTATATTGTCTTTGAATCTGATTTTCTATAAACCACTTTATATACTGCCATTTCTAAAGCAGCATTTGTTTAATAAAACTTAAAAATTGATGCTAATTGCAAATATGCCTTGCGCTATTTGCCAAGAAAATGAGATGGCAATGTAACACAGGACATTTAACTTAAATTTTCAAAGTATTTAAGACTTGAACAAAATTCCAGCAAAGCTGATGCTAGGTTTCTCAAAATGAATTAATTCGCTGATTGCAAATGGCTCAGCAAAAATGCTCAGAGAGGGATTTTAAATAAATCTTTAACATTTCTCTGTTAATCAAATTAGAAGAAATGAGTGCTAGAGAATGTGCAATTGCACACACCTTTATTCAAACTTTAGTTTTACACGTTTGCATGAATGTAAACTTGAACAGTGGCAACTTATTCTTCCTGTGATGTGAAGTAATAGTATTTAAAGTGATTATGTTGCTAAACTTCAATAAACAAAAAAAAGGAAATAAAAAGCTGTGGCTTTGCTGACATTTCCAGAGAGTGTTGGAGTTTGCTGTTATGTGCCACACCCTACTATCAAATAATAAAGGATAAGTTCACATTTGGGAACATTTTCGCATGTTCCACCCATTTTTAGGGTGGAACATGTTGCATTTCCTACTCCTGCAGCTCTTCCCCCACTGTGACAGAGGGCCGGGGATCTTCACCCATCACATTTGAAAAGAGCATGGCTGTGCGTGGCTCTGCCCACACGGCCATGCCATTTGTTCACATAGTTCTGTGAATGAATGTGGCAATGGCTTGTAGTTCTTACTGAACTGCGAGGGTGCTGGTAAATGCTCTCGTAGGTCATTGAGCTCCCTGAACTGAAGTAACTACCTGGCTGTATCAGCAGTATGGGGAGACAGATACACTGACAGTCTGTAGGAGCCTGACATTGCACCCACGATCTGATGATTAGGGATGCAATGCTTTACAGGCTCCTAAGAAAAAAAGTAAATGCATATGGTTTTACCTGCAAAAAAAATGTGCATTTTTTTAAGGTGAACTTATCCTTTAATCTGTAGGACCTATGAAAGGGTGGGTGAGATTTAGGAAGTGAGCTCTCAGGGTAGCCTCACATTCGGCCATTTCTTCTGGTTTTCAGAGGCTACTTTAGCAAAAAGGAGGGGGCACCCACAGAGGGCATGTGGGACTTTAAATGAGGTTACATATAAGATGTACCTCCATCCCGTATTTGGGTACAAAGAAAGGACATTGGGACTTTAAATGAAGCGGTGGACTGGTTAGGGTAAAAAACTGCAATTAAACAAGTAATTTTGCATATGTGTATTGAGTAATAGATGTCATAAATCAAGTAGCATGTACATAGCACATAGAATAACCAAGTAACATACATAAATAATGTTGATATAATGGCACATAGCAATACATAATTAAAATCAAAACCAAATAGTGTATATGAACACAAAAGGCTGAGCAGCCCATAACAAGTAATATCATGAATAAAACGTTGATATATCACATAAAAAGTATGTCAGATAGGGGTCCTATTAGCGCATATAGCTACATCCTTAAATACCAATGCATTTCGTGTGAAAACACTTCCTCAGGGGCGGATGCTAAAGGGTATCTAAAACAATAGAATATAGACTATTCAGATGATTAACTTGATACGACCAGAAGAGACAAATTGTCCATTCTGGGTACTTCTGAATTCTACCGAGTTGTGGAATGAGCAAGAGCTGAGCCATAGAATACTGTCCGTCCCGGGACTGAGGTGGCAGGAAATCCAGCAACTGACGGAGCACAAAGTCATCATCCCCAGACAACAAGTAACCAATACCAATGTGAGACCAAATGTGGATTCATGGGTATATAAGGGCATCTATAATGGATAGGTAAATCCATCAGGAATAACCCAGTATAATGGAAATACATATAATGAAATGGAATATACATTGGTATAGAGATCACAGAATATTACCTTGATAGTATGCTTGAAAACAAAGCCTGTCAAAGCTATGGCGTCTGCACGTGCTATGGCGTCTACACGTGTGTGGTAAAAAGTTGTGAGTCTGGGGAGAAGCCTCTTATGCGCTCCGCACGTGCGTGAGACCGCCACTAGCGTCACGCTGGCCAGACAGTGTGGGGGCGCGGTCACAGCCGGAGCGGTATGGAGACCCGCCCAGCACTGACGCCGAGGTTACATCTAAGATGTACCTCCATCCCGTATTTGGGTTTATTTATGTTACTTGGTTATGCTATGTGCTATGTACATGCTACTTGATTTATGACATCTATTACTCAAAACACATATGCAAAATTACTGGTTTAATTGCAATTTTTATACCCTAACCAGTCCACCGCTTCATTTAAAGTCCCAATGTCCTTTCTTTGTACCCAAATACGGGATGGAGGTACATCTTAGATGTAACCTCATTTAAAGTCCCACATGCTCTCTGTGGGCGCTCCCTCCTTTTTGCTATGTTTACCAGGGATGGAAGCGGTGGATTGTTAGCTGGCAGTTTTCTCCTGCTAGCTGTGTTGGGGGTTTGCCCTGTTAGTGTGTGCACCATTACTTCAATTGGGCGGCACCATACACCACTGAGCTTTAACTTCTTGTGTGACCCCTCCTGGGCCATTCTCTGTTCGCACCCTGGGACTGCGATGTGCTGTGGATGCCCTCCCCCTTCACTTCCACCTGACCCGAGGTGGAGGTGGCTATGGCGAGTCGGGCGGATGCTCACTACGCATCGGCGCTACGCATTGCTCCCCTGTGTGACGTCCCTCCGGGCGTCATGTTGTGGGCGTACACTTTTCCTTCTGAGGCGACACAGCCGATGGTGCGGCGTCAGTGCCCGGCGGGTCTCCATACCGCCCTGGCTGTGACCGCACTGTCTGGCTGGTGTGACGCTGGTGGCAGTCTCACGCATGTGTGGAGCGCATAAGAGGCTTCTCCCCAGACTAACAACTTCTTACCACACACGTGTAGACGTCATAGCACGTGCAGATGCCATAGCTTTGACAGGCTGTTGTTTTCAAGCATACAATCAAGGTAATATTCTGTGATCTCTATACCAATGTATATTCCATTTCATTATATGTATTTCCATTCTCCTGGGTTATTCCTGATGGATTTACCTATCCATTATAGATGCCCTTATATACCCATGAATCCACATTTGGTCTCACATTGGTATTGGTTACTTGTTGTCTGGGGATGATGACTTTGAGCTCCGTCAGTTGCTGGATTTCCTGCCACCTCAGTCCCGGGATGGACAGTATTCTATGGCTCAGCTCTCTCGCATTCCACAGCTCGGTAGAATTCGGAAGTACCCAGAATGGACAATTTGTCTCTTCTGGTCATATCAAGTTAATCATCTGATTAGTCTATATTCTATTGTTTCAGATACCCTTTAGCATCCACCCCTGAGGAAGTGTTTTCACACAAAACGCGTCGGACATCAAGGATGTAGCTATATGCGCTAATAGGATCCCTATCTGACATACCTTTTATATGACATGTCAATGTTTTATTCATGATATTACTTGTTATGGGCTGCTCAGCCTTTTTGTGTTCATATACACTATTTGGTTTTGATTTTAATCATGTATTGCTATGTGTCATTATATCAACATTATTTATGTATGTTACTTGGTTATGCTATGTGCTATGTACATGCTACTTGATTTATGACATCTATTACTCAATACACATATGCAAAATTACTTGTTTAATTGCAATTTTTACCCTAACTAGTCCACCGCTTAATTTAAAGTCCCAATGTCCTTTCTTTGTACTCAGAGGCTACTTTAGGTATGTGCAGACATCATTTAAAGTGTATGTCAAGCTTATTTTTTTTGTTTATTAGGATAGAGTGGGAAAGGATTGGAACCCCAGGTTTTTACTGCTATTCAGGGCTATTTTAGTGAGATTTACCTATACCTCCTGCCCTGCTGCCAACTGTTTGACCATGCAGGAAATGAGGTCAAGTCAGTACACAAAGCCATACCCTGGCATCAATGTGAAATGCCATGAGGCAGCAGGGGGCAAGGGAGGAATTCAAGGAGGATTGTTGGAGTGCTGGCAATAAAGAGGAGGACATTTTTTGTGGATGCTTTAGAGGGAACATTTCATTCCTCTACGATATGAGGGGAAAAATCGAGAGTATCTACTGCCACCATCCTAGAGAGATGCCCCCAGTAGGTGATAGACTCTTTGCTGCATTTTATGGTGGTGGATGAACCCCCGGCACTGTAGGCATAGCTGCAGGAGAAATCTTGTCACCCTACTAAAATGTCAAAATCATGTGACCTCTTAGTACCCAAAATGATTGCCTATGTAATTTTTTCAGCCATTTTATTTATAACTCTCATGAGCCACATTTTTGACATTCATTAATATATAAAAGTTTTGACATGTTAAGTAGCTGCAATTGTTTATCATGTCTACAACAATACAATGTAAAGCATAAAGGGCATTTTTTAGACATACATATTTTCTAAATAGCCAATGCTGCATAACTCTACTGTCTTCTCACTATTGTAGAACAATAGTACAACATAAATATATCCAAACTGATAAACAGTAAGCACTTAAAAGTTATTTATCGTGTCATGATAATTGAAATCATGCTCAAATACTCTTGAAATATGATTGATATTATTAAGTGCTATCATTATTCTCATTCCAAGCAGTCATGGAAAAAAAAGTCATCCAAGGGAATTTTAATTTAACTCCTGCTCAGCTATATTGAGTAAAATTACCCTGAACATAAATAATACTCCAGATATCTGAACAGAAAATTGAAAAGTCAGCTGTCCTCTCCAAAGGGCACCCTATAGCACATTTTGCTCAGCAGACGTTCTTGTCATTTCCAGCTGTGTTGGCTTTATAATGGACACTCTACTTATTAAGTGTGACGGACACTGCATGCCAGGGTATTTGATGTCATCTAAAGTGACAGGCTTTTTGTCATAATATATCTCTTTGTTTCTAGCCAAGAAGAAAATGAATAAGAAAATAATGGCCAAGATTGTAAACAATCGTATCTGGCTAAAAAAAAGGATCTGATTTTTATTCTCTATTGCCTAAGTGCTCCATAACTAAATACTAAAGTTCTATCCACCATCCCATTTTACAGATAAATAGTTATTTAGTAATGTATATGCGCTAGCGGAGTGTTAAATGGTTTGTTGAAACCTATTAGGGTACACAAGATGATAAACATAAATTATAGCTAATATACTGCACCAGTGATTTTTAAACATAAAAATTACTGACTCTGTAAAAACACACTTGAGTCACCGTAGCAGCATAATAGCACTAATCCCTGTTTATCCAAGCGTGTATTTTTCAAAAACAACACAAACCTCTAATAAATGGTTTGGCTTCACCTTGACAACTTACGCGGGTTATTGCCTTGTTCATGCCTGGATAACCATGTGTTATGACTTAAATGTTCCTTAATATCAATTTATAGCTTAAAGAAAAAACCTGAATAACACAGTGTACATATGGTTTAATTTATTACTGCAAAACAATCGTTTTGGATTGAAGATATTTTCTCTTGATGTGTCTCGTAGAAATTCTGTTCAGTAGAATTCTCAGTAAAGCAGATTTTTTATGTAACAATAAATGAAGCCAGTGCAGCTAATTGCTGTAAAGATTTCCAGAAGATGGATCTATTTGGTTTATTTTTCAATCAAGAGATTTCTTTAATACTGCTTGCTTTTATTTCTGAATTTTCATTCCTCCAATTTGATTTTACAGTAGCTGGGGGAATTTATCAAAGTCGTTCCCAGGTTTGCATCAGTATTAAACTTACTTGAGTTTTTCACAGCAAATATTTTTATAACATGCAATATTGTCGTAGCAGTTATTATTCCTATGGATCTTCAAATCTCAATGAAAAGCTTTAGCACATATTAATAAAGTAACTTTACTTGAGAACAAGTAGAGGATGTAACTCGTGTGAACTGCAGAAGATATCAGTTCAGGAAAAATAGCATGAGGTTTCCTGAGTTCAACAGACACTTTACAGTGCATCCAGTTTAACTGTACTTTTATAGGTTCTTGAAATTTTATTTATATATTTTTTTTAAATAAATGTATTCTGTTACCCTACTTCCCAGCCAGCAGTTGTTGTAAAAAGCTTCAGTAACGCACTTTGCTTCATGTTAGTGTGCATGTGATGCATTCCCCACTTACCTCTATTACTGGCTCCCTTTCTCCTTTACAACAATTTCAGCACAGCAGAAGGTTTTCAATTCTTACCATGTTGCGCATCTATTAAAACAACAAATTAACTAAGAATAATACTTCCTGCTCTTAATTACTTGTTCTTTATCATGTTGCTGAGAACAACTATGGCCAGGCTATGGATATTTAAATATACATATCTTGTTCAACCCTACCTTCCTGCAATCTGTGTATTACCATTCCCAAGCATAAGCATATGTTAAAAGAGAAGTATAGGGTCTTGTTTTTTTCCCCAATCATACTTACCTAACTGGATGCAGCATTGGTCTGATGCTGAATCTGTCCCCTGCCGGCTCTAACACTGAGAACTGAGCGATCTAACACCACCGATCACTCGGTTCTCAGCGCTCCCTGAGCAGAGAGCAGAGAGCTGTGAACTGTCAGTCAGCAGCTTTCTGCTCTACCCCCCCAAGGGGGCAGGAGTGGCTGGCTCATACTCTCAGCGGTTTGCTGAGAGACTGAGCCGGGTGGTGGTCCAGGCATGTGGCATGTGGGTGGATCCCAACTTCATTGTCATGATCTTGCACGAGCCTGGACTGGCTCTGTGATTTCAGCTTGCTGCCTGCTGAAATGGATCACAGGAATGCAAAATGATCTGCACTCCTGTGATCCACAGAAGAAGAACAGCCAAACGAACTTTGGCTGTACTTCTCCTTTAACAAATGTCCACCCCTATGAATGCAAGCCACCCACACTTTGTGTGGCTGCTTGCTCTCATGCCTGGCTGGCATTAACAGCTGGGAACCTCACTGGTGATTGGGAGCCATTCAGAGTGGTTTTCAAACATCATGAAACTAGCAGTCGGAAGCAAGCAGCAATTTAGAAAATCCGACACTGAAGATATAGAGCCCCAAGGCACAAGGCTTGCACTCCTACTTTGCAGGAGAAATTCATTGAAAGGGTAGATTTTTTAGGGTACTGCATAGGAACAATTAATATTTCCAGATGTTTCCTACTAGGAGGTAAGGCCTCATTCTCACGAGTGCTTGCCACACGGGGATACACAGGTGTTTTAAGCATCCCTGTGCAGGCAGTCTCATTTTATTTCAATTGGGATGCAGCAGCTGCAGGAACACACCCGTTGCTCCCAATTTGACATCCTGTACCCACAGAGCTGTTAAATTGAGAGCAGCGACTGTGTCCATTCAGCCACTGCATTCCAATTGACAGGAATCAAACTGCCTGCAGAGGGATGCACAGAACACCTGGCATTGTCCAGGTGAGCAAACACGACCTTCACACAGGTGTATGCTTAAGTGCCCCCATGTGAAGGAGGCTCAAATCTTTACCCTGTGGGTTTAGGTCAATCTGAATTCCTACTGCTGTCTCTGCATATTGTCAGATGCTGTGTTGATTTTAAACGTTACCATTTCTATTTTGCTTAAAGTTGTACTCCAACCAAGCAGCTAAATACCCAGATAAAATGCATATATAAGAGTTGTTTTACCTGCTAAAAGTTTTTTTCTTTCTGTGCACCTAGTCCTGAAATTTACACAACTCTGCTACACAGCACAGCCCTGTCTGGCAGGTCAGGAAAACTGATTTTTTTTATGCTGCATTTAAGTAACACTAAGGCCAGGTTCGCACTATTGCACTTTATATCTGCCTGGGTCAGCTTTATTTAAACCAATCAAATTATTTTTAAATTCATAACAAATTATATATAGAATTTTAGACCAAGTTGAAAAAAATAGCTTCACACCAACATCCGTCCAACAGGTTTATTAAAAAACTGCCACCAGGACTATGACAACGGACCAAGGGGTGACGACCTTTCACACATACATTGTGCTTCTTCAAACCCAAAGGAAGACTGACCTACCGAACCTCTAAATAGAGGACACTCCCACCTCACACAGGTGTAGGGTGGTGTGATCAGCTCTCCCCATGTCTTGGTAAGTAAAACTAAAAACGTTCTGAACAACAATGTGAGTGCATGTGCAAAACCAAAGTGACTAAAAATTTAAAAGACTGACACCATAGAAAAAGTAAATACAAAGATAAATAAAAATAAAAATATTTGTATGGAGGGCACCAAAACACATGTGTCTCATTGAAGCGATAACAACAGATCGCAAAGAGACACATGTGAGATATGGTATCCACCAACCTTCAGCACAATACAAAAGGAAATGGACATGGATATACTGTATGGGGTCATGTGAAAACTGCCCCAATAAATATCAGTGGCAGACCTAAAAATAGTATTTTAGAAACTGACACAGAAATTTGCTATTGCCAATCTTGTGCTTGTACACTGACCATTACTGGTCAGTTTTCATCAGCACTTTTCAGTGAGATATGTCCTGTCTATTATTTTGCTTTGTAATTTTGTTATTAATCTTCTCGGGCACCAACTACTGTTGATGAATGTTTAACAATATAAATTGCTAAAATAAAACTGGATGGCTATATAGAATCTGCAAGTCTAATTGAAGATTCCAAGTAAACAAAACAATCCCCCCTCTTAGTACATTTTCTAGATACAAATTTCAAACAGCTGAGTTCACTGCCATAGCAACTTATTACCAATTATGTACTTCCTGGCCTTTGAACTGGGATCAAGTGGCTTAGAAAAGTATATAATAGGAGTTTTCTTATGTGCCAGTCCCCTCTCTATACACCTTAGGGTTCCTAACAGCCTTATGTCAGTGTGTGTGGAAACTTGTGGTGGATAAGGACAGCTGACAGAGTGCAGAGAGAGATAGTTGCCGTTATACAGTGCTAACCTATGCTATATATAGTACTACAAAATGCTGTATTGAACTACAGTGTGGTGTGCCTGCATAATTTTGACTACATTCTGTTCACTGTTCTGTATTGTAATATATAACTGTGACTTGCAGTGTTATAGTTCCACATTATTGCATACTTCCACTGTTCCACGGTAGTTAGACCCAACAGTCCTTTTTTGGACTACCCCATTTGTGAACTATTATTTGGTGTATCAACAACTCCCTCACCCCTTGCTGCTTTATCTGTTGGCATTTGGACTTGATTGTTTAGTTTTTAATTTTTTGAGAGAGGTATATTTTATTTCAAAATTATTTTGCAAGGGTATTTTTTTGGGGGTCCGCAGCATGAACTTGTTGCTGACATAGAAAAAGCAGGCCTTTGATTGCATCCCCACATACTAGTGCTGAAAGTTTAGTGCACCTTATCACCAAACAAATCAGGCCCGAATGGAGGGGCAGAATATCTTCACCCACACAGGTAGTAGGGGGTAAGCATATTCTGCATCCATAGGACAAAGCAGTAGTTGGCCTGCATCTTTGAGAGGCAGGGTGTGTCTGCCTTTTCTTTCTGGCAGTGGTCATGATATATAGTAAGAGCATGCAGAGGAGGTCATGGATTGGCTAAACAAGCCTTCCTCATCCTCCACCTCCTCCCGGGTGCAAAACAGTACATTTTCCCTGGCAGCTGCAAATTTGCCCGCTCCCTTCTCTGCCTGCAGATTATCAAGTATGACAAATGTATCTGTCATTTGGGTATCACAGGCATCAGGAGACACTTGATTCTTCACCACAAAGCTTGTGGGAGTAGCCCATGAATGATACTGGTGGGCACTGGGCAGCAAACAGCCCAGGCTCCTGCTCTTACTTGCTCATCCCTTTCTATCTCCATCTGCATCCACTGTAGCATCTGTGGCCTCCAGCATTAAGGATGGAAGTCTGACAAGGGGTTTCAGGGGCTTACATTATGACACATAAGGCAGAGAATAGGATCAGCATGGGGCCACACAAAGTAAGGCCAAGCATAGGCCTAAACCTCACCGTAAGTCTCATAACATCCCCTCCCATAACTCTGATATCTCTAGCAGACTCATTGATCAGGCAATTCTCTCTTCCCCAGTTGCTCGAGTGTAAAAAAAAAAAAACAATTTGCCAAGGTTTGCAAAAGTAAAACTGCTCCCATCCCAGCTGGTGGAGTCTGTCCCTTTCTGATACTTTCTGGCCTGTGCTACATGACAGTGGCAGGTACCAAGTTTTATCTAGCCTTTTAATGAGAAATAAATACACTCTACAACTGTAGATTTGTTGATAAAAAGCTGTCTGTCCTGTTCAAAATACAACCTACTATACTGCCTAAATACTATAGAGCTGATACAATAGTTCTTCCGTGTGTGATTTAGCAAATACAGCCTAAAACATAGTGTTTAAATACTGATTATGGAGTTTGTACAACAACTTTGTATTGTCAGTGATAAATATACACAATATTGTAGATTTTCTTTTCCCCAAAAAGCTGCAAGCAGTATGTTACTTAGCAAATGTGGCCTGCAATATGGTCTTTCAGTACTGTTTATGATGTCTGTACAATATACACGTTATTAGGGATTTTTGACCTGAAAATGCAGCCTACAAAAGATTGTTTAAATACTATTAACTGTTTATTACTATACTAATACTAGTCTAAACAATATTCCTAAAGTGTGGTGGGGGGCTTCTTATGGGGAGGGGTAGGGGAAGGAATTCTTGATATAGAGTATCAAGTGGAAAAGTGGTTACTTTAGCAATGAGTGACCAGAGGTATTTACATAAAAATTCAATTTATTAAATGGTGTAAAATCCACAAATTAAATGAGAGGCAAAACATAGAGGTTACATCTAACAGTGTGGAAATGGCAAAAGAAAAAAACAACAAAGGTAACCAAGGTATTGCTATACCTTAGGCAACATAAAAGACAAACACACATACAAAACGACACCGACACTGTCCGGACTGGTATGCTGTTCGGCAGCTATTGGGTCAAAATGGGGGTGGTCAAGCACAATGGCATGGCTAAAAGATGTGGGCATTGGTTTGAATGACTATGCTGCCGAAGAGCATACGTGAGAGGGGCAGGGAGGAAAGGGGAGGGGAACTGGTAGGGGGTCAGGCGGGGAGGGTTGCCTGTTAGCCGGCTAGCAGGGATGGACGGTCAACGTGGATGGATGGTCTGGCTGTTCCTGTAGGTGCGGGGTAATGCTGGTTGGCGTAGGCTAATACACTGGATATGTATAGCAGAGTAGGCTGTATAGAGAGACTGGTCCCGTGGCAGTAAACTGGAAATATTTCATATAGCATGGGTCATCGCAAGTTTGCAGATAAACTCTAATTGCAAAGCGCTGCTCATCAGCATTAGGATTGAATATAAGCACCGTATGGAAACCAGCTATGCGGGTAGTAGTCACAAAATACTATACATGTGTTTAAGCAGGAGTTTGATTAATGTCATTCATACGTTACCGCCCCAATTAGTAGAGGGAGGGGGAACTCGGACACTCTGTAGTTAAAGTCCTCTTGGGTGCTGAGTGGAGTCCCACAGGCTCGTGTGAGCGGCAATGTATCTACTGCTGATAATAGAATTCGGGTATAGTATTTTGATTCTGACAGTCTGTTAGCATCTATCCTCTGTCCAGTCTGGCAGGCATCCACGATCCGTGTTTGCTGACACCCAGCTGGTAATCACAGCTGTTCCGCTCCTCTAGCACGGCCCGCCCGGTGGGACGTGACGGCGTCGTGATGACGTCAACACGTTTTGCTGTACTCGTTAGCGTAGCTTCTTCCTGGACGTTTGATTGGTAGGGCCGGCACACTGGTTATATTGTGTGCTTTGACCGCTGTGTATCCAATCAGCTGTGTGGTTAGACAATAGAAGTTGTTCTTGGCCATAAAGTGACTTAGGACATACGGCCGCCTAATATTAGTGGTTATCATCAAAAGAAATCAGAGTATAACCAGAACATGATCCGGTCAATAGACATTTACTACTTTATTAAGTACCTTAGTAAGTTATTTTTGGCAGTCCGTTATGTACGTAAGAGAGAAGGGGTAGGTTACAGAAGATGTAAGCTGCTGCTAGTTTTAAAAGGGGGAAAAAGAGGAGGAAAACACATAGGGTTACATGAAGGATACCACATCGTGGGACAGTTAAAAAACAGATAAGGTGCTCAGGATCAAATTTTGAGAAATTGAAATCGTTTAAGATTTCAATTCACTGCAACACCTTCTGCATCAATAGAGATCGCAAATGATTTCAACAGATAGAGATCTTTGGTGCCTGAGATGAAATCACTTTGCTCGTAGGTAGTGATTAGTGTTCTAAGAAGGGCTGTAGATTCAATTCGGTATTAAGGCCCAGAGGGGCAAGGGACTTCAAGCAATACACCCAGCGCTTTTCTTTTTGCAATAGCACCCTGTCAAAGTCGCCTCGTCGACTTGACAGCTTGAGTGCATAAATGCCTTTCACCTGCATGCCCTTAATGTTTCTATCATGTTTTAGTGCAAAGTGTTTCGCTAGGGGTTTTTCCGGAATTTTTTCTTTGTCTTTAATCTCCCTTAGGTGCTCGCCAATGCGAACCCTAAGGGGTCTCTTTGTCTTGCCCACATATATTTTCGGACAGGGGCAGGTTATCATATATAAAACCCTAGAAGTAGAGCAATTGATCAGATCTCGTATTTGATAGTTTTTTTGTCCTAGAGAGTCAGAGAAAGTACCTGTTCTATGGACAAATGGGCAGATCTGACATTTATTACAGGGGAACATCCCCTTGCTGCGTGGGTAATTTGCTAACCAGTTGGGATCAGGTGTTTTTATGAATTCAGATTCGACCAGTAAGTCGCCCAAATTTTTGGCCCTGCGGGCCACTAATTTTGGTGAGGTGCCAACTATATTAAGTAGAGTTGGTGAATTGGTGAGGACCCCCCAGTGTTTTTCCAGTATGGAACGGACCTCCGTCCATTGGGGGCCAAAGGTGGTAATTAGCCTTGTTTGATCATTTACTGTCTGTTTAGAGACATTTGAGTCAGATGTACGTAATGTAAGTAAACTGTCACGATCCCTGGCAGCTGCCTTTTGTCTCGCCTTTCGAATTTGTCTATGCGAGTAGCCGCGTTCGCGGAATCTCGCATAGAGTTCTAGGGATTCCTTCCTGTAATCACTGGTCTTAGTGCAATTTCTTTTTAATCGTAAAAATTGCCCTGCTGGAATGCCATTCTTTAGCCAGTGTGGATGGTGGCTAGTGGCACTCAGGAAGGTATTTGCCGACGTTTCTTTGCGGAACGTACGGGTGAGAAGGCGGCCATCTTGTAGTGTGATCAATAGATCCAAAAAAGGCAAGCTGGTTCGGTCAAAATTATAGGTCAGTCTAATGTTGCGTTGGTTGATGTTTAGCTGTATCATAAAGGTATGCAAGTCTGTTGTGGTACCCGTCCAAATCATTAGGACGTCATCAATGCACCGCAGCCAGGTGTGGGCGTGGCTGCGGTACATTGGCATAGGGTAGACATCTTCTTCTTCCCAGAGCCCCAGGTGGAGGCAGGCATAGGCCGGAGCCCATGCCGCCCCCATGGAAGTCCCCCTTATTTGCTGGTAGTAAGTGGTCAGGAACTGGAAGTAATTGTTAAGTAGTGCGAAATCCAATAATTCCAGAAGGAATTCATTCTGCAGTCCTGATTCTGGGTAACTCTGTTCTAGGAAGTTTTTAACTGCGTCAATTCCGCAAGCGTGTGGTATTGATGTGTACAGGGACTCGACATTGATCCCGACTAAAAAGACGTCATTCTGTTGGTCCAAGGTCTCCAAATCCGAAATCCTAGCCAGGACATGTCCAGTGTCCTGCACATAGGACTTCAAATTGGTAACCATCTCTTTCAGGAGGGAGACCAAATACCTACCAACCCTCTCCAGGGGGCCTTGGCATGCCGACACTATCGGCCTACCTGGAGGTTTATGCAAGTTCTTGTGAATTTTTGGAATAATGTAAAAGGTAGGCACATTGAACTCCCGAACGAAAAGATGTTCAAATTCGCTTTGTGTTAACAAGCCTTCATCTTTAGCCCAAGTCAGTTTTGTGTTTAGTTCCGTAACGAGTTGAGGGAATGGGTTACTGTCAAGTCTTCTGTAAGTGGATGTGTCACTCAGCAGGCGCTTGACCTCTTGTTCGTAGTATTGCTGGTTCAGTAAGACCACATTACCACCTTTATTGCTCTTTTTAATGACGATACTGCTTTTTTCCTGAAGGTCAATGAGTGCTTGTCGTTCGTCGGTGGTTAGGTTATCAGTGGTCTTTTGGAACCAGTTAACCCTCTCTAAATCAGTCTGGACCAATTCTAAGAAGATTTGCAACCATTTATTTTTTGAAAGAGGGGGCATTTTCTGAGAACGAATCTGTAAATGTGCCCTTCTTCTAATGGGGGCGTCACTTTGAGTTAATCCCTCACTCTCTAAGAGGAGAGAGTTCAGGATCTCAAGTGCTTGTTCATCATCAGTATTAAGAGACATAGTTGTTTCTGTGGATATATCACGATCGGTGTATAGAGATTTTAAAAAAACTTTCCGCAGGAACAAAACTATGTCTTTGTAAACCGTAAACTCGTCCATGTTCGAAACAGGTGAAAAAGACAGGCCTTTTTGTAGCAGACTTATGTGATTTGGAGTCAATTCATAGTCTGACAAATTAACTACCTTCATATCAGTACATGGGTTAGTCGTCAGTTGTTGTGCTAATTGAGTCACTTGCTTTTTTGGCTTCTGGTATTCGCCCTTTCTTTGGTTGGTTTTAGTTGTTTGTTGGTTTTCACAGCGGATTTGATTATAGGGGACGGTGCCTGATGAATGACCGGCTCCGGCCCCTCCTGATCTAAAAAAGTCACTGTTTTACCTGTCTCATCGTCTGAGTCACTTTGAGATTTGTGACGATGCTGTTTAGATTGTTGGCCCCGTCCTCGACAATATTCCTACCTTTTTTTAGTGAAAAATATAAATGTAATGTGAGTTTTTGGTCTCCTGTTGGGGGGGGGGGGGGATAGCCTGTGTAAAGGTAGGTCAACGAGGAAGGAGTTACATTGTTACATAGTTACATAGTTGGTAAGGTTAAATAAAGACACCAGTCCATCAAGTTCAAACTGTGTAGGTGTGCATGTTCATAATCATTTCCTGTATCCATGTATCTGTGCTCGCTAAGATACGCGTCTGAGAGGTTTTTAAAACTATCAATACTTCTTGCTTACCCCGTGATTGTGGAAGTGAATTTTAGGGTTTAAGTTTAAACAGCTTAAACTCCAGGTTCATTGAGTGGCTCTGTGTCTTCTTACACTCCCTGATAATGAATGGTGTATTCCCTATGCCAGAATTGAGGTATTTGTATATTGCTTCATATTTCCTCTCAAGCGTTTCTTCTGCAGAGAGAATAAGCTGAGTACTTGTAGTCATTCCTCATAACCGAGGTCGTCCAGTCCCTTTATTTACTTCATTGCCCTTCTCTGGACTCTCTCCAGTTTTCAACCTCCCCCCTGAGAATTGGTGACCAGAATTGTACGGAATATCGTTTTATCGCTAGACCTCAAGCTCAAGTGCACTTGGGTTATGCAGCAGGACAATGATCCAAAATACAACAGCAAGTCCACCTCCAAATGGTTCAAACAAAGCAAAATTTAGGTTTTGGAGTGGCCTAGTCAAAGTCCGGACTTAAATCCAATTGAGATGCTGTATCATGACATTACACAGGCCGTTCATGCTAGAAAAACCTTCCAATGTGGCTGAATTAAAACAATTCTGCAAAGAAGAGTTGGCCAAAATTGCTCCACAGCAATATGAAAGACTCATTGCCAGTTATCGCAAACACTTGACGCCAAGGGTGGCACAAGCAGTTATTAGGTTTAGGGGGCAATGACTTTTTCACATAAAGCCAGGCAGGTTTGGACAGCTTTTTTGCCTTAATAAATTAAACCATCATTTAAAAACTTCATTTTGTATTTACTTGGGTTATCTTTGTGTAATAATAAAATTTGTTTGATGATCTAAGTCATTTAAGTGTGACAAATATGCAAAAAAAATATAAAATCAGAAAGGGGCAAATTCTTTTTCACAGTATTGTATATACACTTAAATGTGGATTTGTGGGATGAAAAACTGCATGTTGTCTTTTCACAATGCTTACTCCAACTGCTTCAATGCTAACTATGGAGTCTATATATTATTTCTAGTATTTGTCTGAAATAATGTGCTTTACTTTTTGTTTTATGAGTAAACTTTTCTATATCTTTCAGAACTGTTGCAGTTTCTACTTCTGCCTCTCAATTCAGGTCTATTGCTGCTGTACAAAGAAAAAAAATATTGTAGCCAAAGTTACATAAAAATACCTTTTTACCAAGCTGAAATAATCAGATTGGGGTTTTGTTGCTGTATGAAAACCAAGCAATAGTGTACAATAGTGTACAAGTAAAAAAGTCTATTACACATACAATATGTGATGCAAAATAAGGTGTAGCTGATGATTTCCATGAGTATTTTACTGTTCCATAAAACTGTATATAGCTTAAAGGCATCTCTGCAGCACGTATTAAAAAGGAATAGCAGTTTTCCTCACAGCACTCTCAAAATCGCATAAAAATAAGGACTCTCTCCCCAAGGAACAGTGTTTATTATTCTTTTGTATCAGTGCATGTCTCTGGCAGGGCCCAGCTCCCCATACCCCTTGTTTGACAATCCCTTGCCTATTAGCCTTGAAAATGGCCAGAACTGATTTTAAAGTGTTACTGAACCCACAACAGTAAAATAAGTCTGTATATATAGTAAAGCATGCTTGTTATATTCACTGTGGAACCTAAGAGATTAATCGTCTACATTGTGTAAAAAGGCTGATTCTGGTTTCTCTGATCCTCCCCTCCTTCCACTGCCCCCTGATAATTTCCTGATAACACCAAGTCTATAGAGACAGACTTTACATGCTCAGTTTGGTGTGTATTGGTAGAGAGTGCATGTGATCAGCACAGGGCCAATCACCACTGTCCAGACAGAGGGCCAGGGGTCTTGCAGTCTCATAGGATAGTCAGAAAACTCCTCCTACAATCTTTAACCAGTGCTTGGCTGGACACTAATAGAAGTTACAAGACTGCTCTAACTGCTGATGATAAAAAGTATTTAGCAGCTTATGATTGCTACCATAAATGCATTTCCATGTTCGGTGTACTGTGGGAGACAGGGATACAGTGAATGCAGGATCCTGGGTTTAGTAACACTTTAATGATTCCACCCATTGACCTTAATGGTGTTAAGATTAAAGTTCTTGATTTCTAGAATTTATGATAACTTCTATGAACAGCCCATGGATAGAACCCAGGCCAACTCACTCATCCCTAACTGATATTTTGGTACTATTGTGCTTCAGAGTTAAGGGATTGACAGTGAACACTTTCAGTTTCAGAAGCCCTACAAAAGTAAAGAGATATTTTATATCTTGTTAAGTGTTTGTGCCATGGGGCTAACCCTTATTTCTTCATTGTGAGAAAAAAAAGTATTACCAAGATTGAATCTGGCAAGTCACATAAGAAGCAATTGTGGGCCCTGGTGCTACAGAGGACATGAAGATATATATTCTTCTTCTTTGTTCCTTAGGCAACATCTTCCTGTGTATAAGTAGTCATAGAGTAGGTCCACATGGTTTCTCAAAATAGAAGAATGAACTTGACAGAAATTAAAATGTAGATGAAAGAATTAACCTTTTTAAAGCTATGTAACTATACAACTATAAGTTATCTGAAACCTAATTTAGTGCCTTTGGTCCCAATGTGCATCAGATGTTAATCTGTGTGATGCATTGAACTAAAATCCCTCAACATATAAATCTATATTGGCTACATGGCTAAAGGTTCAGCGTTAGTTTTAATTTTGAATCATGTAAGACTTAACTTTTAATATATTAGAGAATTATAGCACAACAAGCTGTGTCCCATTCATTTCTATTGTAAATTATATTTTGCAGTACTTAGTGCCAAAAGCACTTCTGTCACAGGGCATCTCAGATTTATTTCAAATAAACCACATTGTTATATCTTTAATTAAGCATACAGATCAGTCTCAATATATCTCAATATTAAAATAAGTATCTACCACAATTTTGTTTTCAATTAATTAATCATGATTTGTCAAAATGTATACCCATCCTTTTTTTTTACAGAATGCTTATTTTATCATGAAGTAGAAAAAACTCACTGGTTCATAAATACAAATTAATTAATTAAATTCAAAAACTGGCCACCTTCTCATATGGACAGGTTGATTATTCCGGAGAGCATCAGTGTTAAACAAAAATAGCTGCTACTAACTTCCTTTGGTAGAGAAAGAAAAGTATCACTGTTCTGAAGGAGGTCTGTAAGGAACAAACATTTTCTCCATGCTGGAAGTAACAGGTGCAGGCAATGCTGGTAATTGAGAGGTAAACGAGAAATTCTGGACAGCCGAACTCAAAAGTAATCTTTGATCTTTATTTAAGTATAATCATAAAAATACATGCCACAGAATCACAAAGCAGGAAAGCTGACACGTTTCACACTGTAGTCAGTGCTTAATCATAGCTAAATATCACATGAATGAATCCCCTATGTATACCAATATTGATTGAACATGTGTCCAGGAAGTTGATTAGTGATAATCAATCTACAAACTCAAAAAAGCTCTGACTGAAAGGGAAGTGGGAATTAAAAACTGTGAAAAAAGTAGTGCCTAAAAAATTCCTTTGAATAATATAAGTGAATAAAAATAATAAATAAAAAAAAGGGTAAATGTGCAAAAGATGCAAAAAATGCAAAAAGGAAGTGTAAAAAATTCTTTGATGTGGAATAAAAATGTAAAAATACATGATTTCTCCATGTGCTTAGATCCAAAATGTAAAAAATATATATATATATATATATATAAAAAAATGAATAAAAACATTTTTTTTCGTGGACACATATACAACGCTATAGACACAATAACATGAACAGATACAGATAAAATGCTAATAATATAATATATATTACAATAAGGGCATGGCCAATGGCTAGAAATCAAGCATTTAGTACAAAAAGTGACATATAATGAAGTAGTAGAATTGTTCATGCTGTCTCCAATTTCATCCAGCTCCGCTGTAACTAATATTGTTGCATCTAACTGAACGGCCAGAAATCAAGCATTCAGCACAACAAAAGATGGCATATAATGAAGTGGTTGAAGTTATTTGTTCCAGTTTCATTCAACTCCGTCGTATATAGCAGTTAGATACAACAATATTAGTTACAGCGAAGCTGGATGAAATTGGAGACAGCATGAACAATTCTACTACTTCATTATATGTCATTTTTTGTACTAAATGCCCAAATGGTTGTTAAAGAGCGGGGCCGGGAAGCTGACCGCTGCATCCTTAACAACAGAGTCATCAGCTGTCATATAGGCTTCTCCGCTGACAGTTTGACAATTCCTTTATGGAAAAAAAAAACAATGTCCTCCAATGTAGATCCATCATCAACTATGACACCGCTGATCCTGAAAAAAAAAGTTCCGCTGTCATCAAAGGCTAACCGCCTACTACAGACGTTGCCGTTTGATAGTTGGTGGCACTGCCCCCTTGTGACGTCACTGACTGGTGCATGCTGAGCCTGTAACGTCACAAGAGGTGGGCCACCAGATGGCTCCGCCCCTTATCTATAAAGGTACTGTGGCGGAGGTATGATTGTCGATGGATCTACATTGGGGGATTTTTAATAAAGGAATTGTCAAAAACTGTCTCTGTGCTTTTATTACTATTTGACACTTTTTTCGTGAATGGGTAGGGGTACTATGTACCCCATACTCAGTCACATAGGGGCAGACTGGGATCTGGGGGCCCCCTTGTTAAAGGTGGCTTCTATACTTGGATAAGCCCCCCACCCGCAGACCCTCACAGCCACAGCCCAGGGTTGTCGGGAAGAGGCCCTTGTCCTTATTAACATGTTGAGGGCATGTGGCCTGGTATGGTTCAGGAGGATGGGGTGCTCGCTTGTCCCCCCCCTTTCCTTACCTGCCAGGCTGCATGCTCGGATAAGGGTCTAATATGGATTTTTTGGGGTCCCCACATTGTATTTTTAACCACTTAACAACCGGCCCATAGCCGAATGACAGCTACAGGGCGGTTGCATAACTCTGGGAGGGCATACAGTGACGTCCTCCCAGAATCCCGCTCTTGCGCACCCCCTGGGGCACGCACCCGAGAACATCAGTGACCCCGGCGCATCACAGATCACAGTAAACGGCCGCTGATCACGGCCATTTACCATGTGATCGCTCCGTTAAATGACGGAGCGATCACTTGTAAGCAAACCGGCATCATGTCATGATGCCGGTTCCTCTCTCCTCTCTGTGTACCGATCGGTACAGTGTGAGAGGAGAGGGGGAGAGATCGGATGGCAGCAGCGCTGTGGGCTGGATCTGTAGTGCTCATGGCGCTCCTCTTTGACAATTGCAGTCACATCCAGCCATCCATCCATTCATGCTCAGCCATCCCTCCATACTCTGTAATACCCTGCAATACTCTGCAATACCCTGCAATGCTCTGCAATGCTCTGCAATGCAGTGCAATACTCTTCAATACTCTGCAATGCTCTGCAATACCCTGCAATACTCTGCAATGACCTGCAATACTCTGCAATACCATGCAATACCCTGCAATACCTCACAATACTCTGCAATACCCTGCAATACTCTGCAATACTCTGCAATACTCTGCAATACCCTGAAATACTCTGCAATGCCCTGAAATACTCTGCAATACCCTGAAATATAAAGAGAACAGTGCAGCGCTGGATATATATCTCAAAATGAAGAATGTGGTAAATCAAATATCAATACAAAAAAATCTTGACAACAATTAGTGACAACTAATAAATATTATATCAACCAGTATACAGTTAATCAAGCATGGTGGATTATATAACAGTGAAGAACAATAAATATATACGGGTGAAAATAAGAAAATTAAAGTCCCAAAAAAATTAAAGTCCCAAAAAAACAATGGTGTTCCAATATGGAATCCTCGATCAATATTCCAACGGAGGTGCTGCCCACCACCTAGTGAATAGTATTGGAGGCTTACCAGACAGCCTACGACCGCCCTTATTCAGGGGGGTCAAAACAGGCTCAGTAGAGAAATGTAGACCTCAGAAAGTATCCCGCAGGGAGCTCTGTGGATGTTCTTCCAGCTTCCTTACAGGAAGTCTAGCCTGCAACACCAGTGTATTCTCCAATGGATGCTAACCCAGGAGCGTTCCTCATATAGCAATCAAGGTTTTGTCTCCAGCGGAATCCAGCAAGGGTTATCCATAAGTACTAAGAAGAAAAGAAGACTCCAATAGTGCAGGGAGACTATGTTGGTTTATTTAAAATACAATACAAAGCAAATATAAAATTTCTGGCAGAAATCTATTAATCTATTATAGTTACTAATTTGATAAGTGGTTAAATAGTAATATTTTCACCAGCACACAAGCACTTTATAGTCATATATATGGTATTATATATATATGCAGGTCACATGGGACCTAATTGTCCCCATTTTTTCTGAGATTTAGATCAATATTATTTTTATTTTTTTAATTTAATATATTTTTTAATTTATTATTATTTTTCCACACTTTCAATCTAAAAGCACTAATACGTATCCATAATATCTGATTGATATATTTATGCTCATCAAGGATTAGGTGCACAAACACAATAGAACAGCGCCACATCTACTTCACTTTCTTTTTATTTCTGTACTCCACCTAGTGGTAGTAATTGGTAGAGGCAGCAGTTCTCTTAAACTAAATATCTTTCTGCCAGTACTTATTCCTTTGCGCGGAAACATTTATACTCTCTACCCGTTACGTAACCGTGTGACCCTGCCCCCTCTGACATCACAGGGAAACCCATAGGGAAGACCTTAAGGGTCTGGTATAGATTTTGAGTGGGACCCCCACGCAATTTTTTTTACATTTTGGCGCGGGGTTCCCCTTAATATCCATACCAGACCTGAAGGGCCTAGTATGGAATTTAGGGGGACCCCCACACCATTTTTTTTTTAAATTTTGGTTCAGGGTTCCCCTGTGGGGAAATCCCATGCCGTTTTTATCAATGAACTTTTATGTGTAGTGTCGAACCGACAATTCATTAATAGCCGTGAGTAGTTTTAAATGACTTTTTTTCCATTTTGCTGTCAGACTGTTCTAAACACAGGAAACATGCGCCCCTTTACAGGCATACTATAGGCACCCCCAGGTAAGAAATTTAAAGGAATATTACACTTTTATTGTTTCACTTTAAGCATTATTAAAATCACTGCTCCCAAAAAAACTGCAGTTTTTAAAACTTCTTTTGCATTGATACATGTTTCCTGGGGCAGGACCCAAACACTTTTTATGACAATAACTTGCATATAAGCCTTTAAAATTAGCACTTTTGATTATTCATGTTCGAGTCCCATAGACTTTAACGGTGTTCGCGTGTTCGAACAAATTTTTTGCCTGTTCGCATGTTCTGGTGCGAACCGAACAGGGGGTCTTTGGCTCATCCCTACTCAAGAAATTAGTAGCCATCAGTACTTCAGGTGTGATCAATTTTCGGATATTGGCACCATAGCTTTTGGACTCTATAACTTTCACAAAGACCAAATAATATACACCAATTTGTACTTATTTTTACCAAAGATATGTAGCAGTATAAATTTTGGACAAAATTTATGAAGAAAAATTACTAATTTGCTAAATTTATAACAGAATCAAAGAAACATTCATTTTTTTACGGATTTTTCAGTCTTTTTTCTTTTATAGCGCAAAAAATAAAAAACCCAGCGGTGATTAAATACCACCAAAAGAAAGCTCTATTTGTGTGAAAAAAAAGGACAAAAATATGGGTACAGTGTTGTATGACTGAGTAATTGTCATTCAAAATGTGAGAGCACCGAAAGCTGAAAATTGGTCTGGTTAGGAAGGGGGTTTAAGTGCCCCGTGGTCAAGTGGTTAAAAAGATTTGGCATGGGGTTCCCTTTAAATCCATGCCAGACCGACTTTGTTAATAATTTCATATTATCTCCTTCCTTTCAACACTACAGTGGCAAAATGTGTTTATATCATTTTGGATATAGTGCAGAAGGGATATAACCTTTGTTAGATTGTTATTGCTAGCTGAGGTTTTGTCTAGAGGATTTCAAAATAAATCCTAGTGAACATAAGGTACAGAATAGGAAGTGAGGAAAGATTTTCAACAGGGAACCAGGCAGTTGTCCATTTGTTTCAACCTTCTGTTTCTGTGTGAGCAGAGAAGTAGAGCACCTGAAGCAGGCTTGGGACTCTGCCTTGTTGCTCTAGCAGCTGAAAATTAATGCATAGAGACCATGGCATAATTATTATCAATACATTGTTTAATTTTATATAGAGTTTAGGGTTCATACAATACTTATAGATATTAAATATATAACTCTCCTACCTATTAGTATATTTCTAAGGGTCACAGAAGAGATGCCATAATTGTAATGCAAACAATCAAACTTAGGATCCTAACAGTGTTGGAAATATGGCTCTACCTGAAGCAGTTGAAAGCTGGCTTCTCCTCCTCTCCCTCCCGCTGGCTTTCAGTTGCTGTAGGGAGAGACACATGGAGGGATCAATTCCAGTAATTACCCTCCACAGCAACGATCACTCTCCCTGTGCAACGATCACCCTCCCCGTGTGCCCGCCCCCTACCAGCCCTGCCAGCTTCCCCTCCTCTCCCTCCTGACAGCTGCAGCAGGGCACAGGGGGGTTAGTTCAGGATGAGGGGGGCAGTAAATGTGTCATATTTGCCAGTCCTCCCTTTTCTGAATGAACAGAGTGCGTGATCAGTAACTAAAGCATAGTAAACTGTATAGAGCACTTCCTGTTCATTCATCTTCAGTGCAGCTGAGGCTGCAGAAAAAGGATTGGGGTGTCCTCAATACCTTTCTCTGTCTCAAAAGTGAGACATCAGGGGTCCATTTAGACCAATGATATTTCACCAAAGCCCTCCAACAGTGTTGTAAAAAAAAATAGATACAGAAATTGTAAAAAAAAAAAAAAAATGTTTAAAAGTGCTCTATCACACAGGTTCATACAGTGTGAATGAGCACTTTGCTTCTGCAGTTGGAGCTACCTGTAATTCTATAGGGACTCAGAAGCAGGTCCAAGATTGACTGAGTTTGCAGGTGTGGCCCCAAATGCACACTGTCTTTAGGAACTCTGGCTGTATTCATACAAATGCTGCATCCCCGTAGTGTAACAAACTCTAGCTGCCTGTTCACAGCTCAGGCCACCACAAAAAAAATATTCACACTGTACAGGATACAGCACCCATGTGAATGAGCCCAAAATCCTCATTTACATACAGAACTTTATTTATTAAGTAAACACTTTTTTATATTTTAGTTCAATCTTATTTCATTAAAAGACCAGTTTTAACATACATGAGAGTTAAAATAATGAAACATTAATAGCAGATACATGAGGCATGGTAATGGCAATTCCACCAAAGGTCATGTTGGCCTCATTTTTGTTCTCAAACAGGTTACCAAGTGTAATAGGGAAAGGTGTATACTTATATACAACTAACGCATATCGGTAACATCATTCTGAGTGGTAGCAGGCTGTATTGTTGAATGGTAAAAAAAAATATAGGATAGGAAAGAACTAACTCTTGCAGAAAGTGAATGCCATAAGGATCACATATCATTCCATAGGGAAGGGAAACATTGAGTGACTTATACTCCAGGAGCAATTGTAGCTTGATGCAAAACACATAAATGATAAAGACATAGAAAGGCTGGGAAATAGCATCAAAGTGAGAGAGAAAAGAAGGGAGACACTCCATCTAGGCTAGGGAGTAGTGGTATCTGATCCACCCTCGGCACAAACTCAGAAAAATACCGAAACATGGACCAAGAAGTTAATGTAATGGAAAACTGTTACTCTTTACCAATTTCCTGGGCCAACAGATGTTCCAGGTCTCTAATACGATCTATTTCAATAGTCCAGTCCACAAGGGAGGGCACATCCATCGATTTCCAGTGTCGAGGATTACTGTCCGTGCCGCAGCAAGGAAGTGGCGGACCACATTTTTTTTGATTGATTTTAGAGGGAATCATGGAGAGGAGGGATATCTCCGGTGAAGGTTGGAGGAAAGTTGTCATCAGCCTGCAGTACAGGTCAAAAATCGTTCATTAGAATTTCCTGAGAGGAGGGCAGTCCCACCAGATGTGAAGCAAGGTACCTCTAGAACTCAGACATCTCCAGCAAGCCTCAGATAGGGATGGATCAAAATGTCTTATGGTTGCAGGGCATCTGTACCATCTCGTCACTAATTCAAATCCTTTCTCTTGGGCTTTGGTTGCTAGAGAAAGCTTGTGTGTCAAAATTAAGCATTTTTGCCAGTCTACACGTGAAATAGGATGTGGCAGTTCTGATTCCCAAGTCTGCATGTATGATGGGAGGTCAGGAGAAGAGACATTGAGTAGTAGAGAATAAAGTTCAGAGACTACATTGGTTTGGGGGTCAGCCTGCAGGAGCATGTCGTCGAATCCTTACAGTTCGGCTAGGATATCGACAAAGAAGGAAACCTGCGAATATACGATATAACATGTCGTCCCTGAAGCCAATGCGTTTGGGAGTGGGTGAGCAAGCAGGGAGGGGAGTCTGTCATCAGGGATGAGTCTGCACGAAGGACTTAGGCAAGTCTCCTACATTCCTCTTTACACCAAAGCCCATGCTCCAACCTACTCATGGCAGGTGGAAAGGTAGGGGTCCCAACAGTTTGGACACAGATCCAGCTAAGGTCAATAATCCCAGATTAGAAGTGTCTGACGGGTAAATTCAGCCAAAAGAGATGGATCCTTATGACATAAAGCGGGGGTCCATGGTAGAACACAGAGCTCAATCGAGTTTAAGTGGTTTTCTAGCTGAACCTAGAGTTTGGATGTAGTATGGTGAAACCAGTCCTCAATACGTGTGAGTACCGCTTCTTTGTGATACAGAGAAGTGTCTGGGACTCCAGCTCCCCACCCAGCTTTTGGAAAAAAAAGGGTTTCATATGTTATCCTGGGATGAGCCGCTTCCCAGATAAAACTGGAGAACAGCCGACAAAGCTTCTTAAAGTACGAGGTCGGTATGTAGATAGGGAAGGTTTGGAATAAATATAAGAATTGGGGGAGGACATCCATTTTGAAAGCCTTCACCTTTCCTAACCATGAAAGCCGCTTGGTTGTGTAGGAGGCATAAGCATGCGCACAGTGTGTGACAGGTGTGCCTGGGCACACCCTAATCACCCTCTGTGGCTTCCCTTCTCTCCCAATGAATGCTGCAGGGTATCATTTCAAATTGGAGAGCAGGGAAGGGGCCAGTAAATATATCAGTTACCGACCCCTTCTTTTTCTAAATAAACAGAATGAGTGATCAATCACTCACTGTGCTCATTCATAACTGAAGAATAGTAAACTCTGTTTACTATGCTTCAGTGTGTGAATGACCAGGAAGCCGCTAAGCACAGAGCACTTTCCATTCATTCACTGTCCAGTGCAGCTAAACCTACAGAGAAAGGGACTGGGGAATCTCTGTCCTCAGTCCCTTTCTCTGTCTCAAAAGTGAGAGGGTTTGAGTTTTGTAGTGCACACCCTAATGCAATAGGCTGCACACACCTATGGTAGGAGGATAAATCCTCCTTGGTTTTAAGGAAAAGATGAGTGAAATTGGCAGAGAAAAGCCGGAATGCTTCTGTTGGGATGTTGATTCCTAAAAATCAAATAGACGTGGAAAGAAATGAGGACAAAAGGTGTTGTAAAGCTTTCCTGACAATGAGATATTGAGGATTTCTGACTTACTGTGGTTTACTTTAAAGTTGCTCATTGACCTGAATTCCTTAAACTTCTGTATGACTGAGGGCAGGGACAAGTGGGGTTGGGGCACAAACAATAGCAGATTCATGTGCAAAGAGGGCAGGTTTAGTATGAACAGGACCTATCGTAATACCCTTAATAGTGGTGTTATTGCACAGGGCGACAGCTAAATGTTCCACAGTAAGAATGTAGAGGAGGGGAGGCAAAGGGCAACCCTGTTACATCCCATTTTGGATAAGGAATGCGGGAGATAACGAACCATTTATTCAGATTCTGGCAGACGGTAAGGAGTAAAGGGACATTATCTTGGATAGCATTTGGGGACCTAGTCCTATCTGCTGCAGGGACAATCTAAGAAATTGCCAGTCGGCACAGTCGAATGCTTTCTCAGCATCAACCATCAGGAGACAAAGGGGGATATTATGCGTGCAGGCATAGTAAGCTAGAAAAAGGCTTTCAGGGTATTATCCCTGGCTTCATTCCACTCACAAAACCAACCTGGTCTAAGTGTATCAAAATGGGTAGTAATGGCTGCAATCTATTAGCCAACACCTTGGCAAACACTATCAGATCAACTCCTATCAGGGAGATAGACCGATAATTTGAATAAAGACTTAGGTATTTGTCTGGTTTTGGGAAAAGGGAGATATGAGCTTCAAGTGTTTGCAGAGGGAATACTGAACCTTTTGATGAAGAATTAAACACTTTAGTTAAAAAGGGAGTAAGGAGGGGAGCAAAGAGTTTGTAGAATTTAGGAGTGAAGCCATCTGAACCCGGGCTCTTGCCAGATGGGGTAGCTGCTTTGGCTTTGGCAACCTTGTCTTCAGTGATAGGCTCTTGAAGATCTCTAATATTATCATCATCCAAGGTGGGTAATGCTGTCCTCACAACGTAGGATGCCTTACTCTCCTCTGCCTTGAAGGGAGATCTAGAGGGCTCAGTAGTAGGGATATTATGTAGAGATTGATAGAAGTCCGTAAACATCTGAGCTATCTGGGAGGGTACAGAAATAGAGTTACCAGACTTGTCCTGAATGTGAAAAATAAATGTTGAGGGCGTTTTTGGGTGTAAGGAGCAATCCAATGGTCTACCAAATTTGTTTAGAAAAATGTATTGGTGTAGAGCGAGCTTATCTGCATACGTACGCGCGGACACCTCATTTAGGTCCCTGAGTCGTGACCGGGCCAAAGAAACCTCAGTGAGAGTTTCCACGGTAGGAGAGCACTTGTGCACAGTTTCCAAATTCCCGAGCTTTTCAACCCGTGTGACGCAGTCCGAGTTCATGGGTAATGAGTCATTTGAATGCCATGTCCATTCTTTTACCAGGGTGGAGGGGATCAGAAAGGTCAGATAGATGGGGGAGTGGTCAGACAAAACCGCGGAGTCAATTTCACAGTCGGGTGACCAGTTTAAGCAACTATGATCAACTAGAAAGTAGTCTATGCGACTATAGGACTGATGTGCGTGGGAGAAATGAGTATAATTACGAGATGTACGGTACAATACCCTCCACACATCAATGAGATGTAAATTATAGAAGCACGCTTTAGTGCAGTGTTTCTCAACTCCAGTCCTCAAGGCGCACCAACAGGTCATGTTTTCAGGATTTCCACTATTTTGCACAGGTGATTTGATCAGTTTCACTGCCTTAGTAATTACCACAGCTGTTTCATCTGAGGGAAATCCTGAAAACATGACCTGTTGGTGCGCCTTGAGGACTGGAGTTGAGAAACACTGCTTTAGTGACTGTAATTTAGGGAAAGATAATGAAGATCATGATGTTCAGTTTTATCTTTTAGATTTAGCAGGCATTTTGAACGTTTTGGTGTGTTTGTGTCTGCTAAAAATGATTTTAGTATATTTTTGAGAAAAATATAATTTTTATACAACTTGTATTTTTTTTTGGTGGAGGGGAGGCATTTCAGGTAGGCTATATGAGGCCCCATGATTTATAACAGAAGCTCGTTATATATCCAATGTACAAACAGGTAATATCAACAAAGAGCCTGATAGGAGTCCTGGTAGAATTGTGCATATTAGGGTATATATTAAGTTTTAATAGAGATACCTCCAGATGAATGTTGCAGCAAAGTCCAGTTGCAGGGGCCCCTGATGGTGATCTCGATGCATCATCTGTCTTTGAGTCTGAAACCTGAAGACAAGATGAGAAGATCATCCAACTGCTGTGCAACCAGCCTTGAATGCAGCATCTCACACACAAACTGTGGTGTGGCAATGAAATTTCAGATTCAGCCTATCTACTCTGTGCTTTAGTCCCTCCATAGTTGTTTCTAATCTGACATCCACCCAGACCTTTAACTATAAAAAAGGGACCATCGGATCCCTAAACCGCCTCTAGCCTATGCTGGTTATTGAGCCCTAAGCTATCACTAGCTACAGAATCCAAGGCCAAAAGAGACAGGGTTAACTAAAATAACAGGAGCTGCATATAAACTCCATTGCAATAAATAGGTTCACCCATAATTACACTAGAGGGCAACCACCATATAGACCTAGCTACTTTGCACTGTGCATGTAAGTGAACAACAGGACAGAGACTTGTCTGCCACTAGGATTCAGATCAAGAAGTTATGGCAGCTACAGGTAAACAGCCAGAACACACGAACAATTACCCAACAGCCTCTGCCTCTGGTCTGAATAAAATGCAGAATTGCAATAATATAGGTCCTGTGTGTGGACATCTGGTGTTGGCTCTTCTCTCTGTCTCCTCTTCCTTCCTCTGGGGTTTTTAAGCCATCTCCTCAGAGACAGGAAGTGCTAACACATACAGTGCCTTGAAAAAGTAATCATACCCCTTGAGATTTTCTACATTATGTTATGTTACAACCAAAAACGTAAATTTATTTTATTGGAATTTTATGTGATAGACCAACACAAAGTGGCACATAATTATGAAGTGGAAGGAAAATTATAATTGGTTTTCACATTTTTTTTACACATAAATATCTGAAAAGAGTGGTGTGCATTTGTATTCAGCCCCCTTTATTCTGATATCCCTAACTAAAATCTAGTGGATTTCAGAAGTCACCTAATTAGTAAATAGCATCCGTCTGTGTAATTTAATCTCAGTATAAATACAGCTGTTCTATGAAGCCCTCAGAGGCTTGTTAAAGAGCCTCAGTGAACAAACAGCATCATGAAGGCCAAGGAACACACCAGACAGGTCAGGGATAAAGTTGTGGAGAAGTTTACTGTAAAACAGGGTTAGTTTATAAAAAAATACTCCAAGTTTTGAACATCTCAGAGAGCACTGTTCAATCCATCTGAAAATGTTAAGAGTATGGCACAACTGCAAACCTACCAAGACATGGCCGTCCACCTAAACTGACAGGCCGGGCATGGAGAACATTAATAAAAAAAGCAGCCAAGAGGTGACTCTGGTAACTCTGGAGGAGCTACAGAGATCCACAGCTCAGGTGGGAGAATTTGTCCACGGGACAACTATTAGTCGTGCCTTCCACAAATCTGGGCTTTATGGAAGAGTGGCAAAAAGAAAGACATTGTTGAAAGAAAACCTGAAGAAGTTCTGTTTGCAGTTTGCGAGTAGCCATGTGGGGGACATAGCAAACATGTGGAAGAAGGTGCCCTGGAAAAGCTAACACTGCACACACTACCCTGAACACACCATCCCCACTGTGAAACATGGTGGTGGTAGCATCATGTTGTGGGGATGTTTTTCTTCAGCAGGGACAGGGAAGCTGGTCAGAGTTGATGAGAAGATGGAGGGAGCCAAATACAGGGCAATCTTAGAAGAAAACCTGTTAAAGTCTGCAAAAGACTTGAGACTCAGGCGGGGGTTCGCCTTCCAGCAGGACAATGACCCTAAACATACAGCCAGAAGTACAATGGAATGGTTTAGATCAAAGCATAGTAATGTGTTAGAATGGCCCAGTTAAAGTCCAGACCTAAATTCAATTGAGAATCTGTGGCAGGACTTTAAATTTCTGTTCACAGATGCTCTCCATCCAATCTGACAAAGCTTGAGCTTTTTTACAAAGAAGAATGTGCAAAAATGTCACTCTCTAGATGTGCAAAGCTGATAGAGACATACCCCAAAAGACTTGCAGCTATAATTGCAGCGAAAGGTGGTTCTACAAAGTATTGGCTCGGGGGGCTGAATACAAATGCACGTCACACTTTTCAGATATTTATTTGTAAAAAAATTTGAAAACCATTTCTCATTTTCCTGCCACTTCACAATTATGTGCCACTTTGTGTTGGTCTATCACATAAAATCCCAATAAAATACATATATGTTTTTGGTTGTAACATGACAAAATGTGGAACATTTCAAGGGGTATGAATACTTTTTCAAGGCACTGTAAATATACATAACACTGTGATATTAGCAGCTAACAGTGGAAGGCAGCAGATGTTAAAAGCACATGTAATCCTATAGAAATCGTTTTGTTTAAATAAATGATATAGAGACAGGGTCTCTTTAAAGTCCATTATAAAGTACATTCACATATAAACATAACCTGTTAAAGGAAATGTAAAAATAATATATTTACTGTCAGAATCAATAGATAATAAAACTAATATAACAGAGGGGACAAAAACTGCTGTGTTATTGCTAGTGACAGACTGCATATTAAATTAAATTTTTGATTGAGAAGATTGTCCTGACATAGATGACATATCATATGCAGTCAATGTGAAATGTGGAACATCTGCAAGTCAACCTAGACAGGAGTCTAGGACTTATTGAAAGTCCAGGGGCCCAACTAAAAGCTTCATACTCCTTCAGTAAATCAGAGGAATAGCACAACTGGTCGAACCGGTCAAAGCTCAAAGATAATTTCCTGAATCATGTATCTTAAAAAGAAGGCCAAAAGAACATTTGAAAAGCAAAACTAAAAAAAATGAATTTGGAGTATTATAAGCAGTGAAAAAAAACTAATGTCAGACAGGGTCACGAGAGCACAGAATATAATGGACCAGACGAGAGCGAGACTGCTGTGAGCAGGAGGGTGCCTTGAGAAGCAGAAAAAGAAGATGTTAACAAGCTGTTATAAGCTGATGGATCATTTACAAATTGCACAGTAGGAGAGAGCTGCACTATTCACACCTATAATAGGAGCAATTAAGGCACAAAAAATATTACCTAAAGGGCTTGTTTGATAAGGGGTGTCACATTAAAGAGGCATTAAACCCATTTATTTTAATGGAAAGAAATCTGTTGCCCAATATTTGCCCTATTAAAGCGGATGGCCTGATTATCCACATCCCATTAAAGTGGCACACATTGCACAAACTCATCTGTTCTGTTTGCTCTGTTTGAATGTATAAAATGTTGTTCTTTCTAGTCTTGAAAGTAGTTAGTCTAATTCACCTAATACCTCAGCTCTTTGTTTTCGAGGATGCCCAGAAATAGGCACATATTTACACATATGGTGGACGTGCCCAGTAATCCAAACCTTCTGGAAGGAAGTCTTCGTGATTGCATCTAAAATATTTAAAAAAATAATACAACCAGATCCATATATAACTTTACTTAATCTAAAACCGGAATGGTTAACACTCTCTCAATTCAAACTTTTGATCCAACTATTAACGGCTGCAAAACAAACAGTGGCCAAGGCATGGAAATCTCCTACATTGGTACTAGCAGAAACAATTCACAGAATGAATAATACAATGTCCCATGCTAAGATGGTAGCCATCGATCAAAATCAAATTCCAAAATTTGAAAAACTTTGGCATCCTTGGATAAAACAACAGTTCCTGTCAAACTTCAATGACTCTGTCCTGTTGCCATGGTAACAGATTAAATGACTTACAGAGACACCCATTCTAAGGCTTCAAAGAGAACTAAAAAGAATAATAAACTGACGAGCGGGACAACCTTGTGGACCATACCTCTACCTTTCAACCCTTTTTCTTCTTTCTCTTTCCTTTTCTCCATCTTACGATTAAAGCTCATTATCAGAATTTATTTGACCTATATACACTCTACTTGTAAACAATATATATAGTAGGTATAAATCATTTAAATACCTACAAAAGTAACTAAGGAAATGATATATATCTTTAATTTAGGTTTACGTGAACCCAATGTTTAATATTTGAAATTTCATGATATTTACCTATATAAACCCTACTGTAAAACAATGAGCTTACTTTATAGATCCTTGTAAACTTACTTTATGTATCTTTATAATATTGTATACTCAATAAACTTCTTTTGACAAGGAAAGTAGTTAGTCTAAACAAGGTACTTTATGAGATGATGTAACTCTAGCTGATCTTTGCTCAGCAATTCCTCAAGGGTCATGATGCACTGGTTGTGCCTCCAAAACCTGCAGTGTTACCTGGTTCAGTGGGATGGGTGTTTTGTAGAAACAGGACTGGTAGGGCCCCATACCTAACCTAAATCATTTAGTAAATATTTAAACATTTATAAATGTAAATTAACAATATTGCTACAATGCAACAACATGTATTTTGTAGGTATGCCATTATCATCCAATATACATCTCAAGAGAAAAATATATACAGTATGAAAAACTTTATCTGCTTCTACTGTGATTAGGCATGTCATTTTGGGGATTGTACTAAATAATCAGATGGATGCCTCTCTTATCTCATCACACTATGTCAGGCCACCTAAGATCTTCAACACACATTTACCAAACCCTTAGGGCTGGCCATACATGATACATTTTTGTTTGTTCAACCGCGGGTTGAACGAAAAAAATGTGCCGATTCACCATCCACACATTCAATGTGGGTGGGGGGAATCCTCCCATAGCGCTATTGTGACCTGAGCCTTCCCCGACGACAGAATACAATTATCAGTGTTGCCAACTTTAGCGGGTGAGTGAGTGAGGGATAGGATTTTATTGCTGTCTGTGTCCATGTTGCAGATATTCAATGTAATACATTGCTTTGGTGTCCATTGTCACCGGAACAGAAGTAGAGGGCAAATCTAAAATTGTTACTTGAACAGAATACATTGTAGAGTTCAAATCATCCAAAAAGGACATGTTTCCGAGAATACTGTCAAATTTCATTTTTCCGTTCACTTTGGGAAAGTCTTTTTTAACTTCTTATTGTGCCTTTGGTAATACATTTTGCAACTGACTCATACACATATTTCCATGATAATATATTATCAATCCCTTTGGTATTAAGGACATAATACATCATTTAATAATCAAGATCATACTCAGTATTCTGGGTTCCTGAGGAGGGAGAGTAGGTCCACTTGGAAATCTGTTGAACCTTTTTAAAATATTTTTAATTCTTTTAATAATTTAA
Organism: Lithobates clamitans; assembly: GCA_037952925.1. Taxonomy (NCBI): domain Eukaryota; kingdom Metazoa; phylum Chordata; class Amphibia; order Anura; family Ranidae; genus Lithobates; species Lithobates clamitans. The sequence continues at coordinate 4,081,357 of JBBGZY010000603.1, read as the reverse complement.
AATACTTAAGAGTTTTAGGAGTTTAATAGACTCAGTTTGGAATTCATTATTGTAGAATAATTACTGAAATCAATTAATGTAGATGCAGATTGAAGTTTCCTCCCATATATTGTATATATATATATATATATATATATATATATATATATACATACTAAGAGAAGTTTACCCTGTTATATCTACTTAAGAAGAAGATCAAAGAGCAGTACTGGTGCAGTAACAGATGGAAGTGATGTATGCAATAAGCACTAAAGCTGTAATAAACCCAATGGCGTTTGTCCCAGCATTAATTTCAGGAGACTACTTTTTATGGATCACTAGTAAAATTGCTAGGTTTACTGCTGGTACTCCTAAGGTATGCATTCTAAACTGCGAGGATTGGATGAAGGCAGCCATGAGTGTGCTACATATTTACCTATGGTCATTGCTTGTTGTTAAGGACAACTGCTCCCCAAACTAAGATATTAACTGTGAATGTTTTGTAACATTAAAGTGTCACTGCTGTTTGCCTGACAATAGGCATACATTGTATAACAATGATTCTGCGCTTAGGAATAAGAGACAAAGTGAAGGGACTGCTGCCCCCCTGTAAATAAGGATCACCTAGGTGAAATCCAAAAATGGTTAGAATTCTACGCAGGGGAAATGGCGCTGTCTGGCTATATGCACATATAAGAATACTAAAGTAAAAATGGAGTGAAAAAAATATATATTAAAATGGGTGGTGTGTGTGAACACAGCGTAACAAGCGCTAGGGTGTACAAATTAATAATACCCCTAGTGGGTAATACAATAAAGTGCAATGTGCTCCTAAAAGTGAAGGATGTGCCTAAATAATCAAAAGCCCATTGTGTGTGTATCAAGTTCCATATGTGTATGAGGAAATGTGCCCACAAGAGCATGAACAATAGTGATAATCAAGACAGTGTTCTGTATTACAAGCAAACAGTGGCAGCATTAAAAATAGAAAACATAAAAATATCTAAAAGTAAAGATAAAAAATATAGATGAAAAATATATATATAAAATATATATGAAAAAAATCCCCAACAGGTGTAATAAATATCAAGGATTATAAAATGTGTAAAGCATAAAAGTCCAAGATCAAAAATCCCCCCAAAAAAGTGTCCTTTTGATAGAAAAAAGTGATCTCGGCTACAACAAATATAGTCCCAGTCATCCACTGCACCCCCACTCGTGCTTGCACTCACCGGACTACCTCACCCCTGCAGGGGTAAAAGGTATAAGTGAAAAGATCCCACTGGCGAATCCAGGGAGCGTTCCTCCGTCTAGGGGTATTTTATCCTTGGTGGTATCCCCAATAACGAACATCCATGTAATGTAAGAAAAAAGGAAGCCTCATAGCGTGAATCCACAAAAGATGCGATTTATTTAATAAAGGTCCATGACACTCGTAGTAAAAAACCAATAAAAACAGTAAAAACAATGGAGAAGACACTGCAGCTGACAGTGCTCCAGAAGCCGGCTCTCAGCTGTTGGGTAGCGTGGTGCGGCGTGCGTTCCACCGCTCACAGCTGGAAACCGGAGCTATCACAAAGCGGTACTGACGTGTGCGTATCACGAGGCCACGCCTTACGCGTTTCATCATCAAGACGTCATCTGAGGCCAGTTAGAGATACAGATATTGGCTTAGCTATTGATGACTGTTGAAAAGTAACAGCAGTGCTGTTTGGTTTGTTTAAGATGTACAGTGGGTAAAATAAGTATTGGACACGTCACCATTTTTCTAGGTATATATATATCTAAAGGTGCTATTGACATTTTACAGTGTATTTTCAGAAACAACCCATGCAATCCATACATACAAAGAAACCAAAACAAATAAGTTCAGAAATTAAGTTACTTGTAATAAAATTGAATGACACAGGGAAAAGGGTATTGAACACATGAAGAAAGGGAGGTGCAAAAAGGAATGGAAAGCCATGACACCATCTGAAATCTATCAGTAATTAGAAAGTTTGTCAGTGCAAATTAATATCAACTGGCTCAGTCTCAACGGATGGCCTATAAAAAAGTGTCTCATTACCAAGGTGTCACACAAGAAACATCTCATGATGGGTAAAAGCAAAGAGCTCTCTCAAGACCTTTGCAACCTTATTGTTGCAAGACATACTAATGGCATTGATTACAGAATGATTTCTAAACTTCTGAATGTTCCAGTGAGCACTATTAGCGCCATAACCTGGAAGTAGAAAGAACATCATTTCATCATTTTACCATGGAGAGCTTCAGGAAGACCTGGAATTAGCAGGTACAACTTTCAAAGACGACAATAAGTAATGCACTCAACCGCCATGGCCTGTATGCACACTCACCACACACCACAACATTTAGACAAGCCTGTGAAATATTGGGAAACTAAATTATGGTCAGATGAGACCAAAATTGAACTCTATGGATGCCATAACACACACCATGTTTGGAGGTCAAATAGCACTGCACATTACCCCAAAAACACCATACCAACAGTGAAGTTTGGAGGTGAGAATATCATGGTGTGGGGCTGTTTTTCAGCATACTGTACTGGCAAACTTCCTAACATTGAAGGATGATTGGAAAAATATACCAAGACATTCTTTTTTTTTTTTAAAGATATTTTTATTGGTTTTAGGTTCAACACAAACCAACAAACACAAAACAGTCACAAATAAAACAAAATAAAAACAAAAACAAAACACACATGGATATCTGATCCATTCAGTATGCACAAGCGATATTCAGTTAGTAGGCAGATCATACAAGTCATTGTAAACATGTCATTTTGTTTCAAAAGAGTTGAGAAATTGGTAATCACAGTAGTCAGATACATGCATTTTTACTCATCATAACCATATTAATGGATCTGGTATTGGGGGTCCCTGCGGCACGGCCCATCAATGATCAATTGTATTCAATTTTTGGAGAGGGTTAGTGGACTAGCCAACCATTTCCCCTAAATTTTATAAAAGGTTTTATTTCTTTTACGAATTTCAAAGGTTAATTTGTATAATGGAATCGAGTCATTGACAAGTTTTAACCAGAGGGACTTCAAGGAGGTCTGTGCACCTTTCCAGGACAGTAGAATAGATTTTTTAACATAAAAATAAAGAATACGGAGCAGTCTCTTGGCATGTGATGGTATATGTAAATCACCAAATACTCCCAACAAGCAGTTCTTAGGGTGAATTATATTAGGAAGGCTCAACACAGTCGAAATGAAGGCACCCACTTCTTTCCAGAAGTCACTAACCATCGGGCATGACCAGAAGCAATGTAAAAAATCTGCCTCCTGGCCGCAGCCTCGGAAACAGACAGCTGATGGCAAGAGACCCATTTTATGCAGTCTGGCCGGAGTGAGGTGGGTTTGATGAAAAATTTTAACTTGTATGATACGGTCTCGGGAGGAAATGACAGAGGTTTTATATGTGTCACTAAATTCTGTCCAGTCGTCTTTTACCATATCAATTTCCAATGTCTCCCACTTCTCCTGTGCTCTGTGAAACCTAGGGTTAGAGTCCGTCACTAAGGCTGCGTAGTAGGTGGAAACTAATTTAGAGGGTTCTGGTTGCCTAATGCCGCGTACACACGAGCGGACTTTACGGCGGACTTTGCCCGGCGGACTGGATTTCGTCGGACAATTCGATGTGTGTGGGCTCCAGCGGACTTTGTTTTCTCAAAAGTTGGACGGACTTAGATTTGAAACTTGTTTAAAATTTATCCGTTGAAATAGAGTCCGGTCGAAAAGTCCGCCGTCTGTATGCTAGTTCGACGGACAAAAAGCCACGCTAGGGCAGCTATTGGCTACTGGCTATGAACTTCCTTGTTTTAGTCCGGTCGTACGTCATCACGTACGAATTCGACGGACTTTGGTGGATTGTGTGTAGGCAAGTCCGTTCATTCACAAAGTCCGTCGGAAAGTACGTCGAAAAGTCCGCCGGGCAAAGTCCGCCGTAAAGTCCGCTCGTGTGTACGCGGCATAAGTAGTTTTTCCAGTGGAGGCAGATCAGTGATATCATTTAGGGTGCCAAATTGAGTATGTATGGCATGTCTAAGTTGATAATAATAAAATAGATAAGATTTTGGTAGATCAAAGTCTGTACTCAACTGAGAGAAAGTTTTAAAGCCCTGGGTAGTATATAAGTGACATAGATATTTAACTCCCTTTGAGTACCAACGATTGGCATCTGGAAAAGAGTATAATTCTTGTAGATTGGGATTAAACCACAAGGGGTTATTAGGGGATTTCAGCCAGGAATATTTCGAAATTTTGGTGGTAATGTATTTAAACAGTGAAAGGGAAACTAAGAGCAGGGAGGTTCCAGGGCGGTCTGGGATCTGGCCTCTATATATTATGTTATGTAAAGTTTCATGGGAGGATGCGATAGCCCCCTCTGTGGCTGTACAGGGATTTGCTGGATCCGGGTTCATCCAGTCATGTATATACACCAGTTGAGATGCCATGTAGTAAAGGAAAAAGTTAGGAAATGCTAAACCTGCCAGATCGGCTGGCAATCTCAAGGTCTCCAGTGCCACTTTGGGAGATCCGCCCCTCCACAGGAAAGAAGTACATATCACATCTATGCGTTTGAAAGTAGCTTTGGGTATTTTACATGGGGAGTTAGAGAGGATATAGAGCAGTCTAGGTAAATAAATCATTTTAAGTATATTGGCCCTCCCCATGAGGTCTAACGGTAAATCCATCCATTGTTTAGTTTGTTCCTGGAGGCGGGTCAGCAAAGGGTCAAGATTATTAGCAGCATATAGAGATAAGGGAGCCTGAACCAACACCCCAAGATATCTAAAAGAAGACACCACCTGAAGCTTAGAGTCCGGGTGCACTTGAGGGGGGTCATTCACATCCAAAGGGAAAAGGCTGGACTTATCCCAGTTAACTCTGAATCCAGAGTAGTCTCCAAAGGTGTTGACCTCTTCCAGCAACGCCCTCAGAGACTCATCAGCATCTGCCAAGTACACCAGTGTGTCGTCTGCGTAAAGAGAAATACATATATTAGCAATTGGGAGGCCTTTAATTATAGGGGAGGAGCGAATGCGAACTGCAAGCGGCTCCATAGCCAGGGCAAACAACAGGGGTGACAATGGGCACCCCTGTCGAGTGCCCCTAGAAATTGGGAAGGAATCAGTAATAAATGAATTAACCCTTATCCTAGCTGTTGGGGAGGTGTACAGAAGTTTTATCCATTTTATCACTCGGGGACCAAAACCATACTTCCGCAACACCCGAAAAAGGTACGGCCATTCCACACTGTCGAATGCTTTACAGGTGTCTAAGGACACTATGACACGTGTAGGAGGGCAGTCATGTGGATATTGCAGGTTATGGAACAGTCTGCGTATGTTCATTCTGGTAGACCTTCCAGGGACAAATCCACCCTGGTCGCTATTAACCAAGGATGTGACTACAGTATTTAAACGATTTGCTAATATTTTGGCCAGAATCTTAACGTCCACGTTTATAAGCGAAATTGGACGATAAGATTCACAAAGAAGTGGGTCCTTTCGGGGCTTCAACAGAAGAACTATCAAAGCCTCCCTCATTGATGGAGGAAGGATCCCAGCCTCCAGGGCTTTGTTATAGGTTCGGAGAAGGAAGGGGGGTAGGAGGTCCTTGAACTTAGCATACCATTCAGTCGGGAAACCATCAGGTCCAGGGGTTTTATGTGCAGGCATTTGTGAGATCGCTGCTGTAATCTCCTCTACCGTGATAGGCTCCTCCAACATGTCCCGTCCCTCATCTGACAGGGAGGGAAGGGATATGTCAGCCAGATAGTCAGACAACTGGGAATCATCATAGTCAACCCTAGAAGTGTACAATTTTCTGTAAAAGTTTAGAAAGGAATCTAGGATGTCTCTTGGGTTGTCACCGATCGTACCTTGAGTAGTCAGGATTCGTGGTATAGAAATGGGGGTATGGTCAGGTTTAGTCAAATATGCCAAGAGACGTCCAGCTTTATTACCGTATTTAAACGACTTCTGTGAAACATATAACATGCGTTTTTGTGTGAGATCTAGTAAACAAATTTCATATTCCCTACGGCACTGTAACCATGTCTCCCTAGTGTCAGAGACAGGGTTAGAGGCATAAGCAGATTCTGCACTTATCATAGCATTTTCTAATTCCTCAGTGCGCATCTTATTATTTTTACGTAAAATTCCTGTAATAGACATAAAGGTACCCCTTAACGTAGACTTAAATGCATCCCATTCCGTAGGGGGGTCTACTGTATGTAAGTTTTGCTTCCAGTAGTTAGAAATACTCGTCCTGCACTCACCCTGTACTATCTCGTCTTCCAGCCAATATGAGTTCAGGCGCCACAAGGCAGGTCCCGAACCTGGCAGGATGAGGAGGGACACAGACAAGGGGGCATGATCGGAAACCCCCCTGGGCAGGTATGAGACGGCGGAGACGACCGGAAGGGTCTCCGTCGACGCAAAAGCCATATCCAGCCTAGACATAGTATGGAAAGAATCCGAATGGCAGGAAAATTGGCGTTCATCCGGATGTTTCCAACGCCACACCTCGGTCAGACCATGAACCTGAGCCCAGTCTACAAATGAGGGAAAAGATCTGTCTCCCCCACCCAGGCGATCCACCGTTGGGTCCAGGACGGCATTAAAATCCCCTATATAAAGTAGAGGGCCCGAAGGCCTATTCAGTAATTGCAGGGATAATTTAGAGAGTACGTCTACTGAGAATGGAGGGGGAACATAGATGTTCACCAATGTAAAGATTATAGTGGAGATTCGTAAAATAAGAACAATATACCTCCCCTCTGGGTCTGTTTTAACGCTAATCAACTCAGCTGGAAGGGATTTAGCCAGGAGTATAGATACACCTCTTGAGTAGTTAGTGTGGGTGGCATGATATAGCTTAGATAGCCAGGGGCGTTTTAGAGCCTTTATCTTAGAACCTGTCAGGTGAGTCTCCTGGAGGCAAATAATGTGAGGACGATATTTTTTTAACACAGAAAAAACCAAGGATCTCTTCTGAGGTGCATTCAGGCCTCTAGTGTTCCAGGAGACTATCCTAAGGGGTTGCGCCATAATAAAACATGAAGTAATAAAGATACATAAGTAAACCTCTGCATTAGTATTAATATGAGTAGATAGGCCATGCCACCTGAAGCACACACAAGCACATGACAAAAAAGTGCCAGGGTCTGCCGATAAGGTAACCTGGACCAGGAACATTTTCCCTGCTTTGCCTTAGAAGGAAACATTAGACATATAACTGACCACAGAGGTATTAATAAACCCCTATATGCAATGACACGATATGCTTTTGATGACTTTCCATTATCAGATGGTATAGGTGTGTTAAAAAGGACATAAAAAGTAAAAAAAGAAGGAAAAAACAAAAAACAAAAAACATGAAAAAAAACCCCAACCCCCTTTTTCTTTAAACCTTGGTGCCCCCCTCCCCGCTCAGCCATCCCAAACATAGCAAGCTTTGGATCCCTAAACTAGAAGTCCTTCCTAACTAGTAACTGCGGAAGTCAAAAAAAACCTGTACCGTGGCCTCGCCACAAACTGGTAAGGGGGGTAACGTGGGGTCCGGTGAGGCTCCCAACTGTTGACCGAGGAGAGAAGGAAGAGAAAAAAAACCTTATTCCTTCCTCTCTAGTAGACATGTCCTGTTGAAGGATAGGTGAGCTGAAAAGTTCTTTTCTTCTCTCTTCCTCTTTCTTCCCCTCCCTTCTTAGATCGGATGATTGTTCTGGTATGGATGTTCCGGTATGCAAATTACCATAAGATGTAAACCATAGCAATGTAGGTTGGATTGTAAAGTAGGAGATCAGGAACAAAGAGAAGGAATAAAGAAAGGGGGGGGGGGGGGAAGAAACAAAAAACCCCCCAAGAAAGCATTACAAAGGAGAGACATGCAGACTGTTGACGCTGCAGCTTGCATAGCAGGATGTAGATCTTTCCTTGCAGGTTAAGAGAGCCCTCTGTCACCTCTGTTTCTATGTGCTGCACCATACTGATCGTTCAGCCATTTCATGGCCTCTTTGGGATTGGTATAGAAATGAGCCCTACCATCATGAATAATGCGCAATTTGGCAGGGAAAAGCATGGCGTAGGAGAGGCCCTCTGTGCGCAATCTAGACTTCACCGCTGAGAAGGAGATCCGCTGGCGTTGAACTTCAGCAGAAAAGTCCGGATAAACAGAGATATTATTGCCATTAAATGTGAGCGGGCCTTTTTCACGTGCCAGGCGTAGGATGGCCACTTTATCTTGAAAGTTGAGGATACGTGCTATGATGGAGCGTGGTGGAGCTCCCACTGGGGGTGGACGAGGAGGAGTGCGATGTGCGCACTCTATAACATGTGAGAATGAGGGTGCGTCTTTACCAAAAATGTCCCGCAGCCATGAATAAAGAAACTTTTCAGGATGGGAACCTTCCGCGCGTTCTGGAAATCCTACAAATCTGAGATTGTTCCTGCGAGAGCGATTTTCCAAATCGTCGATTTTAGCGCGCAGTGCCGCCATCTCGCTTGTAGTATCACGTATAGTAACAGACATGGGGTGTACAGTATCTTCTAATGTACTAATCCGTTCCTCAGCATCCCCTGTGCGGTCTCTGAGATTCTGGACATCTTGTTTCAATAGTGAAAAGTCCATACGGATAGAAGCTATTTGAGTGGAGAGGGAGGCCTTGCAATCCTGTATGGCCAGCATAATAGTAGATAATGTAGGCTCAGCAGGGGGAGAATCCACAGTCTGACTAAATTCAGCAGACTACTGTGATTCTGGTGTCTGCAGGGGTTCTGTAGGTGTGCGGAATATAGCAGGAATTGATGCACTCACCCCTGTTACAGTCCTGGATGGTTGAGGAGGAGGGCTGCAGCGTGTCTGAGTGCCCTGCATGTGTCTCGGCGCCATTTTGCCTCCGGAACCGCGCCAGTTGTTCCGCTGTGTGTGAGGGCCGCGGCGGCCCGTATTTCACCATGTCAGCCAGTCTGGTGGGTGCCCACAGCCGTGGGGAACAGAATGGTACCTTCCACGAGGATCTAGGACCAAGGATAGTTGCAGGATGGCCGTTGAGAGCCGGAACTGTGTGTCTATGCGACTGCTCTCTTCACCATCCGGCCACGTCCCCCCTACCAAGACATTCTTAATAAAAATCTGCTGCTATCTACCAGGATGATGAAGATGAAACAAGGGTGGACATTACAGCAAGACAATGATCCCAAACACAAAGCCAAGAAAACTCTCAATTGGTTTCAAAGAAAGAAAATAAAGCTGCTAGAATGGCCCAGCCAATTGCCTGACTTGAATCCAATAGAAAATTTATGGAAAGAACTAAAGATTAGAGTTCACAGAAGCGACCCACGGAACCTTGAAGATTTGAAGACTGTTTGTGTGAAAGAATGGGCCAAAATCACACCTGAGCAATGCATGCGACTAGTTTTTCCATACAGGAGGCATCTTGAAACTGTCATTGCCAGCAAAGGATTTTGTACAAAGTATTAAATAAATTTTAATTAGCATGTTTAATACTTTTTCCCTGTGTCATTCCATTTTATTACACATAACTTCATTTCTGAACCTATTTGTTTTTGGTTTCTTTGTATGTATGGATTGCATGGGTTGTTACTGACATATGGTGAAAATTTCATGTCAATAGCACCTTTAGTAATTTTTTTTTACAATCTTTTTATTGTGTAGCAATAACTCTCGGTGGAGCTGCTGGTTTAAAGCGGGCTGTTACCGTCATCTTCGTTACCTCAATTTCACAAGAACCGGGTCTAGGGTCCCGTTGAGTTTAATACCAGACAATGTAGGCACCGGACACTTGAGTATCTTTTCCAATGCTTTAATAAACGTAACTGAAGGAAGTATCAGGAAAGAGGTAGAAGAAGAGTTGCAGGGAAGTTCAAATACCTTTTCTTAGTGTAGTATTAGAAATTGGAATCTTGTAGATGAATATACTTTCCTCTTAGAGTTGAATCTTTGCCCGCCTGGATAGGTTTCTCTCACTAACCTAGCAGCCAGTACACAGCACGAACAAAAATCTCTGCCACAGACTTGAATGAAATAGAAACCCATACGATCCTCTGCCACAGGATGTAATGGTTTACGATGGATAGCAAACACAGCACTAGAACCTTTAAGCCGACCCGGCAGTACTATGCGGTAGGATAACTTAAGGATACGTCCTCCAACTGAGTCACCAGGCCCCTCTCCAGACCAGCACTCTGCATGATCCTTCCATGATGGGTCCTCCCCTGGGATCTTCTCAGTTGTCCAGCTTCTTCCCGTAGGACAGGCAGCCCAGGACCATTCCCCTGCTGCTGTGGTAGGCCCCAGACAGGCTTCTGGGCCCACCCACACGCTGCAGCAGCGTGGGCCTCCCGGTCGGAGGACCATGTGGTAGTACTCCTAACACATACCTGTTGGCCAGGAGGGCCAGCAGGTGGAAAGAAAAGCCCCTAGAACATGGCGTCTGGCCCATAAATACCCTCTCCCAGAATGCAACTCGGAGGACCACCTCCACCGAGTTATCTCATACACTTCAATGTGTTGCCTTTCCAACACCGACCCATGGTGACAACGACACTCACAGGCACATGCAACTCAGCCAAGCTGGAACAGAGGCAAATCTGACTATGTATGAACAGATAACCCACTAAATTTACCTATAAGCAGTAGATTGAAAAATCTACCAGCGCTACATACTCCCCCCACTACAATAGACGTTGTCCTCAACGTCTGTCAAAATAACTCCCAAGCCTGAGAGTAGGTATTTGAACTTGAAAAAACTTGGATGAAGAAGAGGAAAAGACAGTATGGAAATATGACAGTTTTAACATTTATAGAACAACACAACATATTCACATCCGCAAAAAGAAATCACATTTAGAACTGTTACAAACCCCACTATCTATCTAGCTGAAAAGCCTAACAGCTTGATAGGGGATCCAATTGTTCCTGAAAAAAAAAAACAAAGTTAGACACACACTAAATATGTACAGTATCCTCACTAAACAGTTTAGGAGCAAAGCCTCATTCCAAAAGAAGAATGACACTCTCTTCCCTTATCTTTTCCTTTTAATGGAAACAAACTAAAGTAACTTGAAAAGTCCATCCCTATCTTTAAGTGAATTACATCCTATCAATCAAGAAAATCCAGCTAGCAAAGAGTCTTTGGATTTGAGAACGCTGAGATGAATATTATCTCTTGACCACCGAGAGATCTCTAAACACTGACACTTTCTAACTATACACCCCAAAGTTCTTTTTCATAATCACCAATAAAACTGAGGATCTGGCAATGTCAGTTTTTTCCCCAGTTTATCCACTGTAGTGATAAAGTACACAACATCATCTTTTCCAGGTCTGCAAATGACCACTTTGTCAGCATAGATGTGCCGACCATAGTTCTAGTGTAGGAAACATCCACTGAAGCGTTCATCCATGGCAACAGAATATCCAACTTTCCGGAAAGGTTTTGGCACAGACAAATAGTCCCAAACAGCTTCACTGTACCACTGTTCCCGGTTGGCCTCAATTTCCTGCATAATTTCCTTAGTAACATAAGGAAATTCCAGACCATATTCTGTGGCAACTCGTTTAGTGAGCATTCTTTGCAAACGGGCAAGTTTAGGCAAAGGTCTATTTTTCCCCAAACCTGGAGGCACACAAGAGTTTGGTGATTTACTCAACATAAACCCGATGGGTGTCGGAAGCAAACTAGCAACTTTAGACAATGTCTCTTTGGTAGTACTGTGTGGCTCCACACAAAGTGATGTCTTCCCAGAATCCAGGGTTGTCCACTCTGAGAAAGTAAGGGCAGAAGCAACATCTTCACCCTGGGCCCACAATAGTTCCTGTGACATTGTCTCAAACAAATCATCATCACCGGAGAGATCTGACATAGAATCTATCTCCAAGTTTCTCAACTCTTCTGCTGGCAAATATTTACAAAAAGTCCCAGATATGTTCCCCTTTAATCTCTCACCCGTTCCTGACGTGGACTTCTCCGGATTCAAATACTTCTCCGGCTCCAGTTTAGGTAGTCTCTGGGGTAGGCCTCGACCACGGCCACGGGAAGCCTTCACATATCCCACCTTCCTCTGGACAGGTGCAACGGGGATAGGTGTAGTAGACGTAGAAATGAAGGTGATGTCCGCTGAAGAAGCAGTAACAGCAGCATCTTCCTTAGAAGTACTCACGGTTGCAGACGAGATCACGGCCTGTTGCTCTCCAGCAGCAATGGCAGCAGTTTCCACTGTGGCAATTCCTGTAGCCCAATCCACACGATAAGCACGGGGCGACATGGTGGGTTGCTCCACTATGAACAAATATTCTCCGCACTGCAAACAGCGAACAAATGGACGGAGATGTATGGCCAGTCCTTCACACTTGTGGCAAAGCATGCCCAGCCCTTTGATATCTCCAACTGTGTATAGCAAAAACCTCCCCTGCGGCTTCAGATGAATGCCAGTATCTGTCAACAGGGTTCCAGTCAGCATAGCACCCGCAGCAGTACTCATAGGAAACATCCTGGATCCCATAGTAGACGGTACCAAGTCCCACGCGGTAACAAGTAGGTTAGGCTCCTCCCACTTGTTCCTCTGATCATGTAGCTCATGGGCTTTTACTTCTTACCCGCAGCCTACGCAGTCATAATTAAAGTCCTGCAATTCACCCCTTCTTCTCCTGGGAAAATGACAAAGTCCAGAAACTTCTTTTAACATAAACTCCCAGTGAAATACTTCTCAGGGTTGCGAGAGGTTGACGGCTAACAATCCCGGATGACGCCCTCACATGTAGCAATAACTCTCGGTGGAGCTGCTGGTTTAAAGCGGGCTGTTACCATCACCTTCGTTACCTCAATTTCACCAGAACCGGGTCTAGGGTCTCGTTGAGTTTAATACCAGACAATGTAGGCACCGGACACTTGAGTATCTTTTCCAATGCTTTAATAAACGTAACTGAAGGAAGTAGCAGGAAAGAAGTAGAAGAAGAGTTGCAGGGAAGTTCAAATACCTTTTCTTAGTGTAGTATTAGAAATTGGAATCTTGTAGATGAATATACTTTCCTCTTAGAGTTGAATCTTTGCCCGCCTGGATAGGTTTCTCTCACTAACCTAGCAGCCAGTACACAGCACGAACAACAGTCTCTGCCACAGACTTGAATGAAATAGAAACCCATCCGATCCTCTGCCATAGGATATAATAGTTTACGATGGATAGCAAACACAGCACTAGAACCTTTAAGCCGACCCGGCAGTACTATGCGGTAGGATAACTTTAGGATACGTCCTCTAACTGAGTCACCAGGCCCCTCTCCAGACCAGCACTCTGCATGATCCTTCCATGACGGGTCATCCCCTGGGATCTTCTCAGTTGTCCAGCTTCTTCCGGTAGGACAGACAGCCCAGGACCATTCCCCTGCTGCTGTTGTAGGCCCCAGACAGGCTTCTGGGCCCACCCACACGCTGCAGCAGCCTGGGCCTCCCGGTCGGAGGACCACGCGGTAGTACTCCTAACACATACCTGTCGGCCAGGAGGGCCAGCAGGTGGAACGAAAAGCCCCTAGAACATGGCGTCTGGCCCATAAATACCCTCTCCCAGAATGCAACTCGGAGGACCACCTCCACCGAGTTATCTCATACACTTCAACGTGTTGCCTTTCCAACACCGACCCATGGTGACAACGACACCCACAGGCACAGTGTGAAACTACATGCAACTCAGCCAAGCTGGAACAGAGGCAAATCTGACTATGTATGAACAGATAACCCACTAAATCTACCTATAAGCAGTAGATTGAAAAATCTACCAGTGCTACAATTGTATTTTATAACAAAAACATATATACAACAAACAAGTAAGTGCTTAGCAAACATCTGTAGGACCAGCATGTAATTAAACAGTATGTGATTCTAGGTGTGCTTAAATGAATTCAGCAAGATAACCGGCATTACTGAGGTTTCCTCACCATTTCGGAAAACAAATATTTCACGGTCAGACATGAAGTCCACCCGCCTATACATTTGGGGAGGTTGAGCACAAGCTGATACTTAAACCGGACTAATGGTATACCCTTTATCTGTTAAGCCATAGATGGCTCAGCTAGCCATGTATGCCAAATGTTGTCGTATTTCAGGGGGCAACCCCTGTTAACATATGTATCCTTGTATAATGTAAGGCTCTCGTTCACCAGACATTTCCACTGAGCCAAGGAAGACACAATTTTTTTTTCCAGTGCATAGCAATATTTTTCCGGGCATAAAAGAGTAACAAACCAATCAATGTCCGTTTTGCAACAGTCGGAACTATTGTTTCTATCAGTCCCAAGAGACACACCTCCATCATCATTGGTATTATGACTGAGGCCACTAGATTAATCATATCCAGCACCTCAGTCCAATATTGCTGAATCTTTGGACAGGTCCAAAATATATGTGTGAAATCACCTGGTGAGGTATTACACCTCTAACACTCTGCGGAAAGCTCGGGTTTCATTTTATGAAGTCTGTATGGTGTGTGGTATGCAAACCAATCAATGTCCGCTTTGCAACAGTCGGAACTATTGTTTCTATCAGTCCCAAGAGACACACCTCCATCATCATTGGTATTATGACTGAGGCCACTAGATTAATCATATCCAGCACCTCAGTCCAATATTGCTGAATCTTTGGACAGGTCCAAAATATATGTGTGAAATCACCTGGTGAGGTATTACACCTCTAACACTCTGCGGAAAGCTCGGGTTTCATTTTATGGAGTCTGTATGGTGTGTGGTATGCAAACCAATCAATGTCCGCTTTGCAACAGTCGGAACTATTGTTTCTATCAGTCCCAAGAGACACACCTCCATCATCATTGGTATTATGACTGAAGCCACTAGATTAATCATATCCAGCACCTCAGTCCAATATTGCTGAATCTTTGGACAGGTTCAAAATATATGTGTGAAATCACCTGGTGAGGTATTACACCTCTAACACTCTGCGGAAAGCTCGGGTTTCATTTTATGGAGTCTGTATGGTGTGTGGTATGCTCTATGTACTATTTTGAACTGCACAAGTCTGTCTCGGAGTGAGACCAGGGAACTAAAAGGGAAATGCCATACATCATCCCAGTCATCGTTGTCCAGTGCAGGGATATCTCTTTGACAACAGGACCAGAGTTTATGCATGGGTGAGAGAGACACAAAAATCAGGTGTCCATATAAATGTGAGGTCGGTTTCTCAGCGCATCTGGAGCGGAGTGTTTTCTCCAACCCCAACTGGACCACTGTGCAGGAGGATTGTGGGAATTGTACCGCGATAGCATGAGACAGTTGTAAATAACGAAAAACGTAGTGGCTTGGTACTTTATGTGTCGCTGAGAGTTGAGAGAAGGGGACTAAGGCATTCTGTGATATTATCTGAGATATGAGTTTAACGCCATATTTGGTCCATGCATATGGATCTAGCATTTTGTAGACGGGAGGGATATTAGGATTCAGCCAAATCGGAGTGTTCGGTGAGATTTCTTTAGATGTATACTTCTCCACCGCTAGCCATGCTCACCATGGTGGTACGCATGGAGGGGGTCAGTGGGTATGGGGCACAAGGGCCCCTGTAGACCAGTAATTTAAGTGCCTCCAATGACCGCACCACCGCCTCCAAGACTGTGGCTGAATTTGTTTTATCTGGGTCTAACCACCATGCCACAATCACCAACTGTGTGGCCAGATAGTATTTGTGGCAATCTGGGAATGCCATACACCCCTTTGTTCTCGGTCTCATCAAGGTGCTCAGTTTGTATCTGGGCGGAGAGGGGCCCCATAGAAAGAACGAGAACATCTGTTTGAGTTTTTAAAAAAAGGGATTTGGCAATCCATTGCGGGGAATGCCTAAAAAGGTATGTGAGTTTAGGAATTATTTTCATTTTAAGGAGGTTGACTCGACCCCATCAGGATAATGGCAAATTTCCCCACGACTTGAGTTTGGTCTTTAGTGCACACTGTGGTGACAGGGCTACCCTCTCCTCTAGCAGACCGATGCACAAACCCCTGATGTGCGGGGTATCGCGCAGTGCCTCCATCACTGGTTCTATGGCAAGGTGGCAAGGGCAAACAATGCAAGAGAGGGCAGCCCTGCCTGGTTCCCCTGGAGAGCCTGAAGGGATCAGATAAGTGATCCCCCAGGTGAACTGAGGAAGTAGGGCATTTGTAGATCACCTGAAGCCACTTAATGCAAAGTTAGAGGAACCCCATTCTACGCAATGTTTCCCATAAGAAGGGCCACTCGACGGTTTCAAAGGCCTTCTCGATGTCTAAGGAGGCAACTGCTTGAGATCCATCATTGATGTGCTGGGCATGAATATTTGTGAAGAGTCTGCGAAGGTTAACGTCTGTGGCTCTATGGGGCATAAAACCTGTTTGATCAGAGTCTATAACTGAGGGTAACATGGGGTATAGTCTGATGGCAAGGAGTTTTGTTAAAATGTTAAAGTCACTGTTTAGAAGTACAATTGGTCTGTAGGAGACGCAGGATGCCGGATCTTTTTGGAGTTTATAAATCAAGGTCATGTAAGCATGGTACATAGAGTCCAGCAACTTCCCCTCCGAGAGGCATCTCGTATATAAGGAGGCCAACTGTGGTGACAACATCTCACCATGTGTCTTATAGAAGTCGATGGGCAACCCATCAGGACCTGGTGCCTTTCCCAGAGGGGAAGGATTGGATCGCATTAAGAACCACCAGGGCCATGTACGGTTGTACTAATGTCTCACGTTCTGTGTCCGAAAGCCAGCAGAGGGCCAGGGGATCTAACAGATCTCGTAGCTCCTCAGACCAAAAGTCGGAGGGCAGACCGGAAGTATATAATGTTTCATAGAAGTTATTAAATTAATTTAGTATACCTGAGTGGTAAGACACTTTTTCACCACTTGGAGTGGTTATAGTGGAAATAAGTGTGAGTGGTTGGTCATGTTGAGCCATCATGGCCAAGACCCGACTGTTCCTATCACCCTGCTCAAAGAATCTTTGCCTGTTTTTATATGTCTCTAACTTTGTGGTCTCAGTTAGGTGAAGGTTCAGTTCACTTTGGGCAGCTGTCAAGAGGTCAAAGTTGCCAGGTGCTGGATCTGAGTTATATGTAGTAGTGTGATCTATTACCGACTGCTGCAAAGACTGAGTGTTAAGCACCCGTTGCTTCTTGATAGCAGCAATAGAGAAGATATATTGCCCTCTAATGAAAGCTTTGAAAGCGTCACATATGGTATCTGGAGAGGAGGACCCCGTGTTCTGCTCTCAGAATTCAGATAACAATGGTGGTAATTTATCTGTTAGGTCTGGATGAGAGATCCATTCTGGACCCAGTCTCCATAATGCTGCACTACGGGAGGTAGGAGAGCAGAATACAACAGTCAAGGGGCTATGATCTGACAGTCCACTAGGTAGATAAGATGCCTCCAGTGCATCTGCCAGCAGCAGTGGGTTGGCGAATGCCAGGTCTATGCGTGAGGCTGTTTTATGAGAAGCTGAGAAACAGGAGTAGGAGATGGTGGTAGGGTGCTTCCATCTCCATATCTCAACTAGACCTATCGCCTGAGCCCAGGTGGACAGCTCTGTGCAATGTTTTTTTTTAGAGGGAGTGGGTCTGTCAAGATCAGGTGACACGGTGGCGTTAAAGTCGCCCATGACCAGTATCTCCCCAGGGCAGAAGAGGGATGATCCTCTCCAGAACCATGTACAATATTGCAGGGGAAAATGGCGGAGGAACATAAATATTTGCCACAATATACCTTTGTGTCCACAAGGTAAACACCACCAGGGAAAGTTTACCCTGGAGGTCTGTACAAATCTCTATTACGCATGGGAAGTTCTTGTACTAGCACTGAGACCCCCCTTGTGTAAGATGAATATGTGGCATGTACCGTCTTTTGAGTCCACGGCTTCTTTAATGTTAGGATTCTGCTGCCCATAAGGGGAATTAGATTTTAGGTACTGAAACAAGAGGGCTCTCTTAAATTTGGAGTTGAGGCCTCTAACGTTCCACGAGAGAATGGTAAAGGAGATAGCTTTTTTAACAGCCATTAGGTACAGGTCTCATTAGCATGGCAGGATATCGAGAGAGGTGAGTCTGAAAGCCAGTTATGAGCATTATAATCCCATCTGTAAAGCACACCATTGATCCTTAGCACTTAAACACATCAAAAACTTTAAACGTAACAATAAACCAAACATAAGAATATGAAACTCGCCCAAGCACAAAGTGCTTATCCTACTAGTTCCCACCCCCTTCACAGAACAAAAGAAGGGAATGGGAATAGTTTTTACCCAAAAAAAGGAACAAGTAGCCTGTGTCCAGTAGAGAGATCCTATAACATGGGTCTCTACCAGGTCTAAACCAGGCATGTGCCTAGCAGCATGTAGATGTCACACACCCCGCGTTCTGGAGTCCTGGAGGGAACAGAGTATGGGGAGTGGGGTTAAGGGAAGTGGAAATATATTCCTTGGCAAACCACAAAAAAAAATGCAACTAGAAATTGGGGGGAGGGGGGCCGCAGTCTCAGGGGGATGGGGGAAGGCAATTCCAGCTCACTGGTTCTCATGGACAGACCTTAGGTGGCGTTGTTTCGTCCCCAGTTATCCAGAAGGATAAGCCCCTGGTTTTGGTTACCATTTCTTGGGCTGAGTCGTCCGTCGAGATACAGGCTCTAATTGACTCTGGGGCTGCAGGCCTGTTCATTGATGCTGCCTTTGTATCGAAATATATTCCTTGGCAAACCACAAAAAAATGCAACTAGAAATTGGGGGGGGGGGAGCAGTTTCAGGGGAATGGGGGGAAGGCAATTACAGCTCACTGGTTCAATTCCTTGACTTGAGTACTGTAATTGTATCTCTTGGAGCTGAACAAAACATGCTCCAATATTGTGCTCACAGCAATGTGCAGCTGAAAGTAGTAACATATGTGGGGAAAGGGGTTAACGTTTACCTTCAACGGATCCCAGAGTAAGGCAATCCAGGAGTCAAACAGAAAAGACCCCAAAGGTCTATGGCTGGTACAGCTGTACAATTCAATGTTGCAAAGGCCCGCATGGTAATGCAAAGAGATGGGGAGATATGACTATTATACTCGCCGTGCAGGAGGGATCACTTAACGGCTATCCAGCCAGGATAGGGCTGCCTCCGGATCTTCAAAAAATCTTGCCCGGTTTCCGTCGATCACCTGAAGTTTGCTGGGATTGAGGAGGCTGAACTTGAGGCCCATTTCTCTTAGGCGACGTCTTGCTTCTGTGAAGGAGCGGCGTCTCTGCTGCACTTCAGGGGAGTAGTCTGGAGAAAGCAGGATCTTTGCACTATTGAAGCTAAGGTCCTTTTTAGCTCTGGCTGCTGCCAACACCTGGTCTCTGTCCCTGTAATTCAGTAATTTCAGCAGGAAAGGTCACGGTGGGTTCCCAGGGATTGGAGGCGCATGGGGGACTCTTTGTGCCCTCTTCATCACGAAGGTGGGTGACATGTCAGTCAGGTCTAGCAAGGAGGTGAGGAAGGATTCTGCAAATTCTACAGGCCTGGCCCCCTCCGTCCGTTCTGGTAGGCCCAGGATACAGACGTTGTTCCTCCTGAACCGGTTTTCAGTGTCTATGGCTTTGTTTTGCAGGGCCTTGACCTGAGTTTGAAGTACCCAGAGGTCTCTGGAATTGTACCTGGTGGAATCTTTGAGCTGGGATATGCGGCCTTCTGCCTCAGCGAACCGGGACCTAAATTTGTCCTTGTCATGGCGGATGAGACTGACAGCCATCACCAGGTGGTCTACTTTGACCATAATAGAGTCTTTGCCCGCTTTTATGGCAGCCAGGATTTCTACATGGGAGGATGTCTCCGGCTCCTGTGCTGTTTGGGTGCCGACCGACACGTTAGGAGCGGGCAGCCTCATGGGCAAGATGGCTGCGGCGGAGTGGGCGGAGGCTGTGGAGGATGATCGGAGCTTACCCAGAGACAGCGGAGGTGCCCGCCGAGTGCCGTGTTCCTTTCTGGACCCTAGGGTGATCGTGAAAATTGAGTTTGTAAGGAGTTACAGCTAAGCAATAGCCTGCAGGATAGTCATAGGGGTGGAGCTCGTTCTCAGCACGTCTTCCTCCTCTCACATCCCAGCCACACCCCACCTTTAGTAATTTACTTGGAAAAATGGTGACATGTTCAATACTTACTGTATTTTACCCGCTGTATATTTTGGAGAAAGAAACACTGTGTGTTTGAAAAATGTGACTGAGCATGTTATAAATGTACCACTATGTTTACATGTTGAGGGAATGGAAAGGTTCACTTTAAAGAGTTTCACGTGCGCATTTCGTTTTCAGCTGGTTTGGATACAGTCCCATTTAGAAACAGGGAAACAAATAGGTGGTTAAAAATGACTCAGTTTTAGAACCTTTGCTTTAATCTTTCTCTTACAGGTATAAAAAGCTATTTCCCTCTGCACTCTTACCGAAATCTAGTGACGTGTGTCAAAAAAGAACTTTACACAGGAAGTTTATAACTGCAATTGTGAAAACTAAACTTTTAACCTGAATGCTCTATTTTTGGAAGTCTCCACCATTTCTGTGTGTATCAGGTAGGAACTTACAGAACAAAATGTTGTTTTTTGTTTTTTCCTCTTTTTTTAAATAACACTAACCAATTTGCTGTGAAATTCATTTAACAAGTCCTTATATATTCATTATGTGAAAATCAAGGAACATTTGTGCATGATAAATGTAAAAATAATTTGTGCTAGACCCTGGTAGTGATGTGAACTGCTGCAACACAAATCCTGGAAATCTGGACAAATAAAGAATACAAATACAAATCAGTGTGCTGTTTCTTTAAATCTAACAAATTATGCAATCAACCTTAAGTTAATCTAACAAAAGGCAATTACATACAAAAAATAAATATAGTGCAAGTTCTAATATGCTGTGCAACATGCAATGCAAATAAATATATCAAATAATCAAAAGTATATTCAAAAATACAATTAAAAATATAATCAAAAATATGGTAAGGTTAAAATAAAGTCCACTGTAGATGTGCCAGTATAATAAAGTGCTCAGAGCTTCACAATCCAATATCACGCCAAAGGTGCTCCAGTGTGGCAAAGCGTGCTCCTTAGTATAAACAAATGGCCTCTTACCAAACAGCATGTATCTCGATTGCAGAGATCAAAGACAGCCTGCACTCAATCTCCACAACGCAAGCTTCACACTAAGCATGTCTCCATAATGATATCACATAAATTTAAACTGTTTATTGGGTGAAACCCACTCAGCAAGGGAGCATATATGAAATGTAAACAGGGAGAAGCCTCATAGCATAAATCAGTTGGTGTGTTTAATGAATGAAAAGAAATTGTCAGGGCTGGGCTCAGCCCTTCCTTCTCTAAGCTGGCCGCTCAGCTGTCGGCTAATTGCCAGCCCCTTTCTCTCCACAGTGACACACCTGTTGATGATATCCTGCTCGATAGTCCTGCCTACTTAAGCCATCCAGCCCAGATGATCTCTGCCTTCACATTGGTCACATCTCTAGAGACACTCTCCTGTGTTCCTGGTAAGAGCTTACTTGGCTGACATTCCTTCTGGCTCCAGATCCTGCTTGCTATTCTACTACGCTCTTCTCTAGCTCCCTGATATTTTGGCTTGTCTAACTATACGTTCCGGTTCCTGAACTCTGGCTATGTTCTGACTACGTTTACTCTGTGTATGTTTTTTTATTATTATTAAAAAAGTGTGATTTAACTGTCCTTCAGTCTCTGTCTCGCCATTGAATTCCGTACTCTGGCAGCAGAGGTTGCTTAGAACAATGAAGCCCTTGTGGCTGCTTTTTCTCATAGTCTCTCCGATATCATCAAGGATGACAAAGCAGCCCGAGATATACCCACTGAGCTGGAGAAGTTGATCACATTTGCCATCCTCATTGACTCCAGACTCAGAGAAAGACTTCCTTTTAAGGAGCGCTTGTGGAAGCCTCCTGTACATTTGTCTCTGAACTTTGCAGTCCCACCCTTGCCTCCCTCACCTCCCACAACTCCTGGTACCGAGTCGGTCTGTGAAGATGAACCCATGCACTTGGGCTTCACATCTCTCTCTGCGGATGAGAGAACCCTTAGGAGGAGGGAGAGATTGTGCCTTTATTGTGGCCAGGCAGGTCACTTTTTGAAGTCTTGTCCTGGGAACACCCGAACCTTGAGGTCTTGTCATGGACAGACCTTAGGTGCTGTTGTTTCGTCCCCAGTTATCCAGAAGGATAAGCCCCTGGTTTTGGTTACCCTTTCTTGGGCTGAGTCATCAGTCGAGATACAGGCTCCAATTGACTCTGGGGCTGCAGGCCTGTTCATTGATGCTGCCTTTGTATCGAAATATATTCCTTTGCAAACCACAAAAAAATGCAACTAGAAATTGGGGGGGGGCAGTCTCAGGGGGACGGGGGGAAGGCAATTCCAGCTCACTGGTTCAGTTACTTGACTTGAGTATTGTAATTGTATCTCTTGGAGCTGAACAAAACATGCTCCAATATTGTGCTCACAGCAATGTGCAGCTGAAAGTAGTAACATGTGTGGGGAAAGGGGTTAACGTTTACCTTCAACGGATCCCAGAGTAAGGCAGTCCAGGAGTCAAACAGAAAAGACCCCAAAGGTCTATGGCTGGTACAGCTGTACAATTCAATGTTGCAAAGGCCCCCATGGTAATGCAAAGAGATGGGGAGATATGACTATTATACTCGCCGTGCAGGAGGGATCACTTAACGGCTATCCAGCCAGGATAGGGCTGCCTCCGGATCTTCAAAAAATCTTGCCCGGTCTCCGTCGATCACCTGAAGTTTGCTGGGATTGAGGAGGCTGAACTTGAGGCCCTTTTCTCTTAGGCGACGTCTTGCTTCTGTGAAGGAGCGGCGTCTCTGCTGCACTTCAGGGGAGTAGTCTGGAAAAAGCAGGATCTTTGAATTATTGAAGCGAAGATCCTGTTTAGCTCTAGCTGCTGCCAACACCCAGTCTCTGTCCCTGTAATTCAGTAATTTCAGCAAGAAAGGTCATGGTGGGTTCCCAGGGATTGGAGGTGCACGGGGGACTCTTTGTGCCCTCTTCACCACGAAGGTGGGCAACATGTCAGCCAGGTCTAGCAAGGTGGTGAGGAAGGATTCTTCAAATTCTACAGGCCTGGCCCCCTCCATCCATTCCGGTAGGCTACAGGATACAGACTTTGTTCCTCCTGAGCCGGTTTTCAGTGTCTATGGCTTTATTTTGCAGGGCCTTGACCTGAATTTGAAGTACCTGGAGGTCTCGGGATTTGGAACTGGTGGAATCTTCAAGCTGGGATATGCGGCCTTCTGCCTCAGCAAACTGGGACCTTTTTGGAATTTGTCCATGTCATGGCAGATGAGACTGACACCCGTCACCAGGTGGTCTATTTTGACCATCATGGAGTCGTTGCCCGCTTTTATGGCAGCCAGGATTTCTGCATGGGAGGATGTCTCGGGCTCCTGTGCTGTTTGGGTGCCGACCGACACGCTAGGAGCGGGCAGCCTCGTGGGCAAGATGGCTGCGGCAGAGCGGGCGTAGGCTGTGGAGGGCGATTAAAGCTTACCCAGAGACAGCGGAGGTGCCCGCGGAGTGCCGTGTGCCTTTATGGACCCCTGGGTTATTGTGAGAATGGAGTTTGTAAGGAGTTACAGATAAGCAATAGCCTGTAGGATAGTCGTAGGAGCGGAGCTCGGTGTCAGCACGTCTTCCTCCTCTCACATCCCGGTCACGCCCCACCTTTAGTAATTCAACTGGAAAAATGGTGACATGTTCAATACTTACTGTATGTTACCCACTGTATATTTTGGAGAAAGAAGCACTGTGTGTTTGAAAAATGTGTTGCAACAATGCAGTAAGACATGGTTCCAGAAAGTAGCCAAGGTCCTGTGCACCTCTTCACTCTCCTCCCTGCCGGAGGAGTACCGCAATTTTTAGCGATGTCTTTGACAAAGGTCAAGCTGGTATTTTGCCTCCACACCGGTCATATGATTGCACAATTGACCTTCAACCTGGTGCCATACCCCCTCATGGCCCGGGTTTACCCTTTGTCGGTCTTGGAGGATAAGGCCATGGAGGAGTATGTTGTTGATGCACTTTCTCAAGGTTTTCTCAAGGTTTCCATAAATCCTCATCTCCTGCTGGTGCTGGTTTCTTCTTTGTGAAGAAGAAGAGTGGTGGACTGAGACCTTGTATTGATTATAGGGGTCTCAATAATTTCACGATTAAGAATGAATATCTAATTTGGTCGATTACGGAGTCATTTGACCGTCTCAAGGGAGCACCGGTTTTCATGAAGCTTGATTTGAGAGGGGCATACAATCTTGTGAGGATTAAGGAGGGCGATGAGTGGAAAACTGCATTTAATACCAGAACAGGCCATTATGAGTACCTGGTAATGCCTTTTGGTCTTTGTAACGCCCCTGCAGTTTTCCAGGAATTTATTAAGGATGTCCTCCGAGATTTGTTGCAGTTATGTGTGGTGGTTTATCTCGATTATATCCTCATATTTTCCAAGTCCCTGGAGAGCCACCACACATATGTCTGTCGTGTGCTTCAGAAACTAAGAGAGAACAATCTCTATTGTAAGTTGGAGAAGTGCGAAGTCCATCATTAACAGGTTAAATTCCTGGGTTATGTCATTTCCACTGCTTCAATGGACCCAGAGAAACTTTCAGCAGTCCTACAGTGGCCCTGACCCATGGGTTTATGTCCTCCAGTGTTTTCTTGGCTTTGCCAACTATTATCAGAAGTTCATTCGTAACTTCTCTATCTGGTCAAGCCCCTGGCTCATATGACCAGAAAGGACGGTAACCCACAGAGTTGGTCTCCGGAGTCCATTAAAGCCTTTGAGAGTCTCAAGGCTGCCTTTGTTTCTGCTCCTGCATTGGCACATCCTGATCCTATGTTACCTTTTTTCCTTGAGGTTGCTGCTTCTCAAACTGGAGTTGGTGCCCTTTTGTCTAAACATCCTACCTCTGAGAGCGCTATGCATGCTTGTGGCTACTTTTCCAAGAAATTGTCCCCTGCAGAGTGCAATTACAAGATTGGTGACAGAGATCTGTTAGCGATCATTTTAGCCTTGAAAGAATGGAATCATCTCCTCGAAGGTACCACTGTGCCGGTTCTCATTCTTACTGACCATAAGAATCTCACATTCTTGTCTAAGGCTAAACGCCTCTCTCCCAGAAGGGCGCGATGGGCTCTTTTCTTGTCTAGTTTCAACTACATTGTCTCATTTTTACTCGGTACTAAAAATGTAAGGGCTAACGCTTTGTCACAACAATTTTCCTCCACTTCCAAGAGGGAGTCGGTTCCAGTCCCTGTGATTTCTCCTGATCGTATTTTGGCTACGGTTCACACCGGTCTCACTTCTCCTTTGGGTGACAAAATTCTTGCTGCTCAGGTCCATGCTCCTCCTGAGAAACCTTGTGACCGCTGCTTTGTCCCAGAGAGTCTACGTACTGCCGTGCTCCAGACTGACCATTCTTGCAAGGTTGCTGGCCACCCTGAGAAGAATCAACTCTTTTGGGCCATTTCCCAAGAATTCTGGTGGCCTAGTCTACGTGCTGATGGAAGCGCCTTCATAGCTGCCTGTTCCGTGTGTGCTCAAAGTAGACTCCACGACACCTTCCTACAACCTATACCCAATGGAGAAAGGACCTGGACCCACCTGTCTATGGATTTCATTGTGGAGTTACCCAACTCCCGAGGCAGCACAGTTATCCCTATTGTGGTTGACCGGTTCTCGAAAATGTCCCATTATATTCCACTTAAGAAGTTGCCCACTTCTAAGGAACTGGCTTCCATTTTTGCTCAGGAGATCTTTTGCTTACATGGGCTACCCAAGGTGATTGTCTCGGACAGGGGTGGTAAGTTTGTGTCTCGGTTCTGGCGAGCCTTTTGTACACAGTTGGGAGTTCAGCTTGCTTTCTGCTCTGCATATCATCCACAGTCTAATGGGGCTGCAGAACGAGCCAACCAGTCCTTGGAGCAATGCCTATGTTGCTATATTTCTGACCATCATACCAACTGGTCAGACCTCTTACCATGAGCAGAGTTTACTCACAATAGTGCCTTGAATTCTGCTTCCCAATTGTCCCCGTTTATGGCGAGCTATGGTTTCCAACCTTCCATGTTGCCTGACTCGTTTGTTCCGCAGAGTATTCCTGCGTTAGAGGAGCATCTCGTCTTCGTTCCACTTGGGCACAAGTCCAGGAGGCCTTGTGACATGCTAATGATAGGTACAGACTCCATGCTGACCGCAGATGCCTGCCTGCGCCTTCCTACCAGGTTGGGAACAGGGTGTGGCTGTCACCTCACAACCTCCAACTTCATGTTCCCTCTCTGAAGTTCGCACCTCGGTTTATTGGGCCTTTCCGTATTCTTCACAGGATTAACCCAGTGGCTTACGCATTAGACCTTCCTTCTAATATGCGTATCTCAAATGTATTTAATTTCTCCTTATTAAAATCTTTGGTCTGCAACCGCTTTACCACCTCGGTGCCTCATCCTTACCCTGTACAGGTTGAGAACCATGAGGAGTATCAGGTACAGTCCATTGTTGACTCCCATAGGTTCCGTGGGTGTCTACAGTGCCTGGTGCATTGGAAAGGGTACGGTCTGGAGGAACGCTCTTGGGTTTCTTCCTCGGATGTACATACCCCTGTCCTCCTCTGTGATTTCCATAGATGTTTTCCCCTCAAGCCTAGTGGTCCTCCGAGGGGGAGGGGTCATTGAGTGGGGTACCGTCAGGGCTGGTGTCAGCCCTTCCTTCTCTAAGCTGGCCGCTCAGCTGTCGGCTAATTGCTAGGTCCTGTCTCTCCACAGTGACTCACCTGTTGATGATATCCTGCTCGGCAGTCCTGCCTACTTAAGCCGTCCAGCCCAGATGATCTCTGCCTTCACCGTGGTCACATCTCTAGAGACGCTCTCCTGTGTTCCTGTTAAAGACTTGCTTGGCTGACATTCCTTCTGGCTCCAGATCCTGCTTGCTGTTCTACTACGCTCATCTCTGGCTCCCTGACATTTTGGCTTTTCTGACTATCTGTTACAGTTCCTGAACTCTGGCTATGTTTTGACTGTTTGAAAACAAACAAAAAAAAGTTAGGCCATAGCCATGTTTGGTTGATGACATCAGCCACTATCTTATGTCTACAATTCAGCTGTCAGCCAAGATCTGACATTATATGCATTAGGGTAAAAATTCTTCTGGGTGCATCTCCCCCCCCAACCCCTCTTACACTTACCTGAGCTCCCTCTCGATCCAGTGATGTGCATAAGAGCAGCTGCTATCCCGGTCTCTCTCTCTCCTCATTGGCTCACACAGCTGTGGAAGCTATTAAGCCGATAAGGAGAGAGCAGGGTTCAGGACTCAACAGCGCTTTGTGTGTGTGAATGGACAATGTTGCGTGGCTCGGGAGCGAGCTTTCTTGAATGCCTCCATAGCAAGAGCAGGAGGAGCCAGGACTGCCAGCAGGGGACCCAGTAAAAAGAGGGTCGGGGCTGCTCTGTACAAAACCATTGCACAGAGCAGGTTAGTATAACATGTTTGTTTTTTTTCCTTTAATTTGCAACCTTTACAATCACCTTTAATATTCTCCGAAAAGAGATACTTTTCAGGATAGTGTAAAGGAGCTTCCCAGTTCTTAAAACTGACCAAATAACCTTCATTTTGTCTTCCACATTGACTCCAATGTATTTTTTCAGGATGGTAACATTTCACAGCATTATTATTTTTTTTGTATTGCTTATATTTCAGTAAAACAATTCCCAATGCTGCTCTTCTCTATTTAGAATATAATTTCTTATGCTAAAAATAAATTCCTTGTTTTTGTGATGATGCTAATCACTGTAAAGTATTTACATTTCTATGAGTGACATATAACTTTATTTGCAGAGTACACCCTTTTTGTGCATGATTATTGCACAAAAGTTATCTTAATAGTTTACAGTTATTTTTCAGTTTGGTTATGGTTATTATTACTTAATGGTTGTCAGAACTATAGGTTTTAGTATTTTACTGGTTAGAGTTTTGCATCCAATAATGCATTTTTTTAATCTTCATATGTAGTATGTGCAACCTACTATTAGGAAATTTTTTGATGCTTACAGAAGTTCTTTAGCACTTCATAACTCAACAGTTCTGAACTAGGTACTGTATGTACACATGCAAACGAATAGTGGGAGACCCAGAGAATAGGATTTTAAAGGTGCCAACACATTACACCACATTGATATATAAAAACCATATATTTTTAATTAACAAAATAAATTAAACAGTGTTTTAAAATCACTAGGATTACTCAATCTCTAGATAAATGTTTAAAACAATGGGTGGTTCCATACAAATCTCTACGTTTATGAATAGACAGCAGCTTAATCAGTTCGAGCTGTTTCGCCCCAGCTGGCTTCATCAACAAGAACTTTATTACAAGAAGCAAACTGTACAGTATATAAAAGTATATATATATATATATATATATATATATATATATATATAATATATATATAATCAGATATGTACATAGCTAATTTCCAAAAGAACACAATTTTACTTGTATCAATGTGCATTCTCACCACCAAGAGGTCACAGAATGAAGCCCAGGCTGTGGTCACACAGGAGGGAAAAGGGGAAGGGAAGAAAAAATTGGGGAGCATAAAGGTTGTGCCTCAGAAAAAAAGTTCTGAACTAGGAAAACAAGTACAGGTTCGCTTATGAAGCAGAAGCTTTTCTACTGTATTAATGTAAGTTGATCGGTTATTTGGGTTGTTTGTTATAGAGAGGTCGATCACTATCCACAGCCACAAAGTGTTGGATCTGACAAAGCATATTTGTTGCTCTTTCACTTCACTTAAATAAAATTGATAAAAAGTTGTTCAAAAATAAATGCAGGAGAGTTATTATTTAATGCGACAACAAGGTACAGTAAATGCTGAAATGCAATCTATATACAACTTTTTATGATATACAGTATGTCAGCTCAGTGTTTCTACTTACATGTGATTCCCTGTCAAGACTACACGCAAAGCCACACATACCATTCAGAGCCAAAGCTCTCTTGCCTCCTGTGAAATTTAGGTTTTAATTTGAAAAGTTTTCCCGCAAGATATACTAAACTTTTAAATAGGAGTCACACATTTTCCAAATCCAATTAATCCAATTATAAAACTGTGTGATTTTTGGGTGAAAGTTTTATTTGAATCTTTAGTGAATTTTTGGTGTAGACATTTAAAATCAGAGCCAAAGTATTTATTAATATTTGAAAACATTATTGTTTCTACAGTAAAGTACAGTACAGTACATGATGGAAATGTCAGTTAGCATACACAATTTTATATCTGCTCCTATCCAGGTTGTTCAGTATAGGTGACATGTATACTTTCATTAATTAACTGTCTCAAAATAATTTATAGATAGCACAGTCATAATTTATAGACAGCTTCTGTTAGTGATAAATTCATTCAATATTTTGTTAGTGGACAGTAACATTAAAATTGAGTGCTGAATAAATGGACTGCTTCCTATCCAAATCTACATATCACATTTTATACATTATAAGACAATTCATAGTGTTTATTGACAAAACTAGAGTAATTGATGCAAACAAAGCTGGCTACAGGTGATTTACTGATAATATTGATACACGCTTTGTAGTTTGGTATGATTTATAAGCAATATTAATGGCTTGCAAGTTTGAAGAATTGCAAGTTCTCTTTCATGTAAATACAATCAATATGAATATTTACCAGCATTACCAATATTACATAGAGTACCTTTAGAGATCATGTAATTTTACTAAAACGGTATTCTATTTTCCCATGTGTGTAGATGCAGAATGGTGAATTGGCTTGCTATTCAAAAGACTGAAACTGCATGATATAAATATGTATGATATATATACAGTATTCCAGGCAGCTACTCAACAGGGGTAAAGTGCATGAGAACTGACAGCTGTATACACAGGCTAAAAGTAGGCTGTTTCCTGCTCAATCAAGAAGCTGATTTTTGGCCCATGTGTACCCGGTATTATTTGGCAGAGGTGTTGGCAAGATTACTGCAGTACAAGTTTTCCAGAAGACCCAGCTACTGTGGTGAGTAATTCCCCAATTTCCAACAGAGTACAGTGGAACCTTGGTTTACAAGTAACGCGGTTAACAAGCGTTTTGAAAGACAAGCAACTTTTTTTTTTTTAAATCCTGAATCGGTTTGCGAGTGTTGTCTCACAAAACAAGCAGGATTCAAGCCAATGGGGTATGCAGTACCGCATTTGGCCAGAGGTGCGGCGGCACCAATAACACTTGAAATGGTTCAGAGCCGATCTGAGCCATTCGGAAATGCTCAGAAATACTCCATTCCCAAGTGTTTCCAAGCCTTTCCGAGGGCTTCCGAGTTCAGCCGAGCTGTCCCGGAGTATTTCCAAGGCTCTCTGGCGCCCCCCCACCTCTGGCCACATGCGGTATTGCATACAATAGAAGTCAATGTGGAACAAATTATCTTCGTTTCCATTGACATGGGGAATCTCGCTTTGATATGTGAGTGCTTTGGATTACAAGCATTCTCCTGGAATGGATTATGCTTGTAATCCAAGGTTCCACTGTACTCCATTTCCAATGTGATGACCCTTTGTCCATTGGCCTTGGATTCCTCCAGCTATTCACCTGTGTTAACAGAGCTATCCTGGACTTCCCTGAGGAGCACTGTTTAAGAGGAAAAGAGCAAGTATATGTTTGTGTTCTTAACTGTTTTTATGAAGTAAGGATACTTAGCTGGATCATCTATTGTATAGAGTGTTATAGAGTTTTATAGAGACTATGCTACTGCATGTAGCCACATAAAAGCGTTCATGTTCTTTGCCATCCTGAACCAGTTTTTTTTATTTTCTGCAGTACACTTATGTTCTTGCCATTCTGAACTTGTTTTGCATTATTGCTTATAACTTTGTACCTGTTTAGTAAACTGCAAGTTACAGTTACTCTCTGATAATTCTATTGATTATCTACTGTATTAAAGTGCTTGCTGCACACCAAGCAGCTAGTAAAAAAAAGTGTGCTTATCATATATTCAACATGATAATAGGGGATGTTGTCAGGCACTGGAGGCTGCTGTCCTCAGAGTTAAGCCAGCTCTGTGAAGAAGACAAGAAGGGAAGGAGAAGGTGAAGCGCCACCTAAGTTCAGCATCATAATGAGAGATTTCTTACCAACAGTTATAGACAATTACAGGGTTAAAATTACATACCCACTGCCTAGTACTAATATGTTGTTGTTGTGTTTTTTTACTGTTAACTTGTTGTATTGTATGACTCCTATTTATAATCACAAGCGATGGTCATTATAGTTCCACGATCACCGCTGTACACTCCTCCCCCTATATATAGTAGCAGGCTGCTTTACCACTCCAGGTCTTGTGAAGGAGCAGAGAGCTCCGAATGCGTAGCCTGAACTGTCCAGCCTTTCCTTTCCTGGTGACATCATGTCTGCCGGTGTATCAGACGCTGGTCGGCGTAGATCTCCTGTCTACTACAGAGCATTTAATCCTTCTCATGCATCTTCAGTGGACCAGACCCCGGTGGCGCCTACAGGACAGAGGACTATGGATGACACCCCACCAATTCAATAAGCGTTTTTATAATTTTAATCCTGTAAGTGTAAATAACCGTTGGTAATAAATCTCTCATTGTGATGCTGCACTTAGGTTGTGCTTCCCTTCACACTTTAAATAGAAGAGACTTTCATATTCACAAAAGGTATTTAAAAATTCTAAAGTGCTGGATGAAGGCTAAAGTTTTTACATTCAGAGATCACTTCAATCTTGTCATAATCTACTTATTTCACATTTGAACCAAGACCAGTTTTTGCTTTATACGCTCCATAATGTAATTGTTCATAAGAAAAAAAGGGCAATCTGCATTTCCTACACTGATACCATTCTTCAGAGAGAATTTCAAATGCACTTTTGTCAAAGTTTTATTTTTTTATTGTCAACCAGCAGGCAATTCTCTGCGCTCTTAACTGATCCCATGCTGTGTACCCTTAGCCACAACAACTTCAAATAAAAACCTCTTAGATTAGAGTTGATTTACTTTGATGTTCCCAAAAAAATTTGCTTTCACTTTGTAAGGGAATTTCCCCTTTGCTATTATTTAATTTATTTAATTAGTGAATGTGATGAAAATTCTGTTTCGAAAAACATACCCCATGACATGCAAGAAATAGAAAAAGAACTGCATTTTTGCTTGTACAGTATATGATTGGATATTGGAAGTTAGCAGAGCTTCATCTCATTCACTAAACTAAGTGAAAATTAACTTGCAAAGTGAATACTCCACTGTCAAGTGAACAGCCTATTTGTTTTTGGTGAATCAATTTTATTGTCTTGAATTACCCATCAAAAGGGTGGTGCTTCCTTAGGGTGAGTGTTAGTTAAAAATTCAAGAAGAGAGCACAGTGCTTGCACCAGTGACCTGCGATTTTTTTTGTAAGAAAGGTCTTCTCCTTAACCCATTACATGAGTTAGGCTTTTGGCTTTGAACAAAATAGAGTGCAAATTATTAATTTGTCTTAAATCTTTTCATTTTTTTTAAAGAACAGTTTCTGTAAAAGGTAAAAATGTAGGCTGGAGCTTTAATGTTTTTATCTCTTACTTATAGTTCACTTAAAACAACATGCTTATCTAAAGCTTGCCATAGATGAATCACAATTTGGCCTTGTTAACAGGGACCTGCCAAATTTTGATCCATGTATGCGCAGACTGATTGTATCCAAGTCGAACAATTGATTGACTTGGGTACAACCAGCATGTCAGATTTTTCTACATATGGTTATTGCCAGCGACTATAGCTGCTAGCAGTAACCATTATATTCTGCCAGGTGGGAATGCTTCCCACGCCACCGCCACTGGCAGAATACAGTAGGAGACATTCCCAAATCAGGCAGTGTTGGCTGGAGAATTGAGCGATTTTCTTTCCTTCCAAGCATGGTGGAAGGAAAGAAAATTGTATCTTCTATGGCCCGCCTAAGAATAATCTGTCCACAAGTTGACAATATTGCTGTGCAATGTCACTGTCTACTGAAAAGTGATGTCACATTATTACAGGAAGTGGAAAAATAATGGATATACTGGCAGGATTCATGTGTAATAAAACTTTGTTACAGGGGAACACAGCAAACAAAACATGATATATTAATGCTATAGACTGTATCATATATGTCATTTTTTATTTTGCCCACAGGTACACTTTATTAGTTTAGGAATCTTTACCTCCTGGTAACATTTTATATTACATATACTGTACAGTAATAATTGTAGGGATTGCTCTGAATACTGTTATGTCACCTAGCTGTTAAATTACCATTTAAAAAAACAGGAAGTGAGTAACCAAATGATACATTACAAATGAGCCACAGGTTATCTATGTTAAATATAGCTTTTTTCTTCTTTTCTTTGTTCATTGTCAAATTAAACAATATTGCCTTTTTTTAAAGCATGTCGAAGGCTTACTCTTTTACCAGATTAGGTAACATGTGAATTATCTTCACAAACATTTTAGTTTTACTTTTAAGATTAATTTCCCAAGAAATAGTGATGTGGTAAACAGATTAATGGCTTTTACGTAAATCAGAAACACCACAAAATGATCTATCTGCATCTGAGTAATATCATTCTGCTTTAATGAAACACCACTTAATTTTACCTTCAGCTGAATTTTTTCTCAACAGTATAGCCGAAGCTGGAAATTTGTTCCTAAAAAAACAATTTTTTTTTATTTTTTTTTAAGTGATACTATTAATTCAGTTTTAAAGAAAAACACTCTCCAAATTAATAATTTAGCTGGCAGAAGATCTTCTTGTAACATTTGTAGGCACTGTGTACAAATCTATGGAGTAGATCTGAATGAATTTTGGTGTGTAGCAGAGACGCCAGCAACCCAAGAAAAACTGAGAGGACAGCTTCCTTTGCAGGAAGAAAAATAATGTGCTTTACATACTAAATAAAATACAAAACACTCCTGCGCTCACCTATCAAATACAGTATAACAACGACAAACCCCTAAAAACTGTTGCTGCAGCACATAAAGTTTCCAACTTCACAACTTAAAAAGTACTATCACATTTGCAATGCACAAAATAGTCAAAAAAACTATTTTGTGCTTAAATACTGTCGGCCACAACAGCAATCTACAAAATGTAAGGTTTGTCTGCTAAAAAGAGGAAACTTTACTACTGGGATACGACTATACTACCGGGATACAACTGTTTATATTTTGTACCTAGCTTAAACCATCAAGCACAGGCTTGTGTTTTGTAGTTAAATAAACTTACCTCTGCTTATTGTGGGTGCACTGCTGAAGGTGGCACTCCCAAAAGCTTCCATATGGGTAAAATTAGTAATAAGGGCATTTTTTTTTCATTTAAACCTACAGGTAAGTCTAGAATAAGCCTTATCTGTAGGTACAGTAAATACTAGGGGTGCGCATCTTCACTGGTCTCACGATTCGATCCGATTACGATTATCTGGTCAACGATTTGATTCGATTCCGCGATGCATCGTGATGCCGTGATTACCAACGTGCGCAAACAAACTGAAAAATACTGAACCTTCCCCATCAAATGCAGCCTCACTGTGCTCATCAAATGCAGCCACTGTGCCCGTCAAACGCAGCCACTTGTGCCCGTCAAATGCAGCCACTTGTGCCCATCAAACGCAGCCACTTGTGCCCATCAAACGCAGCTACTTGTGCCCATCAAATGCAGCCACCTGTGCCCATCAAACGCAGCCACCTGTGCCCGTCAAATGCAGCCACCTGTGCCCGTCAAACGCAGCCATCTGTGCCCGTCAAATGCAGCCACTTGTGCCCAAAGGCAGCCACTTGTGCCGCCCAAACGCAGCCACTTGTGTCGCCCAAACGCAGCCACCTGTGCCCGTCAAACGCAGCCATCTGTGCCCGTCAAATGCAGCCACTTGTGCCCAAACGCAGCCACTTGTGCCCAAACGCAGTCACTTGTGCCCATCAAATGCAGCCACCTGTGCCCAAACGCAGCCACTTGTGCCCAAACGCAGTCACTTGTGCCCATCAAACGCAGTCACTTGTGCCCATTAAACGCAGCCACCTGTACCAAACGCAGCCACTTGTACCCAAACGCAGCCACTTGTGCCCAAACGCAGTCACTTGTGCCCATCAAACACAGTCACTTGTGCCCATCAAATGCAGCCACCTGTGCCCAAATGCAGCCACTTGTGCCCAAACGCAGTCACTTGTGCCCATCAAATGCAGTCACTTGTGCCCATCAAACGCAGCCACCTGTGCTCAAACGCAGCCACTTGTGCCCAAACGCAGCCACTTGTGCCCAAACGCAGTCACTTGTGCCCATCAAACGCAGTCACTTGTGCCCATCAAACGCAGCCACCTGTTCCCAAACGTAGCCACTTGTGCCCAAACGCAGCCACTTGTGCCCAAACGCAGCCACTTGTGCCCATCAAACGCAGTCACTTGTGCCCATCCATCAAACTCAGTCACTTGTGCCCATCAAACGCAGTCACTTGTGCCCATCAAATGCAGCCACTTGTGCCAAAACGCAGCCACTTGTGCCCAAACGCAGTCACTTGTGCCCATGAAACGCAGCCACCTGTGCCCAAACGCAGCCACCTGTGCCCAAACGCAGCCACCTGTGCCCAAACGCAGCCACTTGTGCCCAAACGCAGCCACTTGTGCCTGTCAAACCCAGCCATCTGTGCCCAAACAATGCAACCATCACTAACCCCCCACAATTACTTTATTTTAATTAATGTTATATTACAATAGATACTGTATGTGCTTTTAAAAAAACAATGTCACCTCATACCGAATTTCTCCGTAGTAGTACGATCATGTGACTCCCGGCTCGTCCCGTCCCGTCCCGCCCCTCTCCGCTCTCCTCTCACGTGTCTCCTGAGTGCTGACGTCAGCGGGGAATTCTTAGTCCCGCCCGCTGACTATCGTATCAGAAGAGATGCGGGCGGGACTGAGAAATCCCCGCTGACGTCAGCACTCAGGAGACGGAAGAGGAGAGCGGAGAGGGAAGAGCAGAGCGGAGAGGGGCGGGACGGGCCGGGAGTCACATGATCGTAATACTACGGCGAAATTCGGTATAAAGCGACATTTTTTTTTTTAAAAAGCACATACAGCGGGGGCACAGCATCTATTGTAATATAACATTAATTAAAATAAAGTCTTTTTAAAAATACGCTCGGAGCGCTTTCCCGGGAGGGGCGGGGCTAGTAATGACGTCACCTCGAACATCGATTTTCCGGTCCTTATGCATCAATGCCGCATCGGGGACACCTGAATCGTGATGCATCGATGCAACGATTAATTTCAGCACCCCTAGTAAATACCTCCAAAACCTGCACCATTTAGAAGATATTTACTTTAGCAGTGCCAGTGATGTCACCGGCACATGTGCACTGCACTCTCAATGGACAGCGTGCCATCCATAGAGAGAGCCATGTCGTGGTTATGACTCCTGCATGTATGCACGGGAGTGACGTCATCGTGTCTTGGCCAGTCAAGCAGAAACTCCCCACGAACCCAGAAAGAAGACCGGGTGAAGATGGAAGCCCTGTCGGCGGTAACAGGGTGCCACTGGAGGGCTTCATTTTCAGGTAAGTCTTTCATGATGTGCTAGTATGCTATGCACACTAGCACACTGTGACATTAATTTGCAGGGAGAAGATTTATTTTTAATTTTTTCCAGTTTACTACCACTTTAATAGCCAGCAGGCCAATATTGATTAAGAGCTGGTTCGAAGTATTCTGCCTAGATCAAAACAGACTCATGGCT
Organism: Lithobates clamitans; assembly: GCA_037952925.1. Classification (NCBI taxonomy): domain Eukaryota; kingdom Metazoa; phylum Chordata; class Amphibia; order Anura; family Ranidae; genus Lithobates; species Lithobates clamitans. Next base: position 4,044,517 of record JBBGZY010000603.1, on the reverse strand, counting down.
AGGACACACAAGGGCTGATTTACTAAAACTGGAGAGTGCAAAATCCGGTGCAGCTCTTTATATAAACCAATCAGATTCCTTTTTTTTATTTGTCAAAGCTTAACTGAACAAGCTGAAGTTAGAATCTGATTGGCTACCAAGCACAGCTGCACCGGATTTTGCACCATCGATTTTTAGTAAGTCAACCCCATAGAAAATATTGCTATATATGTGCCCTGTTCACACCATAAGATGGGTTGCAGTGCATTGTATAAAAATGCACACATGCTATATTTTTCCACAAATCACTGCAGCTTGCCCGAGGTCACCATCAGTCACTGCACTTCACTAAAGCTCAACTGTGATGTATAGGTATGAACAAAATGTAATTTGTGACATTTTAATAAGATAAGGTAGTACATTTAGTTATTGTATTTAGTACAGGAACTTATATAGCATTGTCAATTTATGCAGCGCTTTTACATATACAGTTAGGTCCATAAATATTGGGACATCAACACAATTCTAATCTTTTTGGCTCTATACACCACCTCAATGGATTTGAAATGAAACAAACAAGATGTGCTTTAACTGCAGACTTTCAGCTTTAATTTGAGGGTATTTACATCCAAATCAGGTGAACGATGTAGGAATTACAACAGTTTGTATATGTGCCTCCCACTTTTTAAGGGACCAAAAGTAATGGGACAATTGGCTGCTCAGCTGTTCCATGACCAAGTGTGTGGTAGTCCCTCATTATCCCATTTACAAGGAGCAGATAAAAGGTCCAGAATTCATTTCAAGTGTGCTATTTGCATTTGGAATCTGTTGCTGTCAACTCTCAATATGAGATCCAAAGAGCTGTTACTATCAGTGAAGCAAGCCATTATTAGGCTGAAAAAACAAAACAAACCCATCAGAGAGATAGCAAACATTAGGTGTGGCCAAATCAACTGTTTGGAACATCCTTAAAAAGAAAGAACGCACCGGTGAGCTCAGCAACACCAAAAGACCAGGAAGATCACTGAAAACAACTGTGGTGGATGACCGAAGAATTCTTTCCATGTGAAGAAAACACCCTTCACAACAGTTGGCCAGATCAAGAACACTCTCCAGGAGGTAGGTATATGTGTGCCAAAGTCAACAATCAAGAGAAAACTTCACCAGAATGAATACAGAGGGTTCACCAGAAGATGTAAACCATTGGTGAGTCTCAAAAACAGGAAGGCCAGATTAGAGTTTGCCAAACAACATCTAAAAAAGCCTCCACATTTCTGGAACAACATCCTATGGACATATGAGACCAAGATCAACTTGTACCAGGGTGATGGGAAGAGAAGAGTATGGAGAAGGAAAGGAACTGCTCATGATCCAAAGCATACCACCTCATCAGTGAAATATGGTGGTGGTAGTGTCATGGTGTGGGCATGTATGGCTTCCAATGGAACTGGTTCTCTTGTATTTATTGATGATGTGACTGCTGACAAAAGCAGCAGGATGAATTCTGAAGTGTTTTGGGCAATATTATCTGCTCTTATATTGAGCAAAATGCTTCAGAACTCATTGGGTGGCGCTTCACAGTGCAGATGGACAATGACCCGAAGCATACTGCGAAAGCAACCAAAGAGTTTTGTAAAGGAAAGAAGTGGAATGTTATGCAATGGCCAAGTCAGTCACCTGACCTGAATCTGATTGAGCACGCATTTCACTTGCTGAAGACAAAACTGAAGGAAAAATGCAACAAGAACAAGCAGGAACTGAAGACAGTTGCAGTAGAGGCCTGGAAGAGCATCACCAGGGATGAAACCCAGCGTCTGGTGATGTCTATGCGTTCCAGACTTCAGGCTGTAATTGACTGCAAAGGATTTGCAACCAAGTATTAAAAAGGGAAAGTTTGATGGATGATTGTTAATCTGTCCCATTACATTTGGTCCCTTAAAAAGTGGGAGGCACATATACAAACTGCTGTAATTCCTACACCGTTCACCTGATTTGGATGTAAATACCCTCAAATTGAAGCTGAAAGTCTGCAGTTAAAGCACATCTTATTTGTTTCATTTCAAATCTATTGTGGTGGTGTATAGAGCCAAAAAGATTAGAATTGTGTCGATGTATCAATATTTATGGACCTGACTGTATATTGTACATTCACATCAGTCACTGCCCTCAAGGAGCTTACAATCTAAAGTCCCTAACTCACATTCATACATATACTAGGGCCAATTTAGACAGGTGGCAATTAACTTACCAGCGTGTCTTTGGAGTGTGTGAGGAAACCGGAGTACCGGGAGGAAACCCAGGCAAGCACAATAAATAGGTAATACTGCCCCTACTGCTATTACACATTGGGCATAAGCCTGCACACCTAAATAGATCAGTTTAGCATGTGGGCCGGTGCAAACAAGGCAGCTCTTTTACCTTTTCAACAATCAACCGATCTAAAGTTTAGAGGGCACACAACACCTTTTGCTCACTGTGGATGAATCTGTATCATACCTAAGAAGTCTCATTACTTTCTATTTTATTTTTGTTTTTTTTTCATTATGAAGGTGGCAGTGCCGTCTAGCTGACATTGGGTACGGCTTGGTATTTCCTGTGGTGAGAAAGATACAAATAATCTTTTTTAGACTTGCAGTGCAAAATGTAGACTTCTTGATGCTGGCCTTGCATAGCCTATTTTTAAATGCAATTTCTGCTCCAATGTAAATCAAGGTGTCTCTGAATGGCATGTCCTGTTTGTTAATCTTCCTGGTTCTGTTAAATGATTTATTCATAAGTGGTGCTTGCACCTGCAGTGTCCCTAGGAACTACTGACATCATAGGGAACCCCTGCTTCTTTAATGCAAAAGGGACAAGACAGCAGTGACATCACTGCCCAAATATGACCGCTAGACATATTTGGGCAATGACATTGACCAAATATTGCCCCTTCTCTTATATAGCTGATGACAGCTCGGGGACCTGTCATTCAACTAGCGTTACTGCTGGGATCAGTCGCTTGTGCTCGGTCGTCTGGGGGTTTTTTTTGTTTGTTTTTGCGTGTGTGGGGGATCATGGGTGACAATGGATTTACTATGAGGAAATTTTTTTGTGAATTTTTATTTTTTTAATAAAGGAGTCAAATGTTTGGGTGTCTTTATTTCTAAGTTTTCTTGTTTTGTTTTTTTTTGTGAAAGAGTAGGAATACTATCTACCCCATACATATTCAAGTGTGTGTGGGGGGGGGGGGTCTGGTATCTGAGGGGCCCCTTTATCATTATAGGGGTTTTCCAGATTCCAATAAGCTCCCTGCCCACAGATCCCTACAACTACAAGGGTTGTAGGGAAGAGGCCCTTGTCTTCATCAACATGGGGGCAAGGTGCTTTGCCAGGGTGAATTTTTTCTCTTCTTTACTGTCATTTGTTGGTAAGTAACACTGAATAAAATATGCTCAGATGCCTCCCTCTCAACTTTGTTGTATGTAGTGTATTATGTTTTTGAAGGAAGAAGCAGTAACAGATGGTTGCTGGATGATCTTCATCTTGTCTGTGACCCTTGTGTCCTTGTATCCTTGCGATTATTATTATTATTTCCTGTTACTGATTTGGCTTGCCCCTGAATATTCCCTCTGCATGACTTCTGGCTTCAACCTTGGCTCATTTAAAGACACTGCTTCTCCTAATCAACTGTGCATGATCCCAACATGGCTCCTAAACACACTGCTGTCTTAACACTTTTGATACACTGTGTATGATCCTGGCCCTGGCTCCTGACCACGCTGTTATCTCTCATCCTACTGACCTTCCATGTATGACTTCAGCCAAGATCCTGACTTTGATAAAGCCACTCCAGTTCCTTCCCTGGTTAACATATCCTTCACGTTATGCGGATGTTGGCATTTTGCCAACTGCTGGACCTGTCCTACTCTCCCACAGTATGCCTTGTGTTCCTACTGAAATCCTTGCCTACCTGCCTGAGATCTACCCACCTAGACACCTTCTGGAGCAGACATCAGCAAATTCATTCTCCTTTGAGCATTGCAATCCCTGTTTTCACACCCAGGTGTTTGGACCATAGCCACAAGGGAAGCCCTATCATCACTTCAGCCTCCAACTAGGTACATGGCACCAAGTTAATTAAAGTAGATTTACATTCCATTGTAAGTTAAAGCATATTTAAAGTCATTTTTTTTTCTAAATTGTGATAATGTGTTTAACTCCATATCAATTTTTATTTGCTATTTAGGTCCCATTAAAGAGATGTATCTTCACTTGGTGTGCCAAAGACACAACAGAAAAGGAGAGGAACTCCTTTCTTAGACAGTTGTCACCACAACTCATGTCCCCAATGCAAGATTTGCCCTTTATTCCTGTTTTCGAGGACAACTAAAAATTTTGGAATTTACTTCACTCCCAATGATGGTGAAAGTGTCCACTAGGACAAAACAGGGAGGATACATTTACCCAGTGGGGACACAGACAGCAATACAACCTGCAAGAGGTTCTAACCCATTTCTACACTAATGCCGCGTACACACGAGCGGACTTTACGGCAGACTTTGTCCGGCGGACGGGATTTGGTCGGACAATTCGATCATGTGTGGGCTCCAGCGGACTTTGTTTTCTCAAAAGTTGGACGGACTTAGATTTGAAACATGTTTTAAATGAATCCGTTGAAATCGTGTCCGGTCGAAAAGTCCGCCGTCTGTATGCTAGTTCGACGGACAAAAAGCCACGCTAGGGCAGCTATTGGCTACTGGCTATGAACTTCCTTGTTTTAGTCCGATTGTACGTCATCACGTACGAATTCAACGGACTTTGGTGGATTGTGTGTAGGCAAGTCCGTTCATTCAGAAAGTCAGTCGTAAAGTACATCGAAAAGTCCGCCGGGCAAAGTCTGCCGTAAAGTCTGCTCATGTGTACGCGGCATTACATCTAGAAGATCTCTCTAGTTAGTAAAATACAGAACTGACTGCCTGCCATATACTGTATAAGTATACACTTTCAATACCAAGAAAGTAAATTACCCTGTGAAACTGAACAGAATTTTTTAAATTTGAGGGATTTAAACCATCTCAAAGATGTCCTGAAATAGAACTTTTCAGCACATATGGGGCACTCCTAAAGTACTGAATGTGGTACACTCAGCAGGTACTAAATAGCTGGCAGGTGATGACATACAGGGCTCAGTCACTCTATAATGCATATGTTAACATATGTTAAGTTGACTTGCCCTGACATGCATTTTAGAAAAGATCCAATTTTGGGTTAAAATGACTAAATCTAAGTCAACACACCCAAAATGTTGCATGTGGGGCTTTTAACCAATGCACTGCAATGTAACACTGGGGTGAAGAAGCCGTTTAGAAGACAATTTTTCTCCTGTCCATGCGATTTACTTGTTTGGGAAAATGTAGAAAGATGCATAACACATCTAGTGTGAATGGACCCAAACTGCATATACGGCATTACAGTTAATATATTGTTTTCATGTAAAATCTTGCCTTGTGATACAATATTTAAAGTAATTACAGGAGCAGCAGCAAGCATCTCCTAATGCCACAAAGACATCAACTCTAGGTATGTAAGAAGAAAGGGTTTGTTTATAATGTACATAAAATGTAATGGGAAAACAAATTGGTTGCTAACATTTCAGCAATGGACACACAAACACCCCGTTGACCTTCTGCCACTTTCTTTTTTTTTCTATGTCAAGGCATACAAGGACCTTTATGAAAGGTCTCTCTTTCTCCCATTTTATTATTTTTTTGTTTTTTTGTTTTTTTTTCATTAGATAAAATGCAGCAGGAGGTGTAAGTTTCTAGTTTGTAAGTGGGCAAAGCCATGTACTCTGATGTAGAGAGATTAAGAAGCCGCTAATGGGTGATTAAGCCCATCAGGACCCCTCATAATACAAGTTCCTTTGTAAGCTATTTGACCCCAAGAGTCCCCCCCCTTCACCCACAGGTAAGGGCAAAGCATACACTCTCTTAACCCCTAAGGAGCGTAGTCCCCAGCTTGGTGTTTCCTACAGTGGGGAAGGGGGGCTGTGACAGGGCACATTTGTACCCCTACACTACAAGATTAAATAAAGTGGGTGTGTAAAGCTAGTGAATTAGTACATTCGTGTTCAACCATAACAGATACATCATACATGTGTGGACTAATGTTTTAATAAGAGTTCCCACTTTCAGGAAAAATAGAAGATATATCCAACTATATACAAAATGGCAGGTGTCTGCTCCAGACTCTCACTACCAACACTACAACCCCAAAGGATCAAGAGTCACCTAGTAAATTGGAAACATTTGGTTGACAGTAGTCTAACGTTGAAGGAATGCCATTGCTGGCAAATACCTCTGCTGAAAGGGTATTTCTCTTAACATGACTGGAAGACCCCTTTGATTTAATAAACTATTTATCACGTGCCAGGAAAAACTTTATATTGTGAGCTAACTGGTAACTAGGCTATTCCTTATATCCCAACTACCAAGCATAAGAGTTAATTTGCTAAAACTGGAGAGTGCAAAATCTGGTGCAGCTGTGCATGGTAGCCAATCAGCTTCTAACTTAAACTTGTTCAATTAAGCTTTGACAAAAAAAACAAAACAAAAACTGGAAGCTGATTGGTTTCTATACAGAGCTGCACCAGAATTTGCATTCTCCAGTTTTAGTAAATCAACCCCACAATTTTTTATTGTTAGTTGGCTAGTGTTTAGATTACCAACTAAAATACAGTTACATGTAAGTTTTCTTTTACTGCAAGAGTTCATACCCTGAAAAATATTTTATTCTTTTAAGCTGTTCGAATGTGGGTAGAGAAAACTGACACCTCAGAGTTTGTATACTAGTCAGCTTTGCTTTCCCAGATAAAACTTCTGGTAAGAGCAAACTTACTTCGTATAAACAATAATTGTACAGAACAGACACTTTCATAATGACAAGAAAATAATGAAATGTTATGAAGTCTTATTTTACATTAACAGAAATGGAGAAATTGCTTTTGTTTTCCAAAATGTGTAAGTAGTAAAATTGTAACACGGAACAAGATGTGACTTGGCATATTGAAATGGAACTGCTTCTAGGGACAATTCTCGCATTTTCATGACAGCAATATAGGGTAAATGCTGGGTGTGTCAATGGAAAACATTCTTTTATTAACAACCCTGAAAGATGGTCATTGATATTAGAGGGTTGTTGTCAGGCTTTTTAGCCACTGAATATTTTTTATTTTATCAGATGCACTCGCCAAATTATTATAAGAGTATTACCTGTGTTGCCTGTTGAAACATTTCTTGGTCTTTTACCACCCGCAGGTTTATCAGGCTGTTTTTGTTGCAGAACTATGAAGAGTCCTTTAGTTTGCTTGTTAACTAATATCGCTATGACAGGTCTTGGTAGGAGTCACTGATGCCAGCCCTTTGAATAGAGCATCATAATCTTGGTCCCCACAGTATGGTTCCCTGGGATTTCTGCTCCAAAACAAAGCCAAATATAATCCAGAATGTTCTGGTGCGGGCCTCCACTAAGATGGCGGAGGCTCCATCCACACAGTCTCGCTCTCCATGCTCTGCTAAGCTGCATCAGGCGAATGGTGAGTCAGACACAGACCTGGGGATTACCCCCCTATCTCCCTACACTGATTCACCACATGCAGCTCTCCTCAAACAGAGACTGCTAACTAAGGCTCTTAAGCAGACATCAGACCACATAACAGACAAGCTATCCAGGGAAATCAGGGAACTGGCCAGAAAACAGAGAAGTTAGGATATCCAATTCATCAACCCTCTGCTCTAACTCATAATTACTCTGAAGAGCTTGGGGCCCTCAGGGAGGAAAACATAATCCTTCGATCATGCCTGGAGGACCTTGAGAACAGGGCTAGATGATCAAACATCCGCATTTCCGGTCTCCCTGAATCCATAGTTGATGAACAGTCTGCAGTCATCAGCCTCTTCTAGGAGCTAGCCCCTGCTATACCAACTGATCACCTGGAGATGGACAGGGTTTACCGTGCCCTGACTCCCTGCCAAACAGAGGGTCCGCCACAAGACTTTTTAGTGAAATTGCAGTTTTTTCGCACTAAAGAACAACTCCTATCTGCTAGCCAAAACAAAGAAGCACTAGTCTTCCTAAGACATTCCTATCAGCTTTTTTAAGACCTCCTCCCGCTCACTATTGCTAAGAGGAAAACCTTGAAACCCCATCTCCAAATTTTGCAACAGCATCACATCAGCTATAGGTGGGGCTTCCCATTCTCCGCTTTCTTCTAATACCAGAGCCACAACTACACATGGATATTCGTGAAGACCTCCAAGCAACCTTACGACAATTCCACCTTTTACCTCCTGACACACCACATGGGGGGCTCTCATCATCGGTCTGCCTCTTGCTCACCCCAGAAGTCTCAAAATTCCCCAAAAGCTCTTTGTTAAGCCAACTCAAACAAACATTGATGTATTGTCTCCCCAGTTCCGCAACACCTAGATTCAGTGGACTGAATCTAATCCAATACATCAGGGCTGTCTTTAATGTGGGGCGAACAGGGCCCAGCCATTGTATAGGGACCCCAAAGCAGCTGAGCTGCCCCTGAAGTCTGCGCTGCCTGCTGGGTTTTTTCAGCCGGAGTTCTGCTCCGGCGCTTGTCACTTTGCTAGCTCAGCTGCTGGCTACTGTCACTTGTTAATACAGAAGCACTGCTTCCCTATTTACAGGTGACAGCGCTCCACTTACGGCTGCTGTTCACATCCCTCTCTGCTCTACACACATTGAGCTGTATACAAGACAGCAGAGGAAAGGGGCGGGGGATAAGAAGCTCCTCCACAGACATGCATGTTGCAGCTTCTCTTGTTCAGCCCGGTCCCGCTCTGATGGTTTTTAAGTAATGGAGTCTGAAGGTGGAGGCGGGTGGTATTGGTGCCAAGGAATGCTGTGTATTGAAAGAGGGGGGGAGGGGGGTGTGGAATGGTGCAGGAGGACTGCTATGTATTGAATGCAGGGTTTAAACTGGAATCAGGGGGAGGAAAGTTCTGTACTTGGGGGGAGGTGACTTGGATGTACACAATACACCTCTCAACCCTGCACTCTGTATGTAACGCACCCCTCAACCCTGCACCCTGTATGTAATGCACCCCTCAAACCTGCACTCTATACGTAACGCACCCCTCAACCCTGCACTCTGTATGTAATGCACCCCTCAATCCTGCACTCTATATGTAATGCACCCCTTAACCCTGCACTCTGTATGTAATGCACTCCTCAATCCTGCACTCTCTATGTAATGCACCCCTCAATCCTGCACACTGTATGTAATCCACCCCTCAATCCTGCACTCTATATGTAACGCACACCATAACCCAGCACTCTGTATGTAACACACCCCTCAATCCTGAACTCTATATGTATCGCTCCCCTTAACCCTGCACTCTGTATGTAATGCACCCCTCAATCCTGCACTCTCTATATAACGCACCCGTCAACCATGCACTCTGTACGAAGCTCACCTCTCAGCCCTGCATTCTGTACATAGCGTGCCACTCAACCTTGAACTCCATACAAAGTGCACTTCTCAATCCTGCACTCTGTACGTATCTCCCCCCTAAACACTGCTCTACTGTAGGCGGCAAGACTAGTTTCTGGTAGCTTGTCCTTAGGGATACTGCTCACATTGGACTCTGTGCCTACCTGCACTCAGTTAACCTTCATTGTTGTGTTCTCTGCTCTGCTCATTGTTAATAGCAAGTTCTAGGAGTTTTCTGTCTATTGGTGGGTCCCCTCACCTCCCCAGTCCATGGTGTGCAGGCAGGGGAGATGTGCTGTAACCTCTAGCAACCAATAAGCGGTAATGATGCACAGTAACCAATGAGTGAGCAGTAAACATGCAACCTCTAGCAACCAATCGATTAGCAGTAATGATGTGCAGTACCTTCTAGCAACCAATCAGCAAGCAGAAATTATGTGCTGTAACCTAGCAACTAATCAGTGAGTCGTAATGTGTGCTATAACCTCTAGCATCCGGTCAGTGAGCAGTAATGATATGCTGTAGCCCCTGGCAACCAATTGCAATCACTGCCTGATCTGCTACAGTAAACTGATTTTGAGTGGGGGGGCAGAGCTGGGGGGCCCAAAGAAAATGTTTGCCCAGGGTCCAATCAAGAATAAAGATGGCTCTGCAATACATACTGGACTCACACCATTCATTATCTGCTAGTTGCAGATCCTGATATCCACCAGTCAGAAACCAGTCCCTTTCCATGTGACTCATCCTGTGGTAAAAACTGAACACTTTGAGTTTCTCTACCAATTGTCCATTCATGTCTGTCATGCATGAACTGACCTTTATATCCTACAATTGCTCTATGCCTGTTAATATGTGACCTCTTAATAGCATCTTTTGATAATGGGATCTCTATTATGCCATGGAGCCCAAAACCTCTTGAACCTTCCATATGATCACATATCTTGGCAAATTATAACTCAACCCCCTTATATCCCCCATGCTCAGTTTGCCACGTTGGCTCAATGGACTCATAGTCCACTACTTGAAATTTTTTTTTTCTGTCTTTTTCTCTGGATTTACCAACACAAACTACAGTTCTCTCAGTTCACTGTTAGAATACACCTGAGCTCATGTTGCAACTGTTAAACTGACTGAAGCAACGCATACAACCTTTAAGCTCTTATTGGGATAAATTTTAGTTGGGCTGTTTAAATCCCAGTGTTAGTCACTGCACCCCACCTCCTAGGCCATGGACTCCATTTTGGTATTTCTCAATGGCACTATTCCTGTCTCTCAGGCTCTTGACATTACACTAGTCTTGAGGACACCTTGTACCCATTTTGTGATATGATTTTGTTTTTGGCATTTGTTGCTAGTTTTACTGTGCCACACAGCACTCCTCTTCTCTTTTCTCTCTTACTTTCTCTTTCCCCCTCTCTCCACCCTCCCCCCCCCCCAGGTGTTACCTAGCAAACTCTACTTTTAGGTGCAATCTTGTTTATAATACATACCCAGTCTTACAATGGGACCCCTAAATGTACTAACACTCAACGTACAGGGCTAAACTCTCTGCACAAATGGACCAAAGCTTTTAAAAGTTTTGCCACCACCAAGGTGCATGTTGTGTGCCTACAAGAGACCCATTTTACCCCCCCCGATGCACCCCTAAATTCTTTATTCGAGCATACCCACAAATGTATACAGCGTCAGCCAACTCCAAAAGTAGAGGAATACTTATAGCCTTCCATCGTTCTACTCCCTTCACACCCCTGGCTGAGTTCAAGGACCCGGAAGGCCTCTACTTAATTCTGCCCAGTATGCTGCTTGACTCTGAAGTGACAGTTGTATCTTATTATGCGTCAAACTCTAAACCTCTACCGTTTCTTTGCCATTTGCTGGATGTTGTTGATTCTCACAAAAGAGGCACACTCCTCCTCGGTGGGGACTCCAACTAGTCCCTATACCCCTCACTGGACAAATCTCCTCAATCACCCCACCCCAGTGCTACAAAACTAAGCTTCCAACATCTCCTACACCGTCATTCACCTGTTGATTTGTGGCGTGAATATAACCCAGCCCAACGTCAATATACATTCTATTCTCACCCCCACAACACGTTTTGATCATTGATCCTATCTTCCTCAATACAGGTTCCACAACTCTGCTTCTGATTTCCTGGTCAGACCATAGTGCAATTATTACCATCTTAGCCTCCCTAGTCCCCTCTACAAAGAACTCTTCCTGGACCATCAACGATAATTCTATCTTACCCGTCACATTGCCTTACGATAGAAACAGCACTCAAGGAATATTTATCCATTAATTCTACTCCTGACATCTCCCCTCTCACATTATTGGAAGCCCGCAAGACAGTTATAAGAGGGGCCTGTATTAGTCAGGCGTCTTTTCTGAACAAAGAAAAACACCCTACCCAACAGCATTTAGAGACATCTTTTAAGAATGCTCGCATGAAGTTTCAGGCTGACCCCTCTATGTCGAATCACCAAGCTCTGGAAAAAGCTAGACTAGAATTTGACCTTTTCCTGATAGGCCTTGCAGAAAAGGCCCTACATCTCTCGAGCCATAGGAATTACATTAAAGCTAACAAACCCAACACTTTTCTGGCCTTTTCTGTTCGACGTCTTGACTGTACCATTAAACCAATTGGAAGTTATCGCCGGACAATCATTTAGTAAGCACCTTGCCACTCTTTACTCAAGTGATGATACTTTTGATCGAACCCACTCTGAATCTGTTCTCTCAACTACTAGTTTTCCCTCTCTCTTGTCTCTACAATGCAAAAATCTCGAAAAAACAATTGAAACTGAAGAGGGCTTGCTAGCTATAAAATCTCTGAAAACCCATAAGTGCCCTGGTCCAGAAGGGTTCTTTGCCACGTATTTTAAAAAGTTTGCTGACCTCCTAGCCCCTGTGCTAGTTAGGGCATTCAACGCCATACTCGCTGGTCACACATTTCGTTCTGAAATGCTGACAACTGCTATTTCTATGCTCCCAAAACCCCAGACCGATGACTCCTGCTGGTCAAACTATCGACCCATATGCCCCCTCGACCTGGGCATCAAGCTGGTAGCTAAAATCTTAGCCACTAGACATAACCATACAATCGGCTCCCTAATACATAAAGACCGAGTAGGCTTTATCCCGACTGGGCAGGCAGGGGATAACATTCACTGCGCTTTTCTTTTGACTCATTTAGCCGCAACCATAAAATTCCCTTATGCTTCTTATCTCTGGACATTAGAAAGGCCTTTGACACGTTCTCCTGGCCTTATCTGCAATTCATAATAAGGTGATGGGGATTTGACTCTCAATTTCTTTCGTGGATCTTTGCATTGTATGCCAACCCCACTGTTTTTGTTCTCAGTCTCTGCAGTGTTGGCAGACAGTGACTCAATCCAAATGACATCTTGCAGATCATAGAAAGGTTTAATTGAAAACTTGTGCAGCTCTTGACAGATAAACATCAGATGTCATGTTGTGTCTAGCTCCAGAAAATATGTGTGCTTAGAACAGAAACTAGAAGGCACACTGAAGGATGATGGGACTAACTGTACAGAGCAGTTATTAGCTATGGAGTGAGGAAGGAACAACCTTATTTAAAGGCAAGCAACAAAGCATGTGTAACATGATATTCCCTGTGAAATATATGATTTAAAATATTAAATAATTGGGAGTCGAATCAAAACATTGCAAGTGAAGACTGTATTCCAGAAACATCTGAAAGAGGGAAAAAGGGGAGAACAATGAAAAAAGCAAACATTAAAACAAAACTTGTCTTGGAAAGGTGTTAAAAATGGTGAGAATTCAGCCTTGTCATTGACTCCACAGTGGTGTTGAGTATAACAGTATTTGCTCTTATTTCCCTGTCAGACTCAAATGTAGAATCAGTGTGAATAGTGATGGGGTCATTTGTCAAGAAGTCAGGTGGGGGTGACCATGAAATGTCTAGAAATGCAGTGGCTGGGTTGAGGTCTGTAAGCACATAGGGCCATTGATCGGGATTAGAGAACCTTCTGATGCATTCTACTCTGTTACTGACATATACATAGAACTGTTTTGTTTGGTTTTATGTATCCAAACACTATCTTGCTACAGTATCTGTGTAGAAGTGAAAAGAGTATACTTCAAAGTCTATTTCACGTTTTATAAGCTCAGCAATTATAACAGCCAACAAGGCTGCAAGCTGCAAGGTTTGTATGTGCTGGGCTTGGGGTCAGCTTTCATCCACTGAGGACCAAACCCACACTTACACTGTCTCTTGGAACTATAACTTTGAGGTAGGCTACTGCAGCTATTGTTTCAAAGGAAGCATCATAATAAACTTTGGACTCTCATCTGGTGCCATTTGTTATGGATGCAGAAATATAAGAAAGTGGTATCTGAAGTTGTTCTAGTGCTTTCAGGGACTCCTTCCATGATTTCCATCTTTGTTGTTTCTGGGTTATGGAGTGTCACAATCTGTGTTTTCAGAAGCAAGCTGTTTTAGAAGTATCTTACCCCACATATTGTGCTATGAAATCCAGAGGATCATGGATGCTTTTCACAGCAGACAAAACTCCTTGCTTCATGAAGGGTCTGTCACACGTTAATAATTGAAACACGAATATGTCCTGTTTGACATCCCAAAGCAATACAAGGCTATATTGCATAAGGGGAAGATCCATTCCTAGCTTGAATCCCTTTACACTAAAATCATAGTCATCAGAGGAAAAGGCTTTCATTATCTTCATTAGGTTGGTGTTGATAAGCATATCCTGCGTTCTCTTGAGTAGATAAATTGTTTCTACTGTAGGCAGAGATTTGAGCGTGCTGTCTACATAGAAATTATCTTCCTACAGGTACTTTACAACTTCCTGTAGAGCACACATTTGAGTTTGCCACATTTTGCTAGAAGGAAGCTAAAGAGTGGGGTATTTGAGTGGAGAGTGCAAAACAGTTTTGCTTTTGACTACTGGTGATTGCTTATGTTTGCAGTTGTTTTGGGGTCTTTGCTAGTACAACCCCTGGCAAAAAATAAATCTGCTTGTTAGTATGTAGGTAAAAAGGAGTGATCACACCTTGGAGAGCTGTTGCAACAAGTGGACTGACATGAAGCATGGCTCCAACACCAGAGATGTCCATTAAAAAAAGGAGAGGATTATCATTTTCTAGGCATATTGCTTTAAGTTTTCTGTCTTGACGCTTTGATGTCTTCCTTGGTCTACCAGTATGCTTGCCTTTAACCACCTTCCCATGTTGTTTGTATTTGGTCCATGTTTTAGACACAGCTGAGTGTGAACAACCAACATCTTGTGCAACACTGCGTGATAATTTACCCTCTTTAAGGAGTTTGATAATCCTCTCCTTTTTTTCAATTGACATCTCTGGTGTTGGAGCCATGCTTCATGTCAGTCCACTTGTTGCAACAGCTCTCCAAGGTGTGATCACTCCTTTTTACCTACATACTAACAAGCAGATTTAATCTGATGCAGGTGTTAGTGTTTGTAATGAAAATTTACAGGGTGATTCCATAATTTTTTCCTCAGAATTGAGTGATTCCATAATTTATTCCCTGTGCTTGTTCTATAAATCTAACTGTTACTGGCCACCACAATTATTTTTCTTGATTTTTTTAGTGTTTCTTAAAGCCAGAAAGTTACCATTTGAAATGCCTTTAGTTTTTGGCCATGTCTGTGATCTGCTTTTTTTCTACAACAATAAACAACTGAAGGAACATCCTCAGGGACTGGTGATTCCATATTTTTTTGCCAGGGGTTGTAGTGTTTTAAAACACCTTTTTCTCACACTTGTTAAATAGCATTTTTTTTTCTTTCCTTTCTTCAGTCTGCTGAATAAGGGGAGTGGTTAATTGGTCACAGGTGCTACAGGTACTATATATCTTTCTGTAGAACTAATTTCTGAGCTTGCTCATCCTTGAGCTTGCACTTTTTGCTTTCTGGAATTTTGACTAAGTGGTGGCCTGTAAGTAACATCTGAAGTTTCCCATTAGTAATATTAATTTTGTAACTGGAATAATGAGTGTTAGAAATGCTTAAGGCTTTGTGCAGTGCACAGTGTGCTGCATGTATACAGTAAAGGAGTGACAGCTCCAGGATGGATACCGCTGCAACAGATGTGAGCGGTTTGCCCTTCTGGAAGCTCACATTAGAGATCTGGAGGAGCAAATTGCAACACTAGGCAGAACTGACAACCTTGAAAGGGGTTCTCTGCTCACTGAGCAGGTGGTTAGTTTGGTTGATGTGAATGGTGGAGAGGTAAGTCAGGATTGTCAAGTAGGAAGATGGGTTACTGTAGTCTGTAGAGGGAGTGGTAGGGGCTCACAGAAAAGAAAGGCCAGCCCTGGGTTTGAGCTCCCTAACAGATTTGCCAAGTTGGGAGAAGATGTGGGAGAGGCAAGCTCAGAGGTGGCAGCCCTAGATGTCACTGCTACCCCTAACAGCCGGGAGAGTAGTCCATCTAGTAGGGCTGGTGAGGGTAGTGTGGGTATGTCTACACAGTTGGTAGTAACAGGGGATACTGTTCTTAGAATAATTTGTCATCAGGATCTTCTCATCCAAATGGCTTGCTGTCTCTCTGGTGCCAGGCTTTGGTATGTGGTGGACTGGGTTGATAAATTACTGGGAGGGGCTGGGCATGACCCAGCTGTCTTGGTCCATGTTGGAACCAATGACAGAATATATGGAAGGTGGTGGCTCCTTAAAAATCAAATTAAATAACTAGGCTGCAAGTTGAAAGCAACCTCTAATGAGATATTCTCTGAAATATTGCCTGTGCCATGCACAACACAGGAAGGACAGGGGGAGATTAGAGAACTGAATACATGGCTAAAGACCTGGTGTAAGAAGAAGGGATTTGAGTTTTTAAAACACTGGGCTGACTTTTCATTGGGGTACAACTTATATGCTAAAGATGGTTTGCACCTAAATGGAAGGGGGTCTGCCGTGGAGAGGTTTTTGGGCAGGCTGGAGTTGTATTTAAACTAGGATGATGTAGGGTGAATTTGATTATAATAGGGCAGACAGGTCAGACAGGGGTCAGTCCCTATTGGTGAGTGGAATGGGGAAAGATAGGGGGAGGGGTATGGCAGATCATAAGAAGGTTCCCATGTTACAAACAACCATTGGAAATGGTACTATTTGTACTAAAATAAAAAATAAGCAAAATGTGTGTGCAAAATGTGACAATAAATTAAAGTGTTTGTTTCCCAATGTCAGAAGTCTGCCAAGCAAAATAGGTAAGTTGGAAGCTTTGGTGCACAAAGAAAACTGTGATTTAGGCTTGGTTCACATATGAGCCACATGCGGCTCACAGCAGGAGTCCGGTGCATGCTGGTTCACTGTTTCAGGTCCGATTTCAGCCTGAATTTTGGGCTGAATTCAGACCTGAAACGGTCCAAAAGATGCACATCGTTTTTGTGCAAAAAACCCCACTGGACCCGCTGCGGAGCTATGTGAACCGGCTCCATAGAGAGCCGGTCAAAATCTCCTGCTATTGCGAATTGGATGCGGAGGTTCCACATCCAATTCCAATGGTGTGAACCCAGCCTCAATTGGTACTGCGGAATCTTGGCTTTATTCTTCACTTGACTGAGCTATTAATATTCCTAGCTATGCTCTCTTTCAGAAATATAGGGTAAAATGGGGGGGGGGGATGTCTGTCTTTATGTGAGAAGTGATCTCAAAACGAGTGTGAATGAGGACCCAGTTGATGGAGAGTGTGATGAGGCTGAAGCATTGTGTGTGGAACTCCACATGGGTATGCGTTCTACAAAGGTTATCATTTGAGTTTGTTATAGGCCACCCAATGTTTATGAGAAGCTTGACACTCAGCTCCCTGCACAGATAGAAAGGGCTGTAAGGGCTGGGAGAGTGATAATATTGGGGGATTTTAACTACCTGGACATTCACTGGATTAATATCTAAAACCAAAGTTCTATACTACCCTGTTTCCCCGAAAATAAGACCTAGCGTGATTGTCGGTGATGGCTGCAATATAAGCCCTACCCCCCCAAATAAGCCCTAGTTAAAGTCCTTGTAGGTCTTCTTTTCAGGGTAGGGCTTATTTTTATGGAAACAGGTTAGGGCTTATTTGGGGGGTAGGGCTTATATTGCAGCCATCACCAACAATCACGCTAGGTCTTATTTTCGGGGAAAAAATCCTTTAAGCCTTAAAGTCTCTAAAGTCTCTAATCTAAGTTTATTTCCCTCAAAATAACTCATGTATTCTTGTCATGGGCCTGGTTTAGCCCCATTATTGGATCAAAACTTTTATACCAGGTAAACATCCCTACTATTGTTATTGTTATATTTTTGCCATTCTGTAAAACAATAAAACTATATTTACCTCTAAAATACAATAAGGAAGGAGTTAACCGGGGAAGTGTAATGCGCACCGTGCCGTGCAGCTCCATATACCAATGGGAAACTGACAACTGCAAAATCATAAAAGGAAAAACAGAGCACACCAGCTCCTAGTGAAACACTGTTTATTCAAAGCAGATAAAAAGTAACATTATAACACTCTGCACTCACATGCCAGTGTATGTTAAAGGGCATCAGTGTCAAGCTGTAGTTACACTACAGTGTTCAGGGCTCCAGGCTGGATCCAGAAGGGCATGAACAAAAACAAGGGGGGCTTAATGGTCTGGCATGACAGGAGGAGTGTGGATACAGAGACTGACGTGCTGTGGAGACAGATCCCAGATTTAACCGGTGAATCTTTCGGTGCTATCGTGGACTGGTGAGATTTATTGGACTATCTACCTGCACCTGCTTATATCGAACACCACCCCATCTCCTAGTGACACATTACTTCCATCTGCGGAAATCCACTGCTTGTCTGCTTTGATATGTACCAGCTTGACTTTCCATCTATTTTGCACTGAGTTTGCTGCCTTCAACGTGATCTTCATTGAAATCTGGCCGATGATCTAACCCATTAACTTTTACCTCCATCAGTACAAAGCAATGTCCCTTCTTTTTCACACACACTTCCCCTAAGTTGCTGAATAACTACATCTCCGATTCCTGGACGGTGTTATCACTATACTGACAGGTTCACTGTACTAGTGCCAAACTGTACCTGGGACTGGCTGTTAATTTTTCATCTACCAGCGATATTTCCTTTATTGGATACTTTATGTGTGTTAGTGTGTGTGTGTGTGAGCATGAAGGCTTGAGCAGGGTGGTTGTAAGTCTGTTACTGACAGCCTTGTCAATTCTTACTATAAAATGGTGAAGGTAATTGTGGTTTTATGTATGATTATGTAATGAAGCAATTTGTACTTTTTCTTAAACTAGCTTACTCCTCATTGATGAGTCTCTTAAGGAGTTTTTCCTCCTTTTATTATATGGATCCAGGAGGGGCTGGCGGTGGATGGTCCCGATGTGTCAGTGTGCGCTGCCCGCTCACAACAGAGATCCTCCAGTGATAGAGAAACCTGGCCCACCGGTGCAATCACATGATGCTTGAGCAGTAACAGCTCATGAAAAACACTAATGCCGCGTACACACGGTCGGACTTTTCATCTACAAAAGTCCGACAGCCTGTCCGACAGACTTTCGGCGGACTTTCGGCGGACTTGCGGCGGACTTGCGGCAGACTTTCTAACGAACAGACTTGCCTACACACGACCACACAAAAGTCCGACGGATTCGTACGTGATGACGTACACCGGACTAAAATAAGGAAGTTGATAGCCAGTAGCCAATAGCTGCCCTAGCGTGGGTTTTTGTCCGTAGGACTAGCATACAGACGAGCGGACTTCGGGGTCCGTCGTAGTTACGACGTAAAGATTTGAAGCATGTTTCAAATCTAAAGTACGTCGGATTTGAGTCTAAAAAAGTACGTTGAAAGTCCGGAGAAGCCCACACACGATCGGATTACCAGCCAGCTTTAGTCCGTCAGCGTCCGTTGGACTTTTGTAGATGAAAAGTCCGACCGTGTGTACGCGGCATAAGGGTTGCCAAGACAATGTGTTTCAGAGGGCATGGATTCCCACTTCATGTCTGCCATGTGTTGTCATAGGAGCCCATTCCTGGGATTGTTAACTCGTTCATTACCAGGTAATAGACTTATAAAAGGTACACATAACTACTCATTAAAAGGCAACTAATGTTGAATTTCATTAACCCCTTTTCAAATATATGCTAAAACCAACAGTCATGTCATAAGACATATATTCTAAAAAAGACATATATTCTAAAAAAAAGACATATATTCTAAAATATCCTATATTCCCCAAAAAAATCGATATATTCCAAAATTACCCTTATCAAGTGGTGGTTAACAACTTCAGCCCCGGAAGGATTTGCCCCCTTCCTGACCAGGACATTTTTTGCAATACGGCACTACGTCGCTTTAACTGAAAATTGCGCGGTCATGCGATGTTGTACGCAAACAAAATTTATGTCCTTTTTTTCCCCACAAATAGCCACCATTTTGAAAAAACACAATATTTTGTTGTTTTTGCTATAATAAATATCCCAATTAAAAAAAAATAAAAATAAAAAACATTTTTTTCTGCAGTTTAGGCTGATATGTATTCTTCTAAATATTTTTGGTAAAAAAATTGCAATAAGCGTATATTGATTGGTTTGCACAAAAGTTATAGCGTTATAGTATATTACTAGTAATGGTGGCGATCTGCAATTTTTATTAGGACTGCGACATTGCGGCAGACATATCGGACACTTTTGACACTATTTTGGGATCATTGACATTTATACAGCTATCAGAGCTAAAAATAGCCATTGATTACTGTACAAGTGTCACTGGCAGGGAAGGGGTTAACACTAGGGGGCGATCAAGGGATTAACTGTGTTCCCTAGGTGTGTTCTAACTGTAGGGGGGATGGAACTGACTAGGGGAGGAGAGAGATTGGTGTTCATACTTGGTATGAATACATGATCTGTCTACTCTCCCCTGAGAGAACCGGGATTTGTGTGTTTACACACACAGATCCCGGTTCTCTCTCTGTCACAAGCAATCGCGGGTGCCTGGCACTTATCACTTCTGCCAGGCATGCACATCGGCTCCAGGGACACGTGACGGCGCGTGTGTGCCTGCTGTGATGTCTTAAAGGAGCGACATACAGCTACGGTGATTTATGCAGCCGTGCCGACCTGCTGCAGTATAACTGTGGTGGCTGGTCGGTTTACTGGGATCATTAAAACCTCAGGAAATTTTAAATAGAAAAAGAGAAAATTCTTTAAAAAAAAACTATTTATATACATACATACATACATATATATATATATATACTCTGTGTGTGTTTTCTGAAGCTATACTGTATGTACAGTGCCTTGAAAAATTATTCATGCCCCTTGAAATTTTTCACATTTTGTCATGTTACAACCAAAAACGTAACTGTATCTTATTGGGATTTTATGTGATAGACCAACACAGAGCAAGACATACTTGTGAAGTGGAATGAAAATTATAAATGTTTTTCAAAATTTCTGACAAATAAATATGAGAAAGTGTGGCGTGCATTTGTATTCAGTCCTCTTTACTCCGATACCCCTAACTAAAATCTAGTGGAAGCAACTGTCTTCAGAAGTAACCTAATTAGTGAATAGAGTCCACCTGTGTGTATTTTAATCTCAGTATAAATACAGCTGTTCTGTGACGCCCTAAGAGGTTTGTTGTTGAACATTAGAGAACAAACAGCATCATGAAGGCCAAGGAACACACTAGACAGGTCAGGAATAAAGTTGTGGATAAGTTTAAAGCAGGGTTAAGTTATAAAAAATATCCCAAGCTTTGAACATCTCACAGAGCACTGTTCAATCCATCATCCAAAAATGAAAAGAATATGGCACAACTGAAAAGCTACCAAGACATGGCCATCCACCTAAACTGACAGGCTGGGCAAGGAGAGCATTAATCAGAGAAGCAGCCAAGAGGCCCATAGTAACTCTGGAGAAGCTGCAGAGATCCACACCTGAGGTGGGAGAATCTGTCCACAGGGCAACTATTAGTCGTACACTCCACAAATCTGGCCTTTATGGAAGAGTGGCAAGAAGAAAGCAATTGTTGAAAGAAAACCATAAGAATTCCCGTTTGCAGTTTGCGAGAAGCCATGTGGGGGAAACAGCAAACATGCGGAAGAAAGTGCTCTGGTCAGATGAGACCATTGAACTTTTTGGCTTAAAAGCAAAAGCAGAAAAACAATACTTCACATCACCCTAAACACACCATACCCACCCCGAAACATGATAGTGGCAACATTATGTTGTGGGGATGCTTTTCATCAGCCGTGACAGGGAAGCTGGTCAGAGTTGATGGGAAGATGGATGGAGCCAAATACAGGGCAGTCTTAGAAGAAAACCTGTTAGAGTCTGCAAAAGACTTGAGAATGGGGTAGAGGTATACCTTCCAGCAGGACAATGACCCTTAACACACAGCCAGAGCTACAATGTAATGGTTTAGATCAAGGCATATTCATGTTTTAGAATGGCCCCGTCCAGACCTAAATCCAATTGAGAATCTGTAGCAAGAAAGCAAGAAAAAAAAGAAAATTGCTGTTTACAGATGCCCTCCATCCAATCTGACCGAGCTTGAGCTATTTTGCAAAGAAGAATGGACAAAAATGTCACTCTCTAGATGTGCAAAGCTGGTAAAGACATCCCCAAAAAGACTTGCAGCTGTAATTGCAGTGAAAGGTAGTTCTACAGAGTATTGACTCACGAGTCCTAAATACAAATGCACGCCACACTTTGCAGATATCTATTTGTAAAAAATTTTGAAAACCATTTATCATTTTCCTTCTACTTCACAATTATGTGCCACTTTGTGTTGGTCTATCACATAAAATCCTAATAAAATACATTTACGTTTTTGGTTGTAACATGACAAAATGTGTAAAATTTCAAAGGGTGTGAATACTTTTTCAAGGCACTGTACTGTATATAAAAGAGTTCAGAACAAAAATACCAAACTAGTAGTGATGGGCCGAACAGATGGGATGAACACCCCCCTGTTTAGTTTGCACCAGAACATCTCGAACAGGGAAAACGTTTGACCGAACATGCAAACTCTATTAAAGTCTATGGGACACAAACATGAAAAATCAAAAATCCTAATTTTTAAGGCTTATATGCAAGTTATTGCCATGAAAGTGCATGGGGGACATGTATCAATGCAAAAAAAATTTTTTTAAACAATCGTTTTTAAAGAAACAGTGATTTTAATGATGCCTAAAGTAAAACAATAAAAATGAAAAATTCCTTTAAATATCGTGCCTAGGGGTCCCTTTAGTCTACCTGTAAAGGGGCGCATCGGTACATGTCATGTCATTTAAACTTGATTGCGGCTGTAATGAATTGCCAACTCCTGGCAATATAGATTAAAAAAATGAAAAAGGTATGGATTTTAAGGGGAACTCCCCACCAAAATTTTAAAAAGAAACTGCGTAGGGTCCTCCCTAAAATCCATGCCAGGCCCTTATCTGAGCATGCAGCCCGGCAGGTCAGGAAAAAGGGAGGGGACGAGCAAGCTCCCCCCCGAACTATACCAGGCCACATGCCCTCAACATGGGGGGGTGGGTGCTTTGGGGCAGAGAGGCTCTGCACCCCCCACCCCAAAGCACCTTGCCCCCATGTTGATGGGGACAAGGGCCACTTCTCGACAACCCTGGACTGTGGGTGTTGGGGTCAGCGGGTGGGGAGCTTATTGGAATCTGGAAGCCTCTTTTAACAAGGGGGTCCCCAGATCCCTGCCCTCCCCTATGTGAATGAGTATTGGGCACATCGAACCCCTACTCATCCACCAAAAAAAGTGTCAAAAGGTAAGAAATACAGGAAAGGTAAGAAACACATATGACGTTGTCTGGTTCTCGCTGCTCCTGCGGGCCCCCGGGGGCCCACAGTGTGGTGATCAGGGATCAGGCATGTCCCTCGGACACAGCCAATCCCCGATCAATGAAATTGTCTCTTTACCACGTGACTGGCTGTGTCCAATCACAGCCGGTCACATGTGCTGTGCTCGTGATCGCCACACGTGCGTGCCCCCCGAGGGGCGAGCAGCGCGATAACCGGGGATGAAGCGTGTCCCTTGGACACAGCCCATCCTCGGTCAGGATAAAGGGACAATAAAATTGGCTCTTTATCACGTGACCGGCTGTGTCCAATCACAGCCGGTCATAAATGTCAAGAAACGGCTGTAATGCCATTTCCGGGTTCTCCTTCTCCTGTGTGAGGAGGAGACCTGGCTAAAAAGCACAGAACAGTGCCTGATTGTCCCCCTCAAATAAAGAGGATCTGTCACAGCCCATCAGAGTACCTGTCACAGCCCATCACTAGCCCCAAAGTACCTGTCACAGCCCATCAGAGTACCTATCACAGTTCATCAGAATACCTGTCACCAGCCCCAGAGTACCTGTCACCAGCATCAGAGTACCTGTCACCAGCCCATCAGAGTACCTGAGTACCTATCACTAGCCCATCATAGTACCTGAGTACCTGTCACCAGCCCATCAGAGTACTTGAGTACCTGTCACCAGCTCATCAGAGTACCCAAGTACCTATCTCCAGCTCATCAGAGTACCCCAAGAACCTGTCACCAGCCCATCAGAGTACCCAAGTACCTGTCACCAGCTCATCAGTGTACCCAAGTACCTGTCACCAGCCCATCAGAGTACCCGAGCAACTATCTCCAGCTCATCAGAGTACCTCTCACCAGCCCATCAGATTACCCATCTACCTGTCACCAGCCCATCAAAATACCTGTCACAAGCTCATGTGAGTACCTGTCACAAGCTCATCAGAGTACCCAAGTACCTGTTACCAGCTCATCAGAGTACCCAGGTACCTGTCGCCAGCCCATCAGAGTACGAGTATCTGTCACCAGCCTATCAGAGTATCCTAGTACCTGTGTCACCAGTTCATCAGATGACCCGAGTACCTGTCACCAGCCCATCAGAGTACCCAAGTACCTACTCTAGCCTCTCTGGTAGTACCCAAGTACCTATCTCCAGCTCATGAGAGTACCCCGAGAACCTGTCACCAGCCCATCAAAGTACCTGAGTACCTGTCACCAGCTCATCAGGGTAACCAAGTACCTGTCACCAGCCCATCAGAGTAACCAAGCACCTATCTCCAGCTCATCAGAGTAACTATCACCAGCCCACCAGAGTACCCGATTACCTGTCACCAGCCCATCAGAATAGCCTGAGTACCTGTCACAAGCTCATTAGATAACCCGAGTACCTGTTACAAGCTCATCAGAGTACCCAGGTACCTGTCACCAGCCCATCAGAGTACCCGAGTACCTGTCACCAGCCCATCAGAGTACCCGAGCACTTATCTCCAGCTCATCAGAGTACCTGAGTACCTGTATCCAGTCCATTAGAGTACCTGTCACCAGCCCATCAGAGTATCTGAGTACCTGTCACCAGCTCATCAGATGACCCAATTACCCGTCTCCAGCCCATCACAGTACCCAACTACCTGTCACCAGCCCATCAGAGTACTCAAGTACCTGTCACCAGCCCATCAGAGTACCCAAGTACCTATCTCCAGCTCATCAGAGTACCCTAGGAGTCTGTCACCAACCCATCAGAGTACCTGAGTACCTGTCACCAGCTCATCAGAGTACCCAAGTACCTGTCACCAGCCCATCAGAATACCCTGAGTACCTGTCACAAGCTCATCAGAGTACCCAAGCACCTATCTCCAGCTCATCAGAGTACCTATCACCATCCCATGAGAGTACTTGTTACCAGCTCATCAGAGTACCCAGGTACCTGTCACCAGCACATCAGAGTACCTGAGTACCTGTAACCAGCCCATTAGAGTACCTGTCACCAGCCCATCAGAGTATCCGAGTACCTGTTACCAGCTCATCAGAGTACTCAAGTACCTGTCACCGCCCATCAGAGCACCCAAGTACCTTTCACCAGCTCATCAGAGTACCCGAGTACCTGTCACCAGCCCATGCCACATAGAATATACGCTGGGGTGTTTGATTTTTAAAACGGGGTAATTTTGTGGGCATTTCCATTGTCCTGGTGCTCCAAGGCCTTCAAAATTGTGATAGGTTGTCAGGAAATGAAATGTGTAATTTATGGTCCTAGAACATCTGATGGTGCTCCCTGCATGTTGGGCCTCTCTATGTGACCTGTCTGTGTAAAAGTCTCACACATGTGGTATTGCCATACTCAGGACGATGATTAGCAGAATATATTTTGGGGTGTAATTTTTTAATTGACAACTTTGTGTAAAAAAATAAGTTTTTATTTTGTTTCCATGTTTTCCAAAAACTTTTGGAAAAAAATTACATGTTTAAAAGACTCATTATGCCTCATAGAATATACATTGGGGTGTTTGCTTTCAGAAATGGGGTCATTTTGTGGGTAATTCCACTGTCCTGGGGTTGCAGGACCTTCAAAGTTGTGATAGGTCATCAGGAAATGATATGTGTATTTTATGCTCCTTGAACACCTGATGGTGCTCTCTGCATGTTGGGCCTCTCTATGTGGCTAAAAGTCTCACACATGTGGTATCGCCATACTCAGGATGAGTAGCAGAATGTGTTTTGGGGTGTAATTTCTGCTATGTACATGCTATGTGTTAGAAAAATCTTATAAATTGTTAACTTTGCGTAAGAAAAAATATGTTTTAATTTTCTTTCCACATTTTTCAAAAACATGTGGAAAAAAAATGACATGTTTAACCACATGCCGACCGGGCCATAGCCGAAAGACGGCCACAGCGCGGTCGGCTTATCCTGGGAGGGCGTCCATGGACGTCCTCCCAGAATACTGCTCTCGCGCGCCCCCTGGGGCGCGCACCCGAGAACTTCCGTGACCGCCGGGTCCAGAGGACCCGGCGCATCACGGATCACGGTGGATGGCCGCTAATCGCGGCCGTTTACCATGTGATCGCTCCGTCAAATGACGGAGCGATCACATGTAAACAAACCGGCGTCATGTCATGACGCCGGTTCCTCCCTCCCCTCTGTGTACCGATCGGTACAGAGGGGGAGGAGAGGGGGAGGTATCGGATGGTAGCAGCGTTGTGGGCTGCATCTGTAGTGCCCACAACGCTGCTCTGTGACAAATACAGTCACATCCATCCATCCATCCATCCCACCATGATCAGCCATCCCTCCATACTATAATACCCTGCACTACTCTGCAATACCCCACAATACTCTGCACTACTCTGCAACACCCCACAATACTCTGCAATACCCCAAAATACTCTGCAATACCCCACAATACTCTGCAACACCCCACAATACTCTGCAATACCCCACAATACTCTGCAATACCCCACAATACTCTTCAATACCCCACAATACTCTTCAATACCCCACAATACTCTGCAATACTTTGCAATACCCCACAATACTCTGCAATACCCCACGATACTCTTCAACACCCCTGCACTACTGCACTACTCCGCAACACCCCGCAATACTTTGCACTACTCCGCAACACCCTGCAATACTCTGCAATACTCTGTACTACTCCGCAACACCCTGTAATACTCTGCAACACCCCGCAATACTCTGCAACACCCTGCAATACTCTGCAACACCCCGCAATACCCTGCAACACCCCGCAATACCCTGCAACACCCCGCAATACTCTGCAACACCCCGCAATACTCTGCAACACCCTGCAATACTCGGCAACACCCCGCAATACTCGGCAATACTCCGCAATACTCTGGAACCCCCCCCCGCAATACTCTGCAACACCCCGCAATACTCTGCAATACCCAGCCATACTCTGCAATACCCAGCCATACTCTGCAATACCCAGCCATACCCAGTCATACTCGGTCATACCCAGTCATACTCTGCGATACCCTGCCAGCCATACCCAGCCATACCCAGCCATGCTCAGCCATATTCAGCTGTACTCGGCCTCTGTATGTGGCCAGGCTGTGGAAGTCTCACACATGGGGTATCGCCATACTCAGGAGAAGTAGGAGAATCTATTTTGGGATGTCATTTTTGGTATGTACATGCTTTGTGTTAAAAAAAAGGTGTTTTAACCACTTCCCACCCGCCGGCCGTCATACGAAGTCCTTGAATTTGTGCGGGGATATCTGAATGATGGGTGCAGCTACAGGCATCATTCAGATATCAGCTTTTTCAGCCAGCGATTCCCTACACCATAGGAGTGATCATAGCGGCTGTTCCACTGCTTGATCGTTCTTATGGGAGGCGAGAGGGGACCTCCCCCCTTCCTGCCGCCCTCTGGTGTTTCTACCGTCTCACCGCTACGATCGAAGCCAGGATCGTTTTTTTTTTTTATTTCTGGCTTCCCAGCCTAGAGGTGAGATGTGGGGTCTTATTGACCCCATATCTCACTGTAAAGAGGACCTGTCATGCCATATTCCTATTACAAGGGATGTTTGCATTCCTTGTAATAGGAATAAAAGTGATCAAAAAAAATTTTTTTTGGAAAAAAGTGTCAAACTAAAATAAATAAAGTAAAATGAACAATAAAAAAATTTTTTTTTAAAGCACCCCTGTCCGTGTGCTCGCATGCAGAAGCGTATGCACACGTAAGTCCCGCCCACATATGAAAACGGTGTTCAAACCACACATGTGAGGTATTGCTGCGATCGGTAGAGCGAGAGAAATAATTTTGGCCCTAGACCTCCTCTGTAACTCAAAACATGTAACCAGTAAAAAATTTTAAAGCGTCGCCTATGGGGATTTTTAAGTAGCGAAGTTTGGCGCCATTCAACGAGCGTGTGCGATTTTGAAGGGTGACATGTTAGGTATCTATTTACTCGGCATAACTTCATCTTTCACATTATGCAAAAACTTTGGGTAAACTTTACTGTTTTTCTTTTCTTTTAAAGCACAAAACTGTTTTTTTTTTTCCCAAAAAAAGCTTTAAAAAAATTGCTGCGCAAATACCGTGCAAGATAAAAAGTTGCAACAACCGCCATTGTATTCTCTAGGGTCTTTGCTAAAAAAAACATATATAATATTTTGGGGTTCTATGTAATTTTCTAGCAAACAAATGATGATTTTTACATGTAGGAGAGAAATGTCAGAATTGGCCTGGGTGCTCCAGAACGCCTGGAGGTGCTCCGTGCATGTTGGGCCTCTGTATGTGGCCACGCTGTGTAAAAGTCTCACACATGTGGTATCGCCATACTCGGGAGTAATAGCAGAATGTGTTTTGGGGTGTAATTTGTGGTATGCATATGCGGTGTGTGAGAAATAACCTGCTAATATGACATTTTTGTGGAAAAAAAAAAAAAAAGAAAAAAAAAATCTTGATTTTGCAAAGAATCGTGGGAAAAAATGACAACTTCAAAAAACTCACCATGCCTCTTACTAAATACCTTGGAATGTCTTCTTTCCAAAAAGGGGTCATTTGGGGGGTATTTGTACTTTTCTGGCATGTTAATGTCTCAAGAATATAGATAGGCCATCAGTAATTCAGGTATGATCAATTTTCAGATATTGGCACCATAGCTTTTGGACTCTATAACTTTCACAAAGACCAAATAATTTACACCGATTTGTACTTATTTTTACCAAAGATATGTAGCAGTATAAATTGTGGCCAAAATTTACAAAGAAAAATTACTAAATTTGCTAAATTTTATAACGGAAACAAAGAAAATTTCATTTTTTTACCAAATTTTCAGTCTTTTTTTTTTATAGCGCAAAAAATAAAAAACCCAACAGTGGTTAAATACCACCAAAAGAAAGCTCTATTTGTGTGAAAAAAAGGACAAAAATTTCATATGGGTACAGTGTTGCATGACTGAGTAATTGTCATTCAAAATGTGAGAGCACCGAAAGCTGAAAATTGGTCTGGTTAGGAAGGGGGTTTAAGTGCCCAGTGGTCAAGTGGTTAAAAGACTCATTAAGCCTCATAGATTATACGTTGGGTTGTTTGATTTCCAAAATGGGGTAATTCTGTGGTTAATTCAACTGTCCTGGGACTCCAGGACCTTCAAAAGTGTGATAGGTATGAATGAAATAAGATGTGTAATTTATGCTCCTAGAACGCCTGATGGTGCTCCCTGCATGTTGGGCCTCTGTATGTGGCCAGGCTTTGTTAAAGTCTCACACATGTGGTGTTGCCATACTCAGGAGAAGTAGCTAAATATATTTGGGGGTGTAATTGCAAGTATGTATATGATGTGTGTGAGAAATAACTTGTTATTATGACAATTTTGTGTAAAAAAAAATAATAATTTCTTAATTCTCCCAAGAATTGTGGTAAAAAATTACAACTTCAAAAAAACTCTCCATGCCTCTTACTAAATACCTTTGACTGTCTACTTTCCAAAAAGGGGTTGGGGTATTTTGGGGGTATTTGTAGTGTCCTGACATTTCAGGGCCTCAAGAAATGAGATGTTAAGGCTGTCAGTACACCGGGTGTGATCAATTTTTAATGATTTGCACCATAGCTTGTAGACTCTATAACTTTCACACAGACCAAATAATATACACTAATTTGGGTTATATTTTACCAAAGATATGTAGCAGTATAAATTTTGGCCCAAATTTATGAACAAAAATTACTTATTTGCAAAATGTTATAATATAAACTAAAAATGTGGTTTTTTTTCAAATTTTTCACTCTTTTTTTACTTATATCGCAAAAAATAATAAACCTAAAAGGTGATTACACCACCAAAAGAAACTAATAAAAATGTTGTTTTGGTACAGTGTTGCATGACTGGGTAATTGTCATTCAAAGTGTGAGAGCCCCCCCAAAAAAGAAAGCATTGTAAAAAAAAATAGCATAAAATATATAAATTGTAAAAAAAAAAAATGTAAATAAAATTGTAAAAAAAAAAAAAAAAACTACTGACACAGTCCACGCCTCATCAATGGCACCTGTCAGTGCCCATCAGTGCTGCATATTAGTGCCACTGCCACAAGACATTAAAAAAAAGTATTGGTAATCGGTATGAGCGAGTACTTGAAAAAAGTATTGGTACTTGTACTCGGCCTTAAAAAAGTGGTAACGGTGCAACCCTAGTTGAACCCCAGCATAACCAAGATTCAGGAATAGGATAGGCAGCATAGGCAGTCTTCAAGGGATCCCAGATCCCTAGCAAATTCAATCAGTTACATCAGCACAAGGGGCTTGATAGCTGCTGTAGATTTAGGACTGGTTCATTTCATTCTTTCATTCTTTGATAGATGTCAGCTGGTCAATGGAGTCTGTGGACAGACACACTCTTTTGTCCTTCATAAAACCTCCAGCAGCACTGAATGTCATTTCGGAAAGTACGCTGGATGCAGGACAGGCCAGTAGCTCAATTGCATAATGAGCAAGTTCGGGCCACTGGTCCATCCTCAAGACCCAGTAACCCAGTGGATGCTAAGTTTGAAAGGTCTCCAAGTCTTCTCTTGCCCCTAGATAATTCTGCACCATATGATGCAGATGTTGCCAATGGTTTCTTAAACCTAACAGCCCTGGGCACTGAGAACTAAAGAATGGTTTAAAGGCATTGGTCAGCTGGCCGCCTTCTCCACCACTCTAACTTTGGCCGAACAAAGTCTCAGAAACACATTATCCAGGAAATGGTAACCTCCCAGTGTCTGGAAAGGTGTTACACAAACTTTTCTTTAAGGAGTCCTCAAGATGTTTCATCCTCTGAGCAGGGTGAGGTCTGCAACTTTGCCCTTGTAATGTGGATCAAGAAAGGTTACCAAGCAGTAATGAGCCCTCTCCTTGATACCAGGAATCCTCATGTCCTTTCGCAGTGTTTGCAGAATCAGGGAGCCCATGCAGCGTAAGTTTGAGGAGGTATGAGATTCTGAGTCCTCTGGGTCACTAAGGATGACATTGTCAGGAACAACCTCCTCCCACCTACGTACAGCTCCTGGGGTTTCTGGGGACTAAAAACCATCCCTTGAAGACTGCTGCTGAGTGTTATCCTCTACATCCATGCTGCCACAATCCTCCTCCTCTTCCTCCTGTGTGTTTTGTGGCCCCGCAGGAATGGTATCTGCATAAAGGGGGCCAAGAGAGGAAAGGAAGTCCTCCTTTTCCTCCCGCTTTTCTGCATCGAGTGTTCTTGTGACTCCAGGAAACATGTGCTCCAGCAGGAAGACTAGAAGGTTAGTGTTACTGATGCATGCATTTTCACGGTTTACCATGCTTGTGGCCTCCTCAAATGTTGACAGTACAGTGCATGTATCCTTTATCAGCAGCCATTGGCGTAGGGAAAAAAGCAGAGTCGGCCTGAGCCTGTCCTTGTGCCATACTCACACAGATACTCATTGATGGCATGTCACAGATGAGGCGGTTGGTGGGCAGGTTGAATTCCCGTTGAATGTCAGCCAGCTGAGCACTGGTATTGTATGACTGCTGGAAACGGCCACAGACTTTTCTGACCTGCCTCAGAAGATCTGGTAAGCCTGGATATCTATTCAAGAAACGCTGCACCACCAAATTCAGGACATGTGCCAAGCATGGAACATTTGTCAAGTGTCCCTGTCGGAGGGCAGAGAGAAGATTGGTGCCATTGTTGCATACAACCATTCCTGGCTGAAGCTGCCGTTGCATCAATGACCTCTGAGCCTGCCCCTGCAGAGCTGACAGAGTCTCTGCCCCGGTGTGGCTCCTGTCCCCTAGACAGAGCAACTGTAGCACTGCAATGCATCTTTTAGCCTGGGTACTTGCATAGCCCCTTGAACGCTTAGGGAGCACTGCTGGTTCAGAGGGCAATTCAGCAAAAGAGGCCAGAGAGGAAGAAGAGGAGGGTGTGGAGCAGACAGATGTGGCAGAATCACCACCAACATTTTGGAGGCGCGGTGGCAGAACAATCTCCAGCACTGAACCCTGTCTTGCATCCTTCTCAGCTGCCAGCAGAGTTACCCAGTGTGCCGTGAAGGAAATGTAACATCCCTGACCATGCCTGCTGGACCAGGAATCTTGCTGCTGACCGTCCTGCCCAACGAGACCAAAACATTGACTTCCACATTATGGTACAGAGGTGGAATGGCCTTACATGAAGACAAATGTATTTTTGTAATCTGCCACTGTGGTAAAGCATTTTACACAAATTCACGAAAGGGGGCAGAGTCTACCAGATGAAAAGGCAACAGTTTTAGTGCTAGCAAATTGGCCAAGCTAGCATTTAGACACTGAGCATGTGAATGGCTGGGACAGTATTTTTGTTATGGTTCAGCAACTGGGGTAGCGAAATGTGCCTGGTGAAATCAACAAGTGGTGTACTGCTAGCAGATTGGGTGCAAGTACCTGTGGCACCCATTGCTATACCATAATTTCTCTCATTGGAGGTTTTTGAGAAGACTTGAGGTATAGTATGGGTAGAGATCCCAGATGAGGAGCAAGGAGAAGTCTGCATTTATGTATGATGTGGGTGTTTCAGGTTCTGTTGTCAACGGACTGCATGGTAGGTTGTCATATTTCTTGTCAAGCATGTGGTGCCCAAGAGGCTGGTGTTCTGGC
This sequence comes from Lithobates clamitans, assembly GCA_037952925.1. Classification (NCBI taxonomy): domain Eukaryota; kingdom Metazoa; phylum Chordata; class Amphibia; order Anura; family Ranidae; genus Lithobates; species Lithobates clamitans. Next base: position 4,011,620 of record JBBGZY010000603.1, on the reverse strand, counting down.
CACGCTTGATTCAGTTCAGACAGAGATTGCAAACCGCAATGCTGAGGTCTGCTGCACATGTGTTGAAAAAAGCCCACACCAATAAACTTTTGGAAGTCAGCGGGGAGTCAGCAGCCCTGCACCTGTGGAGCTCTGTGGTGTGATGTAATAAGGAGGCTGCACTCAGGAGGACATCCTGCCTTGTTGGAGTTGTCCCTCCTCCAACTCCTCACTTTCCACCTCTGTTCTCTCAGGTATCCAAGTACAGTCAGTGACCTCATCATCCCCTCCCACCTCGTTACTGAAGCAAACGTAGTTTCTTGTCCGTCATTGGCACGCTCTCTCTCTAGGCTCACGTTACTCCCTTCCTCAACCTGGGAACCAACATCAGAGCATTCAAATTGCTGCACATCCTCCAGCAGCATGTAACTGACACCATAAGCGTGCGCAGCCTATTGCATTATATATATATATATATATATATATATATATATATGTATATATATATATATATACACACACACACACACACACACACACACACTTTATTACCAGAAGTATTGGAACGCCTGCCATTACATGCATATGAACTTTAATGGCATCCCAGTCTTAGTCCGCAGGGTTCAATATTGAGATGGCCCACCCTTTGCAGCTATAACAGCTTCAACTCTTCTGGGAAGGCTGTCCACAAGGTTTAGGAGTGTGTCTATGGGAATGTTTGATCATTCTTCCAGAAGAGCATTTGTGAGGCCAGGCACTGATGTTGGATGAGATGGCCTGGCATCTTTAATGTGAAGGCCAGTCAAATTCCTCCACCCCAAACTCGCTCATCCATGTCTTTATGGACCTTGCTTTGTGCACTGGTCCAAATCATTTGGTAGAGGGGGGATTATGGTGTAGGGTTGTGTTTCAGGGGTTGGGCTTGGCCCCTTAGTTCCAGTGGAGGGAACTCTTCAGACATCAACATACCAAGACATTTTGGATAATTTTATGCTCCCAACATTGTGGGAACGGTTTGGGATGGCCCCTTCCTGTTCTAACATGACTGTGCACCAGTGCACAAAGTAAGGTCCATAAAAACATGGACTTAGCAAGGGTTGTGGAAAATGAACTTCAAGCGCAAAGATTCACATTATAATAGTAACTAAAACATATAAAATTAGGTGCAACAATCTAAACAATAAAAATTCCAAATTGTTACAATGGTGTGAACCTCCCATCTAAAAAGTTGCTGCACTTGAAGTTAATTTGTATTGCAATTATCTGTAGAGGGGTTTCCACCATCCTTGCTAAGTTAAAAAAAAGATGTCTTATTACCATTTTGATGTGTATTACATGTGAAATCACATGTCACTGGAATTATTGCACTTGTAGTTAATTTGTATGGCAAATATCTATAGGAGGGGTTTCCACCATCCCTGCTAAGTTTCATTTTTTATTTATTTTTTCATTTTGATGTGTATTATATTTGGCATTACATATCACCGGTATTGTGGTAATATTGACATTTATTGAGATTTTCATACATTAGAGGGTTCCACAATTATTGTTAAGTTTTTGATTTTACTAATAAGCGCTGCACTTTTTTTTTGTCAGCACTGATTGGCACTGATAGGTGACACTGATTGGAAGCACTCATACGCAGCACTCATGGGCACTGATAGGCAGCACTGATTGGCAGCACTGATGGGCACTGATAGGCGGTACTGGTTGGCAGCACTGATTGGCAGCACTGATAGGCACTGCATGGTGGCACTGATAGGTGGTACTGATTGGCACTAATTGGCAGCACTGATTGGCAGTGATAGGCAGCACTGATGGGTGGCACTGATATGCAGCACTGACAGGTGGCGCTGATGGGCATTGATAGGCAGCACTGATGGGCACTGATTGTCACTGATAGATGGCACTGCTAGGCAACACTGATTGGCAAAACTGATGGGCACTGATAGGCAGCACTGATTGGCACTGATAGGTGGCATTGGTTGGCATTGGTTGGCACTAATAGGCTTCACTGATTGGCAGCACAGGTGGGTACTGATAGGAAGCACTGATGGGCACTGATTTATGGCATTGGTTGGCACTGATAGGCAGCACTGATGTGCACTCATTGGCAGCACTGATGGGCACTGATTGGCACTGATAGGCAAAACTGATGGGTACTGATAGGCAGCACTGATGGGCACTGATAGACAGCACTGATGGGCACTGATAGGCAGCACTGATAGGTGGCACTGATTGGAAGCACTGTTGGGCACTGATATGCACTGATAGGTGGCATTGGTTGGCACTGACTGGCAGCACTGATTGGCACTAACAGGTGGCATGGATTGTCTCTGATAGGTGGCATTGGTTGACACTGACAGGTGGCACTGGTGGGCACTGACAGGTGGCACTGATGAGCAATGATTGGCACTGACAGGTGGCACTGGTGGGCACTGACAGGTGGCACTGATAGGTGGCATTGGTTGGCAATGAAAGGTGGCACTGATGGGCATTGATAGGCAGCACCGATCTAGGAGAGGGGAAGTTTCCCATTGAGCAGTCAGCTAGGCATGTAAGAGCCTCTCAGTGTGTGAAACTGTAATGTAATGTCACTGCTTGCAGAGAGGAGCTGTCAGAACTCGGAGCTGATGTCAGGGGGGGGTGGGACCGAACACCTAGCCTATCAAACACAAGCCAATGGGATAGGGGCTGGGTGGGCCGCTCTGTGTATGTGGCTCCTCCCCTTTCTATCAGCTATCAAACACCAGGCAAAGGAATAGGGGCTCGGCGGGCTGCTCCGTGTATATGGCTCTGCCCCGTTCTTAAGCAGCCCAATCATTGGCTGGTGTTTAATAGATGATAGAAAGGGGGCAGAGCCACATACACGCCCAGTCCTCGACATCAGCATGTTTGATAGGCTATGCTGTTTGGTCCCGCCCACCCCCGACATCAGCCCCGAGTTTTGACAGCTCCTATCTGCAAGCAGTGACATTATATTACAGTTTAAAGCACTAAGCAGCTCTTACATGCCTCCCTGACTGCTCAATGGGAAACTGTCTCACAGGCAGCTCCCTATACAGTCTCCTGCAGCATCTTACAGCAGATCTCAGCACACCCCGTGCGCACGCCTATGACTGACACTATGATCGAATAATTCGGGGGACTCCTCCGTGCATGATGGTGGGGCTAAGGAAGGAGTAGCTGTGGACAAGGAGCCTGTGGAATAGGCTGTTTTGGCAGCTGCAGTGGAAGGCAAACTAGTATGAGCCTGGGTGACAGAGGATGAGGAGGATGAGGGCGGCTTAGTTATCCACTCCGCCAACTCTTCTGCATGTTGTGGCTCAATAACACGGCCAGCACAGGAAAAAATGGACAAGTGTGCCCCGCCCGCAGAGGATGTACCACGTACGCGACCACTACTTTTCACTGTGGACACAGAGGCTGCTTGCCCTCTTTTAGTGGCCTGTGAGCATCTGCCTCTCCTTGTTGGCCTTTCGGACATGATGGGGATTTTTTGGGGGGATTTTTATAACTTTTAATTATAGAGTGTGGGATGGAAATATGGTGCTTGGGTGCAATACTTTAGTACTTGGTGCACTTCAAACCTTTTTTATTTTTGTTTTTTATTTGTTTTTTTTTGGGGGGGGGGTTATAGCTTATTATTATAGAGTGTGGGATGGGAATATGGTGCAATACTTTATTTGAGTTTTTTTTTTTCAACAACATAAACAAATAAAAAAAAAAAAGGAAACCACTGCTGTGCTGACACAAAATGAATAACACCTGTGACACAGAAGGGAGAGTACTAATAAAGCAGCAATAGAACCTGGTGCTGCTGCTGCAAAAAAAAAAAAAAAAAAAAGGAAAAAATTAAATAAAATTATCAATGAAACAAAAAAGTGATCAGTGGTGACACAGAAGTGTTGTACACACCAAAACTTCAGTGGCACCACTACACTGTGTTATTCACAAGACTACACTACACTACACTGACTGTACTAAACTGACTGAACGCACCATCCACTAACTACCCTGCCTAATCTCCACTAACACACTACACAAGGCTGCGTGTAAGCCATGATTGGCCAAAGGCACCCTGATTTTGGCCAGTCATGGCTCTCATAGTACAATGTGCTGTGATTAGCCAAAGCATACAGGTCATGTGCCTGCTTTGGTCTATTATCAGCAATCAATGCACTGCAAGAGCGCAGTGCATTATAGGCCGCTTGGCGGTAGAGTTGCCACCTCATCCCTTTAAACCCAAACACATATGAATTACACACGTTCTGAGGCTAATTAAATGCAGATAAGGCACCAAGTGAGTTTAATTACCACCTTAATCAGCCACAGAACCTGTGTAATTCATATGTGTTTGGGTTTAAAGGGATGAGGTGGCAACCATACTCGGCTGCAGACGAACTTCCCGATTTGAACATCAAGCCCATCCCTACAAACTAGTATATTAAAGATTTAAGGAAGAATCATTGGAATATTGCCCGCACTAGCGTGAAAGTTCCTAATGTGACAGTGTTCAATTAATTTCAATGTATTTTATTGTGATTTGTATTTCTTATTTTTTATTTATACTGTCCATATGATATTGTTCATTTTTTGTGTTAATTTTTGTTGTATATTATAATATACAATAAACAAATAAACCCTGTATACCTACAGCATGTTATACACCTGCCCCTATATATTGATAATAAGTAGATGTGAACATGTGTGCACAAAAAGATAAATTATTATCTATATATGGAGGCAAGGTCCTTTTAATCACCTCTTGATAAGGGTAATTTTGGAATATATAGATTTTGGGGGAATATAGGTTCTTTTAGTATTTATGTCTTTTTTTTGAATATATGTCTTTTTAGAATAGTTTTAGCATATATTTGAGAAGGGGTTAATGGATTTTAACATGTATACGATTATAAATCAAGTTGCCTTTTAATGAGTAGCTATGTGTACCTTGCATAAGCCTATTACCTGGTACTGAATGAGTTAACAATCTCAGGAATGGTACTACTTAAGGGCTCTTATGAAAACATATGGCAGACCTGAAGGAGGCCAATCCCTCAGAAACGCGTTGTTTTGGCAGCCCTTAGCATTCCTCATCAGCTGTTAGTGCTCGAGCATTATGTAATTGCACAGGCGGGCCAAGTTTTCCTGTCACCGGAGGATCTCTGTTGCTCACGTGCATCTTGTTGGCGGTTGCATGCTGACACATTGGGACTATCCACCGCCAGCCCCTCCTGGATCCAGCTTGGAGCCCTGACCACTGGAGCGTAACTACAACCTGACATAGACGCTCTTTTTTGTACACCAGCATTTGAGTGCATAGTGTTATAATGTTACTTTTCATCAGTCTTGAATAAACAGTGTTGCACTAGGAGCCAGTAAGCTCTGTCTTTCCTTTTATGTTACTGGAGTAATTACACTGCAGGAACATTTAAAGGGGAACATGTATAAACCTACTACAAGATAATTTTATGGTTCAGTTCATAGAGGACCCAACTAAGAATGATGCTCTGCTGAACCTGGTAATCTCAAACCATGCAGAGCTAATCACTAACGTTCATATAAAATAACATCTGGGTAGCAGTGACCATAAAATGATTTCATTTAATGTTAGCTGTAAGCAACAAACACATACTGGAAAGAGAAAAACAGTTATCTTTCAGAGAGAAAATTTTCCAAGGATGAGGGCTGCTCTACAATTCTTAGACTGGGAGGGAATATTGGCATCAATGAACACAGAAGAAAAATGGGAATTTTTTAAAAAGACAGTATGTGAACACACTGCAAAATATATTCCCATGGGCAATAAGTTTAAAAGCCTAAAAATAAAACCTATGCGGCTCATGGCCAAATTTAGAAAAGCTTTAAAAAAATATAAAAATGAAGGAACAATATCATTGTTTAAATGTTACAGAGAATATAACAGAATATATGGAAATCAAGGCCGCAAAGATTCAAAATCCAAAAATTCTTCAAATATATTAGTAATAATATATATATATATATATATATATATATATATATATATATATATATATATATATATATATATATAAAAAGGGGGTGTGTCACTGAGCCCAGCCCTGATAGTATCCTCGCCTCAATGACCCCTCCCCCTCGGAGGACCACCAGGCTTGAGGGGAAAATGTCTATGGAAATCACGGAGGAGGACAGGGACAAGTACGTCCAAGGATGAGACCCAAGAGCATTCCTTCGGACCGTACCCCTTACAATGCACCAGGTACTGTATGCGCCTATGGAACCTACGGGAGTCAACAATGGACTCTACTTCATACTCCTCATGGTTCTCAAACTGTACAGGGTGAGGACATGGCACTGAGGTGGTAAAGCGTTTGCAGACCAATAGTTTTAATAAGGAGACATGAAATGCATTTTAAATACGCATGTTAGAAGTAAAGTCTAATGCGTAAGTCACTCGGTTAATTCTGCAAAGAATACAGAAAGGCCCAATAAACCGAGGTGGGAACTTCAGTGAGGGAACACAAAGTTGCGAGATGACAGCCAGACCCTGTCCCCAACCTGGTAGGAAGGCACGGCCAGGCGTCTGCAGTCAGCATGGAGTCTACCTATCATTAGCATGTCGCAAAGCCTCCTGGGAAATGGCGCAAAAGAGTTTATTCTTCCCAGGGTGGCCAGCAGCCTTGGGAGAATGGTAAGTCTGGAGCACGGCAGTACGGAGACTCTCTGGGACAAAGCAGCAGTCACAATGTTTCTCAGGAGGAGCATGGACCTGAGCAGCAAGAATTTTGTCACCCAAAGGAGAAGTGAGACTGGTGCAAACTGTAGCCAGAATACGATCAGGAGGAATCACAGGAACAGGAAGCGACTCCAACTTGGAAGTGGAGGAAAATTGTTGCGACAAGGCGTCAGTCTTTACATTCTTATGCCCCGTACACACGGTCGGACATTGATCGGACATTCCGACAACAAAATCCTCGGATTTTTTCCTACGGATGTTGGCTCAAACTTGTTTTGCCTACACACAGTCGCACAAAGTTGTCGGAATTTCCGATCGCCAACAACGCGGTGACGTCAAGCACGTACGACGAGACTAGAAAAGGCCAATTCAGAACCAAGCGCGGCACCCTTTGTGCTCCTTTTGCTAATCTCGTGTTAGTAAAAGTTTGGTGAGAGACGATTCACGCTTTTTCAGACTCGTGGCTTTCAGATCGTTTTCTGCCGTTCAGTTTGTGCTTGTGGGTTTGTATTTGCTCTTCAGTGCGTGCAGTCAGTTCGTATCGGAGTTTTCTGTGCGATCTTGTCCGCTCGTTGCTGTTTTTCAGGTCGCTCTTCACAGGCCTTGCTGTTCTTCAGTGTGTTCTGTTACTTCGTTCTGAGCAGCCGACCGTTTTCTAGCCATGTTTCGTATGCGTACTCCTCGTACAGTTCGTGCTGTGCGGGGGCTTGGTGTTGGGGTCCTGACCTTGACACAAGTCCAGTCCATGAACAGGGTGGGGAGGAGTTCATGGACCAAGAATTGGTTGCTTCAGCGTGACCAGTTCTGTCATATGCCTTTGCTCCGTGAGATCCGTGAGAATAATCCTGATGATTTCAGGAACTTTCTCAGGATGACGGACCCCGTATTTCACCGTTTGTTGGCTTCGCTGACCCCCTATATTAGCAGGCAGGATACCTGCATGAGGCAAGCCATCACTCCGGAGCAGAGGTTGGTCGCTACCTTGCGGTATTTGGCGACAGGGAGAAGCCTGCAGGACCTCAAGTTCTCGGCAGGCATCTCCCCCCAGGCTCTTCTTTGTGGACATTTACTGCTTGTGTTTGTTTGAGCTGACCCTGACAGAAATGTGTGGAGTCCAGAAAATGTCGTGATTGTGTAACCTTATACAAAGCACTGTTGGCTGTTATTTACTAAATGCAAAGACACTTTTCACTACAAGTGCACTTGCAACTGCACTGAAACTGCACTTGTAGTGCAAAGAGGATTTGCCCTTAGGAAATTACCCCCATTTTCTCTTCAAACAACAATTACATCACCCCAAAAGTGTTGTAGCGTTGAAACAATAATCCACACATTCTTGATGAACAATCTTTTTAATACCAGCACAATCACATTGCATTTACCAAAGGTTTTTCTGACAAACCGACATGTTTGTTGTATAACAATTTTTGTGGTGGCATTATCCAAAATCAAAATGTCCATTTTATAGAAAACAGGCCTGTGTAAAACCCACAAGAAAGACACAAATCTTGATCTTACAAAGTTCACATTTGGTAGAACTTGAAGGCAATATCAGACATGAGTATTTAGGAACTGTGTTTGATATTGCGTTCAGATGGGGGGAAATCACCCCTGGAAAAGCCAAATTTGGAAGATGCACACAAATTTCACAATGTCAACATGTGCTATCTGCCATCAGGGGGGATTAAGGGACGTGTTTTGGGGGAGAAAGCCCTTCCTCACCGCTACTTTATTATTGAGGAAGGGGTTGCACCCCTAAAACGCGTCCATTGATCTCCCGTGATGGCAGATAGCACATGTTGGCACACTGTGTGCATCCTCCAAATTTGGCTTTGTGAAAAATCACAAAAACATTTCGCACATTGTAGCAGACAAAAGAAGAAAGTGATTTTGAGGGGCTTTAAACTCGCCCCAAAACATCAATGATGTTTTTATATTTTGGAATAACATCATTGATGTTTTGCTTGATGTTTTCCAATTGTAAATTACACCCCATGATCTCCCCGATCAGGATCTGGGCACTTTCGGATGTGAAAGGATCTGGATCCACAACCTCACGATCACCTAAAAAGAGAGGAACCCCAAAATAAATTAGGTCTAAAAAAATGCCGCCATCCATCTCTTATCTGAGCCTGTGGTCGCAGACACTCACCTGTTGTGGTGACTAGTTCCACCACGTCTTCTTCCTCCTGCTTATCTTGTGTTGGGGGGATTTTCCCTTCTTCCAGAGGGGGGGGGGTTCTGGTCTCCTCGGATGAGGGGTGTCCTCCGAGTCTTTTCTCCCCTATGTAAAACAAAAATGGTATACTTAGCACACAGATATTTGATGGCAGAACTATAAAGATGAAACATTGCTTGGAAGTTGGGTACAATTATCTATTTTCGCAGAGTTCCAAAATGTAGCTTTTTTAGTGTCCTTTGTCAAGCTGCAATACTTTACCTGTTTTGTACAAGCTTCACAGATGTAGCCCTCCCTATAGTATACACTGGAGCACCTGTGTGGCCCCCCTAATAAAAAGGGTGTTCTGGGGTCCCACACTAGTGCTCCAGTGTCCAGATGTGAAAACAGCTGCTCAGTGTCCTCTCCTTACACACAATCTAGTTTGCATTTCATTCTAGTAACAAACCCATCTACACAACCCAATTCTTTGAAGCCAAGTATAGGGCCTCAAAATGGTGGCCAAATGCATATGGGCTAAACAATGGTATTTTATAGTCCGAAAAAAAAAATGTGTGATCCGAACGAATAATGTGCCCATGAACATGAAAGTTGCCATTTTAAACTGTACAACAGTTCCTAAAAGCACATGGAGCAACACGAACGTAATAAACACAAGAACAATAGGAACACAGCACAACTACTTACTTTTTTGCAGCACTCTCCGGATCTTTCTGTACTGCTCATGTTCTCGTAATTTCAGGTCCGACCACCGCTTCCTGAGCTGATCTTTCGATCGTCGTACCCCGAATTTCCGGTGCAGACTCCTGACCACTTTCGCCATGATCTTGGCCTTTCGGACATTGTGGTTGGGGTAAGGCCCATACTTTCCATCATAGTCGGCCTTCTTCAGGATGTCCACCATTTCCAACATCTCCCCAAAGGACATATTTGAGTCCTTTAATCTCCTTCTGGATCGGGACGTTTCAGGCTCCGGCCTTTCCTCCTCCTCCTCGTTGCTGTAATTAGCACGATCCTGCTGTCTCTCCGCCATGTGCTCTTCCTCCACTGCGCCGAACGAAAAGGGGCGGGGAATAGAATAGAAAGAACGGCAGGGGCGGGCGGAGTTATACGCATGCGCAGTGTGTATAAATCGTAACGCGCGTGTCTTATGTACGATCTGTGAGCGGAGGAAGGAGCATCGGAGACGCCGATCGTGCTAACGAAGGTAGGATCTAAACTTGGGCCTATACTGCTTCGAAATGGAAGCCTATATTGTAACAAGATTAGGGGAGTTTGGCCTGACATTAGGGTTTGTCTTGTGTTGTGTCTTGCAGAGAAAATGGATGGTTTCAACGACCACAATTTCCTGCCCCTGTTTATTGACAAGTACAGAGAGCTGCCCTGTCTGTGGCAGGTGAGACACCCCCACTATAACCATAAACAGAAGAGGCAGGCAGCGCTGGAGAAACTGCTGGAGTTGGTGAAGCCGCTGGTCCCCACAGCAACCATCCCTTATTTAAAAGCTAAAATTGGTGGCCTGAGGAGCACTTATCTCAGGGAGCGGAAGAAGGTCACAGATTCCCAGAGATCCGGAGCTGCAGCAGATGACGTTTATGTCCCCAGACTGTGGTACTATGAGAGACTACGATTTCTGTCAGACCACACTGAAGTCAGGGAATCCCTCTCCACTCTTCCTTCCACACTTCCTTCCATCCCAGCTGAGGCTTCCGATGTCCAACCTGAGCCTTCCAGCCAGGAAGAAGTGGAGGAGCCCAGCTGGAGTCAGGTATAGCATTCTTCTACAGATTTCTGGGCAATAAAGAAATGATGTTTACTAGATGTTATTATTAATCACTAATTGCTGCTTGAAAAAAGTGTTTTACATATCAATACACAGTAGTGGGCACCCAAAATTGGGACAAGAATGCAAAATGCTGGGCTCAGAAGGATAGTCTGTTATATTTGTTAACATTCAATTTGCAGCAGTCAGGAGGTGAAAATTGTGTGTGATTGATGAAAACAATACTAAAACTATGTCCCTTTTTCATACACAGGAAGACCTCAGCCAGGAGGAGGCTGTGGAATGTGGCAGTCAGGAGGAGGCGGGGATTAGTGGCAGTCAGAAGGAGACGGGGATTAGTGGCAGCCAGGAGGAGGCGGGGCTAAGTGTCAGCCAAGAGAAGCCAGGGACAAGTGGCAGCCAAGAGAAGCCAGGGACAAGTCGCAGCCTGACTGAGTCTCAGGTCCCTCCCCTCCGCCTGCCATATAAAAGGGCCAGGAAGGCCACTCCCAGTCCTGTGCAGGATTCAGTGTACAGGCTGATCCAGGAGGCTTCGGCGTCCCTCAGAGCCTTCCCCAGTCCTGCAGAGGCCTTTGCCTGCATGGCTGCCACCAAATTGCTGGGCATGCAGGAGGGCCAACGCAAGATTTCTGAGGACCTGATTTATAAAGTCCTTCGTAAGGGGGAGAGTGGGGAACTGACACACAAGACGGATGTCATGGAGAGGGACGATCCTCCTCCTCCTCCTCCTCCTCCTCCTGCTGCCACAACTCCACCACCACAGCCAAAGCCTGGAAGGAAGCGTGGAAGGAAGACCACAGAGTGATTGCCCTGGGTTCAGTCTGGTCTGACAGAAGCTGCAGTCTCTCGTATGACCACAGCCTGGGGACACAGATGTCATTTGCTGCTTTCCGGATCTCTGGGACTTCTGGACCAGACTGCCCTCCCTTAGATAAGGACTCCTCAGGCCACCAATTTTTCATTTAAATAATTGATTTCTGCCCTGGGGGTCCAAGGCTTCGCCCACTTCTGCAGTTTCTCCAGCGTTGCCTCCCCCTTTGTTTTTTTATAGTTGTGACCCCTTAATAAAATATTTTAAGGTAAATTCTACTCTCCTGTGTGTGTTTTCATCCAAAAAGGACAGTTTGTTGGTGACGATTCAGGTACATTTCTAAAGTACAATGTGAAATTAACAAGGGACAACAACACCAAACAATCTCCTCCTACAGATTAAATAGAACAACATATCAATGGTGTTGTGGGAACTTGTCACAAAAAACACAAACATTTTCGGGAATCCAAATCAAAATCAACAAAAAAATAAAAAATAAAAAAGAGAAACACAAAAAAAGATTCTACATTAAAGTAAAAAAAAAAAAAAAAAAAAAATGTTGTCAGATGTGAGAAATCAAAATATATTGAGGGAATCCCGATAAATAGTAACGAAAGAAGTTTGTGAGAAGTGTGTGTGAATATGAGCATCAAAACGACTTAATTCTTGTCACATTATAAAGAAGAAGAGAGTGCACTGTATTAAACCATTTTTTACATTGCAGCGTGACGAAAGTGCTTTATCCATTACGAACGCTAAGTTTACCAGAACGAGCTGTCCCGTGTCGGAATTTCTTCTGAGCATGCGTGGCACTTTGTGCGTCAGAACAGGCCACATACGGTCAGAATTGACGCGATCGGATTTTATGGTCGGAAAATTTTATCTCCTGCTGTCCAACTTTGTGTGTCGGAAAATCCAATGGAAAATGTCCGATGGAGCCCACACACGGTCGGAATTTCCGACAACACGCTCCGATCGGACATTTTCCATCGGAAAATCCGACCGTGTGTACGGGGCATTAGAGTCGGGTGAGAATGAGACAATGTAATTGAAACTTGACAAGAAAAGAGCCCATCGCACCCTTCTGGGAGAGAGTCGTTTAGCCTCAGACAAGAATGTGAGATTCTTATGGTCAGTAAGAATGAGAACCGGCACAGTGGTACCTTCAAGGAGATGTCTCCATTCTTTCAGGGCTAAAATGATCGCCAACAGCTCTCAGTCACCACTCTCATATTTGCACTGCGCAGGTGACAATTTCTTGGAAAAGTAGCCACAAGGATGTAAAGCGCTCTCAGACATAGAACGTTGAGACAGAAGGGCACCAACTCCAGTCTCAGAAGCATCAACCTCAAGGATAAAAGGTAATGTAGGATCAGGATGTGCCAATACAGGAGCAGAAACAAAGGCAGACTTGAGACTCTCAAAGGCCTTAACGGACTACGGAGACCAACTCTGTAGGTTACTGTCCTTTCTGGTCCTATCAGTCAGGGGCAAACCCCAGGAAATGCTGCAGAGGATGCAAACCCACAGGTCGGGGCCACTGTAGGACTGCAGAAAGTTTCTCTGGGTCCATCGAAAAACCAGCAGTGGAAATTACATAACTCAGGAATTGAACCTGTTCACAATGTAACTCACACTTCTCCAATTTACAATAGAGACTGTTCAGGAAGCACACGACAGACATCTGTGTGGTGGCTCTCCAGGGACTTGGAAAATATGAGGATATCATTGAGATAAACCACCACACATAACTGCAACAAATCTCGGAGGACATCGTTAATGAATTCCTGGAAAACTGCTGGGAAATTACAAAGGTCAAAAGGCATTACGAGATACTCTTAATGGCCTGTTCTGGTATTAAATGCAGTTTCCACTCGTCGCCCTCCTTAATACTCACAAGATTGTGTGAAAACCGTTGCTCCCTTGAGGCGGTCAAATAACTCTGTAATCATCCGAATCGGATAGGCATTCCTATTCGTGAAACGATTGAGACCCCTATAATCAATACAAGGTCTCAGTTCACCACTCTTCTTCTTCACAAAGAAGAAACCAGCACAAGCAGAGTACAAGGATTTGCAGATGAAACCTCGAGAAAGTGTGTCTGCAACATACTCCTCCATGGCCTTATACTCCAAGACCGACAAAGGGTAAACCCGGCCACAAGGGGGTATGGCACCAGGTTGAAGATCAATTGTGCAATCATACGGCTGGTGTGGAGGCAGAAGAGATGTCAGGCAAGCAAGCCTTTTAACAGGAATGCAGGAGAGCGTCTCTGTGATTTTGACTAAGGCGAAGGCAGAGCTCCACTAGGCTGGATGGCTTAGGTAGGCAAGACTGACGAGCAGGATATCATCAACAGCTGAGTACCTGTGGAGAGATAGGAGTTGGCAATTAGCCGACAGCTGAGAGAAGGAAGGGCTGAACCCAGTCCTGACAGGGTGACTATGTATACAAAGGAGCATGGGGGCGTTCATGGCGATAATGCATATGATATTTACACAGCCCCAAATAATCTACAATGACTCAAAAATTATAAGGTCCAGAAATATGTAGACAGCTTTAAGGTGAATGAAGCACTTGGTGTCAGGGTAATGGCCAGTATCCATCATGGCCGTGCCGGGAGAATACCCGTGCACATGTGCGCACACAGGTGCACGACGACAGGCGCACACAGGTGCACAACGGCGGGTGCACGCGCATCGTGGTAATTATTGGTGCCCTCAGGCCTCAGGCCTATTTAAACCTGCTGCAGATGCATGCAGGGTGCTGGATTATCATCAGCTTCCTTTGTCTCTTGTATCTGCTATCTGAATCCAATACCTGTTTATTACACTGCTTGCCTGACTTCTCCTACTCTCCGCCTGCATTGACCCCCGGCTTGGACCTAACTATTCTCCAGTCTTCGTACCTGTACCTTGATTGTCCGCATGGTGTTTGACTCCTGGCCTGGCTACTGACTCCGTTCCTGGTTATCCTGCTGTACCTCATCTCGGACTGATCCTGCTGTATATGACCCCTGGCATGGCTATTGACTCTGTTCCTGGTTTGCTCTACCACTCCATACCTGGGATCTCTCTTCGCACGGTTGCCCAGTCAGCTTATCCAGCGCACCCCAGCTGCCCCCTGCTACCCAGCTACCCAGCATCAGCACTTGGCGACCAGTTTACCTTTGGGCACCATATTCCCTATCTCACTCCCAGGGGTACACTGCACTTAGCCGCAAGGGGAGCCCTCTCAGCAATCCGGCCTCGCACTTAAGACTTGACACCTGGACCAGGTGGCATACACCCACAAATACTTAAAGAAGTTAAGCTCTGTCATTTAAAAGTCATTATTTTTATGGACTCTTTAATGACTAATAGCATTACTGGATTGCCGTAAGGCCAATGTGGTGCCTATGTTTAAAAAGGATCAAAGTCTTTAATAAGTAACTATAGACCAGTTTAACTCCAATAGTTGGGAAAATACTGGAGAGTTTAAAGTGGTTGTAACAGGCCCTGCTATTTAAGGGCCTCCGTCATATGCAGATCTGCTCTCTTCCCCTCCTCCCTGTCTGTCAGTTCCTGTGTCTCTGTGAGCCATCTCCGCCCCCTCCTGGTGCTATTAGTAGTACATAAATCTTTACAAAATGTCACTGCCAGCCCCTCTCCTTTATCCAGTGATAACACACAGTGTAAGTGTTTGTTTAAATTGATGCCCCTAAATACCTTTTTTCAGATATTTTTAGGCCGGTCACGTGAATCACAGCAGCTCTATTCCTTCAATCCAGGGCTACAGTAGGAGGGACTGAGTGACCAGCATGTTGGTCATGTGACCTCCCGGCTGACGTAAGCATGGATTCATGAAAGACAGAAGTTGTCAGACAAATCTGATTCCTTTTTATGAGGAAGTAAGTAAAACCTTAGACAAAGTAGTAGCTGTGGACGTAGCATACTTGGATTCTGCAAAAGCGTTTGACACAGTTCCCCACACATGGCTATTGCGTAAGGTAAAGTCTACAGGCCTGGAAAAATCTGTTTGTAAACGGATAGAAAACTGGCTAAAAGACCATATTTAGAGAGTAGTGGTAATGATTCTTACTCTGAATAGTCTAAGGTTATTTGCGGTGTACCCCAAGGTTCAGTTTTGGGTACCTTACTTTTTAATATATTAATAAATGATATAGGGTCTGGGATTAAAAGTACCATTTCAGTCTGTGCTATGCAGCAGAATAACCTCCTTACAGGATGTCACCAACTTATAAGCCAAACTCAATGTACTGTTTAATTAGGCAACTATGTGGCAAATGAGGTTTAATGTTGATAACTGTAAAGTTATGCACTTGGGGGCTAAGAATATGCATGCATCATACGCACTAGGGGGTACAACTGGGGGAATCAATGGTGGAATGGTGGAAAAGGATCTGGGTGTTCTGGTAGATCATAAGCTTAATAATGGCATCCAAAGAAATCCTTTCTTGTATTAAGAGAGGTATGGACTCCAGAGAGAGATATATAATTTTGCCCCTGTGCAAATCATGAGTAGTACCTCATCTGGAGTATGCAGTTCAGTTTTGGGCACCAATTCACAAAAAAGATATTGGGGAACTGGAGAAAGTGCAGAGACGGGCAACCAAACTGATAAGAGACATGGGAAGGCTCAGCTATGAGGAAAGGTTAGAGGAACTGGATTTATTCTCTCTTGAGAAGAAAGAAATAAGTGTGGCCTCTATAATCAATTGCTGGAGGTAAAAATATTTAGAGGCTTGTACCATCATCCAAGAATCTAGAGATAAGGGATTGGGAGCCTGGTCCCCAACCAGGCTTCCACAAGGACATGGGGGCAATTGGACTATCTCAGTACAGTAAGGCAATAAGATTCAATTGTATAGCAAATCTAAAAAAATAATACAAAAGATAATACCCCTCCCTCAATCCTTCCTAACCTCCATCCAAAGGCAACTATCAAAATTTATATGGGGAGAGAGACCTCCTAGGTTTGTGCCAACTATATCATAACCAGACCGTACAAAATAGGAGGAGTTTGGCCTCCCCCACATCAGCAGCTACTACCATGCCACCTTAGACCAAATATACTATTGGTGGCACCCAACACTGAAAAAATCTCGTCAGTCATGGAAACTCTATCCCCCAGAATAAATACCCCCTAGATTCCCTCCTCATAACAGCAGCAGGATGCCCTCCTCCCATCCATGACACACCCCAATCAGTTACAGCTTCTATAACAACATGGATCAAAAACTTTATCCAAACAAACCCCTAGCCCTCTTACCTGCTCTATACCTATCCCCCTTAGAGCCCTAACCAAACATCTCAGAGTCCTTAATTTCTCAGCATGGCACAAACAAGGCACCGCAAACATTCTCGACCTTACCAATCACAAGTCATTAAAATCATTTGAGAACCTCCAACAGGAATTTAACCTCCCGCATTCAGAACTTTACACCTACAGTCAGGTCCATAAATATTGGGACATTGACGTAATTCTAATCTTTTTGGCACTATACACCACCACAATGGATTTGAAATGAAACAAGATGTGCTTTAACCGCAGACTTTCAGCTTTAATTTGAGGGTATTTACATCCAAATCAGGTGAACGGTGTAGGAATTACAACAGTTTGTATATGTGCCTCACACTGAGACAATTGACTGCTCCATGGCCAGGTGTGTGTTATTCCCTCATTATCCCATTTACAAGGAGCAGATAAAAGGTCCAGAGTTCATTTCAAGTGTGCTATTTGCATTTGGAATCTGTTGCTGTCAACTCTCAATATGAGATCCAATGAGCTGTCACTATCAGTGAAGCAAGCCATCATTAGGCTAAAAAAAAACAAAACAAACCCATCAGAGAGATAGCAAAAACATTAGGTGTGGCCAAATCAAGTGTTTAGAACATCCTTAAAAAGAAAGAACGCACCGGTGAACTCAGCAACATCAAAAGACCCGGAAGACCATGGAAAACAACTGTGGTGGATGACTGAAAAAAATTCTTTCCCTGGTGAAGAAAACACTCTTCACAACAGTTGGCCAGATCAAGAACACTCTCCAGGAGGTAGGTGTATGTTTGTCAAAGTCAACAATCAAAAGACTTCACCAGAGTCAATACAGAGGGTTCACCACAAGATGTAAACCATTGGTGAGCCTCAAAAACAGGAAGGCCAGATTAGAGTTTGCCAAACAACATCTGGAACAACATCTTATGGACAGATGAGACCAAGATCAACACCAGAGTGATGGGAAGAGAAGAGTATGGAGAAGGAAAGGAACTGCTCATGATCCAAAGTATACCATCTCATCACTGAAGCATTGTGGTGGTAGTGTCATGGCATGGGCATGTATGGCTGCCAATGGAACTTTGGTTCTCTTGTATTTATTGATGATGTGACTGCTGACAAAAGCAACAGGATGAATTCTGAAGTGTTTTGGGCAATATTATCTGCTCATATTCAGCAAAATGCTTCAGGACTCATTGGACAGCGCTTCACAGTGCAGTTGGACAATGACCCGAAGCATTTTGGAAAAGCAACCAAAGAGTTTAAGGGAAAGAAGTGGAATGTTATGCAATGGCCAAGTCAATCACCTGACCTGAATCCGATTGAGCATGCATTTCACTTGCTGAAGACAAAACTGAAGGGGAAATGCCCCAAGAACAAGCAGGAACTGAAGACAGTTGCAGTAGAGGCCTGGCAGAGCATCAACAGGGATGAAACCCAGCGTCTGGTGATGTCTATGTGTTCCAGACTTCAGGCTGTAATTGACTGCAAAGGATTTTCAACCAAGTATTAAAAAGTGAAAGTTTGATGGATGATTGTTAATCTGTCCCATTACTTTTGGTCCCTTAAAAAGTGGGAGGCACATATACAAACTGTTGTAATTCCTACACTGTACACCTGATTTGGATGTAAATACCCTCAAATTAAAGCTGAAAGTCTGCAGTTAAAGCACATCTTATTTGTTTCATTTCAAATCCATTGTGGTGGTGTATAGAGCCAAAAAGATTAGAATTGTGTCGATGTCCCAATATTTATGGACCTGCTGTATATGAGAATCTCCCACTTTCTCAAATAGAGATTTTCTCAAACAGTTGTCACCACTGGAAGGATAGAGAACATGGGTCAGTGCTGGAAGGATAGAGAACAGGGGTCACTGCTGGAAGGATAGAGGACAGGGATCACCGCTGGAAGATTAGAGAACAGGGGTCACCACTGGAAGTATAGAGAACAGGGGTCACTGCTGCCAGGGCAGAGGACAGGTTTAACCCCTGGCAGGGCAGAGGGCGGGGTTCACCGCTGGCAGGGCAGAGAACAGGGGTTCTTGTTGACAGGGCAGAGAACAGGGATCACTGCTGCCGGGGCAGAGGACAGGGTGCCCCCCTGGTAGGGCAGAGGACAGAGGTCACCACTGTAGGGCAGAGAACAGGGTTCACTCCTGGCAGGGCAGAGGACAGGGTTCACCCCTGGCAGGGCGGAGGACAGGTTTCACCCCTGGCAGGGCAGAGGACAGATTTCACCCCTGGCAGGGCAGAGGGCAGGGTTCACCGCTAGCAGGGCAGAGGACAGGGGTCATTGCTGGCAGAAGAAAAGGCAGGAGCTGGAAGGATCAAAGACAGGAGTTATCTGTGAAAGGATAGAAGACAGGGGTTAAGGCTGGAAGGATAGAGGACAGGGGTCACTGCTGCCAGGGCAGAGGACAGGGTTCACCCCTGGGAGGGCAGGGGACAGGGTCACCGCTGGCAGGGCAGAGAACAGGGATCACTGCTGGCAGGGCAGAGAACAGGGGTCACTGCTGGCAGGGCAGAGGACAGGGGTCACCATTTGCAGGAGAGAGTATAGGGGTCACCGCTGACAGGAGAGAGGTCAGGGGTCATTCCTGGCAGGAGAGAGGACAGGAGTCAATGCTGGAAGGATAGAAGACATGAGTCACCGCTGGAAGGATAGAGGACAGGGATCACAGTTGGAAGGATAGAGGACAGGGGTCAACGATGGAAGGATAGAGGACAGGGGTCAACGTTGGAAGGATAGAGGACAGGGGGCAAACATTAGAAGGAAAGAGGCCAGGGGTCAGCGTTGGAAGGATAGAAGACAGGGGTCACCGCTGGAAGTATAGAGAACAGGGGTCACTGATGGAAGTATAGAGAACAGGGGTCACCACTGGAAGGATAGGAAACAGGGGTCACCACTGGAAAGATAGAGAACAGGAGTCACCGCTGGAAAGATAGAGAACAGGGGTTACCGCTAGAAGGATAGAGAACAGGGGTTACCACTGAAAGGATAGAGAACAGGGGTTATCGCTGGAAGGATAGAGAACAGGGGTTACCGCTGGAAGGATAGAGAACAGGGGT
This sequence comes from Lithobates clamitans, assembly GCA_037952925.1. NCBI lineage: Eukaryota > Metazoa > Chordata > Amphibia > Anura > Ranidae > Lithobates > Lithobates clamitans. The sequence goes on along the minus strand of JBBGZY010000603.1, from coordinate 3,991,805 downwards.
TACTGCTGGAAGGATAGAGAACAGGGGTCACCGCTGGAAGGATAGAGGATGAGGTCACTACTGGATGGAGAGAGGACAGGGGTCACTGATGGAAGTATAGAGAACAAGGGTCGCTGCTGGAGGGATAGAGAACAGGGGTCACTGCTGGAAGGATCGAGAACAGGGGTCACCGCTGGAAGGATAGGAAACAGGGGTCACCGCTGGAAGGATAGGAAACAGGGGTCACCGCTGGAAGGCTAGAGAACAGGGGTCAACGCTGGAAGGCTAGAGAACAGGGGTTACCGCTGGAAGGCTAGAGAACAGGGGTTACCGCTGGAACGATAGAGTCACTGCTGGTTGGAGAATGGACAGGGGTCACTGCTGGAAAGATAGAGAACATGGGTCACCGCTGGAAGTATAGAGAACAAGGAGAGGAGAAAAAAAGGGTACTCAAAGAGTAACCTAGGATCGGACTTAAGAGGCATGGAAACAATGGAGAAGTAGAAAAAGGATATTACATAGTATATACAGAGTATTCACAAGCGTTAAAAATCATATAAAATTATACGGTTTGTACAATGAGCCCTTGTGCATCTACACGTTTCGCCATGAGGCTTCTTCAGGACACAGTCAAAGTTCAAAGAGATGACACAAAAAGAAAGAATGAATCTCACTGTCTGGAATGAGATACAGAAATTACACACCTAACACACATAACAAACATTGCATTATATTATATTAAAAAGCATACACTAGTCAGTCCTGAGGAGATATCAAGACAAGAGGACACAGTAAAAAGACCTAGAAGTACCTTGTTAACCAATTGAGCCTCATGTACAAATATCCGGAACGTTTTCAATAATATCCAGTATATGAATTATTTTCAAAAAGTTGCGAAAAATACCCAGAATGCCACTAAATCTAGTGATACAAAATGACAAACATAGATAAATAAGTTAAAAAAAAAAAAGGGCATCTTGCAGAGAAATAAGTCATGTTCAGAGATCCAAGGTCCAATAAAGGAAAACACAAATGGAACTCAAAAATACTTAATAGGTATCACACATCCCATCTGCACATTGAGCCCGCAGAGGGGTAGTCTGTAATAGACAAAAGTGGCATTGTAAAAAAAGGTTTGTCCAGTATCATGAAAAGGAGGCACAGGAAAACAAGTGAAGTAAAAAATAGGTACTTACAGATGCATACAAATGACAAGAGATAGCTCCTGGGAGACAGCCTGGTACTGTGCACAGAGAGGGTGTGCGAGTGTGGGCTATTTTTATGCCCTAGCCGCATCAAAGCATAGGAAAGAGGGGTCACCGCTGGAAGGATAGGAAACAGGGGTCACCGCTGGAAGGATAGAGAATAGGGGTCACCGCTGGAAGGATAGAGAACAGGGGTCACCGCTGGAAGGATAGAGGATGAGGTCACTACTGGATGGAGAGAGGACAGGGGTCACTGCTGGAAAGATAGAGAACATGGGTCACAGCTGGAAGTATAGAGAACAAGGGTCGCTGCTGGAGGAATAGAGAACAGCGGTCACTGCTGGAAGGATCGAGAAGAGGGGTCACCGCTGGAAGGATAGGAAACAGGGGTCACCGCTGGAAAGATAGAGGACAGGGGTCACAGATGGAAGGATAGAGAACATGGGTCACCACTGGAATATAGAGAACAGGGGTTACTGCTGGAAGGATAGAGAACAGGGGTTACCGCTGGAAGGATAGAGGATGGGGTCCCCATTGGAAGGATAGAGAGCAGGGGTCACCGTTAGAAGGATAGAGAACAGGGGTCACTGCTGGAAGGAGAGAGGACAGGGGTCATGGCTGGAAGGAGAGAGGACAGGGGTCACGGCTGGAAGGAGAGAGGACAGGGGTCACGGCTGGAAGTATAGAGAACAAGGGTCACTGCTGGAGGAATAGAGAACAGGGGTAATTGCTGGAAGGATCGAGAATAGGGGTCACCGCTGGAAGGATAGGAAACAGGGGTCACCGCTGAAAGGATAGAGAATAAAATCGCCACTGGAAGGTGAAAGGACAGGGGTGACCAGTGGAAAGATAGAGAACAGGGATCACCACTGCAAGGAAAGAGGACAGGGGTCACCACTGGAAGGATAGAGAACAGGGGTTACTGCTGGAAGGATAGAGAACAGGGGTTACTGCTGGAAGGGTAGAGGATGGGGTCACCGCTGGAAGGAGAGAGGACAGGGGTCACCACTGGAAGGAGAGAGGACAGGGGTCACCACTGGAAGGAGAGAGAACAGGGGTCACCACTGGAAGGAGAGAGAACAGGAGTCACCACTGGAAGGATAGAGAACAGGGGTCACCACTGGAAGGATAGAGAATAAAGTCACCACTGGAAGGTGAAAGGACAGGGGTGACCACTGGAAAGATAGAGAACAGGGATCACCACTGCAAGGAAAGAGGACAGGGGTCACCACTGGAAGGATAGAGAACAGGGGTTACTGCTGGAAGGATAGAGAACAGGGGTTACCGCTGGAAGGAGAGAGAACAGGGGTCACCACTGGAAGGATAGAGAACAGGGGTCACCACTGGAAGGATAGAGAACAGGGGTCACCACTGGAAGGATAGAGAACAGGGGTCACCACTGGAAGGATAGAGAACAGGGGTCACTGCTGGAAGGATAGAGGACAGGGGTCGCAGCTGGAAGGAGAGAGGGCAGGGGTCACCGCTGGAAGAATAGAAAACAGGGGTCAGCGCTGGAAGTATAGAGAACAGGGGTCATCACTGGAAGGATAGGAAACAGGGGTCACCACTGGAAGGATAAAGAACAGGGGTCACCGCTGGAAGGATAGGAAACAGGGGTCACCGCTGGAAGGATAGAAAACAGGGGTCACTTCTGGAAGGATAGACAACAGGGGTCACTGCTGGAAAGAAAGAGAAAATGGGTCACTGCTGGAAGTATAGAGAACAAGGGTCACTGCTGGAGGGATAGAGAACAGGGGACACTGCTGGAAAGATAGAGAACCGGGTCACTGCTGGAAGTATAGAGAACAGGGATCTATGCTAGAAGGACATAGAACAAAGGTAACCACTGGAAGGACAGAAAACAGGAGTCACCACTGGAAGGATAGAGGATGGGGTCATCACTGGAAGGATAAAGAACAGGGGTCACCTCTGGAAGGAGTGAGAACAGAGGTCACCACTGGAATGAGTGAGAACAGGGGTCACCGCCGGAAGGATATAGGACAGGGGTGACTGCTGGCAGGGTACTCAGCATAACAAAATATTGCAGTGCACACATGCAAAAAAGACATTTACCTCCAGCAAGGCTTATTAAAAACACCTAAACACTTTCAAAAAACATTATAAAAAAATATGGGGATTTGGTCACACCATATTGCTATATGGTGCTTAAGCCCACTTACTGCGACAAAGTACCCCATGATTAGTGGGTCCTACACTATCCATAGATTGGGAGATCCTGCTTCTCTGAACCATGAGACCAATATACTCTTCATGTTTTTTTAAAGCGTTTTTGTGTTTTTAATAAGCCTTGCTGGAGGTAAATGTGTTTTTTGCATGTGGGCGCTGTAATATTTTGTTCTGTTGTATGGTCTTATGGCTGCACCATCTTTAATGCATCTTTTAGGGTGTGCCCCCCAAATATCTTTTGTATGGATTCTTACCAAATCCTTTTGGGTGCGGAGTACCCCACTCCCTCATTAAGTACCTCTCATTAGTGTCCACTTGTGTCATGGGTGGAGACCTCAAAGTTCTCACATATACAACCCCTGGCAAAAGATGTCTTCCTTGGTCTACCAGTATGCTTGCCTTTAACCACCTTCCCATGTTGTTTGTATTTGGTCCATGTTTTAGACACAGCCGACTGTGAACAACCAACATCTTGTGCAGCACTGCGTGATGATTTACCCTCTTTAAGGAGTTTGATAATCCTCTCCTTTTTTTCAATTGACATCTCTGGTGTTGGAGCCATGCTTCATGTTAGTCCACTTCTTGCAACAGCTCTCCAAGGTGTGATCACTCCTTTTTACCTACATACTAACAAGCAGATTTAATCTGATGCAGGTGTTAGTGTTTGTGAAGAAAAATTTACAGGGTGATTCCATAATTTTTTTCCTCAGAATTGAGTGATTCCATAATTTATTCCCTGTGCTTGTTCCATAAATCTAACTGTTACTGGCCACCACAATTATTTTTCTTGATTTTTTTAGTGTTTCTTAAAGCCAGAAAGTTGCCATTTGAAATGCCTTTAGTTTTTGGCCATGTCTGTGATCTGCTTTTTTTCTACAACAATAAACAACTGAAGGAACATCCTCAGGGACTGGTGATTCCATAATTTTTGCCAGGTGTTGTAGAAGAGTGTATTGCTCTCATGGTTCAGAGAAGCAGGATCTCCCAATCTATGGATAGTGTAGGACCCACTAATCATGGGGTACTTTGTCGCAGTAAGTGGGCTTAAGCACCATGTAGCAATATGGTGTGACCAAATCCCCATATTTTTTTAAAATGTTTTTTGAAAGTGTTTAGGTGTTTTTAATAATCCTTGCTGGAGGTAAATGTCTTTTTTGCATGTGTGCGCTGTAATATTTTGTTCTGTTGTATGGTCTTATGGCTGCACCATCTTTATGCATTTTTAGGGTACTCAGCATGGCTCCTATTCCTGCACTGTTCATACCATCTACACAAATTGAAGATTGTAGTTGTGTGAAAGAGAATCATATTTCAGCTCTGGGCTGTGTGGGGAAGACCCATGGAGGGGATTGTGCTGCCTGTGCCTAGGCTGTGTATGTACAGTGCAGGAATGGGAGACAGCCGGGCACAGCAGCAGGTGTGAAGGGGAGTTGTGAGTGGAAAGCTCTGGGGGGTGCTACTGAAATCAGCACCTCCCTAGACCCGGACATGCGGCAGAAGCTGTAAATAGGGATGAGCCGAACACCCCCCGGTTCGGTTCGCACCAGAACCCGCGAACGGACCGCAAGTTCGCACGAACGTTAGAACCCCATTGACGTCTATGGGACTCGAACGTTCGAAATCAAAAGTGCTCATTTTAAAGGCTAATTTGCATGGTATTGTCCTAAAAAGGGTTTGGGGACCCGGGTCCTACCCCAGGGGACATGTATCAATGCAAAAAAAACTTTTAAAAACGGCCGTTTTTTCGGGAGCAGTGATTTTAATGATGCTTAAAGTAAAAAAAAAAAAGTGAAATATTCCTTTAAATATCGTACCTGGGGGGTGTCTATAGTATGCCTGTAAAGTGACGCGTGTTTCCCATGTTTAGAACAGTCCCTGCACCAAATGTCATTTTTAAAGGAAAAAATCTCATTTAAAACTGCTTGCGGGTTTAATGTCATGTCGGGTCATGGCAATATGGATGAAAATCAGTGAGACAAACGGCATGGGTACCCCCCAGTCCATTACCAGGCCCTTTGGGTCTTGTATGGATATTAAGGGGAACCCCGCACCCAAATTAAAATAAGGAAAGGTCCCTATATACTCTGAACAGCAGTATACAGGCGGTGCAAACAAGACAGGGACTGTAGGTTTGTTGTTAAGTAGAATCTGTTTGTAATTTTGAACATTTTTAATGTGTTTAGCTCCAGCCAAAAAATCTTTTCTAAGCTTTTTGGAAAACATAGGGAAGGGTTATCACCCCTGTGACATTTGTTTTGCGTCTTTCCTCCTCTTCAGAAGATTTCACCTCACTTTTTTGTCCCAATGAAAAATGTTTTTTGAAAATTTGGGTTTTTTTGTGGAACAAGGATTGGAAAGCATCAGTGGAAAGGAAAAATTGTTTTCCCATATTAACTCTTACAGGAGAGAATTTCCCTTCCTTAGGGGTAGATTTCATCTCACTTCCTGTTGTCTCCTTCCGTTTGCAAGTAGGAGTCGTTTGTAAGTTAGATGTTTGAAAGTAGGGTCCTGCCCTATATACTCAGCAGAAATTTGGGCCTTAGGTGTTGCTGTGGCCAAAACACTGTAAGCCCTCACAGGGCCCTGCTGTGAAATATTAGATCAAGAATTGTAATTACATGCCCCTGTTGAACAGGAGCTGAAAAATTAGGCCTTAGGCACTGGTGCTGGTGCCACAACACTGCAACCCCTCACAGACACTCTAGTTGAAACGCAGGAACAAGCCCAGCTGCAAAGTATTGCATCAAAAATTGTAATTACACGCCCCTGTTAGACAGGGGCTGAAAAATTGGGTCTTAGGCACTGGTGCTGGTGCCACAACACTGCAACCCCTCACAGACACTCTAGTTGAAACGCAGGAACAAGCCCTGCTGCAAAGTATTGCATCAAAAATTGTAATTACACGCCCCTGTTAGACAGGGGCTGAAAAATTGGGTCTTAGGCACTGGTGCTGGTGCCACAACACTGCAACCCCTCACAGACACTCTAGTTGGAATGCAGGAACAAGCCCTGCTGCAAAGTATTGCATCAAAAATTGTAATTACACGCCCCTGTTAGACAGGGGCAGAAAAATTGGGTCTTAGGCACTGGTGCTGGTGCCACAACACTGCAACCCCTCACAGACACTCTAGTTGGAATGCAGGAACGAGCCCTGCTGCAAAGTATTACATCAAAAATTGTAATTACACGCCCCTGTTAAACAGGGGCTGAAAAATTGTGCCTTAGGCACTGGTGGTGGCGCCCAGAACCAAAAATGTTCTTACAAGCTATCAGCGTGATGATTGAGGAGGAAGAGGATAATTACTCAGGGATAGTCACTCAGCATCAGCATAGGCAGTCTTTGAAGGGATCTGAGATTTCAAAAAAAATTATTCGGTTACATCTGCATCAGGTGCTTGGTAGCTGGTGGTGATCCAAGACTGATTCATTTTTATGAAGGTCAGCCGATCGACCGAGTCGGTGGACAGACGCACCCTGTGATCGGTTACCACGCCTCCAGCAGCACTGAATGTGCGTTCCGAAAGAACGCTGGATGCAGGACAGGCCAGTAGCTCAATTGCATACTGTGCAAGCTCTGGCCAGTGATCCATCCTCAAGACCCAGTAACCCAGAGGATTTTCGGTGGGAAAGGTGTCCAAGTCTGATCTTGCCCCTAGGTATTCCTGCACCATGTAAAACAGACGCTGGCGATGGTTGCTGGAACCGATCATACCTTGGGGCTGCGGACCAAAAAATTGTCTGAACGCATCGGTCAGACGGCCACCTTCTCCACCGCTCCTTCTTTGACTGACCGAAGCCTCAGCAACACGTTGTCCAGAAACAGGAGTTTGTAACCTCCCAGTCTCTGGGAACGCGTTGCACAGACCTTTCTGCAAGGCCTCCCGAAGATGTTTCATCCTCTGCTCCCTCTGCGATGGCAAGATAAGGTCCGCAACCTTACCCTTGTAACGTGGATCAAGGAGGGTTGCCAGCCAGTATTGGTCCTTCTCCTTGATACCACGAATACGAGGATCCTTACGCAGGCTTTGCAGGATCAGGGAGGCCATGCAGCGTAGGTTTGCTGAGGCATTCGGTCCGGAGTCCTCTGGGTCACTAAGGACAACAACGTCCGCAGCCACCTCCTCCCAGCCACGTACAAGTCCATGTGTTCCTTGGGACTGATCCCTTAAAGACTGCTGATGCTGAGTGCCAGGCTCCACCTCCATACTGACACAATCTTCCTCCTCCTCCTCCTCCTCCTCCTCGTCCTCTTCCTGTGTGATCGGCGGGCACGCAGGAACACTGTCTGGATAAAGGGGGCCTTGAGAGCTAAGGAAGTCCTCCTCTTCCTGCCTCTGTTCTGCCTCAAGTGCCCTGTCCATTATCCCACGCAGCGTGTGCTCCAACAGGTGGACAAGGGGGACAGTGTCACTGATGCATGCACTGTCAGTGCTCACCATCCTCGTGGCCTCCTCGAATGGTGACAGGACAGTGCATGCATCCCTGATCATGGCCCACTGGCGTGGGGAAAAAAAACCAAGGTCCCCTGACCCTGTCCTGGTGCCATAGTCGCACAGGTACTCATTGATGGCCCTCTGCTGCGTGTGCAGCCGCTGCAGCATGGCCAACGTCGAGTTCCACCTGGTGGGCATGTCACAGATTAGGCGGTTCTTGGGCAGGTTAAACTCCTTTTGGAGGTCCGTCAGCCGAGCACTGGCATTATATGACCGGCGGAAATGCACACAGACTTTCCTGGCCTGCCTCAGGACATCCTGTAAGCCCGGGTACCTGCCCAAGAACCGCTGCACCACCAAGTTAAGGACGTGAGCCAAACAGGGCACATGGGTCAGTTGTCCCTGTCGGAGGGCAGAGAGGAGGTTGGTGCCATTGTCGCAAACCACCATTCCTGCCTTAAGTTGGCGTGGCGTCAACCACCTCTGAACCTGCCCCTGCAGAGCTGACAGAACCTCTGCCCCAGTGTGGCTCCTGTCCCCCAAGCACACCAGCTCAAGCACCGCATGGCATCTTTTGGCCTGCGTACTTGCGTAGCCCCTTGAACGCCTACGGAGCACCGCTGGTTCCGAGGAAGAGGCCATGGAGGAAGAAGAAGAGGAGGGGGTGGAGGAGAGAGGTGTGTCACAATCAGCATTTTGGAGGCGTGGTGGCGGAACAACCTCCAACACTACTGCACCTTGTCCTGCATCCTTCCCAGCTGCCAGCAGAGTCACCCAATGCGCCGTGAAACTTAAGTAACGTCCCTGTCCATGCCTGCTGGACCATGAGTCAGCGGTAATATGCACCTTACCGCTGACCGCCCTGTCCAGCGAGGCATGGACATTGCCTTCCACATGCCGGTAGAGAGCCGGAATCGCCTTCCGTGAGAAAAAGTGGCGTTTGGGTACCTGCCACTGAGGAACCGCACATTCCACAAACTCACGGAAGGGGGCAGAGTCTACCAACTGAAAAGGCAGCAGTTGAAGTGCTAGCAATTTTGCCAAGCTAGCATTCAACCGCTGGGCATGTGGATGGCTGGGAGCAAACTTCTTTCGGCGGTGCAGCAGCTGGGGCAGGGAAATTTGCCTGGTACAATCTGACGTCGGTGTACCAAAAGCAGATTGCCCATAAGTACTTGGCTGTGACACACCTAATTCTACACCTTCATTCCTCTCACTGCAGGTCGCAGAGAGGACTGAAGGTCTAGTGGGGTTGGAAATCTCAGCTGATGAGGAGCAAGGAGAGATCGTCTTTGTTCTTTGGTGTGGGTCTTTTAGATACGCTTGCCAACGAACTGCATGGCAGGTCAACATATGTCTGGTCAAGCATGTGGTACCCAAGCGGGAGATGTTTTGGCCACGCGAGATACGCTTGAGACATATATTGCAAATAGCAGCGGTGCGATCTGATGCACTCGTCTCAAAAAAGGCCCACACCAAAGAACTTTTTGAATAACGCGCAGAGACTGCAGCGCCCTGCACATGTGGAGCTTTGGGGTGTGATGCAGTCAATGTGCTGCCCTTAGGCTGGCCCCTGGAGGGCATCCTGCCTAGTTGGTGATGTGCCACCTCCTCCTCCTCCTCCTCCTCCTCCTCCTCCTCCTCCTCTCTCCTATCAGGCACCCACGTTGAGTCAGTGACCTCATCATCCCCTCCCTCCTCATCACTGGAGCAAACCTGGCAGTATGCTGCAGCAGGGGGAGCATGACTGCCAGATTGCTGTCCTTCTTGGGCACCCCCTCTGTCCGTGCTCATGTTACTGCCTTCATTGAGCTCAGTATCATCATCAGAGCCTTCCAAACGCTGGGCATCCTCCTGGAGCATGTACCCAACACTGTGGTCAAACAGTTCGAGGGAATCCTCAGGAGGACATGGTGGGGCTAGGGAAGGAGTCACTGATGACATTGAGCTGAGGGAAGAGGCCGCTGCTTTGCCAGACAAAGCACCCTGGGCATGGGTGAGAGAGGATGAGGAGGATGAGGACGGCTTGGTCATCCACTCGACCAAGTCTTCCGCATGTTGCGGCTCAACACGGCCAGCTGCCGAAAAAAAGGCCAAGCGTGTCCCATGGCCACGTGCTGATGAGGATGCACCGTCTCCACGACCAGCACTAGACACAGAGCCTGCTTGCCCTCTCTTATTGGCTTGTGACTGTCTGCCTCTCCTTCTTGGCCTTCCAGACATACTAATGGCCTGTAGCTGCACTAAGCTGGGATAGAACACCTGTAATTTTCTTCAGGTAGCTTTATATACTGTAACCAGACAAGCCTGCCTGTCAGTAGGAAGATAACAGGAACGGATCTAGCTGAACACTGTGAGCAGGACGTACTGCACTAAATGTATATAGCAGGAACGGATCTAGCTGAACACTGTGAGCAGCACGCACTGCACTGAATGTAAATAGCAGGAACGGATCTAGCTGAACACTGTGAGCAGGACGCACTGTACTGAATGTAAATAGCAGGAACGGATCTAGCTGAACACTGTGAGCAGGACACACTGCACTGAATGTAAATAACAGGAACGGATCTAGCTGAACACTGTGAGCAGGACACACTGTACTAAATGTAAATAGTCTAGCTGCCTGACCGTGGTACTAATAGGATCAAAAAGAACACCTGTAATTTTCTTTAGGTAGCTTTATATACTGTAACCAGACAAGCCTGCCTGTCAGTAGAAAGATAACAGGAACGGATCTAGCTGAACACTGTGAGCAGGACGCACTGCACTGAATGTAAATAGCAGGAACGGATCTAGCTGAACACTGTGAGCAGCACGCACTGCACTGAATGTAAATAGCAGGAACGGATCTAGCTGAACACTGTGAGCAGGACGCACTGCACTGAATGTAAATAGCAGGAACGGATCTAGCTGAACACTGTGAGCAGGACGCACTGCACTGAATGTAAATAACAGGAACGGATCTAGCTGAACACTGTGAGCAGGACACACTGTACTAAATGTAAATAGTCTAGCTGCCTGACCGTGGTACTAATAGGATCAAAAAGAACACCTGTAATTTTCTTCAGGTAGCTTTATATACTGTAACCAGACAAGCCTGCCTGTCAGTAGGAAGATAACAGGAACGGATCTAGCTGAACACTGTGAGCAGGACGTACTGCACTAAATGTATATAGCAGGAACGGATCTAGCTGAACACTGTGAGCAGCACGCACTGTACTGAATGTAAATAGCAGGAACGGATCTAGCTGAACACTGTGAGCAGGACACACTGCACTGAATGTAAATAACAGGAACGGATCTAGCTGAACACTGTGAGCAGGACACACTGTACTAAATGTAAATAGTCTAGCTGCCTGACCGTGGTACTAATAGGATCAAAAAGAACACCTGTAATTTTCTTCAGGTAGCTTTATATACTGTAACCAGACAAGCCTGCCTGTCAGTAGGAAGATAACAGGAACGGATCTAGCTGAACACTGTGAGCAGGACGCACTGCACTGAATGTAAATAGCAGGAACGGATCTAGCTGAACACTGTGAGCAGCACGCACTGCACTGAATGTAAATAGCAGGAACGGATCTAGCTGAACACTGTGAGCAGGACGCACTGCACTGAATGTAAATAGCAGGAACGGATCTAGCTGAACACTGTGAGCAGGACGCACTGCACTGAATGTAAATAGCAGGAACGGATCTAGCTGAACACTGTGAGCAGCACGCACTGCACTGAATGTAAATAGCAGGAACGGATCTAGCTGAACACTGTGAGCAGCACGCACTGCACTGAATGTAAATAGCAGGAACGGATCTAGCTGAACACTGTGAGCAGGAAGCACTGTACTGAATGTAAATAGCAGGAACGGATCTAGCTGAACACTGTGAGCAGGACACACTGCACTGAATGTAAATAGTCTAGATAGAAGATAACAGGAACGGATCTAGCTAAACTGAATACAGTGTATATATATATATGCAACACCTGGGATGCATATATATACACAATACACTGTAAGTGCAGCTAACTGACTGACTGTTCTGCCTAATCTATCTAACTCAAATCAAACACTGTCTCTCTGTCTATCTCTTTCAACGCCGGAACACACACTACACAGGGCCGCCGTGCAGGCGGCCTTATATAGTGTGGGGCGTGTACTAAATCCCCTGAGCCATAATTGGCCAAAGCCTCCTTGGCTTTGGCCAATTACGGCTCTCTGTTCAGGCGGCGCTGTGATTGGCCAAGCATGCGGGTCATAGTGCATGCTTGGCCAATCATCAGCCAGCAATGCACTGCGATGCCGCAGTGAATTATGGGCCGTGACGCGCCACACGAATTTGGCGCGAACGGCCCATATCGTTCGCAATTCGACGGACGGTCGAACAGCCGATGTTCGAGTCGAACATGGGTTCGACTCGAACACGAAGCTCATCCCTAGCTGTAAAAAGATGAATGCAGGATGAGGTGTGGGAGCTCTACTACACACCCCCAAGACTGTATTGCTTACCTCAAATGGTGAAATTAAATCAGTGCAATCAAAAACAAAAATGTATATTCTCAATATCTATACAAACCTGTGCCTAGGCTGTGTATGTACAGTGCAGGAATGGGAGACAGCTGGGCACAGCGGCAGGTGTGAAGGGGAGTTGTGAGTGGAAAGCTTTGGGGGGTTGCTACTGAAATCTAGGGGGACGCAGCTCCCCCCTAGACCCTGACATGCAGCAGAGGCTGTAAAGAGATGAAGGCAGGATGAGGTGCGGGAGCTCTACTACACACCCCCAAGACTGTATTGCTTACCTCAAATGGTGAAATTCAATCAGTGCAATCAAAAACAAAAACAAAAATGTATATCCTTGATATCTATACAAACCACAATGTAAATGCCTTACAAACGCTTAGTGTGCTGCAGCGGCGGAGAGAGATAGATAGACAGAGAGACAGTGTCATTTGATTTAAGTTAGATAGAGTAGGCAGGTCGAGTCAGTTAGCTGCACTTACAGTGTATTGTGTATATATATGCATCCCAGGTGTTGTGTGTGTGTGTGTGTATATATATATATATATATATATATATATATATATATATATATATATATATATACACTGTATTCAGTTTAGCTAGATCCGTTCCTGTTATTCTCTTCCTAATATACTGACAGGCAGGCAGGTATTTTTACAGTATTTACAGTTAGTGTACAGTGTACCCTGCACAGTTGCACCTACAGTATAGCTACCTGAAGACAAGTGCTTGTGTGCTTCTTCTGATCCTATTAATAGCATAGGCAGGCTCTTGAAGTATTTACAGTTAGTGTACTGTGTACCCGGCACAGTTGCACCTATAGCTACCTGAAGACAAGTGCGTGTGTGCTTCTTCTGATCCTATTAATAGCACAGGCAGGCTCTTGACGTATTTACAGTTAGTGTACTGTGTACCCTGCACAGTTGCACCTACAGTATAGCTACCTGAAGACAAGTGCTTGTGTTCTTCTTCTGATCCTATTAATAGCACAGGCAGGCTCTTTGTCAGGGAAGACCAGCCAGTACTCAAGATGGCCGACTGAGAAGTCGACCTGTGACCTCAGCCTCTGCCAGAACACTTCCGGTGCACCTGCGTGCACATGACCCAGAGGCTATTTAAACTTGGTCTGTGCTTGCATCCAGTGCTGTCCATTCTACAGCGTTCCCGTGTGTTCCTGCCTGCTTACTTCTGATACCTGTACCTGTTTACGGACCTGGCTTGCCTTGACTCCACTACCTGCTGCCTGCACCTGACCCGGCTTGTTCTGACCTCCGCACCTGCCTGCTCCTTCTAATACCACGCTGCCAGCCCGTTGCCGACCTGGCCTGTGTCCTGACTACGCTTCTGCCTCCACTTCTGCTCCTGATGTTCTCGCCAGTGTATGACCCGGTCTGCTTAACCTGCCTCTTCCGCCAGCTGGAGAATCCTGCTCTAGCACCGTGCCCCCTGCTGCTGTTCCCAGTTCCAGGAAGACAACCCGTCAGGCACTCGTGCGACTCTGCACTTCTGCGCCTCCTGTCTGCTCTATCAGGGGGCCAGAATCAGAGGAGTAGAGAGGCCGCTCCCTGCATATCAGGCTCTACCATCAGGTACGTGACACTCTTGAAGTATTTACAGTTTCTGTACTGTGTGCCCTGTACTGTTGCACCTACAGTATAGCTACCTGAAGACAAGTGATTGTGTGCTTCTTCTAAACCTATTAATAGCACAGGCAGGCTCTTGAAGTATTTACAGTTAGTGTACTGTGTACCCTGCACAGTTGCACCTACAGTATAGCTACCTGAAGACAAGTGCTTGTGTGCTTCTTCTGATCCTATTAATAGCACAGGCAGGCTCTTGCAGTATTTACAGTTAGTGTACTGTGTATCCTGCACAGTTGCACCTACAGTATAGCTACCTGAAGACAGGTGCTTGTGTTCTTCTTCTGATCCTATTAATAGCACAGGCAGGCTCTTGCAGTATTTACAGTTAGTGTACTGTGTATCCTGCACAGTTGCACCTACAGTATAGCTACCTGAAGACAGGTGCTTGGGTTCTTCTTCTGATCCTATTAATAGCACAGGCAGGCTCTTGAAGTATTTACAGTTAGTGCACTGTGTAGCCTGCACAGTTGCACCTATAGGTACCTGAAGACAAGTGCTTGTGTGCCTCTTCTGATCCTATAAATAGCACAGGCAGGCTCTTGCAGTATTTACAGTTAGTGTACTGTGTACCCTGCACAGTTTGCACCTACAGTATAGCTACCTGAAGACAAGTGCTTGTGTGCTTCTTCTGATCCTATTAATAGCACAGGCAGGCTCTTGCAGTATTTACAGTTAGTGTACTGTGTACCCTGCACAGTTTGCACCTACAGTATAGCTACCTGAAGACAGGTGCTTGTGTTCTTCTTCTGATCCTATTAATAGCACAGGCAGGCTCTTGAAGTATTTACAGTTAGTGCACTGTGTAGCCTGCACAGTTGCACCTATAGGTACCTGAAGACAAGTGCTTGTGTGCCTCTTCTGATCCTATTTATAGCAAAGGCAGGCTCTTGAAGTATTTACAGTTAGTGTATTGTGTACCCTGCACAGTTTGCACCTACAGTATAGCTACCTGAAGACAAGTGCTGGTGTTCATCTTCTGATCCTATTAATACCACAGGTAGGCAGCTTGAAGTATTTACAGTTAGTGTACTGTGTACCCTGCACAGTTTCACCTATAGCTAACTGAAGACAAGTGCTGGTGTGCTTCTTCTGATCCTATTAATACCACAGGCAGGCATTCTGCTAGCTGCTGTATAATCAGTATATATATACATCCCAGTTTTGTGCAGCTACATCTCACTGCAATGCAGGCCATTAGTATGTCTGGAAGGCCAACAAGGAGAGGCAGACAGTCACAAGCCAATAAAAGAGGGCAAGCAGGCTCTGTGTCTAGAGGCAACAGTGCTGGTAATGGAGACAGTGTATTCTCATCAGCACGTGGCCGTGGGACATGCTTGTCCTTTTTCTCGGCAGCTGGCCATGTTTAGCCGCAACATGCGGAAGACTTGGTAGAGTGGATGACCAAGCCGTCCTCATCCTCCTCATCCTCTCTCACCCAGGCTCAGGGTACGTTGTCTGGCAAAGCAGCTGCCAACGCAGCCTCTTCCCTTTTTTTTCAGCCCCTGTTTAACAGGGGCGTGTAATTACAATTTTTGATGCAATACTTTGCAGCAGGGCTCGTTCCTGCACTCCCACTAGAGTATCTGTGAGGGGTTGCAGTGTTGTAGCACCAGCACCAGTGCCTAAGGCCCAATTTTTCAGCCCCTGTTTAACAGAGACGTGTAATTACAATTTTTGTTGCAATATTTTGCAGGAGGGCTCATTCCCGTGCTCCAATTAGAGTATCTGTGAGGGGTTGCAGTGTTGTGGCACCAGTGCCTAAGGCCCAATTTTTCTGCCCTTGTTCAACAGGTGCATGTAATTACAATTCTTGATCTAATATTTCACAGCAGGGCCTGTTCAAGCACCCACCAAAAGTAACTGTGAGGGCTTACAGTGTTGTGGCAACACCAACACCTAAGGCCCCAATTTCTGCAGAGTATATAGGGTGGGCTCCTACTTTCAAACATCCAACTTACAAACGACTCCTACTTGCAAATGGAAGGAGACAACAGGAAGTGAGATGAAATCTACCCCTAGGAAGGGAAATACTCTCCTGTAAGAGTTAACATGGGAAAAACGTGTCTCCTCTCCACTGATGCTTTATCAACAATCCTTGTTTCACTAAAAACCCCAAATTGTCAAAAAACATTTGTCATTGGGAAAGAAAGTGAGGTGAAATCTTCTGAAGAGGTACACAAACAGCAAAACAAATGTCACAGGAGTGATAACCCTTCCCTATGTTTTCCAAAAAGCTTAAAATAGATTTTTTGGTACACTTTAGCTACACTTTAAAAATTTACCAGTTCAAAATTACAAACAGATTCTACTTAACAACAAACCTACAGTCCCTGTCTTGTTTGCACCGCCTGTATACTGTTGTTCAGAGTATATAGGGCCTGGGGGCCCCACGCTTTTCCTTTTTTTAATTTGGGTGCGGGGTTCCCTTTAATATCCATACAAGACCCAAAGGGCCTGGTAATGGACTGTGGGGGGTACCCATGCCATTTGTCTCACTGATTTTCATCCATATTGCCGGAACCCGACATTACATTGAAGCCGCAAGCAGTTTTAAATGACTTTTATTCCTTTAACCACTTGCCGACCGCCTAACGCAGTTATACTGCGGCAGAATGGCACGGGCAGGCACAATCACATACCCGGTACGTGATCTGCCTCCCGCGGGCGGAGGGCGCATCACGCTCCCTCCTTTGCCCGAGGCAGTCATCATCATTAGGGGAGCGATCAATGCATCACTCATTCGTGACCACCCCCTCGCGATCGCTCCCAACGAATGACAATCTTCCTCTGCTGCTGTAATGTAAACAGCGGCAGAGGAAGTGATGTCATCCCTCCTCGTGTTTGATCTTTTTCGTTCCGGCGTCAAAGAGAGGAGACATCCAAGTAAGTGCACCAACACCACACGCACGGTAGAACACTCCAGGCACACTTTTCACCCCCCAATCACCCCCCTGTACCCCCTGTCACGGTGACACCATTAGCATTTTTTTTTACTCATTATTACATTGGTGTCAGTTTGTGACAGTTATAAGTGGTAGGGCAGTTAGTGTTAGCCCCCTTTAGGTCTAGGATACCCCCCTAAAGCTCCCTAATAAAGGTTTAACCCCATGATCAACCCCCCCCCATCGCCAGTGTCACTAAGCATTCGTTTCTCTAATCACTGTATTAGTGTCACAGGTGACGCTAGTTAGGGAGGTAAGTATTTAGGTTTGCCGTCAGCGTTTTATAGCGTCAGGGACCCCCATATACTACCTAATAAAGGTTTTAACCCCCTAATTGCCCCCCTAGTTAACCCTTTCACCAGTGATCACCGTATAACTGTTACGGGTGACCCTGGTTAGTTAGTTCGTTCTTCATAGTTTCAGGGCACCCGCTGTTTATTACCTAATAAAGGTTTAACCCCCTGAGCGCCCGGCGGTGATATAAGTTAAGTTTTTTAGAGTCAGATAGGGTCTGCGTCGCCCCAGGCAGCGTCAGGTTAGTGCCAGTACCGCTAACATCCACGCATGCAGCATACACCTCCCTTAGTGGTATAGTATCTGAACGGATCAATATCTGATCTGATCAGATCTATACTAGCGTCCCCAGCAGTTTAGGGTTCCCAAAAATGCAGTGTTAGGGGGATCAGCCCAGATACCTGCTAGCACCTGCGTTTTGCCCCTCGGCCCAGCCCTGCCCAGCCCACCCAAGTGCAGAATCGATCGATCACTGTCACTTACAAAACACTAAACACACATAACTGCCGCTTTCGCAGAGTCAGGCCTGATCCCTGCGATCGCTAACAGTTTTTTTTGGTAACGTTTTGATACAGTCGCTAACAGTCAGGATATTTTATATCTGTGAGTCTCACTAGTGTACCACTAAATTTAGAGCCCAAAATAGAAAATCGAAGGTACACTAGTGAAGAGTCCTACACGTTTCTGAGCATGACAGATAGTGAAGAGGAAGTCACTCATCTGTCAGATTCAGGCTCAGAATACGATCCTCCATGACAGATAGCTCTGATGACGGAGTTGTGGTCCCTGCCAAGGTCAGGCGTACCAGACCCCAAACTTTATCTTCTGTCGTTGCTGTGCAAGAACCGCCGGTCCCTCGTATGGAGCAGAGCAGTACTAGCCCGCTATTTCTTCTGGTGAACTGGCAAGCACCAGCGGCCTAGTACACCCTGGTCGTACATCCAGCACTGCAGTATCACGTGGTGACATGGCGAGTCCCATAAGTGCAGTTCAAGCTGGTGAGGTGGCAAGCACAAGTAGTGTCCCGCTGCCACCAAGAAGACGAACACAGAACACCAGCGGCCTAGTACACCCTGGTCGTACATCCAGCACTGCAGTATCACGTGGTGACATGGCGAGTCCCATAAGTGCAGTTCAAGCTGGTGAGGTGGCAAGCACAAGTAGTGTCCCGCTGCCACCAAAAAGATGAACACAGGCCCGTCATGTCCATAGTGCCCTTCCTGCTGCATTCGCCAATCCTAATTGGGAACCCACCACTTCTGCAGCACCCGTACTTCCCCCATTCAATGGCCAACCCGGCATTCAGGTGGAAACAGTTGATTTTACGTCACTTAATTTTTATTCACTGTTTTTCACTGAAGATCTCTATAGATCTATTGTGGACCAAAGCAATTTGTACGCTGGTCAACACATCGCCACTATTCCCCAGTCCTCTCTTGCCAGAGATTGGAGACCAATTAGGGTCTCCGAATTTAAGCTCTTTCTGGGCCTTTCCCTCAACATGGGCATAACTCAAAAGAGTGAGTTGCGGTCATATTGGTCCACTTAACCCAGTTCACCATATGCCCTTGTTCTCTGCCTCCATGACCAGGGTACGATACGAGCAGATCTTGCGGTTCATGCACTTCGATGACAATTAACTCGTGTCGCCCTCGTGGAGACCCTGCATACGATCGGCTCTACAAAATTTGGCCCCTCGTAAACCACTTCAACCAACGTTTTGGAGACTTGTTTTCTCCCCATCAAGTTGTCTGCGTTGATGAGTCCCTGATTAAGTTTTCTGACCAATTGTCATTCAAACAGTACCTTCCCAGCAAGCGTGCCAGATACGGGGTCAAGATGTATAAGCTCTGTGACAGGGCCACAGGCTATACATGTAGTTTTATGGTCTATGAGGGAAAAGATAGTCACGTAGAGCTGACAAACTGCCGTGACTACATAGGAAGCACTGGCAAGATTGTGTGGGACTTGGTGTCACCCTTATTCGGAAAGGGGTACCACTTATATGTGGACAATTATTACACAAGCATGTCACTTTTTGTCACTTGCTTGATCAGCAGATTGGAGCATGTGGCACCATGCGACCTAATCGCCGGGGCTTTCCCCAGCGGCTTGTAGATTCCCGTCTTAGGCTGGGGGAGAGAACCTGCTTGCAGTGTAATAATTTGCTCGCTATGAAGTGGAGGGATAATAAGAATGTTTTCGTTTCTACCTCCCTTCATGCAGACACGACGGTCCAAATTACTACGGTGTTGTGGAGAAACCCCTCTGTGTCCACGAATATAACCAAAATATGGGAGGGGTGGACCTCAACGACCAGTTGTTGCGCCGTACCTAAATGCCCGTAAGGCTAGACGCTGGTACAAGAAAGTGTCTGTTTATTTATTTCATTTCACTTTGCTGAACGCTTATGTGCTATACAAAGCTTCAGGACAGACTGGATCCTTCCTTAAATTCCAGGAAGAGATCATCAGAGCCCTTCTGTTTCCAGACGGTGCTCCACCTCACCTTCCCCAACCAAATGCAGTAAGCCGGCTGCATGAGAGGCATTTTCTTTATGTCCTCCCGAGTACCCCTACCCATTGAGCCCCCCAAAAAAGATGTTGTGTCTGCAGCAAGCACGGATCTAGGCGTGACACCCGCTATTATTGTCCCTCCTGTCCTGACAATACTGGTCTTTGCATTGGTGAATGTTTTGAACGCTACCATACACTAGTTGTGTATTAGCGTAGGGTACAGCACTGCACAGGCTAGACACACTTTCACAGGGTCTCCCAAGATGCCATCACATTTTGAGAGACCCGAACCTGGAACCGGTTACAGCTACAAAAGTTACAGTTACAAAAAAAAGTGTAAGAAAATTTAAATAAAAAACAGTAAAATAAAAAACACAAAAAATATATAAAATAAAAAAAACTAAAATAGTTGTCATTTTATTGTTCTCTCTCTATTCTCTCTCTATTGTTCTGCTCTTTTTTACTGTATTCTATTCTGCAGTGTTTTTGTTGTTATGTTTTATCATGTTTGCTTTATAGGTAAGCAATTTTTTTATACTTTACTGTTTACTGTGTTTTATTGTTAACCATTTTTTTGTTTTCAGGTACGCCATTTAGCTGCAGAGCGGATTTATTTATCTTGACAGCAACAGCATTTGCTCCCACGATACATAAAGCCATGACTCCAGCGCTGTTGGAGGTGATTTCACCACCACAGTTAAAAAAAAGAGCATATATACCGAAGCATGGGGGCAGCAGGGGCGGAGGAGCGATTTGCTCCTACCTTTTGCGGGTGGATGCCCCCATGTTTCGGCATATATATATTTTAGGCACAGGTTGCGTTAAATGTTTTATTTTTTACTATGTTTTTTTTGTATTTCCTTTGCAGGTATGGTAAGTCTTACTGTTATACTGTAATGTTACTTTGTTTTTTTGTTAACCATCATTTGCTTAGTAGGTACACCATTCAGTAGCAGCACGGATTTATTTATCTTTACAACAACATCGTTTGCTCCCATGATACATAAAGCCGTGACTCCAGCGCTGTAGGAGGTAATTTCACGACCACAGTTAAAAAAAAAGAGCATATTTGCCGAAGCATGGGGGCAGCAGGGGCGGAGGAGAGATTTGCTCCTACCTTTTGGGGCGGATGCACCCATGCTTTGGCATATATAAACGGTGCATGTATGCCCATCATTAGAAGTGGGTGAATGAAGGGAGGTATTCTAATGGTGGGCATACCCACCGATCAATCTCTTTTTTTTCGTTAAGCCCACAGGCTGCATGAAAAAAAGTTTACAAAATATGCCCAACAAGGACCAGCTACGTACTGGTATGTTGCTGGACTTTGAGTGGTTATACCAGAATGATGCCTGCAGGTTTAGGTATCATCTTGGTATCATTCTTTTCAGACAGTGGTCGGCTTTCATGTAAAAGCAATCCTAGCAGCTAATTAGCCTCTAGACTGCTTTTACAAGCAGTGGGAGGGAATGCCCCCCCACCATCTTCCATGTTTTTCTCTGGCTCTCCTGTCCCAACAGGGAACCTGAGAATGCAGCCGGTGATTCAGCCAGCTGACCATAGAGATGATCAGAGACCAGAATGGCTCCAAACATCTCTATGGCCTAAGAAACCAGAAGCTACGAGCATTTCATGACTTAGATTTCGCCGGATGTAAACGGCGCCATTGGAAAATTGGGAAAGCATTTTATTACACCGATCTTGGTGTGGTCAGATGCTTTGAGGGCAGAGGAGAGATCTAGGGTCTAATAGACCCCAATTTTTTCAAAAAAGAGTACCTGTCACTACCGATTGCTATCATAGGGGATATTTACATTCCCTGAGATAACAATAAAAACTATTTTAAAAAAATGAAAGAACAGTTTAAAAATAAAATAAAAAAGCAAAAAAAATGTAAAAAAAAAAAAAAAGCACCCCTGTAACCCCCTGCTCTCGCGCAAAGGCGAACGCAAGCGTCGGTCTCAAATGGTGTCAAATGTAAACAGCAATTGCACCATGCAAGTGAGGTATCACCGCGAAGGTCAGATCGAGGGCAGTAATTTTAGCAGTAGACCTCCTCCGTAAATCTAAAGTGGTAACCTGTAAAGGCTTTTAAAAATGTATTTAGTTTGTCGCCACTGCACATTTGTGCGCAGTTTTTAAAGCATGTCGTGTTTGGTATCCAGGTACTCGGCCTAAGATCATCTTTTTTATTTCATCACACATTTGGGCAATATAGTGTGTTTTAGTGCATTAAAATTTAAAAAAAGTGTGTTTTTCCCCCCCAAAAAATCGCTGCACAAATACTGTGTGAAAAAAAAAATGAGACACCCACCATTTTAATCTGCAGAGCATTTGCTTTAAAAAAATATATAATGTTTAGGGGTTCAAAGTAATTTTGCAAAAAAAATAATTTTTTCATGTAAACAAAAAGTGTCAGAAAGGGCTTTGTCTTCAAGTGGTTAGAAGAGTGGGTGATGTGTGACATAAGCTTCTAAATGTTGTGCATAAAATGCCAGGACAGTTCAAAACCCCCCCAAATGACCCCATTTTGGAAAGCAGACACCCCAAGCTATTTGCTGAGAGGCATGTCGAGTCCATGGAATATTTTATATTGTGACAAGTTGGGAAAAAGACCATTTTTTTTTTTTGCACAAAGTTGTCACAAAATGATATATTGCTCAAACATGCCATGGGAATATGTGAAATTACACCCCAAAATACATTCTGTTGCTTCTCCTGAGTACGGGGATACCACATGTGTTAGACTTTTTGGGAGCCTAGCCGCGTACGGGACCCCGAAAACCAAGCACCGCCTTCAGGCTTTCTAAGGGCGTAAATTTTTGATTTCACTCTTCACTGCCTATCACAGTCCCATTTTAGAAAGTAGACACCCCAAGCTATTTGCTGAGAGGTATAGTGAGTATTTTGCAGACCTCAGTTTTTGTCACAAAGTTTTGAAAATTTAAAAAAGAAAAAAAAAATGTTTTCTTGTCTTTTCTTCATTTTCAAAAACAAATGAAAGCTGCAAAATACTCACCATGCCTCTCTAGCTTGGGGTGTCTACTTTCCAAAATAGGGTCATTTTGGGGGGGGGTTGTGCTATCTTGGCATTTTATGGCCTTCGAAACTGTGATAGTCGTGAGGAGTGAACCAAAAATTTACGCCCTTAGAAATCCTGAAGGCGGTGATTGTTTTTCGGGGCCCCGTATGCAGCTAGGCTCCCAAAAAGTTCCACAAATCTGGTATCCTCGTACTCAGGAGAAGCAGCAGAATGTATTTTGGGGTGTAATTCCACATATGCCCATGGCATGTTTGAGCAATATATCATTTAGTGACAACTTTGTCCAAAAAAAAAAATGTCACTTTCCCGCAACTTGTGTCAAAATATAAAATATTCCATGGACTCAACATGCCTCTCAGCAAATAGCTTGGGGTGTCTGCTTTCCAAAATGAGGTCATTTGGGGGGGTTTTGTGCCATCTGGGCATTTTATGGCTTTCAAAACTGTGATAGGTAGTGAGGAGTGAAATCAAAACTTTACGCCCTTAGAAATCCTGAAGGCAGTGCTTGGTTTTCGGGGCCCCGTACGCGGCTAGGCTCCCAAAAAGTCCCACACATGTGGTATCCTCGTACTCAGGAGAATGAGCAAAATGTATTTTGGGGTGCAATTCCACATATGCCCATGGAATGTGTGAGCAATATATCATTTAGCGACAACTTTGTTGAAAAAAAAAAGTTTGTAATTTTCCCGCAACTTGTGTCAAAATATAAAATATTCCATGGACTCAACATGCCTCTCAGCAAATAGCTTGGGGTGTCTACTTTCCAAAATAGTGCCATTTGGTGGGGTTTTGTGCCATCTTGGCATTTTATGGCCTTCAAAACTGTGATAGGTAGTAAGGAATGAAATCAAAAATTTACGCCCTTAGAAATCCTGAAGGCGGTGCTTGGTTTTTTGTTTTTTTTATTTTGGGGTGCAATTTCAGATATAACCATGGCATGTGTGAGCAATATATCATTTAGTGACAACTTTTAGTAATTTTTTTTATCATTATTCAATCACTTGGGACAAAAAAATTTGTGATGATTTTTATTTTGTTAGAATACCAATGTCCTCTAGTATATAAAGGTGGTAAGCAATCTCCTCAAAACAAGAGGGAATTCCATTTCCCTTCCCATAATTTTATGTACCAGTAACCTACGGTAGGCCATTGGGACAAATAAAGAGAATAGGTCTCCACAACAACGACACAAACAGCAATAAAAACCTTCAGGCTTTAAAGTGATTGTAAACCTTCTTTTTTTGTTTTGTTTTTTTTAAATAACAAACATATCATATACACCTCCACTGTGCAGTTCGTTTTGCACAGTGTGGCCCTGAACATTATCTTCTGGGGTCGCCCGGTGGCACTCACGTCTCCTCCTCGCTAGGGATGAGCCCGATGTTCAAGACGAATGTAAGTTCAACTCGAACAACAGGTGTTCGGTCGTTCGCCGAACAGTGAACAATATGCAGCGTTCATGGAAAATTTAAAAGCCGCGGAATGTTGTTAAAGTCTTTGGGACCCTAACATGAAAAATCGAAAGTGCTAATTTTAAAGGCTTCTATGCAAGTTATTGCCATAAAAAGTGTTTGAGGACCCAGGTCCTGCCCCAGGGGACATATATCAATGCAAACACAAGTTTAAAAAGGGACGTTTGTTCGGGAGCAGTGATTTTAATAATGCTTAAAGTGAAACAATAAACATGAAATATTCCTTTAAATATCGTGTCTGGGGGGTGTCCCTAGTATGCCTGTAATATAGCACATTCTTCCTTTGTTTAGAACAAAATCACATCAAAATGACATTTCTAAAGGAAAAAAATGTCATTTAAAACTGTTCGTGGCTGTAATGTATTGTCGGATCCCGGCAATATAGATAAAAATCATTAAAAAAAATGGCATGGGTCCCCCCCACCCAAATAAAAAAATGGTGTAGGGGTCCCCCGCAAAATCCATACCAGGCCCTTTAGGTCTGGTATGGATTCATACCAGGCCCTTCATTCTGGTATGGATTTTAAGGGGAACCCCGAGACAAAATTTAAGATAAAAGGTGTGGGGTCCCCCCAAAATCCATACCAGACCCTTATCCGAGCACGCAACCTGGCAGGCAGCAGGAATAGGAAGGGCGAGAGAGTGACCCCCTCCTGAACCGTACCAGGCCACATGCCCTCAACACGGGGAGGATGCTTTGGGCCCCCCCAAAACACCTTGTCCCAATGTTGATGCGGACAAGGGCCTCATCCCCACAACCCTTGTCCAGTGGTTTTGGGGGTCTGTGGGCGGGGGGGATTATTGGAAACTGAAAGCCCCCTTTAACAAGGGGACCCACAGATCCCATCCCCCCCTATGTGAATGGGTATCAGGTACATTGTACCCCTACCCATTTACCAAAAAAAGTGTCAAAATGTTAAACATGGCAGTAGACAATTTGGAACAAGTCCTTTATTAAAAAATAAAAAATAAAAACTGTCCCGTGCAGTTATTTTCTTTTTTTTTATCGGGTCGTCGGACGCTGTAATCGAACATGAATGGGTATCGTGGGACAGTTTTTATTTTTGTTTTTTTAATAAAGAACTTGTCCCAAATTGTCTACTGACATTTTTAACATTTTGATACTTTTTTTTGAATGGGTAGGGGTAATGGGTAGGGGTACAATGTACCCGATACCTATTCACATAGGGGAGGGTGGGATCTGGGGGTCCCCTTGTTAAAGGGGGCTTCCAGATTTCAATAAGCCCCCCCACCCGCAGACTCCTAAAAACTCCTAAAACCAAGGGTTGTGGGGATGAGGTCCTTGTCCCCATCAACATGGGGACAAGGTGCTTTGGAGAACCTAAAGCATCCTCCCCATGTTGAGGTCATGTGGCCTGGTACAGTAAAGCAGCTTTCTTGTCCCCCCCCTTTTCCTGCGGCCTGACAGGTTGCGTGCTCGGATAAGGGTCTGGTATGGATTTTGGGGGGACCCCTACGCCATTTTTTTTTAAATTTTGGCTTGGGGTTTCCCTTAAAATCCACACCAGACCTGAAGGGCATGGTATGAATTTTAAAGGGACCCCTACGCTATTTTTTTTTTTTAATTTGGCACAGGGCTCCCCTTAATATCCATACCAGAGCTGAAGGGCCTGGTAATGGGCTAAGGGGGAACCCATGCCATTTTTTTCAATGACTTTTATCTATATTTCCGGGACCTGACAATACATTACAGCCGCAAGTAGTTTTAAATGACATTTTTTCCTTTAGAAATTTAATTTTGTTGTGGTACTGTTCTAAACATGGGAAAATGCGCTACTTTACAGGTGTACTAAGGAGACCCCCCCGGCACGATATTTAAAGGAATATTTCATTTTTATTGTTTCACTTTAAGCATTATTAAAATCACTGCTCCTGAAAAAACAGCCTTTTTTAACACTTTTTTTGCATTGCTACATGTCCCCTGGGGCAGTACTCGGGTCCCCGAACACTTTTTATGGCAATAACTTGCATACAAGCCTTTAAAATGAGCAACCGGGGTGTCCGGCTCATCCCTACTCCTCACATTCGTAAACCCCCTGGGAGAAACGCTCTCTCTGGGGGTTACCTTGCGGGCACGCTCCCGAGTCCAGCATTCGTGTGCATAGACACCAAATGCAGGACTCGGCCCCGCCCGCGGTGCCCGCATCATTGGATTTAATTGACAGCAGAGGGAGCCAATGGCTGTGCTGCTATCAATCTATCCAATCCAGAGCCGAAAACCCCGGGCAGAGAGGTACAGCGCGTCTCCGCTGAGGGAACAAACAGGCTCAGATGAGTAAAATGGGGGGTTGGGGGGACATGTGTCAGGAATTACACATGTGTCAACTTTCCCTGTCTAAGAGAAGACAGGAGTTTTGAGCCATTATCGCGCACCACCATTCCTGGCTCCAGCTGACGTGGTGTGAACCACCTCTGGGCCTGTCCCTGCAGAGCTGCAAGAATCTCTGCTCCGGTGTGGTTCCTGTCCCCTAAACACACCACCTGAAGCACTGCATGGCACCTTTTAGCCTGACTCTGTGAATAGCCCTTTGAACGCTTAGGGGGTACCTGATGTTCATTGGACAATTCTGCAGAGGAGGGCATGGAGGTGGCAGAGGAGGAGGAGTAGGAGGGGGTAGAGCTCACAGGTCTGGCATCATCACTACCAGCCTTATGGAGACATTGGGGCACAACAAGCTGCAGCATTGAGCCCTGTCCTGCTTCCTTTTGAGTTGCAAGCAGCTTTACCCAGTGTGCTGTGAACGAAATATATCGTCTCTGCCCATGCATGATGGACCACGTGTGAGCAGTAAGGTGGATTTTACGGCTGACTGCTTTCCCCAACAATGCCAGAACATTCCCTTCCACGTGATGGTAGAGAGATGGAATGGCCTTACGTGAAAAGTAGAAGTGACTGGGAACCTGCCATTGTGGTACAGCACATTGTGCAAATTTACAGAAGGGGGGAGAATCCACCAGGCTAAAAGGTAGAAGTTGGAGAGCCAACAGCTTTGACAAGCCTGTATTTAGACGCTGGGCATGTGGGTGGCAGGGACTGTATTTTTTTTTCCGCTGCAGCAGATAGGGCAGAGAAATTTGCCAGCTACAGTCTACAGCTGGTGGTGCGCTGCTGGCAGATGTGCTGCTAGGACCAAGGACACCCTGTGCTATACCATCATCCCGATCAGTGGAGGTTGTTGAGAGGTAATGGCTCGGTATAGCAGGGGCAGACTGAAGTGGGTAAGGAGGAGGAGGGACAGATTTGTGCCCCTTTTGTGTGGCTTTTAGGTGCTCTTGCCAACAGGCTGAGTGGTTGGAAGTTAAATGCCTTGTTAAGCATATGGTACCCAAATGGCTGGTGTTTTTGCCAAGTTTCATGTGCCTGAGACACAGTTTGCAGATAGCAACAGTAAGATCTGCTGCAGATGTGCTGAAAAAGGCCCAGACAGCTGAGCTTTGGGGAGTGGGCCAGGAGATAACAGTTGCAGAATGCAATGGAATAGGGTGGCTGCTCTCTACTCTTTCTTGATGTTGGCCTCCTTGAGGTTGTGCCGCCTCACCTTCAGTTTTGTTCTCTGCTCTATCTGGCACCCAAGTCACATCAGTGACCCCATCATCATCATCATCTCCATCTCCTCCATCATCATCATTACCACTGGAGACAACTTGGCAATATGCTGCAGCTGGGGTAACATGAATGCCAATTTGTCTACCAGTGTTCTCCCCTCTCTCTAGGCTCATGTTCCTGTCGTCCTCAACCCCAGAACCAACATCTGAATCCAGTAATGGCTGGGCATCATCAAGGAACAAGTGGCTGATACTATGGTCAAATAATTTAGCTTACTCCTCCGTGGCTAGTGTTGGGGCTATGGCAGGAATAGATGTGGACAAGGAGGCAGGTTTATCCACTCTGGCAACTGCAGGGGAATGCACATTTGTCTCTGCTTGCGCGGCAGAGGATGAGGAGGGTGAGGCAGGTTTAGTAAGCCAGTCCACCACCTCCTCTGCATGCTGTGGCTGGATAGCACGGGCAAACTCACTAAACAGAGGAAATGAGGCCCTGCCTGAGGACTGACCACCACATCCACCTTTGCCTGTGGACACATTTGTTGCTGGCCCCCTTACCATGCCAAGGGAACATCTGCCTCTCCTTGTTGTCCTCCCAGACATTATTGGGAGGAAAGGGGCGGTGCTTATAAGCAAATGTAAAGAAGAAGTGGAAATCTGTACATAGATGCACTTTAATCAATGTAAAGTGGTGTTTGGTGCACTTTAATTTGAGTACTCACACTACACAGACACACTCCAGGGATACACTATAATATACTGCAATATAATGTGTGACACACAGAACTATATGGCATTAAACTTCCAGTAACGCACACAAAAGTAAATGGCGTTAAACTTGCAGTGACACATACAGGCGTAAATGGCGTTAAACTTGCAGTAACGCACACAGAACTTGCAGTAGCGCACAAAACTATATGACGTTAAACTGGCAGTAACGCACACAGAACTATATGGCATTAAACTGGCAGTAACGCACACAAAACTATATGGCGTTAAACTGGCAGTAACGCACACAGTACTATATGGCATTAAACTGGCAGTAATGCACACAAAACTATATGGCGTTAAACTGGCAGTAACGCACACAGAACTGTATAGCATTAAACTGGCAATAACGCACAAAACTATATGGGGTAAAACTTGCAGTAATGCACACAAAAGTAAATGGCGTTAAACCTGCAGGAATGCACACAGAATTAAATGGCGTTAAACTTGCAGTATGCACAAAACTATATGGCGTTAAACTGGCAGTAACACACACAAAACTATATGGCATGAAACTGGCAGTAACGCTCACAGAACCATATGGCGTTAAACTGGCAGTAATGCACACAGAAGTAAATGGCGTTAAACTGTCAGTAATGCACAAAGACGTAAATAGCGTTAAACTGGCAGTAACGCACACAGAAGTAAATGGTGTTAAACTGGCAGTAACACAATCAAATAGATGGTGTTCAAACATCACTACACTGACGCTATCTGAACTGTCCCTACTCTAGCTATACACTAATGTCAAGATTACTGACATGGTCTCACTACACCACACTGAAACTATCTGAGCTGTCCCTACTCTACACTAATGTATGTATGAATGACATGGTCTCACTTCACTACAGTGAAACATCTAAGCTATCCTTACTCTAGCTGCACACTATGCACAGCTGAATGATGGTCCTCCTCACTACACTCACACTATCCCTAGACTGACACTAAACTAATATTCTACACTGACAATTGAAGCAAAATAGCACAGTATAGCACACTAACTAATAGCACTGCTCCCTGTTCTATCTCTCTCTACGCCAAAATCACACTGAAAATGGCTGCCATTGAAAGAATACTTTTATACTGTGGGGCGGGAATGAGCCATGATTGGATAAAGTCATGATGACAGTGTCCAATTATGACTCTGACAGTGCTCTGTGCCCTGATTGGCTAAAGCTTTCACTGCTTCAGCCAATGAGGGCTTGCAATCCACTGTGCATTGTTCGGGGGGCCAAACAACGAAGCTCGGCCCGAACTTATGCTCGGGCAGAACCGTTCGCCCACCCCTAATGGTATGTTCCTGTGATTGATCATATAAATATCAGAAAATGTGAAATATAAGTTGCTCTGTTTGTTATTATACATTGGCTCCATTTTCACATTGGAATTTTTTGAGATAACCTTTACATTTTGTATGGTATTATCAACCCATAAAGCCATACCTATAACCGATATGTAGATTATAGTTAGTTTTCTCCTAAAGGGCTTTTAATAGAAGCTGACAAGTGTGTTTTTTTCATATTGCATAACCTGATATTAAAGTTAAAATTTGAAACTTTTTCATTATTAATTTTGAATTTATTAGAGCATGAAAGATTAAACAAATGTGCTCTGTCATGCACAAATCTCAATCTGTTTAAACACACATTGCTTTTTATTTCTATATATCATATATTAAGTATGTTAAATTTTGCAAATGGTGTGATTAATGCAAAGAGAACATTTACTCTTGAACTTTGAATGTGTTCCGTAATTCATCATCATTTAATTAAATGCCTGGACCAATGTGAATTGTTGGCTGGCTTGAGAGTAGAACTTGTCATTCTCTTATAAATCCTAATTTGTACCTTGGAAGAGTCTGAAGTTCAAGGTACAACGTAAATTTCACCTAATTCTAAAAGCAGGTACTTCCTGAAGTATGTCATGTTTAATAACTGCATTTGATTAAGCAAGAATTGATCATGTGTACTATTCCTTTATGGCTCTTAAAGCCCAAACCACTGTAAACTAAAAGCAACAGACACCTTTGCACTTTGTTAAATGAAACAAGATTATGTGTAGGATTTAAAGTCTATCTGTTTCTTTTGGATAGAGCAGGGAAAGGCTAAAACCCCAGTCAAGTTATTTTTGCTCTGTGTGTCCCCTCTAGGACAGTTGTTTTCCCCACACTTTCTGTCTTTGTAACAGTGGTCTTCAGGACAAATAGATTACATTTTTCCAGTGAGGACACATACATAAATAGAAATTTGACAGAGGATCTAAGTCATGGGTGCTCAACCTGTGGCCCTCTAGCTATTGTGGAACTACAAGTCTAATGAGGCATTGCAAGGCTGACAGTTACAAGCATGACTCCCAAAGGCAGAGGTATGATGGGACTTGTAGTTCTGCAACAGCTGGAGGTTCACAGATTGAGCACCCATGATCTAAGTCTTCCCTATCTAAAACTGTTTTACATACACTTTAACAATGTGTTTAGTTTTATTTCAAAATGCTTAACAAGGTTCCAGACAACAATAAATATATGCACTTGTTCTATGGAAAAGTTAAACATAATGACTTTAAAAACTAAAGGCATGAGAACTTTGAGAGGCCTTCTGCAAGTACTGAAGTGAGTGCAGTTTCAACACTTTTTTTTCTATTGGCACCCCTTCTTTGTTATTACAGTCACCCACTTATATGAGGCTCCTGTGCTTTGATAAATGCACAGATTGGCTTATGGATATGCCATCTGTGAGTTTCTCCACCCCGGCCCACCCAAGTGTTGGGATCTGTATAATTAGAAACTTATATGTCATCCTCATTGCACCATGTATTGCACCACAAATATATACAGTGGGGACAGAAAATATTCAGACCCCCTTAAATTTTTCACTCTTTGTTATATTGCAGCCATTTGCTAAAATCATTTAAGTTCATTTTTTCCTCATTAATGTACACACAGCACCCCATATTGACAGAATTGTTGACATTTTTGCAGATTTATTAAAAAAGAAAAACTGAAATATCACATGGTCCTAAGTATTCAGACCCTTTACTCGGTATAGAAGCACCCTTTTGATCTAATACAGCCATGAGTCTTTTTGAGAAAGATGCAACAAGTTTTTCACACCTGGATTTGGGGATCCTCTGCCATTCCTCCTTGCAGATCCTCTCCAGTTCTGTCAGGTTGGATGGTAAACATTGGTGGACAGACATTTTTAGGTCTCTACAGAGATGCTCAATTGGGTTTAAGTTAGGGCTCTGGCTGGGCCATCCAAGAACAGTCACAGAGCTGTTGTGAAGCCACTCCTTCGTTATTTTAGCTGTGTGCTTAGGGTCATTGTCTTGTTGGACGGTAAACCTTCGGCCCAGTTTGAGGTCCTGAGCACTCTGGAGAAGGTTTTCGTCCAGGATATCCCTGTACTTGGCCGCATTCATCTTTCCCTCATTTGCAACCAGTCGTCCTGTCCCTGCAGCTGAAAAACACCCCCACAGCATGATGCTGCCACCACCATGCATCACTGTTGGGACTGTATTGGACAGGTGAGGAACAGTGCCTGGTTTTCTCCACACATACCACTTACAATTAAGGCCAAAAAGTTCTATCTTGGTCTCATCAGACTAGAAAATCTTATTTCTCACCATCTTGGAGTCCTTCAGGTGTTTTTTAGAAAACTCCATGCGGGCTTTCATGTGTCTTGCACTGAGGAGAGGCTTCTGTCGGGCCACTCTGCCATAAAGCCCCGACTGGTGGAGGGCTGCAGTGATGGTTGACTTTCTACAACTTTCCCCCATCTCCCGACTGCATCTCTGAAGCTCAGCCACAGTGATCTTTGGGTTCTTCTTTACCTCTCTCACCAAGGGTCTTCTCCCCCGATAGCTCAGTTTGGCCGGACGGCCAGCTCTAGGAAGGGTTCTGGTTGTCCCAAACATCTTCCATTTAAAGGATTATGGAGGCCACTGTGCTCTTAGGAACCTTAAGTGCAGCAGAATTTTTTTGCAACCTTGGCCAGATCTGTGCCTTGCCACAATTCTGTCTCTGAGCTCTTCAGGCAGTTCCTTTGACCTCATGATTCTCATTTGCTCTGACATGCACTGTGAGCTGTAAGGTCTTATATAGACAGATGTGTGGCTTTCCTAATCAAGTCCAATCAGTATAATCAGACACAGCTGGACTCAAAAAACCATCTCAAGGATGATCAGAAGAAATGGACAGCACCTGAGTTAAATATATGAGTGTCATGGCAAAGGGTCTGAATACTTAGGACCATGTGATATTTCAGTTTTTCTTTTTTAATAAATCTGCAAAAATGTGCAAACGCTATGTCCGGTATCACTGACATCACTTCTGGGTTCGCTTCCGGTCCTGTGGAATGCACGCCAGAAATGGCGTTTTTACACTCACAGCTCCATTTTGAGGCTTGTTTTTATCATACTTGTTGTAAGTACCCACTCCCTTCTTTAATAAAACCTTTTTAATGGTACTTCACTATCAGTTTCCTTCTATTTTTACTTCTGGGTACCTGCTGTGTTCTGGCTGAGAAACTCTTTAAAGGATTTCTGGACCTGAAGGCATATCATCTTATCCACCATCCCAGGATTCTTTACCAAGCTTTAAATGACCCACCAGACTGAAAAGCTGGGGGTCATTGAGATCTGGTGTCATGTACCTGGTGGTTTTGAGCCCGAATTGCAGAGAGAGGCCTGCCCTACGGCTCCCACTCATGGCCCCCTGGAGTGGAGACAGAGGGCACAGGAGTGAGGAGTGGTATGAGTGCCTGGCAGGATCAACAGTCAGTTCAGAAGTCCAGGAATCACTTGCAGAGACAGCAGACTGGACTGGAGATTAGGCTGGAGACTGAGGTACTGGACTGGAACAAGGAACTAGCAGCAGGCAAGTAGGTTGGAGACCGGAGTGCTGGACTGGAACCAGGAACTAGCAGCAGGCAGGAATACACAGAGAGAGGTCAGGCAGCCCGGGTCCGATATCAGGCAGACAGCGGAGGTAACGTGAAGCAGGCAGGAGAATAGTCAGGCAGGCCGGTGGTCAGGTATCAGGTGGACAGCAGAGGTACCAGGGAGCAGGCAAAAGAATAGTCTTAACTAGCCGGAGGTCAGATGCAGGCAGATAGCTGGAGTGATCACAAACAGGCCGGGTCTTTCACAGGTAAATCTCAGGTCAGATCAAGTAAGGCGCACAGAACACTGTAGAGCAGACAACGGGGACCGTCTGTCACAGACAGGATTAAATAACCCGCCTGGTAACAGCAAGGATGCGTGTACGCGCAATGGCACCCGTGAATGTGCATCTGTGAGCCAGGACTGCCGATTTCTGGCAGGATCTTCCTGGCATTGCCCCTCCCAAGGGGCAGCCTCCGGATGCCCATCTGGGCAAACTTCTCAGGATGGGATCTTTTAAAGGACTGCAACAGACTCTTAGCGTGGATGTTACCCTCTGGCTTCCAAGAGTTTTCTTCAGGTCCAAACCCTTTCCACTTAATCAGGAATTGATTCTGGTTATTTCTTCTCCTGTAGTCCAAGATAGACTCCACTTCAAATTCTTCCTCGCCATCTACCAGAACAGGATCAGGGGGACCCGTACTTCGACCTGGAAATGGGTTGGACATAGAACGTTTTAGTAGTGATACATGGAATACCGGATGGATCTTTAGTGAATCAGGAAGTTCCAGTTCACAGGCCACCTCGTTGATCTTCCACCTGACAGGAAATGGCCCCAAGAACCTGGGACCCAGCTTCTTTGAAGGACATGCCAGCTGGAGGTTTACTGTGGATAGCCGTACCAGGTGACCGGGTGCTAGTATTAATTCACCTCGTCTCTTCCTGTCAAAGGTTATCTTGTTGTGTTCCTGAGTCCTGGTCATGGTTTCCTGTAGTAGTTGCTTGTTAGAGGCAAAGAAGTTTATTTTTTCCTGAACTGCTGTTACCGTACACTCGGGAAGGGAATTGGGCAGAAATGAAGGATGGAAGCCATAGTTGGCGACAAATAGTCTGCTTGGTAGCGGAGTGAGTGGAATTATTGTATGCGAATTCAGCCAATGGATGCAGGGAAATCCAGTCGTCTTGGGCAAAAGAGGAGAAGCAGTGTAGGTATTGCTCGAGGGTTTGGTTAGTCCTCTCTGTTTGCCCATTGGTCTGGGAATGATAGGCAGAGGAAAATGACAATTCAATATTTAAGGCTTTGCAAAGGGACCTTTCATTGGAACAAAATGTGCCATTTTTGTCAGTCGATCTACGATCACAAAGACCATGGTATGACCCTCCGCCGGAGGAAGCTTGACAATAAAGTCTATGGATAACATCTTCCATGGTCTGTATGGGACAGGCAGAGGTCTTAGTAGCCCCCATGCCTTGGTTTTGTAACCCTTGCTTCTAATGCAGGTTGTGCAGGATTCCACGAACTTCTTACAATCTTCACGTACCTGAGGCCACCAAAACGTACACTGTACCAGGTCAATGATCTTGGTTAGGCCGAAATGCCCGGCCAGTGCGTGGTCATGACAAAGTTCCAATATGGACACGCGTAGGCTTTCAGGTATGTAAATTTTGTTCTCGTGCCAAAACAACCCATCTCCGACCTGTAGTCCTGGCCCAACAGGAGGTCTCTGTGAAAGCTTGCTTAATTTGTGAGATCAGGTTATCTTGAAGCAGAAGAAAATTCCCAGGAGACAGGATAGTGTCTGGAGATGAAATTTCTTTGGGTTTGTGGAACATCTGGGATAGGGCATCGGGTTTAGTATTTTTGGGAACAGGGCGATAGGTGATGTGAAAATAGAACTTGGCTTGTTGTTTATATATAGTGTGAGGACAATAAGTAGGTATGCTGCCCCCCTAAAGAGGCTCCCCTAAGGGTGCTTCAGAGGTGAATAGATAGATAAAATGGGGTAATGGCGCTCCCTATACTTGGTTAGGCGTGAGTAAATATAAAAGGAAATAAATTAACAATAATACAGCCAATGTGCTGGCTCCACAGCAGGGGTGCCCCACCTAATTGCAGGTTATGTGTATAACCAGGTGTGCTATTGCATATATAATCCCCTCACAAGGTGTGTGATTGGGAGTGGGTGGAGTGCAAACACTCGGTCTCACTTCCATCTAGCTTTACAGGCTGCCGATTTTTTATACTCTTTTGGCGTATCAATTTGCTAGCTACACCAAAGCTTGGAGTACAATATCTTTGGTACTTTGCTGCTGGAATACTACTAGCCAGTTGCTGCTGGACTGTAGGTTTTTTATTGGAAGATTTTATATGTCGCAATAAATTTTTATTTGATTTACTACACTATGGGAGTCCACTATTCCTTCTTTTTATATGATTGACCAAGCTCTACTCCCTTATGACCGCTGAGGATCACCCTTGGAACCCCAACGACCACAACGATAAGGAGATCACAGAGGCCATATCCATATGTGCAGTGCCCCTTTGGGGTGACTGGATCTGGTGAGTGGGCACCCTTGAGGGGGAGCACTAAGTCACCAAGGATACTGAGAGCACTCAAGTCACGCTTTTTTCACCGTTTTGAAGACATCTTTATGCACTAATTATGAACTGTTATATAAACACTTTAAAATAATAATTTGTTGAACTCAGTTCACCTATTATGCTCATGGACTTTTTAACCTGGTAGCTGTATACCATTTACCTAATTGGTCAACTGCATGGTGGTCTATGGGCATACTGCTATTATTTATGATGTTATTATTGTTTAAATTATAATTACGAAGGTTTACTATTATCACTGAATATCGCACTGTACACTGATAAGTTTATACATATATGAGGTATATTTTTTTGGTATCTATAGGGATATTACTTATGGTATATTTTGGTTTATCCACATATTATCACTACCACAAGTTTAATAATCACACACCTTGTGAGGGGATTATATATGCAATAGCACACCTGGTTATACACATAACCTGCAATTAGGTGGGGCACCTCCGCTGTGGAGCCAGCACATTGGCTGTATTATTGTTAATTTATTTCCTTTTATACTTACTCATGCCTAACCAAGTATAGGGAGCACCATTACCCCATTTTATCTATCTATCCACTTGGCTTGTTGTGGCTTTAACCTCTTTGCAGATCTCAGATACTCCAGGTTCTTATAGTCGGTAAAAATCAGAATTGGATGCACGGCTCCTTCCAGAAGGTAGCGCCATTCTTCTAACGCAGATTTTATTGCTAACAACTCTTGGTCTCCTACGTCATAATTTTTCTCTGCTGCCGATAATTTGTGGGAGAAGAAGGCTACTGGG
The DNA here is from genome assembly GCA_037952925.1 of Lithobates clamitans. Taxonomy (NCBI): domain Eukaryota; kingdom Metazoa; phylum Chordata; class Amphibia; order Anura; family Ranidae; genus Lithobates; species Lithobates clamitans. The sequence goes on along the minus strand of JBBGZY010000603.1, from coordinate 3,954,981 downwards.
TGAAGCAGGGCCCTGGTTCCCTGTCTTTGAGACAGTATTGCCCCCACAGCAATTTCAGATGCGTCCACTTCAAGTACAAATGGCAGAGAGGAATCTGGATGTTTCAGTACGGAGGCAGAAGTAAAGAGGCCCTAGAGGGTCTCAAAGGCCTTTTGGGCTTCAGGAGACCAGTGAAAGCGTGTTCCCTGATTAGTTAACTGGGTAATCGGAGTGATGATGGCTGAGAACCCTTTGATAAATCTTCGATAGAAATTGGCAAATTCAACGAAATGTTGGATTACTTTCTTGTCTGTTGGGACTGGCCAATCCAAGATTGCAGCAATGTTCTGAGGGTCCATCTTGATGCCCTTACTGGAAATAATTAGCCGCAAAAATGGTATACTTTCCTGCTCAAACTCACGTTTCTCTGCTTTTGCGTATAAACCATGCTGTCAAAGCCGAGCCAGCACACTTCTGACGTGCTTGCGGTGGGATTCAAGGGAAGAAGAAAAGATTAGTATATTGTCTAGGTAGACGATGACAAACAAGTCCAAAAAGTCCCATAACACATCATTAATAAAGTACTGAAAAGTGGCGGGAGCATTGCACAACCCGAAGGGCATCACCAAGTACTCAAAGTGCCCAAAACGGGTATGTAAGGCAGTCTTCCACTCATCTCCATCTCTGATATGAACCAGATTGTAGGCTGCGCGGAGATCAAGTTTAGTGAACACAGTAGCGTTCCCAACTCTCTGAAATTGTTACGGTACCAGAGGAAGAGGGAAACGTTTTTTCACCGTAATTTTATTGAGTTCGCAGTAGTCCACGCAGGGTCGAAGGGTATGATCTTTTTTTTCTAGATGCCTGCGCCTGCTGGAGACGTGGATGGGCGAATGAAACCTTTCTTTAAGTTCTCGTCAATATATTCCTTCAATGCCCCTTGTTCTACTTCTGTCAAAGGGAAAATCCTACCGATGGGATTTCAGCCCTGGGGAGCAGTCGATGGGACAGTCATAGGCCCGGTGGGGTGGTAAAGTCTCTGCCCCTTGTTTACTAAATACATCTAGGAAGTTGTGGTAAGTCTCTGGAATAGACTGGCATAGTTCGGCTTCTGTGTCCAGGCATAGTAAAGTGGAAGACCTATGGGAGTCTTGTGAACTGCAAAACTGCTGACAGTAGGGAGAAGAAAAGGTGACCTCTCCTGTGACCCAGTTAATGTCAGAATTATGCCCTTGTAACCAAGGCATACCAAGGATTACAGAGAACAAGGGAGAAGAAATTATGTCCATGCGCAGGAGTTCTTGGTGAGAGCTGGAGATGGTAACGGGTATGGGAGCGGTCTCTTGAACTACAGGTCCGGATTTGATGGCCGACCCATCAGCCAGATGGATAGAAAGTCCATGGGTCTTAGGAAGAAGGGGAATCTGGTGCTTGGCAGTGAAAGATGAATCCATAAAACAGCTGCATGCTCCGGACTCAATAATGGCAGGTATTTGCAGAGTCTTTCCTGGGAGCTACAATGAGACAGAGAGGGCAAGATGAGACGTGGTCTTGACCAAAGGGGTAACATAGTCAGTGGACAATGAGAGACACTTACGGAGTTTAAGAGGACAATTCCTAACATAGTGTCCAGGTTCTCCACAGTATAGGCACAGATTATTCATCCGACGACGTTGACACTCCTCCTTTGGGTGCGTCAAATGCGGAGGCAGGTTGTGGCGGTGGTAGATGACTTGGAACTCTTGGAAGCATCCAGGTTGGGCGAGAAAGACCTGTAGCCTTCTCTGCCCTACGTTCCCTTAGGCGTTGATCGATCTGGATGGCCAAATCAATCAATGCATTCAGAGTCTGTGGTGTGCCAACCCTAGCTAGCTCATCCTTCAGAGGGTCAGAAAGTCCCATGCGGAACTGGTAGCGGAGAGCGGCATCGTTCCAATTTGTGTCTGTGCTCCATCGTCTGAACTCAGCCATGTAATCCTCCACTGCCCTGCATCCCTGCTGCAGGGTACGCAAAGCGGCTTCTGCGGTTGCTGAAAGCTAGGGATCTTCATATAGCTGGGCCATTGCCTCGAAGAAGGTGGTGAGATTGGTCAGCAACTCGTCCTTCTTTTCCAGGAGACGGTGGGCCCAGGTTTGGGGGTTGCCTGTGAGCAGGGAGACCACGAAGCCCACCTTGGTGGCTTCCAGGGAAAAAGTGCACGTTTGGAGGGCAAAGTACAGTTCGCAGGAGTTGCGGAAAGCTCTGAATTTACTTCGGTCTCCGGAGAATTTTTCAGGTGTTGGAACTCTGGGCTCCGGAGGAAGCATTGCCACTGTTGGCGAAGACCCAGCTGAAGAAGTGGGAGCATGGGAAGTTCCCTGGGCTCTGGTAGGGTTAGACAGGACTAACACCTGTTTCTTCTAGACAGGTGTATCCTTGCTGAAGGTTCTTGACTGCTTCGGTCAGGGTAGGCACAGTTCTTCCATGGGAGAGGTTTCCTGCTCGGGCTCAGACATGGCTGTCTGCTACTGTCACATACCTGGTGGTTTTGAGCCCCAATTGCAGAGAGAGGCCTCCCCTACGGCTCCCACTCACGGCCCCCTGGAGTGAAAACAGAGGGTACAGGAGTGAGGAGTGGTATGAGTGACTGGCAGGATCAACAGTCAGTTCAGAAATCCAGGAATCACTTGCAGAGACAGCAGACTGGACTGGAGATTAGGCTGGAGAACAGAGTACTGGACTGGAACCAGGAACTAGCAGCAGGCAAGTAGGTTGGAGACCGGAGTGCTGGACTGGAACCAGGAACTAGCAGCAGGCAGGAATACACAGAGAAAGATCAGGAAGGCCGGGTCCGATATCAGGCAGACAGCGGAGGTACCGTGGAGCAGGCAGGAGAATAGTCTTAACAAGCCGGAGGTCAGATGCAGGTCAGGTCAGATGCAGGCAGATAGCTGGAGTGGTCACAAACAGGCCGGGTCTTTCACAGGTAAATCTCAGGTCAGATCAGGTAAGGCACACAGAACGCTGTAGAGCAGACAGCAGGGACCATCTGTCACAGGCTTTCATTGTCTGTTTAAATAACCCGCCTGGCGCCAACATCGATGCGTGTGAACGCGCACCTGTGAGCCTGGAGCGCCGATTACTGGCACGATCTTCCTGACATCTGGTGAGTGGGGATACATGAGGGGGGTGATGCACACCTGAATTTCTCTGAAGCACTTTATATTTACTTCACTGTGGATTGGAGCACCCATAGTCAATTTATTTGGACTTTATTTCCACCTATTGTATTTTGGATTTTCTTTTGGTCAACAAATTTTTACCTATTGTTGTTTGGGAGCACTATATTTATTTTTATAAGTCTTTTTCATATGATGAACATAAAAGTCATTATGAGTGTGGGGTTGTGTTTATTTTTTAATATATCTCCAAAAACAGTTGCCAACAAGGCGTACCGTGAATGATAACGGTCACAGTTGCTTGTGCTGTCAGCTGAACTGTTAATCCATAAAATGGTTTGTGTCATAACTGACCACATGTGCAGCACCATGGCAACTGCAAAACAAATAGAGGCTAACATGGCAGCTTCCTTGGCTGTTAAGGATAGGAGGGTTTAGTTCCACATTAAATCTCAACTTCTGTCAATTGTAGTTTTGGTTAGTACAGAAAGGATTGGAACTCTGGTCTGGTATTAAACAGTAAGAAGTCCAAATAGGAGCTGCTTTTCTTGCAGTAATAGACCTTTTAATGAAGGGTGCTCGAAGTGAATGCCATGAAGTCTTGCTAGAACCAAATGCAAAGATGCAAAGCCACCAGCACTCCAAATAGATGTGTTTCATGTGTTTATTGGGAATGACAGCTTCACATAAGGCAAAAGAATCCAATGTTCCTGGGTCTCTCTGTTTCTCAAGAAAGTCGAATATGTATGTGTGACAGACCTAGCTGGGGCAGGGGCTTTTGGATAGGACTGAATGCTAGCCTCTTGCCTACTGATTATGGGCACTGGATTTTAAGGGAACAATACTCTTTGTGAGGTGTATGCCTGGGGACCCTTGAAGTAATGTTACTTTGGATTCAAGTGCATGTCCCCCAAAACTCACAGACTCTGGGAACCCTCTATATGCCATATTATAAATAGTGACTGCTTCATAATTTTGGGACTCATGCTGATGTCATCAACACCAGCCACCTGTCTGTCTATTGTCTGCTATAATGTGTTTATTGTAAATATGTTTAGTGTGGGCTCTAAGAGTCTTTCACCCATTGTTATTTGTGCTAATTAACTCTGCTATAGTGTGAAGGAGTTCTGTGTTGATATATATGATAATGTATATTGTAGTGAGCTAGGAGATGACAAGGCTAGGACCCGAAAGGTCGTATCTCAAAGTCACCTAGTCTGGAAATGATTAGTTAATTAGCTCATGTTAATTTATGTTTCTAGTTACAGGTGTATTGTTATGCCCCTTACACACGATCGGACATTGATCGGACATTCCGACAACAAAATCCATGGATTTTTTCCGACAAATGTTGGCTCAAACTTGTTTTGCATACACATGGTCGCACAAAATTGTCAGAATTTCTGTTCACCAAGAATGCAGTCAAGTACACCACGTACGACAAGACTATAAAGGGGTGGTTCAGAACCAAGCGCGGCACCCTTTGGGCTCCTTTTGCTAATCTCGTGTTAGTAAAAGTTTGGTGAGAGATGATTCACGCTTTTTCAGACTTGTGGCTTTCAGACCGTTTTCTGCTGTTCAGTTTGTGCTTGTGGGTTTGTATCGCGTGCAGCGAGTACAATTGACTTGTCGTTGTGTTCGTATAAGTTCGTTACTGATTTTCAGGTCGCTCTTCACAGGCCTTGCTGTTCTTTGGTGCATTCTGTTACTTCGTTCTGAGCAGCTGACCATTTTCTAGCCATGTTGTGTATATATACTCATCGTAGGGTTCGTGTTGTGCGGGGGCTTGGTGTTGGGGTCCTTACCTTGACACAAGCCCAGTCCATGAACAGGGTGGGGAGGAGTTCATGGACCAAGAATTGGTTGCTCCAGCGTGACCAGTTCTGTCACATGCCTTTGCTCCGTGAGATACGTGAGAATAATCCTGATGATTTCAGGAACTTTCTCAGGATGACGGACTCCGTATTTCACCGTTTGTTGGCTTTGCTGACCCCTTATATCAGCAGGCAGGATACCTGCATGAGGCAAACCATCACTCCGGAGCAGAAGCTAGTCGCCATGATGCGGTACTTGGGGACGGGGAGAAGCCTGCAGGACCTCACGTTCTCGACAGGCATCTCCCCCCAGGCTCTGGGGATCATTATGCCAAGGACCTGTTCTGCCATCATCCAGGTCCTGCAGAAGGACTATATTAAGCTAAGATTTTTATCCTTTAACATCACATTTTATTGTATTTAATGTTTGATAATATATTGTATTTCTTTCCTCATTCCCTAATTACCATGATTGTAATATGCTGTGAATGTCCCCTTTGTCCTCATGCATACTGGATTTTTAGGTTAATTTTTTTTCCTTCATACATATTTGCCTTCACTTACCTCCCCAGCATGCTCTCCTGGCCCTATATTCACCTCATGTAGTCACTTAACAATGTATTTTGTCAGCACCATAGTAGTGCTTTACCCTAAATACCCCCTAAAATGCTTTTAAATGTGATTTGTGCTTTAAATTCAGGCAGAGTGCCAGAGGCTTTTTTTTGGTGTCCCAAAATCATTTGGAACCCTCCCTCCCCCCAACTGCTAACTCAGCTGATACCAATCCTCTATCTGCTGACTATGCCAAACCCATACACACTATACCCACCTCCTTTTGTGGTCAGATTTATGGATGAATTCCCAAAACCATGTAGTGCAAGGGCCTGCCTAAATACTTTCAAATGGTACTGTTTAAAGTTTCTGTATCCTATTATTATCTTGATAGGTAATAGCAGAATGTAAAAATGTGCTAAAATGTGTACAGTGTGTATTTATATTTTTGTATTATGACACTTCTTACCTGCCCAGTGGGCTGCCAATAGTGTAAAGTAAGGAGGGGCTGCCCAAAGTAATACACACTTTTTAGACATTCATCTCTCAATGAAGTGTAGAGGGTGACCTGTCCAAAACATCTCCCCCCCATAAAATTTTACAAATGGCCCATGGGGGGGGGGCAGAATCTGATAGGTGGACCTTATACCTTGGTCTTTAAATACTCCCTAAAATAAATGTTATACTGATGTTGGCCAAGAATGTTTGTGTCTAATCTGCTTTCCATGTTTATGTGCAAAATGATTAATTTATTATTCTTGTTTGACTCCACAGTTTCCTTCCAACCCACAGGAATGGCAGACTGTGGCCTCCCACTTTGCCCAGCGGTGGGACTTTCCTAACTGTGGAGGGGCAATCGATGGGAAACACGTCCACATCATCCCACCACCCAACTCGGGGTCATACTATTACAACTACAAGAGGTTCCATAGTATTGTGATGTTGGCGGTGGTGTTAGCTACTTATGAGTTCCTGTATGTGGACATGGGTAAGAATGGCCGGATGTCCGATGGTGGAGTCATCACCCAGATGGAGTTTTACAGGCGTCTCCAGAATGGCAGCTTGGACTTGCCACCTCCAGAAGACAATGCGAAAGGACACCCATTCGTCTTCGTTGCGGATGAAGCATTTGCGCTGGGGGACCATCTTATGCGGCCATTCCCTATTAGGACCCTCACCCCGGACCAGAGGGTTTTTAATTACCGGCTGGCCAGAGCCAGAAGAGTGGTGGAGAACATGTTTGGAATCATGGCCAGCCGGTTCCGCCTCTTTCTTACACCCATACACATGGCGGAGTATAAACTGAATCACATCATCCCGGCTTGCTGTGTTCTCCACAACTTTTTAAGGAGAAATTCTGCCAACTATGCTGCCTCAGTGGGGTCTGAAGCCGGAATTCATGTAAATGAACCAACCCTGACGGAGCTTGAAGCTGGCCGTCCTGGCTTGCCCCCCCTGAGTGCCCGTGAGGTCCGTCTTAGATACCTTGAATACTTTGCGGGTAGGGGGGCCATCAATATGCCAGACAATGTCTGATACATTTTTCAAATAAAAAAATAATTTTAACTACTAAAATCTTTGGTGATATTTACTGCTTGTGTTTCTTTTAGCTGACCCTGACAGAAATGTGGGGAGTCCTGAAAATGGCATGATTGTGTAACATTATAAAGCACTGTTGGGTATTATTTACTAAAGGCAAAGACACTTTGCACTACACTTGAGACTGCACTGGAACTGCACTTGCAGTGCAAAGTGGATTTGCCCTTAAGAAATAACCCCCATTGTCACTGAAAACACCAATTTTACTACAACAAAATTTTTGGAGCATTGAAACAATAACCCACACATTCTTGAGTATCAATCTTTTTAACACCAGCACAATCACATGTGCATTTATAAAAGGTTTTTAAAACAAACCAACATGTTTGTTGTATAACAATTATTTGGGTCACATTAATAAAACTTGAAATGTCCATTTAAGGTAAAACAGGCATGTTTCAAACAAACAAGAAATACACAACTTTTGTAGAAATTGAAGGCAGTATCAGACATGAGTGTTTGATATTGCGTTCAGATGGGGTGAAGTCACCCCTGGAAAAGCCACATTTCATGAAGATGCAAACAAATTGCTAAATGTCAACATGTGCTAGCTGCCAGCACGGGGGATCAAGGGACGTGTTTTGGGGGTGCAACCCCCTCCTCTCAGCTACTTTATTATTGAGGAAGGGGTTCCACCCCCAAAATGCCTACATTGATCTCTCGTGATGGCAGATAGCACATGTTAACAAAGTATGGGTTTCTTGCGAGCCACAGATGGATTAATGCCTCTAAGGAGTAAACTATAATTATTTAAGCAGCAAGCACTAAACCACGTTTCATTCCGTGTAGTATAATACGTAAAATAATAATAAATGTGCCTGCGCTAATACAATATACGAATAAATAAAATATATATTCATAGAATAAAAGAAATAACGTGCAAAAATATTTGAATTAAACCATAATAAATGTATAAATATAATGTGCGAACCTTTATGATAAATCTCCAAGTGCATATGAAAAATGTGCAATCGTGGTAATACTGTTGAAAAGTGCACCGTGCATAAATAAAATATAAATGCCAAACACTATCCTGTGACATTTAGGTGTTCAACATAGTCAGCAAATTCAAACTGAAGAAAACAAGCGTGAATAAATAGTGTCCATGAAATGAGTGTTCATCATGCTTCTCCTGAAGGGTGTCCAAATCACAATAAGCAAGATGTGCTCTCCCGTGACACCCCACATGTGCTTGCGCTCACCTTTAATCGTGTGACACAGTAATTAAATGGTGTAAAAATACGCAATGGGGCCACTCCTGGGCTCACTCAGGATGCAATGGTGTAAATACACTCCTCACAGGTAAAGCCAAAATCCATATTCATAGAAGAAACAAAAAGAAGAACTCTATGGTGTAATATAGCAAGGACATTTATTAGATAAAAGAAAGTCCTCCAGGAGGGTACTCACATTGAATGGGTGCTACAGTGCACCAAACTATACAGGTTGAAAAAGGAAGCAGCGATTCGTATGGCGTGCAGTGTGGTATGTAATGACCTCCTCCACTGCTGATAGCTCCGTCCTACCCCTCCCCGACGCGTATTCGGCACAGGGATCACGTGCCTTCCTCTCCCAGTGTTGTGTCTTGCAGTGAAAATGGATCTAGTCAATGATCAGGACTTTATGCCAATTTTCATAGATATGTTCAGGAAGCTGCCCTGTCTGTGACAGGTAAACCACCCACATTATAAGAACCAAACAAAGAGGAAGGCAACGCTGGATAAATTGCTGGAATTTGTGAAGCCGGTGATCCCCACGGTAGACATCACCTATTTGAAGGTCCTAATTGGTGGCATGAGGAGCACTTATCTAAGGGAGCACAAGAAGGTCCAGGATTCCCAGAGATCAGGAGCTGCAGATGACATTTATGTCCCCAGGCTGTGGTACTATGACAGACTGCACTTTCTGGCAGGTCAGACTGAACCCAGGCAATCACTCTCCACTCTTCCTTCCACGCTTCCTTCCCCCCCAGCTGAGGCTTCTGACGTCCAACCAGGGCCTTCCAGGCGGCAACATGTGGAGGAGCCCAGCTTGAGCCAGGTATAGCATTGTTCAAAATATTTCTGGTTTTCCAATAAATTATGTTAAATAGATGCTAGTTTGGAGTACTAATTTCTGATTGTGATTGATGAAGCAAAAACTAAAACGATGTCCCTTTTTCATACACAGGGAAGTCTCAGCCAGCAGGTGACCGGGCCAAGCAGGCTGCCCAATACCCAGGTCCCTCCCCTCCGCCTTCAAAGACAAAGTGGCAGGAAGAGGAGTAACCTGAAGGAGGCAGTAATAGGCCTCTTTTGGAAGGCTACTGAGGCCCTCAGAACACCCCACAGTGTGGAAGAGGATTTTGCAGAGCTAACTGCCTGCAAAATGATGCAGATGGAGGAGGGCCAATGCCTCTTATGTGAGTTTGTAATTTTGGAAGCTCTAAATAAGGGGTTGAGGGGCCAATTCACATGTGAAACCCACATTTGTCAGCTCACCCATGGTCCTCCTCCTCCTCCAGGTCCTCCTCCTCCAGGTCCTACTCCTCCTCCTGCCACACCTCCAACACCAGAGCCACAGCGTGGAAGGAAGCGTCTAAGGAAGACCAGAGAGTGATGACCTGTGTTCAGTCTGGTCTGGCAAAAGATGCAGGCTCTTGTATGACCACAGCCTGGGGACATACATGTCATCTGCTGCTGTTCATGATCTCTTGGACTTCTGGACCAGACTGCACTCCCTTAGATATGGACTCCTCAGGCCACCAATTTTGCTGTAAAATAATTGATGTCTGCCCTGGGGGTCAAAGGCTTCGCCAATTTCTGATGTTTATCCAGCGTTGCCTCCCTCTTTGTTTGGTTATGAGCCCTTAATAAAGGATTTTTGGTTTCAATTATACTCGTCTATGTGTGTTTTCCTTCAAAAGGGACAGTTTGTTTGTGAGGAGGCAGGTACATTTCAAAAATACAATGTGAAATTAACAAGGGACACCAACACCAAACAATCTCCTTGAGATTAAATAATACAAGAGAATAATGGTGTTGTGGTAACTTGACACACAAAACACACCCAAAACTATTCTGGAGTAAAAGAAAAAAAAAAAAAAAGAAGTAAAAACAAGGTCAGGCTTGAAAAAAATACAAACAAAAAAAAAATATATATCTTTTTTGTCAGATGTGATACAAATGATGAAATACATTGATGAAATCACGACAAATAATAAAGAAAGAAGTTTGTGAGAAGTCTGTGTGAATATGAGCAGCAAAAATACTTCATTCTTCTAACATTATAAAGAAGAAGAGAGTGCGCTGCATTAAACAATTTTAAAAATTGCAGCCTGACGAAAGTGCTATATCCATTCTGAACGCTAATTTTACCAGACCAAGCAGTTCCGTCTTGGAATTTATTCTAAGCATGCGTGAGACTTTATGCGTCGGAATTGGCCACACACGGTCGGAATTGACGAGATCGGATTTTGTTGTCGGAAAATTTTATAGCCTGCTCTCAAACTTTGTGTGTCAGAAAATCCGATGGAAAAAGTCAGATGGAGCCCACACACGGTTGGACTTTCCAACAACACGCTCCGATCGTACATTTTCCATCGGAATGTCCGACCGTGTGTACGGGGCATTAGAGTAATATGAGCAGGAGGGGGGAACCTACTCTTTAAATGTATACAAGACTGTATTCTTGTTCTAATAAACAGATTATGTTGAGCGACCAAACGAGTATTGCCTTGTTTGTGGTTGTCAGTGGTTGGAATATATGATCTCTATATTCAGACTGGAAGGAAGCAGTATATGACGAAAGCACTCAAGTGGAGTGTGGGATGTTTCGTTACAGTATGTATCCTAGGCATTTGCTATTCATTGACAGACTCAGATAACTACAAGTCAGCAATAAATACAAATAATCAGCTTACTCCACCATTCTTTTTTATGCACAACTGCCTAAAATTCCTTGTTTACCTCTAAATACAGTTTTTTTAACTTCCAATTTATATCTTAAGAGTTCTGATCCCTATTTCACCTATACGTTGTTGATTTCCTCAGAGCCTTTGAAGGATCCCCATCTCTAAGTAATTTCCATGTTCAATATGGGAACCAGCCAGGGCTGTGTTTTGGCCTAGGCCGACAAGGCCTAGGCCTAGGGCGGCACTTTGCGGGGGGCGGCAAAAAAAGCCGCCCCCCGCATGAGAGAAAGTCCCCCCACCCGATTCCCGGCTCCCGCGGCCGCCCCCCGCACACATGCAGCCCACGGCGGCCGCCTTGCTGTAGCTGTGCTGTTGTGTATGGGCGTGCTTGGCAGAGGGTGGAGGGGCGTGTGTATGGGCGTGCTTAGCAGTGCTCACGCTCCTCCACCCTCTGACAAGCACGCCCATACACAGCAGCGCTGCCCGCTACATCAAGGCTGCTGCCGTGGGATGCATGTTTGCGGGCGCGGGAGCCAGGAATCAGGAAGACGGGTGGTGGGACTTTCTTTCATGTGGGGGGCGGCATGTGACTCACGCCCCCATAAGCGGCCGATAACTGGCGGAGGTGGAGCCTTAATGCTCCGCCTACCCTCCGCCACACTGCTTGACCCTTCTCCTCGGCATTGGGGCAGGGTCTGGCAGTGACGTCAGGAAGAGATAAACAGAGAGAGAGGCACAAGGAAACCCCGCAGAACAGCAGGTAAAGTTATTAAATAAATTATAAGATTTTTTTGGGAACAGTGTTGGCATTTGATGGCACAGTGGCTACAATTGATGGGGCACAGTGACAGCGTTTGATGGGGCACAATGGCTGCATTTAAAGGCACAGTGGCTGCAAATTATGGGGCACAGTGACAGCGTTTGATGGGGCACAATGGCTGCGTATAAAGGCACAGTGACTGCATTTGATGGGCACAGTGACAGCATTTGAGGGCACAGTGCCTGCAATTGATGGGGCACAGTGGCTGCGTTTGGTGGGCACAGTGGCTGCGCTTGATGGGGCACAATGGCCGCATTTGATGGCACAGTGGCCGCAAATGATGGGCACAGTGGCTGCATTTGGTGGGCACAGTGGCTGCGTTTGGTGGGCACAGTGGCTGCATTTGGTGGGCACAGTGGCTGCGTTTGGTGGCACAGTGGCTGCAATTGATGGGCACAGTGGCTGCAATTGATGGGCACAGTGGCTGCGTTTGGTGGGCACAGTGGCTGCGTTTGGCACAGTGGCTGCGTTTGATGGCACAGTGGCTTCGTTTGATGGCACAGTGGCTGCATTTCATGGGCACAGTGGCTGCTTTGGTGGGCACAGTGGCTGCATTTGATGGGGCACAATGGCCGCATTTGATGGCACAGTGGCTGCAAATGATGGGCACAGTGGCTGCGTTTGGGGGGCACAGTGGCTGCGTTTGGTGGGCACAGTGGCTACGTTTGATGGGCACAGTGGCTGCATTTGGTGGCACAGTGGCTGCAATTGATGGGCACAGTGGCTGCAATTGATGGGCACAGTGGCTGCGTTTGGTGGGCACAGTGGCTGCGTTTGATGGGGCACAGTGTCTGCGTTTGGTGGGCACAGTGGCTGCAATTGATGGGCACAGTGGTTGCGTTTGGTGGGCACAGTGGCTGCAATTGATGGGCACAGTGGTTGCGTTTGGTGGGCACAGTGTCTGCGTTTGATGGGGCACAGTGTCTGCGTTTGGTGGGCACAGTGGCTGCAATTGATGGGCACAGTGGTTGAGTTTGGTGGGCACAGTGGCTGCAATTGATGGGCACAGTGGTTGCGTTTGGTGGGCACAGTGGCTGCGTTTGATGGGGCACAGTGTCTGCGTTTGGTGGGCACAGTGGCTGCAATTGATGGGCACAGTGGTTGCGTTTGGTGGGCACAGTAGCTGCGTTTGGTGGGAATAGTGGCTGCGTTTGATGGAACAGTGGCTGCATTTGATGGGACACAGTTAGGCTGCAATTTATGTCTTTTTTTCTGAATTTCTTAGTTTGTTTGCACCCCCCAAAAAATTTTGAGCACCAGCCGCCACTGGCATGTGCAAAGTGCTCCATGCATGCTAAAATCAATGCAAACCCTTTAAACAGTACACATTTAGTTGCAGTCTCCAGGGAGTGGGGAAAGGTACCTGTCAAAAACAGGTACCTGTTCCCCCCTCCCCCCTGAAAGGTGCCAAATGAGCCTAAAGAGGAAGGGGTGTGGTTTACAGATGATAGGGTGGGTCTTAAACAGGAAGGGGTGTGGCCTCAGCATCAAGGGGTGGGTCGTATTTAAATTAGGGGGGTGCATGAGTTTAGTCAGGCCTAGGGCAGCACAAAACCTAAATACACCACTGGAACCAGCTACAACCCTTTCAATATATTTAAAACTAATTTCACATTCATGATTTATTTGACTTGCTTTTCAACTAAACCTGATTAACTGTATGGTTATTTTGCATTCTATTTATTTTACTTTACATGCAACAGAAACCCTATTCATTTATAGCAGTCTTTAAATATACAGTAAAAAATAGCAAGTTTTCTGTGAAAATGTGGTGCCATACAAACAGAGTCTGTAATTACATCAGTGTTTCCATGTAATTGGTCCCCATCCAATCACAGTGTGAACTTTATTCTATGTGATAGGGAGAAAGAGTAGGCAATATCCCGATATTGTCTACAAACAGATTGTTGGTAAATTAGCCGACACACCTAGCCATACCAGGTAAATGTTGGACATATATCTTTTATGTCTCCAAATTCTGCAAACAAGCTTAAGAACATCCATTTTCGCTCCATGTACAATGTTGGCAGTAGCAGTCTGTAATTCAGCTGCAGAGAAATCATTGTTGCAGCTGTTTGTCATTAAAGTTTATGATCTAGGGGAGGTTTTTTGGAGATTTGTTTCAATGTTCGACTCTGAGGCCAAAAACCTATTTTGTTTCATCCGATGATTTGCTATGGTCAACTGACATATAATGAACATCAATATATTTTTTTTAGTGTGAACGTTCAGGATTTATGTTCACCATCTTCCAGCCCTGTTAAGGGCATCCAATGTTTAACATACAGTTTAACTTTTTACATTCTTTAACTAAAACAGACCTTTCCTCAATGAATGTATATAATGTTGTGCATTTAACCTATGATACATTTATGTTCAAGAATAACCACAGTTTTAAAAAAATGCATTGATTTGTATATTGCTTATTTTAAACAGTGCTATTTTTTAATATCTGAAATACTTTAAATGAGATTGCTATTATTTACAAAATAGCTGAAGTTTCAGATTAGGCCGATAGTGGAAATGCTTTAACATGATGCTATCGATTCCATAAAGTCTGTTAAAATGATTTCCTACAATTGAATATCTATCATGACTGGTCCATTCATAGGATTTGGGAGCAGTCAATGTAGATTTCTAAGAGAGGTTTACTATTTAAGTAATCAGCTCTTTCCATCAATGGGCAGCCTTAAAGTAGTAAAGTAAAGAAATACTAGTAATGCAGACAGGCGGGGTTTTTATAACAGAAGAGACCCTAGAGGTCTCTTCTGTTATAAATGTCCCCCCTGACTGTCAGTGGCTAATGTGATCTGAGCCAAACATGCGCAGCTCAGAACACATTTACAACCCGCTCTGTGTGCTATGGCAATGTGACTGATTCAAGCAGCCAAAGATACAAAACCTGAAATAAGGACTGGGCAAAGATGGAAGCACTGGGGACAAAGAAAAGTCATAATGTTTAATATAAAGTGCGTTTAGGCATTACTACCACTTTAAAGTAACCCTGTCACTAGTGTTTAAAAATTAGATTGTAGTTGTCCTGTATAAAAAGATATCAAAAAGTGTAAAATAAGTAAAATCTTTATTCCCTTGAAGAGCTATGGGAGCTCCTGGTATTCAACACTTCTGGGTGACATAACGCATGTCATAAAATATAACACATATTAAAAAGAAAAATCACACTATATGTTTACAAAGAAAAATAATAAAAATTTACCGCAAAAAAAAAAAAAGTAATAATGAATCTACCTTATATCCTATAAATATGTGACATGAAAGGTATCTCCAAAGTGTGCAAAAGTCCAAGCAGAGAATCCCACAATATATTAAAACATCTTCACCATGTCTCTAAATCTTCACAAAGCAATGTGAATAAGCCCCACCACAGTGCATGAATAGGTGTGCCCTCAACCTAGAAATTGGACCTTACTGCATTACATAGAGGTCAAACAGTTTAAAATGTATCCTGCCGCATGCTCATGGTACGCCTGTAAAGGGGTTAAAACCATCCACTTCTGTGCACACAGGTCTTCCTTAATGGGGCATTCAAAAAAGCTCCATAGTGTAAAACCTTTTATTTTTATTGGATTTAAATAATTGTTTGCACTCGCAGAATATCTATTTAAGTCAGGTTCTCCCAGAAGCAGTTAAAACAATACCAAGCCAGTGATTCAAGATGACACTGAGGCCCCACCCACCATTATGATATCATGAAACTCCGCCAACCTGATGTGTTGCATTACAGGAGTATCTGGAGCATACCTGGAGCGTGCAACAGGGCGCTTTGGTATATTTGAAATTTTGAATTATTAATTTTTTTGGTTTTAAACACATAGAGGCTGTGATACTGCTGGATTTGCCACGCTGCTCCTCGTCAGCACTTCCTCCCCATCCCATGTGATGTCACATACACCTGGGATGGACAGGAATGGGAGAAGGGGCTGGAGGGAAACCGCAATAAACCAGCAATATCACAGCCATTTCTCTGCAGCTCTCTGCATGTGTTAACAGTGGAGATGTGATCTACTCATCAGGGTATATTGCAGCGGAACCATTTGGGACCTGTTGCTTAACCCTAGGGTTCCGCAGAATCCCAGTTGAATATCCCTGATCTATTCTCTTAAGACCTGTGCTGAAACTGATAAGTGTACAAATAACATATAATTGGTTCACACTTCTTTCTTTTATTACAGTATCTCACAAAAGTGAGTACACCCTTCACATTTTTGTAAATATTTTATTATATCTTTTCATGAGACAATACTGAAGAAATGACACTTTGCTACAAAGTAAAGTAGTGAGTGTACAGTTTGTATAACAATGTAAGTTTGCTGTCCCCTCAAAATACCTCAACACACAGCAATTAATGTCTAGCGTGAGAGTTTTTCTTATGGTGGGTTACTGGGAAGCAAGTAAAATAACCACTCCCATTAATGCTTGTGTTACAATAAAGGCAGTAGGGTTGTTTTCATTATTACTATTATCAACATCACCAACACAATGGGAGTAATTCTGTTTTCTAGCTGTCCAGTAACCCACCAGAAACCCACCCACTTGAGAAATACTCACACTGCCATTATTACTGTCATCCCACTCTTCTAAACTCTGTGCTGAGAGTAATAGGTAGGGGTGTTTATTAGACATATAATAGTCACAGAGCTCTGCTTTTCTATTATATACTATTCACAAACTCATAACCCACTTCACAGGAACACTGCACCACAGCTGCCACAATTTCAGGTCGAGCAATACAGTGTGTGTTGAAGGCAGCCGATTCCTCACTTTTATTTTCAGACGGCTTTCTTTCCTCCTGGCCTCTTTCTCTGCTAGGTCTGCCTTCCCGTGGGAAGTCACAGTTCTGTACAGCCAGCCACCTGCCTATTCCTTACTGCCTTTATACCTGCCAGCCCCATCATTACCTTGCTCCTGTACACATTGCATCTTCTACACACTCTTCTTTGCCATATCCAGCAGCAGAACCCCTAGGGACCTCTCACGGAACCCCGGTTGAGAAACCCTGTCCTAGAGCATGTATTATTTCTGCTGAAGTTTACCACATCTTGAACTATATTACAAAATGCAGACAAATTATCACAGCACCGTGGTGTATCAAATGGAAGTTTCTTTGTGGAATCTTTTTACAGATGCAACAAAAAGGTCTCCTGCTAATTAATCTGTCTCTTTCACTCATCACATGTGGATAAGATCCACATGTTGGGTTGTGCTTAGTTATAGTCAAATATGTTATGATATATCGATGTGATATTGTGTGGTGCTACAACAATTTTAGATGTTCTGGCTTGGTTGAGATAGAATTGGAACAATTTCTCAAAAATAATTCCCTTCATTATGTAGCAGTGTTGTAGGGCTGTTGTGCTTACTAAAAATGTCTCTGGACATAAGGCTGTTCTCACAGGATATCTAAACCCAAAAGCAAACATCTAATATATTATAGCTTTCCAGTCCCTAAATGTGGCGACTGTATTCATTTTCATTGTTCGGGTTAAAAACAGAGTAAGTACAGAAAATACCTATTGATCATTCCAGAAATACAGCGTCCTTATTAGTTTATATGAGCTAAATTGAAAGCCCAGAAAATGTTATCTTCCTTCTGTAAACAACTTATCCCCCCCCCCCACACACACACACACACACTTATTTCTCATGTATTGGAGTTGTAGAGAGGAAGACTAAAAATCGATGAGAGAAAGAGCTGGGAACACACCGCTCAAAGAAACCTGTGAGGATCTGATGAGCTGCTGAAGAGATCCGGGTGCCTGCCTGTTCCGCAGTCAGGGAATTCCAATGGAAACAAAGAAGAATGGCAGCACATCCAGAAGTAAAATTAAAAGAATTTATCTAAAGTCCTTAAAATCAAGCGAACATGACAAACATCAATCTAAAAAAGGTGCTCAGTGGACGCGTTTTACACAGACGTGTACTCACTACTGTTGATCAAGTCTGGATGACAAGCAGGATCCTATTCATAGGTACAATGGAGTGTGGGAGTGAGTGTAGCCACTCTGGAACAGTAAGTGTTGTTTTCAGGATTACCAAGGAAAAATAAACCACTAATACAACTAACCCCTTCTAATACCTACAATGCTGCATTATATTACAATTGTGTTCTTGTGTTTAGGTACCGTTTTGCACTCTCATCATTTCTATGTTTTCTAAGTTTAAAGACAATTACAGTTGAAGGAGAAGGATTTTATGGATGCACAAATTGTGTGAAAAAAGATCGGGTGGGGCACTAAAACAGTACTTGATTTCATACAGGGGGAGGTATGCCTAGGGACATTTTTTCTCCATGGGTGATTGAGGTTACTCTAACTCCTGTCCTCATCTCACTATCACAATAGACAGGTAGGTCTGAGTGTAGTAAGCTAACAAGAGTCATGGCAGTTTCCTTTGTTTTTAAGTACTACCATTTCTATATAACATCCCGTATTTAGGTTTAGGCTAAATCAGAAAATAGGTATTAGCTCAAGAAAACATATTCAAATCAGGAACAATGGTATCATTGGAAATGAAGAAGTTAAGTGTTAGGTCATTTATGCAATGTTATCTGTAATAATGTGAAATTGTATGCTAAGTGTTTCTAAAGGTATTTATGGTGCTATTTAAGAGGTTAAGAACCTGATTTTAATAAAGTATGTTGGATAATAAAAATGTCTAATTAAGTCTCCCATTAAAAGTATGTACCATCAATTTACAGAGTAAAATAGACTCCTTCTGATTTTCTTTTACACTAAATTAATATTACAGAGTTGTAACAGATGTCTTAATTAGGCATTTTTCTGATGGGAGTATTGAATTAATTAAATTATAGAATGAAATATTTTTTTCTAAATTTGCATAGTCATAAAGTTACATTCTCTCACTTTATAATGATAAACCATATTCAAAGGCTATCATTTTAAGAAAATCTGTATGTATGAACATTTTATATATTAGAGAGCAATATTGATTAATAGAATACATATTTAAGGCATTGTTCCTTTAGCTAAAGGTAACATTAAGAATATTGTAACAGTTTGCCAAAATAAAATACACCACATATTACTTTTTATGTTTTACTGGTCTTGAAACTAAATAAACTATGCTGTCCAAAGAACCTTTGTTAGTTGTATTTTGGCATGTGACTTTGTTTCTGTAAATGCAAGCAAATGTCAGGAATGCATGCAAATAATATGACCATAGTAAGCTATACGTTTTTAGGCTCTCCATAGAAGTATACTGCTTGTTACACAACAAAATGTTTAAGATTTTGAATGGTCAATGTAAAGTACATGGGCACCTATTATTAGCTCACTCTGCTGTCTTAAGCAGGCCATACACGGTCGAATTTCGAACGAATTTTCTTTTCAAAATAAGAAATTTCGTTTTTTTTGTGATCCGATGATGCCACCATTGATTTTCGAAATTCGGCCGACCAAGCCTTCAATTTCACCTCATGTTGCTAAAGAAAAGAATTTTCTTGGCCGGGAATCTTCTTTTCTCTCCGTAAATTTTCTTTTCTTATTACATTTCTCGCACGATTCTCCCATCATTGATTAGAAAATCGTTCGTTGTTCGGAAAATTTCCAACATGTCCGATTCCTCAAATTCGATTGCCGCACGAAAATCGGCCGTTGTTGCAGCCCACTAATGATGCGAAATTCATACGAAAATTCTTTCATACGATTTTCGAAAGAAAATTCTTACGAAATTCGAACCGTGTATGGCCGGCATTAGTTTGGTATCAAGAAAAGAAAAAGTTACAGGGACACAAAAACCAAACTCATCCAAAAGGTATTTCAGCTGACTGCATTTTCCTTTTGGCTTGTACATTTTTTTTCATGTTGTCAAATGATACTAATTAGAACAGATCTACACATTTTTATAAATTCTCACTTCTGTCCACCTGAGATCATGCAGGATTTGGGGGATTCAGGTCAAATCACAACTTTTTATTGTTGTTATTTTATTGTTGCTGTTTCCACTGAGGACACTTCCTTCTTTTTTCATCTCTTTGCACCACAAAATGAGTGGAAGGGGTATCACCAGGACAAAACGTCAAACAGCAGGAAAAACTCCCTAAACCTTCTCCACTCTGCTAAAACAATTTATTGTTGGTATCTGTGGCATTTGCAGAAATTTCTTTACTTAACCTGTCTCTGTGCTGTCACCAGGACAGGTTAAGTAATGAAAACTCCCTGATGGGTGCAATAAAATACACTTACTCATTCTATCCAAAGCAAAAGCAGGTTATGATTGTTTTGGTGTAGCTTATAAAAGGCATTTCTACTTTTGCAGCCAAATTGGGATAACACTTACTTTATATCTGTTACATGTCCCTATTCACATAGCAAAATTTAAAAAAACAAATCTGTAGCTTGCCTTTTTAACCGCTTGCCGACCAGGCCATAGCCGAAAAACAGCTACAGTGCGGTTGGATAATTCTGGGAGGGCATACTATAATGTCCTCCCAGAATCACTCTGCTGCGCGCCCACTGGGGCGTGTACCCGGGAATGTAAGTGACCGTCGGGTCTCCCAGACCCGGCGTGTCATGGATCAGGGTAAAGGGCCAATGACAGCGGCCCTTTACTATGTGATCACTCCATCCAATGATGGAGTGATCACTTGTAAACCAACCAGAGCATGTCCGGTTCTGCTCCTCCACTCTCCTCACGCCGATCAGTACAGCGTGTGAGGAGAGGAGGGAGCCAGTGAAGCAGCACAGTGTGCTGGATCTGAAGTGCCCACAGCACTGATCTGTGCCCATCCCTGGTTCACCCATCCATCCACTTTCATGCTCAGCCATGCTCCATCCCATGCTAATCCATCTTCATTCATGCTCCATCCCTGGCTCATTCATCCATTTTCATGCTCAGCCATGCTTCCTCCCTGGCTCATCCATCCACATTCATGCTGATCCATGCTTCATCCCTGGCGCATCCATCCTCATTCATGCTCCATTCCTAGATCATCTATCCTTATTCATGCTCCATCCCTGGCTCAATTATCCTCATTCATGCTCCATCCCTGGCTCATCCATCCACATTCATGCTCATCCATGCTCCATCCCTGGCTCATCCATCCTCATTAGTGCTCCATCCCTGGCTCATCCATCCTCATTCATGCTCCATTCTTGGCTCATCCATCCTCATACATGCTCCATCCCTGGCTCAGCCATCCTCATTCATGCTCCATTCCTGGATCATCCATCCTCATTCATGCTCCATCCCTGGATCATCCATCCTAATTCCTGCTCCATCTCTGGCTCATCCATCCACATTCATGCTCATCCATGCTCCATCCCTGGCTTATCTATCCACATTCATGCTCATCCATGCTCCATCCCTGGCTCATCCATCCACATTCATGCTCATCCATGCTTCATCCCTGGCTCATCCATCCTCCTTCATGCTCATCCATGCTCCATCCCTGGCTCATCCATGCTCATCCATCCCCATTCATGGCTCATCCATGCTCATCCATGGCTCATCAATGCCACATCAGTGATTATTCGTGCCACATCCATGCCACATCAGTGATCTTCCATGCCACATCCATGTCACATCAGTGATCATCCGTTCCACTTCCACGCCACATCAGTACTCATCCATAACACATCAGTGCCCATCCATGCCACATCAGTGCTCATCTGTGCCACATCAGTGCTCATCCATGCCACATTCATGCCACATCAGTGCTCATCAATGCCACATCAGTGCTCATTCATGCCACATCCATGTCACATCAGTGCTCATCCATGCCACATTCATGCCTCATCAGTGCTCATCCATGCCACATCAGTGCTCATTCGTGCCACATCCATGTCACATCGGTACTCATCCGTGCCGCATCGGTGCTCATCCATGCCACATTGGTGCCACATCTATGCCACATCATTGCTCATCCATGCCACATCAAGTTCTCATCCATGGCACATCAGCGCTCATCCATGCCACATCCATGCCACTACAGTGCCCATCAGTGCCTCACAAAAGTGTAATAGGTAGTCAAATTAGAGTTGAAATGTATGTCCCTAGAACACCTGATGGTGCTCCCTGCATGTTGGGCCTCTGCATGTGGTCAGGCTGTGTAAAAGTCTCACACATGGTATCGCCATACTCAGGAGGAGTAACAGAATATATTTTGGAGCTTAATTTTTGCTATGTACATGCTATGTGTTAGAAATATCTTATAAGTGAACAACTTTGTGTAAAAAAATGTGTTTTTATTTTCTTTACACATTTTCCAAACACTTGTGGAAAAAAATTACATGTTCAAAAGACTCATTATGCCTCATAGACTGTACGTTGGGGTATTTACGTTCCAAAATGAAGTCATTTTTTGGGTGTTTCCGTTGTTCTGGTTCTCCAGGACCTTCAAAAGTTTAAGAGGTAGTCTAGAAATTATATGTGTAATTTATGTTCCTAGAACGCTTGATAGTGCTCCTTGCATGTTGGGCCTCTGTATGTGGTCAGGTGTAAAAAGTCTCACACATGTGGTATTGCCATAATCAGGAGGAGCAGTAGAATGTATTCTTGGGAGTAATTTGTGGTATGCATATGCTGTGTGTGAGAAATAACTTGTTATTATGAAATTTTTGTGCAAAGAAAAAAAAATCTTCATTTTGCAAAGAATTGTGGGAAAAACTACAACTTAAAAAACTCACCATGCCTCTTACTAAATCAGTTTTCAATGATTGGCACCATAGCTTGTAGACTCCATAACTTTAACAAAGACCAAATAATATACACTGATTTGGGTTATTTTTACCAAAGATATGTAGCAGTATAAATTTTGGCCTAAATTTACTAAGAAAAATTACTAATTTGCTAAATTTTATAACAGGAATGAAGAAAAGTGCATTTTTTTACAACATTTTCGGTCTTTTTTCATTTATAGCGCAAAAAATAAAAAAACCCAGTGGTGATTAAATACCACCAAAAGAAAGCTTTATTTGAGTGAAAAAAGGAAAAAAATTTCATATGGGTACAGTGTTGCATGACTGAGTAATTTAAAATGTGAGAGCACCGAAAGATGAAAATTGGTCTGGTTAGGAAGGGGGTTTAAGTGCCCAGTGGGCAAGTGGTCACTGTTTTAAACAATATTTTTGCATATACCATGCTATATTTTCCTTCCCTTCATCTGCATGCCATGCTAAAGTTCTCTGGCTCATTCTAGAAGCCTTGTTAAACATTTTATGTGTCATTTTGTATGCTGTGCTGTTCATTTTTTAATCAATACGGACCCATTCTGCATGTTATTTATATAATTAATATCCTTTGCTGATCCATACTGTATGCAGGTGTTGTATATTTTTTATTCTACACGGGTCTATTCTTTATATATGGCACATATGTTTACAAATAACTGCAGTGATCGAGTGAGCTATCACCGCAGATCCTGCATTGTTGAAAGTCTAGATGAGCTCAGCCTAAGCACCATCACTAGTATACAATATTTGTGATATTGTGTAATCACTGTGCACTTTGTCACTTTGTTGTACACTCCCTATGCACCACCTTATTCTGCATGCCATGGTCTACATTCTCTATTCCATACCTCCTCATTATATATGTCATTCTGTAGGTTCAATATTTGCATTGCCTTATTTCATTTGCCATAATGTTCATTTCCTGTTCTGCACTGTCTCATTCCCAATGCCATGCTGTACATTCCCTTTTCAGTAATGCCTCATTACATTTGACATGCTATAGGTTCCCTAATTTGCATTACCTCATTCTGTATGCTATGCCGTACATTCCTTATTCCACAACACTTTATTCTCCTACCATGCTCAACCTGTGCAAGATTTTACATTTCACAATGCATCATTCTGTACGCTGGGCTGTAAATTTTAAATTTCACACTGTCGTGCTATGCAATGTGCTGTACATTTTATATACCACACCATTGCATATTGTATGTCGTGCTATACTTTCCCAATGCCACACTGACATATTCTATGTGCTGTGTTGTACTGTACATTTTCTATTCTAAATCACTCCAACCTAAACATTGTGTTGTACTCACCCTTCCCCTCTACAGATCTGATTATATTTCAATATCACTGCCATGCAACCTGTGCAACATTTTACATTTCACAATGCGTCATTATGTATGTTGGGCTGTAAATTTTAAATTTCACACTGCCGTGCTATGCAATGTGCTGTACATTTTATACACCACACCATCCCATATTGCATGCCGTGCTATACATTCTCAATGCCACACTGACATATTCTATGTGCTGTGTTGTACTGTACATTTTCTATTATAAATCACTCCAATCTAAACATTGTGTTGTACTCACCCTTCCCCTCTACAGATCTGATTATGTTTCAACATCACTGCCGTGTCCTCTTCAGTCCTTTCTAACTTGCCATGGTAATTAGGGTTTTGTACAAAGGTGTTTTTCTCTTGTGATGGGGAGGAGTCATTAAAACTTTTGTTATAGATCCATGTGATGTCTAAATACATTGGGGGATTTTGGCTGGCTTCCCACATTTATTGACATACATATACTTGAATGCTCAGGTAATCCAAGTGTGATGTTTGTAGAATAATTGTTGAACAAAATGAACAAAAAACTATTGGTTAATCTGATCACTGTTTTTTTTTTTTTTTTGCCGTCTTCTCTATATTTAGGATTAAAAGACATCTTCAACCAAAATGTTTCTCCTGTTTGACCAAAATTAATTTAGAAAATATGCATTATATTTCCTTTAAAAAACAATGCAAGCACAGAAAAATATAACTATTCATCTGCAAGAAAACCAGGGTACTCCTAACTTTCTGTTGTGTTGACAAAACAATGCTTTTGCTGCACTGACATCCCAACAAGAGTTGTCAGCCATACCTGCTGAACTACAGAACTCTGCCTATCCCTACCCATCTCTGTCCCACACCACATGCATGCATTGAGTTCTTTCCCTGCAAATGAATCTGTTTTCTTGGCTACCAAGAGCCTGCCCACACACTGTGTGCGGAGGGAAGTAGTTCTGGGGGTCTGCCAAAATTAATAGGAACTAAGTTCCCAGCAGCTTCCTCAAGTCAGATAATAACGTCACAGGCAGGGGAAAAATGGTTTCTCACTATAGGAACAAGGTAGAAAGGA
Source organism: Lithobates clamitans (assembly GCA_037952925.1). Taxonomy (NCBI): domain Eukaryota; kingdom Metazoa; phylum Chordata; class Amphibia; order Anura; family Ranidae; genus Lithobates; species Lithobates clamitans. Next base: position 3,930,051 of record JBBGZY010000603.1, on the reverse strand, counting down.
AAAAAACAAACAAACACATGGAGATGATTTGGAAGGAAAATTAATGTTTGGGGGTAATTTTGTGTCCTGCCTTTGCAAATGCATTAAGGTGGTATGTTGAAAAAAATTTTGGGATTGGATGGTATGGAAAGTTCCCATCTATGGTGGGTAATGCTATAACAGCATGCATTCTCCATAGACTTTAGAAAAATCGACTGACTTATGTTAATTTAAGCATTTAGGAGGCTGTGAAAATATGATGTAGATTCTACAAAAAGTGTAATAAGGTTGGTAAAATTATAGGGATGACAGCATTTCAATGTCCTTGTAATTTATTAACTCTATTCATGATATTATCCATATGAGGAAATATAGACATTTCATTATTAAAAAAAATATATATTTCTTAAGCTTATTATAAATACAGAATAGGAGAATACAGAGAATTTTAGAGATTTATTTATGATGTATTACTGTAATTTTTAATTTAGACATGCAAATTTTTTAATTTGCACTGACTGCTTTGCCTTAATGGTTTTGATTAATATTTGGAAGTAGTGTTTGTGAAAGAGATTTATACTGTGATTCATCTGCAAAATAATCAAATCATTACCAGCTAATGACAAAGCTGTGAAAAATGATATAGATATTGTGTAACTCCGAGCTATTGCCAAACACGTGAAGGTATCTGATTTTTCCAGCAAATGTGGACTTGAGCTAATAACTGCTGGGAAGTTTGCTTTAGGTCCGATCTAATTTGGTGACTAAAAACATTGATCTTAATAAAGCTGTCTGATGAAGGCAGCTGTGATTAACATTTCTGAACCCTATATTCTACATGCCAAACTTTTGCAGAACAGTATTATATTCCAGTTTACCCACACAATTGCCTCAGCATTACAAATCATAGTGCAAAAATACAGAACATAGAAAATTTATCCAAAAGAACTTCTGATATCTCAACAGAAATGATTACAATTGTCTGCGATTGAAAAATAACAGAGTACAATATTCCCCACAGCCTAGCCCCCATGAAGAAAAATAATCCACCCTGTTCCTCCCTGGATGCATACATCCTTAACTGATTTCCATGGTCTACACTACAGCAATGTTCACTCTAAAATGGTTCTTTCCACTGCATGTGCCTGCTTATTAAATTCCAATAGACTTTTATCTTTGTATCTGGTGATACAGAATATGCTTGGAAGACAACCCTACATCTGTTAATGGGGATCAAGCACAGCCAACAAACAGTTACATTTTGGCTGCGTGATATGAAGATTTCAGCAGGCTGTTGATATGGGGTTCAGGTAAGTATGCATCTAAAGCGGGATAGTTTTATTTATGGGAGCAAGGCAGGAAGGATAGTTACATTTTATATTAAAGTAAAGTTATCTTTTAAGTGGATGTCAAGGCTATAGCAATAAAATCAACTATGCAAATAACACCCTCTGTGCTGCTTACTAAAACAGGTATTATCTTATAACATAGCCAGATTATATGCTTTTGTTAAAGTTTAAAGCTGAACTCCAGGAATTCAGTCACTTTCTAAAATGTTCTGGATTATTAAGGGTTGAGTCCAATGAGGTGCATGCCACCTCGCGGCCTTATCTCTTTAATGTACAGTTATTATTTTTGCTGAGTGCTGGGAACTTAGCTCTCACTATACCTCCATCTCTCTGACGCTGGATCTTCTGCTATGTCATACTGGCATCATGGCTGCAACCTTGGGAGGACAGTAGCAATGACCATGACTTCAGAAGGTTCAGAACTACAAGTCCCATTTCTCCTCCTACTGGTTGAACCTGCTGTCAGACTACAAAGGTGGGGTGGTCCTATGACAAAGGTGCAGCCTTGTGGTTCTGCGGAGCTGTTCAGAAGCACTGATAACAATACTGTAGTAAATTCAGCAGTGACCCTGCATCATCAACTAGGTACAGTATGCTGTAGGGAAAAAAAGGGAAATCTGGTACAATAACCTATCAAGCCTTAAAGTACTGTATATGTAAAAGCCCCAAATTATTTTTTCATTTTGAATAGAGCAGAGAAGCGTTAAAACTTAATCTGTCTTTTTTTTAACTTGCAATTCCTGTTAGGAAGATTTCCCTTCACCTCCTGTCCTGTATACTCAGCAGGAAGTGAGAGAATATATTTCAAATGTGATAGAAGATTTCCCCTCTATTCTTTTTCTGGTGACAACTCAAGATTTTGGATCTACTTTTTACATTCATTTCTGGTGTGTTTGGTGATTAGGACAATTAGAGAGACTCAATTTCCCTGAATCTCCACACTATTAGCATTGCTAGCATGAGGAGTGCTCCAAGTCCCACTCTGCCTGCTATTTTCTTCCCTTCACATTCAACATAAGCAGATCTTCCGTTGTGCACTGCTCATCATGCAATTGCTTGGAGCTGTGAGTGGCTTGCCCTGTCTTATGGCTCCACTCTTCAGGACTTACCACATCCCCATGTACTACTGCTGACACAGTAACTGAAAAATGATACCTGCCCAGAAGGGTGACAAAAGTGTGTGCAGGAAGGGAGGTGTTTGGAGGAGTGTAGTGCTGACAGAGGTGTATGCAGGTGTGTATGGGGGGGGGGGGGGTGCAGTGGTGAAATAGGTGTATACAGAAAGGGGGGGTTACAGTGGTGGCAAAGATGTATGGGGTGGGTGCAGTGGTGGCATGCGGTGGTGTATGCTGGGACAGGCGGTGTGTAGTGATGGCAGAGGTGATAGGGGGAAGGGGGTGTGCAGTAATGGAAGAGGTTTATGTGGGGGGGTCGTGAAGTGGTGGCAGTGGAATATGCAGGGAGGGGGATGCGGAGTAGGGGTGTACACAGTAAGATTGAGCTCAGTGTTTCATCCAAAAATGTATTGGAAATGAACCCCTGGGTCCTTGCCAATCACAAATGCCACACAGCCTATTCACTTACATGGCCAGGAATCTCATCCATGTAAGTAAATGTGTGGAAAATGAAGCAGGTTACATCTTTGCCTGAATAAGGCCACACAACCATATTTGGGCAATGATGTAACCACTATTTCTTTTTTAATGAAGGATTTGTCAAACAATTGGGTGTCTTTATTTCTACATGACATTTTAAAATAAGCTACCAGATTCCAATAAGCCCCTCGATCACAGACCCCCACAACCACCAGGCAAAGATTCTGTGGATAAGGCCCCTGTCCTCTTCAACATGGAGACAAAGTGCTTTGGCAAGGCACCCCCCTCCATGTTGAGGTCATGTGGCCTGGTATTATTCAGGAGGTGAATGCCCCTCCCCCCTTCCTTCTTTGCCAGCTAGGCTGCATGCTCGAACTAAGGGTCTTGTATGGAAGGGACCTCATGCATTTTTTTCTTGCATCAAGTCTCTATTAAAATTTATACCAGACCCAAAGGGTCTGGTATGGATTTCCTGAGGGACCTCACACTTGTTTTATTTTTTTGCTTTTTTTCATGAGGTACACCTTATAGTATACACACCAGACTCAAAGGATCTGGAATGCATTGTTCATCCTTACTGTAGGATGTTCTACAGCAAAAAGAAATTGCTGGCTTTAAAAAAAAAATAGTACACAGACCCCTTAAAAGTTCTCCCACATAAGATAACAGACCCTTAGGTACTTGCTATGCAGTTTGGGCGCATTTGGGGTCTGTGTGCTGTTTTTTTTTCTATTAAAAAAAGAATGTCAGTGTAAATATCAATGCTAAAATCACTGTTCCTGGCTGCACTGATTTTTTTGTGTGATATTTTTGCATTAGTACAAGTTCCCCAGGGAAGTGACCACTTACCCTTCACAATTATGTGACACTCTCTTGCATATTAATTCAGAAAATTGGCATTTTTAATTTGACAGATGTGGATCCCATTGATTTTAATGGTGTTCGGGTTTAATGTCTTTGACATTCGTGAACCCATGCTGAAAGGAACCCAAGGCAGTTTGGATCATCACTCGTGTACAGTTGTGGCAGAGGTGTAAGCAGGTGAAGGTTTGAAGTGGTTACAGAGGTGTAAGCAGGGGGAGAGAGTTTTACAGTGGTGGAAGAGGTGTATGAGGGGAAGGGGTGTGCAAAGTGGTTTGCAGGGGGTGGTGTGCAGTTAAAGAGGAGTTCCACCCAGGGGGTCCATTAAAAAAAAAAATAAAAATAAAAGTCAGCAGCTACAAATACTGCAGCTGCTGACTTTTAATTGGACACTTACTTGTCCCTGGGTCCAGCGATGCGGGGGATCGAAGCCCCGCTCGTCCCCCCCTCCGCTCGTCGGCGCCGGCATTTCAACTGTGGGCGCCGGGCTGTGGCTTCACAGCCTGGCACCCACTGCGCATGCGCGAGCGGCGCCGCACACCGTGATTGTCCTCTCAATCACCTGGGACCTGTAATGGGTCCCAGATGATTGACAGGAGGGAGGGAGCAGAGCCGAGCCCTTCCTGTGCCGAGGGGGAAGTGATGTCACCAGCCCAGCACCAGGAGTAGTGTGTCCTCCACCCAAGTTGAGGGGTATGTACTCTTAGGGGAAGAAGTGGACTCGAGTGTCAACGACAACTAGTCAATCATGCAAGAATGGCCCAATCAGCGGACTTTCAGAAAAAGATCCAGGGAATCCAGTGAACTCCAAGAAAAGATCCAGGAAATCATGCAGACGGACATGAGGCTGGAACTCAGATGTTAAACAGCCGGAGTGGGAAGCCAAAAAACTCATCCGAGGGGATATAGAAAGAAAAAATGTCTCCATATGGTGTAGGTCAAAAAGGTGGGTTTTATTGAAAGAAAACAACATTTATTCATGAATTTATGTGGAAAGTTGAAAGCCAAGGCCGACGCGTTTCGTCCCAATGGACTTCAACTGGGGCTTACATTGGCTCCCCCACATTGCACATATTTATAAAATACAAGTAAATTAAGATACCAAATCATCAAAGCATGCTATGTGGCATCAACCCAGAAAGGGCACGGCCAGCATGAATTCTGCGCCAAAATCCCACGACCAGTGATTGGAGCAAAGCCAATCACATGACAGCATGAGTTCCAAGCCTCAGTCTGGGAGCCAATGAACAGAGCAGACCCGGCCCCATGACACCAAAGATGACGTCAGGGGGGCGTGACTACACCTGTGGCATCAACCCGAAAATGACGCGGTCAACACGAGGCTAACACCTCACTCGGAAAGCCCGCAAACAGAGTGACGCCAGTCACGTGACCCACAATGGCTCATCCTAACATCGCTGGGATCAGAGACATAATCTCGTCACCACCTGGTCACATGACCACAAGTACATCGCTATGGGAACGTGACTCAGTGAGAGGCGTCAACCCGGAGGTAAAACCACCGCAGGTCAAACACCTCACTCTGGCACCTATAGGTCGCATAACGCCGGTCACGTAACCCACAACTATGTAACCAAGCCTCATTGTGGCCAGGAACACACTCACATCACAAATATATTGACCAAATGTGCCAAGCCTCAAAGGCCAAAAAAATAAATAACAAACCTCATTTAAGAAGCAGGACTGAACTCACAAATCATAATATAAACATATGATCTTACAAACAAGGATATGAAATGACACATAATATAAAATTATGAACTTGACCTCATATGATAAAAATAAAGCATAAAGCATAAAGGTTAAGCTTGATTGATGAAAGAATTTATGTCCCAATAGATGTTCATACCGAACGGCTAATAAGACTTTAGTTCATGTATCCAATATGTTTCGAGGTGAGAGACGCCACGAAGGCGAGACTCCCCCCTTCAGTGTGGAACAAACTCATCATTGATTTGAAACTGTGTTCCTGCAGGGTCTTTATTGTAATATTTTAAATAGTGGCGGGGAACGCTGTGATTAATTCGTCCCTTCTTGATACTGGCCAAATGTTCATTGACCCTCACCGAGAATGTCCTAATAGTACGTCCCACGTATTGTTTCTTACATGGATAGGTCAATAAATAGACAATAAATCTAGTAGCACAATTAGTAAAGTGTTTCATTGGGTAAGTATGTTGCTTAACTGCTTGCCGACTGCCGGCTGTCAATTGATGGCCAGGCAGCGTGGCTCTCGTTGCGGGAGGGCGTCATATGATGCCCTCACTTTCCCGGCCCACCAGGGGGTGCGCGCGCTCTGCTGACAACAATCGCGTGCCCGCCATGTCACTGGGCACCCGGTGTGCGTGCCCGGTGGCCGCGATGTCCGCCAGGCACCCGCGATAGCCCGGTATCACAGCAGGACCGTGGATGCACGTGCTTTCAGGTGAGAGGAGACCGATCCGTGTGTCCCCAGTACAGAGGAACACCGATCGGTCTCCTCCCCTTGTGAGTCCCCTCCCCCTACAGTTAGAAACACTCCCTAGAAACATAATTAACCCCTTCCCTGCCCCCTAGTGTTAACCCCTTCCCTGCCAGTCACATTTATACAGTAATCAATGCATTTTTATAGCACGGATCGCTGTATAAATGTGATTGGTCCAGAAAATGTGTCAAAAGTGTCCGATATGTCCGTCGCAATATCGCAGTCATAATAAAAAAATGCAGATCGCCGCCATTACTAGTAAAAAAAAATAATAATAAAAATGCTATACATCTATCCCCTATTTTGTAGATGCTATAACTTTTGCACAAACCAATCAATATACGCTTATTGCATTTTTTTTTTTTTTTTACCAAAAATATGTAGAAGAATACATATTGGCCTAAACTGAAAAAAAAATTGTTTTAAAGAAAAAAAAAAATTGGATATTTATTATAGCAAAAAGTAAAAAATGTGTTTTTTTTTTTTCAAACTTGTCACTCTTCTTTTGTTTATAGCGCAAAAAATAAAAACCGCAGTGGTGATCAAATACCACCAAAAGAAAGCTCTATTTATGGGGAAAAAAATGATAACAATTTGATCTGGGTACAGTGTTGTATGACCGCGCAATTGTCATTCAAAATGTGACAGTGCTGAAAGCTGAAAAATGGTTTAGGCAGGAAGGGGGTGAAAATGCACTGTATTGAGGTGGTTAATGGATAAGGTGAATGTATCTGTTTTGGGTCTCCCACAAATATTGTGGAGACACACATTACACCTACGGCATGGGTAGTAGCCCTTACATTGCTGAAACAATGAAATTGTTTTAGGGGGGTCAATCACATTGGGCGCAATTTGTCCCTGTATTGTTTGAGCCCCTCTATATATGACACCAACCTGTTCCAGAATCACCGGACTCAAATACCTACCACTCTGAAGGATTCTCCAATGTTTACTAATTATCTATTTAATCTGTCTAGCTTAAACAGGGTAAGTGGTAAAAAAAGACCACCTAAACTTATCATCTAGGACAGGCTTAGAACGATCAGTTAGCAGAGAGTTCCTATCTACCAAGGAAGCCATATTGATCTCTATATCTAGATCTGTAGATCTGTAGCCCTTTTACAAAAATCTGTTTTTCAAAATTTAGGACTGGGAGAAAAAAATCAGCTGTCTTAGTACAGTTCCTCCGCAGTCATAAGAATTGGCTGCGTGGAACTGATTTGAGCCATTGTCAGCCAACTGTCGACCAGAATGTATGCATTCCGGTCAATAGGTTTGAAAAAGGTTTTAAATTCTAAATATTGGTCAATTACTGATATCTCGAGATCGAGAAAATGAATAGTGGTAAGACTAGCCTCATAGCTCAAGGTAATACCCCTATCATCATTCCGGTCGACTGTGTCACCATACACAATGGCTCAAATCAGTTCCACGCAGCCAATTCTTACAACTGGGGAGAAACTGTACAAAGATAGCTGATTTTTTCTCCCAGTCCCAAATTTTAAAAAACAGATTTTTGGAAAAGGGCTATAGATCTAGATATAGAGATCAATAGGGCTTCCTTGGTAGATAGGAACTCTCTGCTAACTGATCGTCTTAAGCCTGTCCTGGATGATAAGTTTAGGTGGTCTTTTTTACCATTTACTCTGTTCCATCTAGACAGATTAAGGATATAATTAGTAAACATTTTAAAATCCTTCAGAGCGATAGGTATTTGGGTCCGGTGATCACAGTACAGGCTGGTGTCATATATAGAGGGGCTCGGTCAACACAGGGCCACGTCATTTCCGTTTGACGCTGCAGGTGTAGTTACGCCTCCATGACGTCATCTTTGGTGTCATGGGACCGGGTCTGCTCTGTTCATTGGCTCCCAGACCAAGGCTTGGAACTCATGCCATCATGTGATTGGCTTTGCTCCAATCACTGGTCGTGGAATTTTGGCGCGGAATTCATACCAGCCGTGCCCCTTCTGGGTTGATGCCGCATACAATGCTTTGATGATTGGTTTCTTAATTTACTTGTATTTTATAAATATGTGCAATGTGAGGGAGCTGATGTATGCCCCAGTTGAAGTCTATTGGGATGAAAAGCGTCAGGATTGGCTTTCAGCTTCCCACATTGCTTTTTATTCTGCGATCACAGTTTTATAATCATGGATAAATGTTGTTTTTTTTCAATAAAACCCATCTTATTGACCTACACCATATTTTTTCTTTCTATATCCCCTCAGATGAGAGTTTTTCAGCTTTCCACTCCGGCTGTTCCTGGATCTTTTCTTGGAGTTCACTGGATTCCCTGGATCTTTTTATGGAAGTCCAGTGATTGGGCTATTCTTGCGTGATTGACTCGTTGTCGCTGACACTCGAGTCCACTTCTTCCCGTAAGAGTACATACCCCTCATCTTGGGTGGAGGACACACTACTGCTGGTGCTCTACATGCCTGCCAAGGCCATTGTACCCCACTTTTGAGAAACTTTTCTTGTGGTGGATTCTATATATGTTTACCTTAAAGGTTTTTCCGCCTTTGGGACTTTCCACTTATACATATATTCACATGTTAATTTCATTTTGTGATTGATTTTATCATATGTTTTCACTATTTTGATATATTATTTGGTATATTGTTATTGATTATTGCTTTCTATTTCTTAGCGCTACATTTATACTAACCTTGTATATTTTTGTCACATTCCCATGTAGCAGCTGTTTTCCCTTTGCACACATGGGGTTAGCGCAGTAATATCCCCCATTCACATGCCCCATAAACACCCTTAAAAACCATCAAAATGGAAGCAAGCAGAAAGAACAAAACTTAGACCATAGAAACTGTGCAAAACCAGGATGAGAGGGGCACACAGATATGGTGAGGGGTGGCTTAGACTAAGCCAAGCCTAAAAGAACATGCAGAAGTTATTGGGCTTAAGACATGGTTACAGTGCAAAATCAGAATCAGGGGGCACACAGAATGTGCAAAGCTTAGGCCTTAGTACTGGAACATGGCCAGGAACAAAGAAGCACACAGAAATGCAAGGTTATGCCTTAGTAATTGTATAAAACCAGGTTCAGAGGGGCACGCAGATCAGGCTTTTCAGTTTAATAAAAGTTAGAGCAGATGCCTTGTTATGCTAATTAACTTCACTTAAAAGACGGGCAAACGGCTATATACACAGTTTATATACATTACAGTTTATGTCTAATAGATAATTGGTGACAAAGGAAGTTACAAAGGAAATTAGAACATTGCCAGTCTGACTGGTGATGTAGTGTAGCAGATGCATGTGAAACAGAAGGCTGGTTGACAAAATTAAAACTGTGTTAGGGTCCTTCTACTTATTAGAACTCAAATAGTGTAAGTAGTTTACTGACACCAATTTAACACCTTTCAGGGTGTTATTGTAAGGTATTTCTGTAGAGGCACCTGACACAAAAAATGATGAAAACTTTTTAACATTGGTACAAACAATATGGTAAATTGAGACTTTCAGCAGGGAAAACAGGCAAAAAAAAAGCAACTTAGTTAAAACCCGTTTCTACATTTAATATGAAAACAGATCCCAGTTTAGATATATATATATATATATATATATATATATATATATATATATATATATATATATATATATATATATATATATATATATACATATACAAATATATGTTTACAAATATATAGTGAAAGCATTCCTATGTATGCAAACTGAAAACTCAGTATTTATTGAACTGATAGAGGCTGTTAGAAACTTGCAAATTACTAGTGAATGTAAAGACTACATGATGTTTCAGTTACTTGTCAGGAAAAATTACAAAGTTTTTGTAGGTACTTTTTATTCGTTTCTTAACCATTTATAATGATATTGTAATTCATAGTACAGAGCTATATATCCTAGATTGGATTTTTTTTTTTATTTGACATTTCGGATATGGTTTAATCAGCCTGAGTTCTCTTGTTACACAAATTAAAGGAGATAATGATACATTAAATGTTTGAAATATTAAATATATGCTTACAATGAACAAAAATTGCAAAATGTATAGTACACCTAACCTACCTCTCCATTATAGGATCTAAAATGTAATTTGTACTAGGGAAAAGTACATCAATCCTATAGATATGAAAGCAATAGCAGGTACACAATAACTGTTCTCTAGCAAAAAAATATATATATATATTTACTGAGCTTGCAGTTCATGTACTGAAGCATTGTAGTTACAAGCAGTTCCGGGACAAGGTCATCCGGTGCCCAGGGCGAAGATGAAAAACTGCGCCCCCCCCATGAGAAAAGCTGCAGCGCCTACAGACGATGGGATCTATACTAATGCATCAGTGACAGTGCATTAACCCCCTTCCTGCTGCATATTACCAATACCATTGCTAATTAAGCAAACTCCCCTCAGAGACTGCAGACATGATACAAGAGATCAATGTGTCACCAGTGCCCATCAAATGCAGCCTACCGCTTTGCCCATCAATGCTGCCCCACTATGCCCATAATTGCAACCTCTGTGCCCATAATCGCAGCCTCTCTGTGAACATAGTTTCAGCCTCTCTCTTTGTGCCCATAATCGCAGACTCTGTGACCATAATCGCAGCCTCTCTGTGCCCATAGACGGAGGGACGGGTTTCCGCGCTCACGGACCAAAAGGCTTGCAGCCTCCCCTTACACTTACCCCTTTAAGGGGTGAGTTTAGTGATAAAAGAGATTGTAGGTAGGGGTGGGTGGCGCTACCTTTACCAGGGTAACTTAAAAAATATTATATATGAATAACCAAAATAAAAAAATACTCATATGTGCAAAGACTCAATCACTCAAAATCATTGATTAGTGAATGTGAGTGTACATCTCTTAAATAGTGGACCGTGCTAACATACCAGTCTCATAACATGCCTAAAGGTGTATAAAGTGTAGTTGACCATCAAAAGTGAATGATATGTGACAACATAATGATAAATGACAGTAAAGTAAAATAATTGAACCATTCATTAAACACCACAGTCTGTGATATAGAAGGGAATCAGTCCAATAGGAATCCCCCCTCAAGAAACAATGTGTCATCCACTTTCCAAATAGCATTAGTCAGCATGTGCAGCTGGTGATATCCTATGCCCAAATCCTATGTTGATCCACAAGTGTGTCCAAAATTATATAAGGTGAAGAATCTAAAGCAGCTGAAAATATATCCTAAATAGTCCCACCTTAGGCATAGAATACAAAAAACAAAAATAAAACTAAAAAATGGTGAAAAAATAAGATAAAAATGGATGTGTCATAATCCAGCATAAGCAAAAAAACAAAAAAGCAAAAAAGTCTGTGATAAGTGACTTTCGTGACGACAGCTGTTCAAATCCAGTGACTTGCGGTGCTCCCCCTCAAAGATCCCCACTCACCAGCTCCCTACACCCCTACAGGGGTAGTAGGCATGTAGTACCAGGCAACGGTATGGTGTTTTGGGTCCCCAGGTGCTCCCGCTCCAGCTGTGAAGTATCCGTCAGTTTATTCTCATATGGAAGAAACAGTTTTTTTAAATGGTTTATTAAGCTATCATAAACAGCACATAAAATAGGTAAATAAAATAAATAAAATAGAATAAAAATCCGGGCTTGTAAAAAAAGCCAGATAGTCACACTGCGTTTAGCCTGGTTAGTATGGAGAGAGCTCGTATTACTAGGACCATCAGCTGAGCGGCGTGCGCCTCAGCTGCGTTCCACACTCTCCTACTTCCGCGTGTGACGTCAGTGCGTAGCTCCGCCTACGCGTTTCGCCATCGACGTTATCAAGGACGCCTTTGATAACGTCGATGACGAAACGCGTAGGAGGAGCTACGCACTGACGTCACACGCTTGTGGATCAACATAGGATTTGGGCATGGGATATCACCAGCTGCACATGCTGACTAATGCTATTTGGAAAGTGGATGACACATTGTTTCTTGAGAGGGGGATTCCTATTGGACTGATTCCCTTCTATATCACAGACTGTGGTGTTTAATGAATGGTTCAATTATTTTACTTTACTGTCATTTATCATTATGTTGTCACATATCATTCACTTTTGATGGTCAACTACACTTTATACACCTTTAGGCATGTTATGAGACTGGTATGTTAGCACGGTCCACTATTTAAGAGATGTACACTCACATTCACTAATCAATGATTTTGAGTCTTTGCACATATGAGTATTTTTTATTTTGGCTATTCATATATAATATTTTTTAAGTTACCCTGGTAAAGGTAGCTCCACCCACCCCTATCTACAATCTCTTTTATCTCTGTGCCCATAGTTTCAGCCTCTCTCTTTGTGCCCATAATCACAGCCTCTGTGCCCATAATCGCAGCCTGTCTGTGCCCATAGTTTCAGCCTCTCTCTCTGCCCATAATCGCAGCCTCTGTGCCCATAATTGGAGCCTCTCTTTGACCATAATCGCAGCCTTTGTGCCCATAATCGCAGCCTCTGTGCCCTTAATTGCAGCCTCTCTGTGCCCATAATCGCAGCCTCTCTGTGACCATAATCGCAGCCTCTGTGACCATAATCGCAGCCTGTGTGACCATAATCGCAGCCTCTCTGTGCCCATAATCGCACCCTTTGTGCCCATAATCGCAGCCTGTGTGATCATAATCACAGGCTCTCTCTCCGTGACCATATTTTCAGCCTCACTTTGCCTATGAATGCAAACTCACCATAGCCTGCCCTGGATGGATCACACAGCCGACATCTCCTGCAGCGCTGCGTGTCACACAGCTGGGTCTGTGTGTGTGTGTTCGGCGGTGTAACAAGGTCCCGCCCCCCTAGGCTGGCTCGTGTGATAGGCGGAACACTGGTTCAATCTGCTACCACATGAGCCAGTCTAGGGGGGCGGGTCCTTTTTACGGCGCTGCCGAACACACACACACAGACCCAGCTGTGTGACACACAGCGCTCCCGGCAATGTGAGTCAAACAAGAGGAGGAGGTGGGAGGGGAGCGCTGCAGCCACAGATCAAAGCGGTCTGTAGCATGACCTTTACTGCGCCCCCCTTCCTCCAGTAAATGGTCCCGCCCAGGGCATCCCCCCTTTCTGCCCACCCCTTGTACCGGCCCTGGTTACAAGTAGGTATGGCTCTTAGAAAAACTACTTATAGAGGAGACTGTCATGCTGTATACATTTTATTCAGTGCGGTCACTAGGGTTGGTGTCACCCGTTGCGGGAAAAATTGGTGTCACCCCCCTTCACCAACTATAGTGCCCCCTCAGTACAGACCTCCCCACCTCAGTACAGACCCCCTCTCTCAGTATACACCCCCCTACTAAGTACAGATCCCCGTCCCGCAGTATAGATCCCCCTTCCCCAGTACAGACCCCCCTCACTAAGTACAGACCCCCCTCTCTCAGTACAGACCCCCATCCATCAGTTTAGACCTCCCTCAGTACAGATCCCCCTCCATCAGTATAGACCTCCCCCCTCAGTACAGACCCCCCTCCGTCAGTATAGACCTCCCCCTCAGTACACACCCCCTTCACTAAGTACAGACCCCCTTTCCTCAGTATAGACCCCCCACTAAGTACAGACCCTCATTTCTCAGTATAGACCCCCCACTAAGTACTGACCCCCTCCATCAGTATAGACTCTACCTCAGTGCAGACCCCCCTATGCCATTAAGAATACAGCGGTGACACAAGTGGGAAGGAGTCGGTGAGGGGGACATCGATCATTTGGAATTCTGGCCACCAGATTTACATTCATATGCCCATTATCCCTGCAGGGGTTGGGCGCTCCGCTGAGTGGGGGCACAAGAGTGGGTTCCACATAAGACAGTTTACACCAACCACAGCAGACCTATCCGGAATCGCTTGGATACACATCAGATTTTTTGCACAAGGATTTTTTTACACATAGGACAATTTCTGGATATATGTATTAACTTTTGTAGTTTCTGTTTGCACGGATAACCATCACTTATTTTTTAAATCATTTTTTATCAGAATTTTATATTTTTTCACCAGTGTTTCACTTTTTGTATGATCACGATTTAAATCTTATATACATACATTTGTATAACACTATTTGGATTGTTTACTATTTACTGTTTTTTTAGGGTGCTTTTAATACATTTTTCATCTGCAATTAATTTTATTTTTTATTTTTATTATGAATAGTCCTTATGTCTACTAATATTTTCAGTTATACTTATGGTAATTTTCACCATTTTTTATAAAAAAAAAATTTGGGGGTGATTTGGATATCTGATATTTAATGTTTATGTGATTACACACAATTAATTTTTTAGCTTCTTTTCACTATAAATTTTTTTTTTTTTCACCCAGATTTGTTACACACACATTCCTTTGTAGTGAGATAAGGTAACATGATTTGAATAGTGAACAGCGCCATTCCCCCTTTCATAGTTTATTGGGATGTATAATTGTTTTTATACATGGCAAATAATTTTATATACATGTGTGATAATAAGATATTGTTACGGATATAACTTTTTAATATTTCAATTATCACCATTGTTTTTATTATTATTAATATTATTTTTATTTTTATTTTATTTTATTTTTTTTATTTTTTTATTTTAATCCAATATTTTATCTTGATATGGAATGTCTTCTGATAAGTCTCATTACTGATAATGCATATCGTATTGTAATTTATGGAGAATTATCTCCTTTTATTGTTGTTCATTTTTTTCATGTTGCATACACGCCCCTCTTTCAATTGGCCGGAGCAATTGCTGGTCCCCAATGCTGAGTTATTTAAGCTTCCTTCATTCCCGTTCTACTTACACTTGACAAAGGAGCACGCATGCCCGTTGAGAGCCTCGCGCATGCTCAGAAACGTGTAGTGTATCCCCATCTGTCTGAACCATCCGGGTGACGTCAACGTTCTCGTGTGCCTCGCTGGAACGCGGAAGTGGTCATCCAGCCTAACCGCACTGCAGCCGGCTTCTCCATACGGAGGTCCACGGCCATCCCCTCGGATTACATCGAAGCCCCACGCATACGGTCCTTTGACTTACCCTGGATATAGTTCCCATTGGAAGCTGACATTCATATATCTTTATGTAAGTGCAAATAGGTGCTTTTTATATTGAATTAAACACTTGTACTTAGAGGCGCTTTCTCTTTGTTTTTTCCCCTTCATCAGTATAGACCCTCTCCATCAGTATAGACCGCTCTCCCCTCCCATAGCGTCCCCCTGCATATGTCTATCTACATATAGTAAAGTGTACAGACTTCAGAACAGCGCGGGTGGATATAGACATCAGTGTCTCTGGCTCCTCCTGTGTGGATGTAAACAGAGAGGAGAGGCAGGCAGCTATGGTCTACTCCGCTGAGGGACATAGCTGTGAGACTTGAGAGGCACAGATCAGTGTAGGGCAGCAGGTGGTGACTGTTAACAGTGCCGCTACCCATGGGTGTCACCCCCTCTTGCAGGTGTCGGCCTGCACCCCCCGGCCCCCCTAGCAATGCCACTGATATTATTGTATCTTTAACCACTTGCCGAACGCTGCACTCCACAATGGCAGTGGTGGGCAAATGGGCGTACCTGTACGTTCCCTTTAATTGGCAGAGTTAGCAGGCACGCGCCCGCAGTGTACAGCATGACCATGCCCGCAGGACCGGCGGACTCTATGTGATCTTGTCATGGAGCCACAGAACGGGGGAGTGCTTATGTAAACAAGGCATTTCCCCGTTCTGCCTTGTGACATAACAGAGATCACTGCCCCCATCATAGGGAGCAGTGATCATTGTCATGTGAGTAGTAGCCCACCCCCACCACAGTTAGAATCACTCCCTAGGACACACTTAACCCCTTCATTGCCCCCAGTGGTTAACCCCTTGCCTGCCAGTGTCATTTACACAGTAATCAGTGCATTTTTATAGCACTGATCGCTGTATAAATGACAATGGTCCCAAAAATGTGTCAAAAGTGTCCGATGTGTCCGCCATAATGTCACAGTCATGATAAAAATCGCAGATCGCCACCATTACTAATAAAAATAATTAATAATAAAAATGCCATAAAACTTTCCCCTATTTTGTAGACGCTATAACTTTTGCGCAAACCAATTAATATACGCTTATTGCGATTTTTTTTACCAAAAATATGTATTAGAATACATATCGGCCTAAACTGAGGAAAAAAATATTTTTTTTATATATTTTTGGGGGATATTTATTATAGCAAAAAGTTAAAAATATTGAGTTTATTCCAAAAATGTCACTCTTTTTTTGTTTATAGTGCAAAAAATAAAAGTCGCAGAGGTGATCAAATACCACCAAAAGAAAGCTCTATTTGTGGGAAAAAAATATGTCAATTTTGTTTGGGTGCAACGACGCACGACCGCGCAATTGTCAGTTAAAGCGACGCAGTGCCGAATCGCAAAAAGTGCTCGGGTCAGGAAGGGGGTAAAATCTTCCGGGGCTGAACTGTTAATGAGTAACTGTTTAGTGGAGTGCCCATTTACACTTTATATTCAGAAGTAGGTGCAGGCCCCTTTAGCTCAATTTCCCCCAACTCCCTGCACAGGCCCAGGGAAGATAGTTTTTCAACTTGCCTCTGTCAGCACCTCAGAGAGACCACATCTGATAAGGCAGCCAGGCAAGTCCTCTGTAGCAAGGTGAGTTCCCTTCCACTGTCAGAATTGGCATGTTGACAGCTGGACAGAAGCCTAATATCATACAGCTTCTCTTGAAGACTCAGCTACTGTGCAGTGGACCTTCCCAAATTACCACAGTACCGTAGTTCCAGCAGGGTGGCTCTTTGTCTCCAGCTGTTGGTCTGCTTTATCAGAACTACTTTGGACTACACTGAGGGGGTGCGCTTTATGAGGATAAATGCAAATAGCTGTTCTGTGACGTCTATGTTTGTTCAGTTTTAATAATATGTTTTGTATTTTTTTTTTGCAGTGTACGCATGGCATCATAAACCTTTTTTGCATTGTTCATTCTAAATTTGTTTGGTTAAGTTTGGTAAGCAGCAAGCTACACTTATTTATAAAAGCATAGAAGAGTGATGGCAGAAAAAGATCAAGTGGTCTATCAAATCTGTTCCATTTTTTTATTTCCTTTTGTTGTCCGAGTATAGATCTATGTCTCTCCCAAGCAGGATTGAATCCTCTCACTGTTGACTGACTCACTACCTTTGCTGAAAGTCTATTCCAAGCATCAACTACTTTTTCAGTAAAATAATACTTTATAAGATTAGTTTTAAACTTTCCTCTGGCTTTTCTTGTTAAAAAAAAAAAACTTTCCTATGGCTATTTTGGGTCATGTCCCTCTATCCTGCCCTCATTAACCATATTCACACCTTTGATTTTTTAAAATGTTTCAATCATGCCTCCCCTTTCCCTTCTTTCCTCCAGAATGTACATATTAAGTCCCTGAAGTCTCTCCTGATAAGTTTTATTCCCTAGACCTTTCACCATTTTTGTTGCCTACCTTTGCACTCATTCTATCTTATCATCATATCTGTTTGTAATGAAGCGCTCCAGAACTGAATATAGTATTCTAAATGAGGTCTAACTAAAGATCTAAACATGCTGTGGTACCAATTGCTAAGTTTGTGTTCCCTCTTTCTTGCATGCTTTGAAAACCTTAAAAAAAAAAAAAAAAAAGATCTATATACTGGATTCAAGACTTCCTTCCTCCTGCTGGTGGTCCCTCTATTATAACACTATAGAATTCTATTTACTTTTTCATGACGTGGACACACTGTTTGCTCATTTTGCAATTGTCTGAAATAAGTACCCACAAATATGTTTCCTAGTTCTTTCCAACAATGTACAATTGTCTGAAATATGTTCCCCCAATATTTTCCTAGTTCTTGCTATCAATCTACCTCCAATATTGTACTCTGTCAAATGATTATTTCTCCTTAAGTGCATTATTTTAAATTTAGAAAAATTGAACTACAGTTTACACTGCTTTGAATGATCTTCCAGCAATGTCAGTTCACGTTCCATGTTAAAGACACCTTCACTAATATCAACCCTATTGTACACCTTTGTGTGATCAGTTACTCCCTATCTGAACATTTGCCCGATTCCCTAGTCTGTGAAACTTTACTGGACACACCAGAGGAAAACAGTATATAGACTACAGACCTCCGATCCGTTGTCCAGTTCGGCTGCAATTAAAAAGCATCTGTGTCAACATGCATCAAAAGAGTGGTAAAACAAGCCCTAACGGGGAGTGGCCGAGTGATGGAGCTGTGAAGATGCACATTTGTAGAGCTCCACAACTGAGGCAGCTCGCCAATTTTTATCAGTTCACAACAGATTTCGAAATTCAGAAAGCAACCCCAGACTCAGCAGGATTCTGGCAGTGCGAGCTTGCACTCTTACTTTACTGCCGTGTCTCGGCAGCTAGGGCCAGCATGAAGCTGCAGCAGGAACCCAGAGGCAATTCACAGCCTCCAATAACATGAGACTCCTTCACAATCAGTGGGTGGCAGAAGCTACCCACAAGATACCAGAATACTATCACCCTGCAACAGCCTTCACAGAATCCGCCACTGCCTAGTGTCCATGTCTCTACAGATCGGCAACTGGCAGATGCCCTTGTCATCTCTCACTGTAATCTGAGGAATATGTCTGCTTCTTTTAAGGCAGACAAAGGCTGGCCATACATTTCACAATGCTCTTGTACAATTTTCCTTTAAATTTACCAAAATCATATAATATGAGGCCAAACTTAAACACTTTCAATTTGTATGGAAGGGCCCTTCCACTACATAGTTGAAGGTCAATCTAAAGGAAATTGAATAAGAAATAAGAAAATTGTATTATGTTTGGCCAGTTTTGGACACCTTGGCACTCCATATTGAATCTGCTCTGAAGTGGGAGCTAGAGGGCATTAAGCAAACAACTGCTCAGGTGAGGATGTGGAGAACCAATTGAAAGACTTGAGGCATTCCAGGTGCCCACAAGCAAGCCCTTACTGCGGCTACAGGTGGATGATGGCAAAAACCACAGTCGGCGGAATAAGATCAGGATCAGGGCGCTTCCCAAAGCCACTACCTGCCTACCATGACTGCTTTACTTGATAAGCTCCTAGATCGTAACCCTGCCTCTGACAGAGAGTTCACAGGGTAGCCGGTGCAAGGGAAAGATCAGGCAACAATCCTTGTGATATCTTGTGTTACATTAATTTCTTCCTTCCTAAAGAAGAGATCTCGGGAAAGGCCTGAGTGAAGAAATCCATGGATTTCCTACCAGACCTCTCCAGTCAGAAATATATATGTGCAGCATACGAGGTGTGTCTATTAAATAACGAGACTGGGATCCCACCTAGTAAACAAAGCAGTCAGAACCAGTTATAACTGCATGCGTGGTGACCTTGAACATGTTTGAACCTGCATGACAAGCAGCAACACTCTATGAAGTTCAGTTGATTGTGAGTCTCAATTTAGTTTGGTTGTGTTTTCTGTAGTGTTTCCCAATAAGATGCTAAGTTTAAAAGTTAAAAAACGTGTCAATTTTAAATTTTTAGTAAAATTGCACAAAACAACAACAGAATGTTTTCAAATGCTTACTACAGCTTATGGGAAAGACAGGCCGGTCTTGTGCACATGTTTTTGAGTGGCACAAAAGATTCAGCGAGGGACGTGAGAATGAATACCCAAAAGTTAAATCAGTGCTTAACCGCTTGCTGACCAGCCGCCGTCATTATACTGTGGCAGGTCAGCATGTTCCTGCGAGCCGTCGCAGCTGTACATCGGCCCTTTAAGTGGGGATAGCAGGTACACTCGCACACCCGAAGCACTGCAGGGGTGCTGATGCGCGTGGCCAGCGGTCGTGATGACCGCCGGCCACGTGCGATCGCGGGCACGAGAGCCAGAACAGGGACGTGTGTGTTTAACCGGTTCAATACAGGGCATTTTCACCCCCTTCCTTCCCAGGCCAATTTTTAGTTTTCAGCGCTGTCGCATTTTAAACAACAATTGCGCGGTCGTGCGACGTTGTACCCAAAAAAAATTGACGTCCTTTTTTTCCCCACAAATAGAGCTTTCTTTTGGTAGTATTTGATCACCTCTGCGGTTTTTATTTTTTGCGCTATAAACAAAAGAAGAGTGACAATTTTGAAAAAAAATACAACATTTTTTACTTTTTGCTATAATAAATATCCCAATTTTTTTTTAAAAAAACAAATTTTTTCCTCAGTTTCGGCCGATACGTATTCTTCTACATATTTTTGGTAAAAAAAAAATCGCAATAAGCGTATATTGATTGGTTTGCGCAAAAGTTATAGCGTCTACAAAATACAGGATAGATTTATGGCATTTTAAAAAAAAAAAAATGTATTTATTTTTTTAGCGGCGATTGTGATTTTTTTTCGTGACTGCGACATTATGGCGGACACATCGGACACTTTTGACACATTTTTGGGACCATTCACATTTATACAGCGATCAATGCTATAAAATTGCATTGATTACTGTGTAAATGTGACAGGCAGTGAAGGGGTTAACCACTAGGGGGCGGGGAGGGGTTAAGTATGTTTCCTAGGGAATGATTCTAACTGTAGGGGGAGGGGACGCACAAGGGGAGGAGACCGATCAGTGTTCCTCCATTCTGGGAACACAGATCGCTCTCCTCAGAGCTGACAGGCTGGGGATCTGTGTGTTTACACACAGATCCACGGTCCGGCCGGGTAACGGGCAATCGCGTGTGCCCGGCGGACATCGCGGCCGCCGGGCACATGCACCGGGTCCCGAGCAACGCGGCGCACGCGCGCGCCCCCTAGGCGGCCGGGAATCCCAGGAGGTCATATGACGGCCACCCAGGATGGGAGATCCCATCCCCGGACGTCATATGACTATAGCTGGGTACTGAAGTGGTTAAACACACAAATCCCTGTTCTGTGAGGAGAGGAGAGACAGATTGTCTGCTCCTACTAGCTAGGAACAACGATCTGTCATCTCCTCTAGTCAGTTCCACCCCCCCACAGTTAGAACACACATGAGGAAAGGAAACACAGTTAACCCCTTTATCGCCCCCTAGTGTTAACCCCTTCCCTACCAGTGACATTTATACGGTAATTAGTGCATTTTTATAGCACTGATCACTGTATAAATATCAATGGTCCCAAAAATGTGTCAAAAGTGTCCGATCTGCCTGCCATAATGTTGCAGTCTTGATAAAAATCACAGATCACCGCGATTACTAGTAAAAAAAAGAAAAAAATAATAAAAATGCCATTAAAATGCCATAAATCTTTCCCATAGTTTGTAGATGCTATAACGTTTGCACAAACCAATTAATATACGCTTATTGCAATTTTGTAGAAGAATACATATCGGCCTAAACTGAGGAAAAAATTAGCTTTAAAAAAAAAAAATTGGGGATATTTATTATAGCAAAAAGTACAAAATATTGTGTTTTTTTTTTCAAAATTGTCACTCTTTTTTTGTTTATAATGCAAAAAAAACGCACACATGATCAAATACCACCAAAAGAAAGCTCTATTTGTGAGAAAAAAAGTACATCAATTTTGTTTTGGTACATCGCCGCACGATCACGCAATTGTAAGTTAAAGCGACGCAGTGCTGTATCGAAAAAAACGGCCCGGTCATTAAGCAGCCAAATCTTCCGGGGCTGAAGTGGTTAAAGGGACACATTTTGAGTCAGTTGATGCTATAAAGAAGAAAACAAGGGATTTGTAATCCCTCCCCTCTCTTCCATTCCTCCCATTAACATACATATTTGATTTACCAAAGCTGGGGTTTTCCTGCTCATGATGCATGGGTAGGTTAAGCAGAGATGTCCTACTCACTAAGGTGGGACTACAATTTCTTATGCTGTATATTATGTGTTTGAGCAGGGCTGGATCTAGGGGGGTGCTGGGGTGGTCTCACATACAGTGGTGCCCACACACCCAGAGTAGTACATATTTTCTCAGCAGTGCAGCAGCATCTCTCTGTCATTGCCAGAGTTTTAGGCTGTAAGCTGGCGGTGGGTGCACGCTGTTGTGCTGATCCTATTGCTCAATATCTCACTCACATGAACCCTGTCAGTGAGATAGAGAGAGACACAGGATCAGCAGTGCACAGCACAGTATGCTAAATGAATAGGACAGAGGAGGCTAAATCTGCCCCACCTCCTCCCATCCTATCCCTGCTGGCTTGGTCTGCTGCCCCTCCCCCGCCCACATTTCACCCCCCGATGTGCACACACAGCAGTGAAAGGGCTTTCTGTGCAGGTTTTACTGCAATTACAGCTGCAAGTCTTTTTGAGGATGTCTCTACCAACGTTGCAAATCTAGAGAGTGACATTTTTGCCCATTCTTCTTTGCAAAATAGCTCAAGCTCTGTCAGATTGGATGGAGAGAATCTGTGAACAGCAATTTTCAAGTCTTGCTACAGATTCTCAATTGGATTTGGGTCTGGACTTTGACTGGGCCATTCTAACACATAAATATGCTTTGATGTAAACCATTTCACTGTAGCTCTGGCTGTATGTTCAGTGTCGTTCTCCTGCTGGAAGGTGAACCTCCGCCCAATCAAGTCTTTTACAGACTCTAGCAGGTTTTCTTCTAAGATTGCCCTGTATTTGGTTCCATCCATCTTCCCATCAACACTGATCAGCTTCCGTGTCCTTGCTGAAGAAAAGCATCCCACAACATGATGCTGCCACCACCATGTTTCACGGTGGGGATGGTGCATTCAGGGATGATGTGTAGTGTTAGTTTTTTGTTAGTGTTTTGCTTTTAGACTAAAAAGTTTAATTTTGGTCTCATCTGATCAGAGCACCTTCTTCCACATGTTTGCTCTTTCCCCCACATGGCTTCTCGCAAACTGCAAACGGGACTTCTTCTGGCTTTCTTTCAACAATGGCTTTCTTCCTGCCACTCCTTCATAAAGGCCAGATTTGTGGAGTGCACGACTAATAGTTGTCCTGTGGACAGAGTCTCCCACCTGAGCTGTGGATCTCTGCAGCTCCTCCAGAGTTACCAGCTTCTCTGAATAATGCTCTCCTTGTCTGGCCTGTCAGTTTAGGTGGACGGCCATGTTTTGGTAAGTTTGACATTGCGCCATACTCTTTCCATTTTCGGATGATGGATTGAACAGTGCTCCATTAATTGTTCAAAGCTTGGGATATTCTTTTTATAACCTAACCCTGCTTTAAACTTCTCCACAATGTTATCCCTGCCCTGTCTGATGTGTTCTTTGGTCTTCATGATGCTGTTTGTTCAAAAAGGTTCTCTAACAAACCTCTGAGGGCTTCACAGAACAGCTTTATTTATATTGAGATTAAATTACACACAGCTGGACTCTATTTACTAATTAGGTGACTTCTGAAGGCAATTGGTTCCACTAGATTTTAGTTAGGGGTATCAAACTAAAGGGGGCTGAATACAAATGCATGCCACACTTTTCACATATTTATTTGTAAAAAATGTTGAAAACCACTTATCAATTTCCTTCCACTTCACAATGATGTGCCACTTTGTGTTGGTCTATCACATAAAATCCCAATAAAATACATTCATGTTTTTGGTTGTAACATGACAAAATGTGGAAAAGTTCAAGGGGTATGAATACCTTTTCAAGGCACTGTATATGGGGCCTAAAACATGATGTTCCTCTGTTATATGCTAAATGACAAACGTTTGTGAACACCCACCCATCACGTTTATTTGAGCTTGTTGGACATCATATTCCAAAACCATGGACATTATTAAGTTTGCTCCATAATAATAATATGCCGTTACAACCTTTACTGTTTTTATAAGGCTTTCCACAAGAGTTTGGAGTGTGCCTATGAAAATGTGTGCCAAGGAGCCTTTATAAGGTTAGATACTGCTGATGGACAAGCGACCAGGCTTTCAATCAGCATTCCAGCAGCCATGGCAAAAATTGCACCCCCTGCCACATTCTGTCGGAAGTATTATCGCTGAACATGAGCCGTTCAAGTGAATGGGTTGTGCCACACCTACCTCAGCAACTCTGTGCAATGCCCATGATTGCAGCACAGTAGTACCAGTTTTCTGACTTAAATCAGGTGCTGTGGATGCAATACATTGCCTTTCAGCCACCTGTCAACAACCCTCTGAAAATCAATCCACCGCTGTCTCCATGCTTTCCACTATAGAAACAGTGACAATGGAAGCTGAATAGGCTGAACAGGCTGCAATTACAGTGTCTAGAAGAAAGGCACAGAGGGTACACACCTCTCTACAGCAACCCACAATAGGATGCACACACACTAAGACCACCTGGGTGCCAGCCGCACTGAATGAAGATGAAGGTTTAAGATAGCAGCACTCCAAAGTGGAAAAATAAACTTTCCAGTCATTACTGTAATGAATAAGCACTGACGTGTGAAATGCGTTTACTGGCTACCCTGGAACAGTGCATTTTTTGTCTTTTTTATCTGGATTAGTTCAATAAAGATGTTTATTTTTCTATTTTGGAATGCCGCTATCTTTAACCTTCATCTACTGTATAGTGTATGTCTATTTATTTATCTGAGTGTGTGTGTGTATATGAATGTATCTGAGTATCAGTATGTATGTGTGCATGGGTGTATATGTATGTGCATGCGTATCTAAATGGGTTGATGTACGTGAGTGAGTGTGCGTATGTGAGTATGTGCAACTAATAAAATTCCATCCAGGGCAGAGATTAATGTAGTTTTTTTTTCAAATGCTATAGATTGCGTTGATGCTACTTGCCTTTAATTGAGTAGCGTAAGGACTCTTGTTGACGACTCATGTTGACGGCCATTCTTGTCAAATTCTGAACAAATTTTGGCTGATTCAGCATAATATAGCTAAATTTTGAGCCAAGTGCGGTAGTCATAAGTTTTTCTTTATATGGTGTGTCTGCTTTAAAATAACTCAAGTTTTACAATTGGAGACTTAGCTCACTTATATACCCCTAGCACAGCACCTGCAAAAAAAATTGCTGGAGGCATCCCTGGTCTACACATACCTCTGGTCATTTTGCGTAGTTAAGACGATTGTCTGTTGGCATTTATTCTTTTTTTTTGTGCTCATCTCTAGTTGCAATTGTGTTTATAGAGATTTTTAATTGTAGAAGCCACCTGATTCAATACCACTGCTAAAACGTACTCTAGTTATGAAAGTTTTTTTATAGTACAAACAGAAGAAGTGAAGATGCTTTTCTCAGAGTATGCCAATACTGACTTGTGATATGGTCATGTTAGTTCTTTTCTTCAAGTACTATTTTCTGGGAAGCATTTTTATGTGTGTGTAAATACTGTATAAAAAAACACATGGCAATCACTTGGATGAATACCAAAGGCAAGAAAATAGTGTACTTGTAAATAAGAAAATAGTTTAACAAATCAATTTTATTATTTTTGATTAAGAGCTTTGGGTTTGAGGGTTGCACAACACGTTGACCTTTATCATTTAAAATGTAACCAATTTCATAAATTAGTTGAAGTAAGAAACACCATATTATACAATGAGCAAAATGTAAAAATTAAAACATTTTCAAAAGTAACTTCAGTAAAAACATTTTATTATAATTATATTTCATCTTCATGTCAAAAGATCATTACAGGCAGAATGCATTTCAGGTAAAGTAACATTAATCCAAACATCATATTATCACAAAAAAAACTACCTTATTTTTTTAAATCCTACTTTATAAAATAAATATTTAAATATAATCAGAATTACAAAATCTGGTGGCAATCAAATAGTATATACACCCTGCATATACCTTATTTGCCAACAATATACAATTAGAAAGCCAGAAGGTCTTTGTTTTCATAAATTTCCTCTGTCAATATATAGTATCTTCTGTCAAACATTCCATAGCTTCTCTGTAATTCTTATATGACACAGCTTTAGTGCCTTGTTTTTTCCTCCTTTTTCCTTACTTCTGCAGATTATTTCAAGTTGGCTACACATTATACAATTTTCTTGTACAATTTTCCTTTAGATTTACCAAAACAATATATTAGGATGTCAGACCTAAACACTTTCAAATTGTATACAATCAGGCAGGCCCTTGCACTACAGAGTTGAAGGTAAATCTAAAGGAAATTGAACAATAAAATTGTATACTGTGTAGCCAGCTTTAATTGTGGATTTTGTCTTGTACTACTTAGAACAGAAGAAAGGGGTAGATATCCTGAAAACTGTTGCAAATGAAAAAAAAAAAATTATTGAACGTAAAAGAAAATTCCGTTGGCTGAATTTGATTTCTTTATTTTCATGCTAAGAAGGCCCCTTTCACACTGGGGCTTTACCGTCGGTATTCGGCTGCTGGCGGGGCAGTTTTACCCCCCGCTAGCGCCTCTGCCGGCAGTATAGCCGCGATATCCCTTTGATTTTAATGGGCAGGAGCGGTGAAGGAGAGGTGTATACACCTCTCCTTCACCGCACCAAAGATGCTGCTAGCAGGACTTTTTTTCCTGACCTGCTACCGCACTGCTCCAGTGTGAAAGCCCCGAGGAGAGACAGCAGCGGCTGTTTTGGGTTGGTTTGCAGGCACTATTTTTAGCGTAATAGCGCCTGCAAACCGCCCAGTGTGAAAGGGGCCTTAAATCTGTCCAAACAAGAGTCTAGTAGACATCCCAGGTATGATAAAGTTTAAAAAACAAAATCATAAATTATAATATAATAAATAACTATAAAAAATTATAATAATAATAATATAATAATAATAATAATAATAATAATAATAAAAATTATTCAATAATGTAATCAAATCAAAAACACTACATTATTCAATAATGTAATCAAATCCATTGGAGCTCATTATTTCATCCACCATTCCACCACCGATCACATGTTTTCCATTTGGTACATCCATTCAGAAGATTGTAGAATGTTTTCCTTCACCTTTTGATGGACTTATCCCACTTATCCCACTTTAAGGGATTTATTTTCACTGATTATTTGCGCAAAATCATTCTATTCATATACTAAGTATTTTCTGTACTTTCTAAAAAAATTCTTAGCATGAAAATAAAGAAATCAAATTCAGCCAACACATCTAGAGACTGGTGAACTGCAGTATATAACATTTTTGTTTTTGGGTTCAGATTCCCTTTGATACATACAGCACAGTCTTAAGTCTAAGCTTACAAATAAGCTTTTGTTAAAGATTGTATGTTAATTTTCAGTCTGTAGGCAGGTGGGATTAGCTTTTTAATTTAGCTTTTTGGGCTCATTTACATATGTGGAAAGGACTGCCAAACTCGGACTGCTTTTGGAGGCATTTGACAGGCAGTTTTAACATAAATGCTGCACTATTATGCTGTGTTCTGCTTTTACAATTTAAGTACCCAAAGTGTGATCTCTATAACTGATACAGTTGTGGTGAGAAAGCTTAAAGCATTTGTTAACTCATAAAAAAAATGGATCCTGCTCCTTCATCTGGAGGGATCTTCATTATCCTAATAACTCTTTATACACAGGTATATTCCACCAGGACTTTTGTTGGACCCTTTGCTGATAATAACTATTTACCTGTATATATAATACCTGTTTAAACATTGGATGTATGTACTGTTATTAATCTTTTATATATAAAGTTTGTATTATTTCATATTGGTGTGCATCTATATACTTATGGTTAATGTTTTAAGCTAGCTGCAGTAGTTCCCCTGCTCCCAATTACTTTGATTAGATTACTGGTTAATTTCCCAGGAAGAAAATATCCTCTGTTCACAGAGGCCCTGTCTTGGATGGAGGCAATGACAACTATTATAAAGTTCACTTTTCCACTTAGCGAAGGTTCTGGTTCTCTTATTTACAGGTTTAGCACAATATCCTGTTGCCAAAACCCCCTCCCCAAAAAAGGGTTGTATACTTTTATTAGGGCCAGGATTTGAACCAACAACTACAACAATTTCCCTTAGGGATTAATAAAGTATTCTGAATCTGAATGTCTGCTGCATCTGGCAGTAGCCAGATAATCTTGTCTTGTACTTTGTGTCTGGTGAACCTTGAAGCTGTGTCTTTGCACTTCCTGTTTGCCAGATTATTGTGCTCTCTCCAGCTGATATCTTCTTTGCATACCAGCAGCTGTCCTTATCTCCATTACCACTCATTACAGACTTTTGGCTTGTTCCTTGACTACACTTCCACTTGTTCCCATCCTGCAACTGCATGTTGGTGACCTTTGGCTTGTTTACTGACTATGCTTCTGCTTAATCCCTACTTGCCTACCTACTTTTGCTACTGGAGCCTGGCTTGCTCATCTTATGGTGGGATGATCCTGAGAACTGCGACCTGCTTCTAGCAGCAAAACCCTTCTCCACCATCAGGAGCTCTGGTGAATACTGGTTAGTGCTTAGGCTTTGCACCTCAGATGAGCCTGCATCATCTACCAGGGTGACCTGCTTGTGTACTTATCCAACTGGTCAGTGGGAGCCTCTCTATTGCTATTGCTACTAGTCTCTGAGTCTGACCCCTGACCTTGACAATTTTTAGGTTTTAAATTCTGAAACATATTGAATGGAGTGAATTGTTAGAGTTTGCTCAATTGCTTCTCAGCCGAAAGAAACCAGTAAATGCTAGAAACTTTGAAGCACTCATAACGGGAGTCAGTCAGAAAAATGTCATGTCAAATAAGGTAATCTCTGGGAATCACTCTTCATTATCATTATTCAAGTGATGAATATGGCAAAACCCCCTTTTAAATTAAAGGAAAAAGTGCATTAAAGTGGCATAAAATGTAAGTATATGCTTGCAATTATGGTAAGCAATGATTCATCACAATTTGTAGTCTCATCTCAAGAATCTCACACGTGTAAGAACATCCTGTGACTATTAAGGGGAAGCCCTCATTGACCTTTGTTTGCATCATAGAAAACAGTCACTTATTACTGTCCAACAAAACAGGATGATCAGAATGAATGTCACATACACAAATGTATAAAACATTACAGTACATAAAAATGACAGCCTAACCTGATGTCAGATCTACCTTTAGACACTGCAGGGAGTAATGTTAATATATAAATGTGTACTGTTTTTGTCTTTTAGTAATTTGATTTTTATTTGATGTGGGAATATATGGGCCATATATATGGTCTGAGATTATTGATATATATATATACTTAATTAATTTGGTACAGAAGATGAGAATTATGGGAATCTGATGTACAAAATTTTAATTTCCCTCACACATCCATTTTACCAGTACTACTCTTCAAAGTTCCTAGCCACACACATCCAGATTTCACTATGCTCTAGTTCCTTTCTTGGGATGTCGAATATACCGTATCCAACAGATATCTATGGGTTTTTTTTAATCCAGGTAAGCAGGGCGTTAGAAGATACTTGGATCTGTAAAATGTATCTAAACTTTAAATTAAAAAAATAATATATTGCAGCTCATCAGTTCTTAGATGTAATAGCTGAATTTGCTTTCTTTTCCATTCTTCTCTTTTTTCACCTAAGGATCCTTGCAGTAATACACTTCCTGTACTAGAGTGATAACATTCACTTACTGTAGTGAATCTATAGAATAGTAGCATGCTGTGTCCCCCAGTCTGCTGTCCTGATTCAGATACCAAACACTTTGCCCTTTCCTCATTCCCAATACATCTAAAGGTGCCAACGGGCACAAAGACTTGTGGTTATGAGGGAACATGTGAGCCATTCTACTTCCTTCTGCCCAATAGCACTGGTGTTTGATGGTTTGTTGTTCAGGCATCCAGTGCTGTCACATGGGGAGGGAGAGAGAGAAATTACTCAGCCGTCTGTAAGGTTTAAACTGCAAGCCTACACAATATTATTGTTTCCTACCTGGTGGTTGAATGGAGTAGTGAGGAGCAAAGGGATGTTAAATATTTGCAGCTGGTTGGGCCCAGAGTTAGTGAACCTACTGGTTTACCTTGCATGTGCTAAACATGGGTTCACTCACAGCTTTGGGTGCAGGACTTTAAAAATATCCCATGAAGACAGATGTAGCAGAGATGTCATTGCTAGAGCAAATGTGTTAGCTAAAGGCTGACAGTTGCTGGCCTGCAAAACTGCTTTAACTCATACACTGTTTCCTTTCAATCAGAGCAACTAGCAAACCTCAGTTGACATATGACCCCCTGACACCCCAGCTGATGTGTCAGACTCAGAAAAAGTATACAGTGAAAGATAAAATATTCAAATTCATGCATATGCCCAATGACAGACTCTATTTAGACCAGTAACTAGGTAAAATTTGTGTATGTAAAAAAGTAATATTTGGGCAGCAGACTTTCCTCGCTCTCCTGTGATCACATTTTGGTGGAACTGCACCTAAAAGGGAAGTTAAACATTTGCAGCTGGTTGGGCCCAGAGTTAGAGTGAACCTGCTGGTTTACCCTGCATTTGCTAAACATGGGTTCACTCACAGCTTTGGGTGCAAGACTTTAAAAAAGATCCCATGAAGACAGATGTAGCAGAGATGTAATTGCTAGAGCAAATGTGTTAGCTAAAGGCTGACAGTTGCTGGCCTGCCAACTGCTTTAACTTACACACTGTTTCCTTTCAATGTCTGAGCAACTAGCAGACTTCAGTTGACATATGACCCCCTGACACCCCAGCTGATGTGTCAGACTCAGAAAAAGTATACAGTGAAAGATAAAATATTCAAATTCATGCATATGTCCAATGACACACAAACTTTAGACCAGTAACTAGGTAAAATTTGTATATGTAAAAAAGTAATATTTGGGCAGCAGACTTTCCTCACCCTCCTGTGATCACATCTTGGTGGAGTTGCTCCTAAAATGGGTTGCTAGTAATTAAAGCCACCTGAACTTTTATTTTAAATCAATATTCTACAATATGTGCATCAAAACAAAAATGTGTGCTCATTCCTACATTTGCTTTCGTTATAAAGTAGCCACAGCCATAGTAGAAAAGCTGATATATCCCCTGATAGCAGAAAAGTGAAGTACCCCTGCTTTATGTGTGAAAGCAGTGGTCTTTCTGCAGAGGTCTGACACACACCATGCTGAGTCAGAGCTAAATCTTTCCAAAAGGGAGCATGAGTTTTGCTGATTGCAGCAAAACCGCAGCATGTTGTCATGGGACAAGAATTTCTACTCATGCTGTTGCTGCTTTCTAAAGCAAACAAACTGTAAACAATACACATACCTTTTGGTTTGATACACCTGAAAAAAAATTGGGCTTTCAAGCTAGTACAAGGCCTACAATTTATTGCAGCTTACACTTAATACTTTAGATGTTAGTGTCTATGATGCCTGATTAAAACATTTCACTGGATGATTAAGCCCTGTGGGTGGGGTAAAACACATTGGGGGCGTGGCTTTGGATGAAGCTGGCTGAGGATGCTTTTACCTGTTTACTCATGGCTTTGTTAGGTGTGAGGTGTTTGGGACCTTTCTTTATGTATTTCCACAGTATTTGAGTTAGATGGTCTCCTGCCCAGCCAGCACCCATTGCAGGAAACACCGGATGGACTTATAGGAGCTTGAGCAGAGAAGTTTTATTTGGCAAACATGTGTTATAATATGTACAGTAGTTATGGAAAAATGTGTAAGGTATTTCAAATAATGTATCCCCTACCCATATAAAATAAACAAAATTGCTATGGATGAAGATAACTTTTAATAAAGTTTTAAAGATGATCATTATTTTGATGCTTTGTGTGTCTGGAATGTTGTTTTTTCCCAAAATAAGGGTTTATTCATTCATCTTTTGATGTCTATTCCTAGAATTAACCTACTCTGATATCATATTGTGAGCAAAAACAAACAGTTTCCTTTTTTTTAATTATGATAAGTTGTAAAATGCTGATGCATTGATAACAAGTACGTTGAAAATGAATTGTTGAAAAAAAAACAGTAGACAAAATATTTGAAAATTAATGTGGGAAGATGATAGTTTTTGACAGCTCTGTACTGTCATATCTTTCATGCTGCAGAGTAGTGGAGGAATTAAAATTCCTTGGGCCATGCTGGTTAAAGATAGGTACTGTTTAGCAATAATAAAACAGTGATAACTAAGTCAGGGATTTCTTTCCTGAAAGTTGCAGATCTACAGTATTTAAAGGACCACTTCAGAGAAACATGAAAAGTATACATTTAAGGTAAACCTGTCATAAGAGAAATATAGGCCACCCTTCTTTTGGAAAATGGTAGTTGCTTTGTTTCTATGCATGAGCCTTCAACATTTTCTAAGTAACTAAAGAGGTAAGCAGAACAGGAAAGTCAAAGTTGTAAATCCTTGTCTGCATATTTGCCCCATGGTATTAATTCAGAGTCTGGTAGTCTTTGCACAGATTTGCGAGAGATAAAATAGGTCTCTTTGCCAACAGAACCAATGCAAAAATAATCCTTATTGTGCCTTTTTGGTTAAAAAGGGTGTGGTTCTCAAAATTGAACCCTGGATACTACCAGCAAGACAGGACCTTCTGTTTTAAGGCAAAGTATACCACTCTCAGATTGAAAAATTAGCCTTGACATTGTGGCTAATGAAAGGGAACCGTTATTTAAAAAGGTAACCCATAATTTGCCCAGAAGAGAGATTGGTTGGTCGTGGCATGTATCGAGTTATTGTAGGCAAATTCAGCACATGGGAGCAGGGAGAGCCAGTCATCCTGGGAAAAGGAACTGAAGCATCTTAAATATTGTTCCAGAGTTTGATTTGTTCTATCCATTTGCCCATTACTCTGTGGGTGGTATGTCGAGGATAGTCGCACATCTATAACCAAGCTTTTGCAGAGACCCTTCCAGAATGTGAATGCGAATTGCACTCCCCTGTCCAAGACAATGCTAGCAGCAAGACCATGTAATCTAAAGATCTCCCTGATGAAGATAGCCACAGTTTCCTTAGAGGTAGGTGTGTCCATCTTGGGCATGAAGTGCTCCATCTTGGATAGGCAGTCTACTACCATGAAGACAGTTGTATGCAGTGGCGTCACTAGGGAGGGCAGAGGGGGCCATGCCCCCCCCCCAACATTATACTGTGCCCACCTATGTGCCCCCCCAATTAAAAAAAATAGACACTGGGAATGCAGGGGACAGGTTTAGACTGAGCCGCCATATTGCTGGCTTTGGCTCCTCCACCACCTCCTGAGTCTACTCCCAGCCACTGGTTACTAGAGCCACCTCGCATCTAGCAACCAGTGATGTCAGAGCCGGCATTGACAGTTCTCTCTCCCCTCCTTCCTCTCTCGCACGGAATGATGAGAGAGGAGACACGGCCGATCTGCTCCTTCTCCCCTCTTGTGTGTGCTTCGAGGGAAGTCAAGTGTGAAGCCAATGAGCTCACACTTCCCACGGTACACACACAGGAGAGGGGATAAGGAGCAGATCGGCTGTGTCTCTTCTCTCATCATTCTGTGTGAGAGAGGAAGGAGGGGAGAGAGAACTGTCAATGCCGGCTGATACTGGGGTGGTGCCAGGTGGGTGCTTTAAATCCCCCATAATTTCACACATAGCACTCCCATCAGCAGCTGTCTCAGGAAGATATTTACTGTAGCCTGGGTGTGCTGCTACTAGTGACACTCCCACCCCTCACGCCTGTGTGTATGGAGATCACAAACAGCATGTCAGTTGCAGGGGTAGAGGATCTTATTCCTGTGCCCTGTGCAGCATAAGAAGGGAGGGATCCTTCTAAGCACCTGATCAGTATTATCCAATCAGGCTGTGCCTGTGCTACAACCCCTCCCACTTCCCCTGCCACCGTGTTTTGATTTCAGGCAGCTCCAGAGGAATAAGAAGCCAGACCCCTCAGCTCTCTAACTCCCATGTGAGTCTCTTTTTATGTATTCTTCATGGAGGGGAGAAGAAGGATGTGCAGCAGCTTGCAGAGTGATAGGTGTGAGGTTTAGTGCAGGCAGTGTTCTCCATAGAGGGACAGGATAAGGGGAAAACATACTCTTATAAATTATATATGTTGTAATTATCAGGCTGTTAGATCCTCAGCATCAGAAGACAGAGCACACAGACCTCATACATTGATTTATATCAGCAAAAATCATGTTTATTACAGAGACTTCTGTGACAGGAAGAAAGGAATTCATCAGGTATGTGTGGTCTGTCCCTTTCCTGTCTCTGCTAGCTCCATCTTTAACCCTTTTGGCTCATGCACACTAGTTTTGCCCTCTGAAGAGCAATCAACATTTAGCAATCAACGAAACGCACACTGTTAGGATCATTTGGTTGGTTGCAGGCTGGTCAGTAAGTTGATCTGGGAATGTCTTTGGTTTTGTTTTGCATGCGTTGCCCTTCCATGTGCTCCTTGATGCAAAGGCCAGTTATAGGTGAGGGCAGTGCCCATTTGTTTGTACTGAAATTTGAAAGTGCAATACTTGCACTTTCAAATAAATAATCTTTGAAAGTGTTTATGCACTATGGTAGGTTTTATTTTTTATGCATAAACTATGACTGCAGCTACCGTGTGATGATGTCAGTTGGCGAGCCTTTGAAAATTGCAATGCAGGTTATTCATTTGGAGCCAGTCAGAGTGGGATTGTGCTGCCGGATTACAATTAAGTGTGTTTTGGCCTATGTATTGTCCCTGCAGCCTCTGGTAGCGCCCTGTATGCTCACAGTAGTGGTGGTGGCGGTGCACCAAAGTGGGTGTAAAGATCTCACATATCCAGATGAACTTTTGTTTTATTGCACATCACTTTATTTTTGGTGGAGGAACAATGAAATGGTGGCTAATAGCCATCAGGAAATCCACTTTTGTTCGTAATGCATAAATGAATTTAATCTGATGGCTTCAACTTTATTCACTTATTCTAGTTATGTATGTATCACTTTGTTTGCACTCAGTACTTTAATTCATTTTGCACAGCATGAAATCGGCATGAATTAGCACATCTATTTAATATTTAGGTATTTTTCTAAGTGTTTGTTTATTCACACTGCAGTGTGCTGTTTTCTCCATGTTATTATAATTTTTTTAAATATTTTAGTGAATTACCACTAAGCACTTTAATTTCTATGCACATTTATCAGATTCTATTTAACCTATTTCTCTTAGGCCACTCCCACTGTCGGGTGTTCTCTGCATGCCCTAATGGGCACTGATAGGAGGCACTAATGGGCACTGATAGAGGCAATAGAGGCAATAGAGGGAAACTGATAGGAGGCACTGATAGGTGGGATTGATGAGCACTGATGGGCAGCATTGGTGAGCACTGATAGGCGGCACTGATGAGGAGGCACTGATAGGTGGCATTGATAAGCACTGATATGCTGCATTGATGGGCACTGATAGGCTGCATTGATGAGCACTGATAGGCGGCACTGATGGGCACTGAGCACTAATAGGCAGCATCAATGGGCACTGATAAGCTGTACTGGTAGGCAGCATTGATGAGCATGTATGTTAGCCCAACATTAAAAGAACAATTACACTCTTTAAATCTAAGTGGCCGCCTGCAGCTGCAATCTTCGGCTAACATCTCTCTTTCTAATAAGACCTCTGGAGTGCATTCTATTCTTGGGAAAAAAATTATATATATATATATATATATATATATATATATATATATATATATATATATAGCGTTTTTATAGTTGGCCCCTCTACTTTTGTCCCTGTCCCCCCATGTGCCCCCCCTAAATATGAAAACTTGAGATGCCACTGGTTGTATGTCCTTTCGAAGGGGGCAGATCGACAATGAAATCCATGGAGATTTTATTGCTCTGGCACCAGTAGTGATTTTTAACAGGCCCCAGGCTTTGGCGTTGGCCCCCTTGTTGCATTGACAAACCGTGCAGGAGTGCACGTATTGTTTGCAGTCCGGTTTAAAAGTAGGCCACCAGAAGGACCGTAAAATGAGCTTAGTGGTTTTTGTAACTCAAAAGTGACTGGCTAGTTGGTGATCCTGAAAAGTCTTCAGGATCCGCAGTCTCCCTTGTGGTGGCACAAAGACCTTGTTTTGATGCCATATGAATCCCTCCTGGCTCCTGAGTAGGGAAGTCTCTGCCTCCATGCGATGGACTGAGGCTTGCAGAACTGTAGACTGGAGATCCTGATGGAGCAATAGAAAATTCTGTTTTGACAGAATAGTGTTGGGTGTTGCTTCCTCCAGGGTATCAGGCAACATATGGGAGAGGGCATCAACTTTACCTTTTTTAGATCCTGGCCAGTAGGTGAGAAAAGAACAGGGCCTAGCGAACCTGGTGGGGTCTCAACCGTTTGGCGGACCAGAGGTACTCAAGATTTTTGTGATCCGTATAGATCATAATGGGGTGACTGGCTCCCTCTAGAAGGTACCTCAATTCTTCTAGAGATGTCTTTTTGGCAAGGAGCTCCTGATCTCCTACGTCTTAATTCCTTTCCGGAAGGCTCATCTTACGTGAAGAGAAGGCAATGGTGTGAAGTAGTGCCTTGGGCCCCTGGCGTTGTGACAAAATGGCTCCTGTGGCAATTTCTGAGGCATCAACCTCTAAGACATAGGGTAGTGCATGATCAGGGTGTTGAAGGATTGGAGCAGAAGTAAACAAGGACTTCAGGGTATCGAAGGTGGTCTGTGCTTCAGAGGACCATTGGAAGCTGGTATGCAAGCGGGTAGTTTGAGTGATGGGTGTGATGGCGGTGGAGAAGCCCTTAATAAATTTCCTATAGAACTTGGCGAGGCCAACAAACCTCTGCACACCCCTCTTATCCACTGGAGTTGACCAGTCCACAATAGCTTTGACCTTTTGGGGGTCCAAAGCGATCTCCTTGGTAGAGATAATGAGGCCTAGAAACTGTATTGATTCCTTCTCAAACTCACACTTTTCAGCCTTTGCATATAGACCATGTCTCCTAAGAGTGCCTAGCACCTTCCTTACATGAGACTTATGGAGTTCCAGGGTGGCTGAGAAAATAAGGATATCATCCAGGTAGACAATAACAAAGTGGTCCAGGAATTCTCTGAAAATGTCGTTCACCAGGTGCTGGAAGGTGCAGGTGCTTTACAGAGGCCGAAGGGCATGACTAGGTACTCAAAGTGGCCGAACCGAGTTCAGAGCGCTGTTTTCCATTTGTCACCCTCTCAGATGCGGATCAAATTGTAGGCCCCTCGTAAGTCTAATTTGGTGAAGACTCGGGCGTGACAGAATCTTTGTAAAGGTTCAGGGATGAGCGGGAGCGGGTAGCAGTTCTTAATTGTAATCTTAATAAGCTCCCTGTAGTTTATGCAGGGCCTGAGGGACTGGTCCTTTTTTTCGACGAAGAATATGCTAGCGTCAGCAGGAGAGAAAGAAGGATGGATGAACCCTTTCTTCAGGTTGTTGTCTAGGTACAGCTGCAGGGCCTCAAGCTCTTTTTTCGAGAAGGGGAATACAGTATGTGCCCGAATGGTATTTATGAGCCATGTAAGAGATAGATGGGACAGTCATATGGCCGATGTGGGGAAAGTACATCAGCACTTTTTGAGTCAAAGACTTCCAGGAACTCTCCATGGCCTGACTCGGTGGAAACAGGGAGAGGAGTGGTTGCTTGGGTAACAGGTAACAAGGTATGGAGCCATCAGCCAGGTGGACTGGACGGTAAAGTCTTGTCCTTTATGCAGAAGGGGGATATTAAGTTTTGCTGCAAGTGCATGGTCCAGGAAACAGCTGCCGGCCCCCGAGTCAATTATTTCTGGAAGCTGAAGCACCTCATCTGCCACCTGGAGAGAAACAGGGAGAACAAGGTGAGAAGGTGAACCAGGTAGGCCTATATGCCTGAAACGTCTCAGACTGTCGTTCCCACAAACGTCTGTCGAGCTGGATAGCCAGCTGAATGAGACCTTTCAAGTTGGCAGGAGTCTCCACTCTCGCTAGCTCATCTTTGAGTGACTCCGACAGGCCCTGGCGGTACTGATAATTCAAAGCCGCTTCATTCCAACCCGTGTCTGCGGACCACTTACGGAAGCCCACCGGGTAATCCTCCAGAGGGTAATCCTAACAGCCGATCTTATTGTAGGGTGTGCAGGGCAGTCTCAACGGTGGACACCCGCTGCGGATCATCATGCAATTGTGCCATGGTCTCAAAGTAGGCATCTAGGGAATTAATGATTGGGCACTTTTGTTCCAGCAGGCCGTGGGCCCAGGCCTGGGGTTTCTTGGACAAGAGCGACATCACAAATCCTACCTTGATGGTCTCGAGGGAGAATGTGCATGATTGCAAGGCCAGGTACAGTAGGCAGGCATTCTTGAAAGAGCGGAACTTCTTCCAGTCCTCAGAGAAGCGCTCAGGGGTTGGTACCCGGTGTTTGGGGGGTGGAACCACTACTGTATGGGTAGTTGTGTGCTCCGGCACAGAAACAGCTGCTGCAGTGCCGGCAGAGGGGGAGCCTTGATCTAGCTGGGCAGGTGGCGCTGCCAAGTGCTATAGACGCCCTTCCAGCTGGAAGTAGCCCTCCTGCAACTGTTGCACTGCCTGTGTAAGGGCAGAGACTTGCTGGTAAAGAGCTTATAAAGAGGACACACCTCCATCGGCCTCTGACATCTTGGCTTGATTATACTGTCAGGAGTCAGGAAAGAGGCTGATTGTTGAGAGGGTGCCCCTTGCGGCTAAGTGCAGTGCTTCCCTGGAAGTGATACAGGGAGAGCAGTGCCCAAAGGTGCACGGTTTGCCAGGTGTTTGCTGATGATGAGCCGGCCACTTGGATAGAACTGAGAGTCGCTGGGATGATCTGTAGAGCCACTGAGTGCTCGGTTCAGATAGGTATTAGGGATGAGCTTCGAGTTCGAGTCGAACTCATGTTCGACTCGAACATTGGCTGTTCGCAAGTTCGCCGAACAGCGAACAATTTGGGGTGTTCGCGGCAAATTCGAATGCCGCGGAACACCCTTTAAAAGTCTATTGGAGAAATCAAAAGTGCTAATTTTAAAGGCTAATATGCAAGTTATTGTCATAAAAAGTGTTTGGGGACCCAGGTCCTGCCCCAGGGGACATGGATCAATGCAAAAAAAAGTTTTAAAAACGGTCGTTTTTTCAGGAGCAGTGATTTTAATAATGCTTAAAGTCAAACAATAAAAGTGTAATATCCCTTTAAATTTCGTACCTGGGGGTGTCTATAGTATGTCTGTAAAGGGGCGCATGTTTCCTGTGTTTAGAACAGTCTGACAGCAAAATGACATTTTGAAGGAAAAAACTCATTTAAAACTACCCGCGGCTATTGCATTGCCGACAATACACATAGAAGTTCATTGATAAAAACGGCATGGGAATTCCCCAAAGGGGAACCCCGAACCAAAATTTAAAAAAAAAATGACGTGGGAGTCCCCCTAAATTCCATACCAGGCCCTTCAGGTCTGATATGGATATTAAGGGGAACCCCGGCCAAAATTTAAAAAAAAATGACGTGGGGTTCCCCCTAAATTCCATACCAGACCCTTCAGGTCTGGTATGGATTTTAAGGGGAACCCCGCGCCCCAAAAAAAAAAAAACAGCGTGGGGTCCCCCTAAAAATCCATACCAGACCCTTATCCGAGCACGCAACCTGGCAGGCCGCAGAAAAAGAGGGGGGGACCAGAGTGCGCCCCCCTCCTGAACCGTACCAGGCCACATGCCCTCAACATTGGGAGGGTGCTTTGGGGTAGCCCCCCAAAACACCTTGTCCCCATGTTGATGAGGACAAGGGCCTCATCCCCACAACCCTGGCCAGTGGTTGTGGGGGTCTGCGGGCGGGGGGCTTATCCGAATCTGGAAGCCCCCTTTAACAAGGGGACCGCCAGATCCCGGCCCCCCCTGTGTGAAATGGTAAGGGGGTACAAAAGTACCCCTACCATTTCACTAAAAAACTGTCAAAAATGTTAAAAATGACAAGAGACAGTTTTTGACAATTCCTTTATTTAAATACTTCTTCTTTCTTCTATCTTCCTTCATCTTCTGGTTCTTCTGGTTCTTTTGGCTCTTCTGGTTCTTCCTCAGGCGTTTTCGTCCAGCATCTCCTCCGCGGTGTCTTCTATCTTCTTCTCCTCGGGCCGCTCCGCACCCATGACATGGGGGGAGGCTCCCGCTCTTCTCTTCATCTTCTTCATCTTCTTCTCTTCTTCTTTTCTTCTCTCGTCACACAGCGGGAGCCTCCCTCCATGCCAGCATGGGTGCGGAGCAGCCCGGAGAAGAAAATGAAGAAGAGAAGAAAAGAAGAAGAGAAGAAAAGAAGAAGAGAAGAAGATGAAGAAGATGAAGAAAAGAGCGGGAGCCTCCCCCCATGCCATGGGTGCGGAGCGGCCCGAGGAGAAGAAGATAGAAGACGCCGCGGAGGAGATGCTGGACGAGAACGCCGGAGGAAGAACCAGAAGAGCCAGAAGAACCAAAAGAACCAGAAGATGAAGGAAGATAGAAGAAAGAAGAAGTATTTAAATAAAGGAATTGTCAAAAACTGTCTCTTGTCATTTTTAACATTTTTGACAGTTTTTTAGTGAAATGGTAGGGGTACTTTTGTACCCCCTTACCATTTCACACAGGGGGGGGCTGGGATCTGGGGGTCCCCTTGTTAAAGGGGGCTTCCAGATTCCGATAAGCCCCCCGCCCGCAGACCCCCACAACCACCGGCCAGGGTTGTGGGGATGAGGCCCTTGTCCTCATCAACATGGGGACAAGGTGTTTTGGGGGGCTACCCCAAAGCACCCTCCCAATGTTCAGGGCATGTGGCCTGGTACGGTTCAGGAGGGGGGGGCGCACTCTCGTTCCCCCCTCTTTTCCTGCGGCCTGCCAGGTTGCGTGCTCGGATAAGGGTCTGGTATGGATTTTTGGGGGGACCCCACGCCGTTTTTTTTTTTTTTGGCGCGGGGTTTCCCTTAAAATCCATACCAGACCTGGAGGGCCTGGTATGGAATTTAGGGGGAACCCCACGTCATTTTTTTTTTTAATTTTGGCCGGGGTTCTCCTTAATATCCATACCAGACCTGGAGGGCCTGGTATGGAATTTAGGGTGACTCCCACGTCATTTTTTTTTTTTATTTTGGTTCGGGGTTCCCCTTTGGGGAATTCCCATGCCGTTTTTATCAATGAACTTCTATGTGTATTGTCGGCAATGCAATAGCCGCGGGTAGTTTTAAATGGCTTTTTTCCTTCAAAATGTCATTTTGCTGTCAGACTGTTCTAAACACAGGAAACATGCGCCCCTTTACAGGCATACTATAGACACCCCCCAGGTACGAAATTTAAAGGGATATTACACTTTTATTATTTGACTTTAAGCATTATTAAAATCACTGCTCCTGAAAAAACGGCCGTTTTTAAAAAAAATTTTTGCATTGATCCATGTCCCCTGGGGCAGGACCCAGGTCCCCAAACACTTTTTATGACAATAACTTGCATATTAGCCTTTAAAATTAGCACTTTTGATTATTCATGTTCGTGTCCCATAGACTTTAACGGTGTTCACGTGTTCGAACGAACTTTTTTCCTGTTCGCATGTTCTGGTGCGAACCGAACAGGGGGGTGTTCGGCTCATCCCTAATAGGTATCTCCAGTAGAGCAAACCCAGAACAGAAGGTGAAGACAAGCCAAGGGTCATACACGTGAGATCAGTCCACAAGTATCAGATGCGAAGTACAGGTGAGGGAGCAGACAAGAGCGTAGTCGGTGGGGCAAGCCAAGGGTTAATCAGGAGAGGATCCGAAGCAGAAGTCAGAACAAGCTGGGTTGTTAACAGGGAATCAGAATCACCAAAACACAGGAGTTCAGGAAACACTGGGAAGCTGATGATAATCCAGCAACGGGCGGCTCCAACAGCAGGCTTAAATAGACCTGGAAGACCCAACAATACTTCTTACCACCGTCACAGGTGTTTCATTACTATCAACTAACCAGCTACCTCAAATCCTACTTCAGTCCACGAGAAAACCCTTGATACAATGCTTAAGCGGATCAATACTCTATTTCAGAACTATACTCTAACCTTCCCACTCACCAGGCCTCCAAGTACCACATCTTTCCTTTTAAATCCTGGGCATCCATCCTTGACATCCAAGCCGCCCCAGAAAAGATTCTTGCAGGATACCAAAAAATCTACTTCCTAGAGGTCTGCGAAGAATGGCGTGAAACTCAGTTCAAAATTGCCTTTTGACCGTCTCTGTTTCATAGACTGTGGACTTGCCAAGCTACCTCATACTTCTGGGACCAGGTACTTAAATATACCAACAAGATTCAACAGAGACTCCTCCCTAAAGACCTTTTGTTGTACCTTTTTATCTGTGATGCCTCTTACTCTTGAACTGCCTGTGCCCCACTCCCACAGTGGGTCCATATTGGCCTTCTGATAGCTCATAGAGTCCTCATGCAGGCCTGGATTCATCCCGCCCCACCTCATATTGCTGCAGTAAAACATGCGCTACAAATCTCATTTCTCATGGAAAAGCGGGACACTGTTACCCAACACTCCAATGCCCCGTACACACGGTCGGATTTTCCGATGGAAAATGTCCGATCGGAGCGTGTTGTCGGAAATTCCGACCGTGTGTGGGCTCCATCGGACATTTTCCATCGGATTTTCCGACACACAAAGTTGGAGAGCAGGAGATAAAATTTTCCGACAACAAAATCCGTTGTCGGAAATTCCGATCGTGTGTACACAAAGCCGACGGACAAAGTGCCACGCATGCTCAGAATAAATAAAGAGATGAAAGCTATTGGCCACTGCCCCATTTATAGTCCTGACGTACGTGTTTTACGTCACCGCGTTCAGAACGATCGGATTTTCCGACAACTTTGTGTGACCGTGTGTATGCAAGACAAGTTTGAGCCAACATCCGTCGGAAAAAATCCTAGGATTTTGTTGTCAGAATGTCCGAACAAAGTCCGACCGTGTGTACGGGGCATTAGTCTTTGAAACATTTTATCACCAGATGGCAAAGTTATATGGAACACTCCTTTTCTCCAGAAGAGATCTCTCAACATATAACACCCTTCCGATAAACGGACTGGTACTTGCGTGTGGTTTTTACCAATACTCTGGGTAAACTCAGGATCCGAGATACCCCTGAACACCAGAATCCACCCGTCGGACCCTAGAATTCCATATACTCCATTCGTTCTTGTGCTGCTCTATTTGAGTTGAAATGTTTACTTGTTACTAACCCTAATAGTCTCTCTTCTCTTATCCGGTTAGAACGTCTACTCGCTTCCACTCCTCAGGTTGTTTCTTTGGTGCTATTTCTTAGTTAGTTATTCTTGTTACACCAGATGCGCTATTATCAGTTAACCATAATTGTTCTGACTTTAACCTAAAAATAAAATCGATCCGGAAGTACTGCCCACATCAGTCATACTGTGTGCCGTGGTGACCATGATTGTCTTGGGCGAGATTGCCAGTCCTTCTTCGGCCATTTCCCTGACAAATATCCCCATGGATAAAATTATCCTTACTTTGGCCCCAGATTTTCTACCAAATGTGGTGAAAGATTTTCATAGAACAGAGGAGATATAATTCTTTACTTTTGTGGAAACCCTACTAATAAAAAAGGAAAGAAGTATAACAAAATTTATG
The DNA here is from genome assembly GCA_037952925.1 of Lithobates clamitans. NCBI lineage: Eukaryota > Metazoa > Chordata > Amphibia > Anura > Ranidae > Lithobates > Lithobates clamitans. Next base: position 3,886,430 of record JBBGZY010000603.1, on the reverse strand, counting down.
TCAGAAGGTGCATTATAACCTATATTGAATGTACAAAGAAGTGGAGAGTTTCTTTTAGCCTGTTTGTTTTGTTTAAAGGGCCAAAAAGAGGCGTCAAGGTGACAAAAAAGGCACCATAGTGAGATGGTTGGCGGTTGCTACTATGAAAGCCTACAGGGCAGCCTCTCTGCCTCCACCGATTGGAATCAAAGCACATTCAACTAGGGCAGAAGTGACTTCCTGGGCAGAAAAAGCTGGCACCTCCAGACAGATCGTCTGAGCAGCAACATGGTCCAGTTTTTATACATTTGTCAAGCACTACTGCTAAGACCTGACCTCCAGCATCCCCCCAAAAGAACATATTTCTATTCCATCGTTTTTATGTAAGCTGTCCTGGAAGATGACTTGGGAAAGCACAGTTATTACTTGTTAACTGAATTTCCAGGAGTCTTCCAGGATAGCGCAGTTCCCTCCCAATATGGGGCTCAATAGTATTAAGAATTAATCTATGTACCATTTGTTGTACTTTTATGCGTTAGGCCCCTTTCACACGATCGGACCGCTCAGGTCCGCCTGTCAGTTTTGAAGGCAGACCTGAACGGGCGCTTCATGTTAGCCTATGGAGCGACGGATGTCAGCGGAGACATGTCCGCTGACATCCAACCCCGTCCGTTCCGCTGAAAGCAGACGGATGGCCCTACATCCAGATCCGTCGCTGGCGGATCGGATCGGGTGAGATCTGATGAAAATTGACATGCTGTCCGTTTTCATCCGATCCCTCCATAGGCAGCAGCGGCACCTGACAAGCCCCTCCCCGCTCAGTGAGCAGAGAGGGACCTGTCATTCGCCGGCTCAGCGGAGATCAACGGACTGATCTCCCGCTGAGCCGGCGGACCGAGGCGGGCTCCGTGGAAACGGAGTCCGCCTCGTGTGAATGAGGCTTTACTGTTGTGTGATCTTTTCTAGACCTATGGTTATATTCCAAAACTGAGGCCTTGGGAGAATGCCAGGGTTTTTAAATAAAAAGTGTATAATGTTTCTCCTGGTGGGAGGAGCCTTTCTCTCTCATTGTCCTAGAAGTTTCCCAGAAATTCAGTTAACATGTAATAACTGTGGGGTTTTTTTATACTTTGTTTCTTTATTGATTATTAAGAATAAGTGCACAAAGTACACATCAGAGTTTGGCTATTGATAAGGAGTAAAATGCTAATAATGTGTTGGCTTATTTTGCTAACATAGGTTTTGGCTGAAGGGAGAGTAAATCAAGGATTCTTGAACCCTATAAAGATGGTTTAGAAACCTAAATAGTAAAAGTAGTAGCAAGAAATAACGACAAATTAAAAAAATTAAGATTAAAGGTTAGTAATCACAATCACTGAGAGAGTGTGTTTTCCGATTATTTTCTGTATTGCCACTCATCAGTTTGCTTGTCTAGTAAGTTAAGTGTAATATTCCCAGTATGTTATGTCTATCAAAGGCATTGAGTTAAAGTAGTTAGGGTGATGCAGACTGTTATCATGGAGCCAAGGGTTCTATTGTTGCCAAAATGTTTGTAGTATTAGATGTGCTCTGGCAAACATGTACTCATATAAAGCACGGGCATTCAGTATTTGGATGACTATGGGGAGAGAGGGTGTTTCTATACATTTCCATCTGAACTTCACCTTTATCCTCAGTCTTGCACAGTTGTACAGGATTTCTCCAGTACTTAAAATGCTTTGTCAGATTTCACTACATACTGTGAGTTTCTCCCCATTTGCAGTAAAAGCTGCAGTAAGTCAGATAATGCCTGCCTCATTTCATGGCTGCAGGACATCTAAAATCACTTATGCCCTTTTCTCTTCTTTCTGTAAAAGAGAGAAAGGTGGGTATAGTTACTCTGAAGTTAAGTAATTCATAAAATGTATGTATAACTAGAAAATTTTAAAAAGTTTTGGAGAAAGTTAGGATGGGTTAACACCCTATGAGCTTATTTTTGCTGTCTGTGACATGCTGATAAAATTCCCCTTTACCTCCTGTTCTAGTGCTGCTACAGGAAATTAGAGGAAATCTCCCCAAAGTGAGAGGAATTCCCATCTTAAACAATTGTCACTGAAATAGGCATCCCTGTTGGATAATTTACTCTTTAAAATTTTGGATTTCCCTCACTTTCTGTTTCGATGACAAGGCTCACCATGTTGAGGGGTAATCTTACAAGTGTGGACACAGACAGCAAAACAAAAACCCCTTACCAACTCTGTTCAAAGCAGAAAAAAATACATTTACATACATGTTAAGCCTACAATTGTTTTCCTTTAAAGAAAGCCTGCATTGAGAACAAATGGGAGTTGCTATTGCTCTCATTCTGAAAATGTTAGTTGCCTGAATGTCATGCTGATGCAATATAGTTTATTTATCAAAGTCAGATAGACTGTTCACTTAGCAAAGGAAATCACATTTTGCAAGGGAATGTTTCCCAGAGCCTAGTGAATGAGGTGAAGCTCTGCTTAAATCTGCAGATATCATTTAAAGAATAAATGGTAATCCTGCTATGCAGGTTGTCAAGCACAAAGGCTATAAGAAGCCATGCCCACATACAATGTATAGGCATATGCAGTGTGTGTGGACTTTGTCACCAACTGGAAGCCAATCCAGAGAACATGCTAAAGTGGGTGCACATTGAAAGGATGTGGCTCAGAAAGCTGGAGAAGATCAGTAGATCTAGGATGAAAAATAGATAATAAAAAGGAAAAACAATGTAATGGAAAAAACAGCAATGCCATGTTCTAGCAACCAAAATATAATCCAGTTAGGGTTTATATCTACTTTCAGCCTTGAAGAATAGAGACACGTAACCATGGCAGTCAAACTCTTTGGCTAAGTGAACTTTTTCATTATCAACTTGGTTATTGTTTCATTAGCTGAAAATATTACAGTGTTTAACTAATAGGGAGCCCTCCTGCCGTGAAGAGAACTGTAATACAAAGTATATCTATAGATTAGATTGTTGTAGTTCTATTACACTAATTGGCTTGGATTAAATTACTTGCCACTGAGAGCTTTGCCATGTGGATTGGTGTCATTCTGGTTTACTGCTACTGCTGCATTTTGGAGTAATGCCAGGAACTCCTTATTTTAGTCAAGCTCCTGTCAGATGAAGGGTTTATTAGAACTACGTCCTGTGGCAGTGTTGAAGAAAAATTGGATTAGACATGTTTTTCATTGTACGGCACATGGACTTGGGCACTTGTGCCCCTCTGAAGGAAATGGTGGACCCCAAACAAGGCCTGTATTGATAAATTTGGGAGCCGTGAGTATGAACACTGACCTAACCACTGAAATGTTTCCTGGAGGCCAGTGTCTTTAAATATAATGCAAGTAAAGATTAAGTTCCGTCTTGCATAACATAGAGTTTTTGAAAAGGACAGCAAAAATTTCCCATGGAATAATGCTCAGCCATATTAGGCCTTACCATTATCAGGTGGGAAATTCAAAAATAACACTTAGTATGCACTTGGAGTTAGGGTGTCGTACAAATAGGCATTTGAGACCCATTTTTACTGCCCACCCCCCAAGCTGCAAAGGCAGATGTACTGGGGTATCCACGTATTAAAAATAAAAAAAGATCCCCCTTGTTGCCTTCAGCGGGTAGTACCACCCGCCAAATGTGATCCATTAAAAAGAATAGGGGCAGGCCATAACCATCCCACAGCCATATGCATTTCACCGTGGTGGTGCAATCTTTTATGCCCCGTACACACGGTCAGATTTTCCGATGGAAAATGTCCGATCAGGGCGTGTTGTCGGAAATTCCGACCGTGTGTGGGCTCCATCGGACATTTTCCATCGGATTTTCCGACACACAAAGTTTGAGAGCAGGATATAAAATTTTCCGACAACAAAATCCGTTGTCGGAAATTCCGATCGTGTGTACACAAATCCGAGGGACAAAGTGCCATGCATGCTCAGAATAAATAAAGAGGTGAAAGCTATTGGCCACTGCCCCGTTTATAGACCCGACGTACGTGTTTTACGTCACCGCGTTCAGAATGATCGGATTTTCCGACAACTTTGTGTGACCGTGTGTATGCAAGACAAGTTTGAGCCAACATCCGTCGGAAAAAATCCTAGGATTTTGTTGTCGGAATGTCCAAACAAAGTCCGGCCGTGTGTACGGGGCATTAGGGGTTCAAGCAGGCATTAAGTGGATGACATAATGCCTCCTCACTGCCTGTGAAATCCACCATGGACTGCTCTTCAGATGGCTAATGCAAGTGTAATTGAACTCTTAATCAACTGAATCAACTGTGTGTATTTTTTGTTGTATTATATTAAGGGTACATGTAAATGACCCAAAAACAAAAAACACAATTCAAAATGTTGATATTGATGGGAAAGATCCTGCGAGCCACACACAACTTAGTAAAACACTACTCAACTGCGTGCGTTAAACACGTCTCATACGCGTGCAAATGACAAATGTAAAAAAGATTACGCTGTGCTAGAGTGTGTTAGACATGCTACTAAATTATAGCATGATAGAACAACTGCGTCTAAATAAACGCATGTGGAGGGACAAAACAGAATGCCTCTATAAAGTAAGCGGACCTAATAATAGATGAATACTAATAAATGTAAATAAAAATGTGAAATATGACAAATAAATATAAACGCATCAAAGTAATAAATGCAAATTCAAATGTGAAACATGACAAATAAACGCATCAAAGTGCACAAGTACCAATAAGCATAACTGAATCACAGCATTACTAAAAAGTGCAATGAATAAATAAATATAAACGCATCAAAGTGCAAACGTGCCAATATACATAACTGATTGACAATATTACTCAAATGTGCAAAATATAAACACAAAGAGTGCAAATGTGCAAATAAACATACTTATTACAATATAAATATATATATATATATATATATATATATATATATATATATATATATATATATGAGCATGTAAAAAGTGCTAAGTGCCACAAAAAATACAAAAGGTAATTTGGTGTCACACAGTTCATGTGTAAAATGTGACACATGTGTAAAAAAGTTCTCAATGGATGCATATATGAATGCATATAGTTCACTATGAAGTCCTGCAAAAGATATAAAGGTGCCTAAACGTGATGTCCACTGGTGATACAATCAAACTTGCTAGTAACTCTCAAAGTGGCACAGACCATGCAATGGTGTGATTCGGTGACCCCAAAGGTAATGTGCTCACCTCAGAGCGTGTGACCAAGTCACTAGACAAAGTCAAACCACGCTTGTGAACCACCCCGGGTTCTATGTAGATCACAGGATCCCCGGCTCCAATGCAGTAAAAGGTATATATAGATGGGAAGAAAAAAACTACATAGTATAATACCGTTTTAAAATTTATTAAAAAATAGAGATACTCTCCCCAAAAGGGGTATTCACAATATATAGGTGCCTATAGCTGCCTATTGAGGAGACGCACACCATACCTTCAGGAAAAGTATCATATTTGCCATGCTTAGAGCGGTGCAATGATGCACCTATATATTGTGAGTACCCCTTTTGGGGAGAGTATCTATATTTTTTAATAAATTTTAAAACGGTATTATACTATGTAGTTTTTTCTTCTCATCTATATATACCTTTTACTGCATTGGAGCCAGGGGTTCCTGTGATCTACATAGAACCCGGGGTGGTTCACAAGCGTGGTTTGAGTTTGTCTAGCAACTTGGTCACACGCTCTGAGGTGAGCGCATTACCTTTGGGGTCACCGAATCACACCATTGCATAGTCTGTGGCACTTTGAGAGTTACTAGCAAGTTTGATTGTATCACCAGTGGACATCAAGTTTAGGCACCTTTATATCTTTTGCAGGACTTCATAGAGTGAACTATATGTTTTGGTTCCATTGAGGACTTTTTTTTACATATGAATATGTGACACCAAATTACCTTTTGTATTATTTTTGGCACTTAGCACTTTATTCATTGCACTTTTTAGTAATGCTGTGATTCAGTTATGCTTATTGATACTTGTGCACTTTGATGTGTTTATTTGTCATATTTCACATTTGAATTTGCATTTATTACTTTGATGCATTTATATTTATTTGTCATATTTCACATTTTTAATTACATTTATTAGTATCCATCTATTATTAAGTCCGCTTACCTTGTAGAGGTATTCTGTTTCCCCCCATTCACATGCGTTTATTTAGACGAAGTTGTTCTATCATGCTATAATTCAAAATGTTCTTTGTTTACAGATCTGAATGTCGATTTTTTTTTTTCAATAGAGACATGCAAACAAGTGGGTAAACATGCTCTGCATTTAGATCCATGTAAGCAAAAATTGAAAAATCTGCTTCTGAGGATATGGATTTTACAATTGTATGTAAATGAATATGTGTGCTTATACTGTATATAGATGCAAAAGGTGCATTCTGGATTTCTTAACCTTTCTAGTGCTGGATTATATGTGGTTACCAGAGGTATATGGTTATTTATTTATTTTTTCTCTTTGTATTGTAGGAGATTTTCTCTTTGTGCTTTCAAGGCAGTGTTTATGATAGTAGTGATAGTTTTGTTCCTGTAACTCAGTGTTTCTCAACTCCAGCCCTCAAGGCGCCCCAACAGGTCATGTTTTCGGGATTTCCATTATTTTGCACAGGTGATTTGATCAGTTTCACTGCCTTAGTAATTACCACAGCCATTTCATCTGAGGGAAATCCTGAAAACATGACCTGTTGGGGCGCCTTGAGGACTGGAGTTGAGAAACACTGCTGTAACTTATCTTATGGAAAGATTCTGCTAGTATTCTGAAAAGATTATTTCTGTCTCCTGGGTCTGAGGCTATGTGATGTATCTAAGCCTAATGTCTCCATAAAGAGTACCTGTCACCTGTCCAATGCTATTACATAAAGGTTTATTAACCCTTTGTGATAGCAATCAAATAAAAATAAATAAATAAAATAAAAAACGTTTAAAAAGATCAAATTTAAATAAAATGTATTAAAAAAATGCCATTACCCCCATTGCCTGCACATGTGTGCAAGCACAAATGCAAGCCCAGGGTGTGCACGCATATGTAAGCCACGGTTGCACCACATGTGTGCCATATCGCCACAATCGTCAGAGTGAGAGCAATAAGTCTAGCACAAGATCTCCTAGTAACAGGTGGCAAGATGGGGGGAACCACATTCTGCTATATGTAAAAGTGATCTAGTGGCTGTATAGCTGCTCAGATCACTTCTGCATTATAGAGAATCGCCTAATCTAGAAAAAGATACCAGGGTCATGACTGCAGCCATGACCCTGGTAGAACCACTGAAACCTGAACATGTACGGATATGTCCATTTGTGGAAAGTGGTTAAAGTGGTAGTAAAGGACGTTTAAAAAAAAAATATATATATATATATATATATATATATATATATATATATATATATATATATATATATACTCCCCCTGCAAGTTAAGAGCATAATGTGCTAGTATACCAGCACACTATGAAAGACTTACCTTAAAATAAAGCCCTCACTGACAAGGTTTCCATCTTCACCCAGTCTCCCTTCCGGATTAGTGGGCTATGACTGTTTGAATGGCATGAGAGCCACGTCTGTGGCACAGTGCTCTGAAGGGATGGCTTGGCGTCCCTTCAGAGCACAGTGCACTTGAGCCAGTGACGTGACTGGCTGCAGAAGTAGTGAATGTCTCCTAAACTGTGCATGTTTAGGAGATATTCCTTGTACCTACAGGCAAGCTTTATTATAAACTTACCTATAGGTGCAAGTGAGCAAGCAGTGTTTGCTACTGCTTTACCCGGAGCCAAATGTGTCAAATTAAAAATGCATATTTTCTGGACTAATAGAAAACGGACAGAAGCAAATGGGTCCCTTACAATTTATTCCTGTGTAGCACAATCAGAATTTTTTGCAACTGTTGCAGCAGTTACTTTGTTTTAACATCTACCAGCATATTTTATTACAGTAGGAGTGGATTTATTTGTTATGTGATTCTTATGCTTTTTGAAAGCACTAATTGAATTGTATTTACTCATATTGTTACTGGACTTGTGGAGGATCTGTCTAATTCAGTTCCGATGCTGCAACTTTGCTTTCAGGGCTCTTTTAATCTTTCTTGGGCTGTAGGAGCACCCTTTTTTTAAGAGGCAAGGGTTTTTTCCAAAAAAAAGGAGGGGGGGGACTTGTGCACAGTGCACTGGGTAACATGTCTTTTTTTATTATTATTAATATTATTATTTATTTCCACTATTTGGCTGGGAGCAGTGATTTTTTACATTTGCAAAAAAAATTGGTTTTAAATTGTCAGCTTCTAACTTCAGCTTGTTCAATAAAACCTAGAAGCTGATTGGTTACTATGCACAGCTGCACCAAATACTGTGTGCACCAGTTTTAGTAATTCTCCCTCTTTGAGACCAGTATAGATTTTGAGGGAGTACCTCATCCCAAAAAACAAAATCAAAATGTGTGTGGTCACCCTAAAAATCAATACCAGACTCCTAAACACTATGTCAACCCAAAATGTCATATTTCTGATATGTGCCTGCTGTACCATGTAACTGTATAAAAAAGTGTCCTCTTTGTATTTCTCTTTGTATTTCTGTGTTCTCTTTATTTCTTCCTTTGATTTGAAATACATGGTGTTTCTGCCAGTCCCTGGGAAGCTCAGTGTGCTGCTGTTTCTCCTTCCCCAGCCTCCTCTCCTCCCTATGTATCTAAGAACAGAGGGAATGTGATCACTTATAAAAAAGGGAAAAAGGGTATTTATCATCTTTATATATATATACACAAATGTTTTGCCTTTCATTTCTATTTTAACCTGAATAGGTTGTTTTACATGATGAGGGTTTGAAATCACTTTAAGGATGTCATGCAGTCCATGAAAGAGGAGTTGACTCGCACATTTCAGCCTTTCAAAAACCAGCTGTGCGGTCAGCTTTCAAGCTGCACTGAGAACTCAGCCTGCTCTCCACCAATGATCAGACTTCTGCTGACAACCATAACCCCTCCCCTGCACAGCCATTATTCAGTGAGAGGATCTGTGTGCTGTTGTTTCTCCTCCTCTAGCTCCTTATGTAGCTGGGGCCAGTGGCTATGTGATAACTATCATTTTTATTTTAAACCCATTTCTATTTTACACTGAATGGGTTGTTTTACAAGGTGAGGTTTCACATATACTCTAACCTGACCATGCAGCCAAATGTGACCAGTGACGTCACTGCTATCCCTGCTCCTTTGCTTACATGATTGGGCATTCCCTGTCATATAAGCAATGTGGCAGTGACAGCAGCAGTTGCTAGAGATGCACCTGCTGCTTCTTCAGGGACCAATGAAAGCTGGAGGCTGTAATTTATAAAAGCAATAAAAACACTAACGTTGCACTGTGTACACCTCCACCCACTCCCTATTTTAACAATTTTGAGAAGCAGTTAAGAAGCAGTAAAAAATACAAACCAATCACCTATTTTTATTGCCTGTGTGAAAGAGCCCTTATTAATTCAGCCTCAAGGTGTAATCGAAAACTCACCATCAAGTCTCAACATTCCACTGCGCAAAGTTTTATTGACCAGCTCTATTGGTTGGTGTCAGTGGTAGGAGCGGTGTTCTGGAGGGGTGGGGGGATGTACATTGATGCTCAATGGGGGGGTGTTTGGTGGGGACATTGGTGCTCAGTGTGGGGAAAGAACTGGTAATAGTGGGGGGTAGGGGAGAAGCATTGCTGTCGATTGAGGTTTGAGGTAAACATTAGTGTCAGTGGACACTTACCATGCAGTACTCTGTGCCCCATCCTGCCACTCTGTCCCTCTTATTTCTCCCACTTCCAGAACTATGCACCTATTGTAAGGCAGGAGACCATTCCTCCAGACAATGAGCGAATAAACTTGGAGCCAGGTACTCAAACATGAGCTTGTAATAAAGCCTTTTTTAAGGAAAATATAATTTGCTCTGAAGTCATTTGTGAATTAGATAAGTGTATCGTGCATAGATGATGATATAATAAAATAGTAGTACTTTAAAGTTGCTAAACTTGTGACCACTACTGACCAAACTCTAGGAAACACTCCCATAAAACTCATAGTGAAGAAAGTATTGTAGAATTACACCTTTATGAAAAACTTTAAAATGTATTGGCCCAGCATCTTAAAACAAAAACAAAAAAAAACAAAAAACAAACAAAAAAAAAAAAAGCTTTGGCTGAAAAACTCACCTCTGCTGCATTCTCCTACTTGTTTAACACTCCTGGTCCTGGCTAGGGATGAGCTTCAAGTTCGAGTCAAACTCATGTTCGACTTGAACATCGGCTGTTCGCCAGTTCGCCGAACAGCGAACAATTTGGGGTGTTCATGGCAAATTCGAAAGCCGCCAGACACCCTTTAAAAGTCTATGGGAGGAATCAAAGTGCTAATTTTAAAGGCTTATATGCATGGTATTGTCATAAAAAGTGTTTGGGGACCAGGGTCCTGCCCCAGGGGACATGGATCAATGCAAAAAAAAGTTTTTGAAAAACGGCAGTTTTTTCGGGAGCAGTGATTTTAATAATGCTTAAAGTGAAACAATAAAAGTGTAATATTCTTTTAAATTTCATACCTGGGGGGGTGTCTATAGTATGCCTGTAAAGGGGCACATGTTTCCCGTGTTTAGAACAGTCTGACAGCAAAATGACATTTCAAAGGAAAAAAAGTCATTTAAAACTACTCGCGGCTATTAATTAATTGCCGGTCCGACAATACACATAAAAGTTCATTGATAAAAACGACATGGGAATTCCCCACAGGGGAACCCTGAACCAAAATTTTAAAAAAATGACGTGGGGGGTCCCCCTAAATTCCATATCAGGCCCTTCAGGTCTGGTATGGATATTAAGGGGAACCCCGGCGAAAATTTTTAAAAAAATGGCATGGGGTCCCCCTCAAAATCTATACCAGACCCTTCAGGTCTGGTATGAATTTTAAGGGGAACCCCGCGCCAAAATTAAAAAAAATTGGCGTAGAGTCCCCCCAAAAATCCATACCAGACCCTTATCCGAGCACGCAACCTGGCAGGCCGCAGGAAAAGAGGGGGGATGAGAGAGCGCCCCCCCTCCTGGACCATACCAGGCCACATGCCCTCAACAGTGGGAGGGTGCTTTGGGGTATCCCCCCAAAACACCTTGTCCCCATGTTGATGGGGACAAGAGCCTCATCCCCACAACCCTTGCCCGGTGGTTGTGGGGGTCTGTGGGCGTGGGGCTTATCGGAATCTGGAAGCCCCCTTTAACAAGGGGACCCCCAGATCCGAGCCCTCCCCTCTGTGTGAAATGGTAAGGGGTACAAGAGTACCCTTGCGTGCTTGGATAAGGGTCTGATATGGATTTTTGGGGGGACCCCACGCCAATTTTTTTTTTTATTTTGGCCGAGGTTCTCCTTAATATCTATACCAGACCTGAAGGGCCTGGTATGGAATTTAGGGGGACCCCCACGTCTTTTTTTTTTTTTAATTTTGGTTCAGGGTTCCCCTGTGGGGAAATCCCATGCCGTTTTTATCAATGAACTTTTATGTGTATTGTCGGACCGGCAATTTGTTAATAGCCGCAAGTATTTTTAAATGACTTTTTTTCCATTGAAATGTCATTTTGCTGTCAGACTGTTCTAAACACAGGAAACATGCGCCCCTTTACAGGCATACTATAGACACCCCCAGGTACGAAATTTAAAGGAAAATTACACTTTTATTGTTTCACTTTAAGCATTAATAAAATCACTGCTCCCGAAAAAATGGCCATTTTTAAAGCTTTTTTTAGCATTGATCCATGTCCCCTGGGGCAGGACCCAGGTCCCCAAACACTTTTTATGACAATAACTTGCATATAAGCCTTTAAAATTAGCACTTTTGATTATTCATGTTCATGTCCCATAGACTTTAACGGTGTTTGCGTGTTCGAGCAAATTTTTTTCCTGTTCGCAAGTTCTGGTGCGAACCGAGCAGGGGGGTGTTCGGTTCATCCCTAGTCCTGGCCACCACTCTTTCTCTGGGTTGAATGACACCTAGTTTCATCCAACCACCTTCTTGTGAGCCCAGGTCTCTATGGTTCCCTCTAGGCATGTCCTCAAGCCAACCTGGAGCACCCACAGCTGCTGCCACTAAAGATAGGAAGCACCAGTAATATCACTGGATTGCAGAAAAAAAGTAAATATTAATTGATTAAAAAATTAAAAGCAACAATGGGGTTTTTGAGGAGAAGAAAGGGTTGGCCAGGGTTACACGCAAAGTGGTGTGGGGCTTTAAGAGAATTTGCTACATGGTTGCAGGGGTTTTGCTAACCCAGCACTGTGCTACTGTTGGAAACAGGGCCCTATATTCTCTTCATTAGTAAATCTATGTGCACAGTGCCACACATCATTTTAGCGTCTGTCTATTTGCCAGCTGTACTGCTCCCTTACCCTTAATATAAATAAAATATTGCTCAAGCAATTTGGAATCATATCTCCAATACTGCAGTGCCAAATCCAATGTAAGGAGTAAACACGCTGTTTCAACTGACAGTATAGTATATATCTCTTCTAACAATAACTTTAAATTTCATTAACATGTCAGATAACATTAGACAAAGAAAACAGGTTTGCAATGTTACTGCAATGCACTTATATTATGGCATACAGAATATCTGTTTATTTTTATGCCTTTGATTTTTTGGTTTCAACTCATCTCATCCTTTTGCTGAGGGCAGTATTAGAGCTCAAATGCCAAACTATGGAATATATTCTTCTGACACTAGCATCTGGCCTCTTGGCAGAATCCTACAGGAATCATACTGGTGTATTTGGAGTTGTAACCGAGTATAGTATATCACGGAAAAGTTGCAGATGGGCTATTTCATCAAACCAAATGCAATATTCTCCCTATTTGTGATTCCGTAAAAATCAGCTTCTATGAATATGCTCTTGGCCAAATTAGTAAGTCATTTATGCAGATATTTGTTATGATTTAGGTAATAAGTCATGAGCTTTAATCATAAAACAATTTGACTTTTCTTGAAATAATAGTGAGTGCAACTAGTTAGTAATATTTTTATGTTTGGTTTATCCATGTGCATAAAGGCTTATTAAAAAAGTCAAACCTGTATTAATTAAAGTAAATTTTACATTAAAACTTAAAAATGTCCACTTTCTTTTTTTCCCCTTGAAACATGTTTTCATTCATCTGTTGCAAAAGGGTTATTGCTGCAGCTACCTAAAATGCACCTTCCATGTGGTATATCTATACGCTGGGGGGGCCTGTTCACAGCTATGTTGTGCTAGAAATTAAAACTTGTCATCAAGGCTCTCTGTCAACCAGTCCCAAAACAGTACATATTTCTGATTGACAACAATGGAATAAGTCAATCAAATAGTCAAATTGCACATGTTTCTGCTGCAGTTTGATTGGTTAGCCATCATAATATGGTGGCATCCAGCACTAGTAGACACAAAGAAGGACAAAATGTTATTGAATTGCACCTGTAGTCTAATATTCATGATGAAACAGAGAGGTGGGTTATCTCTGTGCTTCTCTTTAGGCCACTAAGTCCTTGGTGATCAACTAAATTGGTCATTGGAAAAATAAATAAACTATCAATATAAAAATACAACACTCAACATTTTATAATAATTAAATACAATACAATTCATAAAGAATGTCTTAAACTGCTCAGCATGCATCTCTTGCAGAATTTTCCTCTTTTGTAGAGGATTCCAAAAAGTTAAACGAAAATTAAAAGTGCTTTATCATAATGACTCTCTGTACAGTTACAGATCACAGAAAGTTTTTGAATAAAATTTCCAAAAAATGGATTAGCTTTATAAAGATTATGAGAACATATACATAAGAGAACTTTTTTTAGGCATTTTCAGGCAACCATTAGGTTTTGTGATACGGGATGAAATAGGCAGAGCTGAGGCAATCTTGTCTTAACTTTGAATAATAATACTAATTCCACAAGCCTTTATAACAAAATGTTATAATCTATGGTAAAAGGTGGATTGTTTTTTAAAGATTGATAACAGAGACAAAGTCAAATGTTGGGCCTTATAAAATGCGCAATATCAGAGATGGAGAAGTGTAAGCTTCATTCCATACCAAAATGTAATGTCTTGTCATTTCTTTCCATTCAAGATTGTTACATGACTACACTTAAAAAAAGACAAACGTTCATGAAGCTAAAAAACAAACAGGCAAAAAAAAAAAAAAAAAACTAAAATTCACAGTTGAGGAAAAAAAAATTTATACAGAGTGGTCCATTATTTTTCACCCCTATGGGCAGTCAGATAACCCTTCTTAAACAACATTCAATATTTAACTGCAAAGATTAGAATGTTTATAATTTCAGCACAGTGGAAACAGATCTAGCCCTATTTTAAAGCAATCTACAGATTGACTGTTTTACAATTTTCTTTTAGATGGCAAATAACCCTTTCCAAGATTAAACCTCATTTCTCCAGTCACAGAGAGGGCTCTTGAGTCTTTTGTGGTGACCTTAAATGAACAGCTTTCCACTGAGTATACAATAGGGACTAGTTATGTGTTTACACTAGGTGATCACATAAACCTCTTTAATTTCTTTCTCTAAAGAAAAATACATTGCATTCAGTCAATCTTTCCTCATAGCTGCAGTCCTCCATATTCCTTATTAATCTAGTTGCCCTTCTCTATGCCCCTTCCAGTCCCACACCATTGTTTTTCATGATCTGGTGCATAAAACTAAACTTGTTCAAGTTGAGGTCTTTCTATATGTTCTATATGTATAAGGATAAGATTGTGTCTCACTTTCTCTGGTTAACAAATCTATAATGTATACAATACATAAATCTGTAATATACATGATGTGAATAATAAAGACTTAAAACAGATTGCAAGGTTCCATTTTGTTAATATAACCCACTTTTTAAAATATGTAATATCTTCAGTATTCAGAATATCGCTTTGTAATTTAAGAATGCTATAATGCGGTTGCAACACACAGAATCCTGTCCCTTAACGCTCATTTCTAAGGTTTCAGATAGAATTGCAAAAATCAGAATTCACATAGCTCATTTGGAACTGCTGTGTTTAATACAAGATACGTTAATGTACATCTAAAGTCAGACACAATTCTACAAACTGGATAGCAGTTTTCTGAATATATAAGAGAAAAAAATAAGTATACTTGCACACCAAACTTTAATATCTTTGAACTGGACCCTTTTTTAAGCACTTTAAGCATCTGCTTTAATCACTTACTGAGTGTGTAGCTTCTTTATCTTTTAAACCTTGCCTATGTTTCTTTTTAAGTTGGTGACATTACAGCTGGCCAATTTTTTCTGCTTTAAGGTAGAACCTTTTTGTTGTATAATTCTATAGAGCCATCCTTGCATGCAGGGACTAAAGTTGTGACACCTTACACTGTGTGCATCAATAGAAACACACAGTCACATAGCCTAGGACGGTATGGTGCTCTCTTGCTTTTCCTTCCACCTCTAAAAAGACTGACTCGGGACTGAAGTGTACACTAATAAATCATTCTCTGTGAAGACCAGAAATGAAGGGTAGTAGCACCGAGAGAGCAGGAGCCAGCAGCACTGAAATTTGAAAACTGCAAGTGCTGGGGTAAGTGGTGGTTTCCTGAGGAATGTTTTTTTTGTGCTCAATGTGTAACATAAAAATACAGAGGGTTTAATTCTACTTTAAGTCAGAAATTTCACTCAAGTTTGCCTTACATTTACAAAAATGACTGCATCAATATTCAGCAAGTCTTTCGTGGTGGTTGAGACATTAGTTCCTTGTCCTAGAATGTTTGTTATATGCAACCTCCCTCTCTGAGAGCCGCAAAAAGCAATACTCAGAACCATAGACCATTTGGATTAAATTATTATAGGCTTATTTATTTTTGCCATACAGAAAATAATGATACGCGTAACCATAGGGATCCAGCCAGCAAGAACCATCTGCATAAGACGAAAGCCAGGATGCAAATTAGAGCTTAATATAGCAGTTTGTTCAGGGGGTATTTTATTCTGTGCTGTGATGTGCTTTCCCCTCTGTGTGTAGTTTGTATTGTGTCTCAGTGTTCCCTTCTTGTTTGGTTGACGCTTCATGTCTCTGCTTCCTCTGTTATTGTGTTCTGTTACTTAGTACTTGCTGTAGTTCTGCTCTGTGTTTCATAACCTTTTTTTTTTTTTGCTGCATTAGGAAAAACACAGTATTTTAGCTGGTGGTGAGTGAAACATTTTGTAGGACACTAGAGGGAGCATCATAGTGAAACTCAGTGATACCATAATGTTGGGAGGCACGTCGTGGGGTTATAAGAGGAATAAGATCAATAATATAATGGGACAACTAATGAACATGCACTAGGCAAAGACAACCAGACCGATAGAACAGTAGATGCATCCAGACATTCCAGTTAGGAAGATTTTTTCCACTTCCTGTTCAGGTGGTTAGATGTACATAGAGCTTTTTGAAGTTCATATCTATGAGAGCTGTTCTCTTCTCTTTACTGTAGATTATGAATGTAAACCCTAACTAGAAGTTCTAGCATCATCAGCAAATACCTGTTAGACCAATATCCACATGGTGCCACTGGTGGACCATAAATGGTTTGATTTACTAAAGGCAAATAGGCTGTACACTTTGCAAGGGCAGTTGCCCTTGCAAAGGACTTCTCCCACCTCATTCCCATATCTTTGGGGAAAATTCCCTTGTAAAGTATACCTTCCATTGAAAAGTGAGCAGTCCAGGGAGATGGGCGGAGCCTAGCAGAGCAGACATGCATTGTTAGAGCTCTGCACCGCTGAGGAGAGAAGAGAAGGACAAAGCGGAGCCTGCAGGCTCAAAAGGTATCCATTTGAACCTTTTTGCCCCAGGGAATAAACTGTGAAAGTTTGGGCAGGAAATATGGTACTGGGAGGAAACCGTGGCAGAAATAAAAATCACCTCACAAAGAGCTCACAGGCACTCACTGCAACTAAAGCAGCTCCAGTCACCTCACAAGATACAGCATCAGGGCGCTCTCACAGACAGAAAATGTCACAGCAAGACTCTCTATTTGAGTCAGATACAGAACAAATCCTCTCACAAACTTCTCCACAAGCCTCCTCAGCATCCCCAGTAATATTATTACAATTTGAAAAGATGCTTCATAAGGCTTTAAAACAAACCTCAGACCAAATAACAAAAAGCCTAACCAAAGAAATAAGAGAGCTGGGAAACCGCACCGCAGCCTTAGAAATAAAAATGGATGAAATTGAAATTACAACCCAAGTAAATATAACAGAATTGGAACAATTAAAAGAAGAGAATTTAATACTTCAAACTAAGCTCGAAGATTACGAAAATAGAGCCAGACGTTCAAACTTGCGCATAAGGGGAATACCTGAAACTGTGACAGACCTGCAATCTACTATTACTGCTCTATTACAAGAACTAAAGCCAGATATCCCTATTGAACGTTTAGAACTGGACAGAGTACACAGAACCCTCACAGCCAAAAAGAAAGATGGACCCCCACGTGATATAATCACAAAATTTCATTATTACAGAACGAAAGAACAAATACTAATTGCTGCAAGAGAAAAAAATGAACTTAATTTTCAAGGACACAATTATCAAATTTTTGCTGACCTATCCCAACTTACTATTACTAAAAGACGATCCATGAAACCCCAACTAATGGAACTGCAACGCCACAACATTATGTATCAATGGGGCTTCCCCTTTTCAGTCAGATTTAACTACCAAGGTACAATTTACAGAAGCAGATCAGCAGATGAACTACAACAAACCCTTTTAAAATTAAATCTGACAGAACCCACAAGCAGCAACTCTCCCACACGCAGAAGAATGACATCATCTTCACCTTCAGGCAGCACTCAGAAAATTTCAGAACAAAATGGGAATCATCATTCTCACAAAAGAGGCCGTTATGCCACATTGACCAAGGACCAAGAAGATTCAATGGACTGACATCCTAATTCCTGATATCTCTTCATTTATTATACTAAGAGATGGTTCTCTATAAAAAAACCTGTATTTATAACTGAATGTAACTGCATTCTGATAGTCACACACTGTGTGGGATCATGTTACATTCCAGTTATATTTCTTATTACTTCTGATTCATATAGCCTTAGAATATATAAGTAAAATAAGGAAATTCTTGTTCAGTTATATATTATCAGGTAATAACAATAGATTTATTACTTTTTAGGACAAATATGTTCAATAATCCAGAAGTAATGGAAGCTTTTTCTTTCTTTTCTTAAAACAAATATATTATTACCTAACTAGTTCCTAGAATTATGTTTTTGTTTATTCTAATCTGAAGCAATACAACCTCAATTGTATGAGTTAACATATCTAAACAGTTACATATGAATAAAATATGTAATTGTTTACTCTAAAAGGGTTAAAATCCCAAAATAATTCAAACTATCTTCATCAATACCAAAGTTGTTAACAGTACCTTTCTAGCTGAATTATTTAGCCTAGGGCAAGACTAACCATATACAACCACCCTGGAATAAATAATTTCAACAAAAACTATATTCTGCACTCCAATTAATGAAACATCATTTTGATGTCTTTTGACATAGCACTTCTCTCCTGTAAGCGGAAGATCTGTGTACCCCCATTAGCCCTCCTCATTCTCCCAACCATATTATGTGGGAGTGTGACGAAGGCACTTATTCCCCTGAGAGAGATATTTACTCTCTTTCACGGGTAAATTGTGATTACTTGCAAAAAATAATTTATACAATGTATCATCTAATCTCATGTTTTTTGTTTACTCTTTACTCCAGAATTCACTGGTTTCTTTTCTATCTATTCATCTCTTCAGTCCACACAGGTTGATCTGCGCAGTCAGCTCTGCATAACAAAAAGTAAGTCAAAACTATTTGATCTGTTGCCATGGCACCACTGAATATACTTTCCCTGAATGTTCAGGGAATAAATGTCCCTCAAAAAAGGACCAAAGCCTTCCGTACTTTTCATAACAAGAAGGCTCACATAGTATGCCTCCAAGAAACACACTTCACCAATGATTCTACTTCAAAAAATATTTCTCCTTTTTATCAACAAATTTACACGGCTTCTGCCTGTACCAAGCGAAGGGGAACTCTAATTGCATTTCACCGATCCACACCATTCACCTTATCATCAGAAATTAAAGACCCAGAAGGTAGATACCTGATACTCATGGGTTATATAATGGATACAGCAATCACGGTGATTTCCTACTATGCTCCTAACAAACAACCTACACCATTCCTCTCACATATATTACAAGTGATTAATACACACAAAATAGGAACAGTGATAATGTGTGGGGATTCGAACCAGGTCCTCCTCCCATTTCTAGATAAATCACCTTTTACACCATCCAAAATAACCTCTAGATTACCTTTTTCTCAACTTCTTTCCAAATACAATCTGGTAGATTCGTGGAGAGAAAGTAACCCAATGAAAAAGAAATTCACTTATTTCTCGCACCCTCATCAAACCTTCACCAGAATAGATCATATTTTTCTAACAATAGGAATGATACCAGAAATTATTGCATCAGATATAATTCCGATTCCATGGTCTGACCATAATGCAGTATACACTACTATAGCCTCAGCCATACCAAAAGCGCATGACCCAACGTGGTACTTACCGGACATAATGCTCAAACACCCACTACATCAGATGGCCATTGAACAAGCTTTAAAGGAATACATATCAATTAATAATACAACAGACATTTCCCCAATAACACTGTGGGAAGCTCATAAGCCTGTCTTGCGTGGTACAATACAAAGACAAATGGCACTATTTAAACGGGAACGCAAAAATCTAGCAAAAAACTAGAACTCAATTTTAATGCAGCCTACATATCATTTTAAGATAATCCATCTCAGAGTACAAAATCTCATCTGGAAAAATCTAGATTGGAATACGATCTATTTCTCACTGAGTCAGTTGATAAATCCCTCAAACGCTCCAAACACAATTTCTACATGAATACAAACAAACCAGGTACATATTTGGCTCGGGCATTAAATTCAACTAACAAATCTTTCAAACCAATACGTTTGAAATTATCAAAAAATGTTTACACTTGTAATCCAGTTAAAATAGTCCATAAATTTCACTCACATCTCGCAACTTTATACAAGACAAACAATGAATTTAATCCTACAGAGGCTGAATCCTTCTTCTCAAAAATAACCTTACCTGAGTTATCTCAGAATCAAAAAAGCAGCTTGGATGAGCCTATAACTATAGATGAAGTTGCTAACGCCATAAAAGACCTAAAACTTAACAAAAGACCAGGCCCAGATGGCTACTCGGCTTTATACTATAAAACATTCTCAGAAATACTCTCTCCCATTCTCACTGAAACTTTTAACAAACTTCTAGATGGACATTCTTTTCGGCAAGAAACACTAATGGCAATTGTTTGTATGATCCCAAAACCCCTTTCTGATGATACTTCCTGTGTGAATTATCGGCCTATCTCTCTGTTAAACCTCGATATTAAATTATTAGCAAAAATAATAGCAAAACGCCTCAATAGCATTATAGGAAAATTAATACATAGAGATCAAGTAGGCTTCATGCCAAATAGACAGGCAGGCAATAATATACGCAGGGCAGTGTTATTGGCACATATTGCTAAAAAACGGAAAATCCCTTTATGTTTTCTATCTCTCGATCTTAAGAGGGCATTTGACACAGTATCCTGGCAATATATGCAATATTCATTACAAAAATTGGGTTTTGGACCCCACTTTTTAACGCCCGCTCAGGACACTCCGCGGCTCCGGCCCAGCCCCCCCTGCATCACCACGCCAGTCCCTCTCCCCTCTGACTCTCCGGCGGCCACCTTCAGCAGCCGGTCGGCCGCTCAGGACACTCCGCGGCTCCGGCCGGCCTCGGCAGGCTAGCCGGCAGCTCTCCACTCCTCCCCCTGCAGCATTCTGCCGGTCCCCCCTCTACCCATCCGGACGCCGCCTAGTCAGCCGGCTGGCCGCTCGGGACTCTCCGCGGCTCCTGGTCGGCAGGTTACAGCACTTACCGTCCCCCTCTACTGACCAGCCGCTCCGGCGGGTCCGCACCCCTCTTCCTACTGACCATCTTCACCGGTCTACCCGCCCACCATCACCGGACGGTGTGGGCAACAACGTCAGGATAGCCCGCGGCTCGGGCCTAGCCGGCGGCCATCTTGGTACTCCCTCTGCCGGCCAGCCACGGCTTGGGCCCAGCCGGCGGCCATATTGGTACACCCAGTGCCAACGGTGCAGCATCCCAGGACCCCCTCCTGAGGTCATCAGCCCCCAGCCACATCACCGCCCGATTGGACCCACTACCCCCTAGTCCATCTTCAGCCAGACCCCCCCCCTCTGTGGCCCCACCGCAGCCGCGGTCTCAATCACCACGTTCTAGCCGCTAGAGTCGGTGGGACAGACCACGGCTGCAGCCTAGCCCCAGTCAGCTTGCCACCACAACCCCCCCACTGTTGTCCAACAGAGCCCCGTGCCCCTCTGCACCGGGAATCACCCCTCCTGCTACTGGACCTCACTGCGGGGGCACTAGAGATTCACCGGAGGCCAGTCTACCTCAAATCGCCTGAGACGCAGCCACTGCACCACCTACCGCACCAGCTCCCCCTCCTTCACCTTCGGGACCTTCAGCACAGGTAAGCCACCGGGGGCACTCGAGAAGTTGATCCAGGGGCCCTTGTCCGATCGCCCCTCGGGGGGTCAGGAAGGAATTTTTTCCTCGACTGCACCATTGGCCTACGCAGCCAGGGTTTTTTTTTGCCTTCCTCTGGATCAACGAGAGGGAGGTAGGCAGCCCCACCTCCCTCCAGTACCTCCGCTCGAACACTCAGCTGTCACTCTCACCACTCCAGAGCAGTGGTCAGCCATCCGATCCCTCCATCCCCCTGCAAGGCTATCATCGCCACACCAGTGCCTTCGTCATAACAAATTTCCTTTCTAGCAACGCCGCCTTCCGCATCATGTGCAACTTCAAGTACACAGCAGACACCCTCCACAGGCTAAGAAACACGGCCGCAACTTTACCGACCACCACGCAAAAAAGACTAAAAAAAGAACAATTACTAAGGACCAACCCACAATCAACCATCAAAGGCAGGGAGACACCGATCCAACCACAACAACTAGCATGCACCCTGATCAACACCAGATCTGCAGTCAAGCACAGGCTGGAAATCCGCGATTTCATCATCGAAAACAACATAGACTGCCTCTTCATTACAGAAAGCTGGCTAACTTCCGACTGCAACACCATCCTAACTGAATTGGTGCCCAAGAACTACAGTATCCTATCTGAGCATAGAATAGGAAAAAAAGGAGGAGGTCTAGCAGTGATTTTCAAATCGCACCTGGGGTTCACCAAACCAAACTTACAGAACTCAGTGCCTTTCATGGAAACACTCTCACTGCATCTTCAAACAACACCTCAAGACACCATTCACATACTACTATGCTACAGACCACCAGGACCAAAGACCAATCTCCTCACACCGCTCACTGAATTCTTCTCAATGCACACCTTGAAAACCAAAAACCTTCTGGTACTTGGGGATTTCAATCTGTGGGCAAACTCTGCCCAAGACCCTATTGCAACCGCCTGCGTTAACCAAATGGAAGAACTTGGCCTGCAACAACTGATAAATGCTCCTACGCATGGTTCAGGACACACTTTAGATCTCATCTTCAAACAGAATATGAACATCGACGTATTGAACAACACCCCACTACCATGGACGGACCACCATGCTATCAAATTTAAAATCACCACTAACACCACCCTCCAAAAACAGAAACGGGCAACAGCAACACACTGGAATAGATCTCAGAAGAAACTACACTCTGAACTCTTCAAAACTACATTTTCGAGCAAAATTCTTCTGCTAAACACAAACCTCTCAACGGAACAAACACTCAACTCCCTAAACAATGTTTTACTACAAACAGCAGACTCCGTGGCGCCAAAACGCAGAACACCCGTGCGCACAAAAAACTCGAGTTGGTTTAATGGCACTCTCACCCTACTCAAGCAAGAACGCAGAAGAGCTGAGAGAACTTGGAGAAGAAATCCCACCAAGGAAAACCATGCTAACTACAAAGCACTCACGGTGAAATACCACAAGGCAATCTTCAAAGCCAAAAAAGAACATTTTGCAGACACCATCTCATCCGCCTTAAACCGCCCACGGGAACTTTTCAAAATAGTTGCTCAATCAATGAACCCGACTTGCCTAGAGCCCCCTGCAAACGATACTCAAGAATTCTGCAATGAGTTATCAGATTTCTTCATCGACAAAATCGACAACATTCGGAAAGCAATTCATCAGAAAATAACAACCAACCTCACCCAACCAATGCAAAAAGAGGATATCAAAACGAACATCACTCAACCACCGAAGTTCTTTTTGTCCCCAATCACTACGGACACGACTAAAAACATCATCGGAAGCCTTCGCGACAGCACATCACCGAACGACATCATCCCCACCAAATTGTTCAAAGAATGTTCCGACATCCTGGCCCCCACCCTAACACATCTCATAAATCAATCATTCAAAGAAGGGACTGTGCCAACCTCCCTCAAGCAAGGCATCGTCAAACCCCTGCTAAAGAAACCTAATCTCGACCCTAAAGACCCTAACTGCCGCAGACCAATAACAAGCCTCAACACCATCTCCAAGATTATAGAGAAAGCAGTAGTACAGCAGCTACAACACCACCTGGAGACACACCACCTCCTGGACCCTCTGCAATCAGGCTTCCGCCCAGGCCATGGCACAGAAACAGCACTTCTCAAAATATGGGACGACGCCCTCGAAGCAGCAGATGACGGGGAACCGAGTCTCCTGGTACTGTTAGACCTCAGCGCAGCATTCGATACAGTGGACCACAATACTTTACTTGTCCGCCTCTCAGAAGTTGCAGGAGCCACAGATTCTGCCCTAAAATGGTTTACATCCTTCTTAGAGAATCGCTCTCAGACAGTGAAACTGGGAACATTCACCTCGGAATCTCGGGCAGTCTCCTGTGGAGTCCCTCAGGGCTCACCCTTGTCACCAGTGCTATTTAACATCTACATCCGCCCGCTTCTCAATATCATCAGGAAAACGGACCTCTGCTTCCACTCATACGCAGACGACACCCAACTCTACCTTCGCATTAACGGACAAAAAGATCATCATCAGCAACTACAGAAATGCCTCACTTTAATCAATGACTGGATGACCGCTAGCTCCCTCAAACTTAACGAATCAAAAACAGAACTTCTTCTCCTGCAAGCCAACAAAAAATCCAAAATTAAGACTCCGTGGACACCACCCCCCCATCCTCGGACAGACCATCTCCCCCAGCACCAAAGTCAAGAGTCTCGGAGTCATCTTTGACTCAGGAATGACAATGGATGCACAAATAGGATCGGTGGTGAGCGGATCCCACCACCTCCTCCGCCTGCTTCGCAGACCCATCCCCTTCATCCCAGAAGAGGACAAAGCGGCAGTTGTGGGAACGATCATCAATTCCCGACTCGACTACGCAAATTCCCTCTACGTAGGTCTACCCCAATATCAGCTTGCGCGCTTGCAACTCATGCAAAATACGGCGGCAAGACTGTTAACAGGAAAAAAGCCATGGGAATCCATCTCCCCATCCCTAAAAAGCCTACATTGGCTAACTGTGAAGAATCGGATCATATTCAAGACCCTCTGCCTCACCCATAAATGCATACAAGGAAACGCTCCGCAATATCTCCGGGAAAAAATAAAACACTACACACCGAATCGCAGTCTTCGATCAGCTAACCAAAACCTCCTCCTCATTCCCAAATACCGCTACAAAGCAAAGGGAGAACGTAGATTTGCAGTCCAAGGACCTCGACTATGGAATGCTCTCCCAACCAACCTCCGCATGGAAGAAAACCACCAGGCCTTCAGGAAAAAACTAAAGACCTTCCTTTTCTAGAAGCTGGCTACAGAGAATACATCTAGCGCCTTGAGGCGATTCAGTTCGCAATTTGCAGCGCTTTACAAATCATTCATTCATTCATTCATTCATTCATGGATCAAAGCATTATATAATAAACCCAAAGCCTATATAAAATATGCTGGATACAAATCTGAAGCCTTTAATATCGAAAGAGGTACCCAATAGGGTTGCCTATTATCTCCCTTATTATTTGCCCTTATACTCGAACCCATGGCCCAATACATCAGAACAAACCAAACTATAACTGGCATTGAAGTAGGAGGTATTACACACAAATTATGTATATTTGCAGACGATATATTACTTTTTCTATCATCACCACAGGTCTCTGGTCCTAACTTAATACCAGCTCTTGATGGATTTGCAGCCCTATCCGGCCTTATGATTAATCCTAAGAAATGCCTAGTGCTTAATATTTCACTCACAAACATGGAATTGATCCCGGCTAGGGCTGCACTCCCATTCACATGGGCAGAAAAATCAATCCCATATCTTGGAATTCATTTAACAGCATCTCATTCTGACTTATTCTCAACCAATTATCCTCCTGTATTAAGACAGATCACAAATCTAATAAAACAATGGTCGCAACTTCCTTTATCCTGGATAGGGAAGATTAATGCAATCAAAATGACTATTCTACCCAAATTGCTTTATCTATTCAGAGTCCTCCCTATTGCAATTCCTTCCTATTTTTTGAGAATAGTACAAAAAAGAGCAACTTCGTTTATATGGGGCTCTTCTAAACCACGTATACCTATACACACACTACATCTTCCCAAAAATAAAGAAGGCCTGGGATACCCTAATTTTACTAACTACTACAGAGCAGCACATTTGGCCAGTCTGTCCAAATACCATGCAAAACAGGAAATCCCATTATGGGTATTTATAGAGGCTTCAGAAAATGACCCTCTATTAATATCAAATGTATTATGGCTTGATCCTAAAGACCGCTTTAAAATTCATAATCCCATAACTAAACACTTCTTATCTCTCTGGGATAAACTAAAAACCAAATATCAGTTACAATCTCCACACAATCCTCTCCTTTCTTTTATCAGAAATACGGCCTTTTATCCGGCATGGATCTACCCAAATTCTTTTAAAGCTTGGACAACATCAGGCATTCAGACACTAAATGACTTCATAGCATCTAAATCATTCCTTTCATTCCCATCGCTTAGAGAAAAATATGATCTACCAAACTCTGAGATATTTAGATATCTCCAAATCAAAATTTCTATACACCATTCCTAAAGGGGGATACACCATTATCCCAATTATCCATTTTTGAATCAATCTGTACAAAAGATCCATTTGCTAAAGGTACAATTTCATCACTTTATAATCAATTATATGGAGTAGCAAATCTTAATAGACCCTCTTATATTCAGAGGTGGGAGGAGGACCTGGGACGAACTTTAGAAGACACGGACTGGTCTAACATATGGCTCACATCTAAGTCATCTTCACCCAACATCTTAGCACTGGAGACAAATTATAAAGTCCTAACTCGCTGGTACCTTGTACCCGCTAGAGTGGCAAAATATTCACCTAATACCTCAGCTCTTTGTTTTCGAGGATGCCCAGAAATAGGCACATATTTACACATATGGTGGACATGCCTAGTAATCCAAACCTTCTGGAAGGAAGTCTTCGTGATTGCATCTAAAATATTTAAAAAAATAATACAACCAGATCCATATTTAACTTTACTTAATCTAAAACCGGAATGGTTAACACTCTCTCAATTCAAACTTATGATCCAACTAATAACGGCTGCAAAACAAACAGTGGCCAAGGCATGGAAATCTACATTGGTACTAGCAGAAACAATTCACAGAATGAATAATACAATGTCCCATGCTAAGATGGTAGCCATCGATCAAAATCAAATTCCAAAATTTGAAAAACTTTGGCATCCTTGGATAAAACAACAGTTCCTGTCAAACTTCAATGACTCTGTCCTGTTGCCATGGTAACAGATTAAATGACTTACAGAGACACCCATTCTAAGGCTTCAAAGAGAACTAAAAAGAATAATAAACTGACGAGCGGGACAACCTTGTGGACCATACCCCTACCTTTCAACCCTTTTTCTTCTTTCTCTTTCCTTTTCTCCACCTTACGATTAAAGCTCATTATCAGAATTTATTTGACCTATATACACTCTACTTGTAAACAATATGTATAGTAGGAATAAATCATTTACATACCTACAAAAGTAACTAAGGAAATGATATATATCTTTAATTTAGGTTTACGTGAACCCAATGTTTAATATTTGAAATTTCATGATATTTACCTATATAAACCCTACTGTAAAACAATGAGCTTACTTTATAGATCCTTGTAAACTTACTTTATGTATCTTTATAATATTGTATACTCAATAAACTTCTTTTGACAAGGAAAAGTGAGCAGTCTATCAATCCCAATATTTGTCAGCAAAGCTTTGTATAGTTTCTATCACAGGTGCACAATTGGGAGCTAGTTTCACCATTCAAAAGAAATGCCTGAACAAGGACCTTCATGGCAATATCACAATGAAGTATGTCACTAGGGATGAGCTTCGAGTTCGAGTCGAACTCATGTTCTACTCGAACATTGGCTGTTCGCAAGTTCGCCGAACAGCGAACAATTTGGGGTGTTCGCGGCAAATTCGAATGCAGCGGAACACCCTTTAAAAGTCTATGGGAGAAATCAAAAGTGCTAATTTTAAAGGCTTATATGCAAGTTATTGTCATAAAAAGTGTTTGGGGACCCGGGTCCTGCCCCAGGGGACATGGATCAATGCAAAAAAAAGTTTTAAAAACGGACGTTTTTTCAGGAACAGTGATTTTATTAATGCTTAAAGTCAAACAATAAAAGTGTAATATCCCTTTAAATTTCGTACCTGGGGGGTGTCTATAGTATGCCTGTAAAGGGGCGCATGTTTCCTGTGTTTAGAACAGTCTGACAGCAAAATGACATTTGGAAGGAAAAAACTCATTTAAAACTACCCACGGCTATTGCATTGCCGACAATACACATAGAAGTTCATTGATAAAAACGGCATGGAAATTCCCCACAGGGCAACCCCGAACCAAAATAAAAAATAAAAAAATGATGTGGGAGTCCCCCTAAATTCCATACAAGGCCCTTCAGGTCTGGTATGGATATTAAGGGGAACCCCAGCCAAAATTTAAAAAAAAATTGACGTGGGGTTCCCCCTAAATTCCATACCAGACCCTTCAGGTCTGGTATGGATTTTAAGGGGAACCCCGCGCCAAAAAAAAAAAAAAAACGGCCTGGGTTCCCCCTTAAAATCCATACCAGACCCTTATCCGAGCACGCAACCTGGCAGGCCGCAGGAAAAGAGGGGGGGACGAGAGTGCGGCCCCCCCCCTCCTGAACCGTACCAGGCCACATGCCCTCAACATTGGGAGGGTGCTTTGGGGTAGCCCCCCAAAACACCTTGTCCCCATGTTGATAAAGACAAGGGCCTCATCCCCACAACCCTGGCCGGTGGTTGTGGGGGTCTGCGGGCGGGGGGCTTATCGGAATCTGGAAGCCCCCTTTAACAAGGGGACCCCCAGATCCCGGCCCCCCCCTGTGTGAAATGGTAAGGGGGTACTTACCCCTACCATTTCACTAAAAAACTGTCAAAAATGTTAAAAATGACAAGAGACAGTTTTTGACAATTCCTTTATTTAAATGCTTCTTCTTTCTTCCTTCATCTTCTTCTTCTTCTGGTTCTTCTGGCTCTTCTGGTTCTTCCTCCGGCGTTCTCGTCCAGCATCTCCTCCGCGGCGTCTTCTATCTTCTTCTCCTCGGGCCGCTCCGCACCCATGGCATGGGGGGGGAGGCTCCCGCTCTTCTCTTCATCTTCTTCTCTTCTTCATCTTCTTCTTCATCTTCTTCTTCTTCTTTTTCTCTTCTTCCTTCAGGGAAGTCCCGTCATGTCCCGTGCGTCAGAGGGGGGCGGGGTCACCGGGTGGCCCCGCCCCCCGTTATTTAAGAACCGTCAGACGAAGAGACGCCGTCACACAGTGGGGGCCTCCCTCCATGCCAGCATGGCTGCGGAGCGGCCCGGAGAAGAAATGAAGAAGAGAAGAAGGAAGAAGAGAAGAAGAAGAAGAAGAAGAAGATGAAGAAGAAGATGAAGAAGAAGAAGAAGATGAAGAGAAGAGCGGGAGCCTCCCCCCCATGCCATGGGTGCGGAGCGGCCCGAGGAGAAGAAGATAGAAGACGCCGCGGAGGAGATGCTGGACGAGAACGCCGGAGGAAGAACCAGAAGAGCCAGAAGAACCAGAAGAAGAAGAAGATGAAGGAAGAAAGAAGAAGCATTTAAATAAAGGAATTGTCAAAAACTGTCTCTTGTCATTTTTAACATTTTTGACAGTTTTTTAGTGAAATGGTAGGGGTAAGTACCCCCTTACCATTTCACACAGGGGGGGGCCCGGGATCTGGGGGTCCCCTTGTTAAAGGGGGCTTCCAGATTCCGATAAGCCCCCCGCTCGCAGACCCCCACAACCACCGGCCAGGGTTGTGGGGATGAGGCCCTTGTCTTCATCAACATGGGGACAGGGTGTTTTGGGGGGCTACCCCAAAGCACCCTCCCAATGTTGAGGGCATGTGGCCTGGTACGGTTCAGGAGGGGGGGGGCCGCACTCTCGTCCCCCCCTCTTTTCCTGCGGCCTGCCAGGTTGCGTGCTCGGATAAGGGTCTGGTATGGATTTTTAGGGGGACCCCACGCCGTTTTTTTTTTTTTTTTGGCGCGGGGTTCCCCTTAAAATCCATACCAGACCTGAAGGGTCTGGTATGGAATTTAGGGGGAACCCCACGTCAATTTTTTTTTTAAATTTTGGCTGGGGTTCCCCTTAATATCCATACCAGACCTGAAGGGCCTTGTATGGAATTTAGGGGGACTCCCACATCATTTTTTTTTTAAAATTTTGGTTCGGGGTTGCCCTGTGGGGAATTCCCATGCCGTTTTTATCAATGAACTTCTATGTGTATTGTCGGCAATGCAATAGCCGCGGTAGTTTTAAATGTGTTTTTTCCTTCAAAATGTCATTTTGCTGTCAGACTGTTCTAAACACGGGAAACATGCGCCCCTTTACAGGCATACTATAGACAACCCCCAGGTATGAAATTTAAAGGGATATTACACTTTTATTGTTTGACTTTAAGCATTATTAAAATCACTGCTCCTGAAAAAACGGCCGTTTTTAAAACTTTTTTTTGCATTGATTCATGTCCCCTGGGGCAGGATCCAGGTCCCCAAACACTTTTATTGACAATAACTTGCATATTAGCCTTTAAAATTAGCACTTTTGATTATTCATGTTCGTGTCCCATAGACTTTAACGGTGTTCGCGTGTTCGAACAAATTTTTTTCCTGTTCGCATGTTCTGGTGCGAACCGAACAGGGGGGTGTTCGGCTCATCCCTATATGTCACCAAGTGGAGTACTTCACCACAAGCATTATTCTAATGAAAGCTACATATTTATGCAGATTGAAAACAACTTATGAAATTACATATACATTTTAAATCTTATGTAAGATTTTAGGGATTGGCTTTAGATCTATTTTAAAATTTAGTGGAGCACACCACATGGATAGAAAGTCTTGTTTAGTTCACTTTATTTGATCTGATCCTGATCTGGAAATTATTTATTAGCTAAGCATGATTAAGTCTGTCCTAGTGTGGTTGTTCTTTTTCCCAATAAAGTTATACTGTGCCTGTGCTGGTTTGCTCAAGTTATACACTCAGTGTGTAGGCTGTGTCCCCAAAGTAAGTCTGAATGCAAGTTTTCATAATTGACTGGAGTGTACACTATATTACCAAAAGTATTGGAACACCTGCCTTTATACACACATGAATTTTAATGGCATCCCAGTCTTAGTCCGTAGGGTTCAATATTGAGTTGGCCCACCCTTTGAAGCTATAACAGCTTCAACTCTTCTGGTATGGCTGTCTACAAGTTTTAGTAGTGTGCCTATGGGAATGGTTGACCATTCTTCCAGAAGTGCATATGTGAGGTCAGGCACTGATGTGGACGAGAAGCCTGACTCGCAGGCTCTGCTCTAATTTATCCCAAAGGTGTTCTATCGGGTTGAGGTCAGGACTCTGTGCAGACCAGTCAAGTTCCTCCACTCCAAACTCGCTCATCCATGTCTTTATGGACCTTGCTTTGTGCACTGGTCCAAATCATTTGGTTGAGGGGGGATTATGGTGTGGGGCTGTTTTTCAGAGGTTGGGCTTAGTCCCTTAGTTCCAGTGAAGGTAACTATTAAGGCATCAGCATACCAAGACATTTTTTACAATTTCATGCTGTCAACTTTGTGGGAACAGTTTGGGGATGGCCCTTTCCTGTTCCAACATGACTGCGCAACAGTGCACAAAGCAAGGTCCATAAAGACATGAATGAGCGAATTTGGAGTGGAGGAACTTGACTGGCCTGCACAGAGTCCTTACCTCAACCCGACAGAACATCTTTGGGATGAATTGGAGCGGATACTGCGAGCCAGGCCTTCTCATCAACATCAGTGCCTGACCTCACAAATGCGCCTCTGGAAGAATAGTCAAACATTCCCATAGACACACTCCTAAACCTTGTGGACAGCCTTCCCAGAAGAGTTGTAGCTGCTATAGCTTCAAAGGGTGGGCCAACTCAATATTGAACCCTACAGACTAATGCCCCGTACACACGGTTGGACTTTGTTCGGACATTCCGACAACAAATTCCTAGGATTTTTTCCGACGGATGTTGGCTCAAACTTGTTTTGTCTACACACGGTCGCACAAAGTTGTCGGAATTTCCGATCGCCAACCACGAGGTCACGTACACCACGTACGACGAGACTAGAAAAGGCCGGTTCAGAACCAAGCGCGGCACCCTTTGGGCTCCTTTTGCTAATCTCGTGTTAGTAAAAGTTTGGTCAGAGACGATTCACGCTTTTTCAGGTTCGTGGCTTTCAGATCGTTTTCTGCCGTTCAGTTTGTGCTTGTGGGTTTGTATCTGCTCTTCAGTGCGTGCAAGCAAGTTCCGCGTGACTTTAATTAGTCATTGTATTCTTGTTCGTTTGTTACTGTTTTTCAGGTCGCTTTTCACAGGCCTTGCTGTTCTTCAGTTGCGTATGCGTACACCTCGTAGAGTTCGTGCTGTGCGGGGGCTTGGTGTTGGGGTCCTGACCTTGACACAAGTCCAGTCCATGAACAGGGTGGGGAGGAGTTCATGGACCAAGAATTGGTTGCTTCAGCGTGACCAGTTCTCTCATATGCCTTTGCTCCGTGAGATCCGTGAGAATAATCCTGATTATTTCAGGAACTTTCTCAGGATGACGGACCCCGTGTTTCACCATCTGTTGGCTTCGCTGACCCCTTATATTAGCAGGCAGGATACCTGCATGAGGCAAGCCATCACTCCGGAGCAGAGGTTACCCTGCGGTATTTGGCGACAGGGAGAAGTCTGCAGGACTTGAAGTTCTCGACAGGCATCTCCCCCCAGGCTCTGGGGATCATTATCCCCTGTTCTGCCATCATACAGGTCCTGCAGAAGGAGTATATGAAGGTAAGATTTTTATCCTTTTATATCACATTTTATTGTATTGAATGTTTGCTAATATATTGTATTTCTTTCCTCATTCCCTAATTACCATGATTGTAATATGCTGTGAATGTCCCCTTTGTCCTCATGCATGCTGGATTTTTATGTAATTATTATTTTTGCCCTTAAATAACCTCCCCAGCATGGTGTCTCCTGGCCCTATATTCACCTCATGTAGTCACTTAACAATGTATTTTTTTCTGCTCCATAGTAGTGCTTTACCCCAAACACCCTTTAAAATGTTTTGAAATGTTATTTTTGCTTTAAATTCAGGCAGAGTGCCAGAGGCTTTTTTTTTGGTGGTGTCCCCAAATAATTTTTAGTAACCCTCCCTCCCCCAACTGCTAAGTCAGCTGATCCCAATTCTCTATCCTCAATCATCTATCTGCTGACTTTGCCAAACCCATACACACTATACCCACCTCTTTTGTGCTCAGATTTATGGATGAATTCCCCAAAGCATGTAGTGCAAGGGCCTGCCTGTATACTTTTAAATGGTACTGTTTAACGTTTTTGGATCCTATTATTATCTTGATAGGTAATAGCAGAATGTCCAAATGTCCTCAAATGTGTACAGTGTGTATTTCTATCTTTGTATTATGACACTTCTTACCTGTCCAGTGGGCTGCCAATAGTGTAACTAAGGAGGGGCTGTTCCAAGTAATACCCTGTATTTAGGCATTCATCTCTCAATGAAGTGAAGAGGGTTACCTGTCCCAGATTTCCACACACCCCCTATAATGTTAGAAATGGCCCATGAGAGGGGGGGAGGGGGAATATGATAGGTGTACCTTATACTTTGGCGTTGTTAAATTCCCCTTAATAAATGCTATCTGGAGGTTGCCCCATAATGTTTGTGTCTAATTTGCTTGCCATGTTTCTGATCAAAAATAGTAATGTTTATTGTTTTTTCCTCAACAGTTTCCTTCCACGCCACAGGAATGGCAGACTGTGGCCTCCCACTTTGCCGAGCGGTGGGACTTTCCTAACTGCGGAGGGGCAATTGATCGTCCCACCACCCAACTCGGGGTCATACTATTTCAACTATAAGGGGTTCAATAGTATAGTGATGTTGGCGGTGGTGTCGGATAATTACGACTTCCTGTATGTGGACGTGGGGAAGAATGGCAGGATGTCCGATGGTGGAGTCATCGCCCAGGCGGAGTTTTACAGGTGTCTCCAGAATGGCAGCTTGGACTTGCCAGCTCCAGAGGACAATGTGGAAGGACTCCCATTCGTGTTCGTTGCTGATGAAGCGTTTGCGCTGGGGGACCACCTGATGCGGCAATTCCCACTGAGGATCCTCACCCCGGAACAGAGGGTTTTTAATTACCGGCTGGCCAGAGCCTGAAGAGTGGTGGAGAACACATTTGGAATCCTGGCCAGCCAGTTCCACCTATTTCTGATGATACATCAAACCACACTGACGGCGCTTGAAAGCGGCCGTCCTGGCTTGCCCTCCCTGAGTGCCCGTGATGTCCGGTTACGCTACCTGGAGTTCTTTGCGGGTAGGGGGGCCATCAATATGCCAGCAAATATGTGAAGCCTTTTTATAATAAAAAACAAAAAGAAATTCTTTGTGGCTTGTGTTTGTTTTAGCTGACCCTGACAGAAATGTTTTGAGTGCAGAAAATGGCGTGATTGTGTAACCTTATACAAAGCACTGTTGGCTGTTATTTACTAAATGCAAAAACACATTTCACTACAAGTGCACTTGCAACTGCACTGAACCTGCATTTGTAGTGCAAAGTGGATTTGCCCTTAGGAAATAACCCCCATTTTCGCTGAAAACAGCAATTACATCACCCCAAAAGTGTTGTAGTGTTAAGACAATAATCCACACATTCTTGATTAACCAACTTTTTTATACCTGCACAATCACATGTGAATTTACCAAAGGTTTTTAAAACAAACCAACATGTTTGTTGTATAACAATTTTTGGGGTAGCATTATCAAAAATCGAAATGTCCATTTAAGATAAAACAGGCCTGTGTAAAACCAACAAGAAAGCCAAAAAACTTGAACTTACAAAGTTCACATTAGGTAAAACCTGAAGGCAATATCAGACATCAGTATTTAGGAACTGTGTTTGATATTGTGTTCAGATGGGGGAAATCACCCCTGGAAAAGCCAAATTTGGAAGATGCACACCAATTTATGAATGTCAACATGTGCTATCTGCCATCACGGGGGATCAAGGGACGTGTTTTGGGGGAGCAAGCCCTTCCTCTCAGCTACTTTATAATTGAGGAAGTGGTTGCACCCCCAAAACGCCTCCATTGATCTCCCGTGATGGCAAATAGCACATGTTGGCACACTGTGTGCATCCTCCAAATTTGGCTTTTCAAAACATTGCAAAAAGATTTAAAACATTGGACCACAATCAAAAAAGTGATTTTGTGGGGTTTTAAATTCGCCCCAAAACATCAATGATGTTATTATTTTTTTGAATCACATCATTTATTTTTTTCTGGATGTTTTGCAATTCGACATTACACCCCATGATCTCCCCGATCAGGATCTGGGCACTTTCAGATGTGAAAGGATCTCGATACCTCACATCACGATCACCTAAAATGAGAGAAACAAAACAAAAACAGGTATCAAAAATCTGCCACCATCCATCTCTTACCTGAGTCTGTGGTCGCAGACACTCACCTGTTGTGGTGCCAATTTCCACCACATCTTCTTCTCCTTCCTGCTCTTCTTGGGTTGGTGGTATTTCCCCTTCTTCCATAGGTGGGGGGTCTGTGGTCTCCTCAGATGAGGGGTGTCCTCCGAGTCTTTTCTCCCCTATGTAAAACAAAAATGGTATAATTAGCACACAGATATTCGATGGCAGAACTATGTCAAGCTGCAATACTTTACCTGTTTAGTACAAGCTTCACAGATGGAGACCCTCCTATAGTATACACTGGAGCACCTGTGTGGCCCCCCTAATAAAAATGGTGTTCTTGTGTCCCACACTAGTGCTCCAGTGTCCAGATGTGAAAACAGCTGCTCAGTGTCCTCTCCTTACACAGAATCTAGTTTGCATTTCATTCTAGTAACAAACCCATCTACACAAACAAATATTTGGCATCCAAGTAGGCCCAAAAAAATGTGGGAAAATGCATATGGCCTAAACAATGGTGTTTTAGAGGCCGAAAGAAAAATGTTTGATACGAACGAATAATGGGCCCATGAACATTAAAGTTGCCCTTTTAAACTGTACAATTAAGAAAAGCATATGGAGCAGCACGAACGGAATAAAGACAGAAAGAATAGGAACACAGCACAACTACTTACTTTTTTGCAGCACTCTCCGGATCTTTCGGTACTGCTCTGGCTCTCTTAATTTCAGGTCCGACCACCGCTTCCTGAGCTGATCTTTCGATCGTCGTACCCCAAAATTCTTGTGAAGACTTTTGACCACTTTCGCCATGATCTTGGCCTTTCTGATATTGGGGTTGGGGTAAGGCCCATACTTTCCGTCATAGTCGGCCTTCTTCATGATGTCGACCATCTCCAACATCTCCCCAAAGGACATATTTGTGGCCTTAAAACGTCTCCTTCTGGATCGGGACGTGTCCGGATCCGGACTTTCCTCCTCCTCCTCCTCCTCGTTCCTGTAATTAGCACGCACCTGCTGTGACTCCGCCATGTGCTCTTCCCCCACTGCGCTGAACGAAAAGGGGCGGGGAATAGAATAGAAAGAACGTCAGGGGCGGGCGGAGTTACACGCATGCGCAGTGTATATAAAGCGTAACACACGTGCGTATTATGTACGATCTGTGAGCGGAGGAAGGAGCATTGGACGCGCCGATCGTAAGAACGAAGGTAAGAGACAAACTTGTGCCTATACCGCTTCTACATTGAGGCCTATATTGTAACAAGATTAGGAGAGTTTTGTCTAACATTAGGCTTTGTCTTGTGTTGTGTCTTGCAGTGAACATGGATATCTTAGTGAAAGACAATGACTTCATGTCAGTATTCGTAGATATGTTAAGGGAGCTGCCCTGTCTGTGGGAGATTAAACACCCCCATTACAAGAACCAAGCAAAGAGGAAGGTAGCACTGGAGCAATTGTGTGAAATTGTGAAGCAGGTGATCCCCACGGCAGACATCACCTATTTAAAGATCTTAATTGGTGGCCTGAGGAGTACATATCTAAGGGAGCGCAAGAAAGTCCTGGATTCACAGAGATCCGGAGCAGCAGATGACATCTATGTCCCCAGGATGTGGTACTATGACAGGCTGCATTTTCTGGCAGGCCAGACTGAACCCAGGCCATCCCTCTCCAGTCTTCCTTCCACGCTTCCTTCCCCCCCGGCTGAGGCTTCTGACGCCCAACCTGGGCCTTCCAGGCCACATGTGGAGGGGCCCAGATTGGGCCAGGTATAGCATTCCTCTAAATATTTCTGCTTGTCCAATCAATGATGTTAACTAGATGTTAATTGGGAGTACTAATTTAGGATTGTGATTGATAATGCAACAACTAAAACCATGTTCCTTTTTCGTACACAGGGAAGTCTCAGCCAGGAGGTGGCCGGGCCGAGCCGGCTGGCTGATCTGCAGGTCCCTCCACCCCCCCTGAAAAGAGAAAGTGGCAGTAGGAGGAGTGCCCTAGAGGAGGCTGTCAGAGGACTCTTTTGGAGGGCTACAGAGGTCCTGGGAGCACCACACACCGTGGAGGAGGACATTGCTGCCACCATTGCCTATAAAATGCAGAGGATGGAGGAGGGCCAACAAGCCATGTGTGAGTCGCTCATATTGGAGGCTCTTAACAAAGGTACGAGGGGCCAAATTACAGCTCAGACACACCTTTGCGATGGTCCTCCTCCTCCTCCTGCAGGTCCTCCTCCTCCTCCTCCTTCTCCTCCAGGTCCTCCCAGTCCTCCTCCTCCAGGTCCTACTCCTCCTCCTGCCACATCTCCAACAGCACAGCCACAGCCCGGAAGGAAGCGTGGAAGGAAGACCAGAAAGTGAGGACCCTGGATCCAGTCTGGTCGGCCAAAAAATGCAGCCTCTTGTGGTACCACAGCCTGGGGACATACATGTCATCTGCTGCTTTCCAGATCTCTGTGAATTCTGGACCAGACTGCCCTCCCTTACATATGGACTCCTCAGGCCACCAATTTTGATGTTCAAGAATTGATGTCTGCCGTGGGGGTCCCAGGCTTCGCTAATTTCTCCTGCTGATCCAGTGTTGCCTTCCTCTTTGTTTGGTTCTGAGCCCTTAAAAAAGTATTTTTGTTTTGAATTATACTCTCCTATGTGTTTTACTTCAAAAATGACAGTTTTTTTGTGAGGATTCAGGTACATTTCAAATATACAATGTGAAACGAACAAGGGACACCAACAACAAACAATCTCCTTGAGATTAAATAATAAAAGATATCAATGGTGTTGGGGTAACTTGACACACAAAACAGACACAAAAATAGTCTGGAGTAAAAAGAAAAATAACATTGAACAAAGATCAGCCTTTGAAATAATACAAACATTAAATCTAAAAAAAAAAAAGGCTTAAAATCCCCCAAAAAATTAAATAAAAAAAAGAAAACATCCTGTCAGATGTGACAACTAATAACAATATATTCAGGGAATCCCAATAACAAAACAAAAATAAACTTTGTGAGAAGTGTGTGTGAATATGAGCAGCACTACTACTACTACTACTTCATTCTTGGCACATTATAAAGAAGAAGAGAGTGCGCTGTATAAAACCATTTTTGACATTGCAGCGTGACGAAAGTGCTGTATCCATTGCGAACGCTAAGTTTACCAGAACGAGCTGTTCCGTGTTGGAATTTCTTCTTAACATGCGTGGCACTTTGTGCGTCGGAACAGGCCACACACGGTCGGAATTGACGCAATCGGATTTTGTTGTCGGAAAATTTTATCTCATGCTCTCCAACTTTGTGTGTCGGAAAATCCGATGGAAAATGTCTGATGGAGCCCACACACGGTCGGAATTTCCGACAACACGCTCCAATCAGACATTTTCCATCAGAAAATCCGACCGTGTGTATGGGGCATTAGACTGGGATGCAATTAAAGTTCATGTGCGTGTAAAGGCTAGCGTACCAATACTTTTGGTAATATAGTGTACCTCTACCTTTTCAACACAGTGCATTGTTATAATATAGCAGGCTTTTCCTACCTTCTGGCTACTGGAAACCTTGATTTATAGTACATGGGCAGCTTAAGTATGTGCTAATTTTAAATAAAACCAACAAATGTCCAGGCACATGAACGATAGCCAAGTGGGTGAAACTAATATTCAGGCTAAGGCTGCTGCTCTCCCAGACTCATAGACCAATGAAGCAAACCAACATGAGGAGAAAGCGCTGGCCCACAGCAGTAGGGTTAAACGGACCTCAGGAGAGTAAAATTTGAGTATTTTAGTCCATAGGTAATGGGGGTATGAAGTACCGAGGTAAACAGCAGCCTGGTAACATTCATGCAGGTTTCATGATGGACCAGAACTATACATACCTGGAGGCTGGGGCCACCTGAATGACATGGAGGCTCCAATGGAACACAGCTGGGCTGCAGGGCGAGATATAACAAGAAAGCCACTGACATGGGGGTCCCAACCAGGAACATGGGATGCGAGGATCTGGAGGCCTATGTACTGGAAACACAGGATGGAAGGAGCCTTAGCGGTAGCCCAGACCACCAGGGCTCGGCAGCTGCTCAAGCCGTGCCTGTCGCACTTAAGTGACGTCACAGCTTAGCGGAAGTCAGACAGAGTGATCCACAGGCTATGGGCAAACCCGAGAGCTGGAACCGGTCCAAAGGCGTGGATGCCAGGGAGAAAACAAGGGGTATACCTTGGCTGACAGGAAAGACTACATGTTTCTGGGTCAAGCCCCTTCCTCAGGCCCTGCAGCCCAGCCGAGTTCCATCGGAGTCTCCATGTAATCAATGTGGCCCCAGCCTCAAGGTACTTATAGTTCTGGTCCATCATGAAACCTGCATGACTGTTACCAGGCTGCTGTATAACTCATTACTTCATACATCCATTACCTATGGAATCAAATACTCTAATTTTACTCACTTGAGGCCCATTTTTACCCTATTGCTGTGGTCCAGCACTTTCCCCCCATGTTGGTTTGCTATTTTTAAGCACATCCTACATATTACAGGAGAGCTCACAAAATGGGCTATGCAATAACATAGAAGCATGTCAGGACTCAACTGTGCAAAGCAAAGAACAGAAAAAAGGGGGATGACCAACTATTTTAGGAGAGGGAGCCGTGCCACGTCCAATACTCTATAGATACAAAACAAAGGGTTCCCCTAGGTGGACTTTTCCGGCACTTGCAAAGGCAAACAGGTGGGGTATGTAAAAAGTAAAGGGCATTTATATATTGATAAAAGGTATAATTTTATTCGTATAGGAAAATACATAGGGTAAAAAACAAGCAATAAATGTACATAGTAACACAATGAAAACTACATAGTAGCTATGATGAACAAAAAGCAATATATGATGAAAAAGCTCTTCTCAGGTCCGACGCGTTTCGGGGTACTACATATCTGTACGGTCCTTCTTCAGGGGCAAAATTGAGAGAGAAGGTTTCATCTATGCTAATTAGAAAGGGAATGGAGAGGAGAGGGTCAGGTGATTGGTCAAACCTTAGATAATATTATATGGGAGATTGGGATGATCAATTGATCACCTACCTGAAAATGCGATTAATTGCTTGTGAAAATTTATAAAAACAAACAGGGCACAAGAGGAGGACAGGATGTGGCAATAAGTATAGGTATCATAGCCAGTGTAGATCTAAATATTTAGATGGTGAGATGTGCAGGATGGTAGGCTGCAGTCACCGTGGGGAGGTGTGACAGTACTCCCGTCCCGCCCGACCCAGGCGCGTGCAAGCCAGAGCGGCGTGCTGAGATCACAGGAAGGCGTCTCTGGAAGATAAGAAAATATAGAGAGGACCTTAGGAGAGGGTCCAAAATGTATAGGTAGAGATTAGGGGGTAAATGCATAGATATGTAAATTGATCAGAATGAGGTTAATAATGCTGAAAGTATAGGGCATAGTATGTGTATAGTTACAATGCATCAAATAAGGGCTAATAAAAAAGGGGATCCAGTTCACCCTATATTATAGTGGCGGAGTACAACTGTGTATATATATGGGATACGATCCAACATAGTATATACTGAGAGTAGATACACAGTTACAAGCCCCAGAGTAAATGTAATATGTATGCATACTGAAAAAGTATTAAGTAACCAATGGGATAATACAATTGAGAGCAAGACCATAGTATATACATAGTAAGTAGTACAAATGTAATGTTACAGGGCCTGTATTAGTATGTTCCTAATAACCAGCAGAGCCCAGAGTCAGAGCAGGCTTAGGATGAGAAATGTGTGGCTAGTACAACAGAGTGGAGGAGTAATGAATGTATCTGAGACTGAAGTGCTCAAGTAAAAAGAAATAGGGAAAACAAATGATTGAGAAGTCATACCTTAGATGGAAACAGGAGTGTAAAACCGCAACCTCACAGCCAAACATCCAGCAAATCTCCAGCAATCTTTTTCATCATATATTGCTTTTTGTTCATCATAGCTACTATGTAGTTTTCATTGTGTTACTATGTACATTTATTGCTTGTTTTTTACCCTATGTATTTTCCTATACGAATAAAATTATACCTTTTATCAATATATAAATGCCCTTTACTTTTTACATACCCCACCTGTTTGCCTTTGCAAGTGCCGGAAAAGTCCACCTAGGGGAACCCTTTGTTTTGTATGTGCAAAGCAAAGAACCTTTCTAGAGAAGCTCACAAAGCTGGCAATTGCAAGAAAGTAGTAAATCAGGACTAAAAGCCAAATATGTGTAATCTTTCCTTTTTAAAAAAAACACATAGATTTTCTAACCTTTGGAGCAAAACATCACTTATACCAAAGGTAACTAACATATTTATGCATACAAATTCAGTTCACCATTCCCTGCAGGGACCTCTGCCTGCAGAAAACCCAGCACCAGTGGCGGCGGGTGCGTAATTTTTTTTGGGTGGGCGGCAAACATACCCCCCACTACATCCGCACTCACCCCATCTACGGTCGTGGCTTCCCTGGCTTCTCCTCCCAGTTAATCTGGTCTAAAGATCCGCCTCTTGTCCTGTTTGGCCAGGAGGAGAAACTGGAAGACAATAGCGAATATTGATTCTCTAATGTCACAAGTGGGTGAGTTCATAGCGCAGTGCTCTGCGCCCAGAGCCCAACCTTTTTGAAGCCAATAAGAGCCTCAGGCTCTAATCGTGTGCCTCCAAAAAAAAAAGAAAAAACTCATAGAAATCTATGAGACTGGCGCCCCAAATGAAAATTAGGGGGGCAGTGCACCTGAGCCTCCTATGGACCAGCATCCACTGCCTATCACATTGCTGGGCCCAGGTTTGGTGTTGGTGGAGTTGAGAGTGGGATATGTGCATGTAAGGTATAGAACACTGTGTTCGAAGCACAAGTTCCATGTTTGGAGCACAAGCTTACAGCTTTTTTGGCCGGGGCGGGGTTCCTTGCCTCGGCTCCAGAACAGACAACCAGTTTGGGGTTCCATCTTCCTAGATGCTAGCCAAGCACAGTGCTTTAGCTGACCTGTGAGTGTAGACCCCTTTCTCCCCATGAGGTCTTTTCTCCCCTTAGAGGTAGAATATATTAACTAATATTACATATCTATTTGTATTTACAGTTTATCTCTGTACCCAACTACTGATGAATGGCATAGAGCCATGAAACGCGTTGAGTTTCCATGGGGTGCTTAGTCAAGTCTGGCTCATTACCTATTCACTGGCCCATATATACTTTTTATACATTCAAAATTTATTGAGTACTATGTAATTATTAATGAGTATGTGTATTTTCCTCTTTTTTTACAGCAGCTCTGTTGCATATGGTGTACCAATGCCTGTTAATAGGAAATATCTTGTACTATATTTACAATTAATCAGGCTCAAGATTGATATAATTCATCTTATTGCCAAATGCTGTTTCTATGACATGTGTACATACATGTATTTATACCATTTTATCAACATTAGTTACTTCTCATGTGCTGCCAAGCTGACATATATGTTTTGATGTATCCATAATGTTTATGCCATGTGTGCATGTGTACATATATATATATATATATATATATATATATATATATATATGAAATTACTTTTTTACTTTTCATACTATTGTCATGAAAAATAATGTTTACCAACCACTCTACCTCCACAAGTCAATTGCCTTATTCCCACATTCCTTTCTTGTTTACCTAAAATAAATGTTCCACAAAGATCCCACTGAAACCTCAGATCATGGTTTCATTCAGTTGATACTGCATTGGTTTATACTGTTCAGGCTTCATTTACAGGTTTTTGAAGGCAATGGAGCATTTTGGTAATTTTTTGGTAGCGTCCTCCTGTATCTGCAGTACAGAGATGCCACTACAGCAGAAGCTGTAAACATTGCCATGAACCCAATTATATAAAGTGCACTTGTGCACTAAACTATGGACATTCAACTATTTATATATTTTTAAAAGGAGTTAGAGATCTTTAAAACAGGCCCTCATTGACCTCTTTAGCTGCTTAGGAGTGTAAAGCTCCTGCTCTGCATTTACATT
Source organism: Lithobates clamitans (assembly GCA_037952925.1). Lineage (NCBI taxonomy): Eukaryota > Metazoa > Chordata > Amphibia > Anura > Ranidae > Lithobates > Lithobates clamitans. The sequence goes on along the minus strand of JBBGZY010000603.1, from coordinate 3,843,218 downwards.
AGAAGGATGGCACGCTGCCAAAACTCTGCTGTCAAGAACAATAAAAAGGGAGGAGCTGGAATTTCCGTTTCACTTTCATGTTTCATGTTTTGAATATGAGAATACATTTGTCCACAGTGCCTACAGCTGTATAAATCAAGGACTTGTTTTTTTTTATTAGAAATCTCTTTTACAAAAGAAAAAAGATGTATATGCTGGGGGGCACATGTCTGAGGTTACGATTCTTTCAATAAATGGGTTATTTTATTAGGTGCATGCACTTCTGCTTTACCTCACCACATCTCTTCTCTGTCCAATAACAGGTATACTAATGCTTTACACATCCACCTACAACTGACTGACTGCTCTAGATGGGGGCGATTTACTAAAATTGGTGCACACAGAATCCGTTGCAGCTGTGCAAAGTGTCTCACCCCTGTCCTGCTTCAGCCTAGCCACTTCTGTCTACACCAGTTCACTGCCATCCTCCCTTGATGTGCTCACCCCCTCACTACACATAAAATCGATCCCAAACCCCTAAAACCTTGTCCAACAGTTGACACCAGAAGTCTCAAAAAATGTAGCCATGCTCTTGAGTGTCTGTGGTGTAAGTCTCACAAAGATTTCAACCAATATAAATCTGCCCTCCAAAAATACAATTCCTGCCTCCACACATTACCAAGCAGACTTATGCCCCGTACACACGGTCAGATTTTCCGATGGAAAATGTTCGATGGGAGCTTGTTGTCGGAAACTCCAACCGTGTGTAGGCTCCATCGGACATTTTCCACCGGAATTTCTGTCACACAAAATTTGAGATCTGGATCCTTTGTCGTAAATTCCGATCGTGTGTACACAATTCTGATACACAAAATTCCATGCATGCTCGGAAACAAGCAGAAGAGCCGCACTGGCTATTGAACTTCCTTTTTCTCGGCTCGTCATACGTGTTGTACGTCACCACGTTCTTGACGTTCGGAATTTCCGACAAGATTTGTGTGACCCTGTGTATGCAAGACAAGTTTGAGCCAACATCCGTCTGAAAAAATCCATGGATTTTGTTGTCGGAATGTCCGATCGTGTGTACGGGGCATAACAGTGTCTTAAAAAAGAATTCATACCCCTTGAAATTTTCCACACTTGTTCATGTTACAACCAAAAATATAAATGTATTTTATTGGGATTTTATGTGATAGACCAACACATAGTGGCATTTAATTGTGGCATGCATTTGTATTCAGCCCCCCTGAGTCAATACTTTGTAGAACCACCTTTCGCTGCAATTACAGCTGCAAGTCTTTTTGGGTATGTCTCCACCAGCTTGGCACATCTAGAGAGTGAAATTTTTGCCCATTCTTCTCTGCAAAATAACTCAAGCTCTGTCAGATTGGATGGAGAGTGTCTGTGAACAGCAACTTTCAAGTCTTGCCACAGATTATCAATTGGATTTAGTTCTGGACTTTGACTGGGCCATTCTAACACATTAATATATGCTTTGATCTAAATCATTCCATTGTACCTCTGGCTGTATGTTTAGGGTCATTGTCCTGCTGAAAGGTGAACCTCCGCCCCCATCTCAAGTCTTTTGCAGACTCTAACAGGTTTTCTTCTAAGATTGCCCTGTATTTGGCTCCATCCATCTTCCCTGTCCCTGCTGAAGAAAAGCGTGCCGACAACGTGATGCTGCCACCACCATGTTTCACGGTGGGGATGGTGTGTCAGGGTGATGTGCAGTGTTAGTTTTCTGCCACACTTTAGGTCAAAAAGTTACATTTTGGCGTCATCTGACCAAAGCACCTTCTTCAACATGTTTGCTGTGTTCCCCACATAGCTTCTTCTAAACTGTATACTGGACTTCTTATGGCTTTATTTCAACAATGGCTTTCTTCTTGCCACTCTTCCATAAAGGCCAGATTTGTGGAGTGCGTGACTAATACTTGTCCTGTGGACAGATTCTCCCACCTGACCTGTGGATCTCTGCAGCTCCTCTTGAGTTACCATGGGCCCCTTGGCTGCTTCCCTGATTAATGCTCTCCTTGCCCGGCCTGTCAGTTTAGGTGGACAGCCATGTCTTGGTAGGTTTGCAGTTGTGCCATACTGTTTCCATTTTTAGATGATGGATTGAACAATGCTCCGTGAGATGTTCAAAGCTTGGGATATTTTTTATATAACCTAACCCTGCTTTAAACTTCTCCACAAATGTATCCCTGAACTGTCTGGTGTGTTCCTTGGTCTTCATGATGCTGTTTTGTTCACTAAGGTTCTCCTGAGGCCTTCACAGAACACAGAGCATTTTTCTTCCACTTCACAATTATGTGCCACTTTGTATTGGCCTGTCACATAAAATCCCAATAAATACATTTACGTTTTTGATTGTAACATGACAAAATTTGGAAAATTTCCAGGGATATGAATACTGTTTTAAGGTGCCCATGAACTCAGCTCTGTCTTTAACTCTCTACTTCGTACTCGACTGCCTCTATCCATCACCAAACACTTCAAATATAAGATTGATACAATTTGTGATGAGATATCCACTGTACAGATACCTCCCCCAATAAACACTCCATGTCCACAGGTATACTCATTATTTTCCTCATTCAACCCTGCTACTATAGACAAGGCTGCTAATTTTTTTTCTAATGCCCACCTAACCATCTGCCACTCGGATCTTGTTCCCTTGCAAATACTATGGTCACTCTCTGGCTCTATCCTACACTTTCTAAGGGCTCATGCACAGGACATTTTTACAGCTGCTGTTAGGGGCATCTGACATTTTTTTTAACTGCTTCCAAATGCCTCTCTATGTTAGCCTAAGTGTCCATGCACAGATAAACTGTCAGAGGCATTTGGAGGCATAAGCGTTTAGGGACAGTAGAAAAAACGTGGCCTGTGCATTCAGGAGCAGAGGCTGTGAAGCTGTAAAAACGTCTGACGCCGCTAAATGCTGCTAAACGTGGCTTACCGCTGTTAAGCCACTTCAAGGGTTTTTTTTTTTTACATGTCTGAGAATCTTGAAGAGGAATCCTACGCCAAAATGAAAAAAAACCTGGTGTGGGGTCCCCCCCCCAAGATCCATACCAGACCCTTATCCGAGAATGCAGCCCGGCAGGTCAGGAAAGGAGGGATGAGCAAGCGCCCCCCTCCTGGACCATACCAGGCCACATGCCCTTAACATGCGCCTCCCACCCCAAAGCACCTTGTTCCCATGTTGGGGACAAGGGCTTCCTCCATTGGTTGTTGGTGTCTGTGGGCGGGGGGGCTTATCAGAATTTGGAGGCCCCCTTTAAGATGCTGGAGCTGCTTTAATAAATTACTTTGTCAAAAACCTGTGTACTGTTTTTATTTTTGACACTTTTTTGGGGGTGAATGGGTAGGGGTACGATGTACCCCATACTCATTCACATTCACATAGGGTGGAGGTATGGGATCTTGGGGCCTCCTTGTTAAAGGGGGCTTCCAGAATCCGATAAGTCCCCTGCCCGCAGAACCTGACAAGCAATGGCCAGGGTTGTTGGGAAGGGGCCTTGTCCCCATCAACATGGGGACAAGGTGCTTTGGGGTGGGGTGCGCATGAAAAGGACATGTGGCCTGGTATGGTCCAGGTGGGGGGGCACACGCTCTTCACCCCCTTACCTGACCTGCTGGGCTTGGATAAGGGTCTGGTAAGGATCCTGGGGGGGTTCATTTTGGTATAGGGTTCCTCTTCGAGATCCTCAGTGCAAGTCGAATCATCAAAATCCGACTTCTGGTGCAACTTCTATTCAAATCAATGGGCTCACATAGGGAACCACTGATTTTGAATGGAAGCAGAGAAGTTCCGCTAAAAACTAGCGTGGCTATATGTTCATTAACGTCAATACAAAAAGCTACTAAAAGCACTTTTTTACAGCTGCTTTTCCCTGGCATTGGTAGTGGCTTTGCAGCTCATTTTTTCTAATGCCCTGTGTGCATAAGCCCTAACTCACATCTTCATTCTCTCCCCCTTTTTTGGCATCTTCCCCAAATCTCTAAAACATGCGCTAGTTGCCTCCATACTTAAAAACCCTCATTGGACCCCACCAATCTTAACATCCTATTTCCCATCGCCTGGCTCCCCCTTTCCTCCAAACTCCTTGAGTGTTCAGTCAACAACCAGCTGAGCAACCACCTCACTGAAACAGTACAAATTAAAAAATATATTGAATAAAGAGATCTGTGAAAAAATCAAGTCCATCCACTATTGGGTGCACCTCCTATCACCGAAATTATCGAAAACTTGTGCAATCCTCCACCATATAGAGTGCCTGCTTACCGGAACACATTGACCTCCTATTACGGGAGGTCAATATCGCCTGTGGCTTATAGCCCAGCCAGGGCCTTGATCCCTCCGGAACTGATGGGAATTCACCTCTTTGGAAATACTCAATGATAAAAGCTCCACATGCAAGAATAATAAAAGCTCGCCATGGCATAAAATCCATTTATAAGTTTATTGTAATATCTAAGAATGCACTTACATCAAAATCCAAGTAAACTCGCTTGTAAAAGAAAAAGCCGGCCGGCTTGTACAATTAGCCCGTTCTTCAGGGACTTCCGCATGTCATGATGTCAGCACGTCGCCCCCTCCATCATGTCACTCCAGTTCTTCAAACTCAGTCTATCCAAAACCAAGCTCATAATATTTCCTCCCTCATGTGCCCTTTCCCCTGTCTTCTCTGTCAAGATCAGTGGCACAACTATCAACCTGAATATGGAAAAAGTCCCTTGCGCTATCAAAGTGAATGTACAGTATAGTAATCAAGTAAATTTTAGCTAGATCTAAAGTGTATATGTGCACCTAAATTGGTATAAAATAAATATGTGATCAGCCCAATTTACTACTGTAAATGATGATAATAAAATAGTGTTTATACTGTGTAAATGATTCTGTGTAAAAAACGCTATAAGAATGTAGCTGTGCAGCTAACACTTTGTGAGGCCTACAGAGAGAGGTTGCTGGATCTGAGGAAAGGTGTCGGTAATCCAGATAATTGACTACTTAAAGAGTGTCACAGACGCAAGCTGTGATGGAAATCATCTTCAGGTCCTCAGTAAGCTGTTCAGCCCCACATCCAATCACAGTCCAAAGGGTTTGGCAATCCCTGGGGGAAGCCAACCACCAAATATTCTCAGGCAGTGGCAGTTTGTATGACACTGATAAACTATGTCTGGGGGGGGGGGGGGTCAGTGACGAACACATCCATTCAGAGTCCGTTAGTCCCAGTAGAGAGCTGTGATTCCTCCAGATTTTAACCGGAAAATTATGAATTTGTAGCACCCTCCAAAACAGGAGTAGTGGATTTTTCCAAGATCAATTTAGGCCTCCCCAAATTCAAGAAAAAGGAAAAAATTCAAGAAATGTACACGAGAAATCAAACTAGACTGATTAGGTCAATGCGACTTTGCTGAAAATGTGGGTTGCTGGCAATAGGCGTCAAAGAAGACAGGGAGTCTGACAAATGTAGGAGGGTATTATCAGATTTAAACACTGTGAAAGTGATAGCAGTTAAGGGGTGAGAGGTTACAGAGCAAGGTAATACTTCCACACACTGTGGTAAACCTTGCAAGAGGGCTCCTTGAATGTACTATTTTAAAGTTTCAGCCATATGGACCGCTTTTTAGTATTGAAGTCCCAGACCCTCTCTTTCTTTAGGGTGAGACAACAGCATTTGGTTATGTGCTTTAGAAGCCCATAGTAAGTTGCGGAATTCACTTTTGACTTTTTCCAGAAACACTCAGGAAATCCTATTCAGGAGTATTTGGAGTTTAAAAAATAAGTCTTGGTAAAATGTTCATTGTTTCAGCTGAAACAGGAAAATGAGGGATGATTCCACTTAGCTAAATCTTGGCATATTGTTAAAGGTAGTGGAGGGAGGCTACCCAAGAAGATACTTCTCACTAAATGGGTCAGGTAAATACCTATATAAGTGATAGAGGTTGGCAGAAATTGGCACCTATTTGAAAGGAAAGTGGCTTTTAAGAGACACTAATGCCGCGTACACACGAGCGGACTTTACGGCAGACTTTGCCCGGGGGACTGGATTTCGTTGGACAATTCGATCGTGTGTGGGCTCCAGCGGACTTTGTTTGCTCAAAAGTTGGATGGACTTAGATTTGAAACATGTTTTAAATCCATCCGACGGACTCTTCTTTCTAGCGGACAAACCGGTCGTCCGTGTGCTAGTCCGACGAACTCAAATTGACGCATGCTCTGAAGCAATTACAAGATGGAAGCGCTCGGTCTGGTAAAACTAGCCTTCGTCTTGAAGCTAGCACATTCCTCTGTGATCTTTTAATACAGCGCTTTTTGTAGGATTGATAATGCGAGAGGAATGAAGTTGTTTTTCTGCTTTATATTCACACAGAGTTCTCACAAACTACTTTCTTCATGATTTATCCTCATGCCATGACTAATATAATATTTGTAAAAAGCCAGATCTCCATAAATAAAAAAAATAAATTAGATTTTGGACTCATCTTTATTTTTTTTATTGATTTCAACACTTATCTATTTTACAATGTGTGCTAAATTATACCAACATTTTTTTTTGTTTTTTGTGTGGATTTTCAAGTTACCACAATAACCTTAATATTTTGTGTTGTTTTAATGAACCTTAATGAGGTTGTTGTCCCTTGTTCATTAGACATAGGGGGGTGTATTTAACAAAGGCACATTCATTTTTCACTACAAGTGCTAATTCTAGTTGGAGTTGCACAGAAAGAGCATTTTGAAGTGCCTTCGGTGTGGATCTGAGGGACACATGCAAGGAAGCCCAAAAAAAAATAAAACTTTTTATTGCACATGATTTTATGATAAAATCAGCAGAGCTTCCCCTAATTTCAGCTCTTCCCCTCAGATTTACAGCGAATGCACTTCCAACAAGTGCACTTGCTGTGCAATTTCTAAAGTGAACTTTTCACTAGTATTTTCACTTGATATTCGAAATGATTTAGCCTTTTGTCAAAAACACACATAGGGGTTGATTTACTAAAGGGAAAAAGACTGTGCACTTTGCAAAGTGCAGTTGCCCTCTGCAAGAATAGTTGCTCCAGAGCTTAGTAAATGAGCAGAAGCTCTGCTGACTTCCATCATCCAATCATGTGCAAGCAAAAATGCTGTTTTTAGAATTTTCCTTGCACAGGATTGGGTACTCTTTGCAAAGTCAAGCCTTTTAACTCATTTCTGATACTCTGGAGCAATTGCACTTGCAGAGGGCAACTGCCCTCTGCAAAGTGCACAGTCTATTTGCTTTTCTTAAATCAACCCCATAGTCTTTTTGACCTGTACCTGCCTACTCCCAAACAAAATGGCGTTTTTGAATCAAAACACATAGGCAATAATGTAAGGTAACCAAAAAATACATTTATTTTTGTTAAAAAAAAATTAGGAAGGCAACACTGGAGACACTTTTAGAATCTGGGAAGCCTTTCGTCCCCCAGGACACACATCAAGTTTGAGGACAAAAAAATTGGTATCTTGCGACTAGGGAGCACAGGGAGCACAGTCAGACCAGACAGAAGCCAGGCAATCACTTTCGAGTCTTCCGTGGAGCCTTCCCTGCACGCTTCTCTGCAGCCTTCCCTCCACGCTTCTCTGCAGCCTTCCTCAGAGGTTGTGCCTCTGGTGGTGTACTTGGGGCAGGAGAAGGAGGAGGAGGAGTGGCTTCATCTGCCAGATATGTGGTAGCAGTAAGCTCCCCTCTCAAGCCCTTCTCAAATGCCTTAAAAATTAGACCCTCACAGAGGAGGCGTTGGCCCTTTTCCAACTCCAGCAATCTGCTGGCTATATAGGTGCCATACGCCTCCTCTGCATTGGGTGGTTTGCTCAGGATCTGGCTTGCTTCCCATATGAGGGCTAGGGATTCCTGCTCAGTTTGTGTAATTCTCCTGGGCCTTTTGTGGAGAATGCGGAGGGGAGGCACCTAACACTCCGTGCGGCTTCGACTTGGCCCAGCCACAGCCTCCTCCTCTCTCCCACTGGGCAAGGTCTCCTCCTCTCTCCCACTGGGCAAGGCCTCCTCCTGGCTGAGGTCATCCTGTGTCAAAAAAAGGGACATAGTTGTAATTTTGTGTTATGCAATCACACACAATTTTCAGCTCATGACTTTCAAATATAATTTACACAAAATAGTAAAGGCTATCTATTTGACACCACCATTATTTCAGCTGATCAACAATATCTGTGAAGTATATTTTTGGCCACTACTGTCTAATGATATGTCTACATATTAATCTTTGTGCAGAAGTCATTTTTTATGAAGCACTTTAAAAATTAACACGTTAACATCATTAATAACATTTACACAATCACAAATTACACAAAAAAGGATACCTGGCTGAAGCTGGGCGCATCAACTTCATCAATGATGAAAAGGCCCAGTTCATCCTGGGACTCCTCAGCTGGGGTGGAGGTGGATGGAAGGCTGGAGGGAAGAGTGGAGGGAAGGCTGGAGGGAAAGGTGGGGGGAAGGGTCGAAAGTGATTGTCTGGCTTCGGTCTGGTCATCTAGGAATCACATTTTGTTGTAGTACCACAACTTGGGTACATATACTTGGTCAGCTGCTGCACCGGATCTGAGCGACTCCTGGATTTCATTGTGTTCCCGCTTATACATGTTTCGCAAGAAACCAATTACCTTGTCCACAAACTTGAGGTCTGCCGGGGGGACTTGAGTCTTCACAAACTCTAAAAGTGTGCCCAGTGTTGCCTTCCTTACATCCATATTATAATATAGTGGGTGTTTGACCTCCCACAGGTTTTTCTTTTCCTGATAGAGTTCAATAAATTGGCACAAAAATTCTTCCTCTTTAAAGGGATTCATTTTTTCTGAAAGACAAGACACACGATCCAAACTAATGTCAGTCACAAATCACAGGATTATTTTGGTTTGTAATCTAGGGGCCACATACATACACACACACCCAACACACACACCCCCACTTTAATCTTACCTTCGTTTCTGACGCTCGCTAGTTCCGCACAGACATACGTAGGCCATCGTAATAGCTTTATATACACTGCGCATGTGTCATGCTCCGCCTGTGTCGCCCACCCCTGACGTTCTTTAGTACGATTTGGCCCCGCCCCTTCACTCTTCGTTGCGCAGTGGGAGTAGATAGCTAAAAATGGCGGAGAGAATCAGTGGAAGTAGCGCGGAGGAAAGCACGGAGCTCCAAACATCCACATCCCGGAGGAGATATAAGGTCACCAACATGGCTTTTGAAGAGATGGTGGAGATGGTGTCCATATTGAGAAGGGAGGACTACGATGGCAAAAAAGGACCATACACACGACCGAATATGCGTAAGGACAAAATAATGTCCTTAGTTGTCACCGCTGTAGAAGCAAAATTTGGCACAAAACGGTCGAAAGAACAATTGAGGAAGCAGTGGTCTGAAATCAAAAGTCGGGAGCCAGAACAATATTGGCGAATAAAGAAGCTGATTAAAAAAAGTAAGTACTTGTTGTGTTTTCCTATTGAGATACTTAACTTGCATGCTGATCCATATCTTTGGACTTTATACAGCATCGTTCGTAAAGACCGTTCCTTGTAAAATACATATGATACTTTAGAAAATGACGTTATTTTTTCGCCAAATACGATGGGACAGGGTTGGACATACATTTATGTCTTGATAATTTGTCAAATTCCCACAATTTGTTGATGTGGTGTAGATGTGGTGTGATGTGGTGTAGATGTGTTGGAAAATATAATGCTTCTTCAAAAATGATTCAGTGTAATGTAGGCACAGGACACAGCAGCTGTTTCCACATCTGGACTCATGAGCACTATAGTGTACTATGTGACCATGAATAAATTTTAGAGGGGTAATACACATAGGAGATAATTGAGGTGTCTGCATCTGTGAAACTTGCCTGAAAATGTGCATTGTTTATAATTGTTGTTCAGAGGGAATGTTCATCCTGTCTTCTAAATTTTTGATGATCAAAAAAGGTAATTGGCCACAACTCCTAACCAACGTTTAAGATTATTTAATGAAATCTAAAATATCACTGTACCTTTTTTTCAATTCTCATAGGGGAGAAAAGACTCAGACAACAGTCCAAGGATCCCAGGACCCCCCCAAGTCACCAGCCTGAGGCAGAAGATACCCCAAGTCCCAGCCCAAGACCAGGCCCACCCGATGACCTGGAGGAAGGAGAGGTGGAGGAAGTGTGCGAGGTTTCAAGCCCACCAAGTGAGTGACTGACACCCCAGCTTAAGGTAATGTATTTTGGCGTGCATATTGTAACCCTTGTTTTTATTCACTCATTTTAGGTGAGTTTCTGGTTGTGGAAGGCCAAGCGGCAGAGCCATTCACCACAGACAGTGCCCAAAGACTGATTGGCCAGATAATGCTGTGGAATGGCCAACTAGATAAAATGCATGACCAAATTCACAGCATGCAACTTCGCCTGGACTCCATGCAACAGGAAATGAAGAACATGATTGATGTTTTGGGCAGAATATAATAACGTTTGGCCTAAAAACATCAATCATGTTCTTCATTTCCTTGTGAAGTTTGTTTTTTCTACTAAATGTTTTTAGAATTTTTTTGTTATTATGATGCACACGGTGTTTCATCATGTGCTATCTTCCATCATGGGTTATCAATGTACTTGTTTTGTGTTTGCAACCCCTTCATCCTCAAAATTATTTTGTGGTGATAGGAACAAAAAAAAGGATTGCACACACAAAACACGTACATTGCTCACCCATGATGCGAGATAGCACATGTTGACTTGACCCTTTTGTAATTCTCAATTTTGAGCATATTCAAAAGGAACGATTTCCAAGGGTGATATCACATGCACCGTTCTTTAAATGTTGAACTTTGTAAGTTCTTTTAATGTTTTATTATGTTTATAAAAACACTGTTGTGAATGTAAATATTTTTTATCAAGGTCTATTTCTGCTAAAATATGCCTTTAATAAGGTAAAAAAAAGATATATTTTTACACCAATAAAAATCTGTAAAAACAAAAAAAAACAAAAAAATATTCAAAAATGCACCTTTCAATGTACACAAAGTAATTTTTTTTTACTAATACAATGTGTGTGGCTGATTATTTCAGAAAAAATATATATATATATTTTTTTGGGGGCCTGATTAAATAAAGGTAAATGCACTTACCACTACTACAAGTGCACTAGGAGACAGACATAACTAAATGCAAACAAGAATAAAAACAAGATATTTTTGATCAATTATTTTTATTTATTTTTTAAAAAAATTAAAGCTGTTGCTGAATAGCAATGGCCCCCCGACCATTAAAATAATTAACATAACGGTCCCGCACTTCACGTGCGGTTCAGGGGGCCAAGCCAATACGGCCAATTTCTAGGCCTGTCATTGTGGTATCCTGTTCCAGTCCGGCCTCAGGCCCAACAGAAGATATATATGTCACTGAATGTCTCCTTAAAAGGTTATGTAGGATGCAGCAAGCAAGTATGACGTAATTTAGTTTATAGTCCGCCAGATTAATTGCAGAAAGGAATAAACGGAACCGGCTGGCCAGAATCCCAAAGGCATTCTCCACAACTCTTCTTGCTCTGGCCAGCCGGTAATTAAATACCCTCCTCTCAGGGGAGAGTGTCCTTTGGGGGAATGGCCTCATCAAGTGCTCACCGAGAGCAAACGCTTCATCAGCGATAAAAACTGAGGGGAGTCCTTCAACATTCTGGTCATCAGGTGGCAATCCCAGGCCACCAGTCTGGAGATGCTGGCACAGCTCAGTCTGTGCAAAGACTCCTCCATCAGACATCCGGCCGTTCTTCCCCACATCCACAAACAGAAAGTCCAAATGTGCCGAGACCACCGCCATCAAAACTACACTATGGAACCCCTTGTAGTTATAGAAATAAGACCCCGAATGCGGTGGTGGCACAATCCGGACATGCTTCCTGTCAATCGCCCCGACACAGTTGGGAAAGTCCCAACGGTCAGCGAACTGGGAGGCCACAGTCTGCCATTCCTGTGTACTTGAAGGAAACTGTGGCGTGAAAAGAAAAAAAAAATAAGATAAGGACTTTGAAACCTAACTTGTATATCAGATTACACAAAACATTAATGAACAACAGCAGTCAAACATTATTAATATGTGTGTTTGTAATTGAAATGGTAAAAAACATAAGGCCTACTTATAAGATTAATTACCCCCTCTGATGGCCCATTGATCCATTTGAATGTGGGGGGAGGTGTTCTAATTAGGGCCCAAAACACACCTGACTGTTTAAAACATTTGTGGGGTGGGGGAGGGGTTCTAATTAGGTTAACAAACACACCTGACTGTTTAAAACATTTGTGGGGTGGGGGAGGGGTTCTAATTAGGTTAACAAACACACCTGACTGTTTAAAACATTTGTGGGGTGGGGGAGGGGTTCTAATTAGGGCACAAAACACACCTGACTGTTTTAAACATTTGTGGGGTGGGGGAGGGGTTCTAATTATAACACAAAACACACCTGACTGTTTTAAACATTTGTGGGGTGGGGGAGGGGTTCTAATTAGGTTAACAAACACACCTGACTGTTTAAAACATTTGTGGGGTGGGGGAGGGGTTCTAATTAGGGCACAAAACACACCTGACTGTTTTAAACATTTGTGGGGTGGGGGAGGGGTTCTAATTAGAACACAAAACACACCTGACTGTTTTAAACATTTGTGGGGTGGGGGAGGGGTTCTAATTAGGTTAACAAACACACCTGACTGTTTAAAACATTTGTGGGGTGGGGGAGGGGTTCTAATTAGGGCCCAAAACACACCTGACTGTTTAAAACATTTGCGGGGTGGGGGAGGGGTTCTAATTAGGTCAACAAACACACCTGACTGTTTAAAACATTTGTGGGGTGGGGTAGGGGTTCTAATTAGGTTAACAAACACACCTGACTGTTTAAAACATTTGTGGGGTGGGGGAGGGGTTCTAATTAGGGCACAAAACACACCTGACTGTTTTAAACATTTGTGGGGAGGGGTTCTAATTAGGGCACAAAACACACCTGACTGTTTTAAACATTTGTGGGGTGGGGGAGGGGTTCTAATTAGGTTAACAAACACACCTGACTGTTTAAAACATTTGTGGGGTGGGGGAGGGGTTCTAATTAGGGCCCAAAACACACCTGACTGTTTAAAACATTTGTGGGGTGAGGGAGGGGTTCTAATTAGGTCAACAAACACACCTGACTGTTTAAAACATTTGTGGGGTGGGGGAGGGGTTCTAATTAGGTTAACAAACACACCTGACTGTTTAAAACATTTGTGGGGTGGGGGAGGGGTTCTAATTAGGGCACAAAACACACCTGACTGTTTTAAACATTTGTGGGGTGGGGGAGGGGTTCTAATTAGGGCACAAAACACACCTGACTGTTTTAAACATTTGTGGGGTGGGGGAGGGTCAAACAAGACAATGGAGCAGACAATATACATTGTTCAAGGGACTATAGGCTAGAGATATAAATGGACCCAGGATTGCATGGTGGGGAGGTTATTGAAGGTAAATATGCATGTAGGGCAATAAATGATTAATGTCCAAAAACAGGCATGCATGAAGATAAAGGGGACATTCACAGCATATTGAAAGCATGGCAATTAGGTAAGGAGGACATTTATACAATACATTAAAAAACATTTAATACATATCATGTAATGTTAAAGGATAAAACTTACCTTCATATAGTCCTTCTGCAGGACCTGAATGATGGCAGAACAAGTCTCTGGGATTATTATCCCCAGAGCCTGGGGGAAGATGCCTGTCGAGAACTGTCCTGAAGACTTCTCCCTGTCGCCAAGTAACATAACGTGGCAACTAGCCTCTGCTCCGCACTGATGGCTTGCCTCATGCAGGTATCCTGCCTGCTGATATAGGGGGTCAGCATAGCCAGCAGACGCTCAAAGACGGGGTCCGTCATCCGGAGATAATTCCTGAAATCCTCAGGATTATTCTCACAGAGATCACGGAGCAAAGGCATATGAGAGAATTGGTCACGCTGGCGCAACCAATTCTTCATCCATGAACTCCTCCTCACTCTGTTCATGGACTGGACTCGGGTCAAAGTATTAACCCCAACACCAAGTCCCCACGCAGCACGAACTCGAGAACGAGAACGTCCACGCGACATGGCTTCAAAACGGTCAGCTGGTTAAACAAACAAACTTATAGCAAACGCACTGAAGAACAGCAACGCCTAAGAAGAACGACCTGAAAATCAGAAATGAGCGGACCAGAACGGCCTGCAAGGCAGGTTACGAACTGACCAACACGCACTGAAAAGCAGATACAAACCTCACAAGCACAAACTGAACCGCAGAAAACGTTCGAAATAAGCTGAAGTCTGAAAAGCGCGAATCGTCTCTAACCAAACTTCTACTAACACGAGATAAACATGAGATTAGCAGAAGGAGCCCAAAGGGTGCCGTAGTGGGGCTTGAACTTCCTTTTTATAGTCCCCTCGTACGTGCTATACGTCACCGCGTTCCAAACCAGCAGACTTTTGCAGTGATCGTGTGTGGCCAAGTCCGTCCGTTTTTAAGTCCGACGCAAGGAGCCGACAAAGTCCGGCGAAAATTCCGCCGAGCAAAGTCTGCCGTAAAGTCCGCTCGTGCGTACGTGGCATTAAGTCTCAGAATGGAATAGTTAAGTTAAATCCCTCCGATTTTTATAAATGTATTTTTAAATTTGAAAGAGATATATATTTTTACATTTCTGCCAGTAGGTTGGGTAGAGTTAAATGTAGTTTAGCCAGAAACAATAAAAAAAAATTGGCATAGCCAGCCACTTTATGTTCTCCACCTGAAATATGGAGACCTGATGACCTGGCCTGTTAAGATTGGACCTTATATGGCACAGAAATGGTTCCAGCGTAAAAAGAAAGATCAAGGGTGAGAGTGGACATCCCTGCTGGGTTTCATAAACAGAAACTCTCTGGAAGAACATGATTCATTTTTTACTGCTGCCATTGGGAGCAAGTATAGCACATTAATCCAGCCTCTTATATGTACACCCAGCCCAATATATTGCATAATGGCTTTCATAAAATGCCAGTCAACTCTATCGAATGCCTTTTTGGCATCAGTAGAAAGAAGGAGGGAATGGATGTTCTCAGAATGTGCATAGTAGACAGCATTGAGGGCTCTAGTGCTATTATCTTTGGAATTTGTATATGTGAAAAATACAGCCTGGTCATTATAAACCAGTCATTCTATGAAGGATATCAGTCTGTTGGCCAGCAAATAAAGGATTGGGTTGTGCCCTTCCCTTCCTTCAGAATGACCGTAATCGTGCCTCTAAGGAAGTCAGAGAGAAGGGATTTACCCTCTCGGGTTGAGTTAAATACATCAATGAATAGTGTAGTGAATAAACAAGAGAAATATTTATAATAAGATAAGGTGAATCCATCTGGGTCAGGTTCCTTATGTGTCTTGGATTTCTTTTTTTTTTTTAAATTTAAGACTTTTATTGTGTTTTTCAAAGAGAGAAGAAAAATACAGAAACATCGCCAATTGGGCATACCCTGGCGTCTTAGCATTTATGCAAACGGCAATGAGAAAAGAGCTCATTTAAGTGTAATTTTGCTTGATCTAAAGCAAACAAAAGAAACAATTGGTGAGTTATAAGTAAACAAGCATACTACAGACAACTATGGTAGTATAAAGGGTTGTTGTACTAGTAGGTTAATTACTGATTGGGGGGAACATCTCTATGTAACCTAAATCATGGTATGACATTGTACCCTATATTACATGTTTTAATAAGAGTCCGTGATATCGTAATAAGATAGTGGGGGCTGATGTAAAAGCTAGGTGGGCTAGGGGTTGGGCTATTACAAGAGTGGTGTACTCCTAGAGTCCAAAATCCAGGGGTGCCAGTTTCTATTGAAGCGCTCAATGGACATGTTGGCTTTGGCAAAAGAGAATTCCATCTGAAAGTGTTGGTTGAGTAGGTTGATAGCATCTTTAAGTATTGGCGGGTCGGCTGATTTCCATTTTTTTGCGATTGTTAGTCTTGCGGCAATGAGAATGTGTGTGACCATTGTTTGTCGATGGGTGGGCATTGTTGGGATCGAGAGACCTAGGAGTAGGTCAAGCGGGGACAGAAATTGGGGTGTACCACATAAAGCTTCAATTAGATTGCGTACCTGTCTCCAGAAATGCTTGATTAGGTGGCATTCCCACCATATATGTGAAAGAGATCCGATTTGAGCACAGCCCCTCCAACAATTTGGGGAGGTGTTCGGGTATATTTTCGCCAGCCTTTCTGGGGTGAAGTACCATTTGTGAAAAAGCTTTTGTGCTGCTTCCCAGTGGTTAATGCAATGCGACAGGCGTAGGGGCAGTGTGAGGGCTTTTGGCCATTGTGTTTCTGAGGGTAGTTGGTCTGATAGAGAGGACCAGTACTGTACGGAAGAAGCCAGATGGTTAGTGGTTGGTTTAGTGAGTAGCTTGTACATAAAGGAGATTCCTTTGGTCTTGGGTATAGTTATGTTATAAAATTTGAGTATTGGGAGTGAGATATCGTCTGCAGTTGTCCAGGAAATTTTTGATAAGCTAGATCTGATCCTTAGATAGAGAAAAAACGTGTGTTTGGGTAATCCGTATTTTTGCATTAATTGCTCAAATGAAAACATAGTTGATGATGAAAAGAGCATACCTAGATGGGAGATGCCGGCTTTTGTCCATTCTGAGAGAGGTAAGTCCGGGGAGATGAGGTGTAATGCCTCAGTGGGTATTGCTGTCAGAGTGTCCTTTGACATCCCTCCTTTAAGTTGCAGTACTGAGGTCCAAATTCTTATGGAGGATGTGATAGTATCAAGAGGGTATCTTTTGGGGTGGGGGTTGAGCCACATTGCGGCTAGGAAGTTTTTAGTATCCGTGGGTAGTAGGTTGTATTCAATTTGTTTCCAGGTATTGTGGTGTTTGTCTGACCACCATGTTTTCAGTTGGTCTAGGATAGTTGCTCGGTGGTAGGCTTGGATATCTGGGGCGCCCAGTCCTCCATGTTGAACTGGGGTTGTAAGTATAGCTTTTTTTATTCTAGGTCTCTTCTGTTGCCAAATGAATCCGTTGATGATCCCTTGGATTTTTTTTATTTGATTTTGCGCTAGAGGAAGAGGCAGTGTATGGAAAAAATATAGGACATGGGGAAGTAAATACATTTTTGTCTGAGCTATCCTACCAGCCCATGATACTGGAACCCTACCTAGATCCTTTGCTAGTTGAGTAAGCTTGTCCACAAGGTCTTCAAAATTAATTCTTAGTAGCATTCGGCTTGGGAAAGTTAATTGGATACCCAAGTATGGGAGAGAGGAGTTGGAGGCCCAAGCAAAGGGGGAGCTAGTGGTAATGGTATTTAGAGTTTGAGAATCAAGGCCTAGGTTAAGCATTAGGGATTTACTATGATTTAGTTTGTACATTGACACTGCGCTGAACTTGTCAAGGATTAATTGGACTGCTGGGAGAGACGACAGTGGGTTAGTTAAGGCAATAATCACGTCATCTGCGTACAGACCGATTTTATGATCGGTCTGTCCAATTGTTATTCCTGTAATCGAGGGGTCAGATCTAATAATTTGTGCTAGGGGCTCCATAATCATGGCAAAAATTAGGGGGGACAGGGGGCACCCCTGTCTCGTGCCATTAGTGATTTGGAATGGGTTGGAGACAACTCCTGACGTCCAAATGCGTGCAGATGGCTGAGTGTATAGGCCTAGTATGGCAGAGAGAAAGGTGCCCGAAAGACCAAATTTTTGGAGTACTGCCTCCATATAAGGCCAGTATACCCTATCGAATGCCTTCTCTGCGTCCAAAGATAGGAAGAGAGAAGGCGTTCGAGTGTGCTCCGTCCATTGGATAAGGTCAATGAAACGTCTAGTACCATCTGAGGCTTGTCTGCTGGGTACAAATCCTACTTGGTCGGGATGAATAATCTGGGGGATGATGGTGGAAAGGCGTTGTGCTAACAGTTTAGCATAGATTTTGGTGTCTGTGTTGAGGAGTGAGATCGGTCTGTAGTTGGCTGGATTGTCTGGGGGTTTCCCTGGTTTGGGGATGGTGACCACTAGGGCAAATTGATTGTACATGGCACTTAGGTGGGGGACTAAGGGTTGAGCAAAACGTTTATAATATTCGTTGGGTAGTCCGTCAGGTCCTGGTGCTTTATGTAGGGGTAGGTCGTTTATCACTTTTTGAATTTCAGTCTGTGAAAAGGGAGTCGTGAGAGAGTCTAGTTGCTCTGGGGAGATCGAGGGGAGGGAGATAGAGGATAAGAATTTCATTATATCATCTTGGGTGGGTGTGAGATGGGGGTCTGTTTTCGTAAGGTTATAAAGTTTGGTGTAGAAATTGCCAAATTCGTTGGCAATGTCTAGTGGGTTGGTCAGGCGTTTGCCCTGGGGATTTGTGATAAATGAAATTTTTTTATTAGAAAGTTGTTTTTTGAATTGTTTGGCCATAAATGCTCCTGACTTATTGGCTGATGAATATATCTGAAGTCGTAGTCGTTTGATAAAGTAATCAAAATTTTTGTGCAGGTGATTACTGAGTTGGGATCTCAGTTTTTTTAGTTCTGAGGAGGTAGTGTTAGTGGGGGATTTCTTGTTTATTGTTTCAAGGGATCGAATTTGTTTCAGGAGGGACTCTGTTATAGAGGAGTGTTGTTTTTTAGCCTGGGCTCCAAGTTTAATGAAAAGACCCCGTAGACAAGCTTTATGAGCATTCCAAACAATAGCACAGTCAGTTACAGAATTGACATTTTGGTGGAAATAGTTATCGATCTCTGATTGTATTTGAGACTCAAAGGAGGGGTTGTTGAGAAGGGAGGTATTTAGTCTCCAGACTGTGTGTCTAGTGGTTTGGGAGGGGGATGCTATTTTGATCGTGACTGGAGCATGGTCAGACCATGATATAGTGCCTATGGTGGAGGTAGTGATAGCCTGTAGTAGGTGTTTATCTGTAATAAATAGGTCAATACGGGAATAAGATTGATGTGGGGGGGAAAAGTAGGTGTAGTCTCTCTCCTCATCGTGCATGCACCTCCATATGTCATAAAGGTCCTCTTTTATGAGAATATTTGATATTGATGAGGGCCTATTTCTCGTGGGATTGGAGGTATCGAGTGTAGGGTCAATTACTTCATTAAAGTCACCACACATTACCAGGGGGGAAGTAGGTCTGTAGATCTGTAGGGGGCCAATTTGGCAAAGAGAGTGGCGTAAAATCTTTTTTGTGCTGTATTGGGGGCATAAACGTTGACTATAGTGAGAGGTCGGTTGTCAAATGTGGCTGATAGGATTAAGAATCTGCCATCTTCGTCACTTTCACAGTGATGAAGCTTAAAGTTTATTGCTGCGTTTATGGCAATCATTACTCCTCTCTTTTTTTTAGGGGCACTTGGGGCACTTGCGAAGAAGCAATGGGGATATTTTTTGTGACTACATTGGGGTTGATTGAGCTTAGTAAAGTGTGTTTCTTGGGCGCAGATTATGTCTGCTCGTTGTTGTATTGCTTCTTTCCATAAGAGGTTGCATTTAAATGGTGAGTTTAGGCCTTTAACGTTGAGGGAGGTAATCGAGAGTGCCATATTGGTATTGTAGTTGTGAGGGCCTGGGCAGAGGGAGAGAGACCGCACCTACTGGTGATGGATGTGAATACACAGTTAGATAATTAAATGCCGTATATGGTACAAGTATATTGTCAAAACCAGATGCTTAATACAAACAGTCTATAATTCTAGGAGAAATTTATAATCAATGCTAATTACTCTTTGCTGTAATCAAGAAAAAAGGAACAGAGAATAAGAAAAAAAGAGAAAAAAAAACAGAGACAAAAAACGTGTGCTTAGCACAACTGTAAACCTGAGGGGTGGTGAGGAAAAGGAATAGATGTGTCGCCCAGGCTGGATATAGGTAGATCTGGGGATCCGGGCTTGTATCAAAGTTAGGTCTTTTTTGAAGCTTTATTCGCCACATTTCTGGAGTCAGATGACTTGTAGGAGGGAGTAGCATGTTCCGCTTCTCTGGGAGCAATGGGGAGAAAACCCCAATTGGTGAGCTTTTTGTAGCCATCCTTCGGGGAGAGAATAGGCACTATCTTTTGTTGATGAGTGACCAGCAATTTCGTAGGGAAGCCCCATTTGTAGGTTATTTTTCTTTGTTGGAGTATGGAAGTCACTGGGGCGAATGCTCTGCGCATCTCCATTGTAGCCGGGGACAGATCAGTGAACAGCTTGACATTGTTGTAAGGGGCTGGCAGGGGTGTCACGGATCTGGCGGCAGAGAGAACTTGTTCCTTCACGTGGAAGAAGTGAATGCGTGCCAGGATATCTCTGGGGATATCATCAGGGAGGTGTGGCGGTTTGGCAATTCTGTGGGCTCGGTCAATTAAAGTGTCGCGGGCGTTGAGGCGTGGGAGTAGGGCCGAGATAAGCTGTTGCAAGTAGGGAGTTATTTCGTTTGGTTTAACCGATTCTGGGATGCCCCGGAATTTGATGTTATTCCGCCTAGAGCGGTCTTCTAAATCCGCCAGTTTCATTTTGATACGGTGAATTTCTTCCGAATGGTGCTCATGAGCATCTAACAATTCGTTGTGTGCCTTAGAATAATCTTGCAGATTTTCTTCTAGAACGTCTGTGCGCTCTTCTAGGCAGTCTATTTTATCATGCATTTGTGATAATGACAATTGGAGCTCTCTATGCAGATCTTGCTGCAGTGTGAGAAGCATAGATTTCAGCATAGCCTCTGACACTGTATTGTCAGTGACAGGTATAGCAGCCAGGGAGGGAGTATTTTGGGCGCTGTGTGTCCCTGCAACAACATGGGACCACAGCTGCTTCTTTGCATGAGGCTCTTTGTTGGGGGAATGTGCAGGGGAGGTAGCCAGCCGCTTACCTCTGTCCTGTTGCAGTCCTCCTGGGGAATCCTCTGGAGGGGGGTGAATGTCCATGCTGTCCCAGTCCTTTGAGGTGGTCACAGTGCCATGGTGAGGGAGTGCTGAGGAGGTAGGCTGCAGGTCCTCTGTGCTGTTGTTGGAGCGGGCGCCGTCTCCTTCATCGGCGCCATCTTGGGCCTTCTGCATGGCAGCGGCCGGCGGATAATAGTCGGTAAGACGGCGGGGGTTTGGCGGCTTGTACAGCTGCATCAGTGTGCCCGAGTGGTTCCCCAATCCTTCCCCGCTGTTGTGGTGTGAGCAGCGGGAAGGATGGTAGCTTGGGGTTGCTGGATACTAGGCCGTGGAGCGGAGCTCGGACTTCAGGCAGCCATCCTGGTCCGCAGCAGGCCACGCCCCCCGTGGCTTGGATTTCTAAAGTGCCATTTCAAATTTTCGAATGTCTTT
Source organism: Lithobates clamitans (assembly GCA_037952925.1). Lineage (NCBI taxonomy): Eukaryota > Metazoa > Chordata > Amphibia > Anura > Ranidae > Lithobates > Lithobates clamitans. The sequence continues at coordinate 3,821,892 of JBBGZY010000603.1, read as the reverse complement.
TATGGTCCTCCACTGACTGACAAGACTTGCATAGAAGTGAAAGCATCCTTGATACTACGAGGTAGCAGATGAAGTCTTCAAGCTGCGTGTGTCTTGATTTGAACCAGGATCTAGGGAAGTCAACTTATACAGAGACTGATAATAATCTCTGAAACATTTAGCTATTTGTTGTGAAATGTACACCAATTTGACCCCCCCCCCCCCCCCCCCGAATCAATGCTTGGAATATAGGATCTAAGCCTAACCTTTCTCAATGGCTTTGCTAACAATTTGCCTGGTTCGTTACCTCTCTCATAAAGGGTTTTCTGATCTTTGGCAGGCTGAGCCTTAAGTAATAAAAAAAGGTAATTAAGTCTGTCACAGAGGTGCTGGACATCAGTAAGAATTGAACCTGCAAAGGTTTTCTTGTGAAGTTGTTCCAGCGAATTGTATTTGAGAGAGCAGTTTCTCTATGTCTTTCATGAAATGTTTTTAAGGCAGGCACACTGTAATATTAAAAAGCATTGGTCGTAACACCTATGGGATTCCCACATGACCAGCAGAGGAGTTCCTGGGTAAGTGTTGAAACGCATTAAAGTAGAAATTTCTGAGGTGACTATATTCTAAACCTTAATGTCTTGCAATAAAAAAAGTGCAGGGGAGAATGGAAACTGTCGACAGTCCAATTGTCTTAGCAAAAAATAATCAATACTATTCGATCCTAGAATAGTTTTGGTGAGTGGCAGAGAAAAAGTGTAGTCCCAGTCTCTATTCTGCAGGAAATGCCAAAGGTCAATCAGCCATTCTGCATGAAGAAGTTTTTTTATATCTACATAGAAATGCGTATGATAAATGTGAAGCATTTCAGGAAACATACATAAGCGAATCTAAGGCCAAGTTCATACCCCTCCACCCACCCACCCCCAATACCAGTATGCCCTGACTGAAGCTGGTTAGCTGGTCTAAGAGGAATTCCATGAAGAATACCCAATTGGTGGGTAGAAATGTTGAACAGAGTAACTAAACTACCTTCCAAGGTCCTCTTGAGGAATAGAATCCCCCTGTGGTTAAGCTAGCATATCTCGGTATAGCCAGTTTGCTTGTTTGGAGATGATGGTACTCATATCTCTGGATTTTGAGTCTGGAGAGGAACAACTGTACACAAGTGGATACTGCGCATTGAAAAGTTTCTCAGTTTTCCCAGTTTAAAAGTGGGTTTCTTGAAGGAAAGTCACAAGGGCTCATTCTTTCCACCCATCATTCTCAAGTGTTTTTTGGGAACGTTAAGCCCCTTTACAGTACATTACAGGTGAGGTAGCTTAGAAGGCTACTTGAGTACCATGCGCTAGGTCAAAGCTTGCGTGGTGGTAGCTATCTACGGCACGAAATAGAAAACCCTAAATTTGTGTATGGGAGTAGTTCACAGGAAAACTATGAAGTCTATTTCAACTATAAGGTCAGAATAATGAGCATTAGACAAAAGAAGCAACATATTGGTACTTTCCGAGAGCAATAAAACATAATTAACCTAAAATAACCCAAGAAAATGTTTTAACTATGCTCTTGTGGGAGCAGCGAGACATGGGTCCTTGACGCAACTCTGACAGGACAACACCAGCTTCAGTGAGTCAAATATGCATGTTAATAGGAGAAATCGCAGAAGGGGATAAGGTTGTAAAGCTGGATATCTGGTGTTGGGAGGGAATGATTTGACTTAGGCAGTCAGGAAAGAGAGAGTCTTGCAGAGGTCCCTAATCCACAGATTGACCAATTTCATCCCAAAAGCATGATTGAGGTCAAAGACATAAGCAGTATACAGCATAGGGAAACAGTAACCTCTCTTAGTGAGTAAAACAGACGTTCATCTCTGCTAAACCTCCGCAGGTGACTCTATGGGGACAACACCAGCTTCAGTAAGGCAAATACACATATTAAAGGGAGGGGTAGCAGAGAGGAGTAATGCTGCGTACACACGATCGCATATTCCGACAACAAAATCCATGTTTTTTTTCCGATGGATGTTGGCTCAAACTTGTCTTGCATACACACGGTGACACAAATCTTGTCGGAAATTCCGAACGTCAAGAACGCGGTGACGTACAGCACGTATGACGAGCCGAGAAAAATTAAGTTCAATAGCCAGTGCAGCTCTTCTGCTTGATTCCGAGCATGCGTGGAACTTTGTGCGTCGGAATTGTGTACACACGATCAGATTTTATGACAACGGATTTTGTTGTCGGAAAATTTGAGATCCAGATCTCAAATTTTGTTTGGCGGAAATTCCGACGGAAAATGCCGATGGAGCCTACACATGGTTGGAATTTCCGACAACAAGCTCACATCGAACATTTCCCATTGGAAAATCCGACCATGTGTACGCGGCATAAGATTGCAAGTCTGAATATCTGACTATTTCCTGTTTGATTCACATGCAATTCAGTGTGGTTCGATTTGATCCCATTCATTTTGAATGGGCTAAATTACATCACATCGCACCAAAGATGTACTGCAACTGGATCAGAAGGTAGTTTTTTACCATGTGATCCGATGCTGGCAAATGCACTGCTTTGTGTTCTGCATGTGGGAGGATGTTAAGATTGCACTGACACCCACAGCAGATTGCAAGGCAGTGCGATTTAAGTGCAGTGCAAATTTGAGTGCAGTGCGGATTGCAGCGATATTGGGTTCAGCCATGTATTTAGGGTGGGCTGCGGGGGAAACTGTATGCAGAAGGTTTTTCTATCTTACTGCACAGAATGCAGTGAGGTAAAAAAACATCTACCTTTACTACTAACTTTAGTAATGTATCCTCTGAGGCTCCACAATATTCATGAAAAGAATGTCATGAAAAGAAAGTCATGGCTACCACATAATATAAAACCATATAGTAAAAATTTTATTAAAACACACAAAATACAAGTATAAAATTGATAATGCCTAAAACAATACAAGTAGGTGTTCGGGAATCAAACAGGCCACTTCTGGACTCCAATGTAAGCAATTCAAGCTCAGTCCCACTGCATGACAAGGCAAAATGTCTTGTCTCTTGTACTGTATGTCCAGTTTAATGGTGTGCATGAACTACTTTTTCTTTTCCAGCGCAGTGCAGTGCAAAGCTGACATTTCAATAAAGTTCATTTTTAAAAAAGCAGCACAATGCACCCCAATTGGTGCATCTACACTGTGCTGATACCACACAGCACACCAGCTGCTGCGTTGTAATGCAGTGGATCATGTGAATTGATTCTTAGCTGAAAAAGGCAGCAGCTGCTTGTACACATACTGCAGCCGTGATTCTTTGCTTCACTGCAGGGGCAAGAATTATACCCCCTGTTGCATTTGGCAGGTGATATCGATCACTGAACACAACCCATTAAAAAAAAAAAGAGTCCATGCTGCAAAACCTCCCTGCAACTATGTGTAATGCACGTGGTTGTTGTGGGGTGGTGCAGCATTTCGGTGTTAAAACAGATGGTGAGGGGGCAGCGTATCACCTCCTCACCGCCTGTCAAATGCTTAAGTGGATTGCCTTTCAGAGGAGCAGCAGTCTTGCAATCAGAATAGCAGAGGGAAGGACATCTGCAAATGCCAAGGGGTGTGTGTGTGTGTGTAAGGGGGGGGGTCATTATGCCTGCACTCACCAATTACTCTCTCAGGCAGCCAGGATGTACAGCTACTGCACTCTATATCAAATCCAACTTGGTTCTACAAAGTTTTGACTTCGGGGGGCTGAATACAAATGCATGCCACACTTTTCACATATTTATGTGTAAAAAATGTCGAAAACCATGTATCATTTTCCTTCCACCTCACAATTATGTGCCACTTTGTGTTGATCTATCACATAAAATCCCAATAAAATACATTTATGTTTTTGGTTGTAACATGACAAAATGTGGAAAATTTCAAGGGTATAAATACTTTTTTCAAGGCACTGTAAAGCTACAGCTGTATTATGGCCTGATTTCTGCACAGCCAACATAGTCCATGGCTTAGGGTTGCTTTTCTGCCAAAGGTGGCACATGGCAAGAAAGACACTTCTGCCTGTCAGTAACATTTTCTTGTGGGCCACCATTGTTTCTCTGGCTAAGACTGTGCACTGTCCACTCTGGGTCTACAAATCTAGAACTGCTAGAAGATAAAGCAACAGTTTGACGACACTTTTACTAGTAGCCAGTTTTAGGTGTACTGATGCAGACTAGGTGTCCCTTTCAACATCTCTGTGCACAAACCTGACATTTCTTGTATGACATCTGGTCTTGTCAGTGCCATACTAAAGCTAGCTAAATGACCAATTTAAGAGGGGGTAGCACAAGACAATTGCCTAGTATAGCACACATAGCTAGCGCTACCCTCGAAGGAGTCGCTTGTAATTTGGGTTCTCTGTTTTGCACCTCTCCTCCAAGAACAACCTCAGCCCCTTTGACGCACCTGGTTGATTGAAACTTACTGAAAGCACTTACAGTATGGGAACACAAGTGTGTATATCTGTAACTAAATTAGTATCAGGTAATAGACATGTGACTGGCGTCACTTTGGGTGGGGGGCTCATGGAACCCAAATTACTTTAGAGAGGTTGGGAAACAGCTCAACAGGCCCCTCTTATGTCTAAGTCACCCTGTGTCTATTATGGGTACAGGGTGACCGGGAAAAGGATGGGGCAGCTACTTAATGGACACTGAGAATGTGGTTTGGAGTACTTCAAATGGGACAGTAATATTTATCAACAATATCTCTCAAGAAATATATAAAGAATATTCCTAGTTTGTTTGATTCTACTATACATGTTCATTGAAAGAGCTGGTCACATTGATCTCTTCAATGTAGGTGGCGGACAGCATGCTACTGAAGTCTCCTGCAATAATCTGTTGCCTACTAGGCTGAGGAGGGGGGGATAACTGTTTGTATTGTTAATTGTGCTAATTGGAACATCTTTTGTCTCTCCTAGCAAACCCTTGTGGGATGTGTTTAAACTTGTAACAATGTTCCTTTGTATTCACTGTTGTAGGGGCCAAATAGTCTAGTCTCCTAGGCTAGCCACCATGGAAGAGGAATTCAGAAAGAGGTTGTGAGAGATGCAGATACAGCACAGAGGACCAGTATCAGAGCAGGTTCTGCTGGGATGGTATGATTCTGTCCGCTGCAAACTCTGGAAGGAAACGCTAGCCTGTGAGCAGCGCCACCAGGGAGAAATTCTCCCTCCATCAGGAAAGGTACTGGTTGCAGTATGGATTGTGGGTGCTGTTTTTGGGAGAAAAAACGCACAAGGAGCAGACAGCTGAGTTAAGCAGGCTGGTCTGGGCAGAGATGCGGTTGGACAAGAGCTATAGAGCCCTCCAGTGGCATGTATCCCAAGCATGCCTTTGGATAGCGGATGACAGCCCAATGGAAGGCTTTGGCTACAGTGGTCTAGGACTGTTGTACGGGAAGCTGTCAAGGGACCCTAACTTTGGTAGCGATCTGGAGTGGCGGTTGGAGGAAATAATAGATTACAGAGATAAGAAGCTGAACATCTCAAAAGAGCACTGGGCACTGGAAGATATGGAGTTTCTGGCTGTTCAGGAAAGGAAGCTGGAGATCGCCTACAGACAGCTGCTAGACTCTGCTCAGCACCAGGGCTGGGCTCCCTTTGCCTGGGACTATCCAGAAGTACCAGCCGACAGTCCTGAAATCTCAGCTGAAGTGTCAGCAATGGGGCAGAGTAACAGTGTGCTTTGCCCATCTCCACCTGCAGCTATGGAAGTGGAGGTCTTATGGCGGATGCAACAAGTGTTGACTGACATTGACTAACCTGTTTCTGCACAAGATGAGCTTGGATGGAGAAATGCGTCTGTCCAATGGCAGTTCAAGGGCTCAGGAGAAGAGGAAGCTGATCTCATTCCCCAGCCATGGATCACAGAAAGCATTGATTTACTTTGCTTTTCATCTGAGAATGTTATGGATGAGGAGTCACCTGCCAAAGTGTTGACACTGGGCCCTAGGGCCACCAGCCCATGCCCTGGACTTTCAGCAATTCCAGAGACTGGGGATTTAATAGACCTTACTGTAGAGGAGGAGCCACCTAGCGAACCTCCAGCAGAAGTGCTGGCAGCAGGACAGAGTGCTGCAGACCCTTGTTCCACACCCATGGCAGTTTCGGAGTCCCCAAGGTGAGAAGGTGGTGTATCTTCTTCCCCAGTGGATATCAGAAATGCAGGGGGGGAAAGCAGCCCTTCCCGCTCACCAACAAGGATCTGTGCACCTGGGAGATAGTACCAGAGAAAGGGCGTCCCAGCAGCAGACGGAACCCCAGAATGATGACACCAACCCAGCAGAAGAGCTGGCATCAGGGCAGAACATCACTGAGCTCTACCCAGCACCAGCAACAGCTTCAGCCTTCCTGAGAGAAGAGTCAGCCAGCCTTTCTCCCACAACATTGACAGGAGCATGGGATTTGATGCCAGCAGCATCTGTGGAGCTACAAGAAACTTCTCCAGCTGAAGTGCTGACAACCGGACAGAGGGTCCAAGACCTCTGCCCCACACCTGCAGCAGTTTCGAAAGCCCAGGTTGAGAAGGTGGCGATCACTCCCCAACAGCAGCTACACAGTTTGGGGGAGAAGGGAAAGGAGGTTGGCATCCTCCATCCCCAACAGTTGGCCAGAGTGGAGGAAATTGTCCTCTCTCCCCAGCAGTTAGCTGGGCGGATGATGTGAGGTCCCCAGCTGAAGTACTAACAGGGCAGAGTGCTGCTGGCCTCTGTCCTTAATTAACAAAGGATGGATTTCATGTGGAAGTGGATGGGACTGCAGTCTCCACCTGTATACCCCAGAGATGTTGGGCAGTTGGCCCAGATCCCAAATAGCATGACGAAGTGAGCCCAGCCACCCTGTCTTCTCTTCAGCGGTTGAAAGGACTCCAAGGAGAAGAGCCAGTACACACTTCTCCCCAGCTGCAGATATGTTCTTTGAGAGAGGCAAAGGTTAGCTGGGAGAGTAATGATCTGTTTGAGACAATTTGTTTGGGGTACTGTGTACTTTTTGGGACTGGAACTACAGACTAACTTTTGAGTCAACCAGTTTAGGGTCTCCTCCTATGTTAGTCCCCTGCCGAAAGGGGAGATATGTTATGGGAGTTACTTTGGGTGGGGGGCTCATAGAACCCAACTTACTTTAGAGAGGTTGGGAAACAACTCAACAGGCCCCTTTTATGTCTAAGTCACCCTGTGTCTATTAGGGGCACAGGGTGATCGGGAAAAGGATGGACAGCTACTTAATGGACACTGAGAATGTTGTTTGCAGTACTTCAAATAGGACAGTAATATTTATCAACGATGTCTTAAGAAATATATAAAGACTATTCCTGGTTTGTTTAATTCTGAACTATACATGTTGAAAGAACTGATCACATTGATCTCTTCAATGTAGGTTCTGGACAGTCTGCTACTGAGGTCTCCTGCTATAGTCTGTTGCCTACTAGGCTGAGGAGGGGGGAGATAACTGTTTGTATTGTTAATTGTACTAATTGAAATACCTTTTGTCTCTTCTAGCTGACAGGGCTGGCTCAGCCCTTCCTTCTCTGAGCTGGCCGCTCAGCTTTCGGCTAATTGCCAGCTCTCATCTCTCTCCACAGTTAACCAGCTGTTGTGGATCTGCTCATCAGTCCCACCTACTTAAAGATCTCCAGCTCACTTCATTCCTGCTTTCACCTTGGTCACATCACAAGAAACCATCTCCTGCATTCCTGTTTAAACACTGGCTTTGCAGACATCCCTTCTGGCTCCTTATCCTGCTTGCTGTTCCTCTACTTGGATCCCTGACTTCTAGCATGGCTGATTACCCAATCTGGTTACTGAATTCTGGCTTGGCTGATTACCCGATCTGGTTACTGATCTCTGGCTTGGCTGACTACCCGATCCGGTTACTGGACTCTGGCTATGCTTTGACTACGCTTACTCTATTTACCTTTTTATTTTTATTAATAAACAAGTGTGATTTTACTGTACTTCTGTCTCGGTCTGATTCATGGTTTCTGACAGTAGGCGAAGGCCATGAATTCAGCAGATACAGTCAAGCCACTTGTTGGTAATATTTTTTCCAGATTGGATGAGCAAGATCACCGCATGGATCAGTTTGCCATAGCATTACAAACGCTCCTGAGTCACACGGCTCACCTAGAATCTCCCACTGTGGCTGCCCCAGTACAACCTGAGTTGCAGGCCGTCCCTGCTGCTGCGCCAGTCTCTGTGCAGGCACCCGTCTTGAGTATTACCTCTATAAGAGGTATGTCTGGTTCCACCCTGCTTCCCCAGCGATTTGGGGGCAATCCAGTTCAATGCAGAGGGTTTCTCAACCAAGTTGAGATGCTGCCCCAGGCGTTTCCCATGGACAGAAGCAAAGTAGGGTTCATGATATCTTTGCTGTCTGAGAAAGCCATGGCCTGGGCTAACCCTCTATGGGAGACACAAAAACCTGTTGTCTTGAGTTACCCAGAGTTCATGGCCTCCTTTAAAAGGGTATTTGACGTTCCCGCATGCTCCGCTTCTGCTGCCAAGTGCCTCATGTCCATAAAACAGAGTACGAGAACTGTTGCCGACTACGCCATTAAGTTCTGTACTCTGGCAGCAGGGGTTGCTTGGAACAATGAGGCCCTCATGGCTGCTTTTTCTCATGGTTTCTCAGGTTCCATCAAGGATCAAGGATGAGATAGCAGCCAGAGATATACCCACTGAGCTGGAGAGCTTGATCTCGTTTGCCATCCTCATTGACTCCAGACTCAGAGAAAGACTTTCTTTTAAGGAGCGCTTGAGGAAGCCTCCTGTACATTTGCCTCCGAGCTTTGCAGTCCCACCCGTGCCTCCCTTACCTCCCATGCCTCCTGGTACCAAGTCGGTCAGTAGAGATGAACCCATGCATTTGGGCTTCACGCGTCTCTCTACGGATGAGAGAACCTTAGTAGGAGGAAGAGATTGTGCCTTTATTGTGGCCAGGCAGGTCACTTTTTGAAGTCTTGTCCTACCCGTCCTGAGAACACCCGAACCTTGAGGTCCTGTTATTGATAGACCTTAGGTGGTGATGTGTCGTCCCCAGTTATCCAGAAGGATAAGCCCCTGGTTTCGGTCATCTTTTCTTGGGCTAAGTCGTCTATCAGGATACAGGCTTTAATCGACTCTGGTGCTGCAGGCCTGTTCATTGATGCTGCCTTTGTATCAAAGCACTCGATTCCACTGCAGCTGTGTGACACTCCACTTGCCATTGAGGTTCTTGACGGGAAACCTCTGCAGCCTGCCCATGTGACTCATGAGAGTTCCATTGTCCATGGCCAACCATGGGGCTCTTCACCATGAGATAATCCAATTCCAAGTGATTTCCTCTCCTAAGTTTCCGCTGGTTATTGGTTATCCTTGGTTACAGAGGCACAACCCCTCTTTTGATTGGCTCTGTGCTGAGGTTCTCTCCTGGTCACCACAATGCAGTGAAACATGTTTTCGAAAGGTAGCCAAGGTTCTGTGTACCTCTTAATTCTCCTCCCTGCCAGAGGAGTACCGTGATTTTAGCGATGTCTTTGACAAAGGTCTGCCTCCACACCGGTCGTATGATTGCACAATTGACCTTCAACCTGGTGCCACTCCCCCTCATGGTTGGGTTTACCCTTTGTCGGTCTTGGAGGATAAAGCCATGGAGGAGTATGTTGCAGACGCACTTTCTTGGGGTTTCATCCGCAAATCCTCGTCTCCTGCTGGTGCTGGCTTCTTCTTTGTGAAGAAGAGGAGCGGTGAACTGAGACCTTGTATTGATTATAGGAGTCTCAATCGTTTCACGAATAAGAATGCATGCCCGATCCCATTGAGATATTTGACTGCCTCAAGGAAGCAATGGTTTTCACTAAGCTTGATCTTAGAGTGGCTTACAATCTTGTAAGAAATGAGGGCGACGAGTGGAAAACTGCGTTTAATACCAGAACAGGCCATTATGAGTATCTCGTAATGTCTTTTGGCTTTTGTAACGCCCCAGCGGTTTTCCAGGAATTTATTAACGATGTCCTCCGAGATTTGTTGCAGTTATGTGTGGTTGTTTATCTCGATGATATACTCATATTTTTCAAGTCCCTGGAGAGCCACCACACAGATGTCTGTTGTGTGCTTCAGAAATTAAGAGAGAACAATCTCTATTGTAAACTGAGTTCCATTGGGAACAGGTTAAATTCCTGGGCTATGTCATTTCCACTGCTGGTTTTTCGATGGACCCAGAAAAACTTTCGTCAGTCCTACATACCCGGCCTCAACCCATGGGGTTATGTCCTCTGCAGCGTTTCCTGGGTTTTGCCAACTATTATCGGAAGTTTATTCGTAACTTCTTGTCTCTGGTCAAGCCCTTAAATGATATGACCAGAAAGAACGGTAACTCACAGAGTTGTTCTCCGGAGTCCATTAAGGACTTTGAAAGTCTCAAGGCTGCCTTTGTTTCTGCTCCTGTGTTGGCACATCCTGATCCTACGTTACCTTTTATCCTTGAGGTTGATGCTTCTGAGACTGGTGTTGGCGCCCTTCTGTCTCAACGTCCTACCTCTGAGAGTGCTATGCATCCTTGTGGTTACTTTTCCAAGAAATTGTCACCTGCGCAGTGCAATTACGAGATTGGTGACAGAGAGTTGTTGGCTATCATTTTAGCCCTGAAAGAATGGAGACATCTCCTCGAAGGTACCACTATGCCGGTTCTCATTCTTACTGACCTTAAGAATCTCACATTCTTGTCTGAGGCTAAACGCCTCTCTCCCAGAAGGGCACGATGGGCTCTTTTCTTGTTAAGTTTCAATTATATTGTCTCATTCTTACCCGTAGTAAGAATGTAAGGGCTGACGCCTTGTCATGACAATTTTCCTCCACTTCCAAGTTGGAGTCGGTTCCGGTTCCTATGATTCCTCCTAAACATATTCTGGCTACAGTTCGCACCAGTCTTACTTCTCATTTGGGTGACTAAATTCGTGCTGCTCAGGTCGATGCTCCTCCTGAGAAACCTTGTGACCGCTGCTTTGTCCCAGAGTGTCTCCATACTGCCATGCTCCAGACTTACCATTCTCCCAAGACAGCTGGCCACCCTGGTAAGGATCAACTCGTTTGGGCCATTTCCCAACAATTCTGGTGGCCTAGTCTATGTGCTGATGTAACTGCCTTCATAGCTGCCTGTTCTGTGTGTGCTCAGAGTTAGACTCCACAACACCTTCCAGTGGGCCTCCTACAACCCATACCCAATGGAGAGAGGCCCTGGACTCACCTGTCTATGGATTTCATTGTGGAGTTGCCCAAATCCCAAGGCAACACAGTTATCCTTATGGTGGTTGACCTGTTCTCAAAGATGTGTCATTGTATTCCACTTAAGAAGTTGCCCGCTTCCAAGGAACTGGCTTCCATTTTTGCTTGGGAGATCTTTCGCTTACATGGGCTACCCAAGGTGATTGTCTTAGACAGTGGTAGTCAGTTTGTGTCCCGGTTCCAGCGAGCCTTTTGTGCACAGCTGGGAATTCAACTTGCTTTCTCCTCTGCGTATCACCCGCAGTCTAATGGGGCCGCACAATGAGCCAAACAGACCTTGGAGCAATTCCTACGTTGCTATATTTCTGACCATCACAACAACTGGTCAGACCCATTACCATGGGCAGAGTTTTCTCACAAAAGTGCCTTGAATTCTGCTTCCCAATTGTCTCAATTATTGCGAATTATGGTTTCCAACCTTCCATGTTGCCTGACTCGTTTGTTCCGCAGAGTATTCCTGCACTAGAAGAGAATGATAGGTACAGACTCCATGCTGACCGCAGACATGGTAAATTCAGTAGCGTTAGGACTGCAAGCATACACAGTGAAGAGGCCTTGCAGCTTATGCATGCGTTTGCAAATGCGTGCTAACTAAACCCCTGTTTTTAACGCAGGCTGTTGGACAGGTTAATTTGGTCGGTTGGCAGACTGGTTGGTGAGTTGAGCTATGGAATGTTCTGTTTTTGTCTTTCATGTGATAGCCCTTCCATGTGCTCCTTGCTGTGAAGGCCAGTTATAGGTGGGGGCAGGGGCCATTTGTTTGTTATGGATTATATTCACTATGCCAAGGTAACTTAGAATAGAGTTCTGGACCAGTAGACTGGGATTAACTCTTGAATCAGCAAAGTTAGCAATAAACAGTGCACATAAGCATTAACTGCACTGTGAATAATAATACTTTAACTAGTCTAGAGTGCACTCTAGGAGAATGACTAGGAAATTGTGCAATGGCCCCTGAGAGGTACCTCTCAGCATAGGCAATAGGTGAACGTCTCTGTGTAGAAGCTGTAAAGGTACAATATTTGGTCCTAACTCTTCAACTAGCTAGTGCTGGGGCCCAGTTGTACCATTGGTGCACATGAGAATAATCTCAGTCAAGCCTGCAGGCAGCAATAAAGCTACTAGATGGCTGTATAGTCAGTTCCTAAAGGGCTCAGTCTTTCCAGCAGCAGATAGTAAATCCCCACAGCAGCAGCTCACCATCCGGACACACACAGCGATTAGTCCACTCTCTGCTCTGCAGTAGATGACTCTGGCTGTCAGTACATCTGCACTCAGCACTCTGGATCCTGCTCAGGCTGCTGTTATGCAGCAGTGGTGGTGCACACTGAACAGCGATGTGGACTCTCCGGGCTCCCTTATGGCAAGAGGTGTGTCCTTTAGTGCCTGAGAAAAAGCAGCTCTTTTTCTGCAGGGTTTGATGGAGGCTGTAGTTCAGGTACCATTACTTTCAAGGGGACTACATGTCCCATGATCCTCTTACAGCCTTTCCTTAAAGGTCACTCTGCAGCTTGGCAGGAGAGAGGGGGATGGAGCAGGGGATCAATCACAGAGCTGCTCTAGAGCTGCACAGCAGGGAAGCTCAGGGTGAGATGCAGCTGCTGCACACACAGCCGATTGTTTGCAGAGATCCCAGCAGCAGAGCCCCCTATGTATGTATCCAAAAACAAATAGGAAATTCTGGTAAGACATCATTTGCGTTATATATTTACTATTGAATTGTGTGCCATTTCTGAAGTTCTCTTTAACATTAAGTGCTACAGATTATAACTGTTAGAACATGAAGGATCTTCGTACTGCTAATTTCTGTAATGCAGTATAACACTAACTGATAATTAAAACTTGATGAAATCTCACTATTTCTTTGGTAAGTGATAGTTCTAGTTAAGTTTATGACAATGCTGTGTTATTGGTAACTAAAAAAAAGTGCACTTTAATTGACATTACATTACATTACAGTAAAGAACTGAGTCTCTTGACTCACCCCGGACCAATTTATGTATATTTACCTTTGCAGCGCTCCCCATCACTTCATCAGAGCCAGGAGTTCAAACCCTTTGTAAGCTTGAGGCCAGATAATATCAGAACATAAACAGGGTTAATGATATCAGTTTCCACTTCACATGACTGTTTGTGCCCTGAGAGCACTACATCCTGGGTGTAGGTCATATGTTCCCCCAGCACCTTATCTGAAGATGTAGCCCTGATGAGTAAAACTTTGGGGCTTACCAGTAGAAGAGTAAGAACAAAAGATCCCCTGAAAGGCCTGCCTCAACTCTTTGCATTTCATTAGACCTGTTCCTAGTTTGTATCGCTACTTCTCAAGCAACTGAAAAGTCTGACTTTTCAAGCAACTGACTCAGCCTGCACATTCCATCTTCATCTTGCGTCCATAACTTTAGTTTGGAGATGGAGGCCATGTAAATATTGTACTGATCAACATTATCACCAGATTTTATATATGTATACATAAAATATCATATTGCTGTGTAAACTTTCCTTAAATTCTATCCTAAAAAATGAATTGAAAATGTATTAAAGTGTACATCCAGCCATTACTTATTTTTTTAGGTTTGGACTGAGTGGGAAAGGGCTTCAACTCCTGTAGGGTTTTTACCACTATCCAGACCTCTGTTTACTCTCACTTTCTATCTTGCTGACAACAGTTTTAGACAAAAAGTGATCAGAACTCTTCAAAACAGGCCTGGACTGGCCATAGGGCACAACGGGCATGTGCCTGGTGGGCAGAGAACCGCCAGGCCGCATGTCACGTCTTCCGAATCTCAGCTGCTTGTGCCTCTCTGTGGTCAGTTCCGCGGCCGACTCCGCGGAGAGGGCTGCATGTTTCTCTGGCAGGGTCCCGGGTCCCCACTCTTAAGGCAGCTGGGCTACTCCTTCCGCCCAGCCTCCTATTCAGCTCTGGATGGAGGAATTTAACCCCACAAGGGGTTAAAAGCACACGCTTTTAACCCCTTTGAAAGTGGCGCCCATTCATTTCAATGGGCAGGGGCAGTGGAGGAGCAGTGTATACACCGCTCCCCCACCTCCCTGAAGATGCTGCTTGCAGGACATTTTTTCCTGTCCTGTAAGAGCACCGCCTCAATGTGAAAGCACTCTGGCTTTCACACTGGGGCTGCAGAAGAGGCAGTTTACAGGCGCTTTACAGGTGCTATTTTTAGTGCAAAAATGCCTGTAAAATGTCTCAGTGTGAAAGGGGTCTTACATAATGTGAGTGATGCTAAACAAAGGTAGAAGGACCCCTTTCACACCTGGACCAATCTGCCAGGCCTGGACTGGCCATAGGGTACAAAGGTATTTGCCCAGTGGGCCGGGGCCTCCAGGCTACATGTCCTAAGAAGAGCAGCCTGTTGATGACTAGGGATGGGCCGAACACCCCCGGTTCAGTTTGCATCCAGAACATGCGAATGGACTGAAAGTTTGTGCGAACATTCAAACACCGTTAAAGTCTATGGGACTCGAACGTGAGAAATCAAAAGTGTGAATTTTAAAGGCTAATATGCAAGTTATTGTCCTAAAAAGGGTTTGGGGAGCCGGGTCCTGCCCCAGGGGACATGTATCAATGAAAAAGAAAGTTTAAAAAAAAAACGGCCGTTTTTTTCGGGAGCAGTGATTTTAATGATGCTTAAAGTAAAAAAATAAAAGTGAAATAATCCTTTAAATATCGTACCTGGGGGTGTCAATAGTATGCCTGTAAAGTGGCATGTGTTTTTCGTGCTTAGAACAGTCCCTGCACAAAATTACATTTCTAAAGGAAAAAAAGTAAACTAAAACTGCTTGAGGCTTTAATATAAAGTCAGGTTCCGGCAATATGGATGAAAATCAGTGAGAGAAACGGCATGGCTACCCCCCCCAGCACATTACCAGGCTCTTTAGGTCTTGTATGGATATTAAGGGGAACCCTGCACCCAAATTAAAAAAGAAAAGGCGTTGGGCCCCCAAGCCCTATATACTCTGAACAGCAGTATACAAGCGGTGAAAACAAAACAGGGACTGTAGGTTTGTTCTTATGTAGAATCTGTTTGTAATATAGAACAGGTACATTTTGTAAGTGTAGCTCCAGCCAAAAAATCTATTTTAAAGCTTTTTGGAAAACATAGGGAAGGGTTATCACCCCTGTAACATTTGTTTTGCCCCTGTTCAGAAGATTTCACCTCACTTTCTGTCCCAATGACAATTGGATTTTGAAAATTTGGGGTTTTTAAGGGAAACAAGGATTGGTGATAAATCAGTGGAGAAGACACCTTTTTCCCATATTAACTCTTACAGGAGACAATTTCCCTTCCTGGGGTAGATTTCCTCTCACTTCCTGTTGTCTCCCTCCGTTTGTAAGTAGGAGTCGTTTGTAAGTCTGATTTTTGAAAATAGGGGACCGCCTGTATAAACTATAGGGCATGCCCTATACACTCTGTGGAAAATTGGGCCTTAGGTTTTGGTGGTACCAGAACACTGTAAGCCCTCACAGTTACTCTTGCCGCTGAAACCTGCCCTGCTGTGAAATATTATATAAAAAATTGTAATTTCATGCCCCTGTTAAACAGAGGCAGAAAAATTGGGCCTTAGGCGGTGGTGGCACAACACTTTAAAGCCCCACAGATACTTTTGTTGAGCGCAGGAACAGGCACTGCTGTGAAATATTAGATCAAAAATTGTAATTACACGCTCCTGTCTAACAGGGGCAGAAAAATTGGGCCTTAGGCAGTAGTGGCAGTGCCACAACACTGCAACCCCTCACAGATACTCTTGTTGAGCAAAGAAACGGGCCCTGCTGTGAAATATTATATCAAGAATTATAATTACATGCCCCTATTAAACAGGGGAAGAAAAATTGGGCCTTTGGTGGTGGTGTGGTGGTGGTGCCACAACACTGTAAGCCCTCACAGTTACTCTTGGTGGGCACAGGAACAGGCGTTGCTGTGAAATATTTGATCAAAAATTGTATTTACATGCCCATATTAAACAGGGGCAGAAAAATTGGGCTTTTCGGTTGGAAAGGTCTCCAAGTCTGATCTTGCCCCTAGGTATTCCTGCACCATGTACAACAGACACTGGCGATGGTTGCTGGAACTGATCAGACCTTGGGGCTGAGGACTAAAAAATTGTCTAAACGCATCGGTCAGATGGCTACCTTCTCCACCGCTCCTTCTGTGACTGACCGAAGCCTCAGTAACACGTTGTTCAGGAGGACCAGGAAATTGTAACCTCCCAGGCTCTGGAAACACATTGCACAAACCTTTCTGCAAGGCCTCCCGAAGATGTTTCATCTTCTGCTCCTCTGCGATGGCTGGATAAGTTCTGCCACCTTACCCTTGTAACGTGGATCAAGAAGGGTTGCCAGCCAGTACTGATCCCTCTCCTTGATACTGCGAATCCGAGGGTCCTTTCGCAGGCTTTGCAGGATCAGGGAGGCCATGCAGCATAGGTTTGCCGAGGCATTCGTTCCAGAGTCCTCTGGGTCACTAAGGACGACCTGATCCGCAGCCACCTCCTGCCAGCCACGTACAAGTCCATGGGTTTCTGGGGCCTGAAAACGATCCCTTGAAGACTGATGCTGAGTGCCAGGCTCCACCTCCATGCTGACACAATCCTCCTCCTCTTCCTGTGTGATAGGCGGGCCTGCAGGAATAATGTCTGGATAAAGGGGGCCTTGAGAGGTAAGGAAGTCTTCCTCTTCCTCCCTCTGTTCTTCCTCAAGTGTACTGTCCATTATTCCATGCAGCGTGTGCTCCAACAGGTAGACAAGAGGGACAGTATCACTGATGCATGCACTGTCACTGCTCACCATCCTCCTGGCCTCCTCAAATGGTGACAGGACAGTGCATGCATCCTTGATCATGAGCCACTGGCGTGGTGAAAAAAAGCCAAGCTTCCCTGATCCTGTCCTGGTGCCATACTCGCACAGGTAGTCATTGATGGCCCTCTGCTGCATGTGCAGCTGCTGCAGCATTGCCAACATTGAGTTCCACCTGGTGGGCATGTAACAGACAAGACGGTTCTTGGGCAGGTTGCATTCCTTTTGGAGGTCAGCCAGCCGAGCACTGGCAATATGTGACCGGCAGAAATGCCCACAGACTTTCCTGGCCTGCCTCACGAGATCCTGTAAGCCCGGGTACCTGCACAAGAACCACTGCAACACCAAATTAAGGAGGTGAGCTAAACAGGGAACATGGGTGAAGTGTCCCTGTGTGGGAGGGTGGTGAGGAGGTTGGTGCCATTGTCGCAAACCACCATTCCGGGCTGAAGCTGGCATGGCGTCAACCACCTCTGAGCCTCCCCCTGCAGAGCTGCCAGAATCTCTGCCCCAGTGTGGCTCCTGTCCCCTAAGCAGACCAACTCAAGCACCGCATGGCATATTTTTGCCTGAGTGCTTGTGTAGCCGCTAGAACGCCTATGGAGCACCGCTGGTTCTGAGGACAAATCTGCACAGGAAGAGGCCATAGAGGAAGAAGAAGAGGAGGGGGTGGAGGAGAGAGGGGTGGCAGAATCACCACTACCAGAATTTTGGAGGCTTGGTGGCAGAACAAGCTCCAACAATACTGCACCCTGTTCTGCATCCTTCCCAGCTGCCAGCAGGGTTACCAAATGCGCCGTGAAAGAAAGGTAACTTCCCTGTCCATGCCTGCTGGACCATGAGTCAGCTGTAATATGCACCTGTCCAACGAGCCAAGACATTGCCTTCCACATGTCGGTAGAGAGCCGGAATGGTCTTCTGAGAAAAAAATTGGCATTTGGGAACCTGCCACTGAGGTACCGCACATTCCACAAATTCTCGAAAGGGGGCAGAGTCTACCAGCTGAAAAGGCAGCAGTTGGAGTGCTAGCAATTTAGCCATACTAGCATTCAGTCACTGAGCATGTGGATGGCTGGGACCAAATTTCTTTCGCCGGTTTAGTAACTGGGGTAAGGAAATTTGCTTGCTACAAGTGGGAGTTGGTGTACCGCTAGCAGATTGCTCGCAAGTGCTTGGGACACCTAATTCTACACCTTCATTCCTCTCAGTGCAGGTCTCTGAGAGGACTGAAGTTATAGTGGGGTTGGAGATCCCAGTTGATGAGGAGCAAGGAGAGGACCGTCTTGTTCTTTGGTGTGGGTCTTTTAAGTACTATTGCCAATGGACTGCATGGGAGCTCGACATATGTCTGGTCAAGCATGTGGTGCTGTTTTGGCCACGCTTGATACGCTTCAGACATATGTTGCAAACAGCAACGGTGCGATCTGCTGCACACGTCTCAAAAAAGGGCCACACCAAAGAACTTTGGAAAAACGTGCGGAGTCAGCAGCGCCCTGCATATGTGGGGCTCTGCAGTGTGATGCAGTTGGTTGCCTGCCCTTAAGCTGGCCTCTGGAGGGCATCCTGCCTCATTGGAGATGTGCCTCCTCCTCCTCTCTTCCTCTCCACATAGAGTCAGTGACCTCATCATCCCCTCCCTCCTTGCCACTGGAGCAAACCTGGCAGTATGCTGCAGCTGGGGGAACATGACTGCCAGTTTCTTCTGGGCTCATGTTACTGCCTTCATCTCTGGGCTCATGTTACTGCCTTCATCCTCAACCTGAGTACCATCATCAGAGCCTTCAAAATGCTGTGCATCCTCCAGCAGCATGTACCCTACACTGTGGTCGAACAGTTCGGGGGACTCCTCAGGGCATGATGGTGGGGCTAGGGAAGGAGTGACTGATGACATTGAGCCGATGGAAGAGGCTGCTTCGGCAGCTGCATTGGTAGACAAAGTACCCTGGGCCTGGGTGACAGAGGATGAGGAAGATGAGGACAGCTTGGTCATCCACTCTACCAACTCTTCTGCATGTTGTGTCTCAACATGTCCAGCTGACGAAAAAAAGGGCAAGCGTGCCCCACGGCCACGTGCTGAGGATGCACTGTGTCCACAACCAGCACTGTTGGCTGTAGTCACAGAACCTGCTTGCCCTCTTTTAAAGGTCTGTGAGCGTCTGCCTCTCCTTGGTAGTCTTCCAGACATACTGTACAATTAGATTAGCAAAACAACGCCTGAAGTTTACTAAAAACAGTACACCAGGAATGGCCTACAGTCAGGTATAGGCCTGGCTAGACTACATATATATACAAGCCTGTATATATATATATATATATATATATATATATATATATATATATATACAGTATATATATATATATATATATATATATATATATATATATTAAATGAACTGCTCACTGAATGACCTGCCTGAAAGTGTCTTTAAACACACACTCCAGGAATGGCCTACTGTCAGGTATAGGCTTGGCTATACTATATATACAAGACTATATATATATATATATATATATATATATATATATATATATATATATTAAATGAACTGCAGCTCAATGAGTCACCTGCCTGAAAGTGTCTTTGAACACGTACTTCAGGAATGGCCTACTGTCAGGTATAGGCTTGGCTGGACTACAATGCAGTTGATATATATTTTATGAACTGCACCTCACTGAGTCACTTGCCTGAAAGTGTCTTTAAACACGTACTCCAGGAATGGCCTACTGTCAGGTATAGGCTTGGCTGGACTACAATGCAGTGGATATATATTTTATGAACTGCACTTCACTGAGTCACCTGCCTGAAAGTGTCTTTGAACACGTACTCCAGGAATGGCCTACTGTCAGGTATAGGCTTGACTGGACTACAATGCAGTGGATATATATTTTATGAACTGCACCTCACTGAGTCACCTGCCTGAAAGTGTCTTTGAACACGTACTCCAGGAATGGCCTACTGTCAGGTATAGGCTTGGCTAGACTATATATACAAGCCTGTACATATATATATATATATATATACTAAATGAACTGCAGCTCAATGAGTCACCTGCCTGAAAGTGTCTTTGTACACGTACTCCAGGAATGGCCTACTGTCAGGTATAGGCTTGGCTGGACTACAATGCAGTGGATATATATTTTATGAACTGTACCTCACTGAGTCACCTGCCTGAAAGTGTCTTTGAACACGCACTCCAGGAATGGCCTACTGTCAGGTATAGGCTTGGCTAGACTATATATATATATATATATATATATATATATATATATATATATATTAAATGAACTGCAGCTCACTCAGTCACCTACCTGAAAGTGTCTTTGAGCAGGTACTCCAGGAATGGCCTACAGTCAGGTATAGGCTTGGCTGGACTACAATGCAGTGGATATATATTTTATGAACTGCACATCTGTCATGGTTATGCAATTGAGTTTGTCGATCAGCATACCTGTCTCCATGTGTTCATCTCTAGAGACCAGCTGACCCTCACCTGACTGCTTTTGTAACCTCCCCTCTAAGCATGGCCCCACCCCAGGCCCTATCAGGGAACCCTATATTAACCTGTGCACTGCAAACCAGCAGTGCTGATCAACCATTGTGTGTTAGCCTCTGTGTGTACTTGCTGTGTTTCCTACATCTGATTCCTGTTACCGACTTTGGCCTGTTCTTAACTATTCCTGTCTGCTCGTGACCCTGACCTTTGGCGTGTTCCCGACCATCCCTGTTTGCCTGTGACCCTGAACCTTGGCGTGTACTCTGTTGTCCTTGTCTGCTTGTGGCCCTGACCTTGGCTTGTTCCTTACTTTCCCTGCTGCCTCCTTCCTCTTCTCCTGTAGTCTACCGTGAGCGTGAGCTGTGAAACCTTGGGGGCCGCAACCTGGAGCCAGACTGCAGCGTAGTCCATCCTTACCGTTAAAGGCTCTGGTGAACACCTGCTGGCTCTTAGACTCCTTGCCCTGGGGAATCTATGCTCTAGCTCCCAGTGGGATCTTGTCAGTGATCCAGTAGACATGCTTCCTGAACCTTCCAGGGTTCAATCCGCAGCAGTCAGCCGTAGGGTCCACTAAATTGCGGTGCACTCCTGATCCCAACGGTGTGCATCTGTCAGCTGGATACAGGTGACCTGACAGTTTGATCAGTCATTGACCCGGCTGATGTGTTGCTACCCGTAGATGATCCGTTGCAGGGCTTAGTTCGCAGACTTGAGACCCAGGAATCGCATCAGACCCAGGTGATGCGATTCCTTCAGGATTTGGCATCCCGTTTTGAATAGGTTCAGGCCTCATTAGGATCCCCGGTTCAACAACCTCAACTGCTATCTGCTGCTGCACCTATCGCACCAGTCGCAGCCACACATTTATTACATCTGCCAGCTCCGGCCCGTTTCTCTGGGGACTCCAAGGCCTGCAGGGGGTTCCTTAGCCAGTGCACAATTCATTTTGAGCTTCAGCCCCAAAACTTCCTGTCCGATTGGGCAAAGGTAGCCTATATTATATCCCTCCTGTCCGGCGAGGCGTTAGCCTGGGATGCGCCTCTGTGGGAACTAAATGATCCAGTGGTTTCTAGCCTGTCTGATTTCTTGAAACTTTTTTGGAATATCTTCGAGGAACCGGGTCGTGTCTCCTCAGCGGCCAGCGCCCTTTTACGTCTCCGTCAAGAGTCCGCTTCTGTGGGACAGTATGCTCTTCATTTTCGTACTTTGACTGCTGAGCTGAGTTGAAATAATGAGGCCCTAGTTGCAACCTTTTTACATGGCCTCTCTGATAGAGTGAAGGATGAATTGGCAGGAAGATCTCTCCCTGCTGATCTGGATGGTGTCATCACCTTGTGTAACCAGATCGATATTCGCTTTCAGGAGAGGGCCCTGGAAAAAAGACGCCAGCACTCCCCGTTCTTTAGGCAGCCTGAGCTCCATGTCCCTTCTCTTCATTCCGAGGAGCACCTCCTGCCTGCTGAGGAACCTATGCAGCTGGGCCGAACCAAGTTATCAACCGAAGAACGCACTAGGCACAGAACTCTGGGCCTGTGCCTCTACTGTGGCGCCAAAGGTCATTTTTGTGATACTTGTTCTCTTCGTCCAGAAAAACGATCGGGGCTAATACATCTGGAAGGTGGAGTATTATACCCTGAAGTATCATCTTCACCTTCTCGTCTTCTTCTTTCTGTGTTCCTTCATGTCAGCGCTTCCTCTCGTTCGGTCTCGGCACATCTGGATTCCGGAGCCGCTGGCAATTTCATGGACTGGGAAACTGCGTCTTCCATGAGACTTACCCTTTTGCCCCTTACAACGCCATTGATGGCCTTGGCGATTGATGGCACTGTTCTCCCAGGGGGCCCTATCCGCTTCCAGACCCTTCCTGTTAGGATGTCGGTAGGGACACTCCACCAGGAGTGCATATCCTTCCTTGTCTTACCTAAGGCTTCGTCTCCTATCATATTAGGTCTTCCTTGGTTACGGCTCCATTCTCCACATGTTGACTGGACTGCTGGACAGATCTTGACTTGGGGTTCCTCCTGTTCCTCCTCCTGCCTACTCAAGGTTACCCCAAAAGAGAATCCTCCTGTTGCCACCATCCCAGTATCTTCTGCTCTTCCCACTGCGTATAGCAATTTCTGGAATGTCTCCTGCAGTAGTCGGCCTCAGGCACTCTCTGGGTCGTGTGGCACTCTGGATGAGGAGCCTACCTGTGAACCTGAGCTGATCAGTCACTCCAGTTTGCATGGTCATTTCCCTTTGCCTGTCCCTGGACCCCCTTGGACACACAACCAGGCTGACTTGTCCACCAGTTCCACAGTCGCTACACCCTGCGATGCAATTCTGGTGGTCGCTGCACCTGGCAATGCTGTTCAGTCAGCCTCTGCACCAGTCCAGCCTATGCCCAGTGAGCTTCCTGCTTCTTGTTCTGGACCTTCTGTAACCTGGCCACACCCTACTGCTACTACCTCCATTCAAACCTGTTTAAGAGGCTCAATCCATCCTTTGGATAGACTGCCTCATTCGGCCAGGTGGGGTTTTCAATCTTTTGTTCAGGGCTCTCTGCATTCTGTTTGTGTTCCAGCTATCCAGCTTAACTCTTGTGACACGTCACCTTTTAACTAACCTGACCTCAGGGATCCACTGACCTCTACCCAGTCTGATGGTCCTGTGTTGGATGTCCAGCACATCTTTAAGGGTCTGGGGGACCCTGCTCAGACTTCTGATGGTCTTCTCGTGCCTTTACCAATTTCTAAAAAGCCTTTAGTCTTCAATAAGTCCTTTCGTCCTCTCCTTACCTCGGTTCCGGCCTCTGAGGATAATCTAAAGTACAAAGTTAGTCAAGTTTTGGATTCCCGGCTCCGTAAAGGCATTCTTCAGTACCTTTGGTCCTGAGGAGAGGTCTTAGATCACTGCATCTGAGGTCTTTGCTCCTCGTCTATTGAGGAGGTTCCATCTGGAGTTTCCCTTTAAGCCTGGGCACAGGCGAGGGAGGGGGGGTCTTAAGAGGGGGGTACTGTCATGGTTATGCAATAGAGTTTGTCGATCAGCATACCTGTCTCCATGTGTTCATCTCTAGAGACCAGCTGACCCTCATCTGACTGCTTTTGTAACCTCTCCTCTAAGCATGGCCCCACCCCAGGCCCTATCAGGGAACCCTATATTAACCTGTGCACTGCAAGCCAGCAGTGCTGATCAACCATTGTGTGTTAGCCTCTGTGTGTACTTGCTGTGTTTCCTACATCTGATTCCTATTACCGACTTTGGCCTGTTTTTAACTATTCCTGTCTGCTCATGACCCTGACCTTTGGCGTGTTCCCGACCATCCCTGTTTGCCTGTGACCCTGAACCTTGGCGTGTACTCTGTTGTCCTTGTCTGCTTGTGGCCCCGACCTTGGCTTGTCCCTTACTTTCCCTGCTGCCTCCTTCCTCTTCTCCTGTAGTCTACTGTGAGCATGAGCTGTGAGACCCTGGGGGCCGCGACCTGGAGCCAGACTGCAGCGTAGTCCCTCCTTACCATTAAAGGCTCTGGTGAACACCTGCTGGCTCTTAGACTCCGCGCCCTGGGGAATCTATGCTCTAGCTCCCAGTGGGATCTTGTCAGTGATCCAGTAGACCTGCTTCCTTAACCTCCCAGGGTTCAATCCGCAGCAGTCAGCCATAGGGTCCACTACCTTGCGGTGCACTCCTGATCCCAACGGTGTGCATCTGTCACCTGGATACAGGTGACCTGACAACATCACTGAGTCACCTGCCTGAAAGTGTCTTTGAACACATACTCCAGGAATGGCCTACTGTCAGGTAAAGGCTTGGCTGGACTACAATGCAGTGGATATATATTTTATGAACTGCACATCACTGAGTCACCTGCCTGAAAGTGTCTTTGAACACGTACTCCAGGAATGGCCTACTGTCAGGTATAGGCTTGGCTGGACTACAATGCAGTTAATATATATTTTATAAACTGCACATCACTAAGTCACCTACCTGAACGTGTCTTTGAACACACATTCCAGGAATGGCCTACTGTCAGGTATAGGCTTGGCTAGACTATATATACAAGCCTGTATGTATATATATATTAAATGAACTGCAGCTCAATGAGTCACCTGCCTGAAAGTGTCTTTGTACACGTACTCCAGGAATGGTCTACTGTCAGGTATAGGCTTGGCTGGACTACAATGCAGTGGATATATATTTTATGAACTGCACCTCACTGAGTCACCTGCCTGAAAGTGCCTTTGAACACGCACTCCAGGAATGGCCTACTGTCAGGTATAAGCTTGGCTAGACTATATATACAAGCCTGTATATATATATATATATATATATATATATATATATATATATATATTAAATGAACTGCAGCTCACTGAGTCACCTACCTGAAAGTTTCTTTGAACAGGTACTCCAGGAATGGCCTACAGTCAGGTGTAGGCTTGGCTGGACTATATATACAAGCCTGTGTATATATATATATATATATATATATATATATATATATATATATATATATATATATTAAATGAACTGCAGCTCACTGAGTCATCTGCTCGAAAGTGTCTTTGAACAGGTACTCCAGGGATGGCCTACAGTCAGGTATAAGCTTGGCTGGACTACAATGTAGTGGATATATATTTTGTGAACTGCACCTCACTGAGTCACCGGCCTGAAAGTGTCTTTGAACACGTACTTCAGGAATAGCCTACTGTCAGGTATAGGTTTGGCTGGACTACAATGCAGTGGATATATATTTTGTGAACTGCACCTCACTGAGTCACCTGCCTGAAAGTGTCTTTGAACACGCACTTCAGGAATGGCCTACTGTCAGGTATAGGCTTGGCTAGACTATATATATACAAGCCTGTATATATATATATATATATATATATATATGCGTATATATATATATATATATATATATATATATATATATATATGAAATACACTTCAGCTAACTGAATCAACTGGCTGCCTAAAGTATATTAGAAACAGTACAGCAGGAACGGTCTGCAGTAAGATCTAGCTAAACTGGATACAGTGGATATATATATATATATATATATATATATATATATATATATATTTATTTATTTATATATATATGGCAGTCTGACTGTGTATATCTATCTATATATAGATATATATATAGATATATATCTATATATATATATATATATATATATATATATATATATATATATATGTATATATATATATATGAAATACACTGCAGCTAACTGAATCAACTGCCTGCCTGAAGTAGATTAGAAATAGTACAGCAGGAACGGTCCGCAGTGAGATCAAGCTAGACTGCCTACAGTGGATATATATATAGCAGTCTGACTGTATATATATATATATATATATATATATGAAATACACTTCAGCTAACTGAATCAACTGCCTGTCTAAAGTAGATTAGAAATAGTACAGCAGGAACAGTCTGCAGTAAGATCTAGCTAAACTGGATTAACTGCCTGCCTGAAATAAATTAGAAACAGTACAGCATGAACGGTCTGCAGTGAGATCTAGCTAAACTGGATCAACTGCCTACCTGAAGTAGATTAGAAATAGTACAGCAGGAACAGTCTGCAGTGAGATCTAGCTAAACTGGATCAACTGCCTGCCTGAAGTAGATTAGAAATAGTACAGTAGGAACAGTCTGCAGTGAGATCTAGCTAACTGAATAAACTGCCTGCTCAAAGTAAATGAAATGACACACTCTCTTTCTCTATCCCTCTATAACGCCTGCAACACACTACACAGGGCCGACGTGCAGGCAGCCTTATATAGTGTGGGGCATGTACTTAGCCCCCCAAGCCATAATTGGCCAAAGGCACCCTGCCTTTGGCCAATTATGGCTCTGTTTGCTTATGGCGCTGTGATTGGCCAAAGCATGCGGGTCATGCTTGGCCAATCATCAGCCAGCAAACCACTGCAATGAGGCAGTGCATTATGGGCCGTGACGCACCGCACCGCTCTAATTTGGCGCGAATGTTCGATTTTCGGAAAAACAATCGAACAGTCGATGTTCGAGTCAAACTCATGTTCGATTCGAACAGTCAGCCCGTCCCTATTGATGACCAGGCCACACAGCAGGAGATAAGCGGCAACCGCGGTTTGGACATGGCTAACACAGACCGTGGCCACCGCTCACCTCCCGCTATGCCACCATGCCTGAAGGGGCCGGCTGCAGCAAACTAGGATGTGCAGAAGAAGGCGGGACAGACACCTCCCAGGCCAGTCACTGGAGATATACCTGCACTTGGGACAATGGCAGCCTTCTCTCCTAACAATGCCCAGCACACTGTGACAGCTGCACAGGGAGGAAGGTTAGTGCACTGAACTGATCCAGTGTGTGTTACAGCCAATGTCCCGCTCTGTAGCGGCGGTTAAGGGGGTGGATTGGGACTGTCTGTTTGCTGGTTTGAGGTTGTTTCTTTGCTGGACTGAGGCTGTCTCTTTGCTAGACTGGGGCTGTCTCTTTGCTGGACTGGGCTGTCTCTTTGCTGGTCTGGGGATGTCCCTTTGCTGGTCTGGGGATGTCTCTTTGCTGGTCTGAGGCTGTCTCTTTGCTGCACTGGGGGTGTCTCTTTGCTAGACTGGGGCTGTCTCTTTGCTGGACTGGGGCTGTCTCTTTGCTGGACTGAGGCTGTCTCTTTGCTGGTCTGGGGATGTCTCTTTGCTGGTCTGGGGATGTATCTTTGCTGGTCTGGGGATGTCTCTTTGCTGGTCTGAGGCTGTCTTTTTGCTGCACTGGGGATGTCTCTTTGCTCCACTGAGGGTGTCTCTTTGCTGGTCTGAGGCTGTCTCTTTGCTGAATTGGGATGTCTCTCAGGATGAATATCCCATCACAACCACCCACGTGAATGCCCGCCCCCCCGCCATCTCCACCATCTCCCCCCAGGGGTCAGGCTGCCCGGTCTAAAATGCCGGGCCTATTTTTTGGCCCAGTCAGGGCCTGCTTCAAAAGCAACATAAAAATGCTTTTCTTTACAGTAACAGAAAAGCAAGACATTATGTTGGATTTTTCTTAAAATAATAGACATGTTACACGTACATGCTCTGTGCAATGGTGGTGCCTCCTGGGCCAGTCACTGGGGATATACCTGCACTTGGGACAATGGCAGCCTTCTCTCCTAACAATGCCCAGCACACTGTGACAGCTGCACAGGGAGGAAAGTTAGTGCACTGAACTGATCCAGTGTGTGTTACAGCCAATGTCCCGCTCTGTAGCGGCGGTTAAGGAGGTGGATTGGGACTGTCTGCTTGCTGGTTTGAGGTTGTCTCTTTGCTAGACTGGGGCTGTCGCTTTGCTGGACTGAGGCTGTCTCTTTGCTGGACTAGGCTGTCTCTTTTCTGGACTGAGGCTGTCTCTTTGCTGGACTGGGGCTGTCTCTTTGCTGGACTGGGGCTGTCTCTTTGCTGGTCTGGGGATGTCACTTTACTGGTCTGGGGATGTCTCTTTGCTGGTCTGGGGATGTCTCTTTGCTGGTCTGAGGCTGTCTCTTTGCTGCACTGGGGGTGTCTCTTTGCTAGACTGGGGCTGTCTCTTTGCTGGACTGGGGCTGTCTCTTTGCTGGACTGAGGCTGTCTCTTTGCTGGTCTGGGGATGTCTCTTTGCTGGTCTGGGGATGTATCTTTGCTGGTCTGGGGATGTCTCTTTGCTGGTCTGAGGCTGTCTCTTTGCTGCACTGGGGATGTCTCTTTGCTCCACTGAGGGTGTCTCTTTGCTGGTCTGAGGCTGTCTCTTTGCTGAATTGGGATGACTCTCAGGATGAATATCCCATTACAACCACCCACGCGAATGCCTACCCCCCCATCTCCACCCCCTCCCCCCAGGTTCAGGCTGCCCGGTCTAAAATGCCGGGCCTATTTTTTGGCCCAGTCAGGGCCTGCTTCAAAAGCAACATAAAAATGCTTTTCTTTACAGTAACAGAAAAGCAAGACATTATGTCGGATTTTTCTTAAAATAATAGACATGTTACACGTACATGCTCTGTGCAATGGTGGTGCACAGAGTGGCCCCAAACCTCCTCTTTTAGGGTCCCCCGCTGGCCCTATTAGCTCATTTTCTTCATAGTCTGCCACCATAGTGAGCCGCTTGCTATGGAGGCAGACATGCCAACTCACTCCTGAGTTGGACTGTGTGTGTGTCCATAGACACACAAAGTGCAGCTCAGCCCCACCCCTTCTCACCCCCGGCTCATAGGATATAATTGACAGCAGCAGGAGCCAATTGCCCCTGCTTCCTCAGCAAAGCCTGTGAGATCAGGAAGAGAGCCACTACAGATAGGTGCAGCACTGGATCCAGTGAGGTAGGTATTTAGGGGGGTGAGGTGGTGATAATGCTACTGGGACAGTTTTTACCTAAATGCAGGGAATGCAATAAGGTAAAAAAATGTCTTGGCTTTAAAACAACTTTAACGTATTTGTCACTAAATGATATATTGCTCAAACATGCCATGGTTACATGTGGAATTACACTCCAAAATACATTCTGCTGCTTTTCCTGAGTGTGAGGATACCTCATGTGTGAGACTTTTTGGGAGCCTAGCCGCGTACAGGACCCCGAAAACCAAGCACCGCCTTCAGGATTTCTAAGGGTGTCAATTTTTGATTTCACTCCTCACTACCTATCACAGTTTCAAAGGCCATAAAATGCCAAGATAGCACAAAACTCCTCCAAATGACCCCATTTTGGAAAGTAGACACCCCAAGCTATTTGCTGATAGGCATGTTGAGTCCATGGAATATTTTATATTTTGCCACAAGTTGCGGGAAAATAACAATTTTTTTTGCACAAAGTTGTCACTAAATGATCTATTGCTCAAACATGCCATGGGCATATGTGAAATTAAACCCGAAAATACATTCTGCTGCTTCTCCTGAGTACGGGGATACCACATGTGCAAGACTTTTTTGGAGCCTAGCCGTGTACAGGACCCCAAAACCCAAGCACCGTCTTCAGGCTTTCTAAGGGCGTACATTTTTTATTTCACTCTTCACTGCCTATCACAGTTTCGGAGGCCATGAAATGCCAAGATAGCACAAAATCCCCCCCAAATGACCCCATTTTGGAAAGTAGACACTTCAAGCTATTTGCTGAGAGGCATGTTGAGTATTTTGGAAACTGCAAGGCCTCCGTAACTGTGATAGGTAGTGAGGAGTAAAATCACAATTTTACGCCTTTAGAAAGGCGGTGCTTGGTTTTCGGGGTCCTGTACGCAGCTAGGCTCACAAAAAGTCTCACACATGAGGTATCCCTTTATTCAGGAGAAGCAGCAGAATGTATTTTGGGGTAAATTCCACATAAAACCATGCCATGTTTGAGCAATATATCATTTAGTGACAACTTTGTGCAAAAAAAAAGTGTAATTTTCCTGAAACTTGTGGCAAAATATAAAATATTCCATGGACTCAACATGCCTATCAGCACATAGCTTGGGGTGTCTACTTTCCAAAAAGGGGTCATTTGGGGGGTCTTTGAACTGTCCTGGAATTTTATGCACAACATTTAAAAGCTTATGTCACACATCACCCACTCTTCTAACCACTTGAAGACGAAGCCCTTTCTGACACTTTTTGTTTACATGAAAAAAATATTATTTTTTGCAAGAAAATTACTTTGAACCCCCAAACATTATATATTTTTTTAAGCAAAGGCCCTACAGATTAAAATGGTGGGTGTTGCAATTTTTTTTTCACACGCATTTATTTGCGCAGTGGTATTTTTCAAATGCAAGTTTTTTGGAAAAAACACACTTTTTTTAATGCACTAAAACACAATATATTGCCCAGATGTTTGATGAAATAAAAAATATGATCTTATGCCGAGTACATGAATACCAAACATGACTGCTATAAAACTGCGCACAAACGTGCAGCGGTCACAAACTACATACATATATTTAAAAGCCTTTAAAAACCTTTACAGGTTACCATTTTAGATTTACAGAGGAGGTCCACTGCTAAAATGACTGCCCTCCATCTGACCTTCGCGGTGATACCTCACATGCATGGTGAAATTGCTGTTTACATGTGACACCAGACCAAGGCTTGCGTTCGTATTTGTGCGTGCGCACGGGGGTACAGGGGTGCTTTTTTAATGATATATTTTGCTTTTTATTATATTTTTAAACTGTTCCTTTCATTTATTTTTTTTTAATCATTTTTATTGTTATCGCAGAGTGGTCCTGTGGATACAAGAACAGTAACCAATGCCACGTCCTATGAACTTGAAATAACAAGGAAAAGTGGGACTTGGACTTTTTAGGCACAACCAAACAGTTATAAAAAATATAATTTTATTATAAACAGTTAATAATATATCAACTGTTGGGGGCTATTGCCTCCATGTTCTATAGACAGTTTTACAATGATATGCACGTTCCCATAGTATCCTTGTTTGTCTCCCTCTATCTGTAATATAGCTGCATGGGTCCGGCCACTTTGGTTCTAGTTGGTACAGCTCGCTATGTATACACTAATTTGGTAACATGTATCTCAGTATTATGTATTATATGTATTTATGTCCCTCTTTTCCATTTTTTGATAGTCAAGGTATATGCTCCTGAAGAAGCGCTTATGAGCGTGGAACATGTAGAGCAAATTCTCCCCTTGTTGAACCGCTTTCTACCATTTTTCTGTAATTAAACCTCACTCCTGGATTCTTTCACAATATGGAATGATTATCACTCATCTCCCAGTCTCCTTGGAGCTATGTTATGGTTTTGTACAGAAGCGGCATTGTGTATTACGTGTTGATCTATCATGGGTTTTTAGAGATTATGTAAATGTTATTTGTTTATAATAAAATTATATTTTTTATAACTGTTTATAACTGTTTGGTTGTGCCTAAAAAGTCCAAGTCCCACTTTTCCTTGTTATTTAAGGTACTCTTTTTTGAAAAAATTGGGGTCTATTAAACCCCAGATCTCTCCTCTGCCCTCAAAGCATCTGACCACACCAAGATCGGTGTGATAAAACGCTTTGCCAATTTCCCAGTGGCGCTGTTTATATCCGGCGAAACCTAAGTCATGAAATGCTCGTAGCTTTTGGTTTCTTAGGCCATAGAGATGATTGGAGCCATTCTGGTCTCTGATCAGCTCTATGGTCAGCTGGCGGAACCTTCTCTATTGGGACAGGAGAGCCCGAGAAAGCAATGGAAGACGGTGGGGGGACTTATAAAAGCAGCCTAGAGGCTAATTAGCTGCTAGGATTGCTTTAACATGAAAGCCGAACGCTGGCTGAAAAGAATGATACCAAGATGATACCTAAACCTGCAGGCATCATTCTGGTATAACCACTCACAGTCCAGCAACATACCAGTACATTGCTGGTCCTTGTTGGGCATACATTGTAAAGTTCTTTTTTCATGCAGCCTGTGGGCTGAACGAAAAAAAGAGATTGATCAGTGGGTATGCCCACCATTAGAATACCGCCCTTCATCCACCCACTTCTAATGATGGGCATACACGCACCATTTTCTTTTTTAACTGTGGTGGTGAAATCACCTCCTACAGTGCTGGGGTCGCTGATTTACGTATTGTGGGAGCAAACGCTGTTGCTGTCAAGATAGCTAAATCAGTGCTGCAGCTGAATGGTTTACCTGCTAAGCAAATGATGGTTAACAATAAAACAAAGTAACATTAGAGTATAACAGTAAGACTTACCATACCTGCAAAGCAAATACAATAAAACGTAGTAAAGATAAAACATTTTTAATGCAATCTGTGCCTAAAAAATATATGCCGTAGCATGGGGGCAATCCGCCCCTAATGTTAGGAGCAAATCGCTCCTCTATCTCCGCCCCCATGCTTCGGCATATATGCTCTTTTTTTAACTGTAGTGGTGAAATCACCTCCAAAAGCGCTGGAGTCATGGATTTACATATCGTGGGAGCAAACTCTGTTGCTGTCAAGATAAATAAACCCGTGCTGCATCTGAATGGCGTTCCTGAAAACAAAAAAATGGTCACCAATAAAACACAGTAAACAGTAAAGTATAAAAAAATTACATACCTGAAAAGCAAACATGATAAAACATACTAATGTAGCGCTGGTAGATTTGCGATCTACCATATGTTAGGTAAATTTGGTAACTTGTTCGTTAAATAGGTTAAGTTTGCCTCTGTTCCAGCTTGGCTGACGTTGTGTGTGTTTCCAGACTGACCAGTGGGTGTCGCTGTTATTACTAGTCAGTGTTGGAAAGGCAACGTGTCGAAGCGTATGGATGCTCTTCTGTCCCGGAGACAACTCGGTGGAGGTGGTCCTCCGAGTTGCATTCTGGGCGAGGGTATTTATGGGACAGACGCTATATTAGGGGGTTCATTTTACAGCCACCTGCTGGCCCTCCTGGCTGACAGGTATGCGTTAGAGAGCAATCTCGTGGTCCTCCGTTCCGGAGGCCCACGCCGCTGCGGCGCAGGGGTGGGCCCAGAAGCTTGTCTGGGGCCTACCACAGCAGCCGAGGAATGGTCCTGAGCTGTCTATCCAGAAGGGAAGAAGCTGTTCAACCGAGGAGATCCCAGGGGAGGACCCGTCATGGAAGGATCACGCAGCGTGCTTGTCTGGAGAGGGGCCTGGTGACTCGGTTGGAGGACGTATCCTAAAAGTAACTATACAGCATAGTGTTGCCGGGTTGGCTTAAAGGTTCAAGCACTGTGACTGACATTCACTACAAGAAAAACTGGTACATCCTGTGGCAGAGAACCATACAGGTTTATTCCCAAACAAGTCTGTGGCAAAGACTTTTGTTCGTGCTACGTACTGGTTGCTAGGCAAGTGAGAGAGGCCTATCCAGGCGAGCAAAGAGTGTGTCCCACGAGGGGAGCGCATTCTGTTATCTTATCCAAATTCTACTAGGACATTTGTCAAGAACCTTATAAGAAGATATTTGAGTTTCTTCTGCAGTTTCCCTTCTGCCTCTTTCCTGCTACTTCCTTAGTAAATTGTTTAATAAAGCATTGAAAACGTATTCAAGTGTTGGTGCGTGTATCGCCAAGAGGTAAACTCAACGGAACCCTAGACCCGTTGCCGGTAAAACAGAGGGAGGGAGAGTGAAGGTAACAAGCCCGCTTAAACCAGCAGCTCCACCGAGAGTTAGTGCTACACTAACGATAAAACATTGCATTGTAGAATACAGAAAAAAAGAGCAGAACAATAGAGAAAGAATAGAGAGAGAGAGAGAGAACAATAAAACGACAACTATTTTTGTTTTTTTATTTCATATTTTTTTTTATTACATTTTTCTTGTAACTGTACTGGTTCAGTTCCAGGTTCGGGTCTCCCAAAATGCGATGGCATCTTTGGAGACCCTGTGAATGTGTGTCCTAGTCTGTGCAGTGCTGTACCCTACGCTAATGCCCTGTACACACGATCGGACATTGATCGGACATTCCGACAACAAAATCCATGATTTTTTCCGACGGATGTTGACTCAAACTTGTTTTGCATACACACGGTCGCACAAAGTTGTCGTAATTTACGATCGCCAAGAACGCGGTCACGTACACCACGTACGACGAGGCTAGAAAAGGGTAATTCTGAACCAAGCGCGGCACCCTTTGGGCTCCTTTTGCTAATCTCGTGTTAGTAAAAGTTTGGTGAGAGACGATTCGCGCTTTTTCAGACTTGTGGTTTTCAGATCGTTTTCTGCTGTTCAGTTTGTGCTTGTGGGTTTGTATCTGGTCTTCAGTGCGTAGCAGTGCGTTCGTATTTGATTATTCAGTGCATTCTTGTCAGCTTGTTGCTGTTTTTCAGGTCGCTCTTCACAAGCCTTGCTGTTCTTCAGTGCGTTCTGTTACTTCGTTCTGAGCAGCCGACCGTTTTCTAACCATGTTGCGTATACGTACTCCTCGTAGAGTTCGTGCTGTGCGGGAGCTTGGTGTTGGGGTCCTTACCTTGACACAAGTCCAGTCCATGAACAGGGTGGGGAGGAGTTCATGGACCAAGAATTGGTTGCTCCAGCGTGACCAGTTCTGTCACATGCCTTTGATCCGTGAGATCCGTGAGAATAATCCTGATGATTTCAGGAACTTTCTCTAGATGACGGACCCCGTATTTCACCATTTGTTGGCTTTGCTGACCCCCTTTATCAGCAGGCAGGATACCTGCATGAGGCAAGCCATCACTCAGGAGCAGAGGCTCATTGCCACCCTGCGCTACTTGGTGATGGGGAGAAGCGTGCAGGACCTCAAGTTCTCGACAGGCATCTCCCCCCAGGCTCTGGGGATCATTATCCCAGAGACCTGTTCTGCCATCATTCAGGTCCTGCAGAAGGAGTATATTAAGGTAAGATTTTTATCCTTTAATATCAAATTTGATCGTATATAATATTTGTTAATATATTGTATTTCTTTCCTCATTCCCTAATTACCATGATTGTAATATGCTGTAAATGTCCCCTTTGTCCTCATGCATGCTGGCAGAGGCTTTTTTTTTTGGTGTCCCAAAATCATTTTGAACCCTCCCTCCCCCCAACTGCTAACTCAGCTGATACCAATACTCTATCTGCTGACTTTGCCAAACCCATACACACTATACCCACCTCTTTAGTGGTCAGATTTATGGATGAATTCCCTAAAGCATGTAGTGCAAGGGCCTGCCTGAATGCTTTCAAATGGTACTGTTTAAAGTTTTTGTATCCTATTATTATCTTGAAAGGTAATAGCAGAATGTAAAAACATGCTAAAATGTGTACAGTGTGTATTTATCTCTTTGTATTATGACACTTCTTACCTGTGCAGTGGGCTGCCAATAGTGTAAAGTAAGGAGGGTCTGGCCAAACGAATACACATTATTTAGGCATTCAGCTCTCAATAAAGTGGAGAGGGTTACCTGTCCAAAACATCTCCCCCCCATTACATTTTACAAATGGGCCATGGGGGTGGGGAGGAGGAATCTGATAGGTGGACCTTATACCTTTGTCTTTAAATACTCCCTAAATTAAATGTTATACTAATGTTGGCCAAGAATGTTTGTGTCTAATCTGCTTTCCCTGTTTATGTGCAAAATGATTAATTTATTTTTCTGGTTTGACTCCACAGTTTCCTTCCAACCCACAGGAATGGAAGACTGTGGCCTCCCACTTTGCCCAGCGGTGGGACTTTCCTAACTGCGGAGGGGCATTTGATGGGAAACACGTCCACATCCTCCCACCACCCAACTCGGAGTCATACTATTATCATTATAAGGGGATCAATAGTATTGTGATATTGGCGGCGGTGTCGGCTACTTATGAGTTCCTGTATGTGGACGTGGGGAAGAATGGCTGGATGTCCAATGGTGGAGTCATCGCCCAGACGGAGTTCTACAAGCGTCTCCAGAATAGCAGCTTGGACTTGCCACCTCCAGAAGACAATGTGGAAGGACTCCCATTCGTCTTCGTTGCTGAGGAAGCGTTTGCGCTGGGGGACCATCTTATGCGGCCATTCCCGATGAGGATCCTCAACCCGGACCAGAGGGTTTTTAATTACCGGCTGGCCAGAGCCAGAAGAGTGGTGGAGAACACATTTGGAATCATGGCCAGCTGGTTCCGCCTATTTCTTACACCCATACACATGGCGGAGTATAAACTGAATCATATCATCCTGGCGTGCTGTGTTCTCCACAACTTTTTAAGGCGTAATTCTGCCAACTATGCTGCCTCAGTTGGGCCTGAGGCCGGAATTCTAGTGAATGAACCAACTCTGATGGCGCTTGAAAGTGGCCGTCCTGGCTTGCCCCCCCTGAGTGCCCGCATGGTCCGTCATAGATACCTTGATTACTTTGCAGGTAGGGGGGCCATCAATATGCCAGACAATGTCTGATACATTTTTAAAATAAAAAAATAATTTTAACTACTATAATCTTCGGTGACATTTACTGCTTGTGTTTCTTTTATCTGACCCTGACAGAAATGTGGGGAGTCCTCAAAATGTCATGATTGTGTAACCTTAAAAAGCACTGTTGGGTGTTGTTTACTAAAGGAAAATACACTTTGCTCTACAAGTGCACTTGAGCCTGAACTGAAACTGCACTTGTAGTGGAAAGTGGATTTGCCCTTAGGAAAAAAATTGTAATTACACGCCCCTGTTAAACAGGGGCAGAAAAATTGGGCCTTAGCCACTGGTGGCGGCGCCCAGAACCAAAAATATTCTTACAAGCTATCAGCATGATCATTGAGGAGGAAGAGTATAGTCACTCAGCATAACAGGATAGTCACTCAACATCAGCATAGGCAGTCTTGAAGGGATCTGACATTTCAAAAAAAATTATTCGGTTACATCAGCATCAGGTGCTTGGTAGCTGGTGGTGATCCAAGACTGATTCATTTTTATGAAGGTCAGTCGATCGACCGAGTCGGTGGACAGGCGCACCCTGTGATCGGTTACAAAGCCTCCAGCAGCACTGAATGTGCGTTCCAAAAGAACGCTGGATGCAGGACAGGCCAGTAGCTCAATTGCATACTGTGCAAGCTCTGGCCAGTGATCCATCCTCAAGGCCCAGTAACCCAGAGGATTTTGGGTGGGAAAGGTGTCCAAGTCTGATCTTGCCCCTAGGTATTCCTGCACCATGTAAAACAGACGCTGGCGATGGTTGCTGGAACCGATCATACCTTGGGGCATACAAAAAATTGTCTGAACGCATCGGTCAGATGGCCACCTTCTCCACGCTCCTTCTTTGACTGACCGAAGCCTCAGCAACACGTTGTCCAGGAACAGGAGTTTGTAACCTCCCAGTCTCTGGAACGCGTTGCACAGACCTTTCTGCAAGGCCTCCCGAAGATGTTTCTTTCTCTGCTCCCTGTGTGATGGCAAGATAAGGTCTGCAACCTTACCCTTGTAAGGTAGATCAAGGTGGGTTGCCAGCCAGTATTGATTCCTCTCCTTGATACCACGAATACGAGGATCCTTCCGCAGGCTTTGCAGGATCAGGGAGGCCATGCAGCGTAGGTTTTCTGAGGCATTCAGTCCAGAGTCCTCTGGGTCACTAAGGATGACATGATCCGCAGCCACCTTCTCCCAGCCACGTACAAGTCCATGGGTTTCTTGGGACTGTAAATGATCTCTTAAAGACTGCTGCTGATGCTGAGTGCCAGGCTCCACCTCCATGCTGACACAATCCTCCTCTTCCTCCTCCTCCTCTTCCTGTGTGATCGGCGGGCACGCAGGAACACTGTCTGGATAAAGGGGGCCTTGAGAGCTAAGGAAGTCCTCCTCTTCCTGCCTCTGTTCTGCCTCAAGTGCCCTGTCCATTATTCCATGCAGCGTGTGCTCCAAAAGTTGGACAAGGGGAACAGTGTCACTGATGCATGCACTGTCACTGCTCACCATCCTCGTGGCCTCCTCAAATGGTGACAGGACAGTGCATGCATCCCTGATCATGGCCCACTGGCGTGGGGAAAAAAAACAAGCTCCCCTGACCCTGTCCTGGTGCCATAGTCGCACAGGTACTCATTGATGGCTCTCTGCTGCATGTGCAGCCGCTGCAGCATGGCCAACGTTGAGTTCCACCTGGTGGGCATGTCACAGATTAGGCGGTTCTTGGGAAGGTTAAATTCCTTTTGGAATTTTTTTGGCCTGCCTCAGGACATCCTGCAAGCCCGGGTACCTGCCCAAGAACCACTGCACCACCAAGTTAAGGGCGTGAGCCAAACAGGGCACATAGGTCAGTTGTCCCTGTCAGAGGGCGGAGAGGAGGTTGGTGCCATTGTCGCAAACCACCATTCCTTCCTTAAGCTGGCATGGCGTCAACCACCTCTGAACCTGCCCCTGCAGAGCTGACAGAATATCTGCCCCAGTGTGGCTCCTGTCCCCCAAGCACACCAGCTCAAGCACCGCATGGCATCTTTTGGCCTGCGTGCTTGCGTAGCCCCTTTGAATGCCTACGGAGCACTGCTGGTTCAGAGGACAAATCAGCACAGGAAGAGGCCATGGAGAAAGAAGAAGAAGAGAGGGTGGAGGAGAGAGGTGTGACAGAATAACCACTAGTAGTATTTTGGAGGCGTGGTGGCGGAACAACCTCCAACACTACTGCACCCTGTCCTGCATCCTTCCCAGCTGCCAGAAGAGTCACCCAGTGCACGCTGAAAGATAAGTAACATCCCTGTCCATGCCTGCTGAACCATGAGTCAGCGGTAATATGCACCTTACCGCTGACCGCCCTGTCCAGCGAGGCCAAGACATTGCCTTCCACATGCCGGTAGAGAGCCGGAATCGCCTTCCGTGAGAAAAAGTGGCGTTTGGGAACCTGCCACTGAGGAACCACACATTCCACAAAAAAAGGCAGCAGTTGAAGTGCTAGCAATTTAGCCAAGCAAGCATTCAACCGCTGGGCATGTGGATGGCTTCCAGACATACTAATGGCCTGCAGTGAGATGTAGCTGCACAAAGCTGGGATGTATATATATATATACTGATACTGCAGCTAACAGAATCAACTGCCTGCCTGTAGTATTATTAGCATGAGAACACCAGCAATTGTCTTCAGGTAGCTTTAGGTGCAGACTGTGCAGAGGACGCAGTACACTAACTGTAAATACTGTAACTGCCTGCCTGTGGTCAGGGCAGGACTTAAGGTGGTGGGGGCCCCTGGGCTTGAGTCACTTTCGGGCCCTACCTTCTATATCTATCTGGCACTGATGACAGATGGCACTGATACGTGGCACTGATGACACGTGACACTGACAGGTGGCGCTGGGGACAGGTGGCACTGATGACAGATGGCACTGATACGTGACACTGACATGTGGCACTGGGGACAGGTGGCACTGCTGACAGATGGCATTGATGACACGTGACACTGACAGGTGGCACTAGGGCAGGTGGCACTGGAGGCAGGTGGCACTGGGGACATTTGGCACTGATAGGTGGCACTGGGGAGTCAGGACAGATGGCACTATGTTGTGTAGTGTTGTGTAACTGTAACTAATGTGCGTGTTCACTCACCGCTGCAGCATGGAAGCTCTCCCTCCTCACACGCTGTCTCTGTGTGAGGAGGGAGAGCCGGCAATTAGAGATGATCTCATATGAGATCACCTCTCATTGGACGAGTGCTAAATGGCCGCTGTGATTGGCCATTTAACACGATCTGTGATTGGCTGGGTCCAAGGCACACGGCCAACACAGAACTTCCCCGATGCGCGCCTGCAGTGGCTCGCAGAGGGAAAGAATACAGGAGGACCTCCAGGGACGCCCTCCTAGCAACTGGCGCCGCGGGGCCCCCTATTGGGCGGGGCCCATGGGCTTGAGCCCACTCAAGGCCTATAATAAGTCCGGCCCTGCCTGTGGTATTAATAGGAGCAGAAGAACAGCAATTGTCTTCAGGTAGCTTTAGGTGCACACTATGCAGAGGACACAGTACACTAACTGCAAATACTGTAGCTGCCTGCCTGTGGTATTAATATAGGATCAGAAGAACACCACCAATTTTATTCAGGTAGCTTTAGGTGCACACTGTGCAGAGGACACAGTACACTAACTGTAAATACTGTAGCTGCCTGCCTGTGGTATTAATAGGAGCAGAACAACAGCAATTTTCTTCAGGTAGCTTTAGGTGCACACTGTGCAGAGGACGCAGTACACTAACTGTAAATACTGTAGCTGCCTGCCTGTGGTGTTAATATAGGATCAGATGAACACCACCAATTTTATTCAGGTAGCTTTAGGTGCACACTGTGCAGAGGACACAGTACACTAACTGTAAATACTGTAGCTGCCTGCCTGTGGTATTAATATAGGATCAGAAGAACACCACCAATTTTATTCAGGTAGCTTTAGGTGCACACTGTGCAGAGGACACAAGTACACTAACTGTAAATACTGTAGCTGCCTGCCTGTGGTATTAATATAGGATCAAAAGAACACCACAACATGACTAATTTTCTTCAGGTAGCTTTAGGTGCACACTGTGCAGAGGACGCACTACACTAATTTGTAAATACTGCAACTGCCTGTGGTACTGTACTAATAGAATCAGAAGAACACCACTAATTTTCTTCAGGTAGCTTTAGGTGCACACTGTGCAGAGGACACACTACACTAATTTGTAAATACTGCAGCTGCCTGCGGTACTGTACTAATAGGATCAGAAGAACACCACTAATTTTCTTCAGGTAGCTTTAGGTGCACACTATGCAGAGGACGCACTACACTAACTTGTAAATACTGCAGCTGCCTGCGGTACTGTACTAATAGGATCAGAAGAACACCACTAATTTTCTTCAGGTAGCTTTAGGTGCACACTGTGCAGAGGACACACTATACTAACTTGTAAATACTGCAGCTGCCTGCGGCACTGTATTAATAGGATCAAAAGAACACCACTAATTTTCTTGAGGTAGCTTTAGGTGCACACTGTGCAGAGGACGCACTACACTAACTTGTAAATAGTACAGCTGCCTGCAATACTGTACTAATAGGATCATAAGAACACCACTAATTTTCTTCAGGTAGCTTTAGGTGCACACTGTGCAGAGAATGCACTACACTAATTTGTAAATACTGCAGCTGCCTGCGGCACTGTATTAATAGGATCAGAAGAACACCACTAATTTTCTTCAGGTAGCTTTAGGTGCACACTGTGCAGAGGACACACTACACTAACTTGTAAATACTACAGCTGCCTGCAATACTGTACTAATAGGTTTATAAGAACACCACTAATTTTCTTCAGGTAGCTTTAGGTGCACACTGTGCAGAGAATGCACTACACTAATTTGTAAATACTGCGGCTGCCTGCGGTACTGTACTAATAGGATCAGAAGAACACCACTAATTTTCTTCAGGTAGCTTTAGGTGTACACTGTGCAGAGGACACACTACACTAACTGTAAATACTGTAGCTAATAGGACTAATAGGATCAGAAGAACACCAGCAATTTTCTTCAGGTAGCTGTAAATATTGCAAAAACACCTGCCTGCCTGTCAGTAGTAAGAAGAGAATAACAGAAACGGATCTAGCTAAACTGAATACAGTGTATATATATATATATATATATATATATATATATATATATATATATTAATATACAACACCTAGGATGTATATATATACACAATACACTGTAAGTGCAGCTAACTGACTAGCCTGCCTACTCTATCTAACTTAAATCAAATGACACTGTCTCTCTGTCTATCTATCTCTCTCTCAACGCCGGAACACACTACACAGGGCCACCGTGCAGGCAGCCTTATATAGTGTGGGGCGTGTACTAAACCCCCTGAGCCATAGTTGGCCAAAGCCACCTTGGCTTTGGCCAATTACGGCTCTCTGTACAGACGGCGCTGTGATTGGCCAAGCATGCGGGTCATAGTGCATGCTTGGCCAATCATCAGCCAGCAATGCACTACGATTCCGCAGTGAATTATGGGCCGTGAAGCGCCACTCGAATTTGGTTCCAACGGCCCATATCGTTCGTAATTCGGCGAACACGAAGCTCATCCCTAGTCACAAATTACACCAATGCAGTGATCACTGAAAAATCTGAAAACTGCAATTGATGACACAGTGACAGGGAGTGAAAGGGTTAACTGGGGGGGGGGCGATTGGGGGTGATCGGGGGGGGATGACAAGTGTACCTATGTGTACTGGTGTTAGTGTAGTGTTGTGCAACTCACGGTTAGATGTCTACTCTCCTCTCACTGGAATCGAAAAGACTCCACGAGGAGAGATGACATCACTTCCTTCTGTCTGTGTTTACACTTACACAGACAGTGGAAGGTTTTCATCACAAGAGTCATGGGCCTTTATTAGATCAAGAATAAGAGAAAAAAAATAAGACTGAAAATAAAAAGACATTGTAAGATCTAAATAATAAAAGGAAAAGTAAGCAGAGAAGTACACAGGTAGGAATCAGGAATACCCCTTGGGGGT
Source organism: Lithobates clamitans (assembly GCA_037952925.1). Classification (NCBI taxonomy): domain Eukaryota; kingdom Metazoa; phylum Chordata; class Amphibia; order Anura; family Ranidae; genus Lithobates; species Lithobates clamitans. The sequence goes on along the minus strand of JBBGZY010000603.1, from coordinate 3,779,479 downwards.
ATTATAGGTATAGTTCCAATCCCTTACTGGTGGGATTTAGACAACAGATATATATAGTGGTCAAAAGTCTGACATACCGTATATATTCGGTCTGCGAAAGTGTTCACCCTTTTGTCAGACTATCAAACGCTACAGAATATTTGAACTAGAACAAGGCTGACCATGTTTTATGGAACTTGTCAGAAGTTTTATTCGCTATAGCGCTGTTTTAATATTTTTATTCTACTGTCAAGGGAAAGCAGTAAAACAGTATTGGGGCTGAGCCAAACATTCAGAAACATTCAAAACAATGCAAAGGTTTCCCACGTTTCATGATCCACATGCAGTTGATATGATTTCATTCTTTCAATAAACGAATAATAATTCCTAGTGATCATGCCAAAAAGGTCCTTGTTCAGACACTTGCTCTTATGGGGTGACAATGTTCTTGTTCTGCCTCTCAATTTTGCTCCTGTGTTGTCACCTTGTCACATGCTTTTCCAATAGAAACTGCAATAATCCATAATGACACACATTGTCATGTCTCACCATTGCCAATATTTAAAAACCTTCCCCGACAAACTACATGCATGCAGTTGCTGGAGGGCATGCATGTAGAGAAAAAGTGGCTGCATAGATGAGATGAGATGAGAAGAGCTGATATGCAACAAAGGAAAAAAAGGTGAAAAAAAGCAATACTTTATTTCAAAAATACCAATTGTTTATTACACACAGTAAAAGGTCTAAATATCAATGTTTTCACTCAACTTTCAAGTGGGATTCACACATTATTTTAGTTGGGTTCACTTGAAAATCCTAGGTAAAACTTGTGTGAATCTTGTGTAAAAAAGACCATGTTTACATCTATTTTAACCCTTTACTGCTGACTGTACACCTATACAGTGGGGACGGAAAGTATTCAGACCCCCTTAAATTTTTCACTCTTTGTTTGCCATTTTCTAAAATCATTTAAGTTCATTTTTTTCCTCATTAATGTACACACAGCACCCCATATTGACAGAAAAACACAGAATTGTTGATATTTTTGCAGATTTATTAAAAAAGAAAAACTGAAATATCACATGGTCCTAAGTATTCAGACCCTTTGCTGTGACACTCATATATTTAACTCAGGTGCTGTCCATTTCTTCTGATCATTCTTGAGATGGTTCTACACTTTCATTTGAGTCCAGCTGTGTTTGATTATACTGATTGGACTTGATTAGGAAAGCCACACACCTGTCTATATAAGACCTTACAGCTTACAGTGCATGTCAGAGCAAATGAGAATCATGAGGTCAAAGGAACTGCCTGAAGAGCTCAGAGATAGAATTGTGGCAAGGCACAGATCTGGCCAAGGTTACAAAAAAACTTCTGCTGCACTTAAGGTTCCTAAGAGCACAGTGGCCTCCATAATCCTTAAATGGAAGATGTTCGGGACGACCAGAACCCTTTCTAGAGCTGGCCGTCCGGCCAAACTGAGCTATCGGGGGAGAAGAGCCTTGGTGAGAGAGGTAAAGAAGAACCCAAATATCACTGTGGCTGAGCTCCAGAGATGCAGTCGGGAGATGGGAGAAAGTTGTAGAAAGTTAACCATCACTGCAGCCCTCCACCAGTCGGGGCTTTATGGCAGAGTGGGCCGACAGAAGCCTCTCCTCAGTGCAAGACACATGAAAGCCCGCATGGAGTTTGCTAAAAAACACCTGAAGGACTCCAAGATGGTGAGAAATAAGATTCTTTGGTCTGATGAGACCAAGATAGAACTTTTTGGCCTTAATTCTAAGCGGTATGTGTAGAGAAAACAAGGCACTGCTCATCACCTGTCCAATACAGTCCCAACAGTGAAGCATGGTGGTGGCAGCATCATGCTGTGGGGGGGTGTTTTTCAGCTGCAGGGACAGGACGACTGGTTGCAATCGAGGGAAAGATGAATGCGGCCAAGTACAGGGATATCCTGGATGAAAACCTTCTCCAGAGTGTTTAGGACCTCAGACTGGGCCGAAGGTTTACCTTCCAACAAGACAATGATCCTAAGCACACAGCTAAAATAACGAAGGAGTGGCTTCACAATAACTCCGTGACTGTTCTTGAATTGCCCAGCCAGAGCCCTGACTTAAACCCAATTGAGCATCTCTGGAGAGACCTAAAAATGGCTGTCCACCAATGTTTACCATCCAACCTGACAGAACTGGAGAGGATCTGCAAGGAGGAATGGCAGAGGATCCCCAAATCCAGGTGTGAAAAACTTGTTGCATCTTTCCCAAAAAGACTCATGGCTGTATGCGATGAAAAGGGTGCTTCTACTAAATACTGAGCAAAGGGTCTGAATACTTTAGGACCACGTGATATTTCAGTTTTCCTTCTTTAATAAATCTGCAAAAATGTCAACAATTCTGTGTTTTTCTGTCAATATGGGGTGCTGTGTCTACATTAATGAGGAAAAAAATGAACTTAAATGATTTTAGGCAAATGGCTGCAATATAGAGAGTGAAAAATTTAAGGGGGACTGAATACTTTCCGTCCCCACTGTATGCGACCACACTGCAGTGGGTCTTCTTCTGTGAAGCCACATATATGCGTAACTGTGTTTGTGCTGGGAGCATGCTGAACAGTGTGCTCCCAACACTCTCGCTGAGAGCCCCAGGTCCTTGCCAGAGGAGAAAAATGGAAGCAAACATGTGTGTAAAAATAATAATAATAATGATAATAAAGAAAAAATAGCTAGATCAAGGTTTGATCTAGGTCAGTATCAGGGTTAGTGGTGGGGTCAAGATAAGGGTCAAAGGTTAGGATCATGGTCAAAGGTTGGGGTCAAAGGTCAGGATATTGTAGGTAGGATTTTTAAAAAAAGCATTTTTTTGATTAGTATCTGGGTCAGTTAGTGTCAGTAATTGTGTGTTTTACGTGGAATAAAAAAAGGAAAATGTGTACTATTGTTTCTGGGCCCTACTATGGATACAAACAACAAATAATATACACATATGTGTTATCGCTTCTCAGAAGCAGGAAAATGTATTTTCGTTTTTTCTTTGGTAGTAAGTTATGGTAATAGCAAGGAATATACAGCTAGAAATGGTAAAAAATATACATTTTTTTTACTATTTTGGGCCAGTTGCCCTTTGATAATAATAAAAAGGAGATATCTATTTCAATCTACCACCAAATGAAAGCCCAATTTTTTTGGTATAATCCACCTGGATACACAAAGTAGCTGCGATTATATGTACAGTTTTACTAGAGCATGTCAAAGTTGCAAAATTGTGTTCAGGCATTAGGATTTCTTTTACCCTCCATCATGAAGGGGATAAGGCTTTTTATTGTATACTATAAAGTTTACATCAATTAAGAGAATGTTACTAAGGGATTAAAAGATTATGCCATATTACAGAGGTTAGAACAATTTTAATGTTCTTCTCACAACCCCCATCCAAGGCCAAAGAGAGACATGGCTCTTCCAAATTAGAAATAGGTGGAAACAGAAAATCGATACAAAACAACAAGGTTTCACAGTTCCATTTTGCTTACACTTTTTATGTGACCCCTTCTACCCTATTATACAATACCTATTCCTAAATAATCTATGTTCCTGAATTATTAATTGTCAGTAGCAGCTGTCAGATCCTGTAGGACTGCAATGGCACCAAGCAGTCATTAGGAGCATGTGCTTTATGTTTTATAGCACACTCCATTTTCTCCACAGGTGCCCTATCATTTTATATTAACAATTCTTGACATCACAGCTCCTTATTTAGTCTTGAAATGCACAGATAACCACAAGCACTTTCTCCTCCTATTCTATTTCTTTTCAGGTTGCGCTCCTTTAATTTTGTTTCCAAACAGTGATTAAGCCAGTGTTTCTCAACTCCAGTCCTCAAGGCGCACCAACAGGTCATGTTTTCAGGATTTCCCTCAGATGAAACAGCTGTGGTAATTACTAAGGCAGTGAAACTGATCAAATCACCTGTGCAAAATAGTGGAGATCCTGAAAACATGACCTGTTGGTGCGCCTTGAGGACTGGAGTTGAGAAACACTGGATTAAGCAGTAGCATCTCAAACATAACCAATTGATGTGATGTGAATGAAATCAATTAAACTGTTAAGTGAACTGTATAGTTGGATTTGTTACTGACATACCCACGTGCCCATCATTAGCCAGCTGCCTGCCGTTTTGACTTTGGTCCCTAGATTTCCCATAATTATTTTTCTTTATATTTTGGTCTAAGTTAATGAACTGAATATATTACAACCAAGCAACAACTTTCTGTGACAAAAAAGGACTTCCACTTTATTTTACCTAGTTTTTATGGAAATGTAGCCCTTGATTACCCTAGCACAGAGTCTTCATGATTTAGAATCTTAGTTCTTGAATATAGTAGTCCAGTCTGATTTCTTAATATACACACAGAGAAATAACTATCATTTTATAAATGCAAAAGAAGGGCAGGTGCTCAGATCAATGCATAACTAGTAAAAAGGAGGTGCACATGGATAGGGTAATCTATTTAAAAAAGCATAAAAAATTTCCAGCATTCAGTCTAGTTAGTCAGTACAGTTAAAGTTTAAAACAATAGATGTGTAAATTTCCAAATAGTTGTGAAGCTACACTGCTGATCGAGGCACCAAAGTGGGTTCCTAGATCTAAACTATCTGAGCTCCCAACCTAGAATATACACAGTATGTAGCAACACATCAATACATTGAGAGAAGGCTTACCTGGAGATCCCCCCATCATCCTTAGGTACAGAAAAACACCAGAAGCTCAGACTTGGCCAAGGCAGCTGAAGATCCCTAGTGTCTCTGTACTGAAACCAAACTACCAAATAATGAGTTGTATTGCATAATAATAATAATAATAATTATATATATTTGTGTGTGTGCTGTGTGTGTGTTAAAAAGGAACTTTTATGTTCTACAAGGTGCAATGGGGGTTATTTAGTAAAGGCAAATCCACTTTGCACTACAAGTGCACTTGCAAGTGCAGTTGCTGTAGATCCGAGGGGGCATGCAAGGAAAATAAAAAACAGCATTTTAGCTTGCACATGATTGGATGATAAAATCAGCAGAGCTTCCCCTCATTTCAGATCTACCCTTCAGATTTAAAGCGACTGCACTTCCAAGTGTACTTGCAGTGCAAGGTGGATTTGCCTTTCATAAATAACCCCCTATGAGTCCTTCCCAAAGTCAGGTTGATCTGCCTTTGTTTCTCTGCATTGCTCCTGCATGAGTTTCGGCCTCATACAGTATTAATTACATGGTTCATACACTCCTAGATGTCTCTCTTTGTTCTGAGGTTCTGGTTTACTGGGTTTACATTAGAATCTAGCGTTAAAGTATATGTATCTGTAGACCACAGTGAATATAAGTAAGGACTCACAAAGCAGTGCAGATGAGCAGAAGGACTGAGATTTGACCTGAATCAAAGCACAGGTGTGGTAGATTTTTGAAAGTTTGCTCATTTATAACTGGAAAAATATGAAGCTGCCTTGGTTTGTGCTGAAAAATGACAATAGGTCATACCATACTAACCAGTTTCTGCATAGGCTTTCTACAGCCCAGACTAATTTTAACCCAAAATCTTTCACTTGTCATCTCTGATGTCCATTTTGCTGATGCTTCAGTCTTTTACAAGAACTCCTTTCCAGGATTCTCCTTTATTATGTTAGCAGGCTCTGTAAATTACAAAGGTGTTGCATAGAATATGTTGATCATCTATGAATATATAACTATAACAATAATGAACAGAACTCCAAGTAAATATTGGACATACTCGAGAAAGCCTAATTCTTACTTATACATTTTGTTTTTTAAAGCAGACTTTCAAAGCTTTAAAATATTTTAAATTATGTTGTGGAAAGCTAGCAGAAAAGCTCCTTCTATTATCTTGTAACCAAAACGGGAAATTCATCATATATTCAAGCCTGCTTAATTACAGTGATTATTGAGTCTTCAAGTAAGAGCAGGTAAAACGTGTAATGAGTTTGAAATATATCTTTATCATATTTAAAAAATAAAAAGCTTCCATAGGACAGGCCACACACTAGAGAATGTCTGAAATCCTTCAAAGGCAATTTTGTCAGTAGACTGTATATTATTTATTCTGATTGTTCTGTCTGTTCCCCTGGTATGTCTGATTTTTTTTTTAGGTTTAAAAATAAACAGTAAATTAAAATAAATAAAATCTTTGCAAATTACATGTTACAGTTAGTCACAGCACAGTTAAAATACATGTACTGCAACTGTCTCACCCGTCAAAAGATTTGTAGTTCTGCTTAGCCACAAGCCATTCTTGTGATCCAGGTATGCTTAACATAGAGAATTTCCAGTTCAGCAGCAGCCTTGCTTTCTAGATTTAAAGTGATTGTAAAATCTACTTTAAAAAAAAAAACAACAGATAAAAAAAAACAGGTTTATATATACCTGTTCAGCAGGGGAATTGCACAGTGTCCCTGAATCTCCTCTACTCAAGTCCTTTGCTCCTGGCTCCTCCGCTTCTGGGAGTGCCACCATAGAAAGCTGCTTCCTATGGTGGCACACCTGCGGGCTTGAACCTGACCTGTGCTGCCTGTGTCCATAGACACAAACAACATGGCTTGGCCCTGCCCAAGTAATACATTAATGTAAAAAATGTTTATACTTTAGAACCACTTGCTGCCCACCCTATTGCGGATTGACCCTGGGGGCCCACAGTGCAGTGATCAGGGGTGCTGTGTTTCACTCCGACATACCGCATCTCCGATTGTGGTAAAGAGCCTATGACATAGGCTCTTTAGCATTTGATCAGCTGTGATCAATCACAGCTGATCACAGCGGTAACCAGGAAGTTCCGTCAACTGGCTTTCCTCGGTTCGCGCTGACAGGGAGAGCCAATCGGCGGCTCTCCTGTCAGAAGGGGGTTCTGCGCTGATAATCAGTGCATTGATTATCAGCTCAGCCCCCAACAGAGGTGCCCACCACATCTGCCAACCACGGCCCATCAGATGCCAGTCAGTGCCCATGAAAATGCCAGTCAGTGCCTATGAAAATGCCAATTAGTGCCCATCAAAATGCCAGCCAGTGCCCATCAGTAACACCTGTCAGTGCCCATCACAGATGCCAATCAGTGCCCATCAGTAATGACTGTCAGTGCCTCCTCATCAGTGCTTCCTATCAGTGCCGCCTATTAGTCTTCATCAGTGTAACCCATTACTGTCCATCAGTGCTGCCTATCAGTGACCATCAGTGCTGCCTATCAGTGCCCATCAGTGCTGCCTATCAGTGCCCATCAGTGCCCATCAGTGCTGCCTATCAATGTCGATCAGTGCCCATCAGTGCCGCCTATCAGTGCCCATCAGTGCCACCTATCAGTGCCCATCAATGGCGACTATCAGTGCCCATCGGTGCTGCATATCAGTGCCGCCTATCAGTGCTGATCAGTGATGCATATCAGTGCTGCCTATCAGTGCTGCATATTAGTGCCTCATCATCAGTTGCCATTAGTGCCACCTTATCAGTGCCACCTCATCAGTGCCCATCAGTGCCGCCTCATCATTGCCCATCAGTGCAGCCTCATCAGGGCCCATCAGTGAAGGATAAAACAAAATTTTATAACAGAAACAAAGAAAAATGTTTTCTTCTGTCTTTTCTTTGGTTTTTTCATTTGTTTAGCAGAAAATAAAAAACCCCAGTGGTGATCAAATACCACCAAAAGAAAGCTCTATTTGTGGGGAAAAATGATAACAATTTAGTTTGGGTGCAGCATTGCATGAACATGCAATTGTCATTCAAAGTGTGACGGCGCTGAAAGCTGAAAATTGACCTGGGCAGGAAGGGGGAAAGAGTGTAATGGCGTTTACACACGACCGGACTTTACGGCATACTTTGTCCTGCGGACTTTTAGACGGACTTTACGACGGACTTTACGAATGATCGGACTTGCCTACACACGATCAACCAAAGGTATTTTTGTCCGTCGGACTAGCATACAGACGAGCTGACTTTTCGACCTGACTCGAGTCCGTCAAAAAGATTTGAAACATGTTTCATTTCTAGGTCTGTCAAACTTTTGGGTAAAAAAAGTCTGCTGGAGCCCACACATGATCAAATTGCCCGACGAACTCTGGTTCACTGGACCAAGTATGCCATAAAGTCCGGTCGTGTGTATGCAGCATTAGAATCAGGTGGACAGCTGGTTGACTCAAAATCTAGCTGTTTGAGGTTTTCTAAACAGACAAACTAGCTTGGGAGCTGCCAGTTAAAGCAAGAATCCAGCGGGAGCAGGATTGTCATATGCAAGTCATTTTCACAGTGGGTACCTATAGTTGCAAACAAAGATACATAGTAATGCTGCACAAACTCTTGGCGCCAAGTATGCTACAAAAAACTTCTTTAAACCCACGGATAGGAATGGATTCATACCGCTAGACAGCTGTCACCACCATTCCTGGTTGTGTAATGTTCCTAGAGGACAGTTTATTCGGCTGAGGAGAAATTGTACTCTTGATTCAGACTATTTCACCCAAGCTGAAGTCCTGGCTAACCGCTTCTTGCAGAAGGGTTATAAGGAGGAGCATATTAGAAGCGATTTAATTAGTGTCGGTGGTTTACAACGCACTTCTCTAATTGCTCAAAAACCTATGAATACCAACTCATCCCAGGATAATTTTGAGTACAAAATTATCCTCGATTATAACATCCAGCATAAAAAGTTCGAGAGGATAATTTCTAAACACTGGGAAATTCTTAAAAGAGACAACGTCCTGGGTCCAGTACTGCCTCCCCGTCCAAAATTTGTTTATCGGAAGCCCACCACATTAAGAAATATTTTAGCACCCAGTGTTGTGGACCCCCCTACATTTAAGGAAGAAAACAGGATCTGCAATTTCCTTACAGGTTTTTACGCATGTGGCAGATGCCCGGCCTGTAAACAATGCAAGGGGAATAAGAAAAGAAAGAAAGAGTTTACAGCGTCTGTCACTAATAAGCAATATAACATCAAACAATTCATCACATGTAATACGGTGGGGGTTGTTTACATGCTGGAATGCGAGTGCGGGCTCCAATACATAGGGAGGACCTCCAGACCTATGGGAGTCCGCATCGCGGAGCATGTGAACAATATTAAAAAAGGACTTATTACCCACAGTGTTTCCAAACATTTTAGGAGGTATCATGACCGCAATCCTAGACACTTAAAATTTTGGGGCATTGAAAAAGTCAATCCACACTGGCGGGGGGGTAACTACATTAGGCAGTTAAGCCAGCGGGAATCCATGTGGATACATGAGACCCAGGTACTGTTCCCTAACGGGTTAAATGTGGATTTTGATCTTAATTGCTTTATATCTAATAAATAGTCGCATAATTTTTTGCTTTATATCTATCAAAAAGTCGCATAATTTTTCTATTTAGTCTAGAAATTTAGTTTACAGTCATTTTATATGTTGTGTGATATTTAACCGTAGCATGAGTATATATGTTATCATTTTAGGGGCTAATTGTTCCTTTTTAACCTTTTTTAGAACAATTTTGTATTGCGGATGATTTATGTATACAGAGGAGGCAGTGGGAGACCTCTTTAGAGTATTTTTATTATTGAAAGATGTCTATCTTGGTTTCAGTATGCTGGTATATAAGATGTTTAATAATGCCACTATACTATATATTATCTCTAGGGCTGCTTGCCAGGTTTATAAAGCGAGCAGTCGGGTATCCCCAGACATTGATTTGTTTTAATGTTATTGTACAGCAAGATTTATCTAGGCAATGCTGTTGTCCTTTAATAGATGCGTTGTCACTAAGGCCCAGTTGCTAAGGAAGATATTTTACTTCCTGGTACCTGTGAACCTATGCGGACGCCGTCTATTCACCATTTAAATACACAGGGTGTACATCAGGCTCCACCCCTCGCTGACGAAGTCCAATAGGACGTAACGCCGCGTACGGGGGGAGGAGCTTACTATCGGACGTCACCCGCTGCCTCCGTCTGCATGTCGGGTCTGCTTGTGCACCGCAGCCCGACTGTGTACTTTGGACACTCTATGCTTCAGCGCCTGTGAGCGCTCTTTTATAGTGATTGCTACTACCATTTTATCAAAATAAACGGACTACTCTTAGAAAGGACTTTTCTTTGTGTTTTCATTTGCTGATATCGGGGAGATACCTGTGATGCCTGTGACACCCTGATCCGGATACCTAGAGTGGACTCTGCTCCAGTGACAGCATCCAGGATACCATCATCCCTGAGGGGATATACGTGAGTTTGACCTCTGCTGTGCAGAGGTCCACAGCCTCTGGTAAGCGCATACATATGTATTGCCCTTGGATCGTATCTCCTCTGGCCATTGAAATACACATTTCATCTGCTTGTATTGCAATTTTGGGGACTTTTTTATTCTTTTATTCATTTATTATTATTATTATTATTATTTTCATTGCGCTGCACTTATCTTGTCTTATGCCATATAAATCACCTATAATAATAATAATGATAGTAATGTATAGTAATAGTAATGTAGCAATAAACACACAAACAAATGCATAAAGTCCTCTATTTAAAATCTAAATTGCCAAAAAAAAGTCCCACAAAGCATATGTCTTACTAAGATCCTCTCCTGCTGAGACTTTGTTGAGAATGACCCTGGTTGATAAAAAAATGACCAGGGAGCTTGCTGAGATCATTAACCTCTTCCCACTAACTAAGTATGTGGCCTCACAGCAGTGTTCCTTTATCCGTGGGGGCCGCATATATGCGTATTTCTGTTTGTGCTGGGAGAGTGCTGCACAGAGAGATCCTAGCACAGAGGCCAGGGTCTTACCGAGAGCTCCAGGCCTTATAATAATAACGATCAAGAACTGGAGGCCCAGTTCTCAATCACCCGATCGTTGCTATAGCCTCTGATTGGCCATCATAGTCATCAGTCACTGTAGAGCCTGCCCCGTGTTGTTTTCCCTCTTGAATGGAGAAAAAGATACATTGTATTTTATATTAAATTTTTCTGTCTAGCAGAGAGAAATGTAAACAAAGAAGTGTGTGTGTTTAAAAAAATACATACAAAAAAAAATACAAATGAAGACAACATAGCTAGATCAGGGTTTGATCTAGGTCAGGGTCGGGGTCAGGGTTAGGGATAGGGTCAAGTTTAGGGTGAAAGGTCACAGTCAGAGTTAATGGTCAGGGCCAAAGGTCAGTCAAAGGTTGGGTAAGTGTATTTTAGAAAGGATTAAAAAGAAAGCATTTTTTTTAACCACTTGGCTATCGGGCCATAGTAAAATGACGTCCTCACTTTGGGGGGGGATGATGCCTGTAGCTACAGGCATCATTCAGATATCATTCTTTTTAGCAGGCGATTCTGTGCACGATAAGAATGATCATAGCGGCACTTCCACTGCTTGATCGTTCTCATAGGCGACGGGAGGGGACGCCCCCCGCCGACATCCGGTGCCATCGGGAGCCCGGAGAATGAATCGGCCGGCACCGGATGAGGATGATAGAGATGACTGGTGACCAGATGGTCACCAGTCATCTCTATGACCGTCGGAGGCCCGGGCACGATGTTACGACGTCACGGCCGGACCCCGCATTGTAAACAAAGCCGCGATCGCGGCTGTCAGCATGAGATCGGAGAATTTTTTTTTCTTATCTTATGCTTTACAGCCTGGAGGAGAGATGTGGGGTCTTATTGACCCCGCATCTCTCCATAAAGAGGACCTGTCACGATAGATTCCTATTACAAGGGATTTTTACATTCCTTGTAATAGGAATAAAAGTGATCAAAAAAAATTTAATGTGAAAAAAAGTGTAAAAATAAAAAAAATTAAGTAAAGTAAAAAAATAAATGAAAAAAACATTTTTTTAAACACCCCTGTCCCTGGTAGCTCACGCTCAGAAGCGAACGCACACGTAAGCCCCGCCCACATATGTAAACATCGTTCAAACCACACATGTGAGGTATCGCCACGTGCATTAGAGCGAGAGCAATAATTCTAGCTCTAGACCTCCTCTGTAACTCTAAACTGGTAACCTGTAAAAATTTTCAAAGCATCGCCTATGGAGATTTTTAAGTACCGATGTTTGGCGCCATTCCATGAGTGCGCACAATTTTAAAGCGTGACATGTTAGGTATCATTTTACTCGGCGTAACTTTATCTTTCACATTATGCAAAAACATTGGGCTAACTTTACTGTTTTGTTTTTTTTTTTAAGCATAAAACTGTTTTTTTTCCAAAAATTATTTGAAAAATTTCTGCGCAAATACCGTGCAAGATAAAAAGTTGACCGCCATTGTATTCTCTAGGGTTTTTGCTAAAAAAACATATATAATGTTTGGGGGTTCTATGTAATTTTCCAGCAAAAAAATTATGATTTTTACATGTAGGAGAGAAATGTCAGAATTGGCCTGGTAAGCAAGTGGTTAAATTAGCGTCAGCATCAGTGTGTTTTAGCGAAGATAAAAAACGTAATTTTTCAATATTGTTTCTAGGCCCTGCTAAGGGTGCAAACAGCAAATAATATACACATATGTAGTATCACTGAGATCGATCATCAGGAGCAGGGGAAATTAGTTTGAGCTTTTTTTGGTGGTAGGTTATGATAAAATCAAAAAGTATACAGCTAATTTTATAAAATTATATTTTTTTACTATTTTGTGTCAGGTTTCCTTTGTTAATACAAAAAAATTCAGGATCTATCCATTACAATTCACCATCTAAAGAAAGCCCAATTTGTCCAGAAAAAAACAAGGTATAATTCACCTGGATATATATATGTACAGTTTTACTAACACGTCAAAGATGCAAAACTGTGTTCAGGCATTAAGATTTGTTTTACCCTCCATCATGAAGGGGTTAATTAAACGCTATCATGATATTTAGGGCCCACTTATTTAAAAGGGAGCTTATATTCTGATAGATATCCCCCTGTGCAGACTCCAACAGGTGCTTTTTGGAAGGAGGGCCTGGCAAGGTACCCTCCCCATGTTGAGGGTACGTGGTTTGGTATATTTAAAGAGAGGGGTGCTTGCTCCCTACCACTACCTTTGTTGGCCATCCAGGCTGCATTCTCAGATAAGAATATGGATTTTGGAGGGACCCAATGCCTTTACATATATTAAAATCTATACCAGAACTTTATCCTGAAAAAGGAGATCCCCGGGGCTGCTTTGTTTACAAACAAAATGAACCTGCCAGGCAAATGACATTTAGCACAATTTTGTTTCTAAGGGCTCATGCCCACTGCATCTCAAAGAAGCAACTCCTACAGGCTTTCAAGCTTTTTTGAGCGCTCATTTATTCTGTCTGGAAAGTTCCCTCCATGTTAGCTAATGTGTCCATGCACACAATGGCTTTTTCAGGAGTTTACAGGCATATGCTCTTACAAGCAGAAAAAACCCTCCACCAAACTTATGTTTTTGAGAAGAGCTTTCAAGCAGAAAAGACAACTGAAAATGCACGAAAAGTGCAAAAAAAGTGACGAAGCTTCTTAAAGCTCAAAAACGCACAAAAAAAAGTTGGAAAAATGATTTGAGGGAAGGGTTAGTGAAAAAAACACTTATGCTCAAAAAAGCTTCAAATATTACTAAACCTAGAAACGTTTTTTTACCTTAATGCATTGTTTGCATTAGGGTAAAAAACTTTTCCGTTTCTCTGTGCCCCCCTTCCCCTGTGTGAAGGGAAAGAGAGGGGAGACAAGATCAGCGATTTGCACGGCTGCATCTATTCTCCCCTCTTTTCCTCTTTACACAGCCTTCAAGCAGCAGCAGGAGCCATTGGCTCTTGCTGCTGTCAATCAGATGCAGTGAAGAGGAAGTGGGAGGTGCTGTGTAAGTCTATGGAGTGTGGCTTCATAGACACACAGGTCGGGAGCACGCAGACTATGCTCTCCCCATAGCCAGCATCTGGCTATGGTAGTCCTAAAAAGAAGAGGAGGATCCAAGATCGCTGCTGGGGACCCCAGAAGAGGAAGATTGGGGCCACTCTGTGCAATACCATTGCACAGCAGATAAGTATAACATATTTGTTATTTTATTTAAAAAAAAAATATTTGACTTTAGTAATACTTTAAAGAAGCTCAATAAAAATGTGCAAAACAGCACAAAAAAGCACAAGCTTCTTCAAGCTGAAATAAAAGCTTAAATGCCTGTAAAATCAGCTTTTTTTTTTTGCATTGCAGTGTGCATGAGCCCTAAATGTCACTTTTGCTGTAGTATATCCTACAGGTGCACCACTTCACATGCAGGATTTAGGGCATCTCCCAAGGATGTTTCATTAACCACTTCAGCCCCGGAAGGATTTACCCCATTTGTGACCAAGCCCTTTTTTGTGATACGGCACTGCGCCGCTTTAACTGATAATTGTGCGGTCGTGCGACGTTGTACCCTAACAAAATTAACCTCTTTTTTTCCCACAACTACAGCTTTCTTTTGGTGGTATTTGATCACCTCTGTGGTTTTTATTTTTTGCGAATAGTGACAATTTTGAAAAAAAAAGCAATATTTTTTACTTTTTGCTATAATAAATATCCCCAAAAAATACATAAAAATACACATCTCTTCCACAGTTTAGGCCAATATGTATTCTTCTACATATTTTTGGAAAAAATAAGCCTATATTGATTGGTTTGAGCAAAAAATATTGTGTCTACAAAATAGGGGATAGATTTATGGCATTTTTATTAATATATTATTTTTTTTATTAGTAATGGCGGCGATCTGAGATTTTTATCATGACTGCGACATTGCAGCGGACAGATCAGACACTTTTGACACTATTTTGGGACCATTGGCATTTACACAGCGATCAGTGCTATAAAAATGCTTTTTTTACAAGTGTGTAAATGTCACTGGCAGGGAAGGGGTTAAACACTAAGGGGTGATCAAGGGGTTAACTGTGTTCCCTCAGCATGTTTTAACTGTAGGGGAGATGGGCTCACTAGAACATGACAGAGATCACTGCTCCTGATCACTGGGAGCAGTAGATCCCTGTCATGTTGCTAGGCAGAACAGGGAAATGCCTTATTTACATAGGTGTCTCCCCATTCTGCCTCTCCAAGGCACGATCGCAGGCCACTTGTGGAAATTGAGAACGCGCACACCACCGCGGATGACGCAGTGATGTACGGGTAAGTTGTTTTGCACACCTGTGCCACTTTGCCGACGTATATCGGCGTGAGCCAGTTGGCAAGTGGTTGGACCAATGGAGGAGTCAGGTAAGTGTTAGAGAGGGGGAGGGTGGAACAGACAGACAGGTGGAAAAGACAGTGAGAGGTTTTTTTACCACAATGCAGAGAATGCATTAATTGCCAGCTGTGTTGACTTGCGCTGCGTTAAAATGCAACATGTATGTATGTCAACCTAGGTCAACACAGGGTTGTAGTGTGATCACAAGGCTCATGTGTAGTGGGTGCTGTAGCGTCTACCAGCTGGATTCTGGATATATCACAGATCAATGCACATATTTGTCAACACACCATGCATCTTCAAATGTAGCCCAAAGCTTTTATTGCAGAAAGATCACAACACAAACGAACAAGTGCAACATTTTGGAGCTGCGCAGGACTCCTTTGTCAGAAATGGAATCACATGCCTAAAATGTTGCACTTGTTCTTTTGTGATGTGATCTTTCTGCAATAAAAGCTTTGGACTACATTTGAAGATCCATGGTGTGCTGGCGAATATGTGCATTGATCCAGGACACATAAAAAACAATTTTGTCTATTGACCTGCATTTTACAAGTTCACTAAAACACAGATCAGCACGAGTCAACACACGTTAAAATGTGCATAAAATGGATGAAAATGTACAGGTCAGTGTGAATTAAGCCTTATGCCGCGTACACACGATTGGACATTCCGACAACTAAAATTCGATAGGAAATTCTGACTGTGTGTAGGCTCCTTCAGACATTTTTTGTTGGAATTTCCGACAACAAAAATTTGAGAGCTGATTCTCAAATTTTCCGACAACAAAATCCGTTCTGGTAAATTCCGAGCATGTGTAGAAAATTCTGACGCACAAAATTCCATGCATGCTCTGAATCAAGTAGGAAACTGAAGCGCTTGGTCTGGTAAAGCTAGCGTTCATAATGGAGATAGCACATTCGTCACGCTGCAAATTTTTAAATCTTTCAATGCAGCACATTCTCTTCTTCTTTATAATGCTAGAATTATGAAGTTGTTTTGCTGCTGATATTGACACAGAATTCTCACAAACTGATTTCTTTATTATTTCTCGTGATCTCCTGAATAATCCTAATTTTTTTTTCATCAGATCTCCATAATAATGTTTAGAATTTTTTTTTTCTAGTGATCTTTTTTTCTTTTTTTTTAATGAAGATCTCCATTTTATTTTTTTAGTTTTTTATAGTGATCTACTTTATTAGTGATCTACTTTATTTTTTTTTTTGTTTTTTTATGAAGATCTCCTTTTTTTTTCTATTGATCTACTTTTTTTGTTTTTTTCTAGTGATCTCCCTAATATATTTTTTCGTTTTGTGTTAAGTTACCACAACACCATTATGAACTTGTATTTTTTAACCTCAATGAGGTTGGTTGGTGTTGGTGTCCCTTGTTATTTTGACATTGTATTTTGGAAATTTACCTGCCTACTCACAAACAAACTGTCCTTGTTTAACTCAAACACATTGCCAATGATTTGGGCAAAAAAAATTACATTTATTAAGGGGTCATAACAACATAAAGAGGAAGGCAACGCTGGATAAACTGGTGAAATTAGTGAAGCCTTTGTACCCCAGGGCACACATCAACTATTTGACATGCAAAATTGGTAGCCTGTGGAGTCCATTTAATAGGGAGCACAATCCAGTCCAGGACTCCGAGAGATCAGGAACAGCAGCAGATGACATATATGTCCCCAGGCTGTGGTCATACAACAGTCTGCGTCTTTTGCCAGACCAGACTGAACCCAGCCCATCACTTTCTCATCTTACTTCCATGCTTGCTTCCATGCTTGCTTCCATGCTTGCTTCCAGGCTGTGGCTCTGGTGTTGGATTTGTGGCAGGAGGTGGAGGAGGTGGAGGAGGAGGATGGTCCAACTCACACAGGTGGGTTTTGCTTGTGAGTTCGCCCCTAAAACCCTTATTTAGGGCAATATATATATCTTCCTCACAAAAGAGGCATTAGCCCACCTCCATTTCCTGCATTTTGTTGGCAGCCATGCAGGCATAGGCCTCAAGAAGACTGGGGGGGTTCTGAGGGCCTCAGAAGCCTGTCGAATTAACCCAAGTGCTGACTCCTCCATGTTTCTCCCCTTCCTGGGCCTTTTTTCTTGAAGTGGGAGGGGAGGGACCTGGGATTCGGTCAGGCTACTGGGCCCGGCCACCTCCTGGCTGCCACTTACACCCAGCACCTCCTGGCTGCCACTTACCCCCGCCACCTCCTGGCTGCCACTTTCCCCTGCCACCTCCTGGCTGCCACTTTCCACAGCCTCCTCCTGGCTGAGGCTGAAAAAGAGACATAGTTTTAGTTTATTTTTCATCAATCACACACAATTTTGAGAAATATGTTGAACAATGCTATATCTGACTCAAGCTGGGCTCCTCCATATCTTTTTCCTGGGTGGAAGGCCCAGGTTGGACGTCAGAAGCCTCAGCTGGGATGGAAGGAAGAGTGGAAGTAAGGGTTGAGAGTGATGGCCTGATTTCAGTCTGGTCTGACAGAAATCACAGTTTGTCATAGTACCACAGCCTTGAGACATAAATGTCATCTGCTGCTGCTCCTGATCTCTGGGAATCCTGGGCCTTCTTGCGCTCCCTATTATAAGTGCTCCTCAGGCCACCAATTTTACATTTCAAATAGTTGAGGTCTGCCGTGGGAATCTGCGGCTTCACAAATTCAAGCAATTTATCCAGTGCTGCCTTCCTCTTTAGTCGATTTGTATAAAAGGGGTGTTTTGTCTGCCACAGACAGGGCAGCTCTCTGTACAAATCAATGAATTGGGAGAGGAAATCATGATCGTTGAATCGATCCATTTTTTCTGCAAGACACAACACAAGACGAACCCTAATGTCAGGCTAAACTCTCCTAATCTTGTCCCAATATAGGCCTCAATCTCTAAGCAGTATAGTCCACTGATGCCCCAAGTTAAAATTGTACCTTCGTTAGAACTATCGGCGCTACCGATACCCCTCACAGATCGTACGTACGACGCACGTGTGTTCCGCTTTTTATACACTGCGCATGCGTCAAACTCTGCCCGCCCCTGACCTTCTATCTAGTATATACCCACCCCTTCTCTTTCTGCGCAGTGGGAGTGCACATGGCAGAGAAAGAACAAGTGCATGCAGACAGCAACAGCAACAATGACAAAAGGCTGGAGCCACAAACGTCCCGATCCCGGAGGAGATTTAAGGCCTCAAATATGTCCTTTGTAGAGATGATGGAGATGGTGGACATCTTGAAGAGGGCCGACTATGATGGGGGACTATGGGGGCCGGCCAAGATCATGGCTAAAGTTGTGAAAAGTCTGCACAGGAATTTTGGGGTACGATGATCCAAGGATCAATTGAGGAAACGCTGGTCAGACCTAAAATTGAGGGAGCAGGATCAGTACAGAAGGATCAGGAAACTGCTTCTAAAAGTAAGTAGTTGTCGTGTGTTCCTATTATTATTATTATTATTACTTTAATGCTGCTCCATGTGCTTTTCTTTACTGTTGTACAGTTTAAAATGGCAACTTTCAGGTTCGTGGGCACAGTAATCGTTCGTAGTAAACATTGTTTGTTCGCTCACTAATATGATGTTTTTGGCAGATGCAGGTAACCTACATTTGGTCATGCCTATTTGTATTCAAAGAAGTTTAGTACATTGTTGTCTAGATGTGTTTGTAACTAGAATGAAATGCAAACTTGATTCAGTGAAAGGAGAGGACACTCAGCAGCTGTTTACACATCTGAATGCAGAAGCACTAGGGTGGGACACCAGAACAAATTTTTTAGGGTGTCCCACACAGGTGCTCCAGTGGATACTAGGGGTCTCTACATGTGTAATACTTTACCAAAAAAGTTAAGTATTCCAGCTTTAAGAAAGGTAAAAAATCATGTATTCAGCTTGGAACTCTGCCAAAACAGACAATTGTATAGCACTTCCAAGCAATGTTTCATATTCCTATTTCTGCCCTCAAATATCTGTGTGCTAAGTATACCTTTTTTTTATTCACATAGGGGAGAAAAGAATCGGGACATCAGAGGACACCAGGGACCCCCACCTCCTAAAGAAGGGGAAATCCCCACACCACAACCAGAGGATGTGGAGGAAGGAGAGGTTTATGAATTGGGCAAAATAGTGACCACAACAGGTGTCTGAGACCACAGCTTCAGGTAATAAATGTATGCATGCATATTTATAATACGTGGTGTGGGTTTTTTTTAGGTGATGTGGATGTTGTGGAAGAAGAGACACATTTCACAAATGCAAGTGCACACATACTCATTGGGGAGATCATGGTGTGCAATAGGGATTTGCAGAAGATCAAGGAAGACATCAATGATGTGGAAAAAAGACTCAAAAACATCACTGATGTTTTAGGCAGAATATAAAACACACCAAAATTGAAAAAATTGATTTTATTTTTCTGAATTTTTCAAAAAATTATGAAAGCCACATTTTGAAGATGCACACAGTAGGTTAACATGCGCTATCTGCCATCACGGGATATCAATGTCTGCATTTTGAGGGTGCAACCCCTTCCTTGCAACTCAAGTAGATGAGAGGTAGGGGTTGTACCCCCGAAACACGTCCATTGATCCCCCATGATGGGAGCTAGCTCTCTCAATTTGTGTGCATCTTCAAAATTTGGCCTTCACATGGGTGACATTACCCCATATGATGAAAGCAATATCAACACAGTTTGGACATACTAATGTCTGATATTGCCTTCAATTTATCAAAGTTGAGCTTTGTAAGTTCCTGAGTTGTGTATTGTTTTATGGTTTTAAAAACATGCCTGTTTACCACAAAAAAAGGATATTTCTAATGTCTAAAACAAAAAATGTCTTCTCTAAATATGTTGGTTTGTTCAAAAACCCTTTACTAAATGCACATGTGAATGTGCACAGAGTAAACATTTTTATACTCAACAATGTGTGGCTTCTTTCAATGCTCAATAGCAGTTTTTGGAGTAAGTTAGTGTTTACAGTGACAATGGGGGTTTTTTACTAAAGGAAAATAAACTTTGCACTACAAGTGCACTTTCAGTGCAGTTTCAAGTGCACTTTTGCAGTGC
The DNA here is from genome assembly GCA_037952925.1 of Lithobates clamitans. Lineage (NCBI taxonomy): Eukaryota > Metazoa > Chordata > Amphibia > Anura > Ranidae > Lithobates > Lithobates clamitans. The sequence continues at coordinate 3,759,284 of JBBGZY010000603.1, read as the reverse complement.
ACTTGTAGTGCAAAGTGGATTTTGCATTAGTAAATAAAACCACAGTGATTTAGAATCAGGCCATTTTCGCCCCCCCCGAAAAATGAAATTATGGTGCTGAAAATGATGAATATTTTTATCCTTAATGCATTACATACATTAACAACAAAAACAAGGTGTGTGTGTAGCAGACCCACAACATAATAGTTAGCTGAAGAAGAGATTGTCACCTCGTGTATCAAATAAATTACGTTTGCACTATTGAAGAAAATGGCCAAAAAAAAAGCCCATTGGATAACCTAGGAGACAGCTAAAAGAAACACAAGCAGTAGATCAAAGGAAATATTTTTCAGTTTAAAATACAAATTTATTTTAAAAATGTTAAACATTTTCTGGCATATCAATGGCCCCCCTACCCGCAAAGTACTCCATATATTTTAGAAGGACCTCGCGGGCGCTTTGGGGGGGCAAGCCAGGATGGCCAACTTCAAGCGCCATCAGGGTTTGATCTTGAAATCCGGCCTCAGGCCCAACTGAAGCCACATAGTTCATCAAATTTCACCTTAAAAAGTTGTGGAGAATGCAGCATGCAAGGATTATGTGGTTAGGTTTATATTTCACCATGTTGATTGGCGTAAGGAATAGGCGGAACCAGCTGGCCATTATCCCGAAAGCATTCTCCACCACTCTTCTGGCTCTGGCCAGCCGGTAGTTAAAATCCCTCTGGTCCGGGGTGAGGGTCCTCATGGGGAACGGCCGCATCAGGTGATCACCCAGCTCAAACGCTTCATCAGTGACAAAGACGAACGACCGACCAGCCATGTCAACATCACAATCCGGAGGTGGCAATCCCAAGCCACCACTCTGGAGCCGTCTGTAAAACTCGGTCTGGGCGATGACTCCACCATCCAACATCCAGCCATTCTTCCCCACGTCCACAAAGAGAAACTCATATGTGGCCGACACCACCGCCAACATCACAATACTAATAAACCCTTTATAGTTGTAATAGTATTACCCTGACTTGGGGGATGGGACAATGTGGATGTGTTTCCCATCAATTGCTCCTCTGCAGTTGGGAAACTCCCACTACTGGGCAAATTGGGAAACCACAGTCTGCCATTCCTGTGGCGTTGAGGGAAACTGTGGAATAAAACAAGAAACATAAAAATGAGTACCTTTGCACATAACATTGCAAGCATATTAGAAACAAACATTCTTGGCCAACATCAGTATAACATTTATTTGAAGGAGTATTTAAAAAAAATCTAAGGTCCACTTATCAGATTCCTCACCCCTTCTGATGGCCCATTGTAAAAATTTTAGGGATGGGGGGATGTTTTGGACAGGCAACCCTCTCCACTTCATTGAGAGCTGAATGCATAAATAATGTGGATTACTTTGGCCAGCCCCTCCTTACTTTACACTATTGGCAGCCCACTGGACAGGTAAGAAGTGTCATAATACAAAAATATAAATACACCCTGTACAAATTGAAGCACATTTTTACATTCTGCAATTACCTATCAAGATAATAGGAGAACAAAACTTTGAATAGTACCATTTGAAAGTATTCAGGCAGGCCCTTTCACTATATGTTTTGGTGAATTCATCCATAAATATGAACACAAAAGAGGTGGATATAGTGTGTATGGGTTTGGCAAAGTCAGCAGATAGAGGATTGGTATCGGTTGACTTAGCGGTTGGGGGGGGGGAGGTTCCAAATGATTCTGTGACCCCAAAAAAAAGCCTCTGGCACCCTGAATTTAAAGAAAGAAATAACATTTGTACACATTTTATGGGGTGTTTAGGGTAAAGCACTACTATGGATCTGACAAAATACATTGTTAAGTGACTAGACTAGGTGTGTATGGGCCCAAGATAGCATGCTGGGGAGGTTAGTGAAGGCAAATATGCATGAAGGACAAAAAAGGAACTTGAAAAACTTCCAGCATGCATGAGGACAAAGAGGACATTCACAGCATATTCCAATCATGGTAATTAGGGAATGATGGAAGAAATACAATACATTAGCAAACATTAAATACATAGAATGTGATGTTAAAGGAGAAATCTTACCTTAATATAGTCCTTCCGCAGGACCTGAATGATAGCAGAACAGGTCTCTGGAATAATGATCCCCAGAGCCTGGGGGGAGATGCCTGTAGAGAACTTGATGTCCTGCAGACTTCTCCCCATCGCCAAGTACCTCAACGTGGCAACTAGCCTCTGTTCAGGAGTGATGGCTTGCCGCAGGCAGGTGTCCTGCCTTGTAATATAAGGGGACAGCAAAGCCAACAAACAGTGAAAAACAGGGTCCGTCATCCGGAGATAATTCCTGAAATCATCAGGATTATTCTCAAGGATCTCCCGCAACAAAGGCATGTGTGAGAATTGGTCACGCTGGAGCAACCAATTCTTCGTCCATGAACTCCTCCTCCCCCTGTTCATGGACTGGACTTGGGTCAAAGTAAGAACCCGAACACCAAGCCCCTGCACAGCACGAACTCTGTGATGAGTACGTACCTGTAACATGGCTAGAAAACGGTCAGCTGGTCAGAACGGACTAATAGAACACACTGAAATTCAGAAAGGCCTGAGAAGAGCAAGCTGAAAATCAGAAACGAGCGGACAAGAACACACTGAAAAACAAATACGTAATATAAAAATATACGAACTGACTACATGCACTGAAAACCAGATATGAACCCACAAGCACAAACTGAAGAGCAGTAATGATCTGAAAAGCACGAGGCTGAAAAGCGCGAATCATCTCTCACCAAACTTCTACTAACACAAGATTAGCAGAAGGAGCCCAAAGAGTGGCGCACTGGCTATTGAACTTCCTCTTTATAGTAACATTGTACGTGTTGTACGTCAACGCGTTCTTGACAATTGGAATTTCCGACAATATTTGTACGACTGTGTGTATGCAAGACAATATTGAGCCAATCGTATGTACGCCGCAATAGAAAAAATATGGCCTGGTACATAGAAAGAAAACAGTGGATGAAATAAGTCCCACTGTTGGTGACTTTGGGAGCAAATAAAACCTCATCATCAATCGCAGTGGGATAAAACAAGGCGCCTTATATTGTGTCAGTGGGATAAAATAAGTACCATCACTGTTGTCACAAGGATTGAAAAAGCAGCTCATGGGTGATATTTTGCTGTTACATACTGTATATAGTTACATAGTTAGTCTGGTTGAAAAAAGACCTTCCAGTTCAACCAATAAAAAGGGGGAAAAATGTATTTGTAACATACATAGTTTTGTGTCATTAAAGGTTCCCATAGACACAAGATAACGATCCCTTGTTTTTTTAGCAAGATAGGACAACAAATAATTACCCATAAGCACTGGAGGGAAAGTAATTGGACAAGTTATAAACATTATCCAATCACTCTTGTTTTCCCTAATAAAATGCCACCATAGGTGTGTGAAGCAAACCAACCACATGTCTTTGTATCAGGCTAAATACCAGCTGCAGACCCATATGCCTAAGGGCAAGTAGATTGTGACTGCATGTCTGACCACCCATAGTTTTTATTGTTAGCTTTATCAGCAAACATAAACATTATACAACCAAGAAGTGTGTGAAAGTGCCAGGCATCTTGTATCGGATGCAGCCTCCACATTAGCCAAGCTCTTCACAAAGATAAAAATTGTCATTTTTAATCAAGTTTTTTCGTATCCTAGAAATTGCACATCTTGTATCCTACACAACTTTATAACAAACTCAGAAATATAAATTGCTCCACTGTTTAAAATAAAAGACATCTCTAACAATCCCTCAATTTCTTCACATTCTCCAACGCAATCATTATTTTCAGAGCAATCTCTTGTACTGAAAAACAATTGGGCACTAATTCTAGCTATATAAAGATTTTTAATCAAGAATCACTGGTGGGACAGTTTTCTTTAATAATTTATTTTGGTATTTTCTTGTAGCTTTCAGGCACAAACTAAGCATGATGAGAATTTGTCTGCATTTGGCGTATTGATCTAACCCCGGTGGGTGCCTAGATAATGTTATCTAATTCGCTTATATTGGAAATGCTCGAGCTTTTATATATGAATTAGCTGAGTGGGGCCTATAAACAAAAAGTACCTTAATGCCAAATGGCATAAAGAAATCCCCATATGACTATGAATTCTTCAGTGATTATGGTTTATTGTGTACAGGTGCTTTTGTGGGTTTAATGTCTACTGCACCCAACAGAGATTCCACTTAGAATCATAATATGATTAGGTTAAACATGTTTTCAATGTTTCTTGTCTTTTTAACTATTGTTTACCCTCATAAGTCACAGATGCCTTTATAAAGACACGCTTTAGGCTTTATTTCATCAAGGTAAATGCATAGTTAACGTTTAATATAAAGGTACCATAGCACTTCAAGATACTAAGTGACAGCATAGCGTATGGATCCAAATAACACCAAATCCAAAACATTCTTGTTTCAGATTTGTGCCACAATAAAACGATTGAAGCAATATGGGCAGGATGCCATGCTCACAGATGGTCTAAATAGCAGGAAGCCAAGAGATCATGTTTGCACATTAAGATCAAGACTGGGTGCTATGGGCACACCTCAAAGAAGTCAAGAGATTGTGATGTTAAACATGCACAAGTAAAGCAGTATTGTCTCTGAAAACATATTCATGATAGTTAGGTTAGTTGAATTTACTAATACTCAGTTTTGTTAACCAGTGTCAAACTACTGAATATACCTTGGGCTTCAATAAGCTAGCACCTATATCATCAACAGCAACATTTAGAGAAAGATTTGCCTACATTAATTATTTCATATTACTGCACCAACAGCAGCTGATACATTAGTATCCAGTTCAGCTTACGTTCAATAAGAGCTTGAACACACTAAAGCCATTTTTAATGTATGAAACATACATTAGTGTGAGCCGATGTAAGTCGCTGCCTAAGGGCTCGTGTACATGGGCACATTCTCCCTTACAGCATAAATATGCTATGTAATTTTGATCCACTGGAATTCCTAGTGCTGCAACCAGTCGCCCATAAACATAAATAGGTGTAGGTGGCTGTAATCAGGTATGCCCTGCTACTTGGGAAAAGTTGGGCATTGGTACAGACATAAGGTTCCAAACACTGACTGTCTGCACCCTAATTGTTTGCTAGTATGTGCTATCATTCAAACAACTCCTGCATGGCCAGACTGTAGTAAGCAATGCTCAAATTGGTTTCATTGTAAATATCAGGCCGGATACTGTACATACATAGTTACATAGTTAGTAAGGTTGAATAAAGACACCAGTCCATCCAGTTCAACCTGAGCAGGCACAGGGAGAACATGCAAACTACAGGCAGGTAGTGTCATGGTTGGGATTCAAACCAGCGATCCTTTTTACTGCTAGGCGAGAGTGCTATCCACTACACCACTGTGCTGCCCATACTAGGAATTTCATTCAGCAAGTTAACAAGTTACTACAAAAGCATACATGACACTAAACCCAATGACCTCATGTAATTGTATTTTGCAACAATCAATCTTCAGATGTCACAACTAAACATCTAACAGTATTTGACCACTTATTGTGGGCAAAAAATTTAAATGAGTAACAGGTGAAACACCTGAACACCTTTGGGAAAGCCAGAATTAAAGTATATCTGATTACTAAGTCCTGTGAGGGCAGAACGTAAGAGTCTTAAAATGCAAATAGCATAAATGGAAAAAATTCTAAAAGATAAAAATAATAGGCAATTTTTTAAACAAATGTATATTGTTGAGGTATTAAGCAAAAATATTAAACACAAACACAGAAGACATTTAAATTATTAAAGGCTGTGGGTCAAAACATTGAGTGTACATACCTCTACGGGTACCCCGATACATGTCAGGGGGTACCCCTGGATTGCTTTCAGTGTGGAAGATCATCAATTCACTCCTCAGACTGAGATATCAGTAGATTGTAATTGATCAACGGTGCTCTCCATAATACATCATATTATGAAAAGTTTGCTCTGGGCATGAGGTGTTTAACCGTCCTGCAATTGAATAAACAAACAACCATGTGGGATGTCTACTGGTTAGATAGAGCCTGGATGCCATGGAGCTGACTGATGATTTGATAAATTACAACCTATTTTTGCATGGCTTTCCAGTACCCTGGCTACTTAATTTTAGTGCTAGAAATAAGTTTGGTTGGGTGATGAAAGATGAATGCAGCAGACAGATTTAGTTTTTCTGAATTTTCTCTTAGCTTGGAGTGATGGGGGCAGGGAAGAGAACACAGAGAAGGGAAATATTTAGGGACTGAAATTAAATACAAAAAAAGAAAGCTTGGCAGCTGGCTGCCTACCTAGAATCATTCAATCCTAAATATCTCATCTCTCAGCAAAGGAATTTTTTGGATTTCTACAGTACATTATTGAAGCAAAATTGACTAAGCCCTAACTTCCATGCCTAAACATAAAACACTGGGATTAGATGGATACCCTATAGAGTGATAGTCTTGTAAAATGACAGGCTAATCCCATGACTTTTAATTCTGTACATAATATATTTTAAAAAAGACCCTTATCCCAGTACATTACGAAAAAATCTAGTGCTCTCTGTATATCAAAACAGTTTATTTCCTCATAAAGACATTAAAACGTTACTCACAGGGGGCAGGGCTGGCGCGCAAGGATTATGGCCGCATGAGATCTTAACTCCTTGTCACACGGATCTTCTGGACACTAAAACAGCGACTCAGGGCACATAACAGCGGTGGTTCAGTCAGCCAGAAGGACGGGCACATCCACAGAGCATGCCGAGGAGAAGAAGAGAGGGGAAATCACCCGGTAAGATGACAGACTTCTATCCTCACTCAGGCCACCCGCACAGCCAAGATGGCGCCGGCGCCATGCAGAGCTCTCCCAGAGAAACACTATACAACACCAAAGAAAACTGGGAGACTGACAATGCACACAAAAATCGCCCCAAACAACTGCAGACTGCATCACAGTATTCCTCTACTGCAAGCAGCCCTGTCAAGGCTAAACAAATGACACAGAATACATCCGCTAACACTGAGGACATGAACACTGGTTCATCTCTGGACGATACACTGGAGTTTCAGGATGCCATAGCTGCATTCCCTACGAACAACCAGTCTGTTATGGACTCTACACTAAAGGACATGTTAATGTCACTTAGAAGTGCAATCCACACAGACATGCTGCAGCTCATGAAACAATGCAAATCAGAGGTGGTGACAGAGTCACCCATTTTGAAAATAAAATAGGGGAATTTACTGAAACCTTCAAAAATATGGTTGATGCACACAATGAACATGAAGATGACATAGCTTGGCTTAAAACAAAAGTCGCCGACCTCGAGGACCGTTCCAGAAGGAACAGCATTAAAATAAGAGGTTTTCCTGAAATAGTCAAACCCCCTGATTTAATGGCTTACTTAACCAATATAATGAAAGAAACCCTTCCTGAGTTACCTGTGGAGGAACTGGTCATAGACCGTATACACAGACTTCCAAAACCGCAACATATCCCTGCCAAACTTCCTAGAGATACGATCACTAGGATCCATTACTACAGGGTCAAAGAAAAATGAATGTACGCCACAAGACATGCTGATAACCTCCCTGACTGCATGCAAGGGCTGTCATCCTTCACTGATCTATCTGCTCATAATATGTAGAGAAGACGCAACCTTACGACCATAACAAAACCACTCAGAAACCACAGCATACCATACCGTTGGAATTACCCAGCCACCCTTAAATTTACCAAAGGAGATCATGAATTCCGCATAAATACAATAGACGAGGGTCTAAGGCTGCTGGGAAAATGGAGAATCATCAGCCAAAAACCAGAGGAGCCCAAAGCCGCACAGGATTATCCTCTATCACCCAATACCTGATTGCATTTCATTTTCTGCAGTTAATGCCCTTTATTACGGTTCCAATTAACTGATCCGGAAGATCCACCTGGCCTCTATTTGGTTACTACGAACCCCAGAATCAGCAGGACACCCACCTGCTCAGATTTCAAAGAAATTTTTTTAAGTGCGCTTAAATCGGCGCAACTTTTATTTTTTTCTATTTTGTTACCGGTATTTCAGACTGTTAACCTTTTTTTCTTACAGTTCCGATAAGTTTGAAGTAAGTTCATAATAAGATACATAATTCACTACCAAGCAACGGCGTTCCCAGACATTTCGTCACAGAAGTAAGAATCTGCAAGCACCCTCAACAGCTCTTCTCTGCCAATAGAGCATCAGCAGGGTAAGACCAATTTCGTTACTTAAAGAGCATCTGTTCAGATACCCACACAAAAGGGACACACTTTCTTTTAAAATGTCTTTCAAGATAACCTCCTTAAATGTCAATGGCTTAAACAGCCCAAAAAAAGACATATGCTATGGAATGAAGCACGCACCCAAAGATACAATATCTTTTGCATTCAAGAGACCCATTTCAAAGAGGGCAGTCACCCGAACTTACATCATAGTCAATTTCCCCAAATGTTCTTTGCCAATGCACCTAGAAACGAGGGGTTGCCATCCTAATCAAAAATACGGTAGCATTCAAACATATATCCAACTACTGTGATAAAGATGGCAGGTTCATCATACTTACCTGTGAGATTAATATTGTGGTGTACACGATAGTCAACACGTATGCCCCAAACACCAAACAGACACGCTTTCTTAACAAGCTTTGGAAAAAAGTGAAACAGCGGAGCACAGGGCATATAATCCTATGTGGCGACTTGAATGCCGTGTCTAACCTACAAATGGACATATCCAATGCTTTGACCAAAAATGCCCGTAGGCCAGTCATGGGTAGTTTTGCACAGTCTGCTTGCCTATATGATGTGTGGAGATGCCAACATTCCACAGAAAGAGATTATTCGTTCTTTTCCCGGGTCCACCTGTCCTACTCAAGGATTGACATGTTCTTATTGGACACGTTTTTATTACAACAAACCTCTAAATCAGAGATTGGAAACATAACTTGGACAGACCATGCACCGGTGTCCATAACTGTGGGGAGCCACAGCTTTTCGACCCGAGCAAATAGATGGAAAAATGATACCCAGCTATTCTCTGATCCGGATATAGCAAAGGACATTGCAAAAGCATTACAAGAATACCTTAGCAAAATTGATACCAAAGATGAGAACCCATTTATACTGTGGAATGCCCAAAAGGCATTTATTAGAGGTCTTCTAATTAAAAAGAGTGCATTGGTGAGGAGGAGGAGGAGGCAGCACATGGACGAAATTCTCAAAGATATCACTTGCTTAGAATCCCTGAACAAACATTCACCCTCACCAACCACAAGCAACAAATTAGCTGAGGCTCGAAACAATCTTCGTACCTTACTAATGGCCCAACACTTGCGCAACATCCATAAATTAAAGGACAATTTCTATACACATGGTAATAAGGCAGGGAAACTTCTGGCTAATCAGGTTAAAGATAAAATATTTAAACTAAGAATCCCATATTTATTTCATCCAAAAAATGGATCTAAACTAAGTAACCCCAAAGAAATAGCTGATGCATTCAGTAGTTACTATGAAAGCTTATATAATTTGAAAGAAGACAAAACAATACCTCAACCAACACCAGAACTAATAGATCAATTCCTTAACGACATTTCTTTACCTACTATACAACCAATAGATCAGGATATATTAAACGCCCCATTTTCAATTTCAGAAATACAAAAGACTATCGCTAGTCTGCCGGCTAACAAATCACCTGGTTCTGATGGTTACTCCTCGGAGTACTATCAAAAATTCACAGATATCCTATCGCCAATATTGCAAAAAGTGTTCCATGCTGCGACCTCCTCGGCCTCTTTTCCATCCGAAATGTTACAAGCAACAGTGATTACACTGCCCAAACCAGAGAAGGAGCCGGACAAAGCACAAAACTTCAGACCCATATTACTTTTAAATGTGGATCTAAAAGTGTATGCCAAGCTTTTGGCAAATAGGATAGTGCAACTACTACCTTCATTGGTAAAACCCAACCAGGTGGGGTTTGTGATAGGTAGGCAGGCTACGGATGCCACAAGGAGGATATTGAACTTAATACACTCGACATCCAGTGATGGACAGCCTTCGGTTCTCCTGTCACTGGATGCAGAGAAAGCCTTCAATAGGATACATTGGGGTTACCTCTGTAAGTTCCTTTCGAAATTTTGATTCACCGGCCAAATCCTTTCCGCCATAACAGCTCTCTACTCGGAACCCTCGGCGCATGTGCTTGCTGAGGGCTTGTTCAGGGCTTGTTCAGTGACATCAACAGTGTGACATCTCAAATGGAACAAGACAGGGGTGCCCTCTGTCACCCCTGATTTTTGCCCTCATGATGGAGCCTCTGGTGGAGAGAATTAGGACCCATCCTCAGATTGAAGGAATATGTCTGGGGAAAGAAAAGCACACTATAACCTTATTTGCAGATGATGAGGTATTAGAGATGTTTAACGGCATTTCATATTATAAGATTAATGATTCCAAGTCCTGTATATTAAACATAGCAGTAAACCCCGAAATAAGGGCTCAAACCCAACAGCTACTGCCATACACGTGGGCTGAAGGAAACATCCCATACTTAGGGGTAGTAATGACGAACCCTCTCTCACAACTCTATAAACACAACTTTGAACCTCTGATTATGAGTTTCGAGTAAGAAATGAACAGACTTAAGAAATACTATCTCTCATGGTCAGGAAGATTAGCTGCATATAAGATGTTTCTACTCCCCAAACTCCTCTATCTTTTTAGAGCGCTCCCGATCCAATTACCCATTTCCTTTTATAACAACATGCAACACTCTTTATCCAAATTTATTTGGGAAGGTAAGAAGGCGAGGACAACACATAACATTCTTACCAAACATAGGAAAATAGGGGGTATGGGCGTCCCTGACATAAGAGACTATCACATAGCAGCAATCCTGGACCAACTTAAATTTTGGTTTAACTTCCCAGAACTGAAACACTGCCATGCTACGGAGCAGGCCCAAGTAGAACAAGAAGACATAAGCAATCTACTGCTTTCCACAGCCATAGCAGATCCGGAACAACTCAAAAACATCCGACTATTGGGGCCACATTACAAGCATGGACATACTTTAACCGCCATAAAAGCACCCATATTAAGTATGAAAAAATTCCTATCCCAATAACAGCACTATCATTCCTCACCACTGACCTGAAACTAGAACAATGAAGGAGTCATGGCATTCAGTATATACATGATCTGGTAGATCAAGAACGATTAAAATCGTTCTCAGAGTTAAATTCCACCACCTAAAATGGAATTTATGACTTATGCAAGAATATCCAGTATACTAAGCTCCACCAATACATATTACTTTTCACTGCCTGAATTAATATAGGAAATGTGGCAGCCATCAATCAAGTATAAGAAAGGAATAACAATAATTTACAATATACTTCATAACAAATTGCACTTTGAAACCTTAAAACAAATTCCTAAATGGGAAACTGATTTAAATATAACTTTTTCTCAATCTCAATGGACACGTGCAATTAAATGTAACTATACCCACACCAAATGCTCTAACTTCAGAGAAGCAGCCCAGAAGATACACTTGAGATGGTACAAAACGTCTTATACACTATCAAAATACATGAAAAACACCTCAAACCTATGCTGGAGAGAATGCGGGCAGGTGGGTAATTTAGCTCACATTCTCTGGTTCTGTCCCTCTCTACGTATCTTCTGGGTGGCTATAGCAAAACTGGTAGCAAAGGTGACAGGTATACTAAACCCACTTAAAGCTGAACAAGCTCTTTTAAGCATAGATATGGACCTTCATCAAGCCGTACATTAGTGATGCATATTATATATGCAGCACGTCTAGTCATTGCCCGTAAGTGGAAGTCCAACATTTCTCCATCGGTAAAGGAAGTAAAAAAACTGATTGACGACTCCTACACCTACGAAAAATCCATTGCATTCCAAGAAGGTAATCTAAAAAGTTTCACAAAACACTGGGCACTCTGGGAACTATTCAATCCTATAAGAAACACAATATAAGCGAATATGGGAATTTGGAAATGTAACTAAATTGAAAGACATAAGAGATCTCAGACAGTGAATACAGTATTAGGTACAAATATTGTTATTTTTGCCTTTATGAATACGTATAGTGAATTACCAATAAGTTGTTGATAATAGTAAGGAATCTGCAAATTCCTTTTTCTACTTTGTGATGTTCTTTTTGATATAATAATATATATTGATATAATGTATTATACCTTGAAAACGTAATAAAAAATATTTTGAAAAAAAAAACGTTACTCACAAACGCTGCACTTGAGCAGTGCGGGCTCAGGATGCATAGAAACGACAAGATGCTCACGGGATGACATTGCCACTGTGACTTCTTCCCCCTATACGCGTTACGTAAAATGGCCTAATACACCACTGTGACTTCTTCAGTAAGGGTTGAAGACTGGACGTCTCACCGCTGTTTAAATAGACTAATACTCTCTAATCAAGTGTGTTGAGAGAACTAGATTTTGCCTTTACTGTCCCTATGTGCACCAGACCACATTGAGGCAATCTGTACTGGCTGGTATCCACCTAATCAGCCGGAGGCAGCACGGACTGAATAGGAGCTCCATGATCAGCTGATTCGTTTATATCCCTGAGAGGGAACCTGCTTTTTCTGACCTTCTGGTGAAACAGGGGTCAGAACATGAGGTGATCGGCTAGGATATTGAGGTGGGAGGAGAGCACTTGCATTTTCAATGTTTATGCACTAGTGGTGTGTTGTGCTTTTTTGTGCAGAAGACTCAGGATTATTTTTGTGCATTTGGACTCTTATTTTTTATTCAATTTTTTTTTGAGTTTGTGGACTTTATCTTTATTGTCTATTGTTCACTATTCCCATATAGGGAACGTGTATATTTCATTATTGTGTATTGTTCACTATTCCCAGTCAGGGAACACAAATATTTGATTGTGCACTCAGTATCTTGCTTTATTGCAAGTTAATCATCCATTCTCTTTAAGGATTTATTGGTAGTTATTTAGGAAGTGCAACATTGTTTTGTTATGTTGATTCTATATGTGAACTGAATGCATTTTCTGTGTGTGTAGCAGCCAGGTGGGGGGGGTATTTTTCAATTTTTGGTTTGTGGTGGGATTTTGTCACATCACCTACTACACATATCACTACATAGTGATTAAGGTTATTATCCTTTGCACATTTTCTGTGTGTGCAACAGCCAGGTGGGTGGATATTTTCCTTTTTTTTTGTGGGCGTTTGTTATATCACTTACTACTGATATCACTATATAGTGATTAAGGTTATTAGTATTTGCGCTGATAGAAATTTGTTTTATAGACCCTACCCTATTTTTTTTATATCTGTAGTTAAGTTCTACTTAAAATCCATACCAGACCCAAAGGGCCTGGTATGGAATTTGGGGGGGAACCCCACACCAAATTTTTTGGGGTATTTATTTTCTTAATTTGGTGCTTAAAGAGAATTCACATTTAGTTGATATTTCATGGCATTGGAGCAGGGTTTTTTTTTGGGGGGGTTGTTTTTTGGGGGGTTTTCTTCCCCCTCCCCAATTACACTTTCTACTCAAGGACTTGCACAACCAAATACTTTTGTATGCAACTAGATTTAATACAAATTTGAAGGGATGTGAATTGTTTGCACTTATAAAGTATGTATTTCGAGTCTGCAAAAATCAAACTAAAGCAAAAAACAATCAACTTTTTATTTCAACATTAGTATAAACATTTGGTACACTAATGTACTTGGGCCAAAAAAAAGACATGGAAATGATGCTCCAGCATTTGACAATATCGTTAGAAGGTTAGAAGAGCCCTGTTTAAAAGAGCTTTCAATCTACAAGGGTATGACACTAAAAATTGGACACATTAAACAAATCACATTAGAAAAGCAGATTGTGTAAAATCACATTACAAATCAAGCTAACAACAAGCATGACTAACCTTTTTTGGGATCAGAAGTCCTCGCCCCAAACCTCCAAAAAGTTACATGGCAGAATTATCATAAGCAAAAACAGACAAAATGAATACAAAAGCCAAAAAGGCAGCGCACAAACTACATTGACATACACAGCAGAAATGAATTAGCAGGATCCTTCCTTTTAATCTCAATCATTGCATAGCAGTTGTTTAGAAGCAATCATCAAACAACAGTCTTAGTGGGGTGTGGGTTGGGAATTATGCACACCGCCCAAAACCCACAAAAAACATATCTATTTGTAACCCAATATACACACTGCAAATAAAAATTCAGGCCTGTTCTTAGGGCAAACACCCACCACACATGCAGGCCTTTAAATAACCTAGCTAAGCTTGGTCACCTCCACCCACCCAGTAAAGGACGCATCTACCAGTGCAATTGTTTCGGTCTCTTGAGGTAAGCCTCAAGTGCTCACACCTGTTTATTAGGAATACACACTCTTTACAAATGAAAAATGCCTCAGCATTGATATCTGTGCAGGGTAAAGCTCAAAATAACAAATGTCCAAGGCTCTGCCCATGATCATGATCCCAAAAATCTCCATATCAAATGTGTACATTGTTGGGTATGTAGAAGGTCCAAAACAGGAAATCATAAGCATACAAAATTAAAATATGTGTGCAGCATCACACCAGAATGAAGGCGCGTACACACGGGCGGACTTTTCGACGGACTTTCCGATGGACTTTTGAATGAACGGACTTGTCTACACATGATCAACCAAAGTCCGACGGAATCGTATGTGATGACATACGACCGAATTAAAATAAGGAAGTTCATAGCCAGTAGCCAATAGCTGTCCTAGCGTCTGTTTTTGTCCGTCAGACTAGCATACAGACGAGCAGACGTTTCGTCCAGACTCGAGTCCGTTGGAAATATTTGAAACATGTTTTATTTCTAGGACCGTCGGACTTTTGGGGAAAAAATGTCCGCTGGAGCCCACACACAGTCGAGTTGTCTGACGGAGTCCGGTCCGCCGGACCTAGTCCGTCGAAAAGTCCGCTCGTGTGTACGTGGCATTAGTCACCCATATCTGGGCCAAAACACCCCAATTCTAGATTTGGCGCAAACCTACACTTTCTTGATTTATAATGTGATTTCTTGGGGTTCCATTATGTTAAACCCATCAAAAATGTTAGCACTGGTGAAAAAGAAACTTTAACACCACAGCATACAAACCTCTAGCCAGGAAGTAGGATTGGGATTCCAACTCAGAGCTGTTGGCAGAAGTACTAGCCTGTTAGCCACTGTACTGCAACATGTTTTTAGGCTCCATCTCTGTTGTGTAAAACAGTCCTAAGTCCCAGGGGTGCAAGAAGTTAATCAATGCAGATGTACTGTGGAAGGCCAGAGAGACAGTGAACAACCTGTTTCTGGCATATGGCATCTGTTTGGAAGGCTGGTTATGGCTGATTATTGTCAGCATGCTGAGAGCTAAACAGCTGTCATTTTGTGGGGTTTGGCTTGGTAAGGGGCTGCAATAAGTAGTGGTGGGGAAATATTAAGGCTGATTAGAGTTCTTGCCCATGAAAAACATATGACACAATTTGCAATGGTGGTGGAACCCTCCTACACATAAATACTACATTTAGACAAGGTTCTGAGTCAGGAGTTATGTTTAACCACTTAAGGACCAGCCTCGTTTTGGATTTTAGGTGTTTACATGTTTAAAACAGGTTTTTCTGCTAGAAAATTACTTAGAACCCCCAAACATTATATATGTTTTTTCTTCTAACACCCTAGAGAATAAAATGGTGGTCATTGCAAAACTTTATTTTGCACCGTATTTGCGCAGCGGTCTTAAAAGCGCACTTTTTTGGAAAAAATTCACTTTTTCGAATAAAAAAATAAGACAACAGTAAAGTTAGCCCAATTTTTTTTTATATTGTGAAAGATAATTTTACGCCAAGTAAATTGATACCCAACATGTCACGCTTGAAAATTGCACCCGCTCGTGGAATGGCGTCAAACTTTTACCCTCAAAAATCTCCATAGGCGACGTTTAAAAAATTTTACAGGTTGCATATTTTGCGGTACAGAGGAGGTCTAAAATTTTATTTATTTTTACACAGTTTAAAAAAAAAAAAATGTAATAGAAAAAAGCATGGCAGGACCTCTTAAATATGGGATCTGGGGTCAAAAAGACCTCAGATCTCATATTTACACTTAGATATTTACACATATTTAGAAAAATGACATTTGAAAAAATGTGCCTTTAAGAGGCGTGGACGGAAGTGACGTATTGAATTCGCTTCCGCCCAGCAGTGTATTGGAGACGAGTAAGTGCCATCTTGGCCTCACTTGTCTCCAGACACACCACAGGACAGGACGCGATCGCCTCCGCCGATACCGACGGCTCCGGTAAGCGGCGGAGGGCACCGGATCGCGGCGGGAGGGGGGGGGCCCTCTCCCACCACCGATAAAAGTGATCTCGCGGCGAATCCGCAGCAGGGACCACTTTTATCTGAAAAACGGCCGCCGCACGAAAATTCAAGTTCTGGAGCAAACCGAACAGGGGTCCGTTCGGCCCATCCCTACATTTGATCCTCCAACTTCAGTGCAAAGAAATCCACCACCAGTTAGTGATACTCCCTACTCCTCTTACCAGAGCAGATGGGCCAAATGTTATAATGGCCAAATGTAAAATGTGGCCAATCCCCCCAAAAGAAGTTTATGACATCTGTCCACACTAGTCATTGCACTACAAATGCTCTGTGTTTTGGAACTATCAGCCTGCTGATCTATCCTGCTGTGTATACAAGATTGTCAGTGAAATCTGTGAGCTTCTAAAAAACACTTATGTTTACGATGGAGACATGTCTTTCTTTCCTGGTACTACTCTGATATCAATTGTGGAGCGACGACCATCTTTCCCCAGTCTTTGGTGACATCTTATGCGGTTTTTGGCCATTATAACATTTGGCCCATCTGTTCTGGTAAGAGGCGTGGGGATTATCACTAACTGGTGGGGGATTTCTTTGCATTGGAGTTGGAGGATCGTGTGTTCTAAGCCAATTGCCATATTTAACCACTTAAGAACCGGGCCTATTTTTTAGACTGTGTTTACAAGTTAAAATCATTTTTTTTGCTAGAAAATTACTTAGAACCACCAAACAATATATATATATATTTTCTAACACCCTAGAGAATAAAATGGCGGTCATTCCAATACTTTCTGTCACACCTTATTTGTGCAGCGGTCTTACAAGCGCACTTTTTTTGGCAAAAATACACTTTTTCGAATTAAAAAATAAGGCAACAGTAAAGTTAGTCCAATTTTTTTATATTGTGAAAGATAATGTTACGCCATGTAAATTAATACCCAACAAGTCACGCTTCAAAATTGCGCCCGCTCGTGGAATGGCGACATTTAAAAATTTCTACAGGTTACCAGTTTTGAGTTACAGAGGAGGTCTAGGGCTAGAATTATCGCTCTTGCTCTAGTGATCGGGGAGATACCTCACATGTGTGGTTTTAACACCGTTTTCATATGTGGGCGCTACTCACGTCTGGACGGGGTGCTTTAGATTTAAATTTTTTTTCTTAATTTATTTTACTTTTTATTTTTTATTTTGACACTGTCTTTAAAAAAAAAAAAAATTGGGTCACTTTTATTCCTATTACAAGGAATGTAAACATCCCTTGTAATAGAAAAAAGCATGGCAGGACCTCTTAAATATGGGATCTGGGGTCAAAAAGACCTCAGATCTCATATTTACACTTAGATATTTACACATATTTAGAAAAATGACATTTGAAAAAATGTGCCTTTAAGAGGCGTGGACGGAAGTGACGTATTGAAGTCGCTTCCGCCCAGCAGTGTATTGGAGACGAGTAAGTGCCATTTTGGCCTCACGTGTCTCCAGACACACCACAGGACAGGACGCGATCGCCTCCGCCGATACCGACGGCTCCGGTAAGCGGCGGAGGGCACCGGATCGCGGCGGGAGGGGGGGGCCCTCTCCCACCACCGATAAAAGTGATCTCGCAGCGAATCCGCAGCAGGGACCACTTTTATCTGAAAAACGGCCGCCGCACGAAAATGGGGGTACCGGGGTTATGGCAGCTAGCTGCTGCCATAACAACGATATCCCCGTTCAAAGTTTGGACGTATATAGTCGTGCGGCGGTCTTGAAGTGGTTAACAACATAGGAAGAACAGACAACATCTCTACATGAAGTGGCATGTTTGGGATTCAAACCCAGACCCTCAGGTCTGTTAAGCAGAAGGGCTAACCTGTTAGCCGCTGAGCTGCCACATGTGGAACCCTCCTACACATAAATACATGTATACTGCATTTCTTTGGACATATAGATGGTGGAATTACATTAGTCAGGAGTTATTCTTCTTGATTTATTCTGTGATATTTGGTGGTTCTTGGTGTGTGAGTGTAGAATAGTGATACTTCCTTCTGATTTTTGGGAATTACATTTTTATTTTTGATGTTGGCACACATATCACATTTTTTGGGCTCAAATTAGGATCATTTGGAAATAATAAAAAACACAAAATTGTGACTCATTTTAAAATTGCATCAGCCATGGTCAGGGCTGGTGCATGGATTTGTGACACCCTAAGCGAAACCTCATTTTGCCCCCCCCCCCCCCCCGGCTCCACTCCTGACTCCTTTGCCCTGCCCATGTATACCTCACCTTTTTAATGAAGAGCCCATCAAATGCAGCCTTCCAGTGTCCATCAATGCAGCCTCACCTGCGCCCATCAATGTAGCCTTCCAGAGCACATCAATGCAGCCTTCCAGTGTCCATCATTGCAGCCTTCCAGAGCCCATCAATGCAGCCTTCCAGTGCCCATCAATGCATCCTTCCAGTGCCCATCAATGAATATTTGTTTGCTTCCATTCATTCGGGAGTCAGGACACAGATACAGTCCTCCACCGCCGCTGTGCCTCTGACACTATGTGCGAATGGAGCGGCAGCTGCCTGCTGATGCTGAGACTTAGTTGCTTGCTGCAGAGAGAAGAGAGTAGGAACACCAGTGGCCGGGCGCCCTAGGCAGCAGTGCACCCTAGGCGGCTGCCTACTTTTCCTAGTGGTAGCACCGGCCCTGGTCATGGTATTGTTTGTGGTTTATAAAGACACCTGTGTGAGTTTGGGTAAAGATTTTTGTGAGATGGACAACAAGTGAAAGTGACAGAGTAAAAAATATTTTACCAAAACATGAAAACATTCCACATTCTAGCATTCTTAAAAACAAAATAGATGATGAAGAAGCAACATTGTTGCAAGGACAATTTCTTTGAGAAAAGATACATCTCATCTCAACATGAAAAGGGTTTATTTGGGCAATTTACAATTGTACCATTAGAATCAATGGCTGAAACTTTCATTGGGTTACATAACTCTCATTTTCACTCCCAGCGTTCATTTTGGTATTTACTATAACTCTTGGTAAAAAAGGCATGGGAGTTTACATTAGAGTAGTTGTGCTGGCACCTAGTTGTAAAGAGACGGGGAATTTATCTCTTCTCAGACTTTTAAAGATATTTCAGTGTAGAAATCACTTTTTCACACAGTTTAAAAGCAGATTATCTTCAAAAAATATACTGCATATTCCAGTACCATTTAGGCAATTAAATCATGCCCTAAAGATTAGTTCCATGTGCAATTCTTCAGGCCCTAACAAAAGTAAGGATTTGGGCGCAATCTGTTTTCTGGGAGCTATAGTAAATTTGATTTTGGGAGTATTTTTTCACCAGCGCTATAGTGAATTCCGTTTTAGCGATAATTACTGTGATTGCGGTAATTTGATTGCTAATTAGCGCTAATTAGCACGTGGCGCTATAGTAAATGACCCCCTATAAATCTTTTAATCTGCCGGTTAAGTTATTGGTGTATTTTATGTTGGAATTGCACAATGTTAAAAGATCTTAGTAGGTAGCTTGGCAATAGGTCTCCCTTGGAGGAGGTGGGAAAGAAGGTTGATTTAGGTCGGAAACCTGTCTGAACTATATCTGGGATGGAAAAATGTTCACTGGGAATGCTCATAGGCTCTTCATTATCCCATAATTCCATAAGAATGGACATTGCATAATCTTCTGAAGAAGAGTTGTCAAGGAGATCCGGGACGCTAGGCTCAAGGCTGCTACTGTTGGCGTCCTTGGCATACAATCTCCTGTTAGGTTGCAGGTAAACCTGTTAAGATCTTTAAACAAACCAAATTTGTTTGGGCCTATAGATGGAGCAAAACTTAGCCCTTTAGTTAATAATGAGGTTTTATCTATGGTAAATGTATATGAAGAGAGATTATAGATTTTTACAGTATTGAGCTCTGATATTAATTGCTCTCTTTTCTCTCGTTTTTGCTTGTTCTTAAGGGCTCTTCCCCCTCCTTTACCACTATGAGTTTTCTTTCTTCTTTAATTTGGCTTGTGGGAAAAATCTCTAAAAAAGAATTGTTAGCCCTAGGGGAAGTGGTGTTGGATAAAATTTCCCCTACTGGGGAGTGATGGCATGTGATGTAGTGGAGGTTCTCGGATGTGCACCCTCTTTGAAATAACTTTCTAGATCCCTGGCTAACAGATTGTATCTGTTATGTGTCAGAATAGAAACTGCCATGGAATTCACATATTTGCCATTTGGGTACATTGAAGTGGTGCTTTGAGTTGACGGTGGAACGTCCCCATCATTAGACTTCTAATTGCACTCCTATCAGTGCTAGTTTCTACCGGACAAAGTATATATTTTATTCCCTCTTGCCTATGTATAATGACTTTACTGTTTGTAAGCTGTACTGGTACAGAATCGTGAGGTAGCCTTATCATATCACTATGTTTAGAATGGTTTAAAGTGTCCCTGATGGTTTCATGAGGAGTTGATGTAGGAAACCTATCCTTACGCTGGCTGTATGACTTGGCCCTATTATTCCATTTCTGTTTGTCCTTAATGCTGGTGTTAGTCCCATACTGGTTCCTGTTTGATATTTCTTTGAGTATTCCTTTTATCTGCATCTGGCCCTTCTGTGGTGTAGTCTTACTTCTGGGGTTTTCCCAGTCAGGTATCTCTCCCTGATTTGTTTTTTGGATTTTTCCAATTAAAGACCTGCCCTAGTCAATACTCGTCTATGTCTCTCAAGTTTAGCGTTTTTTTTAAATGTATCTGATTATTCTCAAATCTTTGGATATTGTTGTCAAGAACTTTGGACCATTTTTCAAAGAGGCATGAAGTGGCAAATTCCCTAACTTTGCCTTCACTAACTTTAATCTTATCTTATGCAATCTGAAGTTTACGTTATTTCTCTGTGTAATGAGTAATTTTATCAATTTTAAAGTGCAAAATTCCACAACCAAACCCCATTCCTTTTTTAGATCAGCTTCCAGAAAGTTGTACTGTTTTTGATCCTCAAACCCCTAGGAGTGATATTGAGTTCTAAATATTTTTTGAGAAAAGATAGATCCCACCATTGTGTTCAGATTCTTTCGTGTTCTGAAGCTGGAAAAGGGATTTCCACATCAAAACTTCAAATTCTTGAGTGTGTGGGTTTTTTTTAATATCTTTAGTTGTGGGGTCCCTATTAGCATGTACCGTATTTATCGGCGTATAACACGCACTTTTTTCCCCTTAAAATCTGGGGAAAATAGTGGGTGCGTGTTATAGGCCGATCCCCGCTAATTGTGAGTTATCGGCGGCGATAGCCACCGACATTCACATAGCGAGTAGTTTTAAATATGGCGCCGCGGAGTTCGGAGGGACTCGGCGGAGCTGAATGAGCGCCGCCGAAATCACAGAGCCGAGATACACATAGTCGAGTGTATTCCGCTCTTTTAGGCACCGCTCACAGTCACGCCCAGTCCCGCCATTGGACCTGTGTTATGTCCATCATAGGGCGGGACTAGGCGGGACTGTGAGCGGCGCCCAAAAGAGCCGAATACACTCGACTATGTTTATCTCAGCGGCGTTCGTTCAGTCCCTCCGAACTCCGCAGCGCCATATTCAAAACTACAACTACATGCAGCTATGTGTATGTCGTCGGCGGCGGCGGCGGTAGGCATGGACACTGGGGCCAAGGCTACACTGACCACTGGGGCAAAGCTGCACTGGGGCAAGGCTGCACTGGGGCAAAGCTGCACTGACAAGACTGCACTGGGGCAAAGCTGCACTGACAAGGCTGCACTGGGGCAATGCTGCACTAACAAGACTACACTGGGGCAAAGCTGCACTGACAAGGCTGCACTGGGGCAAAGCTGCACTGACAAGGCTGCACTGGGGCAAAGCTGCACTGACAAGGCTGCACTGACACTGAAAAGGCTTCAATGACACTAACAAGGCTGCAGATGAACACTGATGAGGCTGCATTGATGGGCATTTTAATGTAAGTTTCTTTTCCTTAAACTTCCCTCCTAAAAGTTTTTTCCTTAAAATTCTCTCCTAAACTTGGGGTGCGTGTTATACGCCGGCGCGTGTTTGTAAATACGGTATATTATTATCCTAATGCCTTTTACCCAAATTAGAAAAAATAGAATTTAGTCTTTTAGGTGATTCTCCTCCATGACAAGACAAGACAGAAAAAAACACACAAAAAAAATTATATAATAGATGATAGGTTGTTTATATACTATATACAGTATGTCACAAAAGTGAGTAAACCCATTTTTGTAAATATTTTATTATATCTTTTCATGTGACAACACTAAAGAAATGACACTTTGCTACAATGTAAAGTAGTGAGTGTACAGCTTGTAAATGTAAATGTGCGGTCCCCTCAAAATAACTCAACACACAGCTCTAAAACGCTGACAACAAAAGTGAGTACACCCCTAAGTGAAAATGTCCAAATTGGGCCCAAAGTATCAATATTTTGTGTGGCCACCATTATTTTCCAGCACTGCCATAACCCTCTTGGGCATGGAGTTCACCAGAGCTTCACAGGTTGCCACTGGAATCCTCTTCCACTCCTCCATGATGACATCACGGAGCTGGTGGATGTTAGAGACCTTGTGCTCCTTCACCTTCCATTTGAGGATACCCCACAGATGCTCAATAGTGTTTAGGTCTGGAGACATGCTTGGAGAGTCCGTCACCTTTACACTCAGATTCTTTAGCAAGGCAGTGGTCATCTTGGAGGTGTGTTTGGGCTCGTTATCATGTAGGAATACTGTTCTGCAGCCCAGTCTCCGAAGAAAGGGATCATGCTCTGCTTCAGTATGTCACAGTACATGTTGGCATTCATGGTTCCTTCAATGAACTGTAGCTCCCCAGTGCAGGCAGCACTCATGCAGCCCCAGACCATGACACTTCCACCACCATGCTTGACTGTAGGCAAGACACACTTGTCTTTGTACTCCTCACCTGGTTGCCACCACACACGCTTGACACCATCTGAACCAGATAAGTTTATCTTGGTCTTATCAGACCACACGACATGGTTCCAATAATTCATGTCCTTAGTAGGGATGAGCCGAACACCCCCCGGTTCGGTTCGCACCAGAACCCGCGAACGGACCGCAAGTTCGCACGAACGTTAGAACCCCATTGACGTCTATGGGACTCGAACGTTCGAAATCAAAAGTGCTCATTTTAAAGGCTAATTTGCATGGTATTGTCCTAAAAAGGGTTTGGGGACCCGGGTCCTACCCCAGGGGACATGTATCAATGCAAAAAAAACTTTTAAAAACGGCCGTTTTTTCGGGAGCAGTGATTTTAATGATGCTTAAAGTAAAAAAAAAAAAGTGAAATATTCCTTTAAATATCGTACCTGGGGGGTGTCTATAGTATGCCTGTAAAGTGACGCGTGTTTCCCATGTTTAGAACAGTCCCTGCACCAAATGTCATTTTTAAAGGAAAAAATCTCATTTAAAACTGCTTGCGGGTTTAATGTCATGTCGGGTCATGGCAATATGGATGAAAATCAGTGAGACAAACGGCATGGGTACCCCCCAGTCCATTACCAGGCCCTTTGGGTCTTGTATGGATATTAAGGGGAACCCCGCACCCAAATTAAAATAAGGAAAGGTCCCTATATACTCTGAACAGCAGTATACAGGCGGTGCAAACAAGACAGGGACTGTAGGTTTGTTGTTAAGTAGAATCTGTTTGTAATTTTGAACATTTTTAATGTGTTTAGCTCCAGCCAAAAAATCTTTTCTAAGCTTTTTGGAAAACATAGGGAAGGGTTATCACCCCTGTGACATTTGTTTTGCGTCTTTCCTCCTCTTCAGAAGATTTCACCTCACTTTTTTGTCCCAATGAAAAATGTTTTTTGAAAATTTGTGTTTTTTTGTGGAACAAGGATTGGAAAGCATCAGTGGAAAGGAAAAATTGTTTTCCCATATTAACTCTTACAGGAGAGAATTTCCCTTCCTTAGGGGTAGATTTCATCTCACTTCCTGTTGTCTCCTTCCGTTTGCAAGTAGGAGTCGTTTGTAAGTTAGATGTTTGAAAGTAGGGTCCTGCCCTATATACTCAGCAGAAATTTGGGCCTTAGGTGTTGCTGTGGCCAAAACACTGTAAGCCCTCACAGGGCCCTGCTGTGAAATATTAGATCAAGAATTGTAATTACATGCCCCTGTTGAACAGGAGCTGAAAAATTAGGCCTTAGGCACTGGTGCTGGTGCCACAACACTGCAACCCCTCACAGACACTCTAGTTGGAACGCAGGAACGAGCCCTGCTGCAAAGTATTGCATCAAAAATTGTAATTACACGCCCCTGTTAGACAGGGGCAGAAAAATTGGGTCTTAGGCACTGGTGCTGGTGCCACAACACTGCAACCCCTCACAGACACTCTAGTTGAAACGCAGGAACAAGCCCTGCTGCAAAGTATTGCATCAAAAATTGTAATTACACGCCCCTGTTAGACAGGGGCTGAAAAATTGGGTCTTAGGCACTGGTGCTGGTGCCACAACACTGCAACCCCTCACAGACACTCTAGTTGGAATGCAGGAACGAGCCCTGCTGCAAAGTATTACATCAAAAATTGTAATTACACGCCCCTGTTAAACAGGGGCTGAAAAATTGTGCCTTAGGCACTGGTGGTGGCGCCCAGAACCAAAAATGTTCTTACAAGCTATCAGCGTGATGATTGAGGAGGAAGAGGATAATTACTCAGGGATAGTCACTCAGCATCAGCATAGGCAGTCTTTGAAGGGATCTGAGATTTCAAAAAAAATTATTCGGTTACATCTGCATCAGGTGCTTGGTAGCTGGTGGTGATCCAAGACTGATTCATTTTTATGAAGGTCAGCCGATCGACCGAGTCGGTGGACAGACGCACCCTGTGATCGGTTACCACGCCTCCAGCAGCACTGAATGTGCGTTCCGAAAGAACGCTGGATGCAGGACAGGCCAGTAGCTCAATTGCATACTGTGCAAGCTCTGGCCAGTGATCCATCCTCAAGACCCAGTAACCCAGAGGATTTTCGGTGGGAAAGGTGTCCAAGTCTGATCTTGCCCCTAGGTATTCCTGCACCATGTAAAACAGACGCTGGCGATGGTTGCTGGAACCGATCATACCTTGGGGCTGCGGACCAAAAAATTGTCTGAACGCATCGGTCAGACGGCCACCTTCTCCACCGCTCCTTCTTTGACTGACCGAAGCCTCAGCAACACGTTGTCCAGAAACAGGAGTTTGTAACCTCCCAGTCTCTGGGAACGCGTTGCACAGACCTTTCTGCAAGGCCTCCCGAAGATGTTTCATCCTCTGCTCCCTCTGCGATGGCAAGATAAGGTCCGCAACCTTACCCTTGTAACGTGGATCAAGGAGGGTTGCCAGCCAGTATTGGTCCTTCTCCTTGATACCACGAATACGAGGATCCTTACGCAGGCTTTGCAGGATCAGGGAGGCCATGCAGCGTAGGTTTGCTGAGGCATTCGGTCCGGAGTCCTCTGGGTCACTAAGGACAACAACGTCCGCAGCCACCTCCTCCCAGCCACGTACAAGTCCATGTGTTCCTTGGGACTGATCCCTTAAAGACTGCTGATGCTGAGTGCCAGGCTCCACCTCCATACTGACACAATCTTCCTCCTCCTCCTCCTCCTCCTCCTCGTCCTCTTCCTGTGTGATCGGCGGGCACGCAGGAACACTGTCTGGATAAAGGGGGCCTTGAGAGCTAAGGAAGTCCTCCTCTTCCTGCCTCTGTTCTGCCTCAAGTGCCCTGTCCATTATTCCACGCAGCGTGTGCTCCAACAGGTGGACAAGGGGGACAGTGTCACTGATGCATGCACTGTCAGTGCTCACCATCCTCGTGGCCTCCTCGAATGGTGACAGGACAGTGCATGCATCCCTGATCATGGCCCACTGGCGTGGGGAAAAAAAACCAAGGTCCCCTGACCCTGTCCTGGTGCCATAGTCGCACAGGTACTCATTGATGGCCCTCTGCTGCGTGTGCAGCCGCTGCAGCATGGCCAACGTCGAGTTCCACCTGGTGGGCATGTCACAGATTAGGCGGTTCTTGGGCAGGTTAAACTCCTTTTGGAGGTCCGTCAGCCGAGCACTGGCATTATATGACCGGCGGAAATGCACACAGACTTTCCTGGCCTGCCTCAGGACATCCTGTAAGCCCGGGTACCTGCCCAAGAACCGCTGCACCACCAAGTTAAGGACGTGAGCCAAACAGGGCACATGGGTCAGTTGTCCCTGTCGGAGGGCAGAGAGGAGGTTGGTGCCATTGTCGCAAACCACCATTCCTGCCTTAAGTTGGCGTGGCGTCAACCACCTCTGAACCTGCCCCTGCAGAGCTGACAGAACCTCTGCCCCAGTGTGGCTCCTGTCCCCCAAGCACACCAGCTCAAGCACCGCATGGCATCTTTTGGCCTGCGTACTTGCGTAGCCCCTTGAACGCCTACGGAGCACCGCTGGTTCCGAGGAAGAGGCCATGGAGGAAGAAGAAGAGGAGGGGGTGGAGGAGAGAGGTGTGTCACAATCAGCATTTTGGAGGCGTGGTGGCGGAACAACCTCCAACACTACTGCACCTTGTCCTGCATCCTTCCCAGCTGCCAGCAGAGTCACCCAATGCGCCGTGAAACTTAAGTAACGTCCCTGTCCATGCCTGCTGGACCATGAGTCAGCGGTAATATGCACCTTACCGCTGACCGCCCTGTCCAGCGAGGCATGGACATTGCCTTCCACATGCCGGTAGAGAGCCGGAATCGCCTTCCGTGAGAAAAAGTGGCGTTTGGGTACCTGCCACTGAGGAACCGCACATTCCACAAACTCACGGAAGGGGGCAGAGTCTACCAACTGAAAAGGCAGCAGTTGAAGTGCTAGCAATTTTGCCAAGCTAGCATTCAACCGCTGGGCATGTGGATGGCTGGGAGCAAACTTCTTTCGACGGTGCAGCAGCTGGGGCAGGGAAATTTGCCTGGTACAATCTGACGTCGGTGTACCAAAAGCAGATTGCCCATAAGTACTTGGCTGTGACACACCTAATTCTACACCTTCATTCCTCTCACTGCAGGTCGCAGAGAGGACTGAAGGTCTAGTGGGGTTGGAAATCTCAGCTGATGAGGAGCAAGGAGAGATCGTCTTTGTTCTTTGGTGTGGGTCTTTTAGATACGCTTGCCAACGAACTGCATGGCAGGTCAACATATGTCTGGTCAAGCATGTGGTACCCAAGCGGGAGATGTTTTGGCCACGCGAGATACGCTTGAGACATATATTGCAAATAGCAGCGGTGCGATCTGATGCACTCGTCTCAAAAAAGGCCCACACCAAAGAACTTTTTGAATAACGCGCAGAGACTGCAGCGCCCTGCACATGTGGAGCTTTGGGGTGTGATGCAGTCAATGTGCTGCCCTTAGGCTGGCCCCTGGAGGGCATCCTGCCTAGTTGGTGATGTGCCACCTCCTCCTCCTCCTCCTCCTCCTCCTCCTCCTCTCTCCTATCAGGCACCCACGTTGAGTCAGTGACCTCATCATCCCCTCCCTCCTCATCACTGGAGCAAACCTGGCAGTATGCTGCAGCAGGGGGAGCATGACTGCCAGATTGCTGTCCTTCTTGGGCACCCCCTCTGTCCGTGCTCATGTTACTGCCTTCATTGAGCTCAGTATCATCATCAGAGCCTTCCAAACGCTGGGCATCCTCCTGGAGCATGTACCCAACACTGTGGTCAAACAGTTCGAGGGAATCCTCATGAGGACATGGTGGAGCTAGGGAAGGAGTCACTGATGACATTGAGCTGAGGGAAGAGGCCGCTGCTTTGCCAGACAAAGCACCCTGGGCATGGGTGAGAGAGGATGAGGAGGATGAGGACGGCTTGGTCATCCACTCGACCAAGTCTTCCGCATGTTGCGGCTCAACACGGCCAGCTGCCGAAAAAAAGGCCAAGCGTGTCCCATGGCCACGTGCTGATGAGGATGCACCGTCTCCACGACCAGCACTAGACACAGAGCCTGCTTGCCCTCTCTTATTGGCTTGTGACTGTCTGCCTCTCCTTCTTGGCCTTCCAGACATACTAATGGCCTGTAGCTGCACTAAGCTGGGATAGAACACCTGTAATTTTCTTCAGGTAGCTTTATATACTGTAACCAGACAAGCCTGCCTGTCAGTAGGAAGATAACAGGAACGGATCTAGCTGAACACTGTGAGCAGGACGTACTGCACTAAATGTATATAGCAGGAACGGATCTAGCTGAACACTGTGAGCAGGACGCACTGCACTGAATGTAAATAGCAGGAACGGATCTAGCTGAACACTGTGAGCAGGACGCACTGCACTGAATGTAAACAGCAGGAACGGATGTAGCTAAACACTGTGAGCAGGACGCACTGCACTGAATGTAAATAGCAGGAACGGATCTAGCTGAACACTGTGAGCAGGACGCACTGCACTGAATGTAAATAGCAGGAACGGATCTAGCTGAACACTGTGAGCAGGACGCACTGCACTGAATGTAAATAACAGGAACGGATCTAGCTGAACACTGTGAGCAGGACGCACTGCACTGAATGTAAATAGCAGGAACGGATCTAGCTGAACACTGTGAGCAGGACGCACTGCACTGAATGTAAATAACAGGAACGGATCTAGCTGAACACTGTGAGCAGGACACACTGTACTAAATGTAAATAGTCTAGCTGCCTGACCGTGGTACTAATAGGATCAAAAAGAACACCTGTAATTTTCTTCAGGTAGCTTTATATACTGTAACCAGACAAGCCTGCCTGTCAGTAGGAAGATAACAGGAACGGATCTAGCTGAACACTGTGAGCAGGACGTACTGCACTAAATGTATATAGCAGGAACGGATCTAGCTGAACACTGTGAGCAGGACGCACTGCACTGAATGTAAATAGCAGGAACGGATCTAGCTGAACACTGTGAGCAGGACGCACTGCACTGAATGTAAATAGCAGGAACGGATCTAGCTGAACACTGTGAGCAGGACGCACTGCACTGAATGTAAACAGCAGGAACGGATGTAGCTAAACACTGTGAGCAGGACGCACTGCACTGAATGTAAATAGCAGGAACGGATCTAGCTGAACACTGTGAGCAGGACGCACTGCACTGAATGTAAATAGCAGGAAAGGATCTAGCTGAACACTGTGAGCAGGACGCACTGCACTGAATGTAAATAGCAGGAACGGATCTAGCTGAACACTGTGAGCAGGACGCACTGCACTGAATGTAAATAGCAGGAACGGATCTAGCTGAACACTGTGAGCAGGACGCACTGCACTGAATGTAAATAGCAGGAACGGATCTAGCTGAACACTGTGAGCAGGACGCACTGCACTGAATGTAAACAGCAGGAACGGATGTAGCTAAACACTGTGAGCAGGACGCACTGCACTGAATGTAAATAGCAGGAACGGATCTAGCTGAACACTGTGAGCAGGACGCACTGCACTGAATGTAAATAGCAGGAACGGATCTAGCTGAACACTGTGAGCAGGACGCACTGCACTGAATGTAAATAGCAGGAACGGATCTAGCTGAACACTGTGAGCAGCACGCACTGCACTGAATGTAAATAGCAGGAACGGATCTAGCTGAACACTGTGAGCAGGACGCACTGCACTAAATGTAAATACCAGGAACGGATCTAGCTGAACACTGTGAGCAGGACGCACTGCACTGAATGTAAATAGCAGGAACGGATCTAGCTGAACACTGTGAGCAGGACGCACTGCACTGAATGTAAATAGCAGGAACGGATCTAGCTGAACACTGTGAGCAGCACGCACTGCACTGAATGTAAATAGCAGGAACGGATCTAGCTGAACACTGTGAGCAGGAAGCACTGTACTGAATGTAAATAGCAGGAACGGATCTAGCTGAACACTGTGAGCAGGACACACTGCACTGAATGTAAATAGCAGGAACGGATCTAGCTGAACACTGTGAGCAGCACGCACTGCACTGAATGTAAATAGCAGGAACGGATCTAGCTGAACACTGTGAGCAGGAAGCACTGTACTGAATGTAAATAGCAGGAACGGATCTAGCTGAACACTGTGAGCAGGACACACTGCACTGAATGTAAATAGCAGGAACGGATCTAGCTGAACACTGTGAGCAGCACGCACTGCACTGAATGTAAATAGCAGGAACGGATCTAGCTGAACACTGTGAGCAGGAAGCACTGTACTGAATGTAAATAGCAGGAACGGATCTAGCTGAACACTGTGAGCAGGACACACTGCACTGAATGTAAATAGTCTAGATAGAAGATAACAGGAACGGATCTAGCTAAACTGAATACAGTGTATATATATATATGCAACACCTGGGATGCATATATATACACAATACACTGTAAGTGCAGCTAACTGACTGACTGTTCTGCCTAATCTATCTAACTCAAATCAAATGACACTGTCTCTCTCTCTCTCTATCGCTCAGCACACCGGAACACACACTACACAGGGCCGCCGTGCAGGCGGCCTTATATAGTGTGGGGTGTGTACTAAATCCCCTGAGCCATAATTGGCCAAAGCCACCCTGGCTTTGGCCAATTACAGCTCTCTCTACTGACGGCGCTGTGATTGGCCAAGCATGCGGGTCATAGTGCATGCTTGGCCAATCATCAGCCAGCAATGCACTGCGATGCCGCAGTGAATTATGGGCCGTGACGCGCCACACGAATTTGGCGCGAACGGCCCATATCGTTCGCAATTCGACGGACGGTCGAACAGCCGATGTTCGAGTCGAACATGGGTTCGACTCGAACACGAAGCTCATCCCTAGTCCTTAGTCTGCTTGTTTTCAGCAAATCGTTTGCAGGCTTTCTTGTGCATCTTCTTTAGAAGAGGCTTCCTTCTGGGACGACAGCCATGCAAACCAATTTGATGCAGTGCGCAGTATATGGAGCACTAAAAAGCTGACCCCCCCCCACCCCTTCAACCTCTGCAGCAATGCTGGCAGCACTCATACGTCTATTTCCCAAAGACAACCACTGGATATGACGCTGAGCACGTGCACTCAACTTCTTTGGTCGACCATGGAGGGGCCTGTTCTGAGTGGAACCTGTCCTGTTAAACTGTATGGTCTTTGCCACCATGCTGCAGCTCAGTTTCAGGGTTTTGGCAATCTTCTTATAGCCTAGGCCGTATTTATGTAGAGCAACAATTCTTTTTTTGAGATCCTCAGAGAGTTCTTTGCCATGAGGTGCCACATTGAACTTCCAGTTACCAGTATGAAAGAGTGAGAGCAATAACACCAAATTTATCACACGCAGGTGATAAATTCACACCTGAGACCTTGTAGCAATAATGAGTCACATGACACCGGGGAGGGAAAATGGCTAATTGGGCCATTGGGCAATTTAGACATTTTCACTTAGGGGTGTACTCACTCACCGACACCTAAAGACCAATTTTCTGCACCTGTTTGACAGGTGCATATCATTGCATTTTTTTACAGCAAGGCCAATTCTTGCTTTCATCAAGATTACCTCTATAGGGTCATGGTAGGAAGGCACCACTGACACCCAAAGACCAATTTTTCTGCACCTGTTTGACAGGTGCATATCATTGTAATTTTTTACAGCATGGCCAATTCTTGCTTTCATCAAGAGTACCTGTATAGGGTTACAGTGGGAAGGCGCCACCGACACCCAAAGACCATTTTTTATGCACCCGTTACTTCTATACCAAGTCAAAGTGATCTTTGTTCCCAGTGTACTACATTGTGGCCTCATCATACACACTGGCTCCCCAGCTGTTGCTGAGCAATTATGCAATTATTGCTGCAGCAGATTCTAGACATGGTACAGATCTGCCACGTTACAGGTAGACTAGGGGGACTCCCCAGGCACTATATTGGAAGGAATTTTTCACTTTTAGGCTTTCACTTTAAAAATCAAAAAATCACTGCTCATTTAAAAATGACGTTTTTCACAAACTCTTTTTTTATTGATACATGTCCCCCAGTGCAGGACCCGGAACCCTATAACCATTGTATGCCCAATTACTTGCATATAAGCCTTCAAAAGGAGCACTGACGCTCGGGTCCCATTGACTTTAATTGGGGTTTGTTATTCAAGTTCTGGAGCAAACCGAACAGGGGTCCATTCGGCCCATCCCTACATTTGATCCTCCAACTTTAGTGCAAAGAAATCCACCACCAGTTAGTGATACTCCCTACTCCTCTTACCAGAGCAGATGGGCCAAATGTTATAATGGCCAAATGTAAAATGTGGCCAATCCCCCCAAAAGAAGTTTATGGCATCTGTCCACACTAGTCATTGCACTACAAATGCTCTGTGTTTTGGAACTATCAGCCTGCTGATCTATCCTGCTGTGTATACAAGATTGTCAGTGAAATCTGTGAGCTTCTAAAAAACACTTATGTTTACGATGGAGACATGTCTTTCTTTCCTGGTACTACTCTGATATCAATTGTGGAGCGACGACCATCTTTCCCCAGTCTTTGGTGACATCTTATGCGGTTTTTGGCCATTATAACATTTGGCCCATCTGTTCTGGTAAGAGGCGTGGGGATTATCACTAACTGGTGGGGGATTTCTTTGCATTGGAGTTGGAGGATCGTGTGTTCTAAGCCAATTGCCATATTTAACCACTTAAGGACCGGGCCTATTTTTTAGACTGTGTTTACAAGTTAAAATCATTTTTTTTGCTAGAAAATTACTTAGAACCACCAAACAATATATATATATATTTTCTAACACCCTAGAGAATAAAATGGCGGTCATTCCAATATTTTCTGTCACACCTTATTTGTGCAGCGGTCTTACAAGCGCACTTTTTTTGGCAAAAATGCACTTTTTCGAATTAAAAAATAAGGCAACAGTAAAGTTAGTCCAATTTTTTTATATTGTGAAAGATAATGTTACGCCATGTAAATTAATACCCAACAAGTCACGCTTCAAAATTGCGCCCGCTCGTGGAATGGCGACATTTAAAAATTTCTACAGGTTACCAGTTTTGAGTTACAGAGGAGGTCTAGGGCTAGAATTATCGCTCCTGCTCTAGTGATCGGGGAGATACCTCACATGTGTGGTTTTAACACCGTTTTCATATGTGGGCGCTACTCACGTCTGGACGGGGTGCTTTAGATTTAAATTTTTTTTCTTAATTTATTTTACTTTTTATTTTTTATTTTGACACTGTCTTTAAAAAAAAAAAAATTGGGTCACTTTTATTCCTATTACAAGGAATGTTAACATCCCTTGTAATAGAAAAAAAGCATGACAGGATCTCTTAAATATGAGATCTGGGGTCAAAAAGACCTCAGGTCTCATATTTACACAAAACTGCAATAAAAAAAAATGTAATTTGAAAAAAAAAAAAACCTCTCCTTTAAGAGCATTGGGCGGAAGTGTCGTTTGATGTTGCTTCCGCCCACCAGTGCTATGGCGCTGAGTGGGGGCCATCTTCCCCCACTCGGCATCCAAGCAGTGAGGGGAATGACGCGATCATCTCCGCCTCTACCAATGGCTCTGGTAAGCGGCGGTGATGACCGGAGCGTGGCGAGAGGGGAGTGGGCACCTCTCCCACCACCGATAAAAGTGATCTTGCGGCAAATCCGCCGCAGAGATCACTTTTATCCTAAATAAAAACGCACGCCGTTCCTGAAAATACCAGGGTTATGGCAGCTAGCTGCTGCCATAACAACAGTATTTAGCGTCAGAGTACCGACGTACGTGTACGGCGATTTGCGTGTAGAGGTTAAAGCTAGCATTCAAATTCGTCAGTCTACCGTATTCTAACATGATCTTTGTCCATTTATTGGTTTGTTCTTTGTGTTACATTGCCTTGCGTTAGTACACTTATTCTTTTTACTGCCAAGTTGCTTGTCGCCCATTTTCTGTGTTAGGAGTGGTATCAGGTATGAGCAGACCTCTGACCTCTGAATCCCATGATTAAGTCAGGTATGACGAAACATGTCAGAGCGTGGCTGTACGACATCCATCGTTAGCAGCGTGTGACGGAGGACGCGCTGTATCAAATCTGAGTTTGTGAGCGGGGCATCCAAGTTCGATTAGACGAGGTTCAGTGAGTGGTGCTGAGAGCCTTATCCGCACACCTCGGGTCCGCCGTGACCATCATTGCATCTGGTGTTGGGCGTTTACACAGGATTACTGGGAGTTCATGTTGCTGTGTTGTTTTTGCTTGGCTTAAAGAGATTTTATGTGAGTGCAATGTTTGAAGTTTACACAGTTTATTAAATTTTGTGTTTTACGTTATCACACTATCAGCGCATTTTTTATTTGCATATGGAGTGAAATGGCACTTAGACGGATGGAATCTGGATTTTTCGCTTAAACCTGATTGTCAGGTTTACCATGCTTATACACGAAAACATGAGAGTGCGAGGCATATTTATCCGGTGAGTGTTGAATCTGAAGGGAGAGGAATCACTGGCACGTTTGATGTGGTGGACATTCAACAAATCTGCACATTATTCACGGTATTTTTATGGACATTTCCTTGGATGTGTCTTTTCTATGGATGGACTCTACTATCTAATTTTTGTTTGATCTAGGGGGGCTATACATGATGGACTACTCATTTCTTTTGTGTGATACATATAATCTGTTTTTTTTTATATCACTTAGTACACTGGTCATACACTTGGTCACTGCATGGCGTTATATTATTAACACCAGCGCCGCTTATATTAATTTTCTGTTTTTTGCAAATTAATATAGTTTACTTAAATTATTCACATTTAAAGTGGCAGCTTTGGAAGTTTCACAGACTTTCTCACATAGCATATTTTTGTATACATTGTTCTACACACAGTGTTGAGATACACACCTGTCTTAAGCGCAGTGGTAGAAACTCAAGGAGGGCGTGCATTATTTGGGTACCAGTGTTTACATGAGCAGACCTCTACCTATAACCAGGTGTTTCAGTGGAGACCGAGCAGCCTCACCACTTGCCGCAAAATCACGTACCTGTATGTTATTCTGCTTCAAGTGGTTGTACCGTGTTGATGTCCAACGGACGGCTTTCTAGTGATAACAACCAATGTGGCTAAGCAGTTGCTCGATTATTATCACAAGCAGTGGGAGGGGACATTTCCCCATCTTCCGCCTTCTGCTGCTCCACCCGAGCTCTCCCATCCTACAGGGAGGCCCGAGTGACCAGCCGGCATGTCCGCCGGCTGCCCAGAGACCCGAACAAAGCCAGCTTTGATCGGGTCTCAGATCTAGTAACCCGAAAGCAACTACACAACATCACTTCTGGTTTACTGGAGCAAGATTTAAAAAAAAATCAGTATTCAAAACAGCCAAACTTGGCATTTTAAATGCTTTTAAGTGCAAAGGAGGGATTTGATATGTGACTATTAGACCCCTTTCACACCGAGCCGCCTATAGCGTCGGCGGTAAAACGCCGCTATTTATAGCGGCATTTTACCGTCGGATTTGCGGCACATTTCGGCCACCAGCGGGGCGCTTTTACCCCCGCTAGCGGCCGAGAAAGGGCTAAAACCGCCCGCAATGCGCCGCAATAGGCGTTTTGTCGGCGGTATCCCAGCGCTGCCCTATTGATTTCAATGGGGAGCAGCGGTGGAGAAGCGGTAAACACACCGCTCCTTCACCGCTCCAAAGAAGCTGCTGACAGGACTTTTTCTGACGTCCTGCCAGCGCAGCGCTCCGGTGTGAAAGCTCTCGGCTTTCACACTGGAGACAATGCTGCAGCTGTTTGAGGGCGGATTACAGGCGCTATTTTTATCGCTGTACCGCCTGCAAAACGCCCTCGGTGTGAAAGGGGTCTTACTGTCACTGTCAAGGGATGTTTACATTCCTTGTGACAGCAATAAAAGTGATCAAAAAGAAAAGGGACAATGTAAAATAAATAAATAAATAAAATAAATAAGAAAAAATAAAATACATGTAAAGGGCCCCATTCCTCCGTGTTTGCGTGCAGAAGCGAACAAATACGTGAGTCGCAGCCGCTAATGTAAACAGTGTTCAAACTACACATGTGAGATATTGCCACACTCGTTAGCATGAGAACAATAGTTCTAGCACCTCCTCTGTAGTTCTAAAATGGTAACCGTTAAAAGATTTTAAAGTGTCGCCTATTGAGATTTTTAAGTACCGTCATTTGTTGCCATTCCATGAGTGTGCGCAATTTTAAAGCATGACATGCTAGGTATCTATTTACTTTGCATAACATCATCTTTTCACAAAAAAGTTGGACTAACTTTACTTTTATTTTTTTTATTCATGAAAAAAAAAAATTGCATTTTTTTTCAAAAACAATTGCGTTTGAAAGAACGCTGCGCAAATACAGTGTGATATAAAATATTGCAACGACCGCTATTTTATTCTCTAGGTTCTCTGCTAAAATTATATATATATATATATATATATATATATATATATATATATATATATATATATATATATATATATATAATGTCTGGGGGTTCTAGGTAATTTTCCAGCAAAAAATGCTTGTAAGCTACAAATGTCAGAAAAAGGCCTGGTCCTGAAATGGTTAAAGAGTCACGGCAGAACAGAGAAACCATCATATCCATCAGATACTTGGAGAGGTAAGAGCTACATGTCATTTTTAAAATGCTGCCTACTAGACATGTGCGGTTAGTTTCATACGAATCGAAAATTCGTACGAATTTCCAAAAATTTGTTCATTTGGAAGCATCCGAAATACGAATTTCTATGCTTCCGAATTGTATATGAAATACGAAATTTCGTTGACGAATTTCGGATCCAAATTTCGTTACAACGGAAACGTGACTGGTGTTTTGTTGACCAATCAGAGGTTTTCTTCTGCTGCTGAGTGAGGGTTGGGAAAATTACCTTTTTTAATATGGGAGTGGGGGACTGGTACTGGTAGTTGATGGGAGATTCAGAATAGGACAAAATAAGAATGTTTGTTAATATCATTTTAATATTGTCATAATAATTACGATTTTTTCGTTATGATGAAGTTAAAAACCCAGGAAGTCAGCACAGCACAGGAATGGCGGGAGCCCCTCATAATGAGCACAGCAGGGGTACAGCCCCAGGAGGAAGTCAGCACAGCACAGGGATGGTGGAAGCCCCTCATTCTTCGGGGAAGTCAGCACAGCACAGGGATGGCGGGAGCCCCTCATAATGAACACAGCAGGGTACAAACCCAGGAAGTCAGCACAGCACAGGGATGGTGGGAGCCCCTCAAAATGAGCGAGCAAGGGTACAAACCCAGGAAATCGTCACAGCACAGGGATGGTAGGAGCCCCCTCATAATGAGCACAGCAGGGGTACAAACCCAGGAAGTCAGCACAGCACAGGGATGGTGGGAGCCCCTCATAATGAGCACAGCAGGGGTACAAACCCAGGAAGTCAGCACAGCATAGGGATGGTAGGAGCCCCCTCATAATGAGCACAGCAGAGGTACAAACCCAGGAAGTCAGCACAGCACAGGGTTGGTGGGAGCCCCTCATAATGAGCACAGCAGGGATACAGCCCCAGGAGGAAGTCAGCACAGTACAGGGATGGTAGGAGCCCCTCATAATGATCATAATGAGTGCGATGACTGCCATATTGAGAAAGGT
Source organism: Lithobates clamitans (assembly GCA_037952925.1). Classification (NCBI taxonomy): domain Eukaryota; kingdom Metazoa; phylum Chordata; class Amphibia; order Anura; family Ranidae; genus Lithobates; species Lithobates clamitans. The sequence goes on along the minus strand of JBBGZY010000603.1, from coordinate 3,721,338 downwards.
ATTTTTTGCTTTTTAAATTCATCATAATGAACGTTCGTAATTGTTATGAAAAGTTAACGAACCTAACGAAAATTCGTATTTCGTACGAATCCAAATTGAATTTTGGACAAGAATTACGAAATACGAATTGACAGCTAATACGAAACGGAACGAAACTAATTTATTGACGGCGCACATGTCTACTGCCTACTCCAGCTTCTGCAATGCTGCTTATATTTTTGTAGTCTGTATAATATTTCTGTGACATGTATACACTTAGATTATCAGTTCTTGAATAAAAACCTGTACGCTGTGCTTCAAAGTTAACTATGGCCTTGTAAAACTGCATACATGAAGTGCATTGTGTCTATATTTCTAACTCTTGTCTCTGTAATTTGTATCTTGAATAAAAGTCCCCTGTCTTTCCATCTTCATATCCATCCTAGTAAAAAGCTTATAATGTGCAGCATGTCTGAGCAATATATCTAATATGGTTATGGTGTTGGACCCAAGTACAAGCATAATTTAGTATAATTTCCAGTCTTAAAGTATAACTAAGGGCTCTTTCACACGGATGATCCGTATGTCCGTTTTTCATCCTTCCATTTTCGGATAACATGTATCCCTATGGAATAGCGGATGTCAGCGGATGAAAGTCCGCTGACATCTGACCTGCTCTGATCCGAAAAAGTGTAACGGAGGAAAAACCTACTGTACTTTTCCATCCATTTTCGGATCGGATCGGGTGACGACGGACTCTATGGTCCATCATCACCCGATCCCCCATAGGTTAGAGCGGCGTTCTGACAGGTCCGTCGCTGCACAGTGTGCAGCGACGGACCTGTCATCTTCCTGCTCAGCGGGGATCGGTGGAGCGATCCCCGCTGAGCAAGCGGATATTCACGGGGCGGATCATCACTGATCCGCCCCATGTGAAAGAGCCCTTAAGGCAAAACATTTTTTTTTTTAGTTTTGGATAGAGTGCAGAGTAGGGATGTGCTTCGAGTTCGAGTCGAACTCATGTTCGACTCGAACATCGGCTGTTCGCAAGTTCGCCGAACAGTGAACCATACCAGGCCATGTGCCCTCAACATTGGGAGGGTGCTTTGGGGTAGCCCCCCAAAACACCTTTTCCCCATGTTGATGAGGACAAGGGCCTCATCCCCACAACCCTGGCCGGTGGTTGTGGGGGTCTGCGGGCGGGGGGTCTATCGGAATCTGGAAGCCCCCTTTAACAAGGGGACCCCCAGATTCTGGCCCTCCGCCCTGTGTGAAATGGTAAGTTTATTCCTCCATCTTCTTCTTCTTCTGGTTCTTCTTCCAGTGTTCTCGTGCAGCATCTCCTCCGCAGCTTCGGCGTCTTCTTCCCTTCTTCTCCTCAGGCCGCTCCGCATCCATAATGCCATGGAGGGAGGCTCCCGCTCTTCTCTTCATCTTCTTCTCTTCATCTTCTTTTCGGGCCGCTCCGCATCCATAATGGCATGGAGGGAGGCTCCCGCTGTGTGACGCTTCTCCTCTTCTGACGGTTCTTAAATAATGGGGGGTGGGGCCACCCAGTGATCCTGCCCCCCTCTGACACACAGCGAATTGACGGGACTTCCCTGTGACATTCCCCGTGACGCCACAGGGAAGTCCCATCAAGTCACCGTGCGTCAGAGGGGGGTGGGGTCACTGGGTTATTTAAGAACCGTCAGAAGAGGAGAAGCGTCACACAGCGGGAGCCTCCCTCCATGCCATCATGGATATGGAGCAGCCCGAAAAGAAGATGAAGAGAAGAAGATGAAGAGAAGAAGATGAAGAGAAGAGCGGGAGCCTCCCTCCATGCCATCATGGATGTGGAGCGGCCCAAGGAGAAGAAGGGAAGAAGACGCCGACTCTGCGGAGGAGATGCCGGACGAGAACACCGGAGGAAGAACCAGAAGAACCAGAAGAAGATGGAGGAAGAAACAGAAGGAAGATAGAAGAAAGAAGAAAAAAGAAGCATTTAAATAAAGGAATTGTCAAAAACTGAAGGGTCTGGTATAGATTTTGAGGGGGACCCCACGCCATTTTTTAAAAAATTTTGGCCGGGGTTCCCCTTAATATCTATACCAGACCTGAAGGGCCTGGTATGTAATTTAGGGGGGCCCCCACGTAATTTTTTTTTGTAAATTTTGGTTCGGAGTTCCCCTGTGGGGAATTCCCATGCCGTTTTTATCAATGAACTTCTATGTGTATTGTCGGACCGGCAATGCATTAATAGCCACGAGTAGTTTTCAATGACTTTTTTTCCTTTGAAATGTCATTTTGCTGTCAGACTGTTTTAAACACGGGAAACATGCGCCCCCAGGTATGAAATTTAAAGGGATATTACACTTTTATTGTTTCACTTTAAGCATTATTAAAATCACTGCTCCCGAAAAAACGTCAGTTTTTAAAACTTTTTTTTGCATTGATCCATGTCCCCTGGGGCAGGACCCAGGTCCCAAGACACTTTTTATGACAATAACTTGCATATAAGCCTTTAAAATTAGCACTTTTGATTATTCATGTTCGTGTCCCATAGACTTTAACTGTGTTCGCGTGTTCGAACTAATTTTTTGCCTGTTCGCATGTTCTGGTGTGAACCGAACAGGGGGGTGTTCGGCTCATCCCTAGTGCAGAGGGATTAGAATGCTTGTCAGTTTTCATTGCGTTTTGCGCCCCTGTTAAGGATATTCACCCTCTCTATTTGTCCTGTTTACCAATATAATTGAAAGTGAAAGTAAAAGAAAATCCCACATTTTGGGTTGTCCCCAGAAAAGTAATAGAGGGGAAATCTTCCAATGGGGAGACTAGTTCTGGTAATCTGGGGGTCCCCAAGGAATTCCCTTAATTTGCAAGGATTTTTTCTCACTTCCTGTTTGACTATGTGACAGGAAGTGAAGAGAAATCTCTGCAATGAGACACAGATGGGTTGTAACCCTCCATTGCTCTATCCAAAATGAAAAAAAAAAAATGTGCCTATAGTTCTACTTTAAGAGGCAGCTCTCTATGATCCCTCTTAGATTGTAAACTCTAAGGAGCAGGGCCCTCTGATTCCTACTGTATCAAAGTGTATTGTATTTGTACTGTCTATCCTCAAGTTGTAAAGCACAACGTAAACTGTTGGCGCTATATAAATACTGTATAATAATAATAATATGTGATATCCCTATGGGTCTCCGAAGCAGTCCAAAAAGTGAAAGGCTGAGGATGCCACAAGTTTATGATCCATGAAGTCCATTAAAGATCTATTGCTCTTGATAAAATATCAGTAGGTAAAGCAATGCCTTTCAGCGGTTCATAATGCCCCCTTCATCAGGGCTAGGAGACAAAACTAGATCTAAAAATAGCAAATCATTAGCCAGTTACAAACATGTAGTGTACTGTACTTTTTGTCAATTGTTTTTTAAACCTAAAAGGAGCAATAGATAAACAGCAAAAATGTAAACAACTGGTGAAAGGAATTATCTAAAAGTAATCTCATACATTTTGAAGATAAAAATTGATATTACATAACATACAGATAAATAAATATATAATACAAATGAATAGATGAAAAGATAAGAATAACGAAAAACAACAGTAAATAAATCAAACAAATAGACATTGAATGCAGTAAAAAGCATTTCATTCTAAGGATTCTACATGATGGATACCACCCTAATCTCAACTAGTGATCAAATACTTTAGCAAGAAACCATGAATAAAAAGAGAATTGATATGTATAGGATCATAGACATTCGTATATAGTGGTAAATTGTTTACAGCTAATTGTAAAACTAAAATCATGAATTTATAATGGTATAGTGAAACATATTCGTTAAAATAAATGTAATAGATTACACTCAATACGCTATAGGATGAGGATATTGGAGTCATGGTGGTAATAAATCATGTTAACAAAGACCTTGGTTAGAAATACTTAGGTATCTCACAGTGTGTTGGCTATATAAAGTTGTCAGATAATCCCAGCTCTTAAAAAATAAAAAAATAAAATCATGAACATATAATGGTAGCATGGAACATATTCATTAACATAAATGTTCCACTCATTCTATACCATGGGATGAGGACATCAGAACCATTGTATTAATCAATCATATTAACAATATTAGCAACAACTTCATATATCTTGGTTACATACACTTATCTCGAGGTGTGGTAATGTAGCAATGTAAAGCTGTCAGGTAATACCATATAATATGTGTTATAATAAAATATAGACTCATCCTGCACCTTAAATTCTTGTGGTGATCAGAGAAAAAACTGGGAAATGTGAGGAAACGATTAAGGCTACTTTCACACTGAGGCACTTTACAGGCGCTATAACGCTAAAAATAACGCCTGCAAATCGCCTCTCCTCTCACTCCAATGTGAAAGCCCTCGGGCTTTCACACTGGAGTGGTGTGCTGGCAGGACGGTAAAAAAAGTCCTGCAAGCCGCATCTCTGCAGCGCTGTAGGAGCAGTGTATACACCTCTCCTAAAGCGCCCCTGCCCATTGAAATCAATTGGCAGTGCCGCCAAACGCTGCGTCGCTTTGCGGGTGGTTTTAACCCTTTTTCAGCCACTAGCGGGGGTTAAAAGCACCCTGCTAGTGTCCGAAAACCTCCGCAAAAACTATGGTAAAGTGCTGCTAAAAGTAGCTGCGCTTTACAGACGACGCCCCCAATGCCCCAATGTCAAAGTAGCCTGAAGCGTAACTCCACTTTTGTTGAGAAAAAAACATTCCCCTCTGGGTGATCTATGTACATTGCAAGGATTATAAAAAAACTTTGTTGCAGATTACTACCTTTTGTTGTGCTGAAGAAATCCATGTGTTTGTCTCTGCTGAGTGGGTCTAATGGGAGTGGTTTCATAATTACCTGTCAGGTGAGCAGCTACAGGGCACTAATGAGGAAATCTGCTGGGCCTGCATCCCTTTAGACATGCTTCTATTAAAAGTATCTCTCCAAAAATGACATTTTTGTTGCAGGGGATGCCTGAAATCTGACTTGTATCTTAGGCAGACTTCTGGGAAAATTGGTGAGCCAATCACACAAGCAGGAAATTATGTTTCTGGGGAGTGTACAGTACGCACTCTGTTTACAGAACAACTCCATAACTCCATGTAGCCATATTGGAATGCATTCTCAGAAAATTACAGTGGCTGCAGATTAAAAAGGAAAGGTAATTTTTAACATTCAATTACAATATGATTAGTGTCGCAATTGTATGTGCTATATTATTTTTACTTTATTTGCAATTTTTTTCCCCAGGAAAGTGGAGTTACCCTTTAAACAAGTTGACTGGTAGGCTTCTTAACCACTTAAGGACCGCCTCACGCCGATATACGTCGGCAGAATGGCACGGGCAGGCAAAATCACGTACATCTACGTGATCTGCCTCCCGCGGGTGGGGGGTCCGATCGGACCCCCCCCCGGTGCCCAAGGCGGTCCTCTTTTGTCCCCCGGCGATCGGAGGTGAGGGGGAGGCCATCCGTTCGTGGCCCCCCCCTCGCGATCGCCGCCGGCCAATGAGAACATTCCTTTGCTGCTGTATGCTAAACATCTCTCCTCGGCTTGGTATTTTCTGTTCCGGCGCCGAGGAGAGAAGACTGCACTGTGAGTGAAAACACACTACACACACAGTAGAACATGCCAGGTACACAAAACACCCCCGATCCCCCCCCCCCCCGATCGCCCCCCCCGATCACCCCCCAATAACCCCCCCCCCGTCACAAACTGACACCAAGCAGTTTTTTGTTTTTTTTCCTGATTACTGCATGGTGTCAGTTTGTGACAGTTACTGTGTTAGGACAGTTAGGGTTAGCCCCCTTTAGGTCTAGGGTACCCCCCTAACCCCCCTAATAAAGTTTTAACCCCTTGATCACCCCCCGTCACCAGTGTCACTAAGCGATAATTTTTCGGATCGCTGTATTAGTGTCGCTGGTGACGCTAGTTAGGGACGTAAATATTTAGGTTCGCCGTCAGCGTTTTATAGCGACAGGGACCCCCATATACTACCTAATAAATATTTTAACCCCTTGATTGCCCCCTAGTTAACCCTTTCACCACTGATCACCGTATAACTGTTACAGGTGACGCTGGTTAGTTCGTTTATTTTTTATAGTGTCAGGGCACCCGCCATTTATTACCGAATAAAGGTTTAGCCCCCTGATCGCCCGGCGGTGATATGCGTCGCCCCAGGCAGCGTCAGTTAGTGCCAGTACCACTAACACCCACGCACGCAGCATATGCCTCCCTTAGTGGTATAGTATCTGAACGGATCAAAATCTGATCTGATCAGATCTATACTAGCGTCCCCAGCAGTTTAGGGTTCCCAAAAACGCAGTGTTAGCGGAATCAGCCCAGATACCTGCTAGCACCTGCGTTTTTCCCCTCCGACCGGCCCAGCCCAGCCCACCCAAGTGCAGTATCGATCGATCACTGTCACTTACAAAACACTAAACACATAACTGCAGCGTTCGCAGAGTCAGGCCTGATCCCTGCGATCGCTAACAGTTTTTTTGGTAGCATTTTGGTGAACTGGCAAGCACCAGCCCCAGGCAGCGTCAGGTTAGCGCCAGTACCGCTAACACCCACGCCTGCACCGTACACCTCCCTTAGTGGTAAAGTATCTGAACGGATCAATATCTGATCTGATCAGATCTATACTAGCGTCCCCAGCAGTTTAGGGTTCCCAAAAACGCAGTGTTAGCGGGATCAGCCCAGATACCTGCTAGCACCTGCGTTTTGCCCCTCCGCCCGGCCCAGCCCAGCCCACCCAAGTGCAGTATCGATCGATCACTGTCACTTACAAAACACTAAACGCATAACTGCAGCATTCGCAGAGTCAGGCCTGATCCCTGCGATCGCTAACAGTTTTTTTGGTAGCGTTTTGGTGAACTGGCAAGCGCCAGCGGCCTAGTACACCCCGGTCATAGTCAAACCAGCACTGCAGTAACACTTGGTGACGTGGCGAGTCCCATAAGTGCAGTTCAAGCTGGTGGGGTGGCAAGCACAAGTAGTGTCCCGCTGCCACCAAGAAGACAAACACAGGCCGGTCGTGCCCATAGTGCGCTTCCTGCTGCATTCGCCAATCCTAATTGGGAACCCACCACTTCTGCAGCGCCCGTACTTCCCCCATTCACATCCCCAACCAAATGCAGTCAGCTGCATGAGAGGCATTTTCTTTATGTCCTCCCGAGTACACCTACCCAACTAACCCCCCCAAAAGAGATGTTGTGTCTACAGCAAGTGCGGATATAGGCGTGACACCCGCTATTATTGTCCCTCCTGTCCTGACAATCCTGGTCTTTACATTGGTGAATGTTTTTTTACCATGCACTAGTTGAGTATGAGCGTAGGGTACAGCATTGTACAGATTAGGCACACTTTCACAGGGTCTCCCAAGATGCCATCGCATTTTGAGAGACCCGAACCTGGAACCGTTACAGTTATAAAAGTTAGTTACAAAAAAAGTGTAAAAAGAATAAAATAAAAAATATATAAAATAAAAAAAAATAGTTGTCGTTTTATTGTTCTCTCTCTCTCTATTCTCTCTCTCTATTGTTCTGCTCTTTTTTACTGTATTCTATTCTGCAATGTTTTATTGTTATTATGTTTTATCATGTTTGTTTTTCAGGTATGCAATTTTTTATACTTTACTGTTTACTGTGTTTTATTGTTAACCATTTTTTTGTCTTCAGGTACGCCATTCACGACTTTGAGTGGTTATACCAGAGTGATGCCTGCAGGTTTAGGTATCATCTTGGTATCATTCTTTTCAGCCAGCGGTCGGCTTTCATGTAAAAGAAATCCTAGCAGCTAATTAGCCTCTAGACTGCTTTTACAAGCCGTGGGAGGGAATCCCCCCCCCCACATCGTCTTCCGTGTTTTTCTCTGGCTCTCCTGTCTCAACAGGGAACCTGAGAATGCAGCCTGTGATTTAGCCAGCTGACCATAGAGCTGATCAGAGACCAGAGTGGCTCCAAACATCTCTATGGCCTAAGAAACCGGAAGCTACGAGCATGTCATGACTTAGATTTCGCCGGATGTAAACAGCGCCATTGGGAAATTGGGAAAGCATTTTATCACACCGATCTCAGTGTGGTCAGATGCTTTGAGGGCAGAGGAGAGATCTAGGGTCTAATAGACCCCAATTTTTTCAAAAAAGAGTACCTGTCACTACCTATTGCTATCATAGGGGATATTTACATTCCCCGAGATAACAATAAAAATTATTAAAAAAAAAAAAAATGAAAGGAACAGTTTAAAAATAAGATAAAAAAGCAAAAAAATAATAAAGAAAAAAAAAAAAAGAAAAAAGCACCCCTGTCACCCCCTGCTCTCGCGGTAAGGCGAACGCAAGCGGCAGTCTGTCGTCAAACGTAAACAGCAATTGCACCATGCATGTGAGGTATCACCGCGAAGGTCAGATCGAGGGCAGTAATTTTTGCAGTAGACCTCCTCTGTAAATCTAAAGTGGTAACCTGTAAAGGCTTTTAAAGGCTTTTAAAAATGTATTGATTTTGTTGCCACTGCACGTTTGTGCGCAATTGTAAAGCATGTCATGTTTGGTATCCATGTACTCGGCCTAAGATCATCTTTTTTATTTCATCAAACATTTGGGCAATATAGTGTGTTTTAGTGCATTAAAATTTTAAAAAGTGTGTTTTTTCCCCAAAAAAAGCGTTTGAAAAATCGCTGCGCAAATACTGAGTGAAAAAAAAAAAATGAAACGCCCACCATTTTAATCTGTAGGGCATTTGCTTTAAAAAATATATAATGTTTGGGGGTTCAAAGTAATTTTCTTGCAAAAAAAATAACTTTTTCATGTAAACAAAAAGTGTCAGAAAGGGCTTTGTCTTCAAGTGGTTAGAAGAGTGGGTAATGTGTGACATAAGCGTCTAAATTTTGTGCATAAAATGCCAGGACAGTTCAACCCCCCCCCAAATAACCCCATTTTGGAAAATAGACACCCCAAGCTATTTGCTGAGAGTCATGTCGAGTCCATGGAATATTTTATATTGTGACACAAGTTGCGGGAAAGAGACAAATTTTTTCTTTTTTTTGCACAAAGTTGTCACTAAATGATATATTGCTCAAACATGCCATGGGAATGTGTGAAATTACACCCCAAAATACATTCTGCTGATTCTCCTGAGTACGGGGATACCACATGTGTGAGACTTTTTGGGAGCCTAGCCGCGTACGGGACCCCGAAAACCAAGCACCGCCTTCAGGCTTTCTAAGGGCGTGAATTTTTGATTTCACTCTTCACTGCCTATCACAGTTTCGGAGGCCATGGAATGCCCAGGTGGCACAAACCCCCCCCCCCCCAAATGACCCCATTTTGGAAAGTAGACACCCCAAGCTATTTGCTGAGAGGTATAGCGAGTATTTTGCAGACCTCACTTTTTGTCACAAAGTTTTGAAAATTGAAAAGAGAAAAAAAAATGTTTTCCTTGTCTTTCTTCATTTTCAAAAACAAATGAGAGCTGCAAAATACTCACCATGCCTCTCAGCAAATATCTTGGGGTGTCTACTTTCCAAAATGGGGTCATTTGGGGGGGTTTTGTGCCACCTGGACATTCCATGGCCTCCGAAACTGTGATAGGCAGTGAAGAGTGAAATCAAAAATTTACACCCTTAGAAATCCTGAAGGCGGTGATTGGTTTTCGGGGCCCCGTACGCGGCTAGGCTCTCAAAAAGTCCCACACATGTGGTATCCCCATACTCAGGAGAAGCAGCTAAATGTATTTTGGGGTGCAATTCCACATATGCCCATGGCCTGTGTGAGCAATATATCATTTAGTGACAACTTTGTGCAAAAAAAAAATGTGTCACTTTCCCACAACTTGTGTCAAAATATAAAATATTCCATGGACTCAATATGCCTCTCAGCAAATAGCTGGGGGTGTCTACTTTCCAAAATGGGGTAATTTGGGGGGGTTTTGTGCCACCTGGGCATTCCATGGCCTCCGAAACTGTGATAGGCAGTGAAGAGTGAAATCAAAAATTTACACCCTTGGAAATCCTGAAGGCGGTGATTGGATTTCGGGGCCCCGTACGCGGCTAGGCTCCCAAAAAGTCCCACACATGTGGTATTCCCATACTCAGGAGAAGCAGCTGAATGTATTTTGGGGTGCAATTCCACATAGGCCCATGGCCTGTGTGAGCAATATATCATTTAGTGGCAACTTTTTGTAATTTTTTTTTTTTGTCATTATTCAATCACTTGGGACGAAAAAAATAAATATTCAATGGGTTCAACATGCCTCTCAGCAATTTCCTTGGGGTGTCTACTTTCCAAAATGGGGTCATTTGGGGGGGGGGGGTTGTACTGCCCTGCCATTTTAGCACCTCAAGAAATGACATAGGCAGTCATAAACTAAAAGCTGTGTAAATTCCAGAAAATGTACCCTAGTTTGTAGACGCTATAACTTTTGCGCAAACCAATAAATATACGCTTATTGACATTTTTTTACCAAAGACATGTGGCCGAATACATTTTGGCCTAAATGTATGACTAAAATTGAGTTTATTGGATTTTTTTTTATAACGAAAAGTAGAAAATATCATTTTTTTTTCAAAATTTTCGGTCTTTTTCCGTTTATAGCGCAAACAATAAAAACCGCAGAGGTGATTAAATACAATCAAAAGAAAGCTCTATTTGTGGGAAGAAAAGGACGCAAATTTCGTTTGGGTACAGCGTTGCTTGACAGCGCAATTAGCAGTTAAAGCGACGCAGTGCCAAATTGGAAAAAGACCTCTGGTCCTTAGGCAGCATAATGGTTCGGGGCTGAAGTGGTTAAAGCCCAAGTCTAGGATTTGTTATACTACTAGGCTTAACATGTATTTAACTCTTTCAATCCCCCCCATCGCCCCATACATTGCAAGGGTTAAATGCTTGTTAAGTCTAGGGGTAGAAAAATAAGGTCTAAAACTTACCATGTTGCTCCCATTGGCAGGCCCCCCCCCCCCCCCCATAGCTGCCACAAGTAAAGTACCAAAATTCTTAAAGGGTAACCACTTTTGTTGGGAAAAAAATAGCAAATATATAAAAATTAATATAGCACATATAATTGCGACACTAATCATATTGTAATTGCATGTTATTAAAAATTACCTTTCCTTTTCAATCTGCAGCCACTGTAATTTTCTGAGAATGCATTGCAATATGGCTATATGGAGTTGTTCTGTACACAGAGTGTGTAATGACCACTCCCCTGAAACATAATTTTCCCAGAAGTCTGCCTAAGATAAAAGTCAGATTTCAGGCATCCCCTGCAACAAAAATTTCATTTTTGGAGAGATACTTTCAATAGGAGCACGTCTAAAGGGATGCAGGCCCAGCAAATTTCCTCACTAGTGCCCTGCAGCTGCACACCTGACAGTTAATTATGAAACCACTCCCATTAGACCCACTCAGTACAGAGGCACAGACAAATACACATGGATTTCTTAAGCATAACACAAGGTAGGAATCTGCAACAAAGTTTTTTATAATCCTTGCAATATACATAGATCACCCAGAGGGGAATGATTTTTTCTCAACAAAAGTGGAGTTACGCTTTAATTAGTTGTGCAGGTGCCATTAGGAGTTGTATTTGAGCATAAAGAAACCGTAAATAAATTCCCCATTTTGCATTAAGCACATATATGGATTAAAACAGATGCATCCTGCAGACACAATTTGTCGAGAAAACTTTGTCAGCTGAGATAAGACAGTGTAACAGTGAAATGGTTACATAAACATTTTTTTGAATAGGTGTACATTTTACCCTTGCTCTACATTCACATTGTTATTCATGCAATCACATAGTTTGCCCACAGCCATTTAGCTATGACCACATACAGGGAATTTCCTAACCATATTATATTATCAATGACGTATGTCTTCTTATTACAGTATGTACCTACAGTATTCATGCCGTCCTGAATGCTGGCAACATCATAAAAGCATTACAACCTGTCAGGTCTGCAGTGTGCTAAGTGCTTAAATACCAGTAGCTCTAGTAAGGACTACCACTTTGGCAGTCTACTTACAGTGCCTTGCAAAAGTATTCAACCCCCTTGGCATTTTTCGTGTTTTGTTGCCTCACAACCTGGAAATAACATTGTTAATTGTTTGCGGATTTGCATCATTTAATTTACAGAACATGTCCACAACTTTGAAGATGTTTTTTTTTATTATTGTGAAGCAAACAACAAATAGGACAAAATAACAGAAAAAAATCAATCTGCATAACTATTCAACCCCCCTAAAGTCAATACTTTGTAGAGCCACCTTTTGCGGCTATCACGCTTTGGATAAGTCTCTATGAGCTTACTACATCTTACCACTGGGATTTTTGCCCATTCCTCCTTGCAAAACTGCTCTAGCTACTTCAAGGTGGATGGTTTGTGCTTGAGAACAGCAACCTTTAAGTCTGACCACAGATTTTCTATTGAATTGAGGTCTGGGCTTTGACTAGGCCATTCCAACACATTTACATGTTTCCCCTTAAACCACTCAAATGTTGCTTTAGCAGTGTGTTTGGGGTCATTGTCCTACTGGAAGGTGAACCTCCATCCTAGCCTCAAATCACACACAGAGTGGTACAGGTTTTGCTCAAGAATATCCCTGTATTTAGCACCATTCATCTTTCCCTAAACTCTGACCAGTTTCCCAGTCCCGACTGCTGAAAAACATCCCCACAGTATGATGCTGCCACCACCATGTTTTACTGTAGGGATGGTGTTCTTTGGGTGATTTGATGTGTTGGGTTTGCGCCAAACATAGCGTTTTATTTGATTGCCAAAAAGTTAAATTTTAGTCTCATCAGACCAGAGCACCTTCTTTCATACATTTTGGGAGTCTCCCACATGCCTTTTCGCAAACTCAAAATGTGCCATTTTGTTTTTTGCTGAAAGTAATGGCTTTCTTCTGGCCACTCTGCCATAAAGCCCAACTCTATGGAGCGTACGGTTTATTGTCGTCCTATGTACAGATACTCCAGTCTCTGCTGTGGAACTCTGTAGCTTACCTCTGTGCTGCCTCTCTGATTAATGCCCTCCTTGCCCGGTCCGTGAGTTTTGGTGTGCGGCCTTCTCTTGGCAGGTTTGCTGTTGTGCCATGTTCTAGCAAAGAGAAAGTTCCCCTAATGGTGGACTTTAAAGGCACATATGGATAAATATAGGAGAAGATGTATAATATATAAAAAAGTCATTTATTCATTTCAGAAACATCTTAAAAACATCAATAACAATATAGATATAGCGAACAATGAAAGGAATGCGATTTATGCATTTATACATATGTTGGATATTGGTACCAATGTATTTGCACCCGACGCGTTCCGGAGTTATTTAGCCTCCTTCTTCAGGGGTGGATGTAGGTTATAGCAAGGGTTTATTGGCAATATGCAGACTAGCTTCGCATTCCAAAAAAGCAGTTTAAAAGCAAAGGCGCTGACACTGTCTGCCCATCCAGCGTGTTTCCCGATTGTGATAAATACGGGTTGATTACCATACCCAAAATCTTAGTATTTCATGAGTAGCAAGTAAAGATGACTAGGTATAGGTGTATGTAGATAGTTTGATTCCTCATAAATCAGAGGAAACAGCCCACATGTGTGGGGCATAAAAAAGGTCCGCTCTTGTGTGCAGGACGCTGTCGGTCTGAGCTGATGCCCAACAAGTCTACACAAAAAACTATTCAAGATACACAACTTACACCAGTCACCTTCATCACTTTTTCTTGAATCCCCTACAATAGTTGGATCAGGACCCGCATCTGGCCTCAGTGGAATCTCAGATCCAAAACTTTTTTATGCCCAATGGCTTTTGCAGTTTTTGTTCGTGTCACATTTACTTTCATTAGTGAACACTCATTGGAATGTTCTTTTTTCCAAAGCGATATACACATATTATTATGATCATATACTTTGCCCATTCACACACACGAATCGCATCACTATCTGTTGATGCACAGATTTATTTTAATTATTCCTCACATACACATATATATATGCACATGTTTTTCCTCGTTTTCACTTTTTCTGCACTTTGGTTGCATTACATTATATCTTTACATTTTTTTCTCTAAATTGAAATATTTTTCTCTAAAGAAAAACTTTTTTCCTACACTCACCACTATATACTTGTGCACATTTACAGAAGTACATTTATCAATATACACACATTTATTAAGATAGGATACACATTATCCTTTATTCATTTTTTTGTTAACACACGCATGTACACACATTCTTGTTCACATTTTTGTCATCAATTCATATGTTATGGTTCTGAAACATTTTTTAACTAGTTAACACACTGATTAGTCAGCAGATGCCGAGACTTCATAAAATTGGCTTCCAGCTGAGACTCAATGATCACCTAATTGGGCGATCATGTGATATCCCATTCAACTATATAAGAGTTAGTCTTTTTAATATTTGCTAGCTATGAGTAAGCACTCAGCTCCGAGTGCGAAACGCGTCAGCCAACCCGTACTTTCTGCATGATGGTCTTGTTATTTTGATGATCCCATCTTTTCAATAAAGTGAAGTTTTGATTACATCCGGTGTGCGGCATCCAGATCTTCTCACTTCAAGCCTATTATGGCGGACACATCAGAAATTTTTGACACATCTTTGGGACCATTGGCATTTTTACAGCGATCAGTGTTATAAAAATGCATTGATTACTGTAAAAATGTCACTGGCAGTGAAGGGGTTAACCACTAGGGGGCGATTAAGGGGTTAATGTGTTCCCTATTGTGTGTTCTAACTGAAGGGAACTGTGTAGGGGAGATGACAGATTGCTGTTCATACTCTGTATGAACAGACGATCTGTCTGTTCTCCCCTCAGAGCACCGGAAGCTGTGTGTTTACACACACAGATCCTGGTTCTCTGTGTGCCCCGAGTGATCGCGGGAGCCCGGCAGTGATCGCGACCGCCGGCACTCGCATTGGCTCCATGGGCAAGCAGGGGGCGTGCACACGCCCCTAGTGGCCAAATCTGGAAGCGACGTAACATGACGGCGATTCGCGCAGCCGAGCCATGTTGCTGCAGTACAACTGCGGTGGCTGGTCGGCAAGCATTTAATAAACATTGAACTAAAGGCTGTAATGTAACAAAATAGGTAAAAAGCCAAGGGGGTGAATACTTTTGCAAAGCACTGTACAGCAGGAAGTTATAGTATGCTTAGCAGAAAAACACTGTCCATTGTTACTGCCACTTTTTTTCATTCTGGTCCTAGGTTGCTTCTGCTACATTCCTTTTTTTGTCCAAATATTTTTTTTTTAGGTTTTTCACAAAAACAAACAGAGAAAACACATTCCATTAAAGGAGAAAAAGGCAAAAAAGAAAATACAAAAGAACATTTTTTGAGAAATGTACAAGGCATACATATACAGATCAGAGGGATACCTCCTATAATGGTATTACAGTGGTACCATAAACCCAGATGGTGAGCTAGATCAAAAGTACCTAGAGTATCATATAGCGCTCAGCTAAACACTATATTATAATGCCCATCACATTTTTTGTACTCTTACCAATAATAACAGAACACTTCGGCAAGGAGTTGCTCCTCTTTCAGAAAACAAAAAAACAAACAAAAGAAAACTAAAAAGAAAGGGATGTGCGACGATTGATGGGGACACGGGGACCAATCCAGGTTCCCCTGTGTAGTCCCCGCCTCTGCTGCTGTGGCATTGGCCGGGCACCAGCGTATCGTTGCATTTAGCCTGACGCATGCGCAGTGGCTGAGGAATTCCCTTTTGCCACCCTTGCGTCGGACGGCCGCTGCGTGCTTGCGGCTTTATTTGGCGCATGCGCAGTAGCCAGCAGTCGGGCCGGGAGACGCCGAGCCGCGTTGAGCTGGCGTCTTCCGGTCGGGGACTCTATTTAAGGGCACACCACTGCCCTTTTTGGTCAATGGACGCTACCCCATTCGGAAGCAATACCAGACCCTGCACTGTCTCCCACTGAACCATAGGTAAGCCCGCACATAGCCTAGTACCGAGTCTATCGCTTGCAATATCTTTAAATTAACACTGGCATGTTATACATGCATAGCGTTACTTTATAATATATACTGTTATTTTCCTATATTAGAACTACGGGTTGCTGTAGCCACCACTACCTGTAAGGCTATCTACAGGCACCTATCCTTAGAGACTGGGGTTACTCTGGTGCTTCTGATACGTCCAATACATATTATCAGCTCCTTATTGCAATCAATTGTTTGCTTGCGCCATTACCAGCATCACTACAGCTGCAACCTACAGAGTATGTTCGACTATAGGTGGTAAGCTACAATTTATACCCATGTGATTTATCCATACCTCTTTGTTCAATTTTATCTGTTTATTTAGTCCCAAATTGTCAGCGATCATCAGCCGGCTTTTCCTCCTATCCTAATATCTTATGATGACTCATATGCTCTCTTTGTAGTAATCGGGCAATAGTGACACCTCTAAGAGGATTGGGAAGCTGTGGGAATCTGTGTTGTTTGCACAAGAGATTATTTTTATTTATATCCACATAATTTTTCCATATATTTCCTTTTTTCCTCTATATAACATGCTTGTTTGTAAATAATCGGGTAATTGCAACAACTGCAAGGAGACTGGTAAACACTAAGTATCTATATTATACGTACAAATGATTACCTTTATTGACACCTATATATCTTTTGATATATATTTAATTACCTATATTTTTACATATATATATATATATATAGGCATCACTTGTGCCACTTAAGTGGTCTCCCCAGTCACCGGGTTGTACCGTTGGCACCCGGGAGACCATTTTCCTTCATGGGGCTTCTTGCGTGGATCATTACAAAGGGTTGAAATTCTATTTTTTGTTTTTTATCAATGTATACTCTGTTTTGATTTCTGTTTATAATGTATATACAGGCATCACTTGTGCCACTTAAGTGGTCTCCCCAGTCACCGGGTTGTACCGTTGGCACCCGGGAGACCATTTTCCTTCATGGGGCTTCTTGCGTGGATCATTACAAAGGGTTGAAATTCTATTTTTTGTTTTTTATCAATGTATACTCTGTTTTGATTTCTGTTTATAATGTATATACAGGCATCACTTGTGCCACTTAAGTGGTCTCCCCAGTCACCGGGTTGTACCGTTGGCACCCGGGAGACCATTTTCCTTCATGGGGCTTCTTGCGTGGATCATTACAAAGGGTTGAAATTCTATTTTTTATTTTTTATCAATGTATACTCTGTTTTGATTTCTGTTTATAATGTATATGCACTTATCGTTACACTTTTTTATATATATTCAGCAGAATTAACTCTATCTCCTGAAGAAGCGTTTTTTGACGCGCAACATGTCGAGCGTAAAGAGAGCATTTAAAGTGGAACACTGCACCTGCAACTCAACCCAAACTCCGTTCCTACATTCATTATTGCAACTTATATCTGGGAAGTTTTCTTTCCTTTTTCTAATTGAATGTTGGATTTTATGCATCATTAGCAGGGTTTTAAAAAATATATGCAGGGGAGGATCCACTTGATATATGTAATACAGTTGTTATATGTATATTGCATTGTTTTTAATAATTATGTCCACTTTTGTAACTTCAATTTAATAAAATTCAAAAACATTTTTTTACTCTTCATAGTTTAATTACCTGTGTGCCCCCAAAGTCCAACCCCATTAGTTTCCATTCCTTGTATAAAAAGAAAGGGAGGCAAAAAACACATTAAACAGCTTTCCGCCTGCATACATAGACCGTAAAAGCGGAAAACAAACATAACGGTTGCTCCTATCTACATGCATAGGTGAACTCACAGTATGGCCATGTGAAAGAAATAGACGGTACACTCAATGAGACTATCTATCTATCTATTTATCTATCTACTCTATGTGTGTTTATATGTGTGTGCATGTATGTGTGTGTGTGTGTGTGTGTGTGTATGTGTATGTATGCATGTGTGTGTGCATATGTATGTATGTGAGTGTGCATGTATGTGCATGTGTTTATCAGTGGCGGTGCGTCCATAAGGGCGCACGGGTGCCGCCCCCTCTCTCCAGCCACCCCATTTATGACCAATGGATAGATTCATGCATAGCATGAATTTATCCATGGCCACCGCTGCCACCCCCCATATTTAGGTGTCTGGCCCCATTTCGGGCGCTGGGCACCTGAATTACAGCTACGGGGTGTTTTTGAAGCACCTGATTAGAGCCATAGGCTCTGATAGGCTTCAAAATAGGTGAACTGCGAGTGCCATGCTTGACGCTCACAGTCCACCCAGGTGTGTTAGAAAAGCGAATTAATATTCACTTTCGTAACACTGAACTGCCTTTCTGCCAATCAGGTGTGCGGGTCTTTTACCCTTCACCAGATTGGCTGAAACGATAGGCGCGACTATTGGGCGCGTATAAGGAGGAGAGGACAAGAGTTGAGGATGGCAGGAGACGCATGGAGGACCCTGCTCATGGCTGTCACTCGCTGCCCCACCGAGACAGGGTAAGTGCCGGGCAGTGCGAGGGGGGGCAGTCAGCGAACGGGCGGGGGATTTACAGTGGCGGCATTCGATGGCACAGTTGCAGCATTTGATGGCACACTGGCAGCATTTAATGGGCACACCGGCAGCATTTAATGGGCACACTGGCAGCATTTGATGGGCAAATTGGCAGCATTTGATGAGCACAGTGGCAGAGTTTGATGGGCACAATGGCAGCATTTGATGGGCACAGTGGCGGCATTTGATGGCACAGTGGTGGCATTTGATGGCATAGTGGCAGACTACGATGGGCACAGTGGCAGCATTTGATGGGCACAGTGGGAACGTTTGGGCACAGTGGCAGTGTTTGATGGCACACTGGCAGCATTTAATGGGCACATTGGTGGCATTTGATGGCACAGTGGCAGAGTTTGATGGGCACAGTGGCGGCATTTGATGGGCACAGTGGCGGCATTTGATGGGCACAGTGGCGGCATTTGATGGCACAGTGGCGGCTTTTGATGGGCACAGTGACAGCAATTGATGGGCACAGTGGCTGCAATTGATGGGCACAGTGGCTGCAATTGATGTTTTTTTTCAGAATTTTTCAGTTTGCTTGCGCCCCCCTAAATTTTTTTAGCACCAGCCTCCACTGGTTTATATGTGCGTGCATATTTATATATATATATATATATATATGTGTGTGTGTGTGTATGTATATATACAGTATATGTGTGTGTTTACATGTATGTATGCACATTTTATGTACAATCAGAACCTATTTTGTTTTAGTTTTTTTTGCTTGTTCATAGTACCAGAAAAAAAAATGCTGTTCCTCTGAAAAGTGATCCATGCTCAGATCGCTTTTCAAAGGCATTTGATAGCCGGTAAAGAGGCAATATGTTGCCTACTGAGCGCCTGTTTTAACCCCTTAAATGCATCATCACTATGCTGCAACTGCATGCAATGCACACAGTTGCAGGGTGGTTGCAGTGTAGCCCCATTCACCTAGGGGTATACTTCAAGTGTGCCCTGACTGGAAATAGATTGAGAAACACCAACATAGAGGAACCCATCTCTCCATTTTCCTCCTGCAGCCACTGAATGCCTGTGGGAGGGAGGAGAGGAGAAGCGGGGGAAATGGAGAAATCGATTCCTTTATATGCAGCCACCCACTTGCGACCGGGCCCTGTTGTTCCGCCACTGAGCTCAGAGAAAAGAGCCCTGTCTGGGGGTCAGGGAGGCCCTTCACAGTTTCTTGCATTGGGGCCCTGAAGGTTCTAGTTACGCCTCTGAATCAGGGAGAAGGTGGCCAGTCCAGGGACTGCCAGGAATGGTACCCACAATTTAGCAAATTTATTTGGTGTGCCTCTGTTCCTGTACGCCTGCTGCTCTTTTAATAAAGTGGTGTTAACCCGTAAGTACCAGTCCTTGAATGTGGTGGGGGGTGTGGTAATAGTAATTTCAGGGCAATGGTTTTATGTTCTGTAAACAACAGCCAGGTTACTGGAACCCTAGCCTCCTATCTTAATGTTTCCTCATCTAAATATCCCAAAAGGCAAATCTTTGGATCAAAGTCTAGTTTTATTTGAAAAACAGAATTAATAGTATCTAGCAGTTTAAGACAGTACCGGACGAATTTCGGGCAATTCAACATGTGAATTAAGTCTGCAGGGGCCCCCTGACAGCGTGGACACTCTGGGGAAGGTCTACGGCCCCATTAAATAAGCTTTAATTGAGTCCTATAAGCCATATGAACTATAAATAGTTGAGTAAGTCTTTGTGCAGAAGATAAGGAAACAGAGTGCACTAGCTCCAGGATAGTTCTTCAGTCGATGTTGGGAATGTCACCCAGGTCTCACTCCCACCCACAATAACCCAGGAAGGAAAGAGATGCTAAATACGGTCCCAGGAGCTGCCTATATAGAGAGGAAATAATCTCATTTTTCTCATGGGCCTCTTCAAGGGTCTCAACAAGTGGTATAACTTGAAAGGCCAAATTGTTGTGTCTGGCTTGGGCCATTAACCTCTAGGCGCAGAGCACACATAAATATGCAGCCTCTAAGCGTTTGGGCCTTGGTGTCGAGGGGCCGCATATTTGTGTGCAATAGTGCTGATAGAGCTGTGCCGAGAGTGCGCACCCAGCGCGCTCTCCGCGGCTCATGAAAAAGCTCCCGATCGCTTCTTACGATCAGGAGTTTTCCAATCATGTGACTGCCGTGACAGCCAATTACAGTGGTCAGATTGTCACAAGCCCCGTCCCGCCACCCGGAATGCGTAAATCCCTAAAAGGCCGGCAGGAGCCGGCGCAAAGGGGTTAAGGCATGGCGTAGGTCTCGTAATACATTCTGACTGTGTATTTGACAGAGAAACCGTACCCTGCTGGTGTACCATACTGTTGCTTGAACCGCGTGTACCTAGAAATCCCTTCATACCGCATAATATGTTCCATCTCTTTTTAAACTTCCTGCATAAGGGATGGGAAGTTGGGAAAGGATGGGCAAAAGCCTCGGATTCCAATTGCTCTAGCAGACTATACTTAGAAGATCTGATCAAAAGTATCGCTTGAATTGGGTCATCAGGATGTATTGATCCACAGCCTGCAAATTGCTGCAATTGGGCTGCCAAAAATAAACCCTGGCATTAGGCACAGCCAACCCCCCTTCATCTTTGGGTAGCTGTAATGTAGAGAGTTTAATCCGAGAATTTTGACCATGGGCGTCCGCAAATAGGGGCAAGGCAGGGCAATTCCCCCCCCCCCCCCCCCGGATTGTCCCTTAATTCAGATTTTTGGCCCAGTCACCTTCATTCCGGGACAATACAGTGTCCCGGAATGAAAAAAAAGAACACACCGCCAGTCCACCACCTTGATAATCATTTGCCGAAGCAGCTGAACTAGTTGCTAGGCTAGGGCCGCCCCGCGTCTAGCAACCAGTGACGTCGGCTGACACGTGGGCAGTGGGCACCCTACAGCTGAGCAGCGCACCTCCGAGTCCACCCACCTCCTCTCTCCTTCTCCGCCTCCGGCCGCAGCAGCAGCGAGAGAAAGAGAGAGAGCAGCCACACCAGAGCGACGAGGCGAGCGTCTTCATTCTCAGTTCTGACTTTTTTTTCTTTTTAAATTATGCCCCCCCCCGAAAAAAGTTCTGCGGACGCCCATGATTTTGACACCTCCAAAGTAAACGGATCCGGATGTATCAATCGTTGCATTACTTTGCGCAACCTGATCGCTAACACTCTAGCCAACAGATTCACATTGGAGTTAAGCTTCTGCTACATTCTTAGTGCCATTATTAGCACCACCATGTCAAATGTCACACCATTGTCTTTACAAAATGAAGCATCCTTATTGGTGCTGGCCCCTTTACAGTCTGGATTGAGTCTTGATATTCATTCATGAAATAGAGGTACATGCCCCATTTTGACCAATTGCCATCCATGAGTGTTGTTCTCCACTAACCCAGATTTTCTTTTTGTCCTATTTACAGGTCCCAGGGTTACACACACAGTAGATTTGGCAAGCCTAAGTTAGCTTATGCTTTTCTGTGTGGTTTTGCTTATGAATGTTCTAATAATTTTAGTTGGAAATCTGTAAAGCTTTTGATAAACAATTCATTATACTTGGATGGCATGATTAAGCCATGCTGAACATTTTAAAATCACCATAAGCATAATTTAATATATCCACAGACATTGACTTAGCTATGTCTGTCACAACGCACACACACACACACACACACACACACACACACACACACACACACACACACACACACACACACACACACACACACACACACACACACATATATATATTTATATTATAAAGTCACATTTTTGTATATATTTTATTATATCTTTTCATGTGACAACACTGAAGAAGTGACACTTTGCTACAATGTAAAATAGTGAGTTCTGTCCCCTCAAAATAACTCAACACACAGCCATTAATGTCTAAACCGCTGGCAATAAAAGTGAGTACACCCCTAAGTGAAAATGTCCAAATTGGGCCCAATTAGCCATTTTCCGTCCCCGGTGTCATGTGAGTCGTTAGGTCTCAGGTATGAATGGGGAGCAGGTGTGTTAAATTTGGTGTTAACGCTATATACACACAATGGCATTGTCATGTGACCCATTAGTGTTACAAAGGCTCAGGTGTGAATGGGGGGCAGGTGTGTTAAATTAGGTATTATCGCTCTCACTCTCTCATACTGGTCACTGGAAGTTCAACATGGAACTCTCTAAGGATCTAAAAAAAAAAGAATTGTTGTTCTACATATCTCTATATCTCTAAGATAGCCTAGGCTATAAGAAGATTGCCAAGACCCTGAAACTGAGCTGCAGCACAGTGGCCAAGACCATAAAGCAGTTTAACAGGACAGGTTCCACTCAGAACAGGCCTTGCAATGGTCGACCAAAGAAGTTAAAAGCACGTGCTCAGCGTCATATCCCGAGGTTGTCTTTGGGAAATAGACGTATGACTGCTGCCAGCATTGCAGCAGAGGTTGAAGGGGTGGGGGAACAGCCTGTCAGTACTAGGACCATATGCCGCACACTGCATCAAAATTGGTCTGCATGGCTGTCATCACAGAAGGAAGCCTCTTCTAAAGATGATGCACAAGAAAGCCTGCAAACAGTTTGCTGAAGACAAGCAGACTAAAGACATGGATTACTGGAACCATGTCCTGTGGTTTGATGAGACTAAGATAAACTTATTTGGTTCAGATGGTGTCAAGCATGTGTGGCGGCAACCAGGTGAGGAGAACAGAGACAAGTGTGTCTTGTCTACAAATATGCATTGTGGTGGGAGTGTCATAGTCTGGGGCTGCATGAGTGCTGCCAGCACTGGAAAGCTACAGTTCATTAAGGGAACCATGAATGCCAACATGTACTGTGACATACTGAAGCAGAGCATGAACCCCTCCCCTCGGAGACTGGGCTGTAGGGCAGTATTCCAACATGATAACAACTCCAAACACACCTCCAAGACGACCACTGCCTTGCTAAAGAAGCTGAGGGGAAAGGTGATGGACTGGCCAAGCATGTCCCTAGACCTATACCTTATTGAGCATCTGTGGGGCATGCTCAAAAGGATGGTGGAGGAGTGCAAGGTCTCTAACATCCACCAGCTCCGTGATGTCATCATGGAGGAGTGGAAGAGGACTCTAGTGGCGACCTGTGAAGTTCTGGTGAACTCCATGCCCAAGAGGATTAAGGCAGTGCTGGAAAATAATGGTGGCCACACAAAATATTGACACTTTGGGCTGAATTTGGACATTTTCACTTAGGGGTGTACTCACTTTAAATGTATGGTCTTGGCCACTGTGCTCCAGCTCAGTTTCAGGGTCTTGGCAATCTTCTTATAGCCTAGGCTATATTTATGTAGAACAACATTTTTTTTTTTAGATACTTAGAGAGTTCTTTGCCATGAGGTGCCATGTTGAACTTCCAGTGACCAGTATGAGAGAGTGAGAGTGATAACAGCAAATTTAACACACCTGCTCCCCTTTCACACCTGAGACCTTGTAACACTAATGCCGCGTACACATGACCGGACTTTCCAGCAGATTAGGTCCGCCGGTCTTCCCGACGGACTTTCAGTGGAGTTACGGCAGACTTTCAGAATGAATGGACTTGCCCACACACGGCCAAGTCCGTTCATTTTGAACGTGACTTGGGTACGACGGGACTAGAAAAGGAAGTCAATTTTGCCGCTTTTATCGGCGAGATTGACACCTTGTGAGCCCCGTCGCGGAGCATACCAGGCCCTTAGGTCTGGTATGGATTTTAAGGGAAACCCCCTGCGCCGAAAAATCCATACCAGACCCCGATCCGAACATGCAGCCTGGCCAGTCAGGAAAGGGGGTGGGGACAAGCAAGCGCCCCCCCCCTCCTGAACCGTACCAGGCCGCATGCTGGGACGGTGATGTTTTAGGGGGCGTGGTCACCGGGTGATGTTGACCACACCCCCTTATGCCGTCACAGTCCCAGCATGCCCAAAGACTGTGACGGCATAAGGGGTGGGCTCACCGCCTATATAAGTCACATCGGAGCGCTCAGAGAGCATACCAGCCGAGGACAGCGTCATGTCAACATCGGAAGAAGAAAAGAAGAAGAGAAGAAGAGAAGGAGAGAAAAAGGAAGAAGGAAGAAGGCAGAAGTCCGGGCCCCTGCTAGCAAAAGAGCGGCAAAAGAGCAGAATATAGCGGAGGAGCCCGGCAGAAGACCCGGAGAGCGCGGAGAAGAATCGGAGAGACCCCCCAAAGTCGGAAGAAGACCCTGAAGCCGGAAGAAGACCCCCGGAGCTGTCTAATAAATTACTTTAAAAACCTGTGCAGTGTGTTTTTTTTATTCACACTTTTTCCCTAGGTGAATGGGTAGGGGTAACATGTACCCCATACTCATTCACATAGGGTGGGGGGCCGGGATCTGGGGGCACCCTTATTAAAGGGGGCTCCTGGATTCCGATAAGTCCCCAGCCCGCAGACCCCGACAACCAACGGCCAGGGTTGACGGGAAGAGGCCTTTGTCCTCATCAACATAGGGACAAGGTGCTTTGGGGTGGGGGCTGCCCCCCTCCCCCAAAGCACCCCCCCCATGTTGAGGGCATGTGGTCTGGTACGGTTCAGGAGGGGGGGCACTCACTCGTCCCCAACCCCTTTCCTGACCGCCCGGGCTGAGTGCTCGGATCGGGGTCTGGTATGGATTTTGGGGGGACCTCACGCAGTTTTTTTGGTGTAGGGGGTTCCCCTTATAATCCATACCAGACCTAAGGGCCTGGTATGCCCCGCGCTCGCCGCAATAGAAAAATTGTTTTTTCCTATTGCAGCGAGCGCGAGATGCAGTACCCTGCCCTTGCGTCGTATCTGGTCAGTTGGACCAGCCTACAGACGAACGGGCTTTCCGTCAGGAACTGAGTCCGGCGAGTTACGACGGAGAGATTTGAAACATGTTTCATTTCTAGGTCCGTCTGACTTTTGGGAAAAAAAAGTCAGCGGGAGCCTACACACGATCGGATGAGGGGACAGCAAATTGACACTGTTATACAAGCTGTACACTCACTACTTTACATTGTAGCAAAGTGTCATTTCTTCAGTGTTATCACATAAAAAGATTACATATTTACAAAAATGTGAGGGGTGTGATACTGTGTATATATATATATATATATATATATATATATATATATATATATATATATATATATATATATATATATATATATATATATATATATATATATATATATATATATATATATATATATATATATATATATATATATATATATATATATATATATATATATATATAAATATATATATATTTATATATATATACGGTATGTATAAAATGGTAGTCATAAATACCCATTGCACCAAAAGTATAGTTACAAAAAAATCAGGACCCAAAAAAAAAAAAATCAGGAAAATACGAGAGGCAGCGAGAGAGGGGGAGGGAAAATGGCTAATTGGGCCCAATTTGGTCATTTTCAGTTAGGGGTGTACTCACTTTTGTTGCCAGCGGTTTAGACATTAATGGCTGTGTGTTGAGTTATTTTGAGGGGACAGCAAATTGACACTGTTATACAGGCTGTACACTCACTACTTTAGAAAAGTGTCATTTCTTCAGTGTTGTCACATGAAAAGATTACATATTTACAAAAATGTGAGGGGTGTACTCACTTTTGTGAGATACTGTGTATGTGTGTGTATAGTGTATATATATATATATATATATATATATATATATATATATATATATATATATATATATATATATATATATATATATATATATATATATATATATTTATATAGAAAATTGTAGGTAATAAAACCCACTGCACCAAAAGTATAGTTACAAAAAAATCAGGACCAAA
This sequence comes from Lithobates clamitans, assembly GCA_037952925.1. Lineage (NCBI taxonomy): Eukaryota > Metazoa > Chordata > Amphibia > Anura > Ranidae > Lithobates > Lithobates clamitans. The sequence continues at coordinate 3,695,022 of JBBGZY010000603.1, read as the reverse complement.
ATAGGAAAATACGAGAGGCAGCGAGAGAGGGTAGGAGGGGCCAAGCTAATGAAAGCAGAAATGTTATGTATGGAGAGTGAGAAGAAAAAGGATGAAAAGAAAGATGGAACCCATGCTGAGAAAGGTTCCCTACTTAGAAGGCAACATTAACATACTGATGTGAGCTTGACTGGATCTTTACACTGTGGGGAGTCTTTAAGTGAAGTAGTGAAAATATTATTACAAATTAGTGGATGCCAAGTAGATGTGGTATGAGAGGTGGATAAGTAGAAGAAGTATGAAGAGGTATCATGCTGAGTTACTCTAATGTTCACCCAGAAGTGTTAAGTAACAAATTAATTTAATAATGTAGCTACTGTTTCTCACAGCAAGAAAACATATTTTCAGAAATGTAATGTATATAAATACATATACATACAGGACTTGATAAAAACATAAACATCTTTTGATGTGATTTAACAAATGAGAAGCAGGGCCAGCCTACTTCTATCTTTAGAACAGAGTCAGTGTATCATTCTTTGAATACGGTCATACAGGTTCTGAACTCTGTATAGTAGGATTTCCAACATTCTTCAAAAAAGAAAAGCCTCTAAACTACTAATTCATTTTAAATAATAGCCATGAAATGTGTTTGTGTTTATTTTGCTATTAGTGCAACCACCCTTAAAAGTAGTCCTAAAGCCTAAATATGTTTTACCTTAATGCATTATTTGCATTAGGATAAAAATGTTTAGGTATCAGTATCCCCCCTCAACCCCCCATTCAATTACCTGAGCCCTCATTTGATCCAGCTCTGTGCACATCTGTAGCTCTTCTCTCCCCTCACTTCCTGGTCTCACAGGCATTGCTGAGGCAGCAGAAAACTACTGTCAATCAAAGCGGGTGGCGAGGGAGCAGGGCTGAGTCCCACGGTCTGTGTCTATAGACACAGATAGCAAGGCTTGAGAGCGAGCCCGCATGATTGCCCCTGTAGAAAGTGGCTTTCTACGGGGGAAATTGCCAGAGGAGAAGGAGCCAGGAGCATCAGCAGGGGACCCAAGAAGATGAGGTTCAGGGCAATTCTTTCACACAGAGCAGGTCAGTATAAAACGTTTAGTTATAAAAAAAACATTTACAATTACTTTAATGTTTTTCATGTTATGTATGAAAGCATTTTCATCCTAAAATACGGAAACATCATTACCATGAGATGCATCTAGTTCTATAATATTGTCCCATATTTCTTGTTTGTGAAATTCCCATAATCAGTTTTTCCTGTTAACCATAATCTGCCCATTTCAACTGGGAAGATAAATGAGCTAACCAGTCAACAATATAAATTTGCTGTATTGTTTTGCTCTCTGGAAATGGAGGGTAAAAAAACAAGAAAATTCAAAATAGCAGGATGAATTTTTTTTCTCGAATTAATTTCTAACAGCGTACGTGATTTTCATTCAGGAAATGAAATTCGTTTGAAAACCCAAATAAAAAAAATTTGAAGTACTTTTGTATGACATGTATCCAGTCATCGACTGGATGTACTGAGAATTTTCATAGTTTTTTATGAAAATCTACTATTATATGGCCAGCTTTAGAAAAACAAAGCTGCTGTGTTAAAATTAGTGACACAGTGGGGTTGATTTACTAAAACTGAAGAGTGCAAAATTTGGTGCAGCTCTGCATGGTAGCCAATCATCTTCCAACTTTGGCTTGTTCAATTAAACTTTGACCAAAAAACCTGGAAGCTGATTGGTTTCTATGCACAGATTTTGCACTCTCCAGTTTTAGTTAATCAACCCCAGTGTTTCAATGTTTCTAAATGTTTTTATATTCTGGCTTACTAAGACACACCAATCATGTCTTCTATGCCGTTTTTTTAAGCAAAGGTTAGTTAAACTATGTTTGAATTTTATATCATAACTCTAATTACCCTGTTACCACATGTCTTGCTCACATCTCTGAGCTGTGTGAGTTACTTACACCTGTCCATTCCCAGTGTAGTAGTATGTGATTTTGTGTGTGATTTTTGTGTGTTTTTTGTTGTTTTCTTTTGGTGCAGTGTACATGATTCCCAGAGTCATCACCTGGTTTATCCCATGTCCATGGGTTGGTCTCCTTGAGTTAGGATCCTGCTTATGGTCTCCCCATAGCCTGAATGCACTTGATGTACCCATAAGGTATTGCCCTTTTTCTTTCTTTCTCCTTCTCTTTCTCTTCTCTCAAACAGCCCCCCCCCCCCTTACTTTCCCCCTTTTATTTCTGTTGTTCCTTTTTTCATGGGATAGGGTGATTATTCATATATTTTTATGTATGTAATGATACATGTAGTTAATGCAATTATTTGATTGTGAATACCAGGTATACCCATTCAGATGAGGAGACTGAAGCCCTGAAGAAGCGGTTTGTACAACGAAACATGTAGGCATGCTCAAAATCTGGCTGCTACCTCTATATTTGATTTTATATGCAGGCTTGTTATTGCCCATTGTATGTTATGTCTTTTTAAAGAAACTTTTGTAATAAAAAACTTTTTTATATAAATAAGTTGTATAAATTTTGATGATATTGTATATATCAGGAGGCCATCGTCAAACGTCCATTTCTTTTGCCTTTCCTATTAAAATTTGTGGGCTGTTAATCTCTTGATATAAGGCTGATTTAGCCTTTTGGTTTCCCCCCTACATACAGTACCATATTGTTCACATTACCACACCAATCATGTCCCTGTCTAAACTTATCCAGCAAGCCCAACCAAACCAAACCAATAAAAAAGAAACATTAAATAAAACATATCCAAAAAACTAATAGAATTTCAGAATGCATGTAAGAAGTTTTATCAAATTCCATAAAGGAATATATGTATATATATATATATATATATATATATATATATATATATATATATATATATATATATATATATATATAAATATATATATATATATATATATATATATATATATATATATATATATATACCGTATATATATATATATATATATATATATATATATATATATATATATATATATATATATATATATATATATATAAATCATTTTGGTTTGCAGCGCCAAGATCTTTTGCCTGTGGTAAGTCAACTGGATCCTTTGTTAATCTTGGTTTGGACAAATTGATCTACACTTCATGCCAACAGTGGGTACTGAATTGTGGTGCAATTGAAGTGCATAATAGCAAAGTCCAGTTGAAAAAAATTAAGTAGTAGAGCTGGTTCTTTGACCTTGGCATCTGGATGAAGGCATTTGGACCCCAATTCAAGAATGTTTTCCTCTCACGTGTCTTGCCTTTACAATCTAGAAAGTAGTTATTATTAAATTAATGTTGTGGGGCTTCAGTTAACATTTCGCCCAAAGAAGCCTGAATTAGATCCTGAACTGTTGTCTTTTTTTTAAATATAACATATTTTCTGCCCCATATAGATGGTCATCAAAGCTGAGCACTTGGTGCAAGATGCTAAAAAGAACTCAGTGTTCCGTTACTCTGGAGGCAGAATGAATATTTTGACACGAGCGAGGTTCAAAAGGTGTTATGGGTTAGGTGTGGTTTTGCAGCTCTAAATACTTCTTATCATCATCATTATCAGTGTGCATCATGGTAAAAAGTAATGTTTCTGACCATGGACAACATAAAGTAAAACTCAATGTAAAGTAACATACATAAAGATAAAGTGGCAGCGAATCAATACCTCTTCCATCACAACCATAAAATAAGGGTTTTTTGACATTCCACCTTAAGAACACTTATTTCCCTCACCCCTAGTTGTGCAAAGAAAAAAAAATCTAAAATAAGATGTAGAATGCATGTCATATAAACAGCTTTTCTGTATTGCCTCTTCATAAATAAAGTCATGTAATATCCATATTAGCACAGACAACTAGAGATTGTGCATATGGCAAAGTGTCACTAATACACCTTATTTGTCTCACTTGCGAATGTGCATTTATCAGGGGGGAAAAAACGAACCATTTTTGAGAAGTATATTTGTAATGGTAAAATTAGTCATCTTACTTTGTGTGGTTCATATGGCAGCAAACAAACAACATATTTCCACAGTGTTTGCAGAAACCCTTCCACATGTTCAACAATATGGACAACGTATACCTGAAATAAATGTGTGTTACTGGTACTGCATAGAAGACAAAGAAAGCCAGATTAATTTAAAAATTAAACTGCAGAATTGTAATGGAGTCTAAATGTTTTCTTATAGTACATTACAGGCAGTCCCCGGGTTACAAACAAGATAGGGTCTGTAGGTTTGTTTTTAAGTTGAATCCGTTTGTAAGTCGGAACACGTAAATTTTTTAAGTGTCACTCCAGCCAAAAAAACTATGTTTAAGCTTTTTGGATAACATAGGGAAGGGTTGTGATAAGAGGGGAAGGAAGGAGGAGGGAGGGGAAGGGGCTAGCTCAAATGTATAGAGAGGTGAATGAAAAATGAAAAAATTATACAAAATATAAAGGTATAATGAGCATGAGGGCTAGTATCATACTAGCACATAAAAAATATCATGTAAATACTGAAACAGAAGAAAAGAAAAATCTCAGTGCAAAAGGGCTAGTACCATACTAGCACATATGTGGTAACTCAGCAAATACTTATCAAAAGAAAAATCTCAGTGCAAAAGGGCTAGTACCATACTAGCACATATGTAATAACTCAGCAAATACTTAATGGTGACTCCAAGTAAATAACTAAATGGTGAACAGTCCCACCGCCTTGTAGTACAAAGTGCTCAAACAATGAGTCATCAGTTCCAAAAGGCAAAATGGAAAAATTATACAAAATATAAAAGTGTGATGAAATGTAATAAAGTGCAGTCTAATGAGCACTAAATCCGAATAAACTGAAGAAACAAAATAGTCTAAAGCATATAAAAAGCTATAAAATGAGTGACAAATACAGTGTGGATACAAAAAAAATTGAACAAAATAAAATATATAAATCAAACAAAGTCCATGTGCATGAGGGCTAGTATCATACTAGCACATAAGAATATTGTAAATACTGACACAAAAGAAAAGAAAAAATCTTAGTGCAAAGGGGCTAGTATCATACTAGCACATATGTGGTAACTCAGCAAATACATATTAGTGACTCCAAGAAAAATAAATAAATAGTGAACAGTCCCTTCAGTTTATTCGTATTTAGTGCTCATTAGACTGCACTTTATTACATTTCATCACACTTTTATATTTTGTATAACTTTTCCATTTTGCCTTTTGGAACTGATGACTCATTGTTTGAGCACTTTGTACTACAAGGTGGTGGGACTGTTCACCATTTAGTTATTTACTTGGAGTCACCATTAAGTATTTGCTGAGTTACTACATATGTGCTAGTATGACACTAGCCCTTTTGCACTGAGTTTTATCTTTTGATAAGTATTTGCTGAGTTACCACATATGTGCTAGTATGGTACTAGCCCTTTTGCACTGAGATTTTTCTTTTGATAAGTATTTGCTGAGTTACCACATATGTGCTAGTATGGTACTAGCCCTTTTGCACTGAGATTTTTCTTTTCTTCTGTTTCAGTATTTACATGATATTTTCTATGTGCTAGTATGATACTAGCCCTCATGCTCATTATACCTTTATATTTTGTATATTTTTTTCATTTTTCATTCACCTCTCTATACATTTGAGCTAACCCCTTCCCCTCCCTCCTCCTTCCTTCCCCTCTTATCACAGCGCAATCACCACTTACTTTATTCACACCACTTTTGTCTGTTTGGATCAGCCATTTAGGTGTTGCAGCAGTGCCCATTAGCATAGGTATTTCTGACAGCGCAGGAGTTTCTTCATTATTTATCTATAGGGAAGGGTTAACACTCCTGTAACGTTTGTTTTGCTGTCTCTGCCCCTGTTCAGAAGATTTCACCTCACTTTCTGTCCAATAACAATTGGATTTTGAAAATTTTGGGTTGTTGTGAAAACAAGCCCTGGTGATAAAGCATCAGTGGAGGTACCTTTTTCCCATAATAACTCTTACAGCAGTGAATTCCCCTTCCTAGGGGTAGATTTCCATTCACTTCCTGTTGTCTTCCTCTGTTTGTAAGTAGGAGTCGTTTGTAAGTCGGATGTTTGTAAGTAGGGGAACAACTGTACTTAAACCATCTTCTAATATCATATACTGTGCCAAAAGCTATATTGCTTCATGGTATGCCTTTATCCCCTTTTCCTTGTCAAAAGAGAAGTTTATTGAGTATACAATGTTATAAAGATACATAAAGTAAGTTTACAAGGATCTATAAAGTAAGCTCATTGTTTTACAGTAGGGTTTATATAGGTAAATATCATGAAATTTCAAATATTAAACATTGGGTTCACGTAAACCTAAATTAAAGATATATATCATTTCCTTAGTTACTTTTGTAGGTATTTAAATGATTTATACCTACTATACATATTGTTTACAAATAGAGTGTATATAGGTCAAATAAGCCTTTATCCCCTTTTCTACCATAGTACATTTTAAACAGGGGATTGGTGCCCCATTATCTACCCAGTGACATTTTTAAATGGCACTTATAAATAATGTCATACAGCTTTTCTGCCCACTAATCGCTGAGGCAAATACCACCTACCTAGCCAATCTGAGGGGCTTGGTACCTTGTGTTCACTGTAATTGGTCATCACAGCAATCTCATCTTATTGTTTACATGGCTGATCCGTTCCCTTCCTCTTAAGACAGAAGAAGGAGGGAGATCATAGTCACTTTTTGATGAGGAAATAATGAATTGATCAGCACTCAGCAGTAGTTGATGCAGATCCCTTCATTCAGTTTCAGGGATTGTGAGATTGTTTTTTAACCACTTTACCACCCTCCTCTACTATACATCTGATCTAAATTCTGTCACTGTATGTGACATGTATTTTAACCCATCTCCTCCCTTATCCTACACATCTGCCTATTAACTCCATTCCTGTCCATTCTAGCACTGTATGTGACCTGTATATTAACCCATTCAAACCGACCTCCACTGTGTATGATCTGCATATTAAAGTATCTAGTGCACCCTTACTTGGCTCCATGTCGTGAGGCCTCAGGTGGGTGAGACCCTTGACCTAAAGAAAGCTGATTGAGGGGGGGCTGCCTGCTGAAGATCTAAGCTGGTGTCACCAGAGTAAGGTGTCTGTCAGAGGAGGTCTCGGAACGGACTTGCTATTGGGCACTCTGGTGTGCGTCGGTTCGCGCCGGTCCGCGTGGGCACGCGCCCGTTCACGCCATTGTGCGGGCGTGCACCTGGGCGTGGCGGCGCGGGCGCGCGCACGGTGCTTGGCGCCAATCGCCCTATTTAATCTGCTGGAACTTTCTGCTTGGTGCTGTCCGATCTGCAGCTCCCAGTTCCTGTGTTCCTGTTACCTGTCTGCTTGTTTGATCTCCTGTGACCCGGCTTGTCTTTTGGATTCCTCTCTGCTAGCTGCCTGCACCTGACACCGGCTTCCCTTGACCACGAATCTGCCTGCTCCATTGTACCACGTTGTCTGCCTATGACCCGGACTTTGAGCCTGCCTGTTTCCCTGTACCGTGCTGAATACTTGCTGCTAACTCTGCCTGTGACCGGACCTGTCCTTTCTGCTCCTGCTCTGCACCGGCTGCCTATGCTCCAGCTTGCCAAGTACTTCCAGTCCATCTGCATCAGGATCCTGGGCCTTACTTCCGCAAGTCACCCGTCAGGCTCTCTTACCACTCTGCACTCCTGTGCCTTCTGTTCACACTACCAGGGGCCAGGAACCAGATACGCACGGGAGGCCTCCCCCTGCTACTTCGGGTTCGTCAGTCAGGTACGTGCAAGTCTGACAGTATCAGACAGCCATGTCCGAGCCCGAGCAGGGGACCTCTCCCATGCAGGAATTGTGCAAAAACCTGGCGGGTCTCACACAAGCTATGAAGAGCCTTCAGGAAGGCTATACTAGGCTGGAGGAAGGAGTCCAGGTGCTGTCCTCACCTGCTAACCCTCAAGCTGCTTCTGCTGCTGGACTCTCATCTCCTCCCTCCGTAGTTATGCTTCCTCCTGAGCCAAGGGTTCCTACACCCGACAGATTTTCCGGTGAGCGTAGTAAGTACCGATCCTTTCGCAATGCCCGTGGACTTACTTTGCTCTGCTACCACGTACCTTTTCCTTAGAGGCGACTAAGATGGGCTTCGTGATTTCTTTTCTGTCCTGTGAACCACAGACCTGGGCCCAACGTCTCTTGGAACAAAAGTCAGCATCTCTAGACAACCTGGATGCATTCTTTGCCGCCATGTCTCAACTATATGAGGACCCCCAGTTGAAAGCCACCGCTGAGTCCACCTTGCACGTCCCACAACAAGGGCGTAGACCCGCAGAAGATTATGTCCTGGAATTCAGGCGTTGGAGTTCGGACACGGATTGGAACAACGCGGCCCTGCGTTACCAATTTCGTATGGGCCTTTCCGATTCACTTAAAGATGAGTTGGCGCGGGTTGGATTACCACAAACATTGGAGGATCTTCTCAATCTGTCCGTCCAGATAGATCGGCGCCTCAGGGAGCGCCGCTCCGAAAGGTCCTCCAACCAATTCCGTCCTACCTGGGTCCTCCCAAATGTCCCTAGTGCTACCAGCTGTGTCGGCCAAAGCCCTCATGTACCACCTACCTCGGTCTTTGATACCCCTGAACCGATGCAGCTCGGCCTTCTCCGCCAATCTCTCACTCCAGAAGAACGGTAGCGTCGACGGGTCAACAATTTGTGTATGTACTGCGGGGAGTCGGGTCACTACGTGAGATCTTGCCCTAACAAGACACGTAAGTCCCTTTCAACCTCTACTAAGTATGCATCTGCCTTGCCTAATCCTGCTAATCATCTTGCTCTCCCCATTATTCTACAGGATCTTACAGTCTCGGCCATAATTGACTCCGGAGCTTGCAGCTGCTTCATAGACCTAACTTTTGCTGCTAACCACCGCATTCCCCTCCAAGCGAAATCACAGGGACTTACGGTTCACCTTGCCGATGGTTCCACCCTTAGCTCTGGTCCCGTCACCCAGGAGACTATTCCTCTGCTGGCCATCATAAGCACTCATTGCCGGGAATTCCTTTGTTTGGATGCTATCTCTTCCCCGCTTTTTCCTGTTATTTTGGGAATGCCGTGGTTACAGGCCCATAATCCTAGTATTGACTGGGTCTCCGGAGAAATCAAGTTCCCCTCCAACTATTGTCAACAGTACTGTCGGCACAATACCTCTGCAGAATCCCCTCAACTCTTGTGTCTGGACATTGACACCGAATCGCAGCAGGCGATTCCCGCACCGTATCGAGACTTTCTTGACGTCTTTAGTAAAAAGGGGGCAGAAACCCTTCCTCCTCATAGACCTTATGATTGTCTGATAGAACTCTTGTCTGGATCTGAAGTTCCTTTTAGAAAAATTTTTCCGTTAACAGAGCAGGAGCTGGATACTCTTAAAGTCTATATTGATGAGTATCTAAAGAGAAGGTTCATCCGTCCATCCACCTCACCAGCTGGGGCCGGCATTTTCTTCATGGAGAAGAAGGATCACTCCCTTCAGCCTTGTATCCACTATAGGGAACTGAATAAAATAACCATCAAGAATCGTTTCCCCTTACCTCTCCTGCCCGAACTCTTCCAAAGACTAGGTTCTGCTATAATCTTTACCAAACTTGATTTCCGTGGTGCCTACAACCTAATCTGCATCAGAGAGGAAGATGAATGGAAAACTGCTTTCCGTACCCGGTTCGGGCACTTTGAATGCCTCGTCATGCCCTTTGGTCTGTGCAACGCGCCTGCAACATTTCAACACTTTGTTAATGATATCTTCCGTGACCTCCTGGACTTATATGTTATAGTGTATCTAGACAACATTTTGATCTTTTCCTCTTCAGTCACTGAACATCGCAGGCATGTCCGAAATGTATTAACCCAGCTCAGGCAGCATGAACTATATGCTAAATTAGAAAAATGTGAATTTGAACTCCAATGCATCCAGTTCCTCGGCCTAATCATTCCTATCAATGGCATTAAAATGGATCCACAAAAAGTGGCAGCTATCCTAGACTGGTCCGCTCCCTCCGATAAGAAAGGGGTCCAACGCTTCATTGGCTTCGCTAATTTTTACCGGAGGTTCATAAGGGGTTTTTCTGCAATTATTACTCCGATCACTAAACTGACCAAGCAAGGGAACCGATTCTGTTGGTCTACCGAGGCACAATCCGCCTTTGAAAAACTTAAAGAGTTATTTACCTCCGCTTCCATCCTGAAACATCCAGACCCTGCCTCACCTTTCGTCCTTGAAGTGGATGCTTCAGAGTTTGCAGTAGGGGCAGTACTCTCTCAGCGGCAAGGTGCCAAGGCCCTACTCTATCCGGTAGCCTTTTTCTCATGGAAGCTCTCCACTGCTGAAAAAAATTATGACGAGGGAGATCGAGAACTTCCGGGAATTAAGGCCGCATTGGAAGAATGGCGCTATCTTTTGGAGGGTGCTGCACATCCCATTCTGGTCTACACCAACCACAAAAACCTCGAGTACTTGAGAACAGCCAAGAGACTGAGACCTCGGCAGGCAAGGTGGGCTCTGTTCTTCTCTAGATTCCAGTTTCACATTACATACAGACCTGGCTCCAAGAATATTAAACCAGACGCATTATCCCACATGTTCCATGATTCCGAGGAACCTTTACCTTCAGACACCATCCTTCCTGCTGGAAATTTTCTGCTACTACAAGAGGATATCATATCTCAAATTAAACAAGCCTCCAGGAATTTGTCCCCACCTACGGGAGTCGTCGTAAGTTTGCAAGATGGTTTGTTCCGATACAAAGACAAAATCATGGTTCCAGAGAGTCTAAGGGTGGCAGTACTGGGACTCTGCCACGACCATAAATTGGCTGGGCATTTTGGCATACTGAAAACGACAGAGCTGGTGCAACGTACATTTTGGTGGCCTCAATTGGTAAACGATTGCAAGAGCTATGTGGAATCCTGCACCACCTGTGCTTGGAACAAGAATAGCCGAACAAAAGCCTGGGGTCTACTAAAGCCCTTATCCGTCCCAGAAAGACCCTGTAAGATGATTACGATGGATTTCGTCATGGAACTCCCTCTGGCAGGGTTTTCCACCATCTTCGTCATTGTGGATAGATTGTCTAAGATGGCTCATTTTCTACCCATGAAAGGCACACCTTCAGCCGTGGAAACAGCAAACATTTTCATCAAGGAGATAGTGAGACTGCATGGAGTGCCATTAAGTATAGTTTCTGATAGAGGTGATCAGTTCACTTCCAGGTTCTGGAAGGCTCTCTGTGGGTCACTTGAAATCGAATTAGCATTCTCGTCTGCCTACCATCCCCAGAAAAATGGGCAGACAGAGGGAACTAATCAAACTCTGGAGCAATATCTCCGATGCTTTTCCACCTTCTCACAAGACGATTGGGTCTCTCTTCTGCCTATTGCTGAGTTTGCATATAACAACTCTGTGCACTCAGCTATTAAACAAACACCATTCTTTGCCAATTATGGCTTTTATCCGTCCTTCCTGCCCGGATCCTTACCCGAGTGTTCAATTCCCGCAGTTTCCGAAACAATGGACTTCTTCTTCACCAACAATAAGCTACTACGAGAGACCATGGCTAAAACCCAGGAATACAATAAAAGGATGTTCGATAGAAAGAAGCGTGGAGAACTCATTCTGGAACCTGGCAACCAGGTTTGGCTGTCTACCCTTAACTTAAAAATGACTTGTCCTTCAAGGAAGTTGGGTCCCAAATTTGTGGGTCCTTTTCCGGTCAGGAGGAAAATCAATGATGTGACTTATGAGCTGGACTTACCCAATACATTAAAGGTTCATCCAGTCTTCCACGTATCCTTGCTGAAACCCGTTATTCCCAATTTCTTTTCGGGTCATGATACCGGCCCACCTGAACCTGTAATCGTCGACAACGAAATAGAATTTGAGGTTGAAGCAATCCTGGACTGCAGGAAGAGACACAATCAAGTCCAATACTTGATCAAATGGAGGGGGTATGGACCAGAAGATAATTCCTGGGAACCGGAAAGCAACCTGCACACCAAAGAGCTTTTAAGGGGTTTTTGGAGTACCCACGCTGGTAGACTGGCCCAGATGGGCATCCGGAGGCTGCCCTTAAGGAGGGGGCACTGTCAGAGAAGGTCTCGGAACGGACTTGCTATTGGGCACTCTGGTGTGCGCCGGTTCGCGCCGTCTGCGCTGGCGGGCGTGTGCGGGTGCGTCGGCGTGGGCGCGCGCACGGTGCTTGGCGCCAATCGCCCTATTTAATCTGCTGGAACTTTCTGCTCGGTGCTGTCCGATGTGCAGCTCCCAGTTCCTGTGTTCCTGTTACCTGTCTGCTTGTTTGATCTCCTGTGACCCGGCTTGTCTTTTGGATTCCTCTCTGCTAGCTGCTTGCACCTGACCACGAATCTGCCTGCTCTATTGTACCACGTTGTCTGCCTGCTGCCAACCCTGCCTGTGACCCGGACTTTGAGCCTGCCTGTTTCCCTGTACCGTGCTGACTACTTGCTGCCAACTCTGCCTGTGACTGGACCTGCCCTTTCTGCTCCTGCTCTGCACTGGCTGCCTACGCTCCAGCTTGCCAAGTACTTCCAGTCCATCTGCATCAGGATCCTGGGCCTTACTTCCGCAAGTCACCCGCCAGGCTCTCTTACCACTCTGCGCTCCTGTGCCTTCTGTTCACACTACCAGGGGCCAGGAACCAGATACGTACGGGAGGCCTCCCCCTGCTACATCGGGTTCGTCAGTCAGTTACGTGCAAGTCTGACAGTGTCACTTGAAAGTTGGAAGGAGGCAACCAGCTGTCTTTGCGCCTTTTGTGAGTACAGACACTTGAGAGATCTTGGGGACCTTTGTGCTTTTGCTACCCCTCAGGCGCTACAGAAAGTCAGCTGTGGATCTGTTTGAGGAGCTTTCTACATACATTCTTCTACTTAAAGGGACTCTGCTCTTGGGAATTCACAGTTACTACTACTACTACCTTAAAAGCTGAAGCCTACTGTTTGCTACAAGCACAGACTTTAATATAGCTTGTCTTAAAGAATACTTAAGTTCTCAAATGTATATAGGTCTTGTTTTTGTAGTATCCCACCTAATTCCCTCGTCCCTATCCAAGTTCTCCAAAAATTAAAAAAACAACACCCCTAGACTGGTCATTGAAGTAACGTGTGAATGAGCCTGTATGCCTGGCTGTGGGGCAAATCCTGTGGGGAAGACCTGGACAGTAATCCTGCGGCTCCTATTGTAGTAGCGCTAGTCTGACATTTTTTTTGACTATGTTAAATAACAGGAAGAAAAAACATATTTTTTTTCAAAAATATTATTTTTCCCATTTTGTGAGAAAAATTAAAAACAAAAGAAACTTTATATGCCTAAATAAATGACATAAAATTGATTTGGGTACAGTGTTGCATGGGAGAGTAATTGGCAATAAAATTATCAAAGCACTGAAAAAATAGCCTGGTAATGAAGGGATATGTACCCACTGGTACTCAAGTGGCCAAGGATGACTGGCAATATGGTATATGTTTAGCTAGGTCAGAGGAAACATTGGAAGGGTAGCCTAACCCATTCATAACCAAAGTCCCAGGCCAAAGTTAGAAATGTAATTAATTTGCTTGCTTTACATTTAAATAGAAGGTTTTTAATTGGGATGTTGTTTTACGTTGAAAAAAAATGTGAAAAAAATATTTTTAAAACCTCTTTTACTTTTTGTTTAACAAAAATGTGAAAAAAATATTTTTAAAACCTCTTTTACATTTTGTTTGAAAACACTGTCCTTCTCCTCTTTAAAAACAGTATAGCTGGAAGTCAGGAGTGGTTTCTTTACTATCAAACCTCATGTGATCACCATGTCATAGCTGTCATGTGATTAGTGACTATGTTGATTGGTGGGGAATGGAGCTCACATGTGCACACTGCTAACCATCAAATGTGAAATGTGGACCTTCGACACAGAAAATTGTTAAGAAGAACCAATGTTTGTTAAGATGCCACAGATGACATCACTTCCCGTCTGCTCTGCATCCCACAAGAAGCTTTCTGTCATCTTGTTGGTTTCCACTTCCTCATCTAAGCTGTCATCCAGCCTTATGTTCGGACTTTCTAGGCTGAAAGTTGTAGGAAGAGGCCCCCCATCCCTAAGGCATGAGCCGACGCCAAACTTTTGATCCATGTTTGAATTACTCTTCAGAGAGCATTTGACAGGCAGTGAGGAGGCATTGCATCACCTCCTCATTGCCTGCTTTAACTCCTTGATCACCGTACTAAAACACTGCAACTGCATGCATTGCTCATGGTTGTGGGGCACTTGAGTGAAAGTGACGGGAGGCAAAATTCCTGCTGAAGCCGTGAAGCAAAGCATTGCGGGTGTGGCATGTGTACACACTGCCTCTGTGGCTAAAGGGGGACAGTAAAAGCATGGCTCAACAGTGGGGTTTTACAGGCCATGTCCCCCAACCATTGGTGTAAACAAGCCCTTAGGCCTCATGTAGCCAGGATCATTGAAAACCTCATCTGAACGCTGGAAACTGACAGCTGATAACCGAAAGTGAAAAACATCCATTTTACAGCTTTTACATATGGAGTTTATGGGGGTTTAGCAGTAGTTCTGAGCATTTGAGGTTAAAAGGGTTTTTTGAAGATGCATGAAAGACATGTATATTATTAACTATTTCAGCCATTCTGTGAGAGAACAGAGAGCAGTGTGCTTTAACTATGTATTCCCTCTCTGTCTGTCTGTCTGTCTGTCTGTCTGTCTGTCTGTCTCTGTCTGTCTGTCCCTGTTTGTGTCTGTCTGTTTCTCTGTCCCTGATTTGAAACAAAGTCCCTCTTTCCCTCCTATCTCCTCATTTGTCCCTCATGTTGGTCTAATCTATATAGTTATATATAAAATGCACTATTAATCTTTCAAAAAATGCTAAACCTTATTTCCAAATTCTAAATTGTTGCATTTGTAAATTTCAAAAGCCAATATAAAGAATATTAGTATTAAAAAAAAACACTTCTGGGTTTAACTAATATTGTGTTTTCTTTAATTCTCCTTTAAGGTGATGTGGCAGGGGTGTGGGTCCTATGCCTATATACTTTTACTACTAGGTGTCCCTCATTCCCATCTCAAAAAGTTGGAAGGTATGCTAAAGGAAAACCTTTTTTTTTAGCTTTGGATCGAGTGTAGAGAGATTAGAACACCTGTCAGGTTTTTAATGCTGTCTTTGCCGCCATTAGGGAGATTCATCATCTCTATTTGTACTGTTTACTGTTATCATCGAACGTGAAAGTAAAAGAAAATCCCAAATTTTAGGTTGGTATCAGAACAGTAATGGAGGGGAAATCTTCCAATGGGGGCATTAGTTCCCTTACTTTGAAAGGATTTCCTCCCACTTCTTGTTTTGGCTATGAGACAAGAAGTAAAGGAAATCTCCCCAATGGGACACAGATGGCAAAAAAACTTGAAAGAGGTTATAACCCTCTCTTACTCAAAATAAAACGTGTTGCTCTATTCTGAACAGCTGAAAAATTACTAATTACCCCTTTGTTGCAATATCAAAAAATAAGCCTTAAACCTTGGCAGACGTGGCTGCTTAGTCGAAATGTGCGTGGAAAAAATACATGGCTTTATTTTCTATCAGCATTATCAGTGTTTTTTTTTATTAACAAAGCTAACCCTAACCCTAAAGCTAACCCTATTCCTAATGCTAACCCTACACAGATCTATGAGATCAGCATGTCAGCTGATATTGTGATTACATTGATAAATAATCGTTAGGGTAGGGTTCCTTTGTTCCTCATTACCTAACTTAATGTTTCCAGCTTAGGAGGAGCTGTTTTTAGAAAAAAGAACAGGTCTAGGATACCTAACCATATGTAGCTTTCCCGCTACACTCTTAAAAACCACCCTATGCTGTCTGCATTTTGGGAAATGCACCAGCATGCACCTACGCACACTTGAATGTCAAATTGGAAGCAGCAGCTGTATCTGTGTAGACACTGCCTCCCAATTGACATGAATGGGCCTGCCTGCACGCAGATGCGGTGTGTTCTTAAGCACGCCTGTGTGAACGAGGCCTTAGGCTGGCCATACATTATACAATTCTTTAGTTCAATTTCCTTTAGATTTATCTTCAACTATGTAGGGCCTGCCTGATTGGGCCACCCCCCGAAGGAGCCGCTTGAGTATGCTTGGTTCTGTACGTGGCTCTCAACCCTAGAGTATGCTGTCCAGTTCTGGGCACCAGTCCTCAGGAAGGATGTACTGGAAATGGAGCGAGTACAAAGAAGGGCAGCAAAGCTAAAAAAGGGTCTAGAGGATATTAGTTATGAAGAAAGGTTGCAAGCACTGAAGAGACGAGGAGAAGAGATGCTTGAGAGGGGATATGATTTCAATTTACAAATACAAGACTGGTGACCCCACAATAGGGATAAAATTTTGTCGCGGAAGGGAGTTTAACAAGACACCTGGCCACTCATTAAAATTAGAAGAAAAGAGGTTTAACCATAAACTAGGTAGAGAGTTCTTTACTGTAAGGGCAGCCAGGATGTGGAATTCCCTTCCACAGGCGGTGGTCTCAGCGGGGGGCATCGATAGTTTCAAAAAACTATTAGATAAGCACCTGAACAACCACAACATACAGGGTTATAAAAGGTAATACTGACTTATAATCACACATATAGGTTGAACTTGATGGACTTGTGTCTTTTTTCAACCTCACCTACTATGTAACCCCAAGAACAGTCCCAGCCCCTTTGGCACATCTAGTAAACAGTGTTAAAGTACTGTAAAGTTTTGTCTTATTTTCTCTAAAAATAACATGTTATACTTACCTGCTCTATGCAGTTGGTTTTGCATAGAGCAGCCCAGATCCTCTTCTTCTCAGGTCCCACTTCTGTGCTCCTGGCCCCTCCCTCCTGTCGAGTGCCCCCACAGCAAGCAGCTTGCTATGGGGGCACCTGAGCTGAGTCATAGCTCCCTGTGTCCATTCAGACACAGAGCCTTGATTCGGCCCTGCCTCCTCTCTCCCCTGATTGGCTAACTGACTTTGATTGAAAGTGCAGTTGTAGTGCAAAGTGGATTTGCCTTTAGTAAATAACCCCCACTGCGCTGTAAAATTTGCCAAAATAAGGCCATTTTAGAGACTACAAGCAATTAATTCATGGAGTTTAAAAGGATGATTGTTTTATCATCATCATCAAAACAAAAACATTGTGTGTGTAGCAGACCCATAGCACAACAGAACATAATAGTTAGCTGAAGAAGAGATTGTCACCTCATGTATCAAATAAGTTACGTTTGCACTTTTGATGAAGATTGTCAAAAATAAAAGGCCATTGGAGAACCTAGGAGACAGATAAGAAACACAAGCAGTAAATCAAATGACATATGAGTTCAGTTTTTCACAAGAAATTTATTTTAAAGAGCTTTTAAAGATTATCTGGCATATCAATTGCCCCCCTACCCACGAAATACTAAATGTATCTTTGCCATACTTCACAGGCACTTTGGGGGGACAAGCCAAGACGACCATCTTCTAGAACTGTCATGATTTCCTCTGGTGAGCCGGCCTCAGTTGCAACTGAGGCCAGATAGTTAGCTGCATTTTTTCTCAAAAAATTATGCAAAATGCAGCAGCACAGAATAATATGGTTACGTTTGTATTCAGTCATATTTATTGATGTTAGGAATAGCCGGAACCGGCTGGCCATTATGCCAAAGGCATTTTTCACCACTCTTCTGGCTCTGGCAAGCCGGTAGTTAAAAACCCTCTGGTTTGGGGTGAGGGTCCTCATTGGGAACGGCCGCATCAGATTGCCCCCCCAGCGCAAATGCCTTATCTGCCACAGACACAAATGGGAGGCCTTGTTGTTGTCTGCTGGAGGTGGCAAGCCCAACTGCCAGTCTGGAGATGCCTGTAGAATTCAGTCTGGGCGATAACTCCTCCACTTGACATACGGCCATTCTTCCCCACGTCCAGATACAAAAACTCATAAGTCGCCGACACCACCGCCAATAACACGATACTAGTGTACCCTTGTAGTTATAGTAGTACGACCCCGAGTTGGGGGGGTGGGACGATCCGGACATGTTTCCCATCTATCGCACCACTGCAGTTGGGAAAGTCCCACTGCTGTGCGAATTGGGAGGCCACAGTCTGCCATTCCTGTGGGTTGGAAGGAAACTGTGGAGTCAAACAAGAAAAAAAAATTAACACTTTTGCACAAAACGTTGCAAGCAGATTAGACAAACATTCTTGGCCAACATAAGTATAGCATTTATTTAAATGAGTATTTATAGTCATAAGAATAAGGTCGTCCACTTATCAGATTCCTCACCCCCTCTGAGGGCCCATTGTAAAAATTTCATGGTGGGGGGAGGGGAGATGTTTTGGACAGGTAACCTTCTCCACTTCATTGAGAGCTGAATGCATAAATAATGTGTGTTACTTTGGCCAGCCCCTACTTACACTATTGGCAGCCCACTGGACAGGTAAGAAGTGTCATAATACAAAAATATGAATACACACTGTCCAAATTGAAGCACATTTTTAACATTCTGCAATTACCTATCAAGAAAATAGGAGAAAAAAACTTTAAACAGTACCATTTTAAAGTATTCAGGCAAGCCTTTTCACTACATGCTTTGGTGAATTCATCCATAAATATGAACACAAAAGAGGTAGGTATAGTGTGTATGGGTTTGGAAAAGCCAGCAGATAGAGAATCAGTATTGGTTGACTTAGCGGTTGGGGGGAAGGGAGGGTTCCAAATGAGTTTTAGCCCCAAAGAAAAAAGCCTCTTGCACTCTGCCTGAATTTAAAGCCAACAATACCATTTGGACACATCTTAGGAGGTGTTTAGGGTAAGCACTACAATAGAGCTGACAAAATACATTTTAAGAGCCCTTTCACACTGAGTCGCCCCAGGCGTCAGCAGTTATTGGCATTTTAGCGGCGCTATTTGGCTGCTAGCAGGGCGGTTTCAACCCCCCGCTAGTGGCCGAAAAGGGGTTAAATCTGCCCGCAAAATGCAGCTGCAGCGGCGCTTTGCCAGCGGTATCACGGTGCTGCCCCATTGTTTTCAATGGGCAGGAGCAGTGGAGGAGCGGAGTATTCACTGCTCCTACACCGCTGCAAAGAAGCTGCTTGCAGGACTTTTTGTGACACCCTGCCAGCGCAGCGCTCCAGTGTGAAAGCACTCGGGCTTTCACACTGGGTTTGAAGCTGAGGCCTTTTTCAGGTGCTATGCAGGTGCTATTTTTAGCACGGTAGCGCCTGAAAAACACCTCCAGTGTGAAAGGGGTCTTAAGTGACTAGTCTAGGTGTGTATGGGCCCAGGATAGCATGCAGGGGAGGTTAGTGAAGGCAAATATGCATGAAGGACAAAAAAGGAGCATTAAAAGCTTACAGCATGCATGAGGACAAAGAGGACATTCACAGCATATTACAATCATGGTAATTATGGATTGATGAAATAAATACAACACATTAGCAAACATTAAATACATAGAATGTGATGTTAAAGGATAAAACTTACCTTAATATAGTCCTTCTGCAGGACCTGAATTATGGCAGAACAGGTCTCTGGAATAATGATTCCCAGAGCCTGTGGGGAGATCCCAGTCGTAAAAAAAGTACCGCAAGGTGGCGACGAGCCTTTGCTCAGGAGTGATGGCTTGCCACATGCAGGTGTCCTGCTTGGTAATATAGGGGGTAAGCAAAACCAACAGACGGCGAAAAATGGGGTCCGTCATCCAGAGATAATTTCTGAAATCATCAGGATTATTCTCCTGGAACTCCAGCAGCAAAGGCATGTGAGAGAATTGGTCACAATTAAGTAACCAATTCTTGGTCCATGAACTCCTCCTCACCCTGTTGATGGACTGCACTTGTGTCAAAGCAAGAACTCCAACTGAAAAACAGAAGCGAACTATAAATAGAATGCACTGAAAGACAGGAACGAACTGACAACACGCACTGAAGAACAGATACAAACCCACAAGCACAAACTGAAAAGCAGGAACAAACTGAAAAGCACGAGGCTGAAAAGGGCAAATGGTCTCTCACCAAACTTCTACTAACACGAGATAAACACGAGATTAGCAGAAGGAGCCCAAAGGGTGGTGCATTGGCTATTGAATTTCATTTTTATATGCTCGTCATACGTGTTGTTCTCACATTCGTAATTGGTGGCCAACATTTGTGTGACTGTGTGTATGCAAGACAAGTTTGAGCCAACAACCTTCGAACAAAAATCCACGGTTTTGTTCTCGGAAAGTCCGATCGTGTGTATGCGGCATAAGTGTAGGCACAGGTAAGGCAACGTTGTCTGCATGCAGTGTCTTTAAGGTGGGCAGTGCCCCCTCACCAATCCTGCTACCAAGGCCCAAAGGGAGATGTCCTGGCAAGCAGGTCCTTCAGGTGGCCCGACTAGCTACCTTGCAACCGAAACCATCTTCAGGAACGCCATGAGATGCACCTGGGGTCTCTCTCTGGTGAAATATCTACAACTAATCGACTCTTGGAGCTCAGGATGGGGGTACCTCTTCCCCTGCGTCCAGTCTCTCTCCTTGCCTTGTGTGCTTAGGAGGGGCTGTTTTTAGAAAAAGAACAGGTCTAGGATACCTAAACATATGTAGTTTTCCCGCAGCACTCTTAAAAACCATCCTATGCTGTCTGCATTTCGGGAAATGCACCAGCATGCACCCACACACTTGGATGTCAAATTGGGAGCAGCAGCTGTATCCGTGTAGACACTGCCTCCCAATTCACATGAATGGGCCTGCCTGCACGCAGATGCGGTGTGTTTTTAGCAAAATTACAAAATAATAGGATTTTTATAACAGCTTATCTGTAAAATCCTTTTCTTGGAGTACATCATGGGACACAGAGCCTAAATTAATAACTTAATGGGTATATAGGCACCTTCAGTTGATGGACACTGGCATACCCAATCCAGGAAGTTCACTCCCTATATAACCCCTCCTCCTTCCAGGAGTAGCTCAGTTTTTGTAGCAAAGCAATAACCCCCAAAAAGAGGGAAGGGACCTCTGTGTCCCAGGATGTACTCAAAGAAAAGGATTTTATAGGTAAGCTGTTATAAAAATCCTATTTACTTTATCGTACATCATGGGACACAGAGCCTAAGTTAATAACTTAAGGGGACGTCCCATAGCAATGCTATTTGAGGGGAGGGAGACACAACCCACAGGGTACCCCCAGACTTGAGGACCTATACTGCTGCCTGCAGCACACTGCGCCCAAAGGCGATATCCTCATACCTCCTTACATCCACTTTATAAAACTTGGTGAATGTATGCACTGAAGACCAAGTTGCGGCCTTACAGATCTGAGCCATGGAGGCCTGGTGACGCACTGCCCAAGAAGCACTAACCGACCTGGTAGAGTGCGCTTTGACTTGAAAAGGGGGAATCTCACCCCTTAAATCATAAGTTTGAATTATAACTTGCTGAATCCACTTAGCGACAGTGGATTTGGACACTGCCAGTCCTTTCTTAGGACCCTCTGGCAGAATAAATAAGACATCAGTCTTTCGAATCTGAGCAGTTGTCTTTAAATTATTATTATTATTATTATTATTATACAGGATTTATATAGCGCCAACAGTTTACGCAGCGCTTTACAACATTAGGACAGACAGTACAATACAATTCAATACAGGAATAATCAGAGGGTCCTGCTCATTAGAACTTACAATCTAGGAAATAAATAGATTTTCACTGCTCTCACCACATCAAGACAATGCAGTGACTTCTCTTCCCTGGAACATGGTTTTGGAAAAAAACGATGGCAGGACAATATCTTGGTTCAGGTGAAAACCTGAAACCACTTTTGGCAAAAAGTCTGAACGAGGATGTAACACCACTCTGTCCTCATGAATAATCAAATATGGCTCTTTACAAGAAAGAGCAGCCAACTCCAAAACCCTCCTTGTTGAGGATATAGCAACTAAAAATACCAACTTCCTTGTCAGAAGAACTAAGGGAATATGTTGTATCGGTTCAAATGGCTGTTTTTGTAACACTGACAATACTAAGTTCAAGGGTTCAAAGGAGGTTTGACTGGCGGATTAAGCCACATCTCCCCTTGCATAAAGAATATGTAGCAAGCGGTCTTTGATATAAGACCGATAAAGCTGAGACTTCACCTTTAATAGTACTCAAGGCCATTTTCATCTCTACCCCTAATTGTAGAAAGGGAAGAATTCTGCCTATGATATATCTCCGAGGGTGCCAACCCTTGGATTCACACCAGGAAACATAAGCCCTCCAGACCCTATAATATATAATTCTGGAAGCTGGTTTCCTTGCATTAATCAGGGTAGAGATAACTGACCCGGAGAGCCCACGTTTTTTCAGAATGTGGGTTTCAATAGCCAAGCCATTAAATTTAGAGACCGTAAGGTAGGATGGAATATTGGCCCCTTTGAGAGTAGGTCTGGCCGTAGTGGGAGGGACCATGGACTCTCCACTGCCATCTTTACGATTTCTGCATACCATGACCTTCTGGGCCATGCTGGTGCTACCAGAATTACTGGCTTTCTTTCCAGCTTGATCCTGCAAAGAAGTCGTGGCAGCAACTGAATGGGGGAAATGCATAGAGCAGTGAGAACTGATCCCACGGGGTCACCAACGCATCTGTTCCGCATGTGAGTGGATCCCTTGTTCTGGACATAAAGTTGACTAACTTCATGTTGAATCTGGACGCTAGAAGATCTACGTCCGGAGTCCCCCATCTTTGGCAAATAGCCCAAAAAATGTCGGGGTGAAGAGACCATTCCCCCTGGAATAACTGCTGGAGGCTCAAGTAGTCCGCCTGCCAATTGTCTACTCCCGGAATGAAGACTGCCGATAGGAACAGAACATTCCTTTCTGCCCAAGTTAGAATATGGTCCACCTCTCTCTGCGCTAAGAGACTCTTGGTGCCCCCTTGGTGATTGATATAGGCCACAGCTGTGGCATTGTCGGATTGGATCCAGACAGGACAATCCCGTAACCTGGAAGTCCAGGCCTTCAGAGCCAGACGCACTGCCCGAATCTCTAGGATATTGATGGGCAAGGTTCTTTCGGCTCTTGACCACTGTCCCTGGACAGTTGTCTTTTCTAGTACTGCTCCCCAGCCTGAAAGGCTGGCATCTGTTGTTACCACTTTCCAGATAGCTAGTCTGAAGGATTTTTCTTTCAGCAGATTCTGGGTTAGTAACCACCAACTGAGGCTTTGGGACACCCTTGGGGACAGCCGCATTTGCAAGTCTAAAACTTGAATTGTTCTAAGTAGACAGGATACTGTTTTGCAACAGTCTTGAATGGAACTGGGCATAGGAAACCGCTTTGAATGAAGCCACCATCTTTCCTAGCAACCTCATGCAAAGGCGACTGGAGGGATCGCTTTTTGACCTGACCATCCGCACCAGCTCTCTTATGGAGTTGATCTTTGCCTGAGGCAAGAACACCTTTTTCTGGGCTGTGTCTATGAGCAGACCCAAGTACTCCAACCTTTTTATCGGTTTTAAGGAAGATTCCTCTAGGTTGAGAATCCAACCCAAACTTTCCAGGTAACTGGTTGTAATGCGCACACTTTGCTATAAACGAGCCACTGACTGAAATAGATTGTCTAAGTACGCCAAGACTGTTATGCCCTGTGCCCTTAACCTGGCTAGAGGTGGGGCCAGGACCTTTGTAAACACCCGAGGTGCTGTAGCTAACCCAAAGGGCAAGAATACAAACTGGAAATGCTGCTGTTCTACCTCGAACCGCAGAAACCTTTGGTGAGCGGGAAATATAGGAACATGCAGATTTGCATCCTTGATGTCGATAGATGCCAGAAGTTCTTCTCCTAGTAGGATAGAAACTACTGACCTGATCGTCTCCATGCGAAAGGAGCAGATCTTCAGGAACTGATTTCGATTCTTTAGATCTAGAATGAGTCTGACATCTCCATTCGGTTTTGGTACTGTGAAGAGGTTTGAAAAAAAACCCAAACCTTGCTCTTCTGTGGGGATCTGCATGATCACCCCCTGAGCCATTAATCTAGTGCCCAAAACAGAGATTGCCTTTTCTCTGGATCTTTGGGAACATTTGAACTCAGGAAACAAGACGGTGGAAAGTCCCGAAATTCCAGCTTGTACCCCAGAGTTACCGTGGAGATGCACCATCTGTCCTGAATTTCCTCTTGCCAGACTTCTGAACACTGCAGAAGTCTTCCCCCAACCCTGGCGAGGTGGGCCTCTTCATGATGAGGCTTTAGGATTCTGCTTTGCAGGTTTCCGGCCCCAGGACTTCTTTTGAGCCTGGGCCTGACCCTGAGGTTTTCCTCTAGAGTCTGACGGCAGAGGGCATCGCCACTGCCTAGAGGCGGAAGCCCCTGGTGCAGGAGAAAGAGCCCGTTTAAATGAAGGGTATTTATACTTTCTTTGACTGGCAAAAGAGTACTTTTCCCACTAGAAATTGTTTGGATTTATTTGTCCAAATCATCCCCAAATAGCCAATCCCCATGAAAAGGGAACCCAGTCAGGAGCTTTTTACATGGTGCTGACCATTTTTTGACCACAGGATTCTACGCATATGTACTAGCATGAGGCGGGACATCTGGTGAATAGAACCTTTAATGGCATCTATGGCAAAGCATAATGCTTTTGGTAGTTTGGCCAATTCCCGGGCTTGTTGTGCAGGAACCTCTTTAAGGGCCTGTCTAAATTGGTCCTTTAGGGATTGACAGATGCCTATTGCAGCGACTGCAGGCTGAGTAATGGCACTTGCCAAGGAAAAAGCGGATTTTAACAGGAATTCCAAACTTTTATCTGATGGATCCTTAAGCATTTGTGCATTGTCTACTGGACAAGTTAGACTTTTATTCACACTGGAAATCGCAGCGTCAACTGCTGGTACCTTCCATTTTTTGGTGAATTTCTCCTCCATGGGATAGAGAACTGAAAATCTCTTTGGAGGAATAAAATGCTTATCCGGGTGATCCAATTCAGCATAAATAAGCTGTTCTAGTAATGCATGAACAGGAAATGCATGCAAAGGCTGTGAAGGTTTTAAGGAACCCAAGGAAGAAACTGAGCTTTCAGCAGACTCCGTTAGGGGTAGCATGAAAGTAGAACGAACCATCTCCGTAAAAGATTGTATCAGCAATTTCTCAGATTGCAAGGCTGAAAAAGGTTCATCTACCATTGTTTCCTCAGCAGAGGAATCGTTGGTTTTTCTTTCCTCCTGATTGCCTGAGGGTAACACCTCATCCTGTGCCCATTGTTCCCCTTGCAAAAGGGTCTAAAGCGGGGTGGGGAATCTAGCACGCTTCCTATCCATTTGAATGGAGGATGCGATTAAAGTCGCTAATCTTCCTTCCAGGCCCTGCAGGGTGGAGGAAAAGACATCTTCAGTTACGTATACAGGGACTAAGATGTGAGAAGCAGTTGCACCATCAATTTGTTCCAATGACTCACCTTGGCTTGCCATAATTGGTGTTTCAGGCGAGGATGAAGTGTGGAGACATGATTGGAGTTCCTAGCGCCTGGAGGTAATACCTTTGGTACCTTTTTGGTCTTTGTGGTGTCTTTCTTGGTACGCATAGTCCTAAGCACAAAAGCAGAGGCACTATTAAATTGCACTCAATCGCTGAACATGGAATGCCACTTGCAGCCCTTACGTGCCCTACCGCTCCTGTGTCCTGTGTGCAGCCTGCTTGCTTCCTCCTCGCTATCAAGTGAAGAGAGACTGCTCCAGCTGATTTTTTAAGCCTGCTTGTTTGCCGTGTGGACAAGACACTGCGCTGTGCCTCGGCCCCCCCCCCTTCCTTTGAAAAAATATTCCCGTGCTCTTTTGGGCGGTTTTTGGGTCTGCAGACCCAACACGAGGGGGGGGGGGAGACAGAGCCCTATGACACCAGCAAGCACAGAGAAAAAACAACTGTCGGAGAAAACTTCGGAACCTCCGCACCCCCCGTGGCAGGGGGGATTACAAGGGGGGTACACCGCTGATGTTTCCCTAACCCTCTGGTCCCTTCAGGGGTGAGAAAAAAGCATAGCAGATCTCTTACCTGAGAGAATTCCCCATGCGCAATCTGCTGCGGCCACACACAGACTCTGAGCTTACATTGAAGACAACAGATTAAGGTATGTGCATAGACTCCCTCTAGTGGAGAATTAAGGCATGACAACATTTTTTTCCCTTAAAGAAGAATACATAGGTGGACTTTTTAATTCCTAAGTTTCTTCTCTTACCTTATCCTCGCCGCAGGATTTGCTGAATTAACAGTCAATCCAATCTTCACCCATCACGGCAGGCTGCGTTTAGCAAACCTTCAAGGAACGGATCCATTTTTATTGGGGGTCCACTCCCTTGGACCTATAAAAGCACCCCGCTAGGAAAGCTTTTAGGTATTGTAACATGACCAAAGCCCTGGGTCCCGGGGTTCAGCCCTGCAAGAGAGGTGTTACAGGCAAAACCTCGTGCTTCGGATACGAGGCCCGGGTACCATCCACCTTGGCCTCAGTGGCACTTTGGATGGATCCGGTCTGTGGAGGCTATTTAAATACAGCATGGATCCCTTCTAGAGCTCCTCAGAGCACATCTTCACTCGTGACCAACATGTTAGACACTGGCGAAAAAACTGAGGTACTCCTGGAAGGAGGGCGAGTTATATAGGGAGTGAACTTCCTGGATAGGGTATGCCAGTGTCCATCACCTGACGGTGCCTATATACCCATTAACTTATTAACTTAGGCTCTGTGTCCCATGATGTACGGTAAAGAAATTAAATTTTTTTTTTAAAAATGTTGCTCTTTACGAGAGACGAGGACTGAGGCGGGACCGGAAGTGGATGGTGGAGTGAGATGGTGGGGTGAGGAGTGTGTGTGTGCGTCTCCCCCACTCCCACCATAGAATGAAGTGAATATCTTCCCAAGTGTGTAAGAGGGATATACAGCGTGCCAAAGCTGAAACCCTGAATCCGGCAGCCCCTGTGCCTATCTGCCCTCCTACCGGCTCCCATCTACAGAAGCTGAAGCCGCGCTACAGAAGCCGAAACAGCGCTGCACCTTTCCTTAAGCATCGGCGGCTTCCGAAAGATCCCGAAGTTCCGAGGCAGAGCAGGGACAGGCAGAGCCGAGCAGTGACGCGGCGAGTTCTCGCGGGAACGTGCGGGAACACGCTGAAACAGTCGCTTCGCTGGTCCTAGACGCCAGTGCCGAAGACAGTGTGGGAAAAAGGATCCGGAGTGCAGAGATGCCGTACTCCCCCCTGTAGCAACGGCCTAGCAGTACACAGCGGCATACAGAGGACCCTGGGGTGAGTGTACAGGATTATATACACACTTTGCCTTGTCTTACAATATGCCTTACTGAACTGTTCTACCTGCTCTCGGTGAAGACACTCTGTTTAAAGATACCCAAGCTCTCTGAACTTTATACATTTTCCATTACCGGAAGAACTTTATATATGCAAGTTTACATAGGAGATGCAGTGAGAATTATTGGAGTTATAGCGATATACCATAATATATAGGCATATTACATCGTGAAGATTAACAGCAGTTTAATCATCAGGACTCTAGTTAGCAACAAGCTGAATCACCCTAAGGGTTGTCTGGTGTGCTGGCCACTTTATACATCAATTAAAAGTCTGGCCACTAGCCCCTTTGCGGGGGGGTTGCACTAGCATAAATAAACCATTCGGTAGAGGCCGGAGCAGTCAGCCATGACTACTAGAAGGAAGGGGGATGAGCACGCAATTGTGGAACCGATGGGGTCTCAGTCCCTGCGGTCAGCTAAAGAAAAAGAGAAGGAAAAAGGTGGAGTCTCAACGGTAGCAGGGGCAACCGCAGCCGCGGTTGCGGCAACCGCAAAATTGGAGAGGCTGGTTAACATAACTGACCACACACCAACGAAAGGTGGGCAGCAGACACAAAGCAAAACAACGGCAGACAGGAAGAGCCTGGGCCAGATGAGTGCGCTCCCAAATAATACTACACTTAAGAACCCCTCAAAGGGGCGAGCATGGTGGGGAAAATAACGGAAATAAACAGTACACAGACACAAGTATCGGAAGGTGAACCATCTCTTAAAGAGATACTTGCCGCAGTCAACTCCTGTAAACAATCCCTGAGCAATATGGAAGACCAGATGAAAGCTATGAGAGAAGAACTAGTCCACGTCAGCCAAGACCTTAAGAAAATCGCAGAAAGAGTGACAGAAACTGAAGGGAGAATAAGCCTGCTAGAAGACGACCTAAAACCAATGAAACAAGAGTTAAAAGTGCAGAAGGATCAGATAAAAAGGCTTCTGGAAAAATTTGACGAAATGGAAAACAGACTCAGGAGAGATAACGTGAGGATAGTTGGGCTCCCAGAGAAGAGCGAGGGGCTAGACCCAGCAGGTTTTTTGGAAAAATGGCTAATTGAGACGTTTGGAGTAGAAACATTCACACAGCAGTTCTCCATTGAGAGGGCACATAGGGTTCCATTTAGACCCCCCGCCCAGGGTAGCCCCCCAAGAGCTCTTCTTTTGAAGTTCTTAAACCACAAGGACAAGGTGACCCTCCTTCGAAGGGCTCGGGAAAGGGGGAATCTATACTATAATGGAGCCAAGATCTCAATATATCCCGACTTCTCACCTGAACTACAGAAGCGCAGGATGGAATTTCTGGGCATCAAACGTAGCCTCCAAGTGTATGACATTACGTATGTGCTCCTTTACCCTGCTAGGCTTCGGGTAAATGCGCTGGGGGGTAGTCAGATATTTGAATCTCCAGAGAAAGCGCGAGCATGGTTGGAAGAAAAGAAAGATCAACTCTTGCCGAAATAAAACAGGGGTTGCAAACTGGAATGTAAATGTAAAATTAAATGAGGAAGGAAGAATATAATAGGATATAACTTATAAGTGTGGGGTGGGGGGTCTCACTGGGGTGCAAATAAATAAGATAGGTGTTTGTACAGGTGTGAGATGGAGGGAAGGGGGAGGGAGT
This sequence comes from Lithobates clamitans, assembly GCA_037952925.1. Taxonomy (NCBI): domain Eukaryota; kingdom Metazoa; phylum Chordata; class Amphibia; order Anura; family Ranidae; genus Lithobates; species Lithobates clamitans. The sequence goes on along the minus strand of JBBGZY010000603.1, from coordinate 3,666,037 downwards.
GGGGGGAGGGAGGGAGGATGGAGGGGAAGAAGGGTAGCGGTAGAGGAATGGGTGACGGTCATTAAAAAAGCCTACAAGGGGGACCTAGAGAGGTGGGGGGGGGGGGAGGGATGGGGGAGGAGGGTAAAGGTGGGTAAGGGTCATAATAGGAAAATACAAAAAGGGCACGATTGCACTTTAAAAAGAAAAAGAAGAATATCTTCTCCTCAAAGCCACACTGAATGCACTTGTAAAGTATAGATAGTCATGGTAAATATGGATTTCACGTATAGTATATATGAGTTTTTTAAATTTGTAGTCACTAAAATAAAAAGATGGTGGTATGGGGGAAAAGCCCCTCTTATTAACAGAGTTAAGTATTCTAGGTAATTGGGAATGGGGGGCGTTAGAGAGAGGACCCAGTGGTGGGGAGGTAGGTTCCCCCCCCCTTTTTTTTTTTTTTCTTCTCTGCTCCTTTATTTTACAGTATTCTATCTCTCTCGCCTATCTGTGGCGTTAGATTACCCACCCCTTATTGCTGTTTCTTCCTCTAACTTAGACTTCCCGTTTATAAATACAAGTAATAAAATATGGTCCTGAATATTAGCTCATGGAATGTTAGAGGATTGGGTTCCCCTGCTAAACGTGCAGCAGTAAATGAGGGTCTAAATACACTCAAAGCCGAAATTGCCTGCCTGCAGGAGACACACCTGACAAAAGATTCAAAAAATAACTTATGGAAAAAGAGATATCAACATCAGTTTCACTCCACATACACCTCCTATTCTAGAGGAGTTTCAATTTTGGTCGGTAGTGGGGTAACGTTCACCTGCAGGCAGTGCAAGATAGACAATGAGGGACGCTATGTGTTTTTGCACTGTGTAATGGAGAATCTGGAATGTATACTGATTAATTTATATATCCCGCCACCGTTTAAACTGGATATTCTGTGCATCCTGTTGGAATTCATAATAGATAAGACAGAATTGCCAGTTATAGTGGTTGGGGACTTTAATATGGTTCTAGATAATAAAATAGACAGACTCCCAGGGGGGAAACAGCGTCAGAAAAAACAGGAAAACCGGTTGAAACAATTCCTACAAGAAGCAGGGCTGCTTGACATGTGGAGAATAAGGAACCCGAGGGTACAGCAGTTTTCGTGCTATTCGAGCTCCAGTGCTTCACTGTCAAGGATAGACTTAGCTCTAGGTAATGGCCTAGCATCACAAGTAGTAAATAACATAATCTACCATCCTAGAGGGGTATCGGACCATTCCCCGCTTACAATCACGATAAATCCAGGCCATAAGAAAACAAATAGAATATGGAAGCTGAACCCAGTATGGTTGGAAGTAATAGAGAATAAGGAGGGGGTAATAGCAGAACTGAAAGAATTTATAAAGCTCAATTCGGGCACTACATCGAGAGGGGTGATGTGGGATGCACTGAAGGCATACTTAAGGGGTTTAATCATACAGAAGGTGTCCAAAATTAAAAAAACCTCCCGAGACTGGGAGGAGCGGTTTAAGAGGGAATTAATTGCAGCTGAAAAGGAGTACATAAATGATCCCTCCCCGGAAAAACAGAAAGTGTGGGAAAATAAACAACAAAGGTACAAAGATATAATAACTAGGAAAGTAGAAAATAAAAGGGCATTCCAGAACCAAGTTATGTATGGGGAAGGGGAAAAAGTAGGGAAGATATTGGCTCGTATAGTTAGGTCCGGCTCCCCCCCATCCGTGGTCCCGGTCATTAAGACCCTGACAGGTGAGATAACATCTCAATTGGAAAAGATTACTGAGATGTTTAAAGAATACTACAACAGGTTATATAAATCCAGTGGGACCAGGGATGAGGGGGAAATGGACAAATTTTTTCAAAACATAGAAACACTAACATTAGGGGAGGCGGAGGCTGAGGAACTAGAAAGACCAATCACTATAGATGAGATTAAAATAGCAGTATCAGAAATGGCTAACTGTAAAGCTCCAGGTCCTGATGGTCTCCCAGCGGAGATCTATAAACAGTACGGGGAGGTATTGTTTCAAGAACTATTGGAGGTTTTCAACTGGGCAAAAGAGCAAGGGAGATTACCTACGTCAATGACCGAAGCTACAATAATAGTACTGCATAAAGAAGGGAAAGATCCCCTGGACCCTGGATCATATAGACCTATATCATTGCTTTGTGCAGATGTTAAGATTTTAGCAAAAATTCTAGCTACCAGAGTAAAGAAAGTGATTCATAAAATAGTCCACCCAGACCAGACGGGATTCATACCCCGCCGTACAACTAGCATGAATATAAGAAGAGTTTTTTTAAACCTGCAGATTCCCACGGAAAACAGAGGCTCGAGAGCAATGCTTCTGTTGGATGTGGTAAAAGCATTCGACAGCGTAGAATGGGAATATGTCTGGAGAGTACTAAAGGAATATGGTTTTGGATCCTCATTTATAAATTGGGTCAAAGTATTGTACAATGAACCAAATGCTAAAGTAAAAGTTAATAATGATTATTCGATTGGGTTTAGATTAGAGAGGGGATCAAGGCAGGGGTGTCCGTTGTCCCCCATGATTTTTGCCTTGGCCATGGAACCATTAGCCACAACAGTGAGGCAAGATAGGAAAATAGTGGGGTTCCAGAGAGAGGACGGCGAAGAGCGGATTGCACTGTATGCGGACGACGTCCTTTTATTCATGGGAGACACGGAGGAATCTCTGAATCAAGTAATGAACATTTTCTCAAGGTTTGAGAAAGTTTCGGGATTGTCCATAAATTGGGAGAAGTCAGTCTTACTACCACTGGATCCAGATAGTATAGACACCCCTTCAAATATTAACATCAACAGGTTGGGAAAAACAACACTAACAAAATACCTAGGTATTAAAATAACTAATGACCCAGAGAGCTACTTAGACAATAACCTAGCCCCACTATTAAAGAAATTCAAGGATAAGATTGAAATATGGAAGGACCTCCCGTTATCAGTAGCGGGGAGGTGCAATTTATTTAAAATGCTATGGCTCCCCCAGCTGCTGTACATAATGCAGAACTCCCCAATATGGATAAGCAGGAAATGGTTTGATAAAATAGAAACAATATTTAGAGCCCTTATATGGAAAGGAGGAACCCCTAGGATAAGATTACAGACCCTACAATTACCCACGCGGGAAGGGGGGATGGCTGTTCCGCACCCACGTAGCTATTTCCTGGCTGCCCAGCTGCAGTATATAGGGGGAAACAGCAAGGAGAAGTTGATTATTATGGGAGCTCCCCATAAGACCGTGATAGAGACGTTGGAAGCAGACTCCTTTATATATAATATCCCTACGGTCAAATTAATAAAAAAAGCATGGAGAACTGTTAAAACTCTGTTGGGAATAAATGGTTGGATTAAACATACCCCCCTATGGAATAATAAGAATCTTCAAGAACTAAAAGAAATAGGAACAATTAAAACATGGGAAAAGAATGGAATAGTGAAACTAGTTCAGCTCTATAACCAGGCTTTACTAAAACCCTTCGCTACGTTGAAAGTAGAATTTGGTATACCAGATAATTCATTATATAACTATATACAAATTAAACACGCCCTTAACTCGCAGTTTGGGGGACACGGCCCCTCCTGGAGTGAATCTGCCGTACTCCAGAAATTAGGAGACCGGGAGGGCCATGGGGGGACCATAGCTGAAATATACCCACATATCTGTAAAAATAGTATAGAGACCCTGGAAAAACTTAAAAGTAGAAGTAAATGGGAGAGGGAATTGGGAGAAATCTCAGATGGGCAATGGAGAGAGATATTAGCGGGAGGTCATCGGGTATCGATTTCCCCTGCCCAAAGGATATCGCATCTAATGGTAATCCACAGGACGTATTACACCCCTAAAAGGTTATTTGAGTTTGGGAGGGGAACGGATGCCAACTGCCCTAGATGTCAGCAGGAAGGGGACTTGTTGCATATGTTATGGAAATGCCCGAAATTATTCCGGTACTGGTCAGAGATTCTAGAAACAATTAATAAAGTATTTTCCCTTAAACTTAAAATGGAACTGAAATTATGTATCCTGGGGGTAGGGGAGGATATGGTCATTGGAACCTGCAAAACTACAATAGTTCAGAGGTGTCTATTCCAGGCAAGAAAACTTATAGCCCAAAGATGGCAGGCAAGAACCCCCCCACAAATAGAGGAGTGGTGTAAAACAGTGACCGAAACAATGTGGAAGGAAAAAACAGTATATATAAAAAGGAGGAACCTAAAAGCATTTAAAAAACTTTGGAGACCCTGGCTGGAGGAAATGGGATACATATTATAGTAAATAAAGAGATAACGCCCTCACGAAATAGGAAGGTTAATATGCACGGTTGTAGGGGGGGAAGGGTGAGGGGGGGGGGAGGGAGGGGGAGGGGGGAGGGAGCAAAGGAAAGGGGTAAGGTAGACAAAACAACAAAGCACTTTATTCTTCTTTGATAGGGGTTTTTATGTACACCCAAAGTGGAGGATTGAATTGTAATGCATCATTGTATTGATATTACGCACTGAGATGTATTTTTGTTTAAACATTAATAAAAACGATTGAATTTAAAAAAAAAAAAAAAAAAAATGTTGCTCTTTATTTGTTTATAACGCAAAAAATAAAAATGCAAAGGCGATCAAATACCACCAAAAGAAAGCTCTATTTGTGGTAAAAAAAGGACGTCAATTTTGTTTGGATGCAGCATCGCACGACCGCGCAATTGTCAGTTAAAGTGACGCAGTGCCGTATCGCAAAAAATGGCCTGGTCATTCAGCAGCCAAATCTTCCGGGGCTGAAGTGGTTAAAAGTGTTTAGGTTTGACCTTATATTATATGGTTTTGGTAAATCTAAAGGAAAGTTGTACAAGACAACTGTGTAATGTATGGCCAGCCTAAAGCCTAGGCCACACTGCTAGTTTTATTTTTATTCAAGTCAGCGAGCTGAGCGAATAAACTGACAGCTCAGGTCTGAGCAGCTGTACTAACAGTCTGATGTTAGTACAGTGATCTGCCCTGCTTTTCTATTGTGTTCTGACAGTAGGGTCCCCCCCGAGGGTCACCCCCACCCGCCAGAACACTCCGGTCAGCACTATCAGAGCTCTGATCGGGAGCTTGTCCGCAGACCTTTTTTGGTAAAGCTCTGTGTGTACTGCAAACCGAACGGCCGGCTTCTGATGGAGCAACTGCAGTACACACAGGCCAAATGACAGCCGGTTTCTATTGAAACCGGCTGATGACGCCCGACATTTGGTCAATGTGTACGGGGCTTTAGGGTGTCTGCATACTGGATAAAGTAGCAAAGCAAACACTTTTGGACAGCAGCATTGTCAGTCTGGGGGGAGGATTGTGTCATTGATTATAGATAGAATTGACTGATTGAAGCTGAACTCCGGCTAACACTTTATAAGCAGTTACATCAAACAGTTGTTTTTTTTTTTTTTGGAATAAAGTTTTTACATAAATGAATAAAAGCTGATCATTGTAAGCACTTCAGCTTGTGTTAAATGGTTTGTCTCAATCCACTGCTACTGCTACTACAAGCTGTCTGGACAACCTGGTCTGTTAAAGTAAATCGAAACATAACAGACTTACTGGCCTGCTCACCAGGTAAAAATAAAGGAAAAACCCCTAAAAAAAGAAAACCACCACATATAATAATTGGTAAGCTGCAAATAATACATTTTTGATTTCAGGTTTAAAGTGGTTCTAAAGGCAGAAGGTTTTTTCCCTGTCAAATTTGTTTATGGAATTTTAACAATTAGTATACATACATATATAGCATACATAGTATACTAGTATAGTATACATATACATATACAGTAGTATAGTACTAGTATAGCATAGTATACACACATATATAGACATACATAGTATACTAGTATAGTATTCATATACATATACCTATACATATAGTATATATGTGTATATATACTATATATATATATATATATATATATATATGTAGAAAGGCCAGTATGGTGGCCTGAATTTATGGGAGGAGCCCGGGGGGGTATTTAACCAGCCCGCTCGCCTGTGGTCTTTGTCGGTTTCCTGTGCGCGTTCGAAATTTCAGCGGCTTTCGGTTCCCGTTCGCAGTTTCTGAGAGGCTGCCGTTCCCGTTCGTAGTTTTTCGTACAAACGTGTCTGGCTCAGCGGTCGCAGGTAGGGTTTCGTTGACATTTCATCATGTCATGTATCACCATTTGTTAGATACCGTGTCGCTCAAACCCCGATACGGAACTTACGAGTCATTCGTTAAGAAACCCTGCATGTAGCCGTAGCACTCAGCCACCGATTCGTGCCTCTATCATTTATAATACATTTTTCATTCATTTTACATGCCTCACTCTGATTCGAATCCAGTTGCGTCCGCTGCACACCTGGTTGTCCAGTCGTGTCTCACTTGTTCTTGTCTCATGTTACCATGCTTCACAGTCCTGTTCGTTATCAGTCGCAAATACGGCACACAGATTCGTGCCTCTGTCATGGCTTATAATTTCAATCATTTCACTCATTTCACTCATTTCACCGTCATGTACCTCGCTCCGATTCGAATCTAGTCGCATCTGTGATGCACCGATTCATCCCGGTGTGCCCCAGTTTTTATTTAGCCTCATTTCAGTACATGCTCCAGTACATGCTCCAGAGTCCGGTCGTTGTCAGTCACAGTTTGCGGCTCACCGATTCATGCCTCTGTCATGGGAAATCACTGTCACGTATCATGTTCCGATTCGAATCTAGTCGCATCCATGATGCACCGTTTCGTTCCGGCGTGCCCCAGTTAATTTTCGGCCTCATTTCAGTACATGCTCCAGAGTCCGGTTCGTTGTCAGTCGCAGTTACGGCTCACCGATTCGTACCTCTGTCATGGGAAATCATTTCACTGTCACGCATCACGTTCCGATTCGAATCCAGTCACATCCGTGATGCAACGATTTGTTCCGGCGTGCCCCAGGTATTTCGGCCACATTTCAGTGCATGCTCCAGAGTCCGGTTCGTTGTCAGTCGCAGTCGCGGCATGACCGATTCGTGCCTCTGTCATGGCACGTGCCTCTACCATGACAAATCATTTCATTAATTTCATCATTTCACTCATTTCACTGTCACGTACTGCGCCCCGATTCGAATCCAGTAGCATCCGTGATGCACCGATTCGTCCTGGCGTGCCCCAGTTATCTTGGCCTCATTTCATTCTATGCTCCACAGTCCGACTCGTCGTTTGTCGCAGTCGGAAAAAAAAAAAAAAAGTAAAAATAAATAAAATGTTTTCGGCCTCATCTAGCACCTGCACCAGAGCTTGGTTCGCTGTCAGTCGCAATCGCGGCATGATCGATTCGTGGCAATGTCAGGGCAAACATTTCATTCATTTCACTGTTGCATACCGCACTCTGATTCAAATCCAGTCGCATCCGTGATGCACCGATTTGTTCCGGTGTGCATTAGTGTTTTTCCTTTTTGCCTCATTTCAGTACATGTTCCAGAGTCCGGTTCGCTGTCAGTCGCAGCTGCGGCACGACCCATTCGCGCCTCTGTCATGGCGAAAGATTTTTCATTAATTTCACTCTAAGGCAAACATTTTATTCATTTCATTGTCACATGCCGCGCCCCGACTCGAGTCCAAGGCATCCGTCAGGCATCGATTCATCCCGGCAGGCCCCAGTTGGCTTGGCTTCATTGGCGCAGTCATGGCACACCGATTCGTGCCTCTATCATGGCATAGACATTTCACTCATTTTATTTAATTTCATGCATCTGTCGCTTAAACACATTACAAGTCACTTTTCAAGTCAGGTAGTCAAACCCTTCACCGGTTGTCATCTGTCATTTCCTCCAGGTCAGTCAAATTAAAAAAAAAAAGCCACACCCCGTCTTCCTTCGAAGTTCAGTCATGGTCCCAATTCATTTGTTAAAACCTTCGCCTCACTACTATCCCCCCTTTTAGTCGTACAATCCGATTTATGTTGGTTTCATTTCATACACTTTTCAAACCAATTCATATCAGGATTCATTGTATACAACATACAAAAGATTTGTATCGGTTTAATTTCATACACGCTACAGTTCGATTTAAATCTAGCCGCGTCGGTGGCACAGCGATTCATATCGGATCCAGATTCATACTCTCCACAGTCCGATTTTATATTGGATTAATTTTCATACACTCTACAATCGGTTCTTATCAGAATAATTTCATATGACCGATTCATATCGGATTCATTTCATACACTTTACAACCGATTCATATCGGACTAAATTTCATACACAAAAAAAAAAAATTTTTTACACATTCAAGCACAACTTCTTGCAATCATTGCAGGCACGCATCGAATCACAACTTCTTGCAATCATTGCAAGCACGCATTCCAAGCACAACTTCCCGCAATCATTGCAAGCACGCATCCAAGCATAAACTTCTTGCATTTGTTGCAAGCACATGCAGTAATACGGACTTCTCACAGTCACTGTAAATACATCTCCATTGACACAAACTCCCTTGCAATCGTTGCAAGCACGTATTTAAGCACAACTCTTGTAATCATTGCAGGGCTCGCATCTTAGCATGACTTCTTGCAATCAGTACAAACACATTCCCAGTGGCACACAATCAGTCACACATCATTCTTCAGTGGCACTTAATCGGCCAGTTGTCTCCAGTGGCATCTTCATACGAGCCACTCGTCATTTTCTGTATCATTTCTCGCATAGGTTAGTTGAGTTCAGGTTCCATCCCGCACCAGGTATCGTATTGCCACACATAGCTGGCTCCTTCTCATAACACTATCAGGCTATATCTAGCCAGCTTCCAGCATTTCCTGTCCTTACAGGAACCCAGAGAGCCGTCTGTGTTTACGGCCCATACAGTAAGATCCCTTCTACGTGGCATCCTGAAGCTTGCCCATCACAACTGCCATCTTTAGGGACATGTCAAAAACCTCACACATTCCCCAGTCTAGTCATCCAAGCAGCCATCTACCTGGCCCTCTGTGGTTTTGTACGGCCAACAAATTCACTTTTAGTGGCACTGGCAGCCAGGTACTATGTAGACACCACTTGACTCGCTGATAAAACCATCACGTCCTTCAGCTTGCAGTCTCCAAAATTCAACAATCCGTAACCGAGGTCTACAATAACCTCTTCTGAACCAACAACTCCACGCAGGCCAGCCTCCCCCTTGAAAAGCTGACCCTGCTCTTCCTCTCCCAGACACAGGACCCCTTTCAGATCCTTGATTTAGATGCCACGGCGGTAGCGGACCTATCAATGCCAGAAGGTTCCGTACTACGTGGATCAGTATATCAATGTTTATACCATCTATGTCGCCCTTATCACCCCAGGTAGTGACAGATGCCACAGCCTCCACAGGCTTCGCTGCAATTTTTGGCCACCATTGGTTTACAAGAACATGGCCTCCAGAGACACTCCTAAACCCTGTGTTTACACAGACTTCCTCCCTCTTCAAGCTATACCCGGTCATGGCAGCCGCTCAACTCAAGGGTCATATCTGGACAGGACAGGCCGTGGCTTTCGCCACCGACAACTGGTCCGAGGCGATCTTCTTGATGAAGCCAGGTCCGCATCGCTCTGTTATGTCCTTCCTGCGCAGGCTGGTGCAATTATCTTGGCAACACCAGTTTAATGTCCACTGTACGTTCATTCCAGGCTGCCATCTTCGGGGACATGTTTACTATCTTTACTAGTTCGCCATTTGGCCTTCTCCCCAGTTTGCTCATACAAGCAGCCATTTACTTAGCCTACTGCGGGTTCTGGCGGCCCAGCGAGTTCACCCGCAGCAATCCCGCAGGCCAAAACCACTGCACAGAGCAGGTAAGTAGAACATGTTTGTTATTTTTAAACAAAAAAAAACAAGACTTCAATATCACTTTAGTACCACTTTTAGCACTTTTAGGCCTCATACACACGAACGTTTTAACAACAGCTTTTTTGAGCTTTTTTTGCTGCTTAAGAACGCCACTCCATGTTATTCAATGGGCTCATACACACCATGGCATTTTTGAGCTGTAACAGGCATGGTCATTTTTAAGCTTCAAAAAAAACCAAGGACCAGCGCGTTCTGAGGCTCCAGCACAAGAGCTATTTTGAAGCTGACGCCGAAAAAAGCTCAAAAACGTGCATTAGCGCTATACCAACATTTTTTAGCGTCAGCGTTTTTAAGCTGTAAAAATGTTTATGTGGGTAATTTGGGGGTGGAAAATAGCAGAGGGATGTTTTTTTTTTTTTAAACGTGCCTTAGCGTTAACGCTTACAAACGACATTAAACGCGCATTGACGCCAAATCAAAACGCTAATAGAATTGCGTTTTTAACGCTGCTTTTTTTCCAGGCGTTGTTACTAGCTTTACAGCCCGTTTTTTAAAACGTCTGTGTGTATGAGGTTAAAAAAATACTGCGCTAACACAATAAGAAAAGCTGCGACTAAAGGTAGTAAACCGTGAATCTAATGTAATTAAAAAAAGTCGCGCTAAAAAAATTATTTGAGAATAGCAACAATCTAGTGCCTAAAGTGATAAAAAGTAAATTTGAATAAAAAATATAATTGAAACAATACCCAATGTATATAAACTCCACGATGAGATGGAATAAATGATATACAAAAAGGATTATTTTCTATGTGAAAAATAAATAGTGAAATAAATTGACATGGTTGAATGTGAACGACAAAAATTAATTTCCAGAACACTATTACCACGTGCAACAATGTAAAGAAATATTGTGAAGACGCTGAACATATACCCTGTGAAAAGCAAAAAATAAAACAATAAAAGTTATAACCAAACTAAAAAAGTCCATAAAAAATCCAAGTCCAGAAGAACAGTAATTATTGAAGTTCTTGCATATTGTGGAAAACAGGCAAGTAGATATCCCCCAGTGCTAGGTGAAGTGCAGAGACAGACTTGCTGAAGTGACACAGGTGCATGGGCAGACCTCCACCGTTTAAAACAACTGCCTCTTACCAAATAGAGTTGGTCTCTAGATTATAGGAGACCTATGGAACGGATGGCTGCAACCCCAGCCAGGGATCTAGAACAGCAGACACTTGTTGTCATCCGGGACCCGGAACTCGCTCCGTCACACACAGCAAATAGAGTAAGATGGCTCCCCATAAAAGAAATAAAAGCTCCACATAGCATAAAAACCACGACTTTATTTAATAAAGAGTAAGATTGCACTTACACAATGGTTGTAAAAAACAAGCATCAAAACGCCGGCCGGCTGATAGACTCCCCGTGTCTTCTGGGTGTACAGAACGCGGTGTCGTCGGGACGTAGCTCCTCCTCCCTACGTCGTTTCGTCACAACAGGACGTGGTCACGTGTATGAGGCCTAAGGCTCCTGTCTTAAGATTTTTTTATACAGTGTTCCATCTGGGAGATATCCCTTTCCTTCCTGTCCCATAGACACAACAGGAAGTAAGAGGATATCTCTTCAATGCAAGAGGATATCACCTTTTAAAGACAGTTGTTACTAGAACAGGTGTCCTAGTTAGAAGATTTCCCCTCACTTCCTTTCCTGGTGACAACTCGAAGTGTTGTTTTTTTTTTTTTTTTTTTCCTCTCTGTCTGTGCCAGTAACAAGGGTCACCATTTGTCAACATAATGCGTCATTAAAGTAGTGAGTGGTTGCATTTTTTTTTTTGTAGATAATGTTTTGTGGTATTTAGAGAGTTAATGAAACTATTACACAGATGTTTACTAAACTGCATCTATGCAAGAAATGACATGAGACAAGACAATGAGAGGTATGACGTACAGGTGCCTCAAAGCGAATCTGTTACTTTCATTATGACAATTAACCTCTGTGTGTAACAAGCAAAAGACCATGTGGGTGTTTACATGAACTTTGTTTTTAAGTTGTTTTATGACTGCTGCTGAATCAGGTTCAAATTGGTTTATTGAGAAATCTAAAGAGTGACAGCTAAGATCTTATCAGTAGCAATCTTTACTGCACCTCTTCAGGAAGCTAATAGACATTCTTCTTTTCCCTTTTTTGAGACCACAGGGCTAAGGGAGAAGTAATCTGATTCTTCTGTCCAGTGTTTTATGTGATTTATCAGTTCATACTTTTGAATATGTAAATTAGGAGACAATCCAAAGATCCTCTGCAAGTATTTACATACGCTTTAACCCCTATCTAAAGGAAGAAGAGGGGAAAATGTCACCTTGTTTACAAGTCTCACTTACCAGGAACTATTGTCAACAAGTCTATTATTTATAATCTTCTAAATATTTCAGCTGAAACTATATACCAGTAAAATGTTCACATTGAACTATTCTTTCTGTCTTGTATTTCCTCGTCGGTTCGAACAACTCTGATTATTTAAAGAGACCCCATCACCAACTGAAAAAGAAATCTGGTAAAAGCACAGAAATATGAAGCATTTGAATGCTTAATTGCAGTAATTAACTTTTTCATAAATTATTTTTATTGGCTTACAATGCTTGCAATCTGCATTTGAAAATGCTAGCATATTCAGCTATTCAAGGAGAGTGAATTTCCTAGCATTTTCCATTCTCTGCTTGCACATCATAGCCCTCTCTTCTTCTGAGAGTTTTTTTTTACTGACTGTGCTGGCCTAGCTCCTCCACCCCTCCCCTCACCTCCCTACTAAATGTGTTCTGTAGCAGCCAGGGGAAGAGCAAAGGGGAATAATACAGGTGCATCTCAAAAATTAGAATATCATCAAATTTATTTCAGTACCGTAATTTAAACTAAATTTAAATTTAAAAGTGAAACTCATATATTATATTGATTCATTACACACACAGTGATACATTTCAATCATGTCTTTCTTTTAATTTTGATGATTATGGCTTACAGCTAGTAAAAACCCAAGATTCAGTATCTCAGAAAATTAGAATATTGTGAAAAAGTTCAATATTGTAGACTCATGGGGGTTGGTTTACTAAAGGCAAAAAGACTGTGCACTTTTGAAAATGTAGTTTCACTATGCAAGTGCAGTTGCCCCAGAGCTTAGTAAATAAGGGAGAGCTCTGCTGACTACCATCATCAAATCATGTGCAATCAAAAATGCATTTTTTTTAAATTTTCCTTGCATGTGATTGGTGGTGTTGTGTAAAGTGAAGCTCTACCTCATTTACTAAGCTCTGGAGCAACTGCACTTGCAGCGTACAACTGCACTTTCAAAAGTGCACAGTCATTTTTGCCTTTAGTAAATCAACCCCATGGCATCACACTCTAATCGGCTAATTAACTCAATACACCTATAAAGGTTTCCTGAGCCCTTAAATTACCTCTTAGTCTTGTTCAGTAGCATACACAATCATGGGGAAGACTGCTGACTTGACAGTTCTCCAGTAGATAGTTATTGACATCCTCCACGAGGAGGGTAAGTCACAAAAGGTAATTCCTAAAGAATCTGGCTGTTTACAGAGTGCTGTATCCAGGCTTATTAATGGAAAATGGAGTGGACTACGGCTGGTGTCAGTGCTTCAAGAGCCACCACACGCAGACGTATACAGACCAGGACATGGGCTACAACTGTCACATTCCTTGTGCCAAGCCACTCCTAAACCAGAGACAACGTCAGAAGCGTCTTACCCGGGCTAAGGAGAAAAAGGACTGGACTGTTGCTCAGTGGTCCAAAGTCCACTTTTCGGATGAAAGTAAATTTTGCATTTCATTTGGAAATCAAGGTCCCAGAGGCTGGAGGAAGAGTGGAGAGGCACAAAATCCAAGTTGCATGAGGTCCAGTGTGAAGTTTCAACGATGATTTGGGGAGCCATGTCATCTGCTGATGTTGGTTCACTGTGTTTATTCAAGTCCAAACTCAGCACAGCCCTCTGCTAGGAAATTCTAGAGCACTCCATGCTTCCCCCTGCTGACCAGCATTATGGAGATGCTGATTTCATTTTCCAGCAGGACTTGGCACCTTATACAAGTAAAGGCGCAGAGAACTAGAGTAGTAAATATCCCACAGTATTAGGTAATGTGCTGTATAGGCATACTAATATATGCACAGTAAAGATAACATAGTAAAAGTCCACAGTCTTATGGTTATTTAAAAAGTCCACGGACCATATAGGGTGATGATGAAGGGGGGTCCCACGCTCAGGGCTGCCATCAGGGGGGGAACATAAACCATGTTCCAATGCCCTGAAAAGTCACAAGGGGAGAGGCGTCTCTGGGTGTAGATATAGGACAAGTTTAACACAGGCAACTCACATTTGTGTGGTCATAATAAGCATTGGTCCCAGCATAGGGGTATCATCCGTGTAGTCAGTCCATTCCTTCTTTGTCGGCGCTCTTGGCTCACTACAGACACGGTTGGATGGTCATGGGCCGTCCGCAGTGGAGGTTTACTCAGAAAGAGGCTAGAGGCACAGATGGTTGAAGGCGAGGAAGGATGACGTCACTGGAAAATGACGCATTTCATGAGTGTACAGGCAGTCGAGCTCCTTCTTCAAGCTAATTGATGGGAGTGGCCAAGGTGAGGAATGCATAGTGATTGGTTAGCACCTCGGGGTAATCTACCAGCGACAATTCAAACACTAGGCAATGGCATAGTAAAGTAGTGATTATGGACAGGCACCTGACATGGCATCTGACTTGGCTGGGGGACCCTTGGCCTAGCCTCCTGAATTATTGCAGAAAGCTCATCTAAGGAGCCAGGACACAGGCAATTCAAGTACAGAAATTTACTGCTACTGCAGGTGGAAACACAGTATTCAGGACACAGTGAGTACCTTTTTCTCCTTCACCCTCTGATGAGGCTGCCCTGATGGGTACTGATAGGCTGCACTGATGGTCACTGATGAGGCGGCAATGATAGGTGGCACTGGTTGGCACTGATGAGGCGTCACTGATAGGTGGCACTGATGGGCACTGATAGGCAGCACAGATGGCCTCTGATATGTGGCACTGATAGACGGCACTGATGGGTACTGATAGGCAGCACTGATTGGCAGCACTGAAGAGCACTGATTGGCAGTACTGGTGGGCACTGATTGGCAGCACTGGTGGGTACCGTTGGAACTCCACTGATAATCAGGACACTAATAATCAGTGCTCTGATTATCAGTGTCGATGTCCCTTTAACTCTCTTTTTCTCTCCTCGCGCTGTCAGAAAAGCCGATAACCGGCTTGTGTTGATATCTGTGATCAGCTGTCATTGGACACAGCTGATCACGTGGTAAAGGACCGCTGCGATTGGCCCTTTACCCTGCTCTGTGATCAGCTGAGTCCATCGATCTGTGATCAACTGAGTCTGGCAATCATGGGAGGACATCAATTGACGCCCTCCTGGCAGACTAAGCCCGCACTATAGCCGTCATTAGGCTATAGTGTGAGCGGTAAGGGGTTAAAGAGGGTGCCCTCACTCTGAAGGAATAGATGTCCTCTACTACAGTTTGTTTGACTCAAGGCTCACCCTCACCCCAACCCAGTTCTCTAATAAAATAAAAAACACAAAAAGACATGTGCAGCCTGTTCTCTGTCTTGAGTGACTGTAAATTACCATGTGCCTGGCAGCTGTGGAAAAACCGCCAGCAGTGATCATTGTATTCCTATGGCTGGGAAACCTCCCAGTGTCAGAATACAATAGCTCCTGGTTGGGGGGGGAACCAAGCAATTTTCTTTCCTTCAATCCAAGGTTGAAGGAAAGAAAATTTTTTTACCACTTTCCGCTCGCCATATAAAAGAATGACATGTGTAATGTGGTTAAGTTATCCTGACTGAACATCATATGACGTCCAGCAGGATAAGCCGTAATCGTGCATCCACGGGGGCGCGATCATTGGTGTGGTGTGTCAGTCCCGGTAAAGAGCCTCTGACGTATGCGCTTTACCATGTGGTCAGCTGTGTCCAATCACAGCTGATCACAGCGTAAACAGGAAGAACCTTGTATCGGCTTTTCCGCCATTCGCGCTGAGAGACGCGAGTAGAGGAGAGCCGATCGGCTGCTCAACTGACTGGGGGGGTCTGCGCTAATTGATTATCAGGGCAGCCCCCCCAGCATGCCCATCCGTGCCCACCCATGCCCACTAGAAATGCCCACCAGGATGTCAACCCAGGACCACCACGTATGCCCACCCATGACCACCAGGGTTGCCAATCAGTGCCCATTAGAGGTGCCAATCAGTTCCATCAGTAATGTCTGCCAGTGACTCCTCATCAGTGCTGCCTATCACAGCCATCTATCAGTGCCCATAAGTGCCACCCATCAGTGCCCATTGGTGCCGCCTATCAGTGCCCATCAGTGCCACCTATAAGTACCCATCAGTGCCGCCTATCAATGCCCATCAGTGCTGCATATCAGTGCCACCTATCAGTGCACATCAGTGCTACATATTAGTGCCTCATCATCAGTGCCCATCAGAGCCACCTCATTAGTGCCGCCTTATCAGTGCCCGTCAGTGCAGCCTCATCAGTGCCTTATTGCCTAAATAAGTAGTGCCGTACTTATTTACAAAATTTTATAACAGAAACAAAGAAAAACTTTTATTTCAAAATTTTTTTTTTATGTTTGTTTAGCAATTAGTGATCAAATACCACCAAAAGAAAACTCTATTTGTGGGAACAAAATGAAAAAAAAATTGTTTGGGTAGAGCATTGCATGAGCGCGCAATTGTCATTTAAAATGCAACAGCGCTGAAAAATGAAAATTGGCCTGGGCAGGAAGAGGGGAAAGTGCCCAGTATTGAATTGGTAAATGTACGGCTTGCCTTATTCTAGTGACAACTAAAAAGGGGAATTCCCCTCATGTTTGAAAGATTTACTTTACTTCCTCTTGTGTCTTTGGGGAGGGAAGTCAAGAGAAATCTGCAAGTATTATACTGACAAGGGTTTTCACTTACCCTACTGTATCCAAAACTGAAAAAAAAATTTTGCCTTTACATACACTTTAAAGGAAAACTATAAGAGGTTGTTTTCAAAACATCTGCATCCTCCAAAATGCCCTCTAGCCCTCATTCACATTGACAGCGGCTTTGAAAATGTGCGACTTCATCTGAAATTGCATGATTTCTAAGCCGCAAGTCAGTGCGACTCCGGGTGGGACTTGGAAGACATCTGTTCTGCTTCATGCACAGATGTCTATGCAGGTTGCATCCAAAATCGCCAAAATTAGTGCAGGAACTACTTTTTCAAAATATATTATTTTATTTTATTTTATCATAGATACCTCCAATGTATAGCTGCTCCTGATGAGTGGAAACAACCCACGAAACGCGTCGAGCATGAATTTTTGATGCTATGCCACATTAATCATGGGTTTACTAGGGTTTTACTGTTTGAATCAATCATGTAATCTTATATGCTATTTTATTCCTTATCATGTCCTTTCATACATTAGGGATGTTGCCGGTTCATTATTTCATGTGTGCAACAACTTCTATTATATTACCTGGATTGCTATATGATGTACTTATCATGTCCTTCTTTATTCTGTATTGTACATATTGATCTATTATTATTAATGTTACCGGTATACAGTGCCTAATTATGGCTAACAATAAATATTTCTACTATTAAATGATTGATTGATTCAACCTAAGTGATGTGTATCATATAAAGTCCTATTTTCCCAATTCCCCCTTTCCAATTTTTTTCTCAACGAATATGGAATGGAGACCAATGCACGGCATGTCATGGCCTCATATAAAGTTCCAACATTTTTTCTCTTTCTCTACTTTTTCAAAATGACAAGTCGCTCCAATGGGAATGAGGGCTTACTAGCCAGTGATTTGTAAAAACTCTGCTCAGCCGCATTACCATTGCCTGCACACTTCCAGTCCTGCATCTTGTTTGAACCGAAGTAGTGGGCCTTATAGATCTCTAGCCACTTTCAGGGATAATTCGTACGTGTGCATTGTGGCCATTTTGAATGGTACCTCAATGCTCTAAGGCAACGCAGCTGCTATGCATTTGTGTATATAACTGCTAGCAATAATCACTACTGTATGTGTTCTTCTGGCCGAGACAGCTCCCCGCACCCCCCACCAGAAGAACACAATATCTCAGTGGGAGGTCGGTGTTGATGGGAGAATTGAGCGATTATTTTTCCTGCAACCCGTGGTTTGCTCCATCTATGGCTGGCTTTAAATCATATGTAAGTGCAGCTGACTTTAATTCCACTTAAGCCTCATACACACGATCGGATTGTTGGCCAACAAAACCGTGGAATTTTGTCCGATGGGCATGGGCCCAAACTTGTCTTGCACACACACGGCCACACAATTGTTGGCCCACAATTACGAACGTAATGATGTACTGGACGTACTACGTGGGTTTTTAAGCTCTTTAGCACCGCCTTTCGGGCTCCTTCTGCTAATTTCGTGTTAGTAGAAGTTTGGTGAGTGTTGATTCGCGCTTTTCATTTCACGCTTTTCATTTCTCGCTTTTTTCATTTCGTGCTTTTCAGTTCGTTTCTGAACGGTCGTTCGTCAACCAGACATGTTGCGGAATCGGAGGAGATAACGTGTTATTTATTATTGGCCTTGGAGTTATTGATTTGACATTATTTTTTTGGTTGAATAATGATTTGATTTGGTATATTTTCTATATTTGTGGATGCATAGAATGCACTTTTTGGTTATTTTCTATTGGCAGATAGCATGTCTAATTTATTTTTTTTTTAATGCACAATAAAAAAATTGAGCAGAATAATACTTGGTTATGTGTTTTACTTCAAATGACAGTTTGGGAGTAGGCAGTAACATTTTAAAAAATACAATGTAAAATTGACAAGTGACACCAACATAGTTGTATCTTTGATCTTATAAACTGGGGATAATGGTGTTGTGGTAACTTGCACAAATATAAAAAAAAAATCATAATAATATTATTCTTGATATCACTAGAAAAAAAAGCCTTTGAAAATTTGTTTGCAATAACTCCATCAGTATCACCAGCAAAGCAGCTTCATTAAATTTCCCATTAAAGAAGAAGAGAATTGTGCACTGCATTTGGAGATTTCATAATTTTCCACGTCACGAATGTCAATTCTCCATTACCGACCGCTTCTGGCTCGTCCTTGCTTTCAGGCATGCGTGTTTGTACTTTGTACTTTTGTCCGATGGACTTGTGTACACACGCTCGGAAAATCCGACAACAGACATTTGTCCGCGGAAAATATGAGAACAATTGTCCGATAGAGCATACACGCGGTAGGATTTACCGACAACAGCCTGTCATTGAACATTTCCCATCGTCCGATCGTGTGTATTGGGGGTTTAGAGTACGGCTTTAAGCCCCCTTTACACTTGCGGTTGTTGGGCGGTAAAAGCATGCCATCCCCCAACCACTCTCCCTAAAGCTGCAAATGTAAAACCCCTTTCACACGGTGGCGGTTTTCAGATGTTTTAGCGCTGGAAACAGCCTCTGCTAAGCACCTGAATACCTCCTCCCATTCATTCAAGATTGATTTTTCAAACTGGGCGGTGTGCTTGCGGGGCGTTCCAAAAAGTCCTGCAAGCAGCATCTTTGGGGCGGACACCCCTGGAATGAATGGACGCCCCTGCTTATTGGAATGAATGGACAGCGCTTTTGAAGCGCCTGAAAAGCGATTCGGAAGAGCCGCAACACGGGAGTTTTTAACCACTCCACGTAAAACGACGAAATACTGTTAAAAAAAAAAAACCAGCTGCCATAACCCTGGTATTTTCGGGAATAGCATGTGATTCCCTTTCGGATAAAAATGGTCTCTTCAATGGATTCGCCACAAGATCACTTTTATCGGTGGTGGGAGATGTGCCCAGTCCCCTTCCACCGCGATCCGGTTGTCTCTGCCGATTACCGGACCCGCCGGTAGCGGTGGAGACGATTGCGTCCTGTTGCCTCACTGCCTGGATGTAGAGTGAGGGGAAAATGCCCCCCCGCTCAGCTCCATACCATTGGAGGGTGGAAGCAACGTCAAATGTCACTTCCGCCCATAGCTCTTAAAGGAGAAATTTTTTATTTTTTTTTTTCAAATTACATTTTTTAATTTTTTTTATTTTAGTCTAAATATGAGATCTGAGGTCTTTTTGACCCCAGCTCTCATATTTAAGAGGTCCTGTCATGCTTTTTTTCTATTACAAGGGATGTTTACATTTCTTGTAACAGAAATAAAAGTGACCGAGATTTTTTTTTTAAAAGACAGTGTCAAAATAAAAAATAAAAATAAATAAGAAAAAAAAAACGTTTTAAAGCACCCTGTCCCAACGAGCTCGCAGGCAGAAAGGAACGCATACGTGAGTAGCGCCTGCATATGAAAACGGTGTTCAAAGCACACAGATTAAAAGCGCCCCACTAGGAGCCAGAAAGCGCTGCTTAAACAGCGCTAGAACAGCGATAAAACGAGCAGCGCTTTAGCGCTAGCACGGCCACTGCCCCAGTGTGAAAGGGGTCTAAGGTAATGGGCTTAGCACTATATGACCATATAGTGTGACCAAATCCCCAGATTTTTTAATATGTTCAGGTGTTTTTAAGCCTTGCATGTCATTTTTGTATTTGTGCGCTGTAATCTATTTTGTTCTGTTTGCGGTGTTATAGCAGCACCATCTTGAATGTAAACGCATTTTTAGGGTGCGTCCCCCAAGTCTGTTGTTTGTAAGGGACAGGGGTGTTCACATGCTGTGGGCACAGTGCTTTGCATCATGATATGTCAAAAATTATGCCTGCTGCCAGCCAATATGTTTGAATTATTTATTTAATAAATTGATATTTTTGATATGATAATACTCTGATCAATTTTGCTGCTATAGTAACCTCTTTTTACCCGGTATTCTCTATACCGAGTATCCTCTCCCCCTTGGTTCCATTATTTGCATTTGGTTACAGCAACAACGCCATACTAGGTGTATGATCAGTGATTGGTCAGTTAATTAATTGACCTCCAGCGTCCCCTATCCCCATCCTTTCCCATTCTATTATATACATGTTTTTGTGATCATTATGGTCATCTCTATGCAAGCCTATATAAACTCAATTAATTGATGTAATTTTCATTGATTCTCTTAGTGTGCACTATATGAGGAATGGCATTTATGCTGGGGGATGATATAGATCGTGAGATAAGGACTGCTTTCCAGAGTGACACACCCCAAACTTTCAACCAAGATGATGAAATCAAGAATAATTTTAAAAAACACAAAAAGTTGTTAATCAAACATCTCAACAGAAATTGGGATGTGTCATCTCTGGAGACATATATTTCACATCGAATAGTACCTAGAGGTTTAAGAGACAGAATAATTCCATCTGTACATTTACACACCGATCGCTTCCTACCCAAGTGGAAGGAACTCTGTGTGAGTCATGGAGTTGTTGTTATGGAGTTAATTGTAGAAGAGGAAAAAACTCAATTGACTTCAATACAGGAACAAATTGAGGAAAGTGCACGGGGTTTAGAGATATTTAACCACTTCAGCCCCGGAAGGATTTACCCCCTTCCTGACCAGAGCACTTTTTACAATTTGGCACTGCGTCGCTTTAACTGCTAATTGCGCGGTCATGCAATGCTGTACCCAAACGAAATTTGCGTCCTTTTCTTCCCACAAATAGAGCTTTCTTTTGATGGTATTTGATCACCTCTGCCGTTTTTATTTTTTGCGCTATACACGGAAAAATACCGAAAATTTTGAAAATAAATGATATTTTCTACTTTTTGTTCTAAAAAAAATCCAATAAACTCAATTTTAGTCATACATTTAGGCCAAAATGTATTTGGCCACATGTCTT
This sequence comes from Lithobates clamitans, assembly GCA_037952925.1. Taxonomy (NCBI): domain Eukaryota; kingdom Metazoa; phylum Chordata; class Amphibia; order Anura; family Ranidae; genus Lithobates; species Lithobates clamitans. The sequence continues at coordinate 3,644,348 of JBBGZY010000603.1, read as the reverse complement.
TGGTAAAAAAAATGTCAATAAGTGTATATTTATTGGTTTGCGCAAAAGTTATAGCGCCTACAAACTAGGGTACATTTTCTGGAATTTACACAGCCTTTAATTTATGACTGCCTATGTCGTTTCTTGAGGTGCTAAATTGGCAGGGCAGTACAGAACCCCCACAAATGACCCCATTTTGGAAAGTAGACACCCCAAGGAAATTGCTGAGAGGCATGTTGAGCCCATTGAATATTCATTTTTTTTTTCCCAAGTGATTGAATAATGACAAAAAAAAAAATTACAAAAAGTTGTCACTAAATGATATATGGCTCACACAGGCCATGGGCATATGTGGAATTCCACCCCAAAATACATTTAGCTGCTTCTCCTGAGTATGGGGATACCACATGTGTGGGACTTTTTGGGAGCCTAGCCGCGTACGGGGCCCCGAAAACCAATCACTGCCTTCAGGATTTCTAAGGGCGTAAATTTTTGATTTTACTCCTCACTACCTATCACAGTTTTGAAGGCCATAAAATGCCCAGATGGCATAACCCCCCCCCCAAATGACCCCATTTTGGAAAGTAGACACCCCAAGCTATTTGCTGAGAGGCATGTTGAGTCCATGGAATATTTTTAATTTTGACACAAGTTGCGGGAAAGTGACAATTTTTTTTTTTTTTTTTTGCACAAAGTTGTCACTAAATGATATATTGCTCACACAGGCCATGGGCATATGTGGAATTGCACCCCAAAATACATTTAGCTGCTTCGCCTGAGTATGGGGATACCACATGTGTGGGACTTTTTAGGAGCCTAGCCGCGTACGGGGCCCCAAAAACCAATCACCGCCTTCAGGATTTCTAAGGGTGTAAATTTTTGATTTCACTCTTCACCGCCTATCACAGTTTCGGAGGCCATGGAATGCCCAGGTGGCACAAAACCCCCCCCCCCCCCCAAATTACCCCATTTTGGAAAGTAGACACCCCAAGCTATTTGCTGAGAGGCATGGTGAGTATTTTGCAGCTCTCATTTGTTTTTGAAAATGAAGAAAGACAAGAAAAAAAAATTTTTTTTTTCAATTTTCAAAACTTTGTGACAAAAAGTGAGGTCTGCAAAATACTCACTATACCTCTCAGCAAATAGCTTGGGGTGTCTACTTTCCAAAATGGGGTCATTTGGGGGGGGGGGTTTGCCACCTGGGCATTCCATGTGCTTGGTTTTCGGGGTCCCGTGCGTGGCTAGGCTCCCAAAAAGTCCCACACATGTGGTATCCCCATACTCAGGAGAAGCAACAGAATGTATTTTGGGGTGTAATTTCACATGTTCCCATGGCATGTTTGAGAAATATATCATTTAGTGACAACTTTGTGCAAAAAAAAAAAAATTGTCTCTTTCCCGCAACTTGTGTCACAACATAAAATATTCCATGGACTCGACATGCCTCTCAGCAAATAGCTTGGGGTGTCTACTTTCCAAAATGGGGTCATTTGGGGGGTTTGAACTGTCCTGGCATTTTTTATTTTTTTTTAAATCATTTTTATTGTTATAAAATATTCCATGGACTCGACATGCCTCTCAGCAAATAGCTTGGGGTGTCTACTTTCCAAAATGGGGTCATTTGGGGGGTTTGAACTGTCCTGGCATTTTTTATTTTTTTTAAATCATTTTTTATTGTTATCTCAGGGAATGTAAATATCCCCTATGATAGCAATAGGTAGTGACAGGTACTCTTTTTTGAAAAAATTGGGGTCTATTAGACCCTAGATTTCTCCTCTGCCCTCAAAGCATCTGACCACACCAAGATCGGTGTGATAAAATTCTTCCCCAATTTCCCAATGGCGCTATTTACATCTGGCGAAATCTAAGTCATAAAATGCTCGTAGCTTCCAGTTTCTTAGGCCATAGAGATGTTTGGAGCCACTCTGGTCTCTGATCAGCTCTATGGTCAGCTGGCTGAATCACCGGCTGCATTCTCAGGTTCCCTGTTGAGACAGGAGAGCCAGAGAAAAACACGGAAGATGGTGGGGGGGGCATTCCCTCCCACTGCTTGTAAAAGCAGTCTAGAGGCTAATTAGCCACTAGGATTGCTTTTACATGAAAGCTGACCGCTGGCTGAAAAGAATGATACCAAGATGATACCTAAACCTGCAGGCATCATTCTGGTATAACCACTCAAAGTCGTGAATGGCGTACCTGAAGACAAGAAAAAGGTTAACAATAAAGCACAGTAAACGGTAAAGTATAAAAAATTGCATACCTGAAAAGCAAACATGATAAAACATAATAACAATAAAACATTGCAGAATAGAATACAGTAAAAAAGAGCAGAACAATAGAGAGAATAGAGAGAGAGAGAACAATAAAACGACAACAATTTTTTTTTTTTATATTTTTGTTTGTTTGTTTTTTTTGGTTTTTTTTACACTTTTTTTTGTAACTGTAACTTTTATAACTGTAACTGGTTCCAGGTACGGGTCTCTCAAAATGCGATGGCATCTTGGGAGACCCTGTGAAAGTGTGCCTAGTCTGTGCAATGCCGTACCCTACGCTAATACTCAACTAGTGTATAGTAGCGTTCAAAACATTCACCAATGCAAAGACCAGGATTGTCAGGACAGGAGGGACAATAATAGCGGGTGTCACGTCTATATCCGCGCTTGCTGCAGACACAACATCTTTTTTTGGGGGGTTTGTTGGGTAGGGGTACTCGGGAGGACATAAAGAAAATGCCTCTCATGCAGCCGACTGCATTTGGTTGGGGATGTGAATGGGGGAAGTACGGGTACTGCAGAAGCGGTGGGTTCCCAATTAGGATTGGCGAATGCAGCAGGAAGGGCATTATGGGCACGACGGGCCTGTGTTTGTCTTCTTGGTGGCAGCGGGACTGTCACGTACCTGGTAGGTTTTGAGCCTCCCTTACACCTCCCACTCCTGCTCCCCTGGAATGAAGACAGAGGGCCAGGAGTGAGGAGTGGTATGGGTGCCTGGCAGGATCAACAGTCGTGGAGTTCAGTAGTGGTGGCACCCTCTGGAATCTGAAGCCAAGAGAAGACTGAAGGCAGAGACTGGACTGCAGGGAGGACCAGGAACCCAGCAGGTAAGAGCCGGAAACACTGGACTGGAACCAGGAACAATAGCAGGTAGACAGCAGGCTGGCCTGGAACAGACAGCAGGTAGTAGACTGGAACGCTGGACTGGAACAGACAGCAGGTAGTAGACTGGAACGCTGGACTGGAACAGACAGCAGGTAGGAGCCTGGAACGCTGGACTGGAACAGACAGCAGGTAGGAGCCTGGAACGCTGGACTGGAACAGACAGCAGGTAGGAGCCTGGAACGCTGGACTGGAACAGACAGCAGGTAGGAGCCTGGAACGCTGGACTGGAACAGACAGCAGGTAGGAGCCTGGAACGCTGGACTGGAACAGACAGCAGGTAATAGACTGGAACGCTGGACTGGCATAGACAGCGGGTCGAAGGGTCAACAAGCCGGTGGTCGGTATCGGTCGGGCAGCAGAGGTACCAGGGATAAGACAGAGGATGGTCAGGCAAGCCAAGAGGGTCTGGTGCAGGCGGATAGCAGGATGGTCAACAGGAAAGCCGGGTCAGATAGCAGGATACTCAGATCAGATCAGGTTACACACACCGAACGCTGTAGAGCAGACAGCGGGGATAGTGTTTGATAGACCGGTTTAAATAGCCCGCCTGACACCAGCGGGAGTGCGCGCGCGCGTGCCTGTGCGTGACCGCACCCGTAAACGCGCGCGCATGCGCAGTGGAACCCGTAGCCGTGTTCCCGGGCGCCTGGATCGCCGGTTATTGGCAGGATCTTCATGACAGGGACACTACTTGTGCTTGCCACCTTACCAACTTGAACTGCACTTATGATGATTTGATTGGCCAGGAGCGATTACGGGGGGGGCCACGAATGGATGGCCTCCCCCTCACCACCGATCGCCGGGGAGGATTTGCCGACCGCCGCAGGCACCAGGGGGGGTCCAATGGGACCCCCCACCCGCGGGCAGGCAAGGATGTACCTGTAAGTCCTTTTGCCTGCCCGTGCCACTCTGTGGACGTACATTGTCATGTGGCGGTCGGCAACTGGTTAAAGATAAAGAGGGATTTATCAAACAAAATGAAAATCTGAAGAGAGAAATAGAGAAAGTACAACTTAATCTCAAAATAACCAAAGTAAATTTAAACGAGACAAAGCAGACTTTGAAAAAGACGAGGCCTTTGATCTGACAATTAGACTTGGACGAAGTAGATCCAAAAGTCGGAGACAGCACCAACAGTCTAGATAACGTGGGTATAAATCCCAAAGTGACTCAGAGGACGAGACAGTTAAGACAGTGACTTTTTTAGACCAGGAGGGGTTGGAGCCAATCCCAGATCAAGCACCGTCCCCGAAAACCAAATCTGTCTTAAAAACCAACAAGCAGTTAAAAACGACCAAGGAAAGGACAAACACCAGGAGCCAAAAAAGAAAGTGATTGGACCACTATTACCACTTTCTGCCCGGTCTAACACTGATATGAAGGTGGTAAACCTGTCTGATTTTGAATTAACTTCGGATCATACAGGTCTACTACAAAAAGGCCTGTCCTTCTCCCCAGTATCAAATATGGATGAATTCACGGTATATAAGGATGTCACATTGTTTCTGAGGAAGGTCTTCCTAAAGTCCTTATATTCGGGAAAGGACAACTCGGCAGAAGCCACATTACCCTTGAACGCGGAAGACCAACTGGCACTTGATACCTTGAATTCCCTGCTACTGGAGAATGAAGGACTGACAGAAATGAATACCTTAATAAAAAGGGAGGCCAATTTACAAATTAGGTCTCAGAAAATGCCCCCCTTATCAAAGAATAAATGGTTACAAATTTTCCTAGATTTAGTTCAGGCTGACCTTGAAAAGGACATCGTTATTAAAAAGAGTGACAAGGGAGGAAACGTAGTGTTGCTGAATCAGCAGCACTACGATAAGGAGGTAAAACGTTTATTGAGTGACAAATCCACCTATAAGAAATTAGATAGTAACTCCTTCCTACACGTTGTCAGTGAACTAAATAAAAAACTGGTAGAAGCCAAGGATGAAGGACTGTTGACACTACGTGAGTTTCAACATCTTTATGTCCGGGAGTTCAATGCACCTACCTTCTACATTATCCCCAAAATACATAAGAACTTACAGAACCCTCCAGGCAGGCCGATAGTATTGGCCTGCCAGGGTCCCTTGGAGCGAGTGGGTAGGTACTTGGACTCCCTCTTAAAAGACATGGTTACGAATTTAAAATCTTATGTACAGGACACTAGGCATGTTCTGGCTAAGATTTCCGAACTAGATGAATTGGAACATTTAGGTGATGTACTACTAGTCGGGATTGACGTCGAGTCCCTGTACACTTCGATTCCCCACAGTTCTGGAATTAAAGCAGTTGAGACTTTTCTGGAACACAGGTACCTGGAATCAGGACCACAAAATGAATTTTTAATTGACGTACTGGAATTTGCATTATCAAACAACTATTTCCAGTTTCTAACAACCTATTACCAGCAGATTTGTGGTACCTCAATGGGGGCGGCGTGGGTTCCGGCCTATGCTTGCCTCCATTTGGGGCTCTTGGAAGAGGATGACGTCTATCCTTCGTCGATGTACCGCAGCCACGTACACACCTGGTTGCGGTACATCGACGATGTATTGGTGATCTGGAGGGGCACCACCGTAGACTTGCATGAATTTATGAAAGAGCTGAATATAAATCAACGTAATATAAGGTTGACATATACTTTTGATCGGGTAAGTTTGCCCTTCCTTGATTTACAGATCACCTTACGAAATGGCCGTCTCCTCACATGCACGTTCCGTAAAGAAATGTCCGCTAATACCCTTTTATTTGCCACCAGTCACCATCCCCACTGGCTAAAAAATGGCATTCCAGTGGGGCAATTCTTACGTATTAAAAGGAACTGCACTAAAGCAAGCAACTATAGACGAGAATCCCTCGAACTCTATGCGAGGTTCCGCGAACACGGTTACTCGCATAGACAGATTAGGAGGGCGAAACAAAGAGCAGCAATCAGGGATTGAGGTAGCCTTCTAGCTCTAGACTCACCTGGCCCCAAGGCTTATAATTCCCAGAAAAAGAGTGACCAGACTAGGATAATAACGACATTTGGTTCCCAGTGGAATGAGGTCCGCTCTATTTTGGAGAAAGATTGGGGTGTCCTGACTAATTCCCCTGGACTGTCAAACATAGTCGGCACCTCACCCAGATTGGTGGCTCGACGTGCCAGAAATCTGGGTGACATGCATGTTAAGTCAGAATTCACAAGACAACCTGACCCTACTTGGCTAGCTGACTACCCACGGAGTATCGGTATCTTCCCTTGTAATAAATGCCAGATTTGTCCATTTGTACACAGAACCTCCACTTTTACAGATGCTTTGGGCAATGTGAATTATGAAATAAGAGACCTAATTAACTGCTCTACGTCCCGAGTCATATATATGATAACTTGTCCCTGTCCCAAAATCTATGTGGGCAAAACAAAGAGAACCCTCAAGGTACGAATTGGGGAACATCTACAAGAAATCAATGACAAAGAGAAGACCCCTGAGAAACCGTTAGCTAAACATTTTGCAACACATCACGGTAGAAGCTCCACAGGAATGCAGGTGAAAGGCATTTATGTATTAAAATTATCTAATAGACGAGGTGACTTTGATCGGGTGCTCCTACAAAAAGAAAAGTGGGTGTACCGTTTAAAGTCCTTAGTGCCGTTAGGCTTGAATACTGAATTAAACCTACGGGTTTTCTTGGAGACCTAGGAAATGTTGGAGCACGCTGAATATGCCAAAGCAGTCGTCAGTAACCTCCATTTAATAAACCCAATTAATCCACTGAGTGTAATTTATTATCGATTGCTGCTCGGTCTAAGGACATTAGAGCAAAAAATGATACTATTCCTCATCCGCATGGCTCATTGTCTTTTGAGTGTCTCCCCCCTCGATTTGTGCCATACTGCTCTGTTCTCCTATTCTTTCCCTCCCTTCTTTTTTCTTTTCCTCTTGTGCACACATAATTGTTTTTTACTATTAGGTATACCCCATACACACTATGCAATACGATTGAAAAATCTTTGCTGTTGATACATGAGGAACTGTGTCATTGTCAGCCAATTACCTTTTTCTTTTTTCTTTTTTTTGAATGAGTGAATTCCTCAAATTAACCTTTTTACAGACAGAGATATTGTTCCCCGTTAAATTACATTCCTGATTGGGCGAGATCATGCGAGAATATCATAATAAAAGGGAGTGTGGCCATTTCACCAATCAACGTCCGAGATGAAGCTACGCTACTAAGCTCCAGCGAAAAGCGTTGACGTCATCAACAGCGCTGTCATGCTCCACGGAGCCATGGGAGTTGAACACCTGTGAGAAACAAGATAGCCAATACAACAAAACAAAAACTCTTGCGCATAAATGTGTAGCCCGACAGTTCAAAGTTCTTGATGGATGATAGCTTTCAGCCTTGCTGCCCTCAAGGATAGGGAAATCCTAACATACAGACAAAAAACAGAAAAGAGAGGGCGCACCAGCCTTGTGCATTATCTTTAAAAAAGTTTATTTAAAAAGGAAATGTAAAAGTACTACTCACAAGGGTAGATAAAAATCACGCATAATGGTCTATTGATGGTGATAGTGGATACACCGATAGCAGTCTCCAGACAATACGTGCAGCTGCTAGCTGACGCGTTTCGAAGGTAGCACCTTCTTCTTCAGAGGCTCTGAAGAAGAAGGTGCTACCTTTGAAACACGTCAGCCAGCAGCTGCACGTCTTGTCCATAGGTCTGGAGACTGTTATCGGTGTATCCACTATCACCATCAATAGACCGGTGCGCCCTCTCTTTTCTGTTTTTTTGTGAGAAACAAGATGCCTGATATAGCGCGCGGCAAACGGCCATAGTCACCCATGAGACCGGTAAGGCCGGCAATGGACTAATACAGCAACGAGCCGGATATATGTGACCATGGAGAGGCAATATAATTGCTATCATCGGCTGTGAGATTCTGCTGCTACCAGGGTCATCTTGGCTATGCCGCCAGCTATACACAAAAGGAACTGGACCAGCCCCCTTCACACATACCGGTGGTAATGTATGGATAAATCCCATGCTGTCTATACTTGATGAACTTACATGCTTGCACTCTGAAGTATGATGCATTAAGCTCTGTCACTCTGCACTGCAAGTATTACTTGAACAACGCTTATAATATTTAGCCATCTTTCAGTGACAGCACTAGGTGGTTGCCATAATGAACCAGGAGTTCTGCTCTATAATTTGACAACAAGGAACATTCAATTATTATTTCTATCGTCAATTTAATGTGTGGACTTGATTAATACGTGACACTTGCACTTTATAGACTGCCTGAGATTCAGAGGGCATCCATTTAGTCCTCAACTTTTACGATACCTTACAGTCACAGTTCCTGTGTATGGTCACCCCCTCCAATAGCTGGCCCTGTTATCCATAAGTTGCCGGTCTCTTTTCAATCGATTTTCTCACCTATTCTGTTCCCCCATACTTATGTTGATCAGCAGCCAGCTACACCAAATTAAATTATTGTTTATTTAGGTGATCCATTATGATCCTTCACTGGGGAATTTCCCACCAATTGAAATGACATTGCTGCCGACCATCATAAAATGTCCGGACCATGTTCAGTGTTGTCCTGTATTTTGTCCTTTAACCACTTGCTTACAGGGCACTTAAACCCCCCTCCTATCCAGACCAATTTTCAGCTTTCGGCGCTGACGCACTTTGAATGACAATTGCGCGGTCATACAACACTGTACCCAAATGAAATTTTTATCATTTTTTCACCACAAATAGAGCTTTCTTTTGGTGGTATTTGATCACCTCTGCGGTTTTTTACTTTTTATTAAAAAAATATAAAAATTAAAAAAAAAAAAAAAGTTTATTTTTTATATTTTGTTATAAAAAATTTTAAACGGGTAATTTTTCTCCTTCATTGATGTACGCTGATGAGGTGGCAGTGATGGGCACTGATAGGCGGCAGTGATAGGCACTGATGGGTGGCAGTGATGGGCACTGATGGGTGGCAGTGATGGGCAGCACTGGCAGGTGGCACTGATTGGCACTACAGGTGGGCATTGATAGGGGGTACTTGTGGGCATTGATAGGTGGCACTTGTGGGCACTGTTAGGTGGCACTGTGGGCACTGTTAGGTGGCACTGTGGGCACTATTAGGTGGCACTGTGGGCACTATTAGGTGGCACTTTTATTGGGCACTGATGAGGCAGATGTGCCTCTTTCACTTGGGGACCGATGTCCCTCACATCCGATCCGGTGATCGGCTTTTTTTTCTACTCGCGCTGTCATTGGCTGACAGCTGATCACATGGTAAGGGGCCGGGACCGGCCCCTTACACAGATCGGTGATCAGCCGAGTCTCAGTGACTCGGTGATCACAACGCGCCCGGCGCGACTGTAGGGCGCACGCAGGGAGCGTGCACAGGGGAGGCCGTCATATGATGGCCTTCCGGGAATGTAGGTCCGCGCTGTAGCCGTCATTCGGCTATAGCGCGGATGCCAGGTAGTTAATGTTGTCCTGTCTGTAGAATCACCTTTTGATACGGTTATTCCTCAATAGCCATAATGTGTCTGTTTTTATCAATTACACCAATATGTTTGAATTATTTATTTAATAAATTGATATTTTTGATATAATAATACTCTGATCAATTTTGCTGCTATAGTAACCTCTTTTTACCCGGTATTCTCTATACCGAGTATCCTCTCCCCCTTGGTTCAATTATTTGCATTTGGTTACAGCAACAACGCCATACCAGGTGTATGATCAGTGATTGGTCAGTTAATTAATTGACCATTCATTTATATACGGCCTGCTCCAGCGTCCCTGCTCCAGCAATCCCCATCCTTTCCCATTCTATTATCTGCTGCCAGCCAAAATGAGATGTAGTCACCTAAATGGGGCCACGCTGCTCCACAACTGCATGCAACGCACAGTGGTGTGGATTTTTAGGGGTTAAAATAGGCAGTGAGAAAACAATATATTGCCTCATAACCACCTGCCAAACACCCTCTGAACAGCAATCCACCACTCTTTAGAGGGTCAAGGCTTGTGTAGGGAGTCCTTATGGCCAGTTCACTTCCTTTGCTATTTATGTGGAATTCTGTGTGCAGTGCGATTTCAGCCTACTCATTTCAGTGGTCAAAAATCACGCCAGATTGCACCAAAAGTAGTGCATGCACTTTTTTAAAAAAATGGATCAGTGGTACCATGTGATCTGGTGCATGCAAACGCACTGCGTGGGTTTCCAGCAGTTCTTTCTCGTGTGAACCGGCCCTAATGCCCTGTACACACAAGCGGTTTTGCCGTCAGAATAAACTCTGAAGGTTTTTCTGCCGGAATTCGCTCAAGCTGTCTTGCATACACACGGTCACACCAAATTCTGACGGTCAAGAACGCTGTGATGTACAAGACGTACGACGGGACAACACGTACAACGCCTTGTACTTGCTTCAGAGCATGCGTCATTTTTGGTACGTCGGAACAGCATACAGACGAGTGGTTTTACCGATAGGAATTTGTTCCGTTGGAAAAATATAGAACATGTTCTCTATCTAAGTCCGTCTGAATTATTGACGTAAAAAGTCCAATGGGGCATACACAGGGTCGGAATATACTATGAAAAGCTCCCATCGGACTTTTTCTGTCGGAAATTCCAACCGTGTGTACGGGGCATTAGGGGTTTCGTTTAATAACCACACCTTATTAGCCTTAGCACTCAAAAAGCTTGCATTATAATCTGTTTAAATGATATAATGTATTTTTTATTTAATAATAAATAAAGTAAAAGTAAAAGTAACAAAAGTAATATATATAATATATATATATATATATATATATATATATATATATATACACACATATACACAGTATATGGCCTGAACAGCAGGAAGTAAAACATTTTTGTGGAGAGCAGGTTCTGCCCGGTGATTCTGGGAGGATCCTGGATTCTGTGTCCTGTGATTGGTACCTGTGGAGAGTGAGCAGCCAGTAGCAGGTGTCCTCTGATCCAATCCTAGGAGGAGCTGATAGGTGGGAACTTCTGAGGTAACAGTTGTAAGCTTGCAGTTTTGAGCGGTGTGACATGTTTTCCTCAGCTCTGTTCCTGTGGAAGCTGCTGAACAATGTAATACCTCCATTGTAGTGGCCCTCCTAGGCTAGGGTGGTGTCATGGGCTCAGTTTGGTCCCCCCCCAGGTGCTGAGGACAGGAATTGCAATGCCTTGTTGTGCAATAATGGATTGCTCAGAAAAGATGGGAAGTGTCTGCCATGCCACAGTAAGTTCTGCTAGGCCCAAAACATGTATTTAAAAACAAAAACAAAACAAAAAACGTAATAAAAAATTAAATATTTATATTTATTAAATATAATTTAAAAAATATATTTTAAATTCAGTAAATTAACCCCCCCCCCCAAAAAAAAAATTCATTATTGTCTGCCATGAAAGAAATGTGCATGTGGGGATGAGGTACAATGGATGGCTGGTTGTTGTTAAAGCTAAAAATTTTGTATAAATGTACAGTATAGACTCGAATTAGTGATATGTATGGTGCTGTATCCCAAATACAAGTGTGTACTGAACTCCAGCTTAAAGGGACACTAAACTCTGGTTTAAGGCTCCATTCACATTAGCGCATCTCCAAAGTCGCACTGGAGCGTGACTTTGATGTGACTTTTGGTGAAATTTTAATCTGACTTTACATTCTATGGATCAAAGTCACACCAAAGTAGCACAGGCACCTTTGCTAAGTCGCTGCGACTTTTTTTTTTTTTTTCCAAAATAGATTTTTATTGAAAGAAAGATAAAACAATATAACAGTATAACAGTATCATACAGTTGTACAAGAATTGGGGAATAGACATAAATTCTTACGATTGAGACAAGTGTAACAATGAATTGACTATAACAGGAAAACCCTTGTTAATGCTTCACGGTATATGCGCGGCGGGGGGGTTTAGACTAATCCATTATCACACTAACGTGACTGTCGAGAGGTTGATGTTGGTTATGGTGGCATAAGATATTTCTTCTTCTTTTTTCCCCTCTCTCTCTCCCTCCCCCCCTTCCAGGTTGCTGTTATAATTCTTGGGGGAGAATTCCCACTCGCTGGGTGAAGGCTTATGGGTTAGTATGACAATTTAATCCACGAGTAAAATAGGGGTATTGGTCGGGCGCTCTTTTAGGAGACCCATACCGTACCGGGGGTTAGGAAGGGTTGTAGGTGGACAAGGAGAAATAAATGAAAAAAGAAAGGGGGAAAAGATAAGAAAAAAAAAAAACAAGGAAAAAAGGGGGGGGGAGGGGTGACCTAAGGGACTTGAGGGGGGGAAGGGAACGAAAAGGGGGGGGGGAGATTGAGGGATATGGAGGGGTAATTGTCTCCTCGGTCTCCGCCACTTGTGGTGTAGATTCGGTTTGGTGTTGTTTTATGGTGGAGTAGGTCAGGTTTGTTTGATCTCTACTTTTGGAGAGTAGTACTGGGCTAACTTTGACGTACGACCCCCCATACTCGTCCCTTGTTTAGGGGTGGGGGGGTCTACGTCATCTGGGGAAGAAGAAGAGGTATATGAGTGGTGAGGCTGAGAGGATTAACCAGTGTAGATGGTAGGTGGTGGGTGGTGATCTTAGGTGGGCAGGTTCAGGTCGAGAGTTATTTCATCAGTGTTAGGTATCTGTCGGTTGACCGAAAATGAGTCCAGCATGCCCATGTCTTGGAGAATCTAGCTGGGGAGTAGCTGCGACTTTAAGTTGCACTGATTTGAACAGGTGGCATTAAATAGAATGGGTAAGATTTGTTGTAGTCGCATGACAAATCACACAAGTGTGAATTGAGCCTGAAAGGAATACAGTTCTATTCAGCTATGTATTCTTAACATTTGTTACCCCAGAATTTAAAAATTCCTGATATGTGCCTGCTGTACCATGTACTTGTATGAAAACGTATCCTGTTCTTTGTATTGCTTCCTGTGTGAAATCCCTGGTGTTCTTGCCAGGCCCTCTGCTTTTCTATTAAAAAACTCACCACACTAAGCAAGAGAGCACATCGTGGTCAGTTCTCAAGCTATGCTGGGAACTCAGTATGCTCTCCTCCAATGATCAGGCTTGTCCTGACATGCCCGCCTTTCACTGGGAAGCTCAATGTACTGCTGCTTCTCCTCCCCCCAGCTCTTATGCAGCTGAAAACAGAGGGAATGTGATTGTGTGAAAAATGTAAAAAATTGTATTTATAATGTATTTTTATATCTATACACAAATGTTTTGCTTTTCAGTTAAATTTTAAACTGAATGGGTTGTTTTACAAGATGATCGTTTACAATCATTTTAACCACTTGCCAACCAGCCGCCGTCATTATACTGTGGCAGGTCGGCTTGTTCCCGCAAATCACCATAGGTATACGTTGGCTCCTTTAAGAGCCATAGCAGGCACGAGCGCGCTCGCTGCACGGCGGGGGACCCAATGCGCGTGGCCGGCAGCCACGATGTCCACCAGCCACCCGCGATTTCCGGAGCGAGAGCCAGAACGGGATCTGTCAACAGACAGATCCCCATTCTGTCGGGGGGGAGAGACAGATCTGCTGTTCTTAGTGATTAGGAACAGCAATCTCTCTCTGCCTCAAGTCAGTCCACTCCCCCCCCCCCACAGTTAGAAACACACCTCCCTAGGGAACACATTTAACTCCCCCTAGTGTTAACCCCGTCCCTGCCAGTGACATTTACACAGAAATCAGTGCATTTTTATAGCACTGATCGTTGTATAAATGTCAATGGTCCCAAAAAAGTGTGAAAAGTGTCCGATCCCTCTGCCGCAATGTCGCAGTCCTGCTAAAAATTGCAGATCGCTACCATTACTTGTAAAAAAATAAATAAATAATAAAAATGCCATAAATCTATCCCCTATTCTGTAGACGCTTTAACTTTTGCTCAAACCAATCAATATACACTTATTGCGATTTTTTTACCAAAAATATGTAAAAGAATACATATCGACCTAACCTGAGGAAGAATTTTTTTTTTGTTTGTTTTTTTTTGGATATTTATTATAGCAAAAAGTAAAAAATATTGTTTTTTTTTCAAAATTGTCGGTCCTTTTTTGTTTATAGCGTAAAAAATAAAAACCACAGAGGTGATCAAATACCACAAAAGGAAAGCTCTATTTGTGGGAAAAAAGGACGTCAATTTTGTTTGGGTACAGCGGCGCACGACCGCATAATAGTCAGTTAAAGCGACGCAGTGCCGTATCGCAAAAAATGGCCTGGTCCTTAAGGGGAAAAATCTTCCGGTCTGTAAGTGGTTAACTAAAAAAAGTCCCTTCTATTTCTCTCCTCCAAATCTCCAAATGACTTCTTCTTTTTTTTCTGCTGTTATTTTGCTTCCTAGTTAGAGGGTGGCTATGATCATTCTCCATGGTCCTACTGTATGTAGGGATGCAGCCACCCTGTCTTGCTCACTCCCAAGATGGATTATGGGATCTGTAGTCTTCATAGAAGAGTGCACATGACAGCAACTAATGCGCACAGCTCCTTACAAAAAGATGAAAGTAAGGGGGACAAGGAGAGGTTCAGGAACTCACAGGGGACATTACAAGGAGGACAAGGAGGCAGAAAAGCACAGTAAGGAGTATGAAAATTAGATTAGAGAGCCAGGGCCAGACTGGCCTACCGGGATACTGGGAAATTTCCTGGTAGGCAGCCTTCCCTGGGGCCGCTTTGAGCGACTGCTGCGCTTTCCTCCCTCTGTCCTCCAGCACTCGTATGTCACGGAGCTGGGTCTGTGTGCAAAGTCCCGCCCCCCCAGACCGGCTCGAGTGATAGGCTTCTAGATGGAACACTGATTGAACCAGTGTTCCGCCTATCACATGAGCCGGTCTAGCTAGGGGGGCGGGACCTTGCACACAGACCCAGCTCTGTGACATACAAGCGCTGGTGGAAAGGGGGAGGGGAGCTCTGTGTGTTATCCAGAAAATGGTGAGGCTGACATTAGTAGGCACAGAGGCTGCAATTGGTGAACACAGAGGCTGCAATTAGTGGGCACAGAGGCGGCTGCAATTGATGGGCACACAGAGCCTGCAATTGGTGGGCACAGAGGCTGCAATTAGTGGGCACAGAGGCTGCAATTGGTGGGCACACAGGGGCTGCAATTGGTGGGCACAGAGGCTGCAATTGGTGGGCACACAGAGGCTGCAATTGGTGGGCACAGAGGCGGCTGCAATTGATGGGCACACAGAGCCTGCAATTGGTGGGCACAGAGGCTGCAATTAGTGGGCACAGAGGCTGCAATTGGTGGGCACACAGGGGCTGCAATTGGTGGGCACAGAGGCTGCAATTGGTGGGCACACAGAGGCTGCAATTGGTGGGCACAGAGAGGCTGCAATTGGTGGGCACAGAGGGGCTGCAATTGGTGGGCACACAGGGGCTGCAGTTGGTGGGCACATAGGCTGCAATTGGTGGGCACACAGAGGCTGCAATTGGTGGGCACACAGGGGCTGCAATTGGTGGGCACACAGAGGCTGCAATTGGTGGGCACACAGAGGCTGCAATTGGTGGGCACACAGAGGCTGCAATTGGTGGGCCCAGAGAAGCTGCATTGCTGCATAACTGGAATTTTCTTTTATATATATATATATATATATATATATATATATATATATATATATATATATATATAATTAATTATAGGTCATTTGGTAAATTAACTCTCACCCACTGCAAACACCACTCCAAAGAACTGCGAGAGACTAAAAACTAAATTGTCTCTAAAGGTGTAAGATTGATCCATCTCCACCTACCCAGGATTTTTGGAAAACTCAGGGGAGGCAGAAAGTGACCTCAGTAAGCAAATGGCCTCATCAAAAAAACACGTCAAAAGAACCACATCAAAAGATGGGTGTAGCTTGGGGGAACTGTGTGATCTAAAAGGACATAAGATATGATAATACATATCTAGCTCTTTAAGCCCAGTTGTTCAAAGTAACCTTAGAAGTCAAATTTGTCTTGCCTAGACACTGTAATCTTTAGGTGCCACAAGAGCAACGTCTTTTTATCTGTAGCATTTATCTGTAACAGACCAATAAGACGAGGTGAATCCCAATCACTAGCAAGACAGTGAACAGGAATCAACGCTCCCGAGAATATATATCTTATATAGCTAGATATGTATTATCATATGGTGTGTCCTTTTAGGTCACACAGTTCCCCCAAGCTACACCCATCTTTTGATGTGGTTCTTTTGACATGGTTTTTTGATGAGGCCATTTGCTTACTGAGGACTTTATTTCTAATTTTATACTTACCTCCTCTGTGCAGTTGGTTTTGCACAGAGCAGTCCAGATCCTCCTCTTTTTGGGTCCCTCTTCACTGCTCCTGGCCCCTCCCTCCTATCGAGTGCCCCCACAGTCAGCAGCTTCCTATGGGGGCACTGGAGCCGAGTCACAGCTCCGTGTGTCCATTCAGACACAGAGCCCTGACTCCACCCAACACCCCGCCCAACACCCTCCCTCCCCTGATTGACTGACTGATCGACAGCATAGGTGTAGACAGAAAAGATATTCTCCTGCGCTCCTGCTGGCAGTTATAGTACAAAATGGCAGTATTTTCAAATGATATAATATATTATGTGAAGAGAACATGCGTGTCCCGCTGCCTGAACTGACTGGGGGAAGTCTTGAAAAGCTGGGTGATGAGGGAGAAAGGAGGCGCATGACCTAACGCATGAATTAAGTCAATAAATAAAGTTTATTCTAAACAAATAAATGTATAAAATGGCTGCAGGTCTGGATCGATTGTTGGCTGACCCTGCGATCCTCCTGTCAGATTGCTGATCCTCCTGTCAGAGTGCTCTAGTGTGCTGAATCTGACCCTGTGATGGTCTCCAGCTGGAGCCATTTTATACAAGCTGCTATTCCTTCACCAGCTGGTGTGCAGGTCCAGATGACCAACATTAACAACTAATGAACTACAACTACCGTACATACCATACGGAACCAATAGCATTGTGATGTGGATGGGAACACCACTAGAACAGAGGAGAATCTACCATCTGTCATCTGACATATCTCCCACACAGTCATCGCTCTCTATAGAAATCCACCACATGATACAGACCATTTTCTGTCTTTCAAGGCTCTGATGAAGAGGATTCCCCTCGAAACACGTTAGCCATTGATTCAGCCTTTACCCTTGCATGGGTTTTCTAATCATTTCCACTATTTTATCAAATGAGAATATTGTAACCTGTTTGATTGACAGCAGCAGGAGCCAATGGAAAGGCTACTGAGCCAATAAAGAAGAGTGTCCCAGAAGGCATAGACATTCGTGGACATCGCTGGAGAGAGATGGGGCTCAAGTAAGTAATTAGGGGGTGCTGGGGAGGCTACTGCACACAGAAGGTTTTTTTTTTTATCTTAATGCATAGAATGCATTAAGATAAACAACTTTCTGCCTTTAAGTAGTTGTAAAGCCTTACTACAAAGTAGTTGTAAAGCCTTAAGGTTTTTCACCTTAATGCATTCTATGCATTATGGTGAAAAACCTTCTGTGCTGATGAAGCCCCCCCAGACCCCCCCTCCTTTTTTCTTACCTGAACCCTCTCTGATCCAGCAAAGTGTACGAGCGCAGAAGCTCCAGCTGCTGTTGTACTCCTCATTGGACATTGGCTTCCACTGCGGGCAATCAGAAGCTGTGACACGGGAGGGGGGGAGGGGTTGATTCCAGCTATTTCTGTCAATAGACGCAGCAGCGGGACTCGGGAGTGAGCCAGCATGGGTGACCCCATAGAAAGCGGCTTTCCATGGGGGGCACCTGATGAAGAGGAGGGGCCTGAATTCCAGCGAGGGGAACCCAGAAGAAAAGGATTGGGGCTGCTCTGGGCAAAACCATTGCACACAGCAAGTAAGTATAGGCATGTTTGTCATTTAATAATCCGATCCAGGGGTGTGCACATGCTGTGTCTGCGATGCTATGCGGCCACTGCAAAAATTATCCCCCTGTCATGTTTGGAGGTCTGTACCGCCTGCTGAACAACACCCATTTAAGCGAATAGAGCAGCGCTGCAACTGCCCCACAATGGTGTGGCTTTTATAGGATTAAAATAGGTGGTAAAGAGGTTATAAATCACCTCCTCACTGCCTGTCAAATACCTCTGAAAAGGGTGCGCAGCTGAACGCGAGTACAAAAGTAGCGCTGTACAGGACTTAGGGCAAATGTGAATAAGCCCTTGAGGAAGAGTGAAAGCCTAACTTTTATAATATATAAGATAATAATATATTTATACACAAGTATTTTGTACTGTTCAAATCTAATAATATAACATAACCATGAATGCTTTGTGTTGTTTTTCAGAGAATGTAACAAGTTTCTTTTTGCGAAGTATGCTTACACAATCTGTTACTCAATTCTCAAACACAGAAGAACACAGAAATGAAGAAATGGGACAGCATGCTGAGAGGAAAGAAGAAAGAGAAACAATGTAAAAGGTAGAGGGATGAAAGGGACAAGGAGGCACTTCTGGTCCATAAGGACCTTAAATCATGATAAGGGTACAGGCTGGCAAGGGAGAGCACAACGTTAAAATAAAAGCTGACATATGAAGAGCTATAATATTTATAGATATATCTGAAAATGTTGCAGGGGTCTGCCAAAACTGAAGACACCTGAGGTAAATTTGTCATTGCTGTCTGACACAGCTGAACTCCTGTCAAATAATCCCACTGAAGTGCATTTAGCTTTTTTCAGCCCCCCTGTTAATACTTTGTCTACTTTCTTAGAAAGAATCTGTCACATATGAAGCAATATTACAGTGACACAAACCAAACTAAAACAAAGTAGGAATCACTGTTTAACCACTTAAGCTCCAGAAGGTTTTACCCCCTTCATTACCAGGGTATGTTTTGCTAATCAGCACTGTGCTACTTTAACTGGCAATTGCACAATCATGCAACACTGTACCCAAATTAAAGTGTTACTAGACCTTTAACAGTAAAATCAGTCTGTATATGCAGTAAAGCATGCTTGTTATACTCAATGTGGAGCCTAAGGGGTTAATCCTTGGCACTGTGTAAAAAGGCTATTTGATCCCATCTTCTCTGATCCTCTTCTTCTTCCACAATCCCCAATCCATCTGCTGATAGTACAGAGCCTTAGAAGTCACTCTGCACATGCTCAGTTTGGTGTGTATTGCTAGAGAATTTTTTTTTTCTTGGGAGAGTGCACGTGATCAGCACAGGGCCAATCAGCACTGTCCAGACAGAGGGTCATGGGCCAGTCAGAGTAGAATGAAAACTCCTCCTACAAGCTTTAACCAGAAAATGATAGAAGTCACAAGACTGCTAGATATTGCTGATGAGAAAAGGTATTTAGCAGTTTTTATTTACTAAAACAATTGCATTTCTATGTTCTATGTACTGTGGGAGACAAGATATAATGAATGCAGGGTCCTGGGTTTATTAACACTTTAAATGTATATCATATTTTCACACAAATAAAGCTTTCTTTTGGTGGTATCACCAGTGGAGTTTTTTATTATTATTATATAAACAAAAACAAAAAAATGAACATTTTGAAAAATATATATATATATATACTATTTTTACTTTGTGCTATAATACATATCTATTAAAAAAAATTCTTGTTAAGTTTGGGCCAAAATGTATTCTGCTACATGTCTTTGGTAAAAACAAAAATCAAAATAAGTGTATATTGATTGGTTTGCATGAAAGTTATAGCATATGCAAATGATAGTATATATCCTGTATTTTTCTTTTATATATACTAGTAATGGCAGTGATCAGCGACTAATAGTGGGACTGCGATAGTGCGGCGGACAAACTGACACTAAGACCCCTTTCACACTGAGCTGCCCCGGGCGTCAGTGGTAAAGCGGCGCTATTTTTAGTGGGGCGGTTTAAACCCCCCCTGTTAGCGGCCAGAAAGGGGTTAAATCCGCCCACAAAACACTGCTGCAGTGGTGCTTTGCCGGCGGTATAGCAGCGCTGCCCCATTGTTTTCAATGGGGAGGAGCGGTGTATTTACCGCTCCTCCACCACTGCAAAGAAGCTCCTGGCAGGACTTTTTGTGATGCCCTGCCAGCGCAGCGCCCCAGTGTGAAAGCACTCAGGCTTTCACACTGGGTTTGCAGCTGAGGCTTTTTTCAGGAGCTTTACAGGTGCTATTTTTAGCACTGTAGCGCCTGAAAAACGCCTCAGTGTGAAAGGGGTCTAACTGACACTGGGTGGGAACTGACTAACTGACACCGACATCACCTGTGACACTAATACAGTGATCATGGCTAATACTAAACACTGTCACTATACTAATTACACTGGCTGGAAAGGGGTTAATATCTAGGGGCAATCAATGGGTTAACTGTGCACCTAACAATGTTTAATGTGTGCTGCTTTTACTAAGAGATGTGGTTGTTTTCTTTTCCTGCTTTGCAGAAAGAAAAAAACAGACACACCACTGCTCCGTGTACAGAGTCCTGTGTTGTTAGTAAACACAGGGCTCTGTACTGTAATTCGATAAGCCGATCTGCAGGTCTCGGCCATAACCTAGTGTTTCTTCCAGAGGTTGCTACTGGTTCCTTGAGCTGTGGCTAACTGACCTCCCATCTGATGATGCCTGCTTAAATCCGGGCTGAGGCTACTTGGCAGAACCAGCAGCATGACACCAGTATGTTTTAGGTGGTCTGTAGGCGTAGCATTCTGATTACCAGTGTTAGCGACCCCCAATGTAAGGTACATTCTTCCCTCTAACCCCAATTATTTAATTTAAGCTGGGGTTCCCCAGGACCTAAAAAAAAAAATTGGGGGGGGATTAAGTGCTTCAGTTTTACTCTAGACCCCTGCTAGAGCCCTGATGTCTCCCCTTTACTCACCTGAAGCTAACAAAGCACAGATCATGCTCCATTTGTTTCTTCCCCAACCACAGAAGCTGGGGAACGTGAGAGATAAAACTGGAAGTGACCTAATACATGTCACTTCTGGGTTCTTTCTAGCTAGATAAGATCTGTGAGGTATGTCCACTAGTAACACAGGTGGAATTGACAACATCTGTACCAGACATTTATCTGAGTAGGCTATGTGCCTTTATCATGGAAAGGGTAAAAAATATTTAAAAGTTAGGTTGTATATTAACAAACAGCACATTTGGTGCTTTATAATAATAAAAATGCCTTACAGTATAAACCTACCATCAGTCATTCCGTCCAACAATGCAGACCCATGGATGACCGATGGAGATGATGCGCTCCTAGTAGACAAATGATTTGTAAAAAAAGGGGAATGGGAGTGACATCATAACACAATCATGACCCTTTTTTTTTAACATCAACACACATTGGAATTGGACAGGAACGTGCTCCATGTTCCTGTGCGATTCAGTGCAATTCGCACATTTACTTTGGTTCTGTGACCCAGAGTCAGCTGATAGTGTGCTATTGCTGGCTATCAGAAAATGGGGCAGCGTCACAACAAGTTCAAGAAGGATCCCAACAATATTCTCGGGATCCACCCATCTGCATGATTGACAGTTGGGTCTGCTTTTCACTGTGTGGCTGAGAGCTTGTGCCAGCCAGCTTCCTGACCCCCCAGCCTGATGCTACAGCAAGCTCTGGAGCCAGCAGCCTCAGAGATAACTGATCAATGGTCAGTTAGCTGGCCGCTGGCTCTTAGCCTTGTAACTGCAAGGGGCAACTGCAGTGTCACATGCATGCTGATGCATGGAGGTGAGTACTGTGTGTATTTTTGAACATCTCAAGCATGGGGTGCTACTCTATCATCCTTGCCCTGGAACATCTCAAGACTGGCATGCTTCTCTATCATTCTCCTCCTGGAACATCTCAATCCTGATGTGCCCTGCTATCATCCTTGTCCTGGATCATTTTAACATAGTCCACTATCATAGTTGTCATCAAAAATATCTCAAGCCTGGCATGCACTTATATCATCCTTGTTCTGGAACATCTCATGCCTGGCATGCTCTGCTATCATCCTCTTACTGGAACAACTCGAGCCTGATATGCTATGCTATCATCCTTATCTTGGTACATCTCAAGCCTCGGTGCTCTGCTATCATTCCCATCCTGGCACAACACAAGCCTGACATGCTCCTCTATCAATTCTTGCCCTCGAACATCTCAAGCCTGATGTGCTCCTTTATCATCCTCGTCCTGGAACATCTCAAGTCTGGCAGGCCCTGCTATCATTCCCATCCTAGAACATCCCAAGTCAGCTGCTGCTTGCTATCATCATCATATTGGAACATCTCAAACCTGGCATGCTCCACTATTATCCTTGTCCTGGAAAATCTCAAGCCTGGAGTAGTCCTCTATCATCCTTATCCTGAAACATCTCAAGCCTGGGTGCTCTGCTCTCTTTTCCCACAACATAGGATGCCCCGGGACTGTGATGTCATAGGGGGGCAGGGTCACCGCCTATATAAGTCATAGCAGAGCGCACAGACAGCATTACAGCCGGAGAGAGCGTCGTGTCAACATCTCTGGAAGAGAAGAAGGAAGAAGACGATCCAGATGTCCGGGCTCCTCTGCTAGCAAAAGAGCGGCAAAAGAGCAGAAGATAGCGGAGGAGCCTGGCGGAAGGAAGAAGCCACCGGAGAAGAACCAGAGAGGGCGGAGACGACACCGGAGAGAGGGAGAAGACGCCGGAGAGACCCCCGAAGTTGGAAGAAGACCCCGAAGTCAGAAGAAGACCCCCAAAGTCAGAAGAAGACCCCGGAGCTGCCTAATAAATTAATTTTAAAACCTGTGTAGTGTGTTTTATTTATTGACACTTTTTTCCCTAGGTGAATGGGAAGGGATACGCTGTACCCCATACTCATTCACATAAGGTGGGGGGGATCTGGGGCCCCCCTTATTAAGGGGGGCTCCCGGCTTCCGATAAGCCCCCCGCCCGCAGACCCCGACAACCAACGGCCAGGGTTGTCGGGAAGAGGCACATGTCCTCATCAACATGGGGACAAGGTGCTTTGGGGTGGGGGGCCCGCAGGGCGCCCCCTCCCCCAAAGCATCCACCCCCCATGTTGAGGGCATGCGGCCTGGTATGGCTCAGGAGGGGGGCGCTCGCTCCTCCTCACCCCCTTTCCTGACCGGCCGGGCTGCGTGCTCAGATAAGGGTCTGGTATGGATTTTGGGGGGCCCCCACCCCGCCTTTTTGGCGTAGGGGGTTCCCCTTAAAATCCATACCAGACCAAAGGACGTGGTATGCCCTTGGAGAGGAACCCATGCCGTTTTTTTATTTAAAATTTGGCGTGGAGTCCCCCCTCAAGATTCATACCAAACACAGTGCTTGGCATTGGCAGGGATCCAAGTCGGATCCCCGCACCAGTGTCAACCCGGCTCGCAAGGTGTCAATCTCGGCAATAAAAGTGGCAAGATTGACTCAATATCAGACAACAATACAGAAGTTGACCAAAGGGTGGTGGTAAAGAGCTGAAAAAACCACGTGATTTGGTGAAAGTTGGCTGGAAAAGTCCTGTCCTCTGTATGCAAGACAAACTTCTGGCCAACGCCCTTTGTACAAAAATCCAAAGGAAAGTTTGTACAAAGTCCTATTGTGTGTATGGGGCTTTAACGATGACAATTACTGGCAGCCTCTCTGTTATAACAAGCTATACTACACAATGTCTGTGTGTTTTTTTTTAAATTATGCAGCTAAATACTTTATTTCACATCACTGCTGTGTGGTCATGTGACATCCTGCCACTCTCCGTCCACGATCTGAGGACTACAGTGGGAGGGGCTGAGATTCCCCTGTTACATCAACTGGGAGGTCACGTGACCGCACAGAAGCATTGTGAAATAAGGTATTTAGCTGCATAATTTAAAAAAACACAAACACTATGTAGTATAGCTGGTTATAACAGAAGGGCTGCCAGTAATTGTCATCACTTACTTTACAGCCACATAAAATAACATCAGAAGGAATGGGGAGGGGCGGGCTTGGAGATTGTCTTACAGACTAGGAACTGACAGACAGGGAGGGAGGGGGTGAGGGGGAAAGGGGAGAGACTCTGAACACAGCGGGATGACGGAGGCACGTAAACTGACCTAAGTATCATGGATCAGTAGCCATGATTACTGTGGTCAGTTCACATAAGGGAATACAGGAACAGGCAGGATCAACCAGGTATTTTACAGCATAGAAAGGGACAAAGACACTGCAGAAGCACTATTCTGTTTAAAGGGGTAGTAAACTGCAGGTGGTTAAAAAAAAAAAAAATTCCCTGCAAAGCAATGTCATATTGTACTAGAAGGCATAGCATGCTAGCACATTATGCAAGATGTGCCTTAGAACGAAGCCCTCCAGTGCCGCAATATCACCCCTGAGAGGGCTGACATCTTCCCCCGGTCTTCCTTATGGGTTCACAACCTCCGGCTACATGAGAGGCTGGGGGCGCAATGACGTCACTCCCGCGCATACGCGGCTTGACCCATTGTTTACGGCACAGGCTCTGAAGGTCCAGTACTGTAAGCCGGACCTTCAGAGCGCATGTGCTGGTGATGTCATTGGCGGCATGCTCCCTGAATATCTCCTAAACTGCGAAAGTTTAGTAGATATTCACAGTGCCTATAGGCTTACTTGTAGGTACAAGTGGTGTAACAGAGTTTACTACCACTTTAACATGCTGTAAAGGAACAGGATCTTTTTTTTTTTTTTTTTTTTTTTTTTCTTTTTAGGGTTACAACCGATTTAAGCTATAGTGTGAGCACAACTAAGAGCCTGAGTATGGCGCTGCTCTAAGTGATGGACACAAAGACTAGCGTAAGTGATGGGCACAAAGAACACCTGTGCTGGCAGAAGTGGGCCAGTGTGTTCTACTGCAGATGTCCCTTTGAAAGTAGCTAAATACAGTTAAACAGAGGGCAGCCAGGTTTCCCTGGTGTGATCTGTGTATGTCTGTGTCAACCACAATCAGGGAGACTGGGAGGTGCACAGGGCGGTGCAGTGTAGTAACACAAAGCAGGAAGCAAAGAAGAAAATAAGGCCGATCCCCACATACATACATAATTACACAGAGAAGTAAGGTTTTAAAACATCAACACAAGCTAATAAGATCATTTACATGGAGCAGATCCATTTTACAGGCTATGAAAAAAATATATTAAAAAAAAAGACTATAATTTCCTTTGAAAAGATTAACAGTATAACTTGAAGAAGCTGTGGGCAGAGCTCTCACACCCCTTTCGGACTAAGAAAGGTAACACAAGAAGTCCCATCTATAGTTGCCATCGCTCAGCATGCATGTGCAGCATCCTCCTCCTGTCACTGTACTAACCTATCTCCCCCTGGGGGCGTCCTGGAACAAGTGTTGCCTGGTGTGCTCCGCTATGATCCTCATCCTGGATCATCTCTAGCCTGGCGTGCTCCGCTCTCATCCTCGCTTCTTACTGAAGTTGGCATTCAATACAAAC
The DNA here is from genome assembly GCA_037952925.1 of Lithobates clamitans. Lineage (NCBI taxonomy): Eukaryota > Metazoa > Chordata > Amphibia > Anura > Ranidae > Lithobates > Lithobates clamitans. Next base: position 3,618,820 of record JBBGZY010000603.1, on the reverse strand, counting down.
ACACGTTAGGGGGTTTACAATAGCGGCGCCCCAGGTGTACGCTCGGCAAAAACAATTCCACCGTAAAAAGAGCAGAAAGCAAGATGTAGGCATCAACTTTACATACAAGTGATAAATCTGCGAGTTAACATGAGTGCGCCTTCCATGCCTAGACCAGTGCCATGCTAGATTATAGTGGGAGCAGAACTAAGAGGCTGAGTTAAGGCGCTGCTATGCCAGTGTGCCAGTGATGGGCACAGAGAGCACCTGTGCTGGCACAAGTAGGACAGTGTTGTTTGTGCTGCAGATGTCCCTTTGAAAGTAGGTAAGTGCAGGAAGACAGAGGGCGGCCAGGTTTCCCTGGTGTGATCTGTGTAAGTGTCAACCACAATCAGGGAGACTGGGAGGTGCACAGGGCGGTGCAGTGAGCGAGGTGCGATCAGGCTCACACCTCTCTAGCAGTCACACACCGAGCAAGCACATCTAGGTATATATCTACACACAGGCTTACTCCACGTTGCTCTCCTGGAGAAGACACAGCACGATCACAGGGCATAGGACAGATCACCATCAGCCCTCCTGATTTTTTTTGTTGGGTCATCCCTCCCCGTAGCCAGATCCCCCCCATTACCACAAACCTACACCCACAATTAAAGTGCAGATCCAGGGAGCACTTATTCCACAACTCCTTCTGGAGGTGGGAGATTTTTTTTTTGGATGGAGAAAGAATCGAGAGAGTGAAGTTGAGAAGGAGGAGGAGGACAGTGGTGTTGCTTGCCTAAGGTACGGTATAACGTGTGTGTGGTTAGCCAGGTGCTACATACAGAGGGAGCCTGTCACCATGCCACCATAACCTAGTGGCACAAGGGGGAGGGAGGGTGCTGATATCACACTGCTGGAGAGCTCGCCTGCCTCCATCTGTGCACTCCACCAATAATCCCCATGGGGCTCCCTCACATTAAACACTTTCCTGCTGTAGGCATTGTTTTTTTTTTTCTGGGTGTGTACTCTTTTGTGTGTAATTGTGGACTGGTGCACCTTGATGAGGCTGAGCTGTCACCGATTTCTGTTACATTGTTTTATACTAGTTACTTTGACAAGCTGTCATGCCACACCGATGACCAGAGTGACAGCTGATCCTCATCAACGTGCCTCCTTTGTACGTGTATAAGATCGTCCTTCCTACCTTCCGTGACTTGTACTTCTGCATTTTATATAAGTGCTGCTGGCGGTGTTATATACAGGGGTCAATGGCATTTATTATTATTTATCTATTATTATTTCTTTATTATTTCTGCTCACTGATGGGGGCTTCTGAACACAACGCACAGCTATATCCAAACTTTGGCTGACCTTAGGCTCAATTCACAAAGCTGTAATACTACATGTGGCTGTCAATTTCAAATGTCATTGGACTCAATTGAAAATAATTGTCACTTTTTTGAAAATATGTATCCTTATCCTGATGTGTTATCTTTGTGAATTGAACCTCATATATGAATTCTGGAGATCGGGGCTGTTGTAGGTACTAGGCTCTGCTTGTAGTGGTACCAATCGGTCTGCTAATATAACAAAATAAATGATCGCTGTCAGTGGGGTTAGCTATTGGCTATATATTAGGTTTAGTGATCTATCAGATAAAAGACCAACAGCTGCTATAAAACATATTAGGAGGATAAGTAAACTCTTCCTCGCCTTTCTTTCTTGAATTCGTAGCTCAGAATGATGCACGATGTGGGCAGTAAATCAATGTATTGTAAATAAAACTCAGACAGATCAGTAACTTGTAACGAAAACAATACCAAGTCATCATTTAAGTAATGTTCCTTTTATGGCTCAATATATCAGTAAGAGAAGACTAGGATAAAACTTAAACACAATTCTATTCAATTACAAGGATGATTTCTGTCAGTGGGTAAATGACAATATTTCTTGGTAATAGGGAGACACCACCGTTCATGGTTATTACGTGTGTCCATCTAGATCTGTCCGATGTATCGATGTGCTCTCGTTACTTTCAGTCCTGATCTCATACATGAAGCGATCTGGGATAATTTATCGTATGGCATCACATGCGTGCCATGGGAGAGCATATACCATAATTACATATGCAAACACCAAGTTATTTCAATTAGAGCACAACATATAACATCATGCCAAGAAATTCCCAATGAATGCACCGGCCAGGTTTTCCTATATATCTTATATTATTTATCATGTCTGGAAAGTTCATCACCTGGTAAATAGTGCGTGATATTCCTCGAAAGAAGGAGCTCAATGAGAAAAGCTGCAATATAAAACTAAAATATAATATTTATTATTTGTAAAATGGAAACCTGCAACATAAACATGATCTGTTTTCTAAGATGAAAATCTGCAACATAAAATCGAGCAAAGATGCTTTCAATACGAGCAGTAGCTCAGGAATGAGGGACTGTATGTAGCCACACGTGTATTGTGGAACTACAAGTCCTAGCAGGGCAAACATTTTGGGTCGTGGAATAATAAGGCTTCTGGTTCCACAGTATGTAGGAATTTGTACTGAGCTCCGATCTTGTCCATCAGAAGGGATCTAAGAACAAGGACACTATGCCTTATAATAATATAAGAGAATGAGGGATGACAGGTAATGTCCTTTTTTAGCCTAAATCCTGTGCTGTCAGGAGGGTACAAACTGGACCGCATCGTCAGGATTTTAGACCCCACATAAAGCATAGGTGTCATCTAATCACATAGCCTCCCTCTTTATTCTAGCTCTTCCGAATCACTAACTTTTTTTACTTCATTAAGCCACATTATATTGCTAGTTACACTCTCTTTATGGTCACTGCATACAACCTTGAGATCTGTTTAAAGCTAGGTGGAAAATATTAGTACAAGTCTGGCGTATTTGGCATCAAAGTGTCACTAATGTTCTAATTAATTGTAAAGTTAGATATGTTTAAGGCAGCTGGGGGCTACAGTAAATATTACATGTCATTTTAAATGCTGCCATTGCACAGCATAGTTTATATACCACCATAGACTGGCTGCAGTTGTGTATACAAGTTGTTACATTTTATTAAGCCTAACAATTTTATTCTGCTGTAAGTAAATTCTCTGTGCTTACACAAGTGATAAAATGTATCTCTGTGCTTTGTATAATATAATGGCTCACTGTGTCTTGGTAAATAATATAGTCAAATTCTGGCCATACACACAGTAATGCTTGGGAAATTTCAACTGCTTTCATTACAATGTGATCAAATTGTAAAGGCCACTGACAAGTTATATTTTTATCTGTATGGTGTAGGGATGATGGTAGGTTCCATGGAGCTGTTCGACCATATTTGCTATCAAATGCTGGTTTTGAGTGATTGACAGAAAATTGTTGCATATATGGCTCGAAAAATAAGATATATCAGTGCAGCAATTGAAATCTTTTAGTTTCAAATATAAAGACAACATTGAGTCCATGGAAGAGCTACAAAAATATTATAGGGTCTTCAAAATAAAACTTACCAACAGTGGTTTGGGGATGCCAATATGTACAGCGCAGAACAAGAAGGAAGTGGGTTGGCATTTTAACCTATATTTAAGATGGCTGTCAGAAAATGTATCAATGGAATGATCCTTCCTGAGAACATGCTAATAGTGGCCAAGTGTGCGTATTGACATTTTATAGACAACCCATGGTGCGGCCTAATCTCAGAGATGTACATGTTGCATGTTGCCGTGGGCTAGTATACATTTGCATTTGTGTTTTGTATCTGACATAGGTTTGTAAAGATAAGACAGATGAGGAATCCATTGTTTGATTTGGCTTTTATGGAGCTTCTATAAAGCAATTCACATTTGTATGTGTTGCTGTTTTTCCTTTGCATTGTGTCATTTTTGCTTTTAATCCTTTATACAAGCCAATATAAACATATTTAAATGCTTTCCAAACTGATCTTAGACTCTCACGTTTAAGCTATTGTCGTGCAGTTGGGCTGTTGTACTTGGGTATTTTAAATCAATTTGAGATCAGTTTGTGTTTTGTTTTTATGGCTGAATTAAATTCAATGTGAGTGCATACTAGTAAACACATGGGAAACAATAGTAAATTCATCTCAGGCGCTACATTAGTCCTAGATGATCCCATAAGCATGTGAATATTAGACCTATGGCTTGCTTCTAAATCTGTAGCCCATGTTCACATGCCTATACACATATGATCAGATTGTGAGAAGTCAAAAGCAGACTGGTTTCAGATGCTTGTTAATTGCTTTGACTTGTTTTTGAGCTGCTTTGATAAGATTTTCCAATGTTTAGGGTAGGCATCCTTTCTCAACCAGGGTTCCGTGGAACCCTAAAATTCATCCAAAGCTTGTTACAGATTCCTAGAGCAATGAGCAATTTATGTCTCTCAAATAAACAACCACTGACAACAAAAAGGGAGCATTCTTCCCAATTATCACAAATCTAAGGAGCATTCTTCCCAGTGACCACATTAGTGAACAATGAGCTGTAGATATGAAATTATAATCAGGGGTTCCCTGAGACCAGAAATTAATTTTTCTACATGTTAAAAAGGCGGAGAAAAGCTTGCTGATGCTGATGCTGAGGCAGTTGCATCAAGCTGCTTCAAGATGCCTATTTATTCACATTGCGGCAGCTCAGAGACCAACAAAAGCCTGTGTACATTTTTTTTTCTGTGTTACCTTTTCATAATTACAAAGAACAAAACTAAGCTGTCTATTTTGTTAGTGCAAATGATATGATCCCGCCTCATGGGAAGAATTGATTATTTTTGTTTTTTAAGACAGTGCTAGAAAGATTACCATTAATGCATGAAAAGTACTATGCTGAAAATCAGTTTTTTCTTTTTTTCTTGGATATTCTCCATCAACACGCTTGCCACTTTAATGGGGATAAGATTTTCCCATTTCACAGAATCACAAAGAAGAAATGAATTAGGATCAAGCATTAAAGTGATTGTAAACAATCACCTAGTTAAATTACCTGTTCAGTATAAAATAGAAATGAAAGGTAAAACATTTGTGTATATAACATTGTAAATACCCTTTTTCCTTTTTTGTATAAGTGATCACATTCCCTCTGTCCTCAGCTGGATAAGAGCTGGGGGAGGAGAAGCAACAATATACTGATCTTCCCAATGAATAGCTGTGCAGATTGGGGGGGGGGGTGTCAGGACAAGTCTGTTCATTAGAGGAGAGCAGGCTAAGTTCCCAGCACAGCTAGAGAACTGACCACTGTGTGTTCTCCTGCTTAGTGTGGTCAGTTTTTCATAGGAAAGCAGAGGGACTGGCAGGAACACCAGGCATTTCACACAAAGGAAGCAATACAAAGAGAACAGGATACTTTTTTATGCAAATACATGGTACAGCAGACACATATCAGGGATATGAAATGTTGGGGTAACAAACACTATAAGACTTTAACAAAGTAAGGAGGAATAGGGGAGGGGGATTATAGCACCGCTATAATCCCCCTTTCCTATTCCTCCTTACTTTGTTAAACATAAATTTGGGATGAGGTGCCATACCTTTTGAGGACTTTCCAGCCATAATCCTTTTTTACTATAAGGCTTTGTTCACATTTGTGCATCTGCATACTGTGCAGGGCTGGCACCAACATAAGGCTGCTTGGGCAGCCACCTTAGGGCACCAGGATAGGGGGGTGGAAAAATCCAAATCCCCAGCCACTTGCTGGGGATTCAGATTTTTAAGGGGTGGCTCACACAGAAACAGACAGCTCCCAGCAGCTGTCCATTCCCAACTACAGTAGGGGGCAGTGTTGTGTGTGATGCAATGCATCACACACAACTCCTTTTTGTTTTTGTGCAAATTGTACTTGCTGTGTACCAAAGTATACCTCATTAATGTCACCGTACAGCAGTGCAATGCGTTGTGCTGCAGTAAAATTCCATGCGATTCTGTACAGTGCACTGTGATAAAATGCAGCATGCCTACATTTTATCATAGCAAGCTGCAGCACAGCTCTGTACTGAGCTGCAGTGTGAATGGGACACACAGGAAACATTTGTTTTCTGTGTGTCCTTGTGGTGACAGGTGTTTGTTAACGTAGTAATGTGTGAAAACAGCCTTAAATACCTGTCTTCCGTTCCCGGTAAGAGAAAGGGCGATGTGTGGAAGTTTCAGTTTTCCTCACCTGCCAGCTGCCTGTAGCCAGTGAGGGGAAGTGGGAAATGCATACCCCTCCCCCCCATTACACTCTGTATGTCACATGGGGGTGGGGGTTGCATTGCGGAGGTGAGTCGGGTCATGGGAGGGCAGTGGTGGGGGGGGCAGCAAAATGCACCTTTGCATGTGTAGACACAAATCTTTGAACCGACCATGATTCTGCATGTGGGGCAGCCCATTCATTTAATGGGCTACCCTACACGCAAACTCATGAGAAATTAAGTTCCTGACCCTTTTTTTAAATTGCACTGCACAGGGCAGCACCATCCGCATGTGAAAATGCACCGCATTTGCCGATACATCTGCTTAAAAGCAGTACATTTGCCTGTGGGTCAGGAATGCACAATTTTGCACTTGTTCCCAACCTGAAGTAATGCAAACCTAGCCTAATTGCTCCTGTTTGACCTTAGTCTATGAAACAACATCAGGTGAAAATGTCATATCATATAAGGTTACAGTATTTACAAATTCACATTATTCTAAGCCAGGTTTGGACCAGAAAAATAAGGAAATGTTCTGTTAAAAAAAATCCTAGGTACTTGTATGCCTACAACACTCTTGTAATGGAAATCCAGCACTTTGTGTCAATTAATGATTTTGGAAGGTGCTACCTCCTCACCTACATTGTTTATGTGGGAGAAAATGATTTCTATAAAGTAAAAAACTGCATATCAGCCACCTTCCCCCCCTATCTGCTGTCAGTTTTTATGATACTTTATAATTTGGGTGAACCTAACTGGACAGGCAAAGGTTAAGGTGACCACAGGGTTATAGCCAACAGGTGAAGCTTTTGATTTGAGCATCACTTGCCTTGTAGATATCTTCTGGAGGGTGATCCAACCTGGGGAGGTGCTTTTTATTGTACACATATATTTTCAAACGTGCTAGAATATATTCCTGATTTTTCACACATACATCTATTTTTCATCAACCAAATAAAAAGGTACATTGTGGTTGGTTGGAGGATGAGCAGATATCTCACCTCTTGTCGTTCTCTGTGAGACATCTGCTTGTCTATGGGTGCTCTTCGATACATTTTACTCATGGTCATTTGTTTAAGTAAATGCACTGTAAGCTAATCACTGTTCTAACTGTGAAAAAAACTTGGGTGTAAAAAGTCTGCTATTCCTTACAGAAATACATTCCTCAGTAGTCCCACAACTTCAAATATGTATTTAGCAGTATTTCTTTCTATGAAAAGCTGTATTATTTTCAGTGCATGGGCAGTCAGATGGAATGCAGTTATTCGTGTGCTTTATCATAACAATTTTTCTTTTATTTTGACTTGTCTTAGCTCTGTTTTGTCACAGCGTGTTCATGTAGTTTATGACCAGGACATGGATATATATATTATTTTGTACTAAATTGTAATCACTAAAGTGAATCCCTTACATATGAAGTAAGATCATGGTGCTGTGCAGCTGAAAAACTGCAACATTTACTTTTGCTTTTTAAATGAGAGTTATCATTGCCAAATAAACTGCAGTAGAAAAATAACAGATTAGTGCCTAGTACCTGAATTGTTTAAAGTAAAATAAAGGCACCTCCCCCCCCCTCCCAATAATGGGCAAAGAATATACTGTGCATGCGTACTCAGAGCTCTATTTGGGAATCTAATAATCTGATTAACAGCTAGAGCGCTGGCTGTGCATGTACGGTATTGGGAGTTGCCTGAAGCCTTCTGGTATATGTGACAATCATATCCCAGAAAACTGCAGACAGTGGGCAGTTCCAGCCACATCATTCTCACCTAGGCGAGAAAAGCAGAAATGGGAGAACAATAATGCAGAAAATGGTATTCATAAAGAAGAAAAAAAAAGTAATTTGCTGTTTTAATAAAGGAGTTGCTAAAAAATAAAACAAGACTAAAGAATGTAAAAAATTAGGGTGATGCTTGCTCCGCTTTAAACTTCCAGTGGTTTTGCAGAGATAACCTATCAACTGAATAGAAGCCTCACAGTATTGGACCTCCCAAACCTGCACTGTGCCTGCAAGCTGCAGATAATTATTATAAATGTATTATAAAAGTATGTTACTTTGTCTAATTTGTGAACTTATCCCAACACTCTTCTTATGTGACAAGTTCTGTTTAAGGTTGCGGTATGGAATTATCAGTTATAGTGAACATGACTCATTTTTTTGTACTGTTGATTTACTAATCCTGTGCAGACAAGAAAATCTGTTTTGTCTTCAACACCCAATCGGGTTAAGGAAGAATGTAAAAAATCCCTTTTTTAACCAGAATGAATGATTACAGCAACCACTTTTCTGGTCTGATAAACATTCATCAAATGGCCCCCTCAACGCCAGTCTGATTTTAATCAGTCATTTATGGCTTGTACTTAATACACTTTCACACAGCAATCAGTTTTCATTATTCTGATTTCTATAAAACCTTTCTGGTTGCTATAAGGTACTACACATTTGGTTTGATTTACTAAAACTGGAGAGTGAAAAATCTGGTGCAGCTCTGAAAAGAAGCCGCTTCCAGGTTTCCTTGTCAAAGCTTGAAGGAGAAGAATGGCCAGAGTTTATTTGGCCCTACATCTCCTATGGATCACAGGAGCGCAGTTCCTTCTGCACTTCTGTTACCCGTTTTCAGCCAATAGCAGGCCAAAGTCTTCTGTCAGCTGACGTCGCTCATCCAGTCGGTCCAGGCTGGGGAAAGATCGTCAGCCGGCTCGGCCTCTCAGTGAGCCGCTGGGAGACTGAGCCAACCGCCCCTGCCCCCTCCACAGATCAGAGCTCCAGTGCGTGCTAGAGGGGCCGAGCAGAAAGCCGACGACTGGCAGTCACCGCTCTCTGCTCAGGGTGGAGGGAAGAAATGAGCAATCAGTGGTGTTTAATCGCTCAGTTCTCAGTGCAGAGTCAGCAGGGGACAGATGCAGCATCGGATATATGCTGCATGCACCTGGGTGATTATACTTTTTTTTTTTTTGAAACCCCATATTTCTCCTTTAATTGAACAAGCTGAAGTTAGAAGCTGGCTATACCTCTCCTATGGATCACAGAAGTGCAGTTAGCTCTACACTCCTGTGACGTCACAAAGCCGGTCTAGGCTCTGTAAAGATCCCGACCATATGGGTCGGAATCCACCCAGAAGCCTGGATCGGCACCTTCCACATGTTTGTTTTTAAACCCAATATTTCTCCTTTAATTGAACAAGCTACAAGCTGAAGTTAGAAGCTGATTAGCTACAATGCACAGCTGCACCAGATTTTTCACTCTCCAATTTTAGTAAATCAACCCCATAGTTTGCACTGCTTAATCAAACAACCCCCTGGCACTGTGTATTGTATTAACTGGGAACTGCAGAAATATGTACTAAATAAATAGAACTTTAGGAAAATCTAAGTGGACTTATAGGGAATCTGACACAAACAAAATGTTGTTTGGACACACAGCAGCTCACTAATCAGATGAAAACAGACTAATGTTGAAAGCTCTGATCTTGTTTCAGTACAATGTTTCTAAAAAGTAGGAAAGCCTTACAAACCCTTTCTTCTCCTGATAGTGACATCTCTACAAAATAGTACAGAATTATGGTGAATGTAGGCTGAAGTTGCTATTCGCCTGTCATCCCAATCCAAGGGTTTCAGTCACTGACCTGGACCAAACATGTAGCCAGTGCACTTGGAGTGATGCGCATACTTCCAGATCAGTGACCCAAAGAGGTTGATTTCACCTTGCAAAGTGAATACTCACTTTACAAAGTGTTTTAGTAAGTTAGGTGAACTTGTGTTTACTTTAAAAGCTCAATCATATTCAAAGGAAAAAAAAATCTGTATTTTTGCTAGCACATAATTGGGTATTTAGGCTGAACTCAGCTACAGCGTATTTACCAACATCCTCTTTACAAAGCGAACAACCTCTACGCCATTAGTAAATACTGTAAATCCCAAAGTATCAAAGTACTTATAGCAGCATGATAGCCAGGTAGGCAGCATTCTTATAAGCAGATGGTAGTCAATGCTGCAGTGCCACATTAATGCAAACACACAATAGATACAAAATGATATGTTTATTTTTATGAACTGACCTATCTGAAGGGCTTTTTACTCCAAATCTCCCATGTAGAATTTTCTTAAACATAGCCAAATCATGTATGCATTTTAAAAGATAGAATGTTTTTCAAAACAGATTTTTTAAAATCTAAGTTCAAAAATGCAATATATTACAGCTTACCTCAGATATATGGCCTGCATTTGATTTCTGTTTTCAAGCTTTTTTGCCTTTATTCTTTACCTGGCCATTATGCCAGTAACACATTTTCTGTCTCAGGAAGACAATGTGCATTCATTATAAAGTATTTTTGCAGCAGCAGGATTGTGCCCCAATGGCAGGAAGTGTAGTGGGACTACAAAACACCTCCTTAGATAGGCGTGCGCAGCATAAGGCAAGGAGGGGGTAATTGCCCCCCCTGGAATCGTAAGAAGGTGTTGAAGAGTGAAGACAGTTTCCCTGTGTAACGCAATGGCAGCGGCCGTCTCTGCGGCAGCCCTGGACTTTTTTTTTCTACATCTGCTGGCCTGGGGCTGCTCTCAGTCTGTTCCGACTTATCACAGATTGATACAGACATCCATCCCTGCCTCCCTCACCCCCGGCCTGATCATCGGATTGGCTCTGACTGCCGCTCGGGCCTCTGCTCGACATCTCGGCTGTTCTGGAACGTGATTGGCTGCCTCAGCCTGCGTGTATAATGTCTCTATGCCAATCCGGCCGGCGCGGTGCGGGCTCCTCCCACAGGTGCGTGCAGTGACCGAGAGAGAATACACTGCCAGTGTTAGCGCATCACTGAAGAACCACAGGTAACAGCACTGTAGTGGCACTGTGCCAGTTAGGAGGAGAATATATATATATTGCTTGGAAAGTTGGACAGCTGAGCTATTGCTGGAAAAATATATTTGTGTGTGTTATAATATCTTCTTCACTTTGTATGGAAGTTACTTAGTCTCTCAGGCATACCAGTCCATGATGCACTTATAAATATAGCCTAAAGAATGTACATCTTTCTATATTGCAGTGTATTGCAATACATCTGTTGTGGCCATATTTTGCTCTTGATGAAAACAACCTATACAGTATAGGCTGTTTTCATAAAGATCAAAATATGGCCACCACAGATGTATTGCAATACATTGCAAATAGAAAGATGTACATTCTCTAGGCTATATTTATATGGGCATGGAGTGAAGCTGAATTATCTCAAGAGCTATTTCACACTGCCATCTGGCTGCGTTATTGGTAAAGCGCCGCTAGTTTTAGAGGCGCTTTACCATTGTTTTAGCGGCGCTATTCGGCCACTAGCGGGGCGCTTTTAAACCCGGCTTACGGTCGAAGAAAGGGTTAAATGCAACTGTGTATCCCCGCTGCCGAAGCACCCCCCCCCCCCCGAAAAAAGTTCTGCGGACGCCCATGCCTCCTTATCTTCCCTGGGGGTTCTGTAGTCCACAAAAAGAGCTGGGAACAAACTAACTTGGAAAACAAGGGCAGCAAGCACTGAAGTTATCAACTTACAGGATTTCTGTCAGGATTATTGGAATAGAAGTAACAAAAGGCTTTCAACAGACAACAAGCTAGCAAAATAGGGGAGGTTTACTGTTGGGCTTGTATATATACATTGTAAAACTAAACTTTAGGTACACAGCCAAATTCACAGATGAAAAACATATTAGGGACTGTTTTGTCTATTTGCTATTCTGTTTTACCACTCCTGAGATTTATATAGTTTTACCACAGAGCAGAGCCATGTTTATCAAGTCGGAAACCTTGATTTTTCACTGCTGTCTTGCATCTTCCCCAGCTTGTGAATGGATAGCTAAAGAAAAAGAAGCAGATTGATAAGCTCACCTCTCAGTAACTCTGCCCATTGGCTGAGAGTGCTGATTGGGATGCGACTGGCTGCTGGTTTTCCAGTATGCTTGTCCAACAGAATCCGGTTGCCATACACATGGGGCCAAATGTCAGACAGTTTTTATTAAACTTGACGATGTCGTCCAGCATTTGGCCCGTGTGTACGGGGCTTAACTCTAATTTGCTCCATCATCAAGATCACTCTGTTGCTGTTAACACCTTTACTTCACCCCCCTCCTCTCCACCTCATACATCTCAGACATACATTTTCGATGTATTAGTAAAGTGAAGCCCCATAGTGTGGAAGCAAATGGGACAATTTTGTGAGCAAAATGCAGGACAACGCACCCCAAATGGAGTATGAATTTTCACAAAAAATGTATTGCTGTGAACAGGTCCACTTGAAAGTCATGTATTTAATTTGCCTGTGAATTTTGTCTGCGCTAAAAAATGTGGAGAAATGCGCACTATTCAGTGTGCATAAGCCATGATTTTCATCTTCATCCAAGAAAAAAATCACATACATTGCAGCTTAACAGTCTTTGGATGTGATGGCCAACATTTTTTTTCATCTAATTATCCTGCTTGTAAAACACTTCCTGTCTTAGGGTAACAATGCTCTTTAACTGTTCCACATCTATGGCAAAGCAGTATTGCCACCATCTGATGCTAACTCTTGATTTGGATTACACAACCTGTTAGCCTCTTGTCACCTCTATAACATGGAGGGAAGAAGATGTTCTGTATTCTCCAGAAGACAACACTGCTTGAAATTTGTGAGGCAGAAGCATTGTGCCTGGGAAGTTAGGAGCTATTTGGATTTTACCTTTTAAAGTGTTGCAAAAAACATAGTTTTCCGAATTGCTGGTCTGACTGGAAGCAGTTTATGGCAGGAGAAACTTCTTCTGCCATGCAAGGTCCCAGGGTTGATTTCAAGGAAAATAAAATATTTCCATTTGGAACTTACTCTGAAATGCACTGCAACTTACAATGCGTCCTATTTTGGACCACTTTGAAGCTTTAGAACAACTAAAACCTACCATAGATATCAGCGGGCTGTCTATTGTGAAGGCTTATTTTGACCATCCACAGGATGTTCTCTCATATTGGTACTGCAGCACACTCCATATGCTATAGTAAAATCTTTCATTTATTTTCTATAGAGAGGGTAGGGAACAAAGCAGGGGGCAGAAGGTGGTGCAGGCTTATCAGAAGGGCATATGCCATAACTGGAATACATGTTTCCTGGCTACCAAGAGCATTGGGATGTTTTAGGTCATTAGAGATTGCAGAAATAAGTTAGTCAGACAAGTAAAGTTGTTGTGAGAGTTGGTAAGGTATAATCAGGAAAACCTAAGTGTGTAAATATAAAATATAGTTATCCCCCATCTATGTACATATATTTAGTTAAAAAAAATATATATTAAAAATCATATATTGGTGTGGCGCTATTTGTGCTAAAATACACCTCCCTCCTGTACAATAATGTACAAACACTCAAATAACCACATACCGTACTTCATATTTGTGCAAAACTATGATAATAAGAATACTGTCTCAATAAAGTACAACAGTCATGTAATAAAGTGCACAAACTCTGCACACACATGCTCCCCTCCTGGGCACTCCTTGACCCCCTTATTTGCAGTAAGTGGGTCAGTAGCGCTTACAGATGTAGCTCAGAAAAAGAATGGCTGTACACTGGAAAATCCTTTTATTAAATCTTCCCATAAGGTGCAAAAGACAAAAACCACAGGATGGTAGCAAGTGAATCAGGTAGATGTGTTTCACACAATTACATTGTTACATTGTGCTTATTCATTGGTGATGAATAAGCACAATGTAACTGTGTGAACCATGTCTACCCGATTCACTTGCTACCATCCTGTGGTGTCTTTTGCACCTTATGGGAAAGATTTAATAAAAAGACTTTCGGTATTCCGGTGTGCAGCCATTCTTTTTCTCATATACAATTTCACGGCAGGCGAGCCAAGGCTTCTACCCATAGGAGGAGTCCTCATTATTTTAATTTCACTTCACCTGGATCCACTCACCTGGAGCGGCGTCCCTTATGCTTCTATTGTCTACAGATGTATCTCTCCTCCAGCCGCACCTCTGGACTTGCTGGCCAGTATTTTTATATTCATTCTTTCAGAACTTTCCTCCAGTACATATATGTAAGGGAGAAAAACAGGAGGCAGACTCCAATAGTGTAAATTCATTTTTTATTTTCACAATTAAAATGCACTTATATCAATGATTGGCTTGTTCACACAAGCTACAACACATCTATGAACTTTCTGGAATGCTTCTCCTCTCCAAAGACCATAAAATATGAAAGTGGAAGTAACATAAGAAGCCCCATTTAAAGCGTTTCATCACAATTACATCATCAGGGACTTTGCCAGAGTTTGTGCACTTTACTGCATGATTGTTGTACTTTATTAAGACAGTATTTTTATTATCATAGTTTTGCACAAAGATTAAGTATGTAGTAATAATTTTTATGACATTTTTACAAGTTCATGCACTGGGAAGTAGAGTGTTTTTACATATTTTCACAGGAGGGAGGTGTTTTGTAACACAAATAATGCCACAACCATATATGATTTTAATATATATTTTTTAACTAAATATATGTACATAGATGGGAGATAACTATATTTTTTATATGTCTTATTATCCTCTTCATTGGGGCATAAATACATTAGGTAGCTGTAACTCGCTAAGGAACTTAGTTAATCCAAAAATATATATTAGCCATGTAAAAATAAGGTACTTCAAATGAGTGGAGGGGAAGGCAAATCAATTTCACAATCTCCTCTTGTGCATTCACAGAATACCTTGTATTCTGTGAAAAGAAAACAAGACATTTTGTGAATGGACAAGGTGGGGAGTGAGCAACCCACTGTGTTCAATGTACTGTACCTGTAAGTTTCAGACCTGGAAGTTTGTCACTTACAGTAGTGTTCAAGATGAATTAAAGTAATTGTAGAGGTAATTATGTCAAAAAGTTTTTTCCCCAGAGTTCAGCTTTAAAGAAATTCCATCAGGTCTCTAAACAAATCAGAAAGTAAGCTCCCTTCAAAAGAAGAAGTAATAAACCAATTGCTCCCGCGCCTACTACCTCCCTTCTGTGCCAGCATTGTAGTTTCAGTCAGTATCTTTGCCATTTAACACTTCCATGCTGGTGTCCCCCTCTGCGCACTGATTTATTCCATCTACCTTACTTCTACAAGTCTTAGCAGTGATTTAGGGATTGGTGGAAAATCCCCTAAGAGAGGCAGGGGACAAAGGCATCTGACACTCCTAAAAGAGTTAATCACTGAATAGGAGATGTAAGGGAAGTAGGAGACACAAGCCACCAGAGAGGTGAGTATATTGTCTCTATTCTTGCAAAGAACTTGCCTTTTGATAAAGAGACACTGATTACACACGCATTGATTAACACGCTACTTGAGCTGGCCATAGACGGAGCGATTTTGTTTCCTGCAACAATGGCTGGAAACCATCAGGCATCCATAGATCAACTTGGGTACATTCAGCTTGCTCATACATGGTTTGAATGCTGAACCGGCTGAGATTCGAACCGTCTATGGCCGGCTTTACATGAAGCCTATCATATTCACATGTATAGCTAAAAAAAATCTGAAATATTATAGCCCTTCTAGGATGACTACTAGGATGACTGACGGGAAGTTAACTGTGCTTAGAAAAATATCACTTTATAGATTTAGAAAGTTCTATATTGTTCTGCTAGACTCCTAAAAACAGGTGCAATCCCCCCACCCCTTTTAAAATGATGTTACCACAATATGGGGTTTAAGTGTCATGGGTACAACATTAAACCAATGTGCTGTAAAATGTTTTTGATATATTCTTGTGGTTTGTTTTGCTGAGTGATCAGTCTTCTAAAGGTGTTAGTAGGTGTGACTTGCTTGCTAAATGTGAATACATTCTGATACTGCACTCCATACTTGGAAATAAAATATATGTGCTAAGTATAATATTATGGATAGGGATGCAGATGAAAGAATTATGAAATGGGATGTTCAATTTGCAAAGCAAATGTTCGTTTATCCTAATAAATAAAGTGAAGCTGTGTTTACTATCCAATCACAAGAAAAAAATCCTGTTATTTTTTTTTTTATTTCTTCTGCACATGATTGGATATGTAAAGTGAACATTGTTTTACCGTATTCACTAAGCTAAGTGTACATTATTTTGTAAAGTGAACGATCTCTACTCCTGTAAGTCAAATCTATTTTTTTTTTAGCATTAGTCTTAAATGTTTTATTTTTACATGAATTAATACAAATTTCAGACAATATATTCATTGCTGATAGTCATTGCTTCATTTTCCCTATTAATCCAGAGACATTTTAACTTCCTAACTGGTCCTACTTGACCTGTTAATCAGCTCCTGTTGTGATGTTCCACCCCTTCTTTACTATTATGGGCTCTCCTTCAC
This sequence comes from Lithobates clamitans, assembly GCA_037952925.1. Lineage (NCBI taxonomy): Eukaryota > Metazoa > Chordata > Amphibia > Anura > Ranidae > Lithobates > Lithobates clamitans. The sequence goes on along the minus strand of JBBGZY010000603.1, from coordinate 3,602,332 downwards.
TATTCATATTTACCAAAAGTTCCTAGAAAGCACAGAAGGCTCAAAAACCATCCGGATAACCTTGATCACCAGGCAGAAAATTTTGCTAGACTCGCTAATTCTTTTTGTACCCACAATCTTAGTAAAACTAAAACTAGACTTATCTTAAAAACAGGATATAATATTTTCCAGTTTCTCTACTGTACTTTTTAATTGTACATGACATGAAAATAGCATACTGTTTTCCAACACACCAAAACCTAATGTTAACTGTGAAGTATAGTGCAGGGCATATAACGGTGTGGGGCAGCACTTAGGCATTTATGACTTTAATTCCAAGATGCATATAGACCATGCAACACGACTATGATCCTAAAAACATCAGTAAATTACCAAATATTTTTTTTAAAAGTAATATTAAACCCTCTGCATATTTTAGCTTAACACATTGAGCATGATAACATTTGCCAGTAAACTATTTGTTTACCCCTTCATGCCGAGCGTACGCAAATATACGGCCCCACTGGACTGGGATTTTTTCCAGGGGGCCGCATACTTACATATCTACCTTTGTGCTGGGAGCGTGCCGCATGGCGCACTCCATCTCACCGGGAGCCCCAGGCCCTGTTCTAAAAATTATAATAATACTAAAAAAACTAAAATGTACAATAATACCTAGATCAAAGTTTGATCTAGGTCAGTGCCAGGATTAGTGTTTGGGTCAAGATCAGGGTCAAAGGTCAAGGTATCAGTGTCAGTTAGTGTTAATGATAGTAAACCTACTAACTCACTTACATTGTATAAGTGCATTTTAACCTACTAATAAATGAATTGTTAAATCTCTGCACTGAACTGGCGCTTCCTTCTCTCCCCCTTACTGTTAATGTCAGTGTGTTTTAGGTAGGATAAAAAACAAACAAATGCGCACTATTGTTTTTGGGCTGTAGTACGGGTACAAGCAACAACTAACATACACATATGTGGTATCGCTGCGATCATCAGGAGCAGGAGAATTTATTTAGGGTTGTTCTTTGGTAGAAGGTTATGGCAGTAGCAAAAAAAGTATACAGTTACATTTAAAAAAAATGTATTACTATTTTGGGCCAGTTTTGATAATAAAAAAAAAATCAGGAGATACCCATTAACAATTACAGTACCACCAAAAGAAAGCCCAATTTGTCCTGCAAAAAAATGCTGTATAATATACCTGAATACACAAAGTAGTTTTGATGATATATATGGTTTTAATAGGACATGTCAAAGTTGCAAAATTGTGCTTAGGCATTAAAATTTTTTTTTCCTTAGGTGTGAAGGGGTTAAAATTCTTACCATAGCACTTGCAGTTTACAACTTTCAGTGCTGCTGGCTCCTGCTCTCTCAGTGCTGCTTTCCAGGAACTACTTGTCTTAATAGGAAACAGTGGAAGCCAGTCTGTTAGCTTATTGAAGGGCAGGGAGGAGCGAGGAGCAAGGAGGTGCTTTACTATCCTAGGCTATGGGGATGTGTGTTTCTAGTAATGCACACATAGGCTTGCCACCTGCCTGGTATTCACCCGGCTCTGTGACATCAGTTAAAGCCCACACAATGAACTGCACTCCTGTGATCCGTAGGAGAAGTACAGCCAAAAAAGCTTCTCCTTTAAATAGTCATGAAGTAGCATTTTTTCCTGGTTTTTGAATTTTTTCACAAGAGTCACCCTGTTACAACCAGTTGGTGGTTTTAAGAATACTTAACAATGACAGTGTGAACTTAGTAAATCAAATTAGTTTCTACAGTCTTTTAATCTGCTCTACACCATCATGATCTTTTGTCACATTTGCTTAATTTGTCTGTACTGCTAAACTATATAGCCAAACATTTAGGGATATCTGACCATCCCACCTACTGTATATGGGCTTGTTGACTTTTCACAAGAGTTATTCTGTTGGAATTTGTTTGCATCCATTCAGCCAAAACACAATTTGTGAGGTAAGGTACAAATGTTGGATAGGGAGACCTGGCTTCCAATTCATCTCAAAGTTGCTCAGTAAGGTTGGGTTCAGGTCTTTGTACATGCCGCTTAAGTTCCTCTTCACCAATTGTCTTGCAGGACAATTTCATGGGTCAGATGGTAAACGCACGAAGAGAAAATGCATTACTAGACCTACTGATTACTAACAATACAGACCTGATCACAGATGTAGAAATACGGAGCAACAGCGACCACGGGTCAATTCGTTTTAGTATAAATCGCAGAAATAGGAAACACAAGGGTAATACAAAGACACTGAATTTCAAAAGAGCCAACTTCCCTAAACTGTGTTCTTTGCTAGACGATATTAAATTGGATAATATCCTAGGAACAAAGGACATGGAGGAAAAATGGGAATGCTTTAAGAGCATATTAAATAAAGTATTTTTACTGGTATTGGCCAGTGCATTCCAACGGGAAATATGTTTAAAAGAGCTTAAACAAATCCTGAGTGGCTAAACTCCAATGTAAAGATGTATATAAAAGCAAAAGAAGAAGCTTTAAAAAAGTACAAGGCTGAGGGGTCATTGTCAGCATTCCATCATTACAAACAATGCAATAAGAAATGTAAGAGTGCAATCAGGGTGGCTAAGATAGAACATGAAAGGCACATAGCGGAGGAGAGTAATATAAAAAAACAAAAAATTATTTACGCATATAAATAGTAAGGAGGGGATGCCAGAACATATTAGCCCCATAAAGGATGATAAGGGGAAATTGGTTACAAAAGAGAGCGAAATGGCAAAGGTTTTGAATATATTCTCTTCAGTCTTCACAAAAGAAACTGGGGAAAACAGTAACCAAGACTGTAATGTTAATTGCAATAATACGTCACAGAATGCACCCTCATGGCTATCAGAAGACAGAATCAGAAATATATTTGAAAAGCTTAATATAAATAAGTCACCAGGACCAGATGGCTTACACCTGAGGGTCCTAAAGGAACTCAGGCAGGTGATAGCCAGACCATTGTTCCTAATTTTTGTGGAAAGTTTACTGACTGGAATGGTACCAGCTGATTGGAGAAAAGCCAACATGGCACCAATATTTAAAAAAGGGAAGAGATAAATCCCTGGGAACTACAGACCAGTCAGCTTAACATCAATAGTCTGAAAGCTATTGGAGGGGATGATAAGGGACTATATACAAGATTTTAGTTATGAAAACGGTATCATTAGCAGTAATCAGCATAGATTTAGGAAGAATCATTCTTACCAGACCAATCTATTAATCTTCTATGAAGAAGTGAACTGCCATATAGATAAAGAAAGGCCTGTAGCTGTGGTGTATCTGGATTTTGAAAAGGCATTGTCATGATCACTTAGTGCCCCTGTTCCTCATTCCAGCACCCGCTGTTGCTTTACCCCTGTCTGTGTTCACTTGGAAGGTGATTGAGCTGATCAGTCACCTGCTATCCCTTGCTTGCGATAGCGACACTTACCTGCATTATTCGTGATCAAGCCTCCCGTTTGTCTGCCTTGCTTTGCTGTTGGATTTCCCTGTGTATGACCCGGATCTGATATTGGACTATTCCCTGAACTCAGTCTGCCTTATTTCCTAGACCGTCATAGAACCACGCTATCTGTCTGCTAAACTGCAAGTAGTCTGTTGTTTGTTCTGTTTGTGTCTGCCCTAGTGTGGTGGCTGGGCACTATAGCATTGTGTATAAGTTCTGGGGGCAACCAAGTACCTGTAGGCCTGCTTGTCTGAAGGGAAAGGCGCCTGCTAAAGGTGAAGCACACAGTAGCTAGCTATAGTGTCTGACCACCTGCATTGAGGTAGACGTGACATTCGTGACAGGCATTTGATACAGTTCCCCACAAACTAGGGTATGTAGGCATGGACCATAGGGTGAGTACCTGAATTGAAAACTGTCTATAGGAGAGAGTCCAAAAGGTGGTGATAAATGGGGAGTACTCTGAATGGTCTGGTGTGGAAAGCGGGGTCCCCCAAGGATCTGTCCTGTTTAATTTATTCATAAACGATCTAGAGGATGGGATAAACAGCTCAACCTCAATATTTGCGGACGATACAAAGCTAAGCAGGGCAATAACTTCTAGGCAGGATGTGGAAACCTTGCAAGCAGACCTAAACAAATTAATAGGTTGGACAACTACATGGCAAATTAGGTTTAATGTTGAAAAATGTAAGGAAATGCATTTGGGTGCCAAAAATACGAATGCATGTTACTCACTAGGGGAGAACCTCTGGGGGAATCTAGGATGGAAAAGGACCTGGGGGTCCTAGTAGATGACAGGCTCAACAATGGCATGCAACGCCAAGCTGCGGCAAGCAAAGCCAAGAGAACATTGGCACGCATTAAAAAGGGGATTCATTCCAAAAATGAAACGATAATTCTCCAAGACTCTACTCTACAAGACTCTGGTCCGGCCGCATCTTGAGTATGCCATCCAGTTCTGGGCACCAGTCTTCAGGAGGGATGTGCTGGAGCTGGAGAGAGTCCAGAGAAGGGCAACAAAGCTAATAAAGGGACTGGAGGACCTCAGCTATGGGGAAAGACTACGAGTTTCGAACGTATTCTCTCTGGAGAGGAGACGCTTGAGAGGGGATATGATATCGATGTACAAATACCGTGCTAGTGACCCCAGCATAAGGAAAAAACTTTTCAGTGAAAGGGAATTTAAAAAGAGACGCGGCCATTCACTAAAATTAGAAGAGAAGCAGCTTAACCTTAAACTGTGTAGAGGATTCTTTACTGTCAGACTGGTAAGGATGTGGAATTCTCTTCCATAAGCAGTGGTATCAGCAGGGAGCATCGATAATTTAAAAAAACTATTAGATGGGTACATTAATGACCACAACATACAGGGATATATAGTGTACTACTGACATAAACACACACTTTTGTCCATTCACAATGTAGGTAAGTGTGATAGCCAGGTATCCACAAATCTTTGCCCATAAGGAGGTCTATTTAAAAAAAAAATTAAAATTTGTATTTTTTCTGCATTTGTGAGGTAGTGAGAATTGTAAAGTGCTGCGTAAACTGTTGGCCCCATATAAATCCTGTATAATAATAATAATGCACAAAGTAGATGTGCCTGTATATAAAGCTAAGAGTACTTATAGGACAATGAAATCTATTACATTTCTACAAAAAAGAAATATAAATTCTGTTGTTTCAAAATAGCACTTTTTGGTTTATCACAAGGATAATTAGAATTTAAAATAAATGGGTATTATAAGTGAGTGTTCCACCTTCCGTTCTACATGTCAGTGTTGTTGCAGCTAGATGACAGCTTTTTGCTCTGTTGCTTTACCTTTGGGAAAAGAGCCAGAACAGTGAGCATGAATCTGACATCATTCACATACAGGCAGGGTAGTAATACATTTTTGCAGGAATACTGGAATATCTGCCATTGTGTGAACCACATCCCGAATTCTTCTTATATGTATGCCCCTTAGATTACCATCACAAACATCATTCTGCAAATCTGCAATTTCCTTCTAAGTGGCAATGTGAATAGTAGCATTTGTCAATAGATAGGATTATCTATGAACACAAGAGCACAGTAAAATATGCAATAGGGTCCAGTAAGCCATAGCAGCCAGTCATATGCAGTCTTTTTTAAAGAAACGCCAAGTTGTTGGTCAGTTTCCAATGTTTCAAATGTCTCAATGTATTCAGATTTCTACTACAGCAAAATATTTGTTGGGTGTATTGGAAATACTGCTGTGGTCAGTGAACTATACAGCTAGGAACTTAGATGCTGTGTATGTGTATTCATCAATTCATCAATCTGAGTAGCTGGTGCATGATGAAGTTAGTGCCTGCAGTATAGTTTGACAGTTGGCTGCAGATTGATTCTCACTGGTTGATCCTGTTGATCCTGTTGATCCTTCTCCCTCTAGTTTGGTTTCCTCTGGTCCCCTTTCTGCACTTTGGCTTTCTCTGCATAGTGCACCTGCAGGGACATAAACGAGCATACCCACATGTCAGCAGAAATCAGTGCATTAAGTCCTGCTACCTTTTTGAGGGTACGTTTGGCCACTGTCAAGTTGCCTTTCATACTTGTTAAATTGCGTGTGTGACTATTTTCTGTGAGTCAGTGTAGTATCTGTCCTCACTTAAAAGAGAATTATGGCATTTGTTTTTGTTTTTTTTTTAATCATACTTACCTAGCTGGATGCTGCATCTGTCCCCCGCCGACTCTAATGCACTCTGCCCCCCCATGCTCACTGAAATGCTGAGCTGGGTATGCCGCTCCAGGCATGTGAGCGGATCCCGACCATATGGTCATGATCTTTCCCGAGCATGGACCGGCTAAGTTTAATACTTATGTTATTCCTTGCTCCAGCAACCTTCCTCCACACTGCATGACTGGTCCCTTGGAGCCTCTTCTCTAGAGTGCTTTGGCCAGTGGTTTCACTGTGAATGATACTTCTGCATTGTATGTACGCCCACCCACAACCTAGAGTGTCAGAGAGCAGAGAAGAACACCAGTGGCTTGGGTGAGGAATATGTTACAGACTTTTCTTCTGCCTCTAGACTTAAGAAGCATTTATTTAGCCTTTTCAAATGCAGAGGGAGGCATTGCAGAGTATTTTTGTTCAGCTTTAGACTCCCCTTGCACTAACCCCTAATATAATTCCTGGTATTGTGTTGGCTCTGGTTACCACTGTCAACAATGTGTGGCTACATTTCTGTCTCACCCTTTGGCATTGTTTCTGGCCTGCTTGATATGAGCCTTGGCCTGACACCAACCACAAACATGTCTAAAATCTCATATTCCAGCGTAATACCTCTATCTGCTAATTTTACAGGATTTGCCCTCTAGGAGTACTTGCTGCACAGTGCAAGCCAAAGTGTCTAAATATGATTGCACAGCCTTCAGAGTTAGTGCTCCCAGTAATCAGTACTCAGTAACGGAACTAGTCTAAAGCCTCGTACACACAATTGGATTTTCCACAGACAAAACCTTGGACTTTTCTCCGAAGGCGTGTGCCTGGATTTTGTCTTGCATACAGACGGCAAGGAATTGTCAGCCAACAAACACAAACGTAGTGATGTACTACGTGGTTTTTCAGCTCTTTAGCGCCACCCTTTGGGCTCCTTCTGATTATTTTGTGTTAGTAGAACTTTGGCGAGTGTTGATTCGCGCTTTCATTTCACGCTTTTCGGTTCGCGCTTTTCATTTTGTGCTTTTCAGTTGGTTTCTGAACGGCCGTTCATCAACCAGCCATGTTGCGGAATCAGAGGAGAGTTATTTATTATTTGCCTTGGAGTTATTGCTTTGACCCAAGTCCAGTCCAGGAACAGGAGGAGGACCCCTGCTTTCACCAACTCTCGGCATTGTTTACAATCACTTTAAGAGAAAAGTGTGTATTAAGGCATTTCCAAACATAAATCAGTCACAATTCATAATATAGGTGGTGGTGGTGGTGGTGGGGTGTTATAGAACTATAACGAGAAAAAAAGGTGTAAAAATCGAATTGAGCTTTTAATGCTGTTATATGTTTCATGAGCAGATTTCCACCCCTAATCATCATCTTGCCCAATCAGTATTTACACAAGTTGTCAAATTAAATACACAGTCAGTGTGCTAGGAGATTTATTTTACTGAAGCTGTAATTTGTCATTTACAAATGCTCATATATCTAAATATACTGTATGTAAACCCAAGAACATACTGTAATATACTGCAGCTTACCAGTCATTAGATGCACTGGCCGCATTTGTTTTCTTATTTCAAACTAGGTAGAGTTTCTGCAAGTATTCCTGCTGATCCTGCTAGAAATTTAGACCAGCAATAGCCGGATTAAAACCAGCCAGGATTCGAACCATGTAAGGGCAGGTTGAATGTACCTAAGTTGATCGATCCATCAACTTAGGTACAACCAGCTTGTCAGATTTTACATGTGATTATTGTTATCGTTGTGTTCTCCCAGCGTGGATGGCTTTGCCTGCCTGCCCCCCCACCGCCAGGAGAACACAATGGTTCTGTGGGAGGGATTCGGTATTGTTCATGGGGGGGGATTTTCTTTCCTGCAACTGATGGTTGTAGGAAATAAAATTGCTCCGTCTATGGCCGGCTTTAGCGACCTTGTAACTTCCAATGCACTGAACTGAAATCTCAAACAATGTTATCAGGTTTCCTAGCTATGTTCTATGTAATGGATGATTTTAACAAACTTGCACATATATATAATATTTAAAACACTCCACATATCAAAATGTAATCATATCATCCTTTTTATTGCTTGGAGAGAGCTGATAGATAAATAACTGGGTCAAAGAAGGATATTGAGGTAAGCAAAAACAAAAACATAACACACCTACTCAACTTTTGCATACCTCAGGAAACAATTTACCACTACACATTACTTACTGAGCTACTTGTACTCAATAAAAAGGACAATGAGAGAAAAGCGAAGATAAATTTGGCTATGTAATAGAATTATTCTTGAGAAGCTCAAGCGTCACTTGCTTTTAAAAACACTGACATATCAAAGTGGTGGTCTCCACACCACAGAAAATTCTCCTCCTTAATCACTCCTTGCATAAGAATTTTAGGTATGCAAAGACCAAAAATGATACTATAGCGCACCTAGTTTATGCTTTCAATTAGATTTTATGTTTTTAAGTAAAATCGATGCTAACATTTTGCAAGCTATAAGGATCTTATCAATCCAAATGCTTAGTTTAAAAATATTTATTTTGCAACGTATTTTACTGGGTACACATGGCCATGGTTAGGTGGATAGGTGGAACTACTGAAGGCCTCTATGAGCCTTTCTTTCTTAATTTGATTTACATGCTATGTACAGTCAGATTTATCATAAAAATTACAGATATTCACATATTTCCTTGTACTTGTTAGCATTTACAACAAAGTATATATTGGTGGGAATTCAAATTAAATGAATATCTCCCCCGTCTGAATACACAAATTATCGCTGCAGTCATAGGCTGCATCGAATGCGATTGAATGCTGGTTTTCCAGCAGGACCATTTAACAGAAGCCGGTCATTACACCAACTTTTGTTGAACAGAGAAGGATACACACACATCATAATTAGCCTGGTTCCTGCTGAAAAGTAAACTTGAAAAATAAAAGTTGCTTAGTAAAGAAACTCCTCCGTGTACAGTATGTGCTGGGCTGCATGCTGCTGCACACTGATGATCTGTATGCAGGGCCGTCTTACTGAGCGGGCACCCCTGGGACCCCATCAGAGCCAGACAAATAGAAGTAGCAGTGGGGAAATGGAGTCAGGCTTAGTGGGCACAGGCAGGCCATCAGGGGGGTACAGAACCCATACACCAGTAAGGGGCCTGAGCGTCTAAAAGGGCCTGACTGTCTGGTGGGGATGGGAGAAGGCAGGGGCGGGTGCAGGAGAGCTCCATGGCTGCGTTGGCTTTTGGAATGTGTGTAGGTGTCTTTGAGCTGACATCTGGCTCTTTGCTGCCCCTGTGGTAAATTCCTGAATGTGCACCCCTTGTGTGTCCTGCACAAGAGCTGGGAGTGGGACAAGGAACACCACCTAACAAGTAAGGGCTGTTCTACAAGTGGGGGGGAGGTTGTGTGTCTGTGTACATGTGTGTGTGTCTGTGTATATGTGTGTGTGTGTGTGTGTCTGTGTACATGTGTCTGTGTACATGTGTGTAGATGTGTGTGTGTGTCTGTGTACATGTGTGTGTCTGTGTATATGTGTGTGTCTGTGTACATGTGTGTGTGTGTCTGCCTGTGTACATGTGTGTGTGTCTGTGTAGATGTGTGTCTGTGTACATGTGTGTGTGTACATGTGTCTGTTTGTGTGTGTGTACAAGTGTGTGTTTGTGCCTGTGTACATGTGTGTGTGCCTGTGTACGTATGTGTGTGTGTGCCTGTGTGTGTGTGCTCCTGTGTACGTGTGTGTGTGTGCCTATGTACGTGTGTGTGTCTCTGTACATGTGTGTGTGTGTGCCTGTGTACATGTGTAAGTGTGTCTGTGTATGTGTGTGTGTCATATATACACATGTAAGGGGGGCTGAGAGTGTACAAGTGTGAGGGGGCTGAGAGCGTACAGGTGTGAGGGGGCTGAGAGCGTACAGGTGTGAGGGGGCTGAGAGCATACAGGTGTGAGGGGGCTGAGAGCGTACAGTTGTGAGGGGGGCTGAGAGCATACAGGTGTGAAGGGGGCTGCGAGCATACTGGTGTGATGGGGGCTGAGAGCGTACAGGTGTGAGGGGGGCTGAGAGCGTACAGGTGTGAGGGAAGCTGAGAGCATACAGGTGTGAGGGGGGCTGAGAGCGTACAGGTGTGAGGGAAGCTGAGAGCATACAGGTGTGAGGGGGTTGTGAGCGTACAGGTGTGAGGGGGCTGCAAGGGTACAGTTGTGAGGGGGGCTGAGAGTGTACAGGTGTGAGGGGGGCTGCGAGCATACAGGTGTGAGGGGGGGCTGAGAGCGTACAGGTGTGAGGGGGGCTGAGAGCGTACAGGTGTGAGGGAAGCTGAGAGCATACAGGTGTGTGGGGGTTGTGAGCGTACAGGTGTGAGGGGGCTGCAAGGGTACAGTTGTGAGGGGGGCTGAGAGCGTACAGGTGTGAGGGGGGCTGCGAGCATACAGGTGTGAGGGGGGCTGAGAGCATACATGTGTGAGGGGGGCAGTGAGCGTACAGGTGTAAGGGGGACTGCGAGTGTACAGGTGTGAGTGGTGCTGAGAGCGTACAGGTATGAGGGGGGCTGCGAGCGTACAGGTGTGAGGGGGCTGAGACCGTACAGGTGCAAGGGGGCTGAGATCGTACAGGTGTGAGGGGGGCTGAGAGCGTACAGGTATGAGGGGGGCCTGTGAGCATACAGGTGTGAGGGAGCTGAGACCATACAGGTGTGAGGCGGGCTGAGAGCGTACAGGTGTGAGGGGGGGCTTAGAGCCTACAGGTGTGAGAGGGCTGAGAGCGTACAGGTGTGAGGGGGGCTGAGAGCATGCAGGAGTGAGGGGAGCTGAGAGCATACAGGTGTGAGGGGGTTGTGAGCGTACAGGTGTGAGGGGGCTGCAAGCGTACAGGTGTGAGGGGGGCTGCAAGCGCACAGGTGTGAGGGGACTGAGAGTTTACAGGTGTGAGTGGAGCTGAGAGTGTACAGGTGTGAGGGGGCTGAGAGCATAATGGTGTGAAGGGGGCTGCGAGCATACAGGTGTGAGTGGGGGATGCAAGCATACAGGTGTTAGGGGGGCTGCGAGCGTACAGGTGTGAGGGGGGCTGCGAGCGTACAGATGTAAGGGGGCTGAGAGTGTACAGGTGTGAAGGGGGGCGGTGAGTGTACAGGTGTGAGGGGGCTGAGAGTGTACAGGTGTGAGGGGGGCTTAGAGCGTACAGGTGTGAGGGGGCTGAGAGTGTACAGGTGTGAGGGGGACTGAGAGCATACAGGTGTGAGGGGGGCTGCAAACCTACAGGTGTGAGGGGGGCTGAGAGCGTACAGGTGTGAGGGGGACTGCGAGTGTACAGGTGTGAGTGGTGCTGAGAGCGTACAGGTATGAGGGGGGCTGCGAGCGTACAGGTGTGAGGGGGCTGAGACCGTACAGGTGCAAGGGGGCTGAGATCGTACAGGTGTGAGGGGGGCTGAGAGCGTACAGGTATGAGGGGGGCCTGTGAGCATACAGGTGTGAGGGAGCTGAGACCATACAGGTGTGAGGCGGGCTGAGAGCGTACAGGTGTGAGGGGGGGCTTAGAGCCTACAGGTGTGAGAGGGCTGAGAGGGGGGCTGAGAGCATGCAGGAGTGAGGGGAGCTGAGAGCATACAGGTGTGAGGGGGTTGTGAGCGTACAGGTGTGAGGGGGCTGCAAGCGTACAGGTGTGAGGGGGGCTGCAAGCGCACAGGTGTGAGGGGACTGAGAGTTTACAGGTGTGAGTGGAGCTGAGAGTGTACAGGTGTGAGGGGGCTGAGAGCATAATGGTGTGAAGGGGGCTGCGAGCATACAGGTGTGAGTGGGGGATGCAAGCATACAGGTGTTAGGGGGGCTGCGAGCGTACAGGTGTGAGGGGGGCTGCGAGCGTACAGATGTAAGGGGGCTGAGAGTGTACAGGTGTGAAGGGGGGCGGTGAGTGTACAGGTGTGAGGGGGCTGAGAGTGTACAGGTGTGAGGGGGGCTTAGAGCGTACAGGTGTGAGGGGGCTGAGAGTGTACAGGTGTGAGGGGGACTGAGAGCATACAGGTGTGAGGGGGGCTGCAAACCTACAGGTGTGAGGGGGGCTGAGAGCGTACAGGTGTGAGGGGGGCTGTGAGCATATAGGTGTGAAGGGGGCTGCGAGCGTACAGGTGTGAGGGGGGTTGAGAAAGTACAGCTCTCTCAGGGATTTTTTATACCAAAGACATGTAGCAGAATACATTTTGGATTACATTTATGTTTTTACATTTTTATAATTTGATATGTTTCATAGCAGAAATGATAAAATATTGTACTTTAATTCTTAGGAGTAGGTGCGTAAATTGGGCAGGCTTGTAGGGGCCCCATAGCATTACTTTGCCCAGGGGCCCATGATGCTATTAAGATGGCCCTGTCTGTATGGTTTTGTCTCTACTTATACAGAAATGGAGTTTGCTCACCCTCTTAGTCATACAGCTCACTCATTCAGCTGTGTACTAACCCGTCCACTCATTTTTCTATAAAGTGATAGTCTAGCATATTTAACCTGTTCAATATCTTTTTTAGATAAACATGTTGAAAACAACAATGAAAATAATTTCATCCCTGTGCAACAGATACCTCACCTCAACAGAAAGATAAAGTATTGCTCTAAACCACTGAGAGTTCCCTTTAGTAGCAAATGTAAACATCTCTCTATTACATTAACAAAATTGCAGATATGTAAAAGTATATTGTATATAAACACTGCAGTGATTGCCTAAATTATGTACTCATTGAAAATAAATTACTTTAATAATAAAAATGAACCTTTTGTGTCTGTATGGAAACTGCCAGGTTGGTCGTTACTTCCTTCCTTTCAAAGGATTTTATGGCATTAATAGACCCTCCTAGATGCTAATTTGCATATTCCCATCTTTCCTCATCATCAACACTTTGTAAAGGAATAGGCTTAAAGAGGAACTATACTAATTTTTAAAAAAAATAGCTGCTGACTTTTAAGAAACAGACACTCACCAGTCCAGAAGTCCAGAGCTGTCTTCACCTGGTCCAGTTCTTCGCCAGTATTCAGATCACCCACACCACCATTCTGGCTATGAGAGCTGGCTGTGAATGTCTGCTGTTTCATAGCTGGGTCCCCTCTGAACATGCATGAGATAGCGCTGCACTTTCAGCCACAGCCTCCTGGGACATGTGGGAGGTTGCAGATGGAGAGGGGTGTGGCCCAAACTTCCTTAGTTCTGGCCTAGGCAAGAAATGCGTAAAGAGGAACCAGTAGGGAGGGAGGAGGAGGATGAATGGAACTTTCACTTTTAAGTGAGGCTCCACTTTAAATACGATTAAAGTACCCTCAGATGTCTGCACATATCTTTTACTAGATTCAGGAGCTCCCAGGATGCCCCAAACCCAGAGGCAATTTGGCTATGTCCAATATAAAATTATAAATAGCTGGAGGGAGAGGCCAGTCCTCCAATTTTCTCTGAGAAAAGTCTTTATGTATTTGAGAATGTTAGGGTTTAGGCCCAATGTTGGCTAGCAGGTTCTCAAATTTTCTGCCAACAAATTTTTGTTGTCGGACTTTCCGATTGTGTGTACACAAGTACGTCAGACAAAAGTCCACGCATGCTCGGAATCAAGTACAAACCGGAAGTGCTCGGTGTTGTAAAACTAGCGTTTGTAATAGAGATATCACGTACATCTTGTACGTCACTATGTTCGTAATTGTTGGCCAACATTTGTGTTACCGTGTGTATGCAAGACAAGTTGGAGCCAACAACCTTCGAACAAAAATCCATGGTTTTGTTGTCGGAAAATCTGATCGTGTGTACGGGGCATAACAGTCTGCACCCTCCTCCTCATACCATGCACACCACTTCTACACACCTCGGATCACTAAGCAACCTGGACCAGGTGAGGGCTACATTGGGGTGGTCAGTGCTTTTGCTGTCCTCTGAGCCCACGGGGCTGTGCGGTACTGTGCATCCTCTGCCTTTGCTTTCCATAGCATGAAGAAGGTGAGGATGTTAGGGTTAAGTTGTGCTAAGGCAGCAAGACAGTTTTAAGCAGTTGGATGTCCTGGAATGTAGCAGCTAGAGTACGTCTAGGTAAGTACTCCTGGGCAGGTAGTTTCCTTCTCTTTTGTGTTTTTTGACTGACATGTACTCTAAAATGTGCTGCTGTGTGTCTCCAAAGGTAATGAAGGCAATAAACAATATTTCCAGGGCTATAAATGCAGAACATGAAAATTAGGACCTACCAGCACAATTTGGGGCTTGATATCCAAAGCAAGAAATTATTTAAATTCCAGAGAGGGGACAGATGGCAGTTAAAGGCTTATACTTGTCATTGCTGAAAATGACATGAGGCTGTCAGTAGGTACTGTTTACCTTATGAATGTATGATTAGGCTGAGCTTAGTGGTTTCCTGAAATAAACATTATGTTGTGGTTTTGTGCAAACATACATGCTAATCCTTGCCCTACCAAATAATGGCTTTGTCTGCCTTTTAATACTTACCTTTGGTGAAATCTACAGAAGCTGTCTCTTTCTGGTTATAAGCTTAGCCAGATAATATTCCTAGTCAGATATTATTTCCTAGACTATGAAAACATTGCTCAGCTTTCCTGCTGCAATGCTAAACTGCAGATGAAAAGCAAATCATACCTTTGTGACCACATTCTTAGCATGCCATTTACATTGCATTGCAGAGAGCTGTAGACTGATGGAGAAAGGGGAATGATATACTACTAGTGCACATTTAATGCTACCGGCTTTGCAAATGTCCTGTTTGTTGTGTATATAAGATTGTGCTACAAGATTTGTTTTTACCATCTTCCATAAAGCCTAGGTGTGAACTGCCTGACTTCCCTGCAGCAGCAATAGTACATTAACCATATTGCTGTAAGATGGATAAGATATCTTGTAATTTGTATTTGATACAATTCACCTGAATGAGGCTGCGGTGTAACTGCCCCCGCATGTGGTGCAGGTTTTTAGAGGTTAAAACAAGCTGTGAGAAGGAAACATAACAGCTTGTTTAGACAAGCATTGCCCTCTGAAGAGTGGTCCACCAAGGATTGCTCTTCAGAGGGCAATCCTTGTCTAACAAGCCCTTTGGGAGTAATATAGCGCTTATGAGGACTGCAAAACATTTAACAGCTGCCATGTGTCACCAATCTATCACAGCGATATTCAACACCAAAATCAAAAATCAAACCTTGCTATATCTTTGATGTATTAAAGCACCCACCCAAAAATGGAACTTCCGCTGTCCGGAATCCTCACCCCCCTGGTGTCACATTTGGCACCTTTCAGTGGGGTGGGAGAGCAGATACCTGTCTAATACAGGTATTTGGTCCCACTTTCGGAAAAAGATCGCCGCAGTATCCGCAGCGATCTACGCCATGTCCGCCCCCCCCCCCCCGCTGTCTTCTGGGAGACACACAGGTCCCAGAAGACAGCAGGGACCGCTCAGAATACACTGCGCGACTAGCGCATGTGCAGTGGGGAACCAGGTTGTGAAGCCGTAAGGCTTTACTTCCTGATTCCCTTACTAGCAATGCTGGCACCTCCACCCGGAGCTGAGGGACAGGTCGGCTTCGGGTGAGGACATCGCGGGTGCCATGGACAGGTAAGTGTCCTTATTTTAAAAGTCAGCAGCTGCAGTATTTGTAGTTTTAATTCTGACAGCCGTGGGTGCCAGATGTAAGAATACAATCACCGGCAGGGAGATTTGTCCATCTACACTGTTTAGGGAGGAATTAATAATAGGGCTTTTAGCTGGGCTGAAAGAGAGAAATGTTACAGTATGTTGCCAGCTTTTCCTTTCCATCACTCAACTGTTGCTCCTTTCACTTGGGAACCAAAGAGAACCAAAGAGCTCTGTGTAGGCTCTAGTTTATGATATGGGAAGTACAAGGGGCTGAGGACTCTGCCCCCATCCTTATGTGAAAGCACTGGGTACCTGAGCAGGCAATTGACATGCTCACCCATAACTGAAATTACTGTTTATCTCTCTTACAGAAGCAGGTGAGGCAGTGAATGTAAAGAGATTATAAACATTTCCACAGGCTTGCATTAAACTGTTGCTTTGCCTGGCATTGGCAAAGCATGGTTGTCTTAAAGGAAGACTAATTGGACCTTGTGACTTTTAACACATTGCCTGATTAGTATTTCACTGGTTGGTTTCACCTGTTACATGGACTATTGTACAGTTCTGCCATTGACACAATGACTACCAGTGCAGGCTGCTAACTGGCCCCTGTCTCCAAGGATGTTTTCAGATCCCACAACTCTCTTAGTAATATAATTTCTGCCTATGCTCCCTTGTGTAATACTTAAGTGGGGGAGGTGGTGGGCACCATCAATCCTACGTCTCTCCCTCTAAGGGAGCAATTTTGTTCTTGTGAGGACTGCTGCATTTAACAGCTACCATATGTCAAAACCTATACACCTATATCATCGTAATTAAACAGAAGGCGGTATTTGTACAGATGAATCAGCATGTCTCTTTATTGTAGTATTTAAAACTATAAAAAATGTAACCAGAGAAGATTATAATAGTAGGTTAACTGGAGATACTGGTTTACCATCCTAATAAATTACTACAGCAAGGGTATCAAATGTTATAACCATTTCATAATTACATACAGCAGTAACATTTATGGTCAGATAATTGTTTCTTAGTTCAGATAGATCAGGCATTTCTCTACCTGCATTTCTGCTACTTCAAACTGCAGTCTCCTCTATTTGCCCTATTAATTGTTGATATGTTGCCATCCACAAGACAAAAATTAGAGCTGTAATTAAATAATCATGTGATCCTCCTTAGTGCCAGTGAGAGCAAACTCATTTTTCCAAGCACTGATGGTCACTGATTATTGCATTATAACTGTCTCATTTTATGATTTTTTTTACAGCTCGTTATATTGCTTACCTGATAAATAAAAAGTGTGTAAAATTGAATAGGAATAGGAATGCGGAGCACTAAGTGGATATACATCCTTATTTTTCCCATCATTTGTCACCATTCGGCTCATTCTGGAGAATTGCTTCAATGGTGTAGCTGTTATTTGCCATGTAATTTACTCTGGTGTTTTGGCTGGAAGCAGGGCATGCAGGGATTGCCAGGAGAATTACAAAAGGAGCGCAGTATTAAAATGCAGAAATAATTAAAATTGAAATAAAAGGATGCTGCTTTTGCCAATGGTCTGGCAGTTATAATAACATACAGATTAGTTTCCACCATCATCTTCTCTACCCTCCCTTCATATAAGCCACCTCCATTGTCTACATATATTTGTGATAGCATTATTTAATAACATGATGTAGACAGAAAAGGTGTGCAGTTTGAATGCTCATAGACAGACAGATCTCTTACCTAGAACAGCAGGCAACAGGGCATGGTTGCCCACTCAAACTCTCAATTATTCGCACATATGAGTTGCCCAAGTCCCACGTCTAATTAAATTCAGGTAAGTCATGGATGGAATCCAATCAACCACAAAACATGTATATATTATATTGGTCCATAATGAAGCCAACGCTTGTCTGCAATGTTTGTTGAAGCTTCTTGGTTAGTTCTTGGTTAGTGTGCTCCTAATTTCTGCATATAGAGTACTTGGCATACATCGTGGGAACTAGGCACATGCACTTGCTAAAGATATAATGGTGCCTGCACAGAGCGTTCTATATCCTCTTCTGTATAGCTCAGTACCCACAAAAGTCAGCTAAAAAAACAAATCCTCTAGGATACAGCTTTCTGAAACCAGTTGCCCTACTCTTTTAATATCCACAGCCTTAGATAGGCAAACTGACCTCAAGATATAGCTTTATGCAGAACTCCACTTTTATGGTAAAAGTCAAGATTAATGCTATCAGTGGCCTAACTGAATAAAAGAAGGTTTAAAGAAGCAGAAGGGCTGGGGTCCACCCAAAATATTTTTTCTTAGTCTTGATTCGAGTGGACTTCACTATTAAACTACTTTGTACCCTTGCAACCCTCCCCCCTCCACAATCTACGAAGCCCATGCTTTATTTATATATTTATTGTTTATTTGTCCTTTTTTTACTTTCTAGGTCCAACCTACCCCCGCCTCCATTCTTGACTAGGTGAGAATGAAGCATGCTTTCCTCCAGTAGCGTCCTGGGATTTCTACATCAGATATCCCAGCAGGCATGTGATTGTACAGTGCAGGTAGGAGAAGGCAGATCTGTGACTGGAGGTTGGACCTGTTCCTAAAGTAGGGGGGGACTTGGAGACACACCATCAGGGAATGGCTGCAAGACATTGAGTAAAAGAGAAGAGGGGGGGTGCAGGAACCAGTGTGCGATGGGGATTGGCAGATCACAGCACAGCAATGCTGGATTTGCTAGGCATGTATGTATGGTAACCCCAGCGACAAGGTAAGTGGGGAAGTGGGGGGGGGTTAATTTCAACTTAGTTTGTGGAAGGTCTTTGGTAGGCAGTCGGTGCATATTTGTTGATTTCAGTGAATTAAAAGTACAGCCATCTGTTATTCATTCTCCCTTTTTAGATATATATCACCCACTACCTGAGGCAGTCAGTTGACCTGGTCTTTTGGCAGGTGTATCCTTGTAAATTTGTGTGTGTGTGTGTATATATATATATAAATATATATATATATATATATATATATATATATATATATATATATATATATATATATACACACAGTTGTGCTCATAAGTTTACATACCCTGGCAGAATTTATGATTTCTTGGCCATTTTTCAGAGAATATGAATGATAACACAAAAACATTTATTTTACTCATGGTTAGTGTTTGGCTGAAGCCATTTATTATCAATCAACAGTGTTTACTTATTTTAAATCATAATGGTAACAGAAACTACCCAAATGACTCTGATCAAAAGTTTACATATTTGATTTTGACCTGATAAAATGCACACAATTTGACACAAAGGGGTTTGAATGGCTATTAAAGGTAACCATCCGTTACCTGTGATCTGTTTGCTTGTAATTAGTGTGTGTGTGTGTATGTGTGTGTGTATAAAAGGTCAATGAGTTTCTGGACTCCTGACAGACCCTTGCATCTTTCATCCAGTGCTGCTCTGATGTTTCTGGATTCTGAGTCATGGGGAAAGCAAAGGGATTTTCAAAGGATCTGCGGGAAAAGGTAGTTGAACTGTATAAAACAGGAAAGGGCTATAAAAAGATATTCATTTAAAGGTTGTACGGCTCAGAACAGTGGAAAACAAAGTCTTACTTTGGAAGTTTGCAGACAGGGTGTCCAAGCGAGGTCTCCTCCCACACACCAATAGACAAATGGTCATCGAGAAAAAGAAACAGCCAGCAACTCCATGACTAGTTTCGGCAATAGGCCTTGTTCACAGCAGTGCTGTGAACAAGGCTTATCACCGAAACTAGTCTGCTGCTGACTGTATTCACTGTGAAGGCTTTACAATAAATACGCTTGATGGTATGGAGTTGTCGGCTGCTTCTTTTTCTTGATGACCATATAAAAAGATATCCAAGGAACTGAGAATGCCAATCAACAGTTCAAACTCTAATCAAGAAGTGGTAAATGAGGGGTTCTGTTGAAACCAAACCACGGTTAGGTAGCCCAACTACAATTTCAGCCACAACTGCCAGGAAGATTGTTCGGGATGCAAAACGAAACCCACAAATAATGAAATACAGGACTCTCTGAAAACATGTGGCGTGGCTGTTTGAAGATGCACAATAAGGAGGCACTTGAAGAAACATGGGCTGCATGGTCGAATCGCCAGAAGAAAGCCATTACTATGCAAATGCCACAAGGTATCCCGCTTACAATACACCAAACAGCACAGAGACAAGCCTCAAACCTTCTGGCACAAAGTCATTTGGAGTGATGAGACCAAAATTTAGCTTTTTGGCCACAACCAAAAATGCTACATTTGGAG
This sequence comes from Lithobates clamitans, assembly GCA_037952925.1. Taxonomy (NCBI): domain Eukaryota; kingdom Metazoa; phylum Chordata; class Amphibia; order Anura; family Ranidae; genus Lithobates; species Lithobates clamitans. The sequence goes on along the minus strand of JBBGZY010000603.1, from coordinate 3,582,333 downwards.
AGGAGTCAACAAGGCCTATGAAATAAAGGTACGGAGATGGATCGTTGATGTTTTGGGGATGTGTGAGCTACAAAGGCACAGGAAATTTGGTCAAAATTGTTGGCAAGATGAATGCAGTATGTTATCAAAAAAATACTGTAGGAACATTTGCACTCATCAGCCAGGAAGCTGTGCATGGGACGTACTTGGACATTCCAATATGACAATGATCCAAAACACAAGGCCAAGTTGACCTGTCATTGGCTACAGCAGAATAAAGTGGAGGTTCTGGAGTGGCCATCTCAGTCTCCTGACCTCAATATCATTGAGCCACTCTGGGGAGATCTCAAACGTGCAGTTCATGCAAGACAGCCCAAGAATTTACAGGAACTGGAGGCTTTTGCCAAGAGGAATGAACAGCTTTACCATCTGAGAAGGTGAAGAGCCTCATCTACAAATAACACAAAATACTTCAAGCTGTCTTTGATGTTAAAGGGGACAATACACGGTATTAAGAACTGGGGTATGTAAACTTTTGATCAGGGTCATTTGGGTAGTTTCTGTTGCTATTATGATTTAAAAAGAGTAAACACAGTTGATTGATAACAAATGACTTCAGTCAAACACTAACCATGCGTGAAAGAAAAGTTTTTGTGTTATCATTCATGTTCTCTGAAAAATGGCCAAGAAATCATAAATTCTACCAAGGTAGGTAAACTTATGAGCACAACTATATATATATATATATATATATATATATATATATATATATATATATATATATATTATTATTATTTCAGGTACTTATATAGCGCTGTCAATTTACGCAGCGCTTTTACATATACATTGTACATTCACATCAGTCCCTACCCTCAAGGAGCTTACAATATATACACACACATGCTTATTATGACAGATTTACAAGGATACAACTGCCAAAAGACCAGGTCAACTAACCGCCTCAGGTGGTGGGTGTGGGAAAGGTGGAAGCAGCAAAATACAGTAGTTTATTCATTCTGATTATTGGTAGCTTGGTGATTTGCAATAAGGATCTTGAAAGCTTAAAACTCACTGTTATCCTATACTACAAGGAAAAAATCAACTGGATTAGTTTACAGCAATTTGTAGGGACTTTCTGTATGTCTTTATTATAAAAGCATTAGATATGGAAAGGGGGACAGGAGTTAAAAAATATTAGATTCTGGGGTATAAAGGTGTATAAAATTTGAGACAACAGGGGGCTGCAATTAAAAACGTTCCCCTGCCAGGAAGTACAGGCATAATGTGAAATATCCGAACTGTGTGTCAGTATCAGCACTTGTATGACACAACACAAAGTGACACCTGAGGGCAAATTACTAAGCATATTTCTTAGGGCCGGCCATACATGGATCGAATACCATTACATCATGTAGTGGCCAGTAAAGAACTGTTTCATTGGGTGCCTGATATAAAAAAAACTCTGTAAGACATTTATCATACTACATATTAAGACAGTTTTGCTGACTGGTACCTGTCTTATAGCACTGTAGCTCTCCTTGTTTAACAAATGAAGAAGTTTAAAGGGAGGTTTCTAATTATTCAAAAATGTATTGGTGTAAGGATAGTGATGAATCCATAGCATATGTTTAATTGGATGTATTTAAAGCATCTGTTAGAGGTACTCCTAAACTAGCCATACACAAGTCGATTTTCTCTCAATTAGCCCACAAAAAAACAGTTCATTTTCCCATCCACACTAAATAGCCTGGATGGAGGAAGTGGTTTGGTGGATTCTCAAATGCATGGCCACCCACTGCTCGAATTTCAGCCAATTCAGCAGTAATCATTCAAAATTCCAAGCATCTATGGGTCTGAGTCCTTTCTCGATCCAGCACTGTGTCTGTTTGCAACAAAGCTCTCCCCTCTTCCTCCTCTCACAAGACAAAGAGGCAGCAGCAGGTGCCATTGGCTCCTGCTGCTGTCAACCAAACCCTGTGATGAGAGAGTTGGGGTGGGGCAAAGCTGCAAACAGCCGTAGCACGCGAGCACAAGTGCCCCCATAGCAGCCGGCTTGCTACAAAGGCACTCGCAGAAGAGGAGGAGAGTGCCAGCTGGGGACCCCCAGAAGAGAAGGTAAGAGACCGTTCTGTGCAATACCAACTTCTTTCTTATTTTAGGAAAAAAATACCCTTATAACCACTTTAAATACAAAAGAACATCTTCTGCTTAAATTTAATTTTATTACAAAGGCATAAAAAATTCGTGGATGGGGAAAGGGGTGCAATCACCATATATTCTCCAATAAGCATGTCATGCTCTTTAAATATAACCCGCTATTTGAATTAAAGTGGTTCTAAAGGTTGAAGGGTTTTTACCTTACTGCATTCTATGTAGTAGGGTAAAAAACCTTCTGGGTGCAGCTCCACCCCCTAGCCCCTCCTTATAATTACCTGAGCCTTACCTCGAGCCAGTGATGTGCACAAGAGCAGCGACTCTCCAGGGCCTCTGTCTCCTCACTGGATCAAACAGTAGTGGGAGTCATTGGCTCTTGCTGCTTTCAATCACAGACAGTGAGCCAAAGATGAGGGGGGGAGGGGCGTAGCCTCGCTCGGTGTGTGAATGGACAATGTCCATTCACAGGAGCGAGGCTGGTGCACTCATAGCAAAAGGCTTGCTATAGGGAGTACTTGCAGGGTAGAAGAGCCAGGACTGCCTGAGGGGGACGCACAAAGAAAAGGATTGGGGCTGCTCTGTGCAAAGCCAGCACAGAGCAGGTAAGTATAACATGTTTGTTATTTATTTTTAATTTTTTTTATTTCAACCTTAGAACCACTTTAAATATTGGTACCTCTCATCTTATTTTTACCCTGCAAAGGACAGTTTTTATATTAAACATACAGAGTGAACTCATACTACCACCCAAAATTGTTTAAGTAGTTCTATTCCGTATTTATTTCCTTCCTACATTTTTGGCTTATTTAAATGTTTGAAAATGCTTGTCCTGATCACATCAAAGTAGGGGAAATAACCCAAAGTCATCAAAGAACCATCATCATTCTACATTCCTTATCTTGCCATTACAGATAAATACTCAGCACAAGTGGAAAGGCCAAACCTTTTGATGTGGCAGGCTTAGGACACTACCCAATAAACCTCAGGGTATATTGGAGGTGCCCATGCCAATTCTGAACTGCTCAGCAAATTTGAGGTTTCACACTGAACAGATGTACTGCACATGTCTGTCGGATATTTATGTTTTCATTATAATCCAGTGTGATGCCTGACAAAATAAGTTTACACTATATATTTTACTGTTAGGGTATACAGAGAGTTCTGGAAAACAGGATATCAACTGAAATAAATAAAACAGTATAAATATTAGAAGTATCATCTCACAGATGGTAATCTTATCTCCACAATGATCTCAAAGTACTTTCACTTGATCAACAGGAGGAACGGCCAGTAAACTGATATGCAAACCAACAAAGAGATTTTCTGTAAATAGGCTTTCAAAGCACTATATACTAGTACTCTGCTATAGTGCAAAATAACCCAAAAACAATGCAATAAATAGGTTCCGAATATATGCTTTTCAAATACTATATACTAGTACTTTGTTCTAGTGAAAAATAAAACAATAAACAGGCATAATGTTTGCACTAGATAGAAAGCTCAACTGCATGTAGCAAGAACTTAAAGAATATGTATAGATGTGAAAAGAAAATTGTGTGTTCCTTTAAAAATTGGCACAATCAAGTAACGATCTGGGAACATATCTTGTGACTCATGTCATATAGATGAATGTATTATATAACTATGGAGGCAGGGTGTTCTGCTGTGCATACACTTTCACAGTCCTCTGGAAAGCAATCATATATATATATATGTCAATTTTAAGAATAAAAATAGGTTTGGCAGCCATATTGTTTAGCATTATGCTTATGTCTGACCATCCTAACTTGTTTAAGTTAAAAAACTAATAAGAAGGTTCAAGTTTATAGTATTTACACAACAAACAAGCTAGAGCTTGCATGGGTTCCTAATAACAATATCCAACATAATACTGTTTACCAAAAGACTAACCATATACCCAATTATCCTTTGGCATCCTGTTCTTTCCTCAACAGGAAGTTGGAGGGCATCTTTTCAATATGAGTGATAGCCCTCTTAGACAGTTTTTCATAGAAATAAATGTCCTTGTAGGAAGATTTCCCCTCCATTCCTGTTCTGGATTTACTCACTTCCATTCTTGGTGACAAAGGAGAATAGAAATAGTGAATCTATTGAAAAAGTGACACAGACAGCAAAAAACATCTGACAGGGTCTCTGACTCTTCACCAATCTATCCAAATCTAAAGAAAAAACATTTTTTTTTTTTAAAGTTAAACTTTTAAATAAAAATGATTTAACATGCAAAGCATTAAATATTACAAAACAACATTCTAAACATGAGGGCTGGGGCCAATCCAATATTTCACTGTGTAAACACTATCACTTAGTATAGGTTATCATATTCCAATTTAGCTAGTACAAGGTAATATTGAAATCAGACCTAATATATTTTCAAAAAATAACAAGTCCTATTATTGTTCAGGGTCTATTATTTTCTGAATATACTGTATATATTGGTTTTAATTTTCAACAGCTCTAGTTGTTAGAATATGATATGATTTACTAATAGATTTACTCTATATAGCGTCCACACAGAAAGAAAAGGAATTCTTGTGATTTAGTTGTGTTTATTGTTTTTACATTTTAAAGTTTTGAACAAATAAATCTGTGTTTAAAATACAGTTATAAAAGGGTGTATTCTTTTAAAGGTATAATAATTCAAGATATAAAAATAAAGGTATACCTGTTTGAGTCCTAAAAATATGGTTGCCACATGTTCCTGGTTGCCTATATTCATGAGTTGCACAATACTCAGCATTTATGCTGGTATGTATTCGTGAAAATTAAGAGTTTGATTAACATATACAAGATATGTAATTGTTAATATCATTATTATTATCATTGCATTACTGTGTAAACAACCAACACACACTTCATGACTTAAAAAATGTTTGTGGACACCTGAGAAGCACACAAGATGAACATCCTGTTCCAAACTCATGAACAATAATATATAGTTGCCTCCCTCTCCTTTGCAGCTGCAGCAGCCTCCACCCTTCTGAAAAGATTATCACTGAGATTTTGGGGGTTGGGGGGGATTGTTGCTTTTTTTAGCCAAAAAGTTTGTTAGATCTGCTACCAATGTTAAATTACATGACCTGGCTCTCAATAAGACATTTTAATGTATTACAAAGATGTTTAGTAGGGTGGAGTTCAGGGTTCAGTGCGGGGTATTCAAGTTCATCCACACCAAACTCATTAAAACATTTCTAGAACTGGCTCTGTGCACTGGGGCAGGGGGGCGCAGGCATGCTGGAACACACAAGGGCCTTACCCAAAGATTGGAAACACATATGTGTATAAAATGTATTTGTATACTGTAGCATTAATCCACGTAATATGTAGACAGCACAATAATCATTCACAATAGAATGCCTTGAGCAATGATCACTAAGAGTCCTTTCACACTGGGGTGGAGGGGGCAGTAGCGGTAAATCACTGATAGTTTTAGCGGCGCTTTACTGCTGTTATAGCGCGGTTTGGTGCCGCTATTCAGGCAGGAGCGGGGTGCTTTTAACCCCCTAGAAGGGGTTAAAAAGGAGTTAAAAGTGTCCCTGCTTTGCAGGCACTTTGGCAGCGCTGCCCATTCATTTCAATGGGCAGGGTCGGTGGAGGAGTGGTGTGTATACACTGCTCCTAAACCACTCCAAAGATGCTCAGCATCAACAGGGTTATAAATATGTACTTTAAGCTTAAAAAAAGAGCTTGTTTGGACTGAATATCTCATTGTTTTGCTCATATATTTTCATTCTGCTTTACTGCTTTGTGACGTAGGAATAAAAGTGTTATTTTTTGTATCAGGCATTTTTCAAGTCTTTGGCATGGAATATCTTTTTGTAAGATATACTGTAGCACTAACAATATCTTTCACTAAAAACTGTTGAAAACAATCATTTCAAAAGAGGTGTCCATATGTTTTGGACCATAAAGTTTTTAGATAGTACTGTCATAGCTGCACAGTTGACAAATCAACTTGCTTCATTTAAATTATCCAACTGTAGACTAACATTGATTACATGTCACGATACTTCCTTTGCCCTAGTTTCTAGGAAAAAATCTTATACACAAAGGAAGAATACTTTGTATAAAAAAATACATAGGTGTTATTTGCTTATACCAACAGCCATGCATTGCTGAATTATATGATGTAGTGGGAAAATGGCAAATATGGTTTGTTTTTACCCAGTAAAAAGCCTCAAAACAACAAGAAATCTATTTACTTTGGCTGTATTTATAACCCCCTTTGCATTCTCATTGCTCCAGTAATTAAATTAGACCCACTCATGCAATTTTTTTCAACTCTTCAGAAAAAAATGTAATACAAAGTGACCCATATGAAATGTCATAAGACATCTTAAAAGGCCTATTATGTTCAAGAAATACCACAAATGATTAAAATGCCACAGTAGAGAATAGGACACAGATCACACAAAACAATAGGATAGGATCTGTCAAACTGAGTAGCCATCAGAGTCAGCAATATGTAGAGCAAAAAGATCCCTGAGGAAGATAAACAATAACTTAAAAATTACATTTGCTATTGTTAAAGACATCTTTAATTTCAGTACCAAATAGAAAATATTTCACTTATCTTTCCCTAAAGTGTTGAGTTTTTTTGCTTCCCTTGCTGCTATCTTGTAAATAAGGTAGAGGAGTATCCCTTAACAACTATTTCCACAGGGCTTGTTTGCCTTAACTTCCAGGTGACAGCGATAGTAGGATGCCAGGGTCACAAAAAGCCAAATGATTCAGCCAAATGTGAGAATATAGAGAATCCAAACTACAGTGTGAGTGCAGATATTAAGGGATGACTCTACTTTACTAGTTTCAAAAAGCAGTCAAATGCTGGTGGATGGAAAACCAAGTAATATTTTTTTTTTCGTTTTTGACTTTCTGTGATGTCCAGGCACATTTACCCATCATGTTGCAATCTTATGCCTTGTACACATGTTCTGAATATCATACGACCGATCGTAGAATTGTTCACGCTTAATAGTCGCAAGTAGAAATTGAATAGCTAAATAAAGTCACGAAAATTCTCGTACGACAGACAAAAAAATTGGATGTGATGTCATGTGTTGTAATGCATTTGTATTGTATTTTCGGATGGCAACTATACTGACTAAACGAAAATCGTACGATCTGGAATCGTACGAGGAAAATTTTCGTGTATGTCCGATCGAATAATATTGGATGAACGGTCATGATCGGCTGTTGAAAGTAGTATACACACGATCCGAATATTGTACGATCCTTCCTCGGACGACCGCTTTCGTACGATATTCGGATCGTGTGTACGGGCCATTAGAGCCGCATGCCATGCCATTGTAACTGAAATTACTGATTTGTAAACTGACATAACTGAACTTGTTACATAGGTTGCATGAACCTGTATAGTTAAGATCAATTGTTGCACTGTGCATTCATTTGCTACCATTGAAGGACTTTCATACTTATTATTGGGTTATGACAATCACTAGCCCAAGCCCAAGATTCACAACAAGTGTCTGTTAGTGATTAACGCTTGTGAAGTTGATTATGCAGTATTATTAGGATAATGGGCATTGAATCATATAAATATATAAGGGCACATACAGTATCTCACAAAAGTGAGTACATCCCTCACATTTTTGTAAATATTATATTATATCTTTTCATGTGACAACACTAAAGAAATGACACTTTGCTACAATGTATAGTAGTGAGTGTACAGCTTGTATAACAGTGTAAATTTGCTGTCCCCTCAAAATAACTCAACACACTGCGTAAACCCCTAAGTGAAAATGTCCAAATTGGGCCCAAAGTTTTTAATATTTTGTGTGGCCACCATTATTTTCAAGCATTGCCCTAACCTTCTTGGTCATGTAGTTCACCAGAGCTTCACAGGTTGCCACTGGAGTCCTCTTCCACTCCTCCATGATGACATCACAGAGCTGGTGGATGTTATGGACCTTGCGCTCCTCTAACTTCCATTTGAGGATGCCCCACAGATGCTCAATAGGGTTTAGGTCTGGAGACGTGCTTGGCCAGTCCATCACCTTTACCCTTAGCTTCTTTAACAAGGCAGTGGTCATCTTGGAGGAATGTTTGGGGCTGTTATCATGTTGGAATACTGCCCTGCGGCCCAGTCTCTGATGGGAGGGGATCATGCTTTGCTTCAGTATGTCACAGTACATGTTGGCATTCATGGTTCCCTCAATGAAGTGTAGCTCCCCAGTGCCGGCAGCACTCATGCAGCCCCAGACCATAACACTCCCACCACCATGCTTGACTGTAGGCAAGACAATCATCTTTGTACTCCTCACCTGGTTGCTGCCCCACACGCTTGACACCATCTGAACCAAATAAGTTTATCTTGGTCTCATCAGACCACAGGACATGGTTCCAGTAATCCATTTCCTTAGTCTGGTTGTATTCAGCAAACTGTTTGTGGGCTTGCTTGTGCATCATCTTTAGAAGACAGCCATGCAGACTAATTTGATGCAGTGTGCGGCGTATGGTCCGAGCACTGACAGGCCGACCCCCCACCCCTTCAACCTCTGCAGCAATGCTGGCAGCACTCATATGGCTATTTCCCAAAGACAATCTCTGCTCTGGATATGACACTGAGCACGTGCACTCAACCTCTTTGGTCGACCATGGTGGGGCCTGTTCTCAGTGAAACCTGTCCTGTTAAACCGCTGTATGGTCTTGGCCACTGTGCTGCAGCTCAGTTTCAGGGTCTTGGCAATCTTCTTATAGCCTAGGCCATCTTTATGTAGAGCAACAATTCTTTTTTTCAGATCCTCAGAGAGTTCTTTGCCATGAAATGCCATATTGAACTTCCAGTGACCAGTATGAGAGAGTGACAGTGATAACACCAAATTTATCACTGCTCCCCATTCACCAAATTTAACACTGCTCCCCATTCACACCTGAGACCTTGTAACACTAACAAGTCACATGACACCGGGGAGGAAAAATGGCTAATTGGGCCCAATTTGGACATTTTCACTTAGGGGTGTACTCACTTTTGTTGCCAGCGGTTTAAACATTAATGGCTGTGTGTTGAGTTATTTTGAGGGGACAGCAAATTTACACTGTTATACAAGCTGTGCAATCACTACTTTACATTGTAGCAAAGTGTCATTTCTTCAGTGTTGTCACATGAAAAGATGTAATAAAATATTTACAAAAATGTGAGGGGTGTACACACTTTTGTGAGATACTGTATATGCCCAACCTTCCGCACTCATTTACTTTAATGTTGTGGTCTCTGCAGCTGAAGACACATTTCAGTAAAAAAAAGGGCAGGGCTTTGTATTTTTGAAACATTTCTCAACATTTCAAATGTTTTAAACATGGAGAGTACATTTCTTAGCATTTCTCCACAATCTTTCAAAAACTACAGTATTTATTCTTCCTGTGCATCTCCCCAGTCTTTTCCATCAAGGTTAGCCTTCTTAGCGGTATCCCCAAGTGTGGCTCGGGGTTTATTTTCAGTGTCAAAAGCGGTAACTCCGAGCCACACTCCGGATTGCATCACAGGATCCAGGGAAAGTTACTTACCTTGTCCCCTGGATCCTGCAATGTCCTCCCGATATGTGTGCGGGCTGTGTCCTACGCCCGATGCTCTGTATTCAGGGCTCCGTTCCCTGAATGCGTCATGACGCACGGGGATGGAGCCGGCGGGAATTTGAAAAAATTTTAAAAAAATTGAAAAACACAGAACACATACAGTACACTGTAATCTTACAGATTACATTACTGTATCAAATCATTTCACCTCCCATTTGTCCCTAGTGCTTTGCCCAGTGCTCTGCATGCACTTTTATATTATATATACTGTTCTTTCTGCCTGGAAACTTGAGAATGTTCATGGCAACCAAAAAGTGTTCCTTTAGGTCAAATGTGGTATCAGACAGCTAGAAAACAGCGACAGTAAATTAGAACACTTGCAGAATTGAGCGTTAGTGATTTGTGGTGAAATTCGTCATCAGACACTGAAAGTGACGACAGCGACAATTCTGCAACTGAGCAAATTTCAGTGTTTTTGATTTGATTACATTATTGAATACATTTTATTATTATTATATTATTATTTGTTATAATTATTTATAGTTATTTATTATATCATATTTCATGATTTCAAACTTTATTATACCCGGGATGTTTGGACAGATTAAAGTTAGTTATTCCTATTCCTACAATATAAAATGCTAAATTTCCATGCAAAACAATGTGCCGCTTTGACATTTGACATAATCATACTGCCAGGGAGGTTAATAACACAACCACCCATCTCTCCTCTCATATCAGTGTAATGGGTGTAACCCTGCATTCTGACCTCTCCTTTCAGCCCCACATCTGATCACTATCCGCCTTCAACTCCACAACAGTTCAAAAATGAGAAGAAAGTGAAGTAGATATGGCGCTGTTCAATTTTGTTTGTGTACCCGATCCCTGATAGACATACATATACAAAACAAATGTTGTGAACGTGCGTTAATGCATTTGACATGCGTTCGGTGACTTATTTATGATTGCTACAACATATCAATTGTATACGTGAAAAAAAAAAAAAAAAATAAATTAAATATTGATGTTAACCTGAATCTCAGAAAAATAGGGGACAGATAGGTCCCATGTGACCTGCGTTGGGAGATGCAAATATATAATCCTATATAAATAACAATAAAGTGCTTCTGTGCTGGTGAAGGATTAGTGTTAATATTAACCACTTATCAAGTTAGTGACCTTAATAAAATTAATAAACCTGAATCTCAAAAAAGGGGACTGATTCAGTCCCATATACATGCATTTAAAAATATAGTCCCATTTAGTGAATATTCAAAAAAGTGCTTCGGTGCTGGTGAAAAATTAGTGTTGATAATTTCCACTTTCCAAGGGTGACCACAGCATACTTGTCTTATCCGTGCTCTTATTGTGGCTGCACTCACCGGAATTCCCCCCCCCCTCTTGGGGTATGGAGCATTCACAGTATCTGCCACTGTGTAGCACTTTAAAGGCTGGATGATCCCCAATGTAATGGCAGTTCTCCAATCTTGTACCATATACCATATAGAGCATAGAGGAGAAAGGAATCCCAATAGTGTAATACTGTTTCAACTGTTTATTGCTTTAAAAAGCATAAAAGGTACTCACATTCAGTAAAAAACAATAAAGCATTTGTTGCTGACACTAGCGCCGACGTCCGGAAGTGATGCAAGAACGTGTGCTGACCTCGCCCTACGCGTTTCGTCACTCTGACGTCATCTGGAGCGTATACCGTGACAATCTCTTAAACCAGTTATCTTTCTGCTAGTACTTATTCCTTTGTGCGGAATCATTTACATTATCTTCAATTCCAAAATGCTCACTTTTCTAACCAACAACACCAAGCTGCTAAACTACTCTCATGTTATCTCTTGTTTCAACTACTGCAACTACATCCTGTTTGGACTACCTCCACAAGACTATCTCTCCTTCAGACTGTCACGAATTCTTCTGCTAGCCTCTATCTACATTATCAACTACTCTGTGTCTACCAACACTCTCTGCCAGTCCCTCCATTGCCTTACGATCACCTAATAAATAATATTCAAAATATTACCAACTTACAAACTATCCACAACTTTGTCCCTCTGCTACATCACTAAGGCTGGCCATAGATTATGCAATTTTCTTTCCTTCAACCACAGGTCTATCCCCCCTCAAGTTAGTGACTGAATTTTATATTTTCAAACAGCTCATTCCCACACAGCTACTACCTCTTTATTATGCCCTCTTCCGTTTAGAATGTAAGATCTCATGAGCAGGTCCCCCTAACCCTCTTGTCTTGAATTGTACTGTAACTGCACTGTCTCTCTGCATTTTGTAAAGCGCTGCTCAAACTATTGGCACTATATAAATCTTAGTTTCAGAGTTGTCCTAAATCATGAAAATCTGGATTCCAAGACATGGTCCCTTTACTCCTAAGTGCCATTTGGTCTTAAATGTTTAGAGATCACCTGGTTTGCATATGACAGCTTCTGTGTTTACCACCTCTGACTTTAATGAAATACCTTGAAGCAATACCCACGCCCCTGTTTCCGTTCTTGGTAACAATATTTGAAGTACCTTTTTCTTTCCGTTCCTCTTGTGGTCAGGTGTTGTACACTTGCCAAGTTTTAGTGCTTAATGTGCTGTTTATTAAGAAAAAGGTAATAAATACATGGTTTGACAAAACAGATACTTGAAATAGAATTAACAATATTTATAGCAGAGGATTCTCTAAAATTTCATATCAACAAAATACAAGCAGAAAAATTATTTGGTATTATGTGTATGTTTCACATTGTAGAGATTAGCATATTTTTAGGGAAATTATGCTTACCAGCATTTCTTTTGATCGAATGTGTGTATCTCTCCACTGCTTCAGTATTACATAAAAAAATAATGCAAAACATACCCATGAACTCATCATACAAAGCTCCACTCTCCTGCTGACCACTGTGAAAAAAATGATAGTTTTATCTTCTCTCCCTTAAACAACAGTTTATTCTAAGGGCAGAGAGAGTACACTGAGCAGCACACTTGGCATCAAAACACATAGAGCTTATGAAAATCTTAAGCCCCATACACAGTATTAGATTTTCTGCAGATTTTTGTCTTCAGATTTACCAAAACCATGTAGTGCAAGGGCCTGCCTAATTACATACAAATTGAAACTGTTAAGCTGGCCATACATTATGCAATTTTCTTGTAAAATTTTCCTTTAGATTTACCAAAACCATACAATATGAGTTCAAACCTAAACACTTTCAGTTAAATATAGTTAAAGGTAAATATAAAGGAAATTGAATAAGAAAAGTGTATAGTGTATGGCCAGATTTAAGGTTTGACCTCATATTTTATGGTTTTGGTAAATCTGAAGGCAAAAATCTGCAGAAAATCTAATAGTGTGTATGGGGCCTTATGTCGCGTACACACGGTCGGACTTTTCAGCTACAAAAGTCCGACAGCCTGTCCGACAGACTTTCGACGGACTTTTGGCGGACTTTCGACGGACTTGCGGTGGACTTTCTAACGAACAGACTTGCCTACACACGATCACACAAAAGTCCGTCGAATTCTTACGTGATGACGTACCCCGGACTAAAATAAGGAAGTTCATAGCCAGTAGCCAATAGCTGCCCTAGCGTGGGTTTTTGTCCGTCGGACTAGCATACAGACGAGCGGATTTTTCGACCGGACTCGAGTCCGTCGGAAAGATTTGAAGCATGTTTCAAATCTAAAGTACGTCGGATTTGAGGCTAAAAAAGTCAGTTGAAAGTCCGGAGAAGCCCACACACGATCGGATTACCAGCCAGCTTTAGTCCGTCAGCGTCCGTTGGACTTTTGTAGACGAAAAGTCCGACCGCGTGTACGCGGCTTTAGTGATGATGTTTTGAATGTTGCTGCACCAGAGCCTCGCTGAACATATTATGCATTGAAAATTAGTTTAAACATTAATTTTTCTTTCTCCTTGATTGATAGCTAAAATTAATTATAATGTATTATATAGCTTTAAAGTTATTTTCTCACATGCCGGGCAACAGGTTCAGATTTGTCATCTTCAGCAGCACATATTTACCTTTCTTTTGCTCCTATGCCACTCTCTTCAGATGCTGGAAGTAAAGGTAATTACAATGTAAACAATAGGCCACTGGAGACATAGCTTAGATAGGGCTATATAATCCCTGTATGAGGCAACGCTGATTGGTCCAGCAATGTTGCTTGGGTTGGTCGCATGCTTCTACTTACCTTTTTGGCTCCTGTCGCTAAACAGAGAAATGGTGGAGTGGTAGAGTAAAGGAAAGGTAAATATATGCTGCTGGGGGGGGGATGGATATAAGTAAGCCTGTTACTTTTCCATAAATGAGAAAAGAATGGCAAATCATTGATAAAAACAATATAAAGCAGTTGCAGACACCCCTAGTATATATATATACAGTGGGGATGGAAAGTATTCAGACCCACTTAAATTTTTCACTCTTTGTTATATTGCAGCCATTTGCTAAAATCATTTGAGTTTATTTTTTTCCTCATTAATGTACACACAGCACCCCATATTGACAGAAAAACACAGAATTGTTGACATTTTTGCAGATTTATTTAAAAAAAAAAAAACTGAAATATCACATGGTCCTAAGTATTCAGACCCTTTGCTCAGTATTTAGTAGAAGCACCCTTTTGATCTAATACAGCCATGAGTCTTTTTGGAAAAGATGCAACAAGATTTTTACACCTGGATTTGGGGATCCTCTGCCATTCCTCCTTGCAGATTCTCTCCAGTTCTGTCAGGCTGGATGGTAAACGTTGGTGGACAGCCAATTTTAGGTCTCTCCAGAGATGCTCAATTGGGTTTAAGTCAGGGCTCTGGCTGGGCCATTCAAGAACAGTCACCGAGTTGTTGTGAAGCCACTCCTTCGTTATTTTAGCTGTGTGCTTAGGGTCATTGTCTTGTTGGAAGGTAAACCTTCGGCCCAGTCTGAGGTCCTGAGCACTCTGGAGAAGGTTTTCGTCCAGGATATCCCTGTATTTGGCCGCATTCATCTTTCCCTCAATTGTAACTAGTCGGCCTGTCCCTGCAGCTGAAAAACACCCCCACAGCATGATGCTGCCACCCCCATGCTTCACTGTTGGGACTGTATTGGACAGGTGATGAGCAGTGCCTGGTTTTCTCCACACATACCGTTTAGAATTAAGGCCAAAAAGTTCTATCTTGGTCTCATCAGACCAGAGAATCTTATTTCTCACCATCTTGGAGTCCTTCAGGTGTTTTTTAGCAAACTCCATGCAGGCTTTCATGTGTCTTGCACTGAGAAGAGGCTTCTGTCGGCCACTCTGCCATAAAGCCCCAACTGGTGGAGGGCTGCAATGATGGTTGACTTTCTACAACTTTCTCCCATCACCCGACTGCATCTCTGGAGCTCAGCCACAGTGATCTTTGGGTTCTTTACCTCTCTCACCGAGGCTCTTCTCCCCCGATAGCTCAGTTTGGCCAGACAGCCAGCTCTAGGAAGGGTTCTGGTCATCCCAATCATCTTCCATTTAAGGATTATGGAGGCCACTGTGCTCTTAGGAACCTTAAGTGCAGCAGAAATTTTTTGTAACCTTGGCCAGATCTCTGTCTTGCCACAATTCTGTCTCTGAGCTCTTCAGGCAGTTCCTTTGACCTCATGATTCTCATTTGCTCTGACATGCACTGTGAGCTGTAAGGTCTTATATAGACAGGTGTGTGGCTTTCCTAATCAAGTCCAATCAGTATAATCAAACACAGCTGGACTCAAATGAAGGTGTAGAACCATCTCAATGATGATCAGAAGAAATGGACAGCACCTGAGTTAAATATATGAGTGTCACAGCAAAGGGTCTGAATACTTAGGACCATGTGATATTTCAGTTTTTCTTTTTTAATAAATCTGCAAAAATATCAACAATTCTGTGTTTTTTTGTCAATATAGGGTGCTGTGTGTACATTAATGAGGAAAAAAATAAACTTAAATGATTTTAGCGAATGGCTGCAATATAACATAGAGTGAAAAATTTAAGGGGATCTGAATACTTTCCGTCCCCACTGTATATAAATAAGGCACCTGACACAAGTATTGAAGGCCAAGTGCTGAATAAGTATAATGCAATTACACTGCCTTGAAAAAGTATTCATACCCCTTGAAATGTTCCACACTTTGTCATGTTATAACCAAAAGCTTAAATGTATTGTATTGGAATTGTATGTGATAGACCAATACAAAGTTGCACATAATTGTGAAGTAGAAGGAAAATTATAAATGATTTTCAATTTTTTTTACAAATAAACATCTGAAAAGTGTTGCGTGCATTTGTATTCATCCCCCTTTACACTAATACTCCTAACTAAAATCTAGTGGAAGCAATTGCCTTCAGAAGTCACCTAATTAGTAAATAGTCCACCTGTGTGGAATTTAATCTCAATATAAATGAAGCTGTTCTGTGAAGCCCTCAGAGGTTTGTTAGAGAACCTTAGTGAACAAACAGCATCATAAAAGCCAAGGAATACATCAGACAGGTCAGGGAGAAATTTAAAGCAGGGTTAGGTTATAAAAAAAATTCCCAAGCTTTGAACATCTCACGGAGCACTATTCAATCCATCATCGGAAAATGAAAAGAGTATGGCACAACTGCAAACCTACCAATTAAAATTTAACTTTTTGGTCTAAAAATGTGTGGCGGAAAACTAATAATGCACATCACCCTGAACACACCATCCCCACTGTGAAACATGGTGGTGGTGGCAGCATCATGTTGTGGGGATGCTTTTCTTCAGTAGGGACAGGGAAGCTGCTCAGAGTTGATGGAAAGATGGATGGAGCCAAATACAGGGCAATCTTAAAAGAAAACCTGTTAGAGTCTGCAAAGGACTTGAGATTGGGGTGGAGGTTCACCTTCCAGCAGGACAACTGTAAACATACAGCCAGAGCTACAATGGAATGGTTTAGATCAAAGCATATTTATGTGTTAGAATGGCCCAGTCAAAGTCCAAACCTAAATCGAATTGAGAACCTGTGGCACAACTTGAAAACGGGCTGTCCATCCAATCTGACAGAGCTTGAGGTATTTTGCAAGGAAGAATGGGCAAAAAAATCACTTTCTAGATGTGTAAAGCTGGTAGAGACATACCCAAAATGTCTTGCAGCTGTAATTGCAGCAAAAGGTGGTTCTACAAAGTATTGACTCAGGGGGGCTGAATACAAATGCATGCCTCACTTTTCACATATTTATTTGTAAAAAAAATTTGAAAACCATTTATCATTTTCCTTCTACTTCACAATTATATGCCACTTTGTGTTGGTCTATCACATAAAATCCCAATAAAATACATTTACGTTTTTGGTTGTAACATGACAAAATGTGGAACATTTCAAGGGGTATGAACAGCTTTTCAAGGCACTGTAACAGTTCTGTTTTATTACAACAGACACACTGAGGCTGAGCAGTTCACACAGCCAAAGTTGCCAATTCAGACATGATTGTTTGCAGACAATGGTCAGCAGTGGCTTATCTGGGCACTTGCTGGAACTTTACTTATTACAGAGGGGATTAAAGTCATGTCATGGGACATGGAACATCACTATAGAGCTAGCTACATGGACTCCTATGGAGGCTCTTTACCACATGATCAGCCGTGTCCAATCACGACTGATCATGATATAAACAGGAAGAGCCATTGATCGTCTGACAGACGTGAGTAGAGGAGAGCCGATTGGCGGCTCTCCTGACGGTGGGGGTTTGCGCTGATTCTTTATCAGTGCAGCCCCCCTTCGGATGCCCACACTGGACCCCCAGGGAAATTTTCTGCGGACAAATGTCTGTTGTCGGATTTTCTGAGCATGTGTACACAAGTTCATCAGACAAAAGTCCAAAGTACAAACACGCATGCTCGGAAGCAAGGACGAGTTGGAAGCGGCCGGTCTTGTAAACTAGCGTTCGTAATGGAGAATTGACATTTCTGACGTGGCAAATTATGAAATCTCGAAATGCAGCACACATTCTCTTCTTCTTTAATGGGATAATAATGAAGCTGCTTTGCTGGTGATACTGATGGAGTTATTGCAAATGAATTTTCAAAGGCTTTTTTTTTCTAGTGATATCAAGAATAATATTTTTTTTTTTTTGGGCAAGTCACCACCACACCATTCTCCTGTAGATTTTAAGATCAAAGATACAACTATGTTGGTGTCCCTTGTCAATTTTACATTGTATTTTTTTAAATGTAACTGCCTACTCCCAAACTGTTATTTGAGGTAAAACGCATAGCCAAGTATTATTCTCCACAACGTTTTTATTGTGCATTAAAAAAAGAAAACAAATAAAATTAGACATGCTATCTGCCAATAGAACTTAACCAAAATGTGCATTCTATGCATCCAAAAATATAGAAAATATCAAATCATTATTTAGCCAAAAAAATAAAGTTAAAGCAATAACTCTAAGGCCAATAATAAATAACACGTTATCTGATTCCGCAACATGTCTGGTTGACGAACGGCCGTTCAGAAATTAACTGAAAAGCACAAAATGAAAAGCACAAAATGAAAAGCATGAAATGAAAAGCGCAAAATGAAAAGCGCAAAATGAAAAGCGTGAAATGAAAAGCACGAATCAACACTCACTAAACTTCTACTAACACGAGATTAGCAGAAGGAGCTCAAAGGGTGTCACCAAAGAGCTGAAAAACCATGTGGTACGTCACTACGTTCGTGATTGTTGGCCAACAGTTGTGTGCCATGTGTATGCAAGACAAGTTTGGGCCAATGCCCTTCGGACAAAAGTCCACGGTTTTGTTGGCCAACAATACGATTGTGTGTACGAGGCTTAATGCCCTGTACACATGGTCGGACGTTGATCGGACATTCCGACAACAAAATCCACGGATTTTTTCCGACGGATGTTGCATACACACGGTCACACAAAGTTGTCGGAAAATGCGATCGTTCTGAACGCGGTGACGTAAAACACGTACGTCGGGACTATAAACAGGGCAGTAGCCAATAGCTTTCGTCTCTTAATTTATTCTGAGCATGCGTGGCACTTTGTGTGTCGGATTTGTGTACACACAATCGGAATTTCCGACAACGGATTTTGTTGTCGGAAAATTTTATAGCAAGCTCTCAAACTTTGTGTGTCGGAAATTCCAATGGGAAATGTGTGATGGAGCCCACACAAGGAGCGAATTTCCGACAACAAGGTCCTATCACACATTTTCCATCGGAAAATCCTATCGTATGTACAGGGCACAAGAGTTGGCTTTTATGACACTGCTGAAAATTTTAGTTTGCTGATCCCAAACTGAAAAGTGTTTAATATATTGCATTATGTAAAGAGTTCCTGAAGCCACATTTTCAAATCTTGTGAGGGGTGGTGGCTCTTTCAAAACGGAGAGGATGAGGAAAGAATGATAAGGAAAAGGAAGGTAGGAAGCGAGCTCCCCTCCCCTCACACACTGTCACCCCATTTTTTCTCTTATTGCACCACTCTAGTAACATGGAGTTATTAGTTATGGTACTATCAAGTGCTTGCGACATATTTAAATAGGTTAGGAACAAATTCCTTGTACAAGAGTGCCTTTCTTGATGTCAAAGTTAATAACAATTAGCTATAAAGGGGTCATCAGGATTTGCTCTTTACATATTGCAATATATTATACACTGCTGGGCTGGGTTTCCACAGTTGAGAGCTGGCTTTCTACAATGAGGAAAGAATAAGGAGAAGCAGGGCATGTGAGAACAAATTTCCAAGGTGCAATTTAGAAAGGTCTCCCTGGAAACATTTTGCTGTATAAGTTATGATGAATTACATCATTTAAGTGTATCTTTTTTTTAGTCTTTATCATTCATTTCTGCAATCCATTAGAAAGCCTTTTCTTCACTTTCTGTTACAGACACACAACAGGAAGTGAAAATCAATTTCTCCAAAATGAAGCGAATTGCCCTTTGTCAAAGTTATCACCAGAACAGGTATGCTCATTAAAGAAAAATCCTTTGCCTTATGCTGTGTTGAAAAGCATAACATTTTGGACTACCAATACGTTCTGTTTCAGTGACAGTGGTCAACAGGATAAATAGAGCAAATCTCCTCACACTAAAACATTTACAGGGGTTCTAACCCTTCCTCAATCTTTTCAAAATCAAGAAAAAGTTTTAGCTAGACTTTAAGAGGGATGTAAAAATCCACAGTGATGTTCTTCTTGGAAAAATGGTACTCTGGAAAGCCACACATGGCATTCTTAAATAAAGATAGCCATATGTGGGGGGAATCTGACTGATTGGCAACAAATAATTAAAATCATGGATACATTTGCAGCCTGATTTTGAATGATACTGGTCTTCAGTGCTCTGCCAGCATATCTTATCATATTTTACATACAATATCATGTATGGTAAAGACCTTTCAGTGGCGAACTAAGTGCTGACTTTAGTCAGTTTAGGTTTGGTCAATTTAGTTTAGTCAACTTTAGTTTCAAAAACAGTATAATTTTTTCCTGTAGAGAATATAGTCAGCTATCGATATTTGCTTGTATGAATTGTGAATTTCCTTGCTACGTCTATTTTCAGTTTTTCAAACCTATTGACTCTCAACTTCAGTCAGTCCACAATTTATACTGCACATGGGTCCATAAATTAAAAGCAATTCAATAAAGCATGCTAATTTGTAGCATAAAGTCCTACATGCACAATACAGTATAATGATGCAAGTCTGTAATCTGTCATGTTCGGACACTCATTTGTAAATTTTCCATTTCTTTCCTGTTCAGATAAATATTTTACCACCTTTCATCTATTCACTTGCTCTGTGTATAACAGGTATTGTGCCTGATTTTATAAACTGTTGCTTATGAATATTTCATCACCTATCTCTATTTTTGTCAGGATTGTAATGCCCTCTCGTTTTTTATTGAGTATGATTAATATTTCATTGTCATATCTTTGCTGCAGGTTGGTTTGCTTTTGTGTCTGCCTTCGTTCCTACTGAAGTATTTAATGCTTAATCCATAAAAAAAATGTGGTTCATCAGATTGGTTCTAGAAAATGTGATCACAATTACTTTTATGGTGCTCTTGCAATGATATATTTTACAGCTGCACTTTGATACACATAAAAAACATTCCCCACCTTAATAGTGGCAAATCATGAATATATGATGAATGCCACATACAAGGTCTATATGACTGGATACTCACTTTTCATTATTCTGAGTGGCCAAGGAAGGGATTAGAAATGATTGAAAAGAAAAAATATATATTTTTATTTCTTCTTTTTTCTTTTAATATATGCTTCCACATTTTTCTGTGGAGCACTAGCCACTTTTGATTTTCTTTTTGTTTTTTTCTCTTGAAATTACCCTGAATTTAAATTTGAATTAGCCTTAGTAAAAAAAAAAGTTTCTGCTTAATAATTTGCCCATACACTGACAGACTGGGCTGTCTCAGTGCCGACCTTCTTAGCTGCAGGCAATCCAATAGATTTTGAAATTCATAGTAAGGCCCAATCTGATATGGACAATGCAGGCAGATGCTGATCTCCATATCATTTTTGGACATGGAAGCATCTCTCATCTCAGCTTGTTTATGGTTTTCCCAGCTAAACAGGTTTAAGACCTCAGATTACTTATGAGGACTGTAATCCTGCCCTTATAGGTCTATGAATCTATGGGTAAATTAAGCACCAAGATGTAACAATCAAGTAACGATCTTCTAATCATAACTATTTAGCGTTGCTGAAAATAGATCAGTAGTAATTTATCCCATATCTATGGGTAGGTTAAGTGTCATAGTTGCCAGTAGGGATGAGCCAAACACCCCCCGGTTCGGTTCGCACCAGAACCCGCGAACGGACCGCAAGTTCGCACGAACGTTAGAACCCCATTGACGTCTATGGGACTCGAACGTTCGAAATCAAAAGTGCTCATTTTAAAGGCTAATTTGCATGGTATTGTCCTAAAAAGGGTTTGGGGACCCGGGTCCTACCCCAGGGGACATGTATCAATGCAAAAAAAACTTTTAAAAACGGCCGTTTTTTCGGGAGCAGTGATTTTAATGATGCTTAAAGTAAAAAAAAAAAAGTGAAATATTCCTTTAAATATCGTACCTGGGGGGTGTCTATAGTATGCCTGTAAAGTGACGCGTGTTTCCCATGTTTAGAACAGTCCCTGCACCAAATGTCATTTTTAAAGGAAAAAATCTCATTTAAAACTGCTTGCGGGTTTAATGTCATGTCGGGTCATGGCAATATGGATGAAAATCAGTGAGACAAACGGCATGGGTACCCCCCAGTCCATTACCAGGCCCTTTGGGTCTTGTATGGATATTAAGGGGAACCCCGCACCCAAATTAAAATAAGGAAAGGTCCCTATATACTCTGAACAGCAGTATACAGGCGGTGCAAACAAGACAGGGACTGTAGGTTTGTTGTTAAGTAGAATCTGTTTGTAATTTTGAACATTTTTAATGTGTTTAGCTCCAGCCAAAAAATCTTTTCTAAGCTTTTTGGAAAACATAGGGAAGGGTTATCACCCCTGTGACATTTGTTTTGCGTCTTTCCTCCTCTTCAGAAGATTTCACCTCACTTTTTTGTCCCAATGAAAAATGTTTTTTGAAAATTTGGGTTTTTTTGTGGAACAAGGATTGGAAAGCATCAGTGGAAAGGAGAAATTGTTTTCCCATATTAACTCTTACAGGAGAGAATTTCCCTTCCTTAGGGGTAGATTTCATCTCACTTCCTGTTGTCTCCTTCCGTTTGCAAGTAGGAGTCGTTTGTAAGTTAGATGTTTGAAAGTAGGGTCCTGCCCTATATACTCAGCAGAAATTTGGGCCTTAGGTGTTGCTGTGGCCAAAACACTGTAAGCCTTCACAGGGCCCTGCTGTGAAATATTAGATCAAGAATTGTAATTACATGCCCCTGTTGAACAGGAGCTGAAAAATTAGGCCTTAGGCACTGGTGCTGGTGCCACAACACTGCAACCCCTCACAGACACTCTAGTTGGAACGCAGGAACGAGCCCTGCTGCAAAGTATTGCATCAAAAATTGTAATTACACGCCCCTGTTAGACAGGGGCAGAAAAATTGGGCCTTAGGCACTGGTGCTGGTGCCACAACACTGCAACCCCTCACAGACACTCTAGTTGGAACGCAGGAACGAGCCCTGCTGCAAAGTATTGCATCAAAAATTGTAATTACACGCCCCTGTTAGACAGGGGCAGAAAAATTGGGTCTTAGGCACTGGTGCTGGTGCCACAACACTGCAACCCCTCACAGACACTCTAGTTGAAACGCAGGAACAAGCCCTGCTGCAAAGTATTGCATCAAAAATTGTAATTACACGCCCCTGTTAGACAGGGGCTGAAAAATTGGGTCTTAGGCACTGGTGCTGGTGCCACAACACTGCAACCCCTCACAGACACTCTAGTTGGAATGCAGGAACGAGCCCTGCTGCAAAGTATTACATCAAAAATTGTAATTACACGCCCCTGTTAAACAGGGGCTGAAAAATTGTGCCTTAGGCACTGGTGGTGGCGCCCAGAACCAAAAATGTTCTTACAAGCTATCAGCGTGATGATTGAGGAGGAAGAGGATAATTACTCAGGGATAGTCACTCAGCATCAGCATAGGCAGTCTTTGAAGGGATCTGAGATTTCAAAAAAAATTATTCGGTTACATCTGCATCAGGTGCTTGGTAGCTGGTGGTGATCCAAGACTGATTCATTTTTATGAAGGTCAGCCGATCGACCGAGTCGGTGGACAGACGCACCCTGTGATCGGTTACCACGCCTCCAGCAGCACTGAATGTGCGTTCCGAAAGAACGCTGGATGCAGGACAGGCCAGTAGCTCAATTGCATACTGTGCAAGCTCTGGCCAGTGATCCATCCTCAAGACCCAGTAACCCAGAGGATTTTCGGTGGGAAAGGTGTCCAAGTCTGATCTTGCCCCTAGGTATTCCTGCACCATGTAAAACAGACGCTGGCGATGGTTGCTGGAACCGATCATACCTTGGGGCTGCGGACCAAAAAATTGTCTGAACGCATCGGTCAGACGGCCACCTTCTCCACCGCTCCTTCTTTGACTGACCGAAGCCTCAGCAACACGTTGTCCAGAAACAGGAGTTTGTAACCTCCCAGTCTCTGGGAACGCGTTGCACAGACCTTTCTGCAAGGCCTCCCGAAGATGTTTCATCCTCTGCTCCCTCTGCGATGGCAAGATAAGGTCCGCAACCTTACCCTTGTAACGTGGATCAAGGAGGGTTGCCAGCCAGTATTGGTCCTTCTCCTTGATACCACGAATACGAGGATCCTTACGCAGGCTTTGCAGGATCAGGGAGGCCATGCAGCGTAGGTTTGCTGAGGCATTCGGTCCGGAGTCCTCTGGGTCACTAAGGACAACAACGTCCGCAGCCACCTCCTCCCAGCCACGTACAAGTCCATGTGTTCCTTGGGACTGATCCCTTAAAGACTGCTGATGCTGAGTGCCAGGCTCCACCTCCATACTGACACAATCTTCCTCCTCCTCCTCCTCCTCCTCCTCGTCCTCTTCCTGTGTGATCGGCGGGCACGCAGGAACACTGTCTGGATAAAGGGGGCCTTGAGAGCTAAGGAAGTCCTCCTCTTCCTGCCTCTGTTCTGCCTCAAGTGCCCTGTCCATTATTCCACGCAGCGTGTGCTCCAACAGGTGGACAAGGGGGACAGTGTCACTGATGCATGCACTGTCAGTGCTCACCATCCTCGTGGCCTCCTCGAATGGTGACAGGACAGTGCATGCATCCCTGATCATGGCCCACTGGCGTGGGGAAAAAAAACCAAGGTCCCCTGACCCTGTCCTGGTGCCATAGTCGCACAGGTACTCATTGATGGCCCTCTGCTGCGTGTGCAGCCGCTGCAGCATGGCCAACGTCGAGTTCCACCTGGTGGGCATGTCACAGATTAGGCGGTTCTTGGGCAGGTTAAACTCCTTTTGGAGGTCCGTCAGCCGAGCACTGGCATTATATGACCGGCGGAAATGCACAGAGACTTTCCTGGCCTGCCTCAGGACATCCTGTAAGCCCGGGTACCTGCCCAAGAACCGCTGCACCACCAAGTTAAGGACGTGAGCCAAAAAGGGCACATGGGTCAGTTGTCCCTGTCGGAGGGCAGAGAGGAGGTTGGTGCCATTGTCGCAAACCACCATTCCTGCCTTAAGTTGGCGTGGCGTCAACCACCTCTGAACCTGCCCCTGCAGAGCTGACAGAACCTCTGCCCCAGTGTGGCTCCTGTCCCCCAAGCACACCAGCTCAAGCACCGCATGGCATCTTTTGGCCTGCGTACTTGCGTAGCCCCTTGAACGCCTACGGAGCACCGCTGGTTCCGAGGAAGAGGCCATGGAGGAAGAAGAAGAGGAGGGGGTGGAGGAGAGAGGTGTGTCACAATCAGCATTTTGGAGGCGTGGTGGCGGAACAACCTCCAACACTACTGCACCTTGTCCTGCATCCTTCCCAGCTGCCAGCAGAGTCACCCAATGCGCCGTGAAACTTAAATAACGTCCCTGTCCATGCCTGCTGGACCATGAGTCAGCGGTAATATGCACCTTACCGCTGACCGCCCTGTCCAGCGAGGCATGGACATTGCCTTCCACATGCCGGTAGAGAGCCGGAATCGCCTTCCGTGAGAAAAAGTGGCGTTTGGGTACCTGCCACTGAGGAACCGCACATTCCACAAACTCACGGAAGGGGGCAGAGTCTACCAACTGAAAAGGCAGCAGTTGAAGTGCTAGCAATTTTGCCAAGCTAGCATTCAACCGCTGGGCATGTGGATGGCTGGGAGCAAACTTCTTTCGGCGGTGCAGCAGCTGGGGCAGGGAAATTTGCCTGGTACAATCTGACGTCGGTGTACCAAAAGCAGATTGCCCACAAGTACTTGGCTGTGACACACCTAATTCTACACCTTCATTCCTCTCACTGCAGGTCTCAGAGAGGACTGAAGGTCTAGTGGGGTTGGAAATCTCAGCTGATGAGGAGCAAGGAGAGATCGTCTTTGTTCTTTGGTGTGGGTCTTTTAGATACGCTTGCCAACGAACTGCATGGCAGGTCAACATATGTCTGGTCAAGCATGTGGTACCCAAGCGGGAGATGTTTTGGCCACGCGAGATACGCTTGAGACATATGTTGCAAATAGCAGCGGTGCGATCTGATGCACTCGTCTCAAAAAAGGCCCACACCAAAGAACTTTTTGAATAACGCGCAGAGACTGCAGCGCCCTGCACATGTGGAGCTTTGGGGTGTGATGCAGTCAATGTGCTGCCCTTAGGCTGGCCCCTGGAGGGCATCCTGCCTAGTTGGTGATGTGCCACCTCCTCCTCCTCCTCCTCCTCCTCCTCTCTCCTATCAGGCACCCACGTTGAGTCAGTGACCTCATCATCCCCTCCCTCCTCATCACTGGAGCAAACCTGGCAGTATGCTGCAGCAGGGGGAGCATGACTGCCAGATTGCTGTCCTTCTTGGGCACCCCCTCTGTCCGTGCTCATGTTACTGCCTTCATTGAGCTCAGTATCATCATCAGAGCATTCCAAACGCTGGGCATCCTCCTGGAGCATGTACCCAACACTGTGGTCAAACAGTTCGAGGGAATCCTCATGAGGACATGGTGGAGCTAGGGAAGGAGTCACTGATGACATTGAGCTGAGGGAAGAGGCCGCTGCTTTGCCAGACAAAGCACCCTGGGCATGGGTGAGAGAGGATGAGGAGGATGAGGACGGCTTGGTCATCCACTCGACCAAGTCTTCCGCATGTTGCGGCTCAACACGGCCAGCTGCCGAAAAAAAGGCCAAGCGTGTCCCATGGCCACGTGCTGATGAGGATGCACCGTCTCCACGACCAGCACTAGACACAGAGCCTGC
Source organism: Lithobates clamitans (assembly GCA_037952925.1). Classification (NCBI taxonomy): domain Eukaryota; kingdom Metazoa; phylum Chordata; class Amphibia; order Anura; family Ranidae; genus Lithobates; species Lithobates clamitans. Next base: position 3,555,799 of record JBBGZY010000603.1, on the reverse strand, counting down.
TTGCCCTCTCTTATTGGCTTGTGACTGTCTGCCTCTCCTTCTTGGCCTTCCAGACATACTAATGGCCTGTAGCTGCACTAAGCTGGGATAGAACACCTGTAATTTTCTTAAGGTAGCTTTATATACTGTAACCAGACAAGCCTGCCTGTCAGTAGGAAGATAACAGGAACGGATCTAGCTGAACACTGTGAGCAGGACACACTGTACTAAATGTAAATAGTCTAGCTGCCTGACCGTGGTACTAATAGGATCAAATAGAACACCTGTAATTTTCTTAAGGTAGCTTTATATACTGTAACCAGACAAGCCTGCCTGTCAGTAGGAAGATAACAGGAACGGATCTAGCTGAACACTGTGAGCAGGACACACTGTACTAAATGTAAATAGTCTAGCTGCCTGACCGTGGTACTAATAGGATCAAAAAGAACACCTGTAATTTTCTTCAGGTAGCTTTATATACTGTAACCAGACAAGCCTGCCTGTCAGTAGGAAGATAACAGGAACGGATCTAGCTGAACACTGTGAGCAGGACACACTGTACTAAATGTAAATAGTCTAGCTGCCTGACCGTGGTACTAATAGGATCAAATAGAACACCTGTAATTTTCTTAAGGTAGCTTTATATACTGTAACCAGACAAGCCTGCCTGTCAGTAGGAAGATAACAGGAACGGATCTAGCTGAACACTGTGAGCAGGACACACTGTACTAAATGTAAATAGTCTAGCTGCCTGACCGTGGTACTAATAGGATCAAAAAGAACACCTGTAATTTTCTTCAGGTAGCTTTATATACTGTAACCAGACAAGCCTGCCTGTCAGTAGGAAGATAACAGGAACGGATCTAGCTGAACACTGTGAGCAGGACGCACTGTACTAAATGTAAATAGTCTAGCTGCCTGACCGTGGTACTAATAGGATCAAAAAGAACACCTGTAATTTTCTTCAGGTAGCTTTATATACTGTAACCAGACAAGCCTGCCTGTCAGTAGGAAGATAACAGGAACGGATCTAGCTGAACACTGTGAGCAGGACGTACTGCACTAAATGTATATAGCAGGAACGGATCTAGCTGAACACTGTGAGCAGGACGTACTGCACTGAATGTAAATAGCAGGAACGGATCTAGCTGAACACTGTGAGCAGGACGCACTGCACTAAATGTAAATACCAGGAACGGATCTAGCTGAACACTGTGAGCAGGACGCACTGCACTGAATGTAAATAGCAGGAACGGATCTAGCTGAACACTGTGAGCAGGACGCACTGCACTGAATGTAAATAGCAGGAACGGATCTAGCTGAACACTGTGAGCAGGACGCACTGCACTAAATGTAAATAGCAGGAACGGATCTAGCTGAACACTGTGAGCAGGACGCACTGCACTGAATGTAAATAGCAGGAACGGATCTAGCTGAACACTGTGAGCAGGACGCACTGCACTAAATGTAAATACCAGGAACGGATCTAGCTGAACACTGTGAGCAGGACGCACTGCACTGAATGTAAATAGCAGGAACGGATCTAGCTGAACACTGTGAGCAGGACGCACTGCACTGAATGTAAATAGCAGGAACGGATCTAGCTGAACACTGTGAGCAGGACGCACTGCACTAAATGTAAATACCAGGAACGGATCTAGCTGAACACTGTGAGCAGGACGCACTGCACTGAATGTAAATAGCAGGAACGGATCTAGCTGAACACTGTGAGCAGGACGCACTGCACTAAATGTAAATAGCAGGAACGGATCTAGCTGAACACTGTGAGCAGGACGCACTGCACTGAATGTAAATAGCAGGAACGGATCTAGCTGAACACTGTGAGCAGGACGCACTGCACTGAATGTAAATAGCAGGAACGGATCTAGCTGAACACTGTGAGCAGGACGCACTGCACTAAATGTAAATACCAGGAACGGATCTAGCTGAACACTGTGAGCAGGACGCACTGCACTGAATGTAAATAGCAGGAACGGATCTAGCTGAACACTGTGAGCAGGACGCACTGCACTAAATGTAAATACCAGGAACGGATCTAGCTGAACACTGTGAGCAGGACGCACTGCACTGAATGTAAATAGCAGGAACGGATCTAGCTGAACACTGTGAGCAGGACGCACTGCACTGAATGTAAATAGCAGGAACGGATCTAGCTGAACACTGTGAGCAGGACGCACTGCACTAAATGTAAATACCAGGAACGGATCTAGCTGAACACTGTGAGCAGGACGCACTGCACTGAATGTAAATAGCAGGAACGGATCTAGCTGAACACTGTGAGCAGGACGCACTGCACTAAATGTAAATAGCAGGAACGGATCTAGCTGAACACTGTGAGCAGGACGCACTGCACTGAATGTAAATAGCAGGAACGGATCTAGCTGAACACTGTGAGCAGGACGCACTACACTGAATGTAAATAGCAGGAACGGATCTAGCTGAACACTGTGAGCAGGACGCACTGCACTAAATGTAAATACCAGGAACGGATCTAGCTGAACACTGTGAGCAGGACGCACTGCACTGAATGTAAATAGCAGGAACGGATCTAGCTGAACACTGTGAGCAGGACGCACTGCACTAAATGTAAATACCAGGAACGGATCTAGCTGAACACTGTGAGCAGGACGCACTGCACTGAATGTAAATAGCAGGAACGGATCTAGCTGAACACTGTGAGCAGGACACACTGCACTAAATGTAAATAGTCTAGATAGAAGATAACAGGAACGGATCTAGCTAAACTGAATACAGTGTATATATATATATGCAACACCTGGGATGCATATATATACACAATACACTGTAAGTGCAGCTAACTGACTGACTGTTCTGCCTAATCTATCTAACTCAAATCAAATGACACTGTCTCTCTCTCTCTCTATCTCTCAGCACACCGGAACACACACTACACAGGGCCGCCGTGCAGGCGGCCTTATATAGTGTGGGGTGTGTACTAAATCCCCTGAGCCATAATTGGCCAAAGCCACCCTGGCTTTGGCCAATTACAGCTCTCTCTACTGACGGCGCTGTGATTGGCCAAGCATGCGGGTCATAGTGCATGCTTGGCCAATAATCAGCCAGCAATGCACTGCGATGCCGCAGTGAATTATGGGCCGTGACACGAATTCGGCGAACGACCGAACAGCCGATGTTCGAGTCGAACATGGGTTCGACTCGAACACGAAGCTCATCCCTAGTTGCCAGTGACTCTTATGTAAACCAGTCATCGAAAGAGAAGATCTAAAACAACTGCTTTATTAGATAATATGTCTTTGTATGACCACCATTACATCCAATATTTATCATCTTTTCATGTCATTGTTGCATTACTCAATTACTAAGCAATATAAAATATTATATCATACTAGACTTGCAGTCTATAAAGATGATAAAATGGGTGTCTAAATAAATGGTAATAGATAAATTAGTTCAAATTCTAGTGGGGTATAGGAGGCATTGCCCACATCCCTAATAAGGCACAGAAAACAACAGAAGACCCTCTGGTGGGACTTTGAAGGGCAATGACTCCAGAAAAAACGTATGCAAAAATAGGTGAATAAAAAGTTACAAATTTAATAATGCAAAATCTAAAAATAGACGCAATTTTTTCTGTATCGAAAATTTACAAAATTTACAGTTGATATAACATTTTGTTCACAATGAGATAAAAAAACACTCATTTAAATCACACATGTATAAATGGACAGAGTGATACTCAACGCGTTTAAAGGTCATGCGTTATTCCTCTTCATCAGGAGAAAGTGGTAAGAATATTATATGATATCTAGAATTCATAAAGAAAAACAATCAGTAAAGAATATAGGCATACATATAATTAGACAAAAGTTTTGTCTTCAGACAAGCAATATATATATTAAATACATTGTCTAATATATATATTAAATACATTGTCTACACAGCCATATTTTCCTGTTTTTCTTTCTCTCCCTCCTTTCTCCATACAAAAATTCTTGATATGACATACCAAGACACCTGGCAGGTGTCTTGGTATGTCATATCAAGAATTTTTGTATGGAGAAAGGAGGGAGAGAAAGAAAAACAGGAAAATATGGCTGTGCTAGCCTCACAGCGCCAAAAAGAGGATGGCGATGGGCACGGCCAACCCAGTGACGGCCAAAAATGACATGCATATACAGGATGTGTACAAGACCCCAAAGCCACTCAAAGAGAAGGAAAAAAGGGGGGAGGGAAGGGAGAAAAGGAAAGGAAAAGAGAAAAGGAAGAGAGGGGGGTAGAAGGAGGGATAAAGGGGGAAAATAGAAAAGGAGAATGGGGAAAAGGAAAGTAAGAAAGGAGGGAGGAAAGAATGGGGAAAGGGTGGGAAGAAAAAGAAAAAAGGAAAGGGAAGAAAGGGGAGGGGAAGCGGCAGGGGGTTACCTAAACCCACCTCACTTGTTAGATGTACAGTGTAAAAACTGGAAAAGTTCCCAAAAATAGGGGATCAGGAGGCCAAAAGATAAGGACTTGTTGCTAGTCTGTCTAGTCTACAAATAAAGACAGCAAAATATTGGTATATAGAGGGCAATGTGCATAAATATGCACATTAATGATCCATAATATCAAAATTGAACACAAGAGAATAAAACAAATAGAAAGATGTATAAATCAGCTTACTTCGGAGTTGATGTTACAGGGAAATAGTCTCCACTAAAAAGGGGGTACCTGGAGGATCGCCTTTGAGAGTATCTCTCTATATCTTTAGTCAGTAAGTTATACCTATAATGGGAGGTGGAAGACGGTAAGTTGCTATCAAAAACGCATATATAATGCGTATACAATCTGTGCATATATCATGTTCATAGACCTGGCAATATGCAAATGAACATCCAATAACTGTACAAAACCTCCATGGTCAAATATTTAAAAGGATGACCTAAAAAGGCACATCCAGACAGAAGGGCAAACCCAAACCCCATAGACTGAATATAAATATATCATGAGTGATGTAAATGAGTGTTTTTTTTATCTCATTGTGAACAACATGTTATATCAACTGTAATTTTGTAAATTGTCGATACAGAAAAAGTTGTGTCTATTTTCAGATTTTGCATTATTAAATTTGTAACTTTTTATTTATCTATTTTTGTATACGTTTTTTCTGGAGTCATTGCATTTCAAAGTCCCCGCCAGATGGTCTTCTGTTGTTTTCTAAATAAATGGTAGTGGTTTGGATATTCTTGGGAAGCATTGCATATGATTGGCTAAGACTGTGTGCCATCCCCATAAGTAAGCTCCGGTGGGTGGAGTGAAACACATTTGGGGCGTGGCCTGGCGGGGGTCCAGGCTTAGATTGCCATTCGCTATCATACAGGTGCTTTATTAAAACTGCAAATTTGGGTGCAGCTCTGCATAGAAACCGTTCAGCTTCCAGGGTTTTTTTTGTCAAAGCTTTATTGAACAAGCTGAAGTTAGAAGCTGATTGGCTACCATGCACAGCAGCACCAGATTTTGCATTCCCCAGTTTTAGTAAATGGAACGCACTGATTTATACTAATGCAAAAATATTATTAGGCAAAAAAGCACAAATAAGAATGATTTCCTAGGAAACCTGGGAAACCATTAGCACTGTGATCTATAATTTGCTTTGGCTCAGTGGTGGAAAGTCCCTAGGAATTTGTCTAATCTACACATATGCTTGTGGGCCCAAGAATAGCTTTACCCTCTTAGCCCAGGGTAAATTTTGCAAGTAGCTACATTTATGAATAAATACACATATTTTTTTTCTCTGTGTAGCATTTAAAGTTAAATATCTTTTTATCATTATTAATAGAAGAGCAATGTTATCAGTTACAATAAAGACCAACCACTACCATTTATTTAGACACCCATTTTATCATCTTTATTAACTGCAAGTCTAGTATAATATAATATTTTATATTGCATAATAATTGAGCAATAAGAGACATTCCCTTACAATCCCAACATATGGTACAAGTTAGCCTTGGAAGTAGAAGTAGGGAGAGGAAGTAGGAATTTAGAAGGACGAAAAAATGAAAATATATGAAGTGAAAATAGCTAGGGACTGCCAAAGAAAACAAAGTAGTAAGAGTTTGGACCTGAGGGCTACTGACCTGCAAGAACAGTATGTCGGGGATTAAAACATTGAGGTGGAATACCCATTTGGTTATTGTTTATTTGTAAGGGTTCTCCTTCTGTGTAACATTTAGCTTTGGAAGGACTGAGGAAGATTTAGAACCCCTGTCCGTATCCCAGCTGCAAAGATTCACGCGCTCTATCCTGTTGATCCTTGTCTCCAGTACTGAAGAGAAAATCCAAAATTTTCAGTTGTTATCATTACAGGAACAGGGATCTGACATAAGAGCACTAGCTCCAGTGACAATTGTCTAAGAGAGTATTCCCTTACTTTGGAGAGATTCACTAACATTTTGTTGTGTTTACAGGGCAGGAAATAATTCAAAAAATACCTGACAGAGATTATGCATATTCCAACCAAACTTTAAAAAAAACATGGCAGATGAAATATCACCCTAAAATATATTTGTGCCGACACACACATTCCTAAATATGAACAGTTATATTGTTCAACTAGGCAGGCAAACTGCAGACACAATCTTCTGTCAGCTTCTGATAGTACTGGGTCTGAACAAACGACCTCTGCTGCGTCTGGCAGTAGCTCTTCATGCTGAACCACCTGTGATGCTGGACTGCTCCCTGTCTGATTTCTTGAAACAATCCTATCAGTGCCCATCAGTGTTACCTATTAGTGCCCATCAGTGCCACCAATCAGTGCCCGTCAGTGCCACCTATCAGTTCCTATCAGTGCCACCTATCAGTGCCCATCATTGCTGCATATCCGTGCCGCCTATCGGTGCCCATCAGTGCTGCATATCATTGCCGCCTTTCTGTGCCCATTAGTGCTGCATATTAGTGCCTCCTCCTCAGTGCCCATCAGTGCCACGTTATCAGTGCCAACTCATCAGTGCCCATCAGTGCCGCCTCATTAGTGGTTTCCGAGCCTGCCCCCTGACTGGGACACAAGGGTTTTTAGCTTTTTTGATCAGTATTCTTCCCAATAATTCTGGTACATCATAGACATTAGATCACTCCTTGAACAAGCGAGAAAGGTGGCGAGATCAGTGGAAGGTCATGAATTCCATAAGGAGTTTTGGAAGAATTATACTGCATTTATGCAATTAACCAAGAACAGTGTAACCATTTTAGGAGGCAGGTAAAAAAAAGTCTCATGTACACTGCTGCTGCTAAATGCACGTTCAGAGGCAGTTGGATGCTTTTTTCAAATGCCCCTGAACTCATTCAATGTTATCTTATGTGACCATGTACACAGTTTAGTTTACAGTCATTTTTAGGCAGTTGTGTTTAACAGCCTTTCTTTGAAGGCAAAAAAATGAGTTCAGACGACGAAGATTTCCACGTTTCAGACGCCAAATGCGGCTAAACACGGCTACATACAGTACCGGCATTTAGCCGCATTTTCGTTTATAAGCGTTTTTTAAGGTACCCAATTTTTTGGGAAAAGCTGCAGGGTCTTGCAGTGGCTGTAAAATAAAAAGTGGATGTCATTTTTTAATAACAGTAAATTACAACATGGCAGGCAAAGCAAATGTACAGTATATGATACATTATTTTTATTTGCTATAGCTTTTTCCATGACAGCGGACTTATCCTTTAAGGTAAGTAATGGACTAGTTGGAATATATAGGAATCAGAAAAGTATGAGAGAGTTTTGGCACTAACAGATGTGCCAAAGCTTTGCCTGATTGGAATAACCTGGTACAATGCTCAGAAGCTGAAACTTACCAAAAACTGCTCATATGCGATCATCTTGAATGAATAAATGAATGGGAATATCGTCACTAGTACCTTTAAAGGAACCCTGCATTGAAAATATATATTTTGAGAAATGTATATGGCTTGCTATTGCTGACCTCCTTTTAACCACTCAATGACCAGGCCATTTTTTGCATTGCTTTAACTGACAATTGCGCAGTCGTGCGATGCTGTACCCAAAAAAAATTACGTCCTTTTTTCCCCATAAACAGAGCTTTCTGTTGGTGGTATTTGATCTTCTCTGCGGTTTTTATTTTTTGTGCTATAAAGAAGAGAAGAGCAACAATTTTGTAAAAAACACAATGGGGGTTATTTATGAAAGGCAAATCCACTTTGCATTGCAGTCACTGTAGATCTGAGGGGGACATGCAAGGGAAATAAAAAAACAGCATTTTAGCTTGCACATGATTGGATGATAAAATCAGCAGAGCTTCACCTTATTTCAGATCTACCCCTCAGATCTACAGCGACTGCACTTCCAAGTGCACTTGTAGTGCAAATTGGATTTGCCTTTCCTAAATAACCCCCAATATTGTTTACTTTTTGCTATAATAAACATCCCAACTTAAAAAAAAAATAATAATGTTTTTATCAGTTTAGGCTGATATGTATTCTTCCACATATTTTGGTAAAAAAAAAACGCAATAAGCGTCTATTGATTGGTTTGTGAAAAAGTGATAGCGTCTACAAAATAGAGAATAGATTTATGACATTTTTATTATTTATTTCTTTTTTTTACTAGTAATGGCAGCGATCAGCGATTTTTATCGGGACTGCAATATTGCGGTAGACAAATCAGACACTTTTGACACATTTTTGGGACCAGTGACACTTACAGCGATCAGTGCTATAAAAATGCCCTGATTACTGTATTAATGACACTGGCAGGGAAGGGGTTAACACTAGGGGGAGATCAAGGGGTTAACTGTGCTCCCTAGGTGTGTTTTAACTGTAGGGGGTATGGGACTGACTAGGGGAGGAGAGAGTTCGGTGTTCATACTTAGTATGAACACACGATCTGTCTCCTCTCCCCTGAGAGAACCGGGAACTGGGATTTGTGTGTTTACACACACAGATCCTGGTTCTCGCTCTGTCACAAGCGATCGTGGGTGCCTGCCAGTCATCGCGCCCGTCGGGCATTCACATGGGCTTCGAGCGCATGTGTGCCGCCGGAGGCATCTTAAAGAGCCGACATACAGCTACGACGGCTCGCACAGGGGTGCTAACCTGCCGCAGTATAACTGCGGCGGCTGCTCCAGAAGCGGTTAAAACTGCTAATTGCCTTGTGGTTTCTGAGTCAGTGACCTCGAATAAGATTTCAAATCATAAATTCTGATTTCATGATGACTGCCTTTGCTGCATTTGTGTCCCTTACTCATTCACTCCACAAAAAAAAAAAGAAAAAAGTAAATAATCCTACCAACACAGTGACAAAGTCCTTTAAGGATGCTCTATGTTCATCCATTTAAGAATGAGTTCATGTCTGTGCTTGATTAGGTGCAATGGGTGACAGGGGATACATTAGGGGTCTAATTGCCCTCTGATGTCTCCATAAAGAGAACTTGTCACCTGTTCAATGCTATCACATACACTATAATGCCAAAAGTATTGGGACACCCCTCCACATCATTGGATTCATGTGTTCCAATCACCTCCATGGCCATAGGTGTATAAAATCAAACACCTAGGCATGTAGACTGCTTCTACAAAGTTTTGTGAAAGACTGGGTCGCTCTCAGAAGCTCAATGAATTCAAGCATGGTACCGTGATAGGTTGCAACCTGTGCAATAATTATACCCGTGAAATTACCTTGCTACTAATATTCCACTGTCAACTGTTAATGGTATTATACCAAAGTGGAAGCAACTGGGAACAACAGCAATTCAGCCACGAAGAGGTAGGCCACATAAAATGATAGAGCAGGGTCATGTTGAAGCACACAGTGTGCAGAAATCCCCAACTGTTTGCACAGTCAATAGCTACAGACCTCCAAATTTTGTGTGGTCTTCAGATTAGCACAACAACAGTGTGTACAGAGCTTTATGGAATGGGTTTCCATGGCTGAGCAGCTGCATCCAAGTCTTACTTTACCTAGTGCAATGCAAAGCGTCGGATGCAGTGGTGAAAAGCATGCCGTCACTGGACTCTAGTGCAGTGGAGATGTGTTCTCTGGAGTGATAAATCACGCTTCTCTGTCTGGCAATCCAAAGGACGTGTCTGGGTTTGGAAGTTGTCAGGGGAACGGTACTTGCCTGACTGCATTGTGCCAAGTGTAAAGTTTGGTGGAGGCGGGATTATGATGTGGGGTTGTTTTTCAGGGGTTGGGCTTGGCCCCTTAGTTTCAGTGAAGGGAACTCTTAAGGTGTCAGCATACCAAGACATTTTGAACAATTTTATGCTCCCAACTTTGTAGAAACAGTGTGAGGATGGCCCCTTCTTGTTCCAACATGACTGCACACCAATGCTCAAAGCAAGGTCCATAAAGACATCAATAAGCGAGTTTGGGGTAGAGGAACTTGACTGGCCTGCACAGAGTCCTGACCTCAACCCGATAGAACATCTTTGGGAGGAATTAGCCTGGAAACTGCGAGCCAAGCCTTCTTGTCCAACATCAGTGCCAAACCTCACAAATGTTCTTCTGGAAGAATGGTCAAACATCCCCATAGACACACTCCTAAACCTTGTGGACAGCCTTCCCAGAAGAGTTGAAGCTGTTATAGCTGCAAAGGGTGGGTCAACTCAATATTGAACCCTACAGACGAAGACTGGGATGCCATTAAAGTTCATGTGCATGTAAAGGCAGGTATCTCAATACTTTTGGCAATATAGTGTATATGATAGATGATTGTAATAAAGTTAAATGAAAAAAAAGCTTAAGAAAAATACAATTTTAATAAATAAATAAAAAATTAAAAGCAACTCTATCAACCTGCATATACCGACAGATACAATTGCACATATGGAAATGGCTATAGCCCTACACATGTTATAGATTTTAGCAAATGTCAGAGTGAGAGCAATATTTCTAGGTGCCTCTTTTAAGGTTTACTCTAAACTGAAGAGCCGTGAAGGCAATTAAAACGTCACCTATTGATAATTTTGTGTACCATAATTTTCTGCATTTTCCGTGGTTCCACGCAATTTTAAAGCTTGTCACATTTGATATCGATTTACTCTACACAACTTCATCTTTAATTTAAATTTAAAAATTGTGTTTCTGTGCAATATACCGTATATACTCGAGTATAAGTCGAATTTTTCAGCACATTTTTTTGTGCTGAAAGTGCCCCCCTCGACTTATACTTGAGTCAAGCACTTTTCTGCAGCAAAAAATTTCATTTTCCGAACCGACTTTGGGGCCCCGTATCTCAGGGCCACTTGGTGCTAGAAACCCCAAACTTAATATGCAAACCCAGTGGACCTGGTACCATAACATATCCAAAGCTGAAGTTCCTAGCACTAAGTGGCCCCGAGATACGGGGCCCCAAAATCGGTTGTCAAAATGTCATTCTCTGCTGCAGAAAAGTGCTTGACATTTTCTGAACCGACTTTGGGGCCCAATATCTCAGGGCCACTTGGTGCTAGAAACCCCACATTTGGTGTGCAAACCCAGTGGAACTGGTACCATAACATATCCAAAGCTGGGGTTCCTAGCACCAAGTGGCCCTGAGATACGGGGCCCCAAACTGGTTCGGAAAATGTCATTTTTCTGCTGCAGAAAAGTGCTTGACATTTTCTGAACTGAATTTTGGGGCCCTGTATCTGGGGGGCACTTGGTGCTAGAAACCCCAGCTTTGGAAATGTTATGGTGCTAGTTCCTCTGGGTTTGCACACCAAATTTGGGGTTCTTAGCACTAAGTGGCCCCGAGATATGGGGCCCCAAATTCGGTCAACTGTGTCTATCTGCAGCAATGTCATTTCGAGACCCTTTGGGTTCAGAGACCCCAAATTTTGGCTGCAGCTAGGAGGCATCTAGGAACCCTTAACTACCAAGTTTGAAGTTAAGGGGACCTATGGCTGCAAATGGGCACAGTGAGGCATGCAAATGGGCACAGTGATGCTGCAAATGGGCATTGTTGACCCTCTTTTCCACTTAAAGTAGCTGTGCATTTCTCACCCTCGTCTTATACTCGGGTCAATAAGTTTTTCCCATTTTTTTGTGGTAAATTAGGGCCTCGACTTATACTCGGAACGACTTATACTCGAGTATATACGGTAATACATTTTAGTGTATTTTTTTCCTGAAAATACAGTTGTTCAAATATTGTGCAACATGAAATATTGCAACTACCATCTCTTTTTTCTACAGGCCTACAGTATATAATGTTACAGGGGTTTTAAGTAATACTATAGTTAAAAATGCAGATTTTAATGTATGCAAAAAATGAAAAAAAAATGCTCTAGAGGGGAACTAGTTAAAAAAAATGACAATTTTAATAACGTCCCACCATTAATCATGTCATCAAGTGATGTAGATTCATCATCAGCCATGATGACCCACCACTTGACATCATTTTCTGGCCAAATACATCCAGTTTATTCAGCGGTTCACTAAACCATGAAGACGCTGGGTTTAAGTGGAACTTACAATCCATCCAAACCCAAAGTTTATCCCTATTGCCAACCATCCGTAGCACCATTTCACACCATTATACATGGCACTGACAAGTTTATTTGGAAAGGAAGTATAAAGACCATTGGTTGGTAGCAACCAATAACAATCAACCAGGAATCCTAAGACAGTGATGTAATTATTGTAAAATGACATTTAAATCACTGCCATGATTGTTTTTTTACTGTATACCTGTTGAATAAATACAGTAAATAGTTACCCATGGAACTATAGAACCACCATCCATTAGTAAACAAGAGTGAAATATATTGAATGACTGCTATTTCCGTTTCTATGAACACGCAGGCCTATGTTTGTAGTCATAATTATGTCATATGGACAGAACCTTTAATATAAAGCATTACCATTTACTCTACCCAAGCAATATAAATGTTAACTATAGATGCAGAGACTGCATTCAGCATATCCATCTCACTGGTTGCACAATGTAGTCCAATGGCTATCACCACCAACTTAGAGCAGAGACAATTACTGAACAAGTCATTAGATTTTGCCTTTGGTTTAGCAAATGAGAAAAAGTCAAGGGTTGATCAGAATTTGATCGATGAGCTGGGTAATCAGTTCTCAAACTTGGCAGATGTTCCTGCTTGGATGGTAAAAGAAGAACTCACCATTGTCTTGGCATGTCCTCTTTTCTGTCAGATTAAAGGGATGTTGACAGCGACCAGTGACCAATCGTCTGGTCATCTTGTGTAGGGGTTGGTTGCTGGGAGGTGTCTACACTCATCACTATGTCCCAGGTACACTTTGTGATACATATTCATATCTCTTCATCTCTACTGTTTACAGACTGCGAATATCCATATCATTGTTCAGCGTGACATTTGCTTCAAAACGAATACACACCTGTCCGGTCTCCAAGGCCTAGTTTACCTAGGAGGAATAAGGGGTACCAGTGATTTACCATATGATTGAAATAGGGGTTTCTGGACTTGAAATATTACAAATCATCTGAGAAAACTAAATATGTCCATATTATGGCTGTGCTATTATTACTTTGGAAGTTATGAAACATGCTGAAATTTCATACTTATTCCACTGTTTAAGCTTTATGTGCACTAAGGTATTTACGACCGGTATCTGCTGGTTCTCTGAATTGAGAGGGTGACAGTTTTACGATAGGCCTGGACATCCTGCCAGGCCGACATTAGCTGTTTTTACAGACCTAACCTGGTCCTGCTTTCTCTATGTTGAGATAACAACAGCTCTTTTGAAGTATAAACCTATGTATTCCTGGAAATAAGGGGCGGAGGGAAGGAGTTTTTTACTGCAATGTTAAACTGTTAGCCAAGCTGTCATGGCTGCCCTAAGGTTCTCAAGCAACAAGGCCACTAGCTACAGCTTTTCGTGTGCCCAGTACATGATATCGTTACATTTGGGTTTGGGGGTTATTGCTGTTTTATACTTACCCAGGTGGATGCAGCATCGGTCCGATGCTGCATCTGTCCCCCGGCGTCTCTGCACTGAGAACTGAGTCATTGAACATCGCCGATGGCTCAGTTCTCACTCCTCCCCGAGCAGAGAGCTGCTACCTGTCAATCAGCAGCTCTGCTGCTCTGCTCCTCCACGCTCACTGGAGCGCTGAGCTGTGGAGGGGTGGGGAGTGGACCTGTCAGTGGCTCGCTGAGAGGCTGAGGTGGCTATCAGTCCAGGCACCTGGCAGATCCAGACTCCCAGAGTCTGGATGACTCTGTGAGAATGGGTCACAGAAGTGCAAAACGAATTGCACTCCTGTGACCCAGAGGAGAAGCCCAGCCAAATGAGCTCAGGCTGGACTTCTCCTTTAAGACTACATTGCAAAAGATCATATGACAAAATGCTTGTGTGCTACATTGCAAATGTAGTATGTTTCTGTCACATTTTACAGTGGAGGTTTGCATATATTTACATATCCTGAAATGCAACTCGCTAAAAGCTAAACATTAGAGTGACATGAATTATTTCACACCATAAATTTTATATAATCCACCACTTAGGTGGAAATGGTAACTCTTTGGAGACAGGTTAGTACTACAAAGCTGTGTAGGAGAAGAGGTTGCAGCTGCTACTAGACCCATGTTCCCTTTGGGCCACACACTGCTACAGCCACTGCCTCTGATCCTCATTCACACAATTAGAGTGCTACGCTTCCTTTACTCACAGCTTCAGTTCTTTCCTTTACAGTAATAAAGAATAATCACCTCTAGAGGCAGGATTCAGTGCTTTTAAATGTAAGCAGTGATGTTTTGCAGCATGACAAATCATCACACACATGTGACTTGCCACTCATTGCAGTCTACAGAGCCTTTTTTCTGTCCTGTTCTGAATTTGTAATACACAAGGAAATAATGATCTTAAACCTATAACCTGACAGGAATGTATGGTGTTCAGTGAATGTTAGAAAGTTCTGCACTCATCTTTCAATCATCTTACCAGGCCTGGGGCGGGTAATGTCTTCCTTTGCTTCATTACCTAATCAAATCTATTTTTAATATACATTTCCAGCCTAAAATAACTAGAAAATATCATTTATTTTCACAATGATTTTTGTATTGTTTGTATTAGGTATTACAGATGTAAAAATCTGCCTAGGTTTAGTTTACAAGCAAATCTTGCTAGATGTTCACAAACTTTGGGGTGAACCCTAGTGAAGGCTATGGGGATGAAATTCTTTAGTTGTGGCCATGTTTAGGGCTAATAGACAAGCTATTGTCAAACAAAAGCCACCTGGGTTTTGCCATGGGGCATATGTATTAATGCCAAAATTAAAGGGTAACTCCACTATCGTGGGGATTAAAATAGCAAATAAACAAAAAATAATATAGTGTATACAGTTGCGACACAAGTCATATTGTAATTGAATGTTATTAAAAATTACCTTTACTTTTCAATCTGCAGCTCTGTCATTTTCTGAAAATGCAATGCAATGGCTAGCACATTGTGTACAGAATGTCCCCCCAGAAACATAATTTCCTGATTGTGTGATTGGCTCACTGATTTTCTCAGAAGTCTCCACTATGGCCCCTTTCACACTGGGGCGGGAGCGGCGGCGGTGGTAAAATGGCGCTATTTATAGCGCCGCTTTACCATTACTTTAGCAGCACTATTCAGCCGCTAGCGGGGCAGTTTTAACCCCTGCTAGCGGCCAAAAAAGGGTTAAAACCACCCACAAAGCTCCGCTGCAGCAGCACTTTGCCGGCAGTATAGCCGCGCTGCCCAATTGATTTCAATGTGCAGGAGCGGTGTATACACCGCTCCTTCACCGCTCCAAAGATGCTGCTTGCAGGATTTCTTTTCCCATCCTGCAAATGCACCGATCCAGTGTGAAAGCCCTCGGGCTTTCACACTGGAGACACAGCAGCGGCTGTTTCAGGGCACTTTGCAGGTGCTATTTTTAGCACTGTAGCACCTGCAAAGCGCCCCAGTGTGAAAGGGGCCTAAGACTTAAGTCAGATTTCAGATATCCCCTACAACAAAAATGTAATTTTTGGTGAGAAACTCCCAATAAGAAATCACGTCTAAAGGGATGCATGTCCAGCAGCTTTCCTCATTAGTGCTCTGTAGGTGCTGCAGCTGATTGATAATTATGAAACCACTCCCATTACTCACTTTCCCACATGGACATAGACAAACACACAGTGATTTATTCAGAATAACAAAAGGTAATAATCTGCAACAAACTTTGTTAAAATCCTTGCAATGCACCTAGATCACCCAGAAGGAATTTTTTTTTTCTCAACAAAAGTGGAGTTACACTTTAAACGAATACACAAATACAGTATCTCTCCCTACACAAAATATTCAGCACTCCCGAAGATCCTCACAAAGTTAAAGGTTCAACTTAAAGACAACTTATATGCTTGTTGCTAACATTTCTTGTCATTCCTTATGAAAGGATTTTGTACTGATGCTGTCAGCCATGACACTACTATAGATAACTCAAGTTGACCTCATTTGAACTACACAGGATATGTCACCAAAGAAGACTCAATATATTACTTCCAAGTAGAATGTGTAATCAGTAGTCATGTTCCTTTCTTTCTCACACCTACATGACATCTCCTCAGCCAGGTATGCTAAAATCTTAAAATTTTCATGTTTACATATAATTTTTTAAGCATTTCTTTATCAGACCATAATTATGAGATGTAAAGGATAACATGGATCTGGTATTTATAGAATCTATTATATTTTCTTTATGATTTCTTTTATAATTATGAAGTGTTTAGTTCCCTGGGGACCAACATTCTATATAAACAAAATGTTTATTATTACTGAATGTAGAAACCAGCAACTGTCACATTAGAATTTCCTGCAAAGAAAATATATTAATTACATTATTAATTATCCACAGTGCATTTCAGTAAATGTAACCATTTCACAATTATCTACTATAATTACTGTAAATTTAGCAAATCTGAGTTATTTCAAACTGCACTTTGCACAGTATGAAATCTAATATAACTTGTCAGCAAGTGTGTTTTATTTTCATTTGTGTGGACTGAGTGTGAATATTTTGGTGTTCTCTATCATGGGATACTTTGAAGTGGTTGTCACAGATGTTCACCTCTGGTATTTTGCTTGAAAGGGTAATATAAAAAGATCAATATTATACAGTTAACTCTTTAAATTATTATAGCAGAGAATAAGATTATGGATGCAATTATGTGGCAGTTTTGATGCATCAACTCTTTTACCATTTGTAGCTGAAGAGAGATAAAAAAAAGAGATTGCAGAGAAAACAGGCAGACTTAATTAACTCTATGCAGAGAGAGGTAACCGTAGAGAAAACAGACAGATAGCAGTAACTGTAAAAAGGAATGACAGATGCAGGTTACTGGAGAGAGAACAGATATGGTAATTGTAGAGAGAACGTATAGAGGTAATGATAGAGAGAGCAAATAGAGGTAACTGTAGGGAGAACAAACAGGTAGAAATAACGGTAGAGAGAACAGGCAGCGGTAACTGTAGAGAGAACAGACAATGGTAACTGTAGAGAATACAGGCAGTGGTAACTGTAGAGAGAACAGACAGCGGTAACCGTAGAGAGAACAGACAGATGTAACTGTAGAGAGAACAGACAGATGTAACTGTAGAGAGAACAGACAGATGTAACTGTAGAGAGAACAAACAGGTAGAAGTAACTGTAGAGAGAACAGGCAGTGGTAACTCTAGAGAATACAGGCAACAGTAACTGTAGAGAGAACAGACAGAGGTAACTGTAGAAAGAACAGACAGATGTAACTGTAGAGAGAACAGACAGGTAGAAGTAACTGTAGAGAGAACAGGCAGCGGTAACTGTAGAGAGAACAGACAGTGGTAACTGTAGAGAATACAGGCAGTGGTAACTGTAGAGAGAACAGACAGTGATAACTGTAGAGAATACAGGCAGTGGTAACTGTAGAGAGAACAGACAGATGTAACTGTAGAGAGAACAGACAGAGGTAACTGTAGAGAGAACAGACAAAGGTAACTGTAGAGAGAGCAGACAAAGGTGACTGTAGAGAGAACAGACAGAGGTAACTGTACAGAGAACAGACAGAGGTAAATGTAGAGAGAAAAGACAGAGGTAACTATAGAGAGAACAGACAGAGGTAACTGTAGAGAGAACAGACAGAGGTAACTGTAGAGAGAACAGACAGATGTAACTGTAGAGAGAACAGACAGAGGTAACTGTAGAGAGAACAGACAATGGTAACTGTAGAGAGAACAAACAAGCAGAGGTAACTGTAGAGAGAATAGGCAGCGGTAACTGTAGAGAGAACAAACAAGTAGAGGTAACTGTAGAGAGAACAGGCAGCGGTAACTGTAGAGAATACAGGCAGCGGAAACTGTAGAGAGAACAGACAGCGGTAACTGTAGAGAAAACTGACAGAGGAAACTGTAGAGAGAACAGACAGATGTAACTGTAGAGAGAGCAGACAGAGGTAACTGTTGAGAGACCAGACAGAGGTAATTGTAGAGAGAACATACAGAGGTAACTGTAGAGAGAACAGACAGGGGTAGCTATAAAGAGAACAGACAGAGGTAATTGTAGAGAGAACAGACAGGGGTAGCTGTAAAGAGAACAGACAGATGTAACTGTAGAGAGAACTGACAGAGGTAACTGTTGAGAGAACAGACAGAGGTACCTGTTGAGAGAACAGACAGAGGTAAGTGTAGACAGAACAGACAGGGGTAGCTGTAAAGAGAACAGACAGAGGTAATTGTAGAAAGAACAGGTAGAGGTAACTGTAAAGAAAACAGGCAGGTAAAAGTAACTGCCAAAAGTACAGGCAGGTAGGGGTAACTGTAGAGAGAAAGAGGTAACTGAAGAGAGAGCAGGTAGATGAAACTTTAGACATCACAGGCAGGTAGAGGTAAGTAGAGAGAGAGCAGGTAGGTAAAGGTAGCCGTAGACAGGTAACTAGGGAAAACAAGTAGGTAGAGGTTACTGCAGAGAGAACAAAGATAACAATAGAGCGAAAAGGCAGGTAGAGGTAACTAGAAAAGAGAGAACAGGCAGGTAGAGAGAGTAGAATTCCTATTTAAAAAACAAAAAAAAACAAAACTTATTGACTTCTTAATGGACTTGTAATCCATTTTTACTGTGTTTTTCTGCCTGCATTGTTTGGAGTTAGCAGTGTACGGTCTATAGTCCCTAGTCCATCTTGGGAGAGAGCAAGAGAGGGTGGTTATCTTCCTAGAGTAGAGCCATGAAGAACAAACATGGCCACCTTCTAATAGGAAGTCAGATTACAGTCAGATTTTTTTTTTTTAAAGTCAGCGGCTACAAATACTGTAGCTGCTGACTTTTAAAATATGGACACTTACCTGTCCAGGGCACCCGCGCTCTCGGCACCCAAAGCCGATATGTCCCTCGGCTCTCGGGTGCTGCCGCCGCCATCTTTGGTAAGAGAATCAGGAAGTGAAGCCTTGTGACTTCACTTCCTGGTTCTCTACTGCGCATGCGCGACTCACGCTGCGTGTTGCCACTGGTCCCTGCTGTCTCCTGGGACCTGTGTGTCTCCCAGAAGACAGCGGGGGGGATGGGATGTGGCGTAGATACCCGCGGGTGGCTTGGGTATCTATGCCTGGAAGTGGGCGCAAAATACCTGTATTAGACAGATTTCTGCTCCCCCAACACCCCCGAAAGGTGCCAAATGTGACACCGGGGGGGGTTTCCGAAAAGCGGAAGTTCCATTTTTGAGTGGAACTCCGCTTTAAGGGATTTGGAGGAGGCTGAGAGCAACAGAGGGTAATTTTGGTTTAAGAATACATACTTGAATGTATATATATATATATATATATATATATATATATATATATATATATATATATACATACACTTTCACACACATATATATTGAAAGAAAGAAAGAAAGAAAGAAAGAAAGAAAGAAAGAAAGAAAGAAAGAAAGAAAGAAAGAAAGAAAGAAAGAAAGAAAGGCAGAGGTATCTGTGGAGAGAAAAGGCATATTAAGGTAAAATGTAGAGTGCACAAGCATATACGATTAACTATAAAACTAACAGGCAGATAGAGGTATTTGTAGAGAGAACAGGCAGATACAGCTAACTGAAAAGTGTAAACTTAGTAAGATTTATCTATCAAGAGAGAACAGAGAGATAGGACAACTACAGAGAACACAAGCAAATTAAGCTAACTGAAAAGAGAGCAGGTAGATAAAGTTAACTTTAGAAGAACAGACAGATAAAGTGAGGGATAAGGCTGACACCACTTTCTTTTGTAAGAAAAGAAAGCAGACAGAGGTAATTGTAGAGTGAGCAGCAACAATGCAATAACTGCACACAGGCATAATTTATTATTTCTCACATATCACTAAAAATCTGCCCAAATGTGACTGATCTTGATGACCATGATTGTTCTGGGTTGCATGTCCCCTTTAAGTGGTGTTCAGCGTGTAGCTAGGGAGCCTGATATGCCCATCAGTTTCCTGGGTAGTATTTAAGGCCCTAGTACGAGGGATCAATGGGTTAAAGAGTGGGGAAGGCCTCATGTTAGGAGGAAGGTCCAGTTTCTCTGGTTGGGTGAAAGATATCTACAGCACCACATAAGTGACCTGTTGGTGAGTGCTTTCCCCTTTGGGGGAAAAAAATGGACTCCTGCCTGGGAGAAAGAATTCAGAAGGGACATTCATTTTTAATGGCAGAGATTATAGATTTCTTTTGTATATTCTAGTTGTGGGTACTAAGGCTCTGATGACTCTAAATGTGGGGAGTGTTGTGTTGTTAATACTGTGTTGAAAGGATATACTGCAACACTTAACCTTGCTAAAGAATAGGATCACATTGCTGGATATGTAACAATTTCCTAAAATAAAGGGCATAGTGTTGAAAGCGGTTGTAAACTGCGGCTGATTAAAGAAAAAAAACAAACCCCTGTAAGCCAATTGCATAATGTGCTAGTATGCATCTCATATTAGCACATTATGAAATATCTACCTTAGAACGAAGCCCTCCTGCGGCACGCTGTCTCCGCTGAGAGGTCTTCCCCTGGTTTTTCTTCCGGGTTTGCATGCTCTGGCTGTGTGATTGGCTGGAGCCAAGATGACGTCATTCGCGGAAGCCCTCAGTTCCAGCACAAATCTCTGAAGTTCTGGCAAGGTATGCTGGAACGCATGCACCGGTGATGTCACAGGCTGCATCCAGGGTGAATATCTAAATAAGAGATATTCATTTTACCTACAGGTAAGCCTTATTATAAAAATCACAAAGTGGATTTTGCTAACGCTTATTGGTTGCTGGTTTGTTATTTTTAAATACATTTATCCGAGCAAAAACCCATGAGTAGAGGAAGGCAGGGCTAAGAGTTTGGAGGGGGCATGTACAAGTGCTGTCCAGTCTGTGTCACACTGGAAACTCTTTATGTTCCTTTAGCATGAGAGCATGGGACACTATGGGGTTGATTCACTTAGCAAGTGCAGTTGCACCCTGCAAGGGAATTTGCATCGGAGCTTAGTAAATGAGGTCACTTCACTTTGCAACACATATTTAATTAAATGCCGGGATTTTTTTTTTAAACTACATTTTTGCTTGCACATGATTGGATGATGAAAGTCAGAAGAGCTTCATCTCACTTACTAAGCTCTAGAGCAAATTCCCTTGCAAAGTACAACTGCACTTGTAAAGTGAACAGTCTATTTGCCATTACTAAATCAACCTCTATGTTGGTGCTCAGCGTGACAGCCCTGAGTATGTGGGATATCTATCTGTGGCCTCAGGCATGGAACATTTCAGTTAGGCTGGTAGGGGGGCTACTGTTTGGTCCTGGGGTTTCAATTTCCCCAGGGACCAGAAGGTAGAGAAGAGCCCTATGTTGGGAAAACAACTTCCAATAGCCCTGGAGTCTTGAGTTTGGGGAAATTAAAAGCTCGGGAAATGATCCGACAGTTCATGTGGCTGGCCATAAAGGTGATCAGAGACCAGATCGCCTCAGATCACCTCCCCCCTGATCTAGGAGGACTGAAGTGACATCATGACGTCACTTCTGGTCTAGGGTGGAAGTAAACAATTTATTTAAAGCAAAAGATCAAAACCATTTTTGGGATTGTTTGCTTTCAAACGTAGAGGAGAGATTTGGGGTCTTATAGATTGCAGATCTCTCTATAAAGAGGACCTGTCATCCCTTATTTCTATTTCTATTACAAGGGATGTTTACGTTCCCCGTAATAGGAATTAAAAACAAAAAAATTTAAGGGACAGTGAGTGTAAAAATATAAAATAAGAAAAACATTTTTAAGTGTCCCCAAGCCCTTCATGCTCGCATGCAGAAGCGAATGCATAGGGAAGTTGCACACACATATGTAAATGGTGTTCGCAGCACTGGTGAAGTATCGCCATGAACGTTAAAGTGAGAGCAATAATTCTAGCACTACACTTCCTCTGTAACTCTAAACAGATAACCTGTAAAAAATGTTAAAGCGTCGCCTATGGAGATTCCACAAGCGTGTTCAATTTTAAAGTGTGACGTGTTAGGTATCTATTTACTTGGCGTAACATCATCTTTTATGTTTTACCAAAAAATTGGATTATGTATTGTGTGAACTGCGTGTATACCATGTAACATAAAAAACTGCAACGGTCTCTATTATAAATCCTGTATAATACTGTATAATAATAATATTTTATTCTCTAGGGTCTCTGATAAAAAAATATATAATGTTTGGGGGTTCTAGTTTTTTTCCTAGTAAAAAATACAGATTTTTACTTGTAAACAATATGTGCCAGAAAAGGCTTGGTCCTTAAGGACCACCCTATAGCAGATATACTGTAACAGATCAGCCCTCCTGCGCAGAATCCCATATATATATATATATATATATATATATATATATATATATATATATATATATATGTGATTTTGCACTTGTGCCTAGGGGGCACATCGTTTCTGCTGTGATTACTCACAGCAGAAGCCGACCTGTTGGTGCTGGGTCTGCCAACACTCGTCAATCGTTAGGCCTGTGTAAACAAGGCAGAGTTCTGTTCTGACAGCGGGGGGGGGGGGGGCAGGGGAAAGTGATGGATTTTGTGCAGGGAATAAAATCCATCACTCCCCTTAGTAAAATCACCTAACACAGTACATAAAAACACTGGCTAGGCACACAGTTGACCCTTTGATCACCCTAGATGTTTAACCCCTTCCCAGCCAGTGTCATTAGTACAGTGACAGTGCATATTTTTTGCACTGATCATTGTATTAGTGTCACTGGTTCCCACAAAGTGTCAAAAGTGTCAGTAAGTGCCCGATTGTTTGCCGCAATATCACAGTCCTGCTATAAGTTGCCGATCGCCACCATAACTAGCATAAACAAAATACAAATTTCAGTATATATACCATAGTTTGTAGATGCTATAACTTTTGGGCAAACCAATCAATACACTTATTGGGATTTTTTTTTTACCAAAAATATGTATCAGCATGCATTTTGGGCTGAATTTATGAAGAAATTAGATTTTTTTATATTTTGGATTTGTTTTAAAGCAGAGAGTAAAAAATATTGTTTATTTTTTTTTTTCTAAATTGACGGTCTTTTTTTGTTTATAACGCAAAAACAATTAAAAAAACACAGTGGTGATCAAATACCACCAAAATAAAGCTCTATTTGTGGGGAAAAACAACATATATTTTATTTGGGTACAGCGTTGCACGTCCGCGCAATTGTCAGTTAAAGAACCACAGTGCCATATCGCAAAAAATGGCCTGGTCATGAAGGGGGAAAATCTTTCGGAGGTTAAAGCAAGAAAAAATGCACCTGCACACTTTTTACCATTGTAGCACACCATAAAACACAAAAAGAGAAACTTATTAAGACTGGAGCAGACAGAATCTGGTGTAACTTTGCATGGCAACTAATTAGCTTCTAGTTTTCATTTTTAAAGCTAAACTGAACAAGCTGAAGTTAGAAGTCGATTTGTTACCATGAACAACTGCTTCAGCTTCTTTCTGCTCTAGCTTTTGTAAATTCCCTCCACAGTATTAACATCTGTACATTGAGGAGTGTACATTGGGATACTATTGAAAATGCATGGCAGTGCACCACAATGGCCACATACCTCACATACCTACTGGGTAAAATTTGTTGCAATTGCTCAAATTTTACTAACAGTTTTTAACACAGAAGTGTGAATGCAGCCTTAAATATGTACCAAATGTACATCTACATTCTGTAATATAACATGCTGGCCATGTATCATACATTTAGGATACAATCCCTCACCATATGAAAAATTGTAATTAAATGTTAAAACATTTTTCTTAAAAAGAACAATGTAATCCTTTGTTTTGAAAGGGCCAGTTTACACCACATGCAGTCCAGTGAGTTTTATTTCTGCATCAGAAATGCATGGATAGTAGGTAATATGGTTTCCAATGGCATAGTTCACACCAGTGCAGTCAGTTCCAGGGTGTTTCAGCACCAGAAAAAAAAGTAGCACATGCTGCATTGTGTCTGCACTGGACTGTACTGGAATGCAGTAATACGCATCAAAAATGCACTGGAATGCACATAAATGCACCAGAATGCACATGTCCCTATTTAAGGTGAGGGGCAAAAAGGGGGGGGGGCACTGGAAAGCATCAAAAACGCACTGGAATTGTAACAAAAACGTGCATGCAGAAATGCATCCGGAACGCATCTGGACTGCGTTTATATGGTGTGAACTGGCCCTAAAAGCGCATTTTTTGTTGGGAAACATGTTTAAAACAACTTAAAGAGGAACTGCAGTCTGCTCACATAATTTGCAATAAAAACATCTTTGCCATTCTGAAGCTTCCCTCCAACTACTTTGCATATTATTGTATATATACTGTCATTCTGTACTTGCCAAATATGCTGCAGAAATCTCCTTTCACTGAGTCTGGCTGCAGCCATTTTAACTATGCGGAAGCTGCTGCCTGTTCACTTCCTGGATTTACACAGAGGCACACCTCCAGCTCTGCAGCTCTCATTGCCCCTCTTATGACTCATCCCCCCTCCCTTCCTGGCAAACTCTCACGAGAGTGAGAGCTGTGCATGATGTCATAAGCCTAGCTTTTTTACCAGACAAGAAACAGGAAGTGGGCTGTATATGGTATTTACTGGCAGAAAAAAACCTTTTACCATCCAAAGTTAAAACAATAAGGGCAGAAGATTTAATAGATGGAAAGTTGAAAAAAATACTGAAGTTCCACTTTAATCTTTGATTGATCCTTCCATGATTATTACAGTATATGTATCTTAAGTATAAAAATAATAAGCCCTAAAGTGATTTTGAAGGCCTGCTCCATGTAGTTTTGTATAGAGCAGCCCCGATCCTCTTCTTCTCGGGTCCAGCACGGGCGCTCCTGGCCCCTCCTTCCTGACAAGTGCCCCCAGAGCAGAGCAAGCATAAGGCGTTTAGAACCACTTTGCCATATTTATTCCTTGATTCCAGGATGAGGATGTGACTGAAAGGCAATGCAGGTTGTATTGCTGCAGTTGTAGTCTTTATATGCTCAGTCTCTAGTCCTTCTTCTAAAAGATGTTTGACAAAAAATGCAATGACAGCTGAAAAAATCCCACTGACTGTAGTGATTGCAACCAGCAGGAACAAAACTGCAACATGTTGTATGTTTAATTAGAGGAAAGAAAACACAACAGACCTAAAATGTAGCATTTATGTGAACAAACTGACAAGAAAAAAAAAAAAGTTTTATAATGTAGTTCTTTCCTTTTTTTAGAAAGAAAATTATTAAAAATGGCTCATGGATTTTAAAATCTAGGAAAATTCCAAATTCATCAATGTAACCAATTCTAGTACTAGGGAGGAACAGGGTAATTTAACTGAATAACTGCCATAGCAGTAAGCTAAAGGAGTTGTAAAGTCTCTTCTGTGCTGCAGCTGCCCCCAGAGCCCCCCTTTTTCTTACCTGAACCCGATCGTTCCAACGATAAGCACGAGCCCAGCAGCTCTAGCCGCTGTCTCGGGTCCTCATTGGATAGATTGATAGCAGCAGGAGTCATTGGCTCCTGCTGCTGTCAATCAAATCCAGTGACACGAGAGCCGAGAGTGGGGCCTAGTCCTTCTGTCAAAGAAAGCAGCAGCAGGACTCGGGATCGCGCCCACACGAGTGCCTCCATGGAATGCTGCTCTCCATGGGGGCACTTGATGAGGAGGAGGAGCCTCCTCATCAAGGAGGTTAAACAAACCTTTACAATCACTTTAAAGCTGAACTGAATGTAGGTATAAAAGACACAAATGAATGCTGCTCTTCATTCATTAGGCCATCCTTAAAGACCTGCTCACACGATTGTGCTGTGGTAGCATTCATATGATTCTGAATGGCACTACACCTCACCTTCCCAACACACGAATTGTGTTGCCATGCGCTGCACTTATGGAAATAATTGTATTATGAAATGCAAACAGTGTAGGTGCCTGAGTTTAAAGTGATTGTAAACCCTCACCTTGTAAAACAACCCATTCAGTTTAAAATATAAATAAAAAGCAAAACATCTGGGTATAGATATAAAAAAAACATAATTTCCCCCTCTTTTATAAGTGATAATATCCCCTCTGTTCTCAGCTACATAGGAGCTAGGGGAGGAGAAACTGCAGCACACTGATCTTGCCAGTGAAAGCCTCTACAGAGGGGGCGTGCTAGCATAAGTCTGATCACTGGAGGAGAGCACACTGAGTTTCCAGCATACTGTAGCTAGAGAACTGACCACTGTGTGTTCTCCTGCTTAGTGTGGTCAGTCCCTCTGCTTTTTAGGAAAGCAGAGGGACTGGCAGGAACACCAGGGATTTCACACAAAGGAAGCAATGCAAGAACAGGATACTTTTTCACACAAGTACATGGTATAGCAGGCACATATCAGGAATATGAAATGCTGGTTTTGCATATTGTACTCTTTAACTTGGTCTTGTACAGCAGAGCTTAGACTGGAGGGGGGAGGAGAAAAGCAAAAGCAGTCAGCCAGTTGTGCTGCAGTGCAAGGTACTATGCTGATAGGAGGACAGAACAGACTCATGAGCTCAACAGTTTACTGCTTTTCCTTTCATTGTCTAATCCCAGGCTGTGGGTGGGAGGAAAACCTGTGTATGTTTGCAAAAAGACAAAAATAACTTTGCGCTTACTCAATCATGTAAGCAGCTAACACAACAAATAGAAATTTTGCTATAAACGACAAGTGTAACAAAGTATAGCGCTAAAGAGTTAAATATACGTAGAAAATAAATAAAAATAAAATTGAAAATCTCTAATATTTTTTAAATGTCTATCATGTATAATAGTGAATCATAGTCCATCATTGCATGAAGCCATCATGGTCACCATGTGCATAGAAATGGAAAATTGTGAAAATACTGCCACCAAAGTGAATGGAGGCCTACCGGAAAGTTTGAACCCAAAACAGCATACGCTCTATGGGTCAAACCAGCTTATATTGCCCACCAGCAATGAGGAGAAAGCCTTGGTAACCAGCCAGGGATAACGTCCTAGGAGCCTTCACGAAAGTGTCATATGTATATGAATGGAAAATTGTGAAGATACCACCACCAGAGTGAATGGAGGCTTACTGGAAAGTTTGACCCCAAAACAGCATACGCTCTATGGGTCAAACCAGCTTGTATTGCCCACCGGCAATAGAGGGAAAGCCTTGGTAGCCAGCAGGGGATGAGGTCCTAGGAGCCTTCACAGAAGTGTCTTCTCCATAAGGGTGGTTATACATCCAAGAACATGACCCATAGAGAATAAAAATGACACTATGTGGCCCCTTTTTTATTCTCTATGGGCCATGTTCTTGGATGTATAACCACCCTTATGGAGAAGACACCGTGAAGGCTCCTAGGACCTCATCCCCTGCTGGCTACCAAGGCTTTCCCCCTATTGCCGGTGGGCAATACAAGCTGGTTTGACCCATAGAGCGTATGCTGTTTTGGGTTCAAACCTGTGTATGTTACTGACTGCAGCAGAGAAGGATTGGGTCTTTTGTCCTGCCAGACAGCATTGTGCTGTGTGGCAGGACTGGATAGACAGAAGTAAAAACAGGTAAAGGTTAGACAGAAGGTAAAACAGCTCCCATATATGTATTTCAGTTATGTATGAAACCATTTACCTTTCGTTCAGTTATAACACTGTAAACTCTATTGTAAAAAACTTGCCACTAAAGCCCCCAAAAGATATATGAATCCAGAATGTGAAGCCAGCAACCATGCAAAACGAAAACTTTACTTTGCGTCTGACTTAGGCCCCTTTCACACGTGCGGACCGTATGTCCGTATTTCATGCATCCGTTTTAGCATGAAATACGGACATACATGCATCCCTATGGGATAGCGGGTGTCAGCGGATGTACATCCGCTAACACCCGATGTTGTCCGCCTCCGCTCTCGTCCGATTCTGCGGACGGAAGAAAATCCTATTTTTCTATCCGTCTGCAGAGCGGATCGGAGGAACACGGACAGACGGTCCGTGTTCCTCCGATCCCCCATAGGGGAGAGCGGAGATCTGACAGGGCGGTCCCTGCACAGTGTGCGGGTACCGCCCTGTCATCTGCCTGCTCAGCTGGGGAAATCGGAGCGATCCCCGCTGAGCAGCGGATAAACACGGGGCGGATCAATACGGATCCGTCCCGTGTGAAAGGGGCCTTACGGTTTCATCTGGCTGGGTCACATACATATGTCAGACATGAAAATCTATTTAGCTAAATGACCCTAATTTTCCGGTTCTAGTAACAGCTCTTACTATTTACTTTACAGTTTTAAACTTGGAAGTATGTAAGTTTTTGAAAGATGTGTCCCAAATGCAAATGATTTCATTACAAACAAGTTCAGCAAGCATGTCCCTATGGGGTTTGTAGTGCACCACGTCCTTCTGAGACTCTCATTTTTAGATGCACCTGCAAGACTCTGTTTCAAGAGAATATATTTAGTGCTTGCTGCCTCTTTTCACAAGAAGTGTAAGAAAAATGCTGCTGTGTGTTTTATAGTCTCCTGACTATAATAATTATCCTTAGGATGAATGAACATCGGGAGTGTGTACAGACTAAAGCAGTTTGCCACGAGGGAAGGATAGCAAGACCACAGCTGTAAGTTGTCTACAGCATATTATTTGAAATGGGAACACTAGGGTTACTTTACTAATGAACCTCGGGCTAAACCTGAGCAAGTACTTGTTCCATATTAGAAACTTGGAGCTTTCTGAGTCAAGTGGGTCAGCATAAAGTAGAAACATTTTATTTTTAAAAGAAGTCAGAAATGGCAGCCACATTTTTTTGTGCTTTAGTTTGCTGTATATCTGTTACATGCACATCAACTTTAATGGCATCCCAGTCGGTAGGGCCCAGTATTGAGTTGGCCCACGATTTGCAGCTATAACAGCTTCAACTCTTCTGGGAAGGCTGTCCACAAGGTTTAGGAGTGTGTCTATGTTGTTTGACCATTCTTGAGGTCAGGACTCTGTGCGTGCCAGTCAAGTTCCTCCATCCCAAACTTACTCATCCAGGTCTTTATGGACCTTTTTGTTATGAGTAAGCTCGATTGACTCTAATGAAGCGCACCAACATATTTTGTGTATTGTCTGGCTGTATATTCAATAAACAACATTAAAGGATTTCTGACTGTGTCTGTAGTGTGCCACCGTTTCCTGTTTTTCCTATTGCATCTACGGTGGCGAGCCGAGGTGAGCACCCACAGCTGTCAAATGCTTCACCGATTTGCTGGTGTGCTGCACGTGTTGCAATTGTTTGGACTTTGCTTTGTGCACTGGTGCGCAGTCATGTTGGAACAGGAAGGGGCCATCCCCAAACTGTTCCCACAAAGTTGGGAGCATAGAATTTTCCAAAATATCTTGGTATGCTGATGCCTTAAGAGTTCCCTTCTCTGGAACTAAGGGGCCAAGCCCAACCCCTAAAAAACAACCCCACACCATAACCCCCTTCCACCACATGATTTGGACCAGTGCACAAAGCAAAGTCCAAAAAAACATGGATGAGCAACTTATTCAGGAAAAGGTTGCGATAGAAAAAAGCTCTTGCTGCTCATAACAGTCAAGCAGCTTCCAACCGTCATTCCTGCAGACCAGAATTTCAGAAAAAAAGAATTCTGATTGGTTGCTACATACAATCACTTACTGAATTACCCCAAATACCATTGATTCTGGTAGGTGCTATTGATTACCATCCTTCGCTGATTGGTTCGCTGGCTAAAGTGGAACTACAAGTCCCAGCATTCCTTCTAGCTGGACATAAAGCAGTGATGTTTCATTGGACTACAAAAAGTGCTACAGTACTGCCAGCCTCTTTCTGAAACTGGCATATGAGACATAGAAATACAGATAATAGCCACATTTTGATGTTAATCCCAGCAGCCTCACACGGTGTTGCATCCCCAGTGTAAAATAAGCACCTGCATAAGGAGATAAACATAGGCAACTGCTAGTTGCCTGACTAATCCAATCGTTTTAAAGAAGTCTGAAATACAGGAGCTGACATCCTCTTAGTCACTGTCATAGGTAGAGTTGCCACGTAGCTGGTAAAAATGCACTGCCATTTTCTTTTTAACTAGTTAGAGATCATAAGACCTGTTTTTTTCCAGGAAAAGTGACAACTTTAGTTCTGAAAAAGGTATATAGAAAATGCGAGTGAAGTCAGAATTCCTTCCTTCCAGGTATAGCCAAGCAACTAGCATTTTCATAAAAATAGGTCAACAATGCTTAACTAATAATTTTTACAATCATTTTTACATCTGTGTGAAGGTGCTGTCCCCTGGCTATGTGTATTGGGCTTACCTTTCTCTCAGGGGAGCCCAGTACATCCATGGTGAGTGTCAAAGTGGTCAGAGATCAGCGAACTTCCATTCACTGATCTTTCCTGTGTTTTATAAACCCAGAAACACTTGATTCTGGGTTCTTATGGTTTCAGGGGTGTCAACTGTGGCCTCTCTGTTGGGGAAAAAGCTGATCAAGCACAGTCTGTCAGCTTCCATCGAGTACAATGGACTAATAGACCCCTGATATCAACTTAAAGAGAACCTGCGACCTGCACTATGCTATCACATAGGGGCTTGTCAGTTCCCCTGTGTTAGCAATAAGGTTAAAGAGGACCTTCAGCCTACCCCCACATATTTTTTTATATACTCCTGCTTACTGGGTGATTTTGTAGGCACAGTTCGGATACTCACCATGCCACTGGATCCAGCGTTGTCCCGCTGACATCCTTCTATCTATAGACACTGCTCAGTCCATTGCCGTCATCTTACATGTGATGTCATCAGGAGGCTCACCAACTCTTCTGTGTTCAGCTGGCAGGGCCTCACTGTGACGCGCCGCTAGCCCCGCTTACCTCCTACTTACTGCAAGGCCACGCTGTTTCCTAAAAAAAAAATAAATAAAAAAAAACTTCCATATTCGTGTAGAGGAGGGGTCGAGAGGGGGAACTTCACAAAGAGGGTGAAGATCCACTTTAAGTTTAAAAACATTTTAAAATCTTGCCATATTTATTAATTGTCAGAAAAATGTCTGCACACAGCAAAGTTTCCACCCATCCATCCAAGAACCAACCTTCCTTGATGTGTTTTACCATTCCAGGCTTGCTCACAAGGATAGGAGACGTCCCCTATCCTTGTGAGCAAGCCAGGTGTTGCGCCCCCTAGTGTTTAAAGCGGAAGTAAACCCATCCATAAAACAGCTACCTTTCCGGCACGTGCCGGAAATGTAACACTCCCATTGGTTGGGCTCTCAACCAAACTGTCAAACCATCCAATGGCCGGTGTCATAACTGATCACATGTGCAGCATCATGGCAGTTCTAGACTAAACAGAGGCCAAGATGGCGGCTTCCTTGGCTGAAAACGATAGGAGGGTTTACTTCCACTTTAACCCCTTCCCTGCCAGTGTCATTTACACAGTAATCAGTGCATTTTTATAGCACTGATCGCTGTATAAATGACAATGGTCCCAAAATAGTGTCAAAAGTGTCCGATGTGTCTGCTATAAAATCGCAGATCGCCGCCATTACTAATAAAAAACAAATTAATAATAAAAATGCCATAAATCTATCCCTATTTTGTAGACGCTACAACTTTTGCACAAACCAATCAATATATGCTTATTGCGATTTTTTTACCAAAAATATGTAGGAGAATACATATTGATCTAAACTGAGAAAGAAATTCTTTTTTTATATATTTTTTGGGGATATTTATTATATTCGCTCTTTTTTTGTTTATAGTGCAAAAAATAAAAACCGCAGAGGTGATCAAATACCACCAAAAGAAAGCTCTATTTGTGGGAAAAAAAGGACGTCAATTTTGTTTGGGTGCAACGTTGCACGACCGCGCAATTGTCAGTTAAAGCGGCGCAGTGCTGTATCGCAAAAAGTGCTCTGGTCAGGAAGGGGGTATATCCCTCCGGGGCTGAAGTGGTTAAAATTGCCCTGGGCAGGAAGGGGGTGAAAGTGCTCAGTATTGAAGTGGTTAATGTACAATTTGGAGTTCTGTAGGTTTTTTTTGCAATCTGGAAGCTTGATATATTTGGTAACTATTTACTCAACACAACCTAATTTTTTATATTTTATCAAACATTTCAGATTTAATATTTTTGGGGTATTTTTAACCTACCTAAACACACCAACATGAACACTCACTCTGAAACTAGACATAAAAGCTTTTTGTTTCTTACCTAAAACAAAGTAGAAATTGAATAGCTAAATAAAGTCACAAAAATTCTCGTACGACGGACAAAAAAATCGGAAGTGATGTCATGTGTTGTAATGTATTTGTATTGTATTTTCGGATGACAACTATACTGACTAAACGAAAATCGTACGATCTGGAATCGTATGAGAAAAATCTTCGTGTATGTCCGATCGAATAATATCGGATGAACGGTCGTGATCGGCTGTGGAAAGTAGTGTACACACGATCCAAATATCGTACGTACAATCCTTCCTCGGACGACTGTTTTCATACGATATTCTGATCGTGTGTACGGGCCATAACACTGCCACCAACTAACACTTACACTGCCACTGCCATTAATTGGCACTGACACTAAATAACACACTGCCACTGACACACTGCCTTTAACTGACACTAACACTGACATCTTTACTGACATCTTCACTGACACTAACACTCACTGAACTAGATCAAGCTCTGACTTTTTTTTATCTCTCTCTCTCTAATATATATATATAGTTCTCCTCTAGCCAAGGAGAAAAGATACATCTTTTCCTCCTTACTAGAGAAGTCTGTTGTTTCTCCTCTTCACGGAGAAGAAAAAAAACAGGGTGGGCTACAAAGTGAATGATCACTGATAACCAATCACAGCGATCATTTGAGTGAAGCGTAAATTAATTATATATGTTTATTTCTCTCAATTTGGGCCGAAGAGCATTAGAACATTTTCTCACCTCAGTGGATTAAATCACGCACAGGCTCAGTTTGTTCTAGACGCAACCCGTTTTTGTTTAGAACACAATTTGTGTTCATGTTTGACAGGAAATATTACTTCCATATCTATGGCACAGCTATGGGTGCAAGTTTTGCACCCTGCTACACAAACCCATTTGCCAATAATGTCATTTTTATGGATGATGCATATTCTACAATGTCATCTTTCGTAGATTACTTTAATAACAACCCCTCGTGTGTATCATTCAGCCATGACCACGATCAGGAATTGCTAGTATTTTTGGATCTGGAGTCAGGTCACACAGATTTAACAATTATCTCCAAAAAACATTTTTTTAAAATCGGCCGGTAATACATATCTCCATACCAATAGCTGTCACCACCCAAATACTGTTGGCATGGATATTTGAATTACCAGACGATTTTAACTTTTTTTGGAGATAACTGTTGAGCCAATTCCATCATTTTAAAAAGAATTGTTCTAAAGAGAAAGACTATCCAAGCCAGAGTGAGATTTTTATCCAGAAGTTCTGGGACAAGGGGTGTAATGAGGATGATCTTATTAAAGCTTGGTTAAATTGTCTTAAGATTTCACCTTCTACTGAAAAAAATAATAAAGAATGGGACACCATTGAACAGAACAAAATGAGATTTATCACCCAGTTCTATTGTAAATATCGGAGTATGGAACAAATGAGAAAAATGCATTGGAAAATTTTAAAACAGGATCCCTAACTTGGTGGAGTTTTACCTACAGAAAGGCTCCCAGTGTGAGAAATAAAATAGTCCCAAGCCAGTTAAAACAAAATACCCAAAATAAACATAATATAGGTACTCTCTGTTCATTTTTGACCTCCGTGGTATGTATCAGTGCAAAAAAAGACAATCTAAGATGTGTCCTTTTGTTACACACAGGCAGAAGTCTTTTTTGGCCCCATTCACACTTGTGCGACTTGTCCTGTGACTTGGGCATGCAAAGTTGCATGACAAGTCATACCCCATGATTTCCAATGAGTACCATTCATATCTGTGTGACTTCAAAGTAGCCCCTGTACTACTTTGGTCTGACTTTGATGCGAGTTGAGGTCCATAGACCTCAAGTTTACACAGACATTCCCTGAAATCGCTGCAAAATCACAGCCACAAAATTGCGCTAAAATCACGGCAAAATCGCGCGACTTTAAAGTCCCGGTGTTGTGAAAGGGGCCTTAGATAACCAAGGGAAAAGTCATGATCTTCATGATTTTGTAATTGATCCCCTGAATTTGTTATTTACTGTTTGACGTGTCCTTGCTGCCTACTTTATGTAGGCCATACTATGAGAACAGTGAGGAAAAGGTTTGGAAGACATACAAGACTTATAGTCAGGGGATGTAGACCACAGTGCTTCAAGACACTTCATGGTAAAACACAACAAATTCATGGATGGGTTAAAAGTTTGGAAAGTTGAGAAGATTCTGAAAGGGGAATCTTTTTATGGAAGATTCTATAAACAGAGAGACATATCTTTACACTTGACACACTTGCTCCCAAAGGGTTACATGAGGAGCTGGAGGTCCATACCATCCTTTAGCTGTGTTATTTACATCTCTTTGACAGCAGTTTAACAGGGTTTCTAGACCTGAGATTTATTTTAACAATTATTTGAGAAACATTGATGTTAATCGTAAACACTGGATATCGTATCTAGTTGTAATAGGTAATGTCCCCATAATATTTTACCAGCAAAAAATAAGGAATTTTTGCTATTTTTTTTAAAGCAAAACGTCACCCTTTCAGTCAACACTGACTATATTTAATCCTTATGCTGCTAACATTAGTAAATAGATAGTAAAGTATGTCATACAGTACATCCCAGGAGTCTTCTGAAGGGGAGAAGGGGTTTTCTCAGCTAGGCACACCCTAGAAGTTAATATACTTTTTTGAGCTTCAGGCACTTTGCTTGAGGCAACAGAACACTCATATGTGAACAGGGGCTATTGAAATGAATGGGATTTTGCTTGTTGGGCGTTTTGTAGCTTTAGAACTGAGCGATTTACAAGCTGAAACATTCTAAGGTGTGAACAGGGCCCTAATGTGTCAATCAGTCATGAAGGGGTTAAAGTGGGGGTCAGCAACCCATCGATCCCAACAACCCATTCATCACGAATGCTTTGCAATACAAAAGTTATCCCCGCACTAGTTTAGGTCTCACCAGGTGTAAAGCTGATCTTGCTCTCCAGAGATGAGAGGTTCCAGGTGCTGGCTCATGCTAGTAGAGACTATATGCAAACGAGAAGATCTGGACAGCCGCACTCCAGGAAGTAATAATCCAAGTTTCTTTATTTTAAAATCAGGAACACATCAGATACAGGACATCATAGACAGAATGTACAGATCATAGGCTAACGTGTTTCACACTTGTCCAAGTGCTTTCTCATAGCTATGAGTAAGCACTTGGACAAGTGTGAAATGCGTTAGCCTATGATCTGTACATTCTGTCTATGATGTCCTGTATCTGATGTGTTCCTGATTTTAAAATAAAGAAACTTGGATTATTACTTCCTGGAGTGCGGCTGTCCAGATCTTCTCGTTTGCATATAAACCCATTCATCACGGTTCACGGATGAGCGGATCATGTCCCTTCCTTGCTGACCCCCAAACTGCTCCTCCCACATATGCAGAGCATGCAGGGAAGGAACAACTTAGTATGATATGATGCTGACAAGCAGAAGGAAAGGTAACCTGGAGAGGAGGGGTGGCATGCACTGGAGCCAAGCCCCTGTAGTTCCCCCCTGCAGCAGCTGAAAGCTGGCTTCTCCTCTCCCTCCCCTGTCTTTTAGAAGCTGCATGGTGAATTATAGAGGATCAGTACCAGAAAATGTTGCCCCTCACCACCCCTCCTGTTCAGTTTCCACTTCCTTCAGCTGCTTGGTCCCCCGTGTGCTCCCCTCCCCCCCCCCCCTCTCCCTGAAGTGCTGATAGGTTCTCCTCTCGCTCCCACTAGCAGCTGCAGGGATCGCAGGGGAAGGGGCCAGTAAAAACGTAATTCATCGGCCCCTTCCGGTTCTGAATGAATAGGGTGAGTGATCAGTAGGGATGAGCCTGATGTTCGAGTTCGACTCGAACATCGGGTGTTCACCTGTTCACCGAAAAAAAAAAACAATTTGGGGTGTTCGCAGCAAATTCGAACACCCTTTAAAAGTCTATGGGAGAAATCAAAAGTTCTAATTTTAAAGGCTTATATGCTTGGTATTGTTCTAAAAAGTGTTTGGGGACCCAGGTCCTGCCCCAGGGGACATGTATCAATGCAAAAAAAAGTTTTAAAAATGGCCAGTTTTTCGGGAGCAGTGATTTTAATAATGCTTAAAGTGAAACAATAAAAGTGAAATATTCCTTTAAATTTCGTACCTGGGGGGTGTCTATAGTATGCCTGTAAAGTGGCACATGTTTCCCCGCGTTTAGAACAGTCCCTGCACAACAAAATGACATTTCTAAAGCAAAAAAAGTAATTTAAAAGTACTCACGGCTATAATGAATTGTCTATAGAAGAAATCAAAAGTGCTAATTTTAAAGGCTTATATGCATAGTATTGTCATAAAAAGTGTTTGGGGACCTGGGTCCTGCCCCAGGAGACATGTATCAATGCAAAAAAAAGTTCAAAAAACTGCCATTTTTTTCGGGAGCAGTGATTTTAATAATGCTTAAAGTGAAACAATAAAAGTGAAATATTCCTTTAAACTTCGTACCTGGGGGGTGTCTATAGTATACCTGTAAAGTGGCGCATGTTTCCCGTGTTTAGAACAGTCCCTGCACAAAATGACATTTCTAAAGGAAAAAAAGTCATTTAAAAGTACTCGCGGCTATAATGAATTGTCGGTCCCGGCAATACAGATAAAAGAAGTCATTGAAAAAAATGGCATGGGATCCCCCCAGTCCATTACCAGGCCCTTTGGGTCTGGTATAAATATTAATGGGAACCCTGAACCAAAATTTTAAAAAAAATTGTGTGGGGGTCCCCCCAAATTCCATGCCAGGCCCTTCAGGTATGGTATGGATATTAAGGGGAACCCCGTGCCAAATTTTTTTTAAAAATGGCGTTGGGGGTCCCCCTCAAAATCCATACCAGACCTGAATAAGGGGATCCCAAGATTTTAAAAAAATGGCATGGGGGTCCCCCCAAAAATCCATACCAGACCCTTATCCGAGCACGCAGCCTGGCAGGCCGCAGGAAAAGAGGGGGGACGAGAGAGAGCCCCCCCTCCTGAACCGCACCAGGCCACATGTCCTCAACATGGGGAGGGGGTAGCCCCCCAAAGCACCTTGTCCCCATGTTGATGGGGACAAGGGCCTCATACCCACAACCCTTGCCCGGTTGTTGTGGGGGTCTGCGGGCGGGGGGCTTATTGGAATCTGGAAGCCCCCTCTAACAAGGGGACCCCCAGATCCTGGCCTTCCCCCTGTTTGAAATAGTAATGGGATACAAATGTACCCCTACCATTTCACAAAAAGTGTCAAAATGGTACAAATGACAAGACCCCCCAATGGAGATCACACAAATATATAAAAATGCAGGACAGATATTTAATTGATACAAGATAAGATGTCAAACGTTGAAAACTAGGGATGCACCTATATATCGGCCTCTGAAAATTATCGACCAAAGATAGGGTTAGTGGCATGTTGCCAATAGAAAAAAAAGGTGGCAATAATGGCTGCTGAAAATTATTTTCCGAAAAGGTGCTGATAATGGCAGAAAATAAATTCATATTTATTTAAATTCATGATAATAATTAAAAGATTTAATAGAATACAACAATATATAAAAAAAAAAAAAAATATATATATATATATATATATATATATATATATATATATATATATATATATATTTTTTTTTTTTTTTTAAAAACTGTCCATTTCGGTTTTCGGACAAGTACATCCTGAATTTTTGGTTTCGGTCCAGAATTTTCAGTTTGTGCACCACTATTAAAGGGTTTGTAACCCCACATTATGATTTTCTGCCAGCCTCCCTATTTTAAGCTGTCATCCTGCACTAATTGTTTGTTAAAATTGAAGCCTCTAAATACATTTTTGTCATGTATCTTCAGGCCGGTCATGTGACTCCCGGCTGCTCTAATACTCCAATCCAAGGTTACAGCAAGAGAAGCCAAGCTCTCCCTCTGACGTGACTGCCAAGCTGGCTGCTCTGCTCCTCCCGCTATAGCCCTGAATCAGAGTATCAGAGTGGCTGTGAGTTATGTGACCGGCCTAAAGATACCTCACAAAAAGGTATTTAGAGGCTTCATTTCTAACAAATAATTTCTTATTGCAGGATAGAAGCTTAAACGAGAGGGGCTGGCAGCGATTTTTTTAAAACATTTTAGTATTTTACTAACAGCAGCAGGGGGGAGGGGAGAAGGGAAAAGAGACACAGACTCCCGAACTGACAGACAGGGAGGAAAGCACAGAGGAGAGCTGCAGATGACAGAGGAACGTAAACTGACCACGGTGTCAGGGCTCCGAAGCCATGATAAACTGTGGTCAGTTTACAGGGGGAGGGCAGGAACTGTCAAGATCAGCCAGGTATTTTACAGCTTCCAGAGGGGCAGGTTAGACAGCACAAGTACTGTGCAGTTTAACCTTGCTATAAGGGAACAGAATATCTTTTTTTTTTTTTTTTAAGGGTTACAAACACTTTAAAAACCATTCGTTACAATGTAAAGAATGGGATATAAACATATGTCCCCATATACAGGAATCTATTACCACCACTAGGTCACCTGTATAAGGAGACGTAATCAGTTTCAGTGCTTTTTAATGTTTACATTTGAGGTTTTCCTGTGTCAGTAAAATATTTGTTTTACATTTTTATTTGTAAAACAGATCAATAACACCTTAAAGTGGAACGTCACTCTCCCAATCAACATGGATTATTTTAATTTCTCATGCTACTAGCATTAGTAAACAGATAGGAAAGTAGTTACTCATTTTAAACTTTTTTTTTTAACATTTCTTCAGTTACTTCCTGTTTTTTTGCAAAGGCAAATGATGTCATACATCCCAGGAGTCTTCAGGAGGGGTTTTCTCATCTAATCACACCCTCTCCTGCATGCATGCCTGAGCTAAGTGCAGATGGATTTCAGGAAGGAAATTCTACATGAATCATTTGCCCATATTCAAGATGGCCAAGCCAAGAAATGCCAGGAGGGTATTTTTTAAAGTGGTTTTTCTCGCCAAGATGCAGTGAAGATCCACTTTAAAGGTCCCATCTGCTTGTCATATTTTTTCGCATTTTTTATATATATAAAATTTTGGGATGCGCGTGTCGATATTTTGTTCTGGTCCTTTGCGCCTTCTCTTTTCTCTGTCATTGTTTCTGAATACAAGATGAGCCCTGTAGTCCTAGTAAAGGAAAAGGTCCCAATCTCTGCAGGAGCTGAGCCGTGTAGTCCTTATCTCTGGAGGAACTGAGCCCTGTAGTCCCTATCTCTGGAGGAACTGAGCCCTGTACTCCCTATCTCTGGAGGAACTGAGCCCTGTAGTCCCTATCTCGGCAGGAACTGAGCCCCGTAGTCATATCTCAGCAAGAACTGAGCCCCATAGTCCCTATCTCGGCAGGAACTGAGCATTGTAGTCCCTATCTCTACAGGAATTGAGCCCTGTAGTGCCTATCTCTGCAGGAACTGAGCCCTGTAGTCCTTATCTCTGCAGGAACTGAGCCCTGTAGTCCTTATCTCTGCAGGAACTGAGCCCTGTAGTCCTTATCTCTGCAGGAACTGAGCCCTGTAGTCTTATCTCTGCAGGAACTGAGCCCTGTAGTCCTTATCTCTGCAGGAACTGAGCCCTGTAGTCCTTATCTCTGCAGGAACTGAGCATCGTAGTCCCTATCTCTACAGGAACTGAGCCCTGTAGTGCCTATCTCTGCAGGAACTGAGCCCTGTAGTCCCAATCTCTGCAGGAACTGAGCCCCGTAGTCTTATCTCTGCAGGAACTGAGCCCTGTAGTCCTTATCTCTGCAGGAACTGAGCCCTGTAGTCTTATCTCTGCAGGAACTGAGCCCTGTAGTCCTTATCTCTGCAGGAACTGAGCCCTGTAGTCCTTATCTCTGCAGGAACTGAGCATCGTAGTCCCTATCTCTACAGGAACTGAGCCCTGTAGTGCCTATCTCTGCAGGAACTGAGCCCTGTAGTCCTTATCTCTGCAGGAACTGAGCCCTGTAGTCTTATCTCTGCAGGAACTGAGCCCTGTAGTCCTTATCTCTGCCAGAACTGAGCCCTGTAGTCCTTATCTCTGCAGGAACTGAGCCCTGTAGTCCTTATCTCTGCAGGAACTGAGCCCTGTAGTCCTTATCTCTGCCAGAACTGAGCCCTGCAGTCCCAATCTCTGCAGTCCCCACACAGACACAGGTCCCTATCTGTGCTGGAAGCAAGTGGTCCAAGTAGAGGTCTCTAGCTGTGTAGTCTCTGCTCAGGTCCCTATTTGTGCTGAAAGTGAGC